>CM067340.1:40692916-41965833 GCA_034376525.1 Nicotiana benthamiana | reverse complement strand
AGTCAGTTAGTGGTCAGCATGACCGAGAGACTGATGAGGTACAGGATGCCACGTGTTATATTGTATATGTTGGTTTTCCAGGAGTTGTGGTTGTTCGATATTTCTTGTAAAAATTGTGGAAAGAACTGAATAAGGACTTATGTGAACATCACTGTAGGATACAAGTTATTGACTTGTTTTTCCCTTCTTGTGTTGTGACCTCAAGATTTGGATTGTGATTCTGCCGTCATTATCATATCATCATTTATTGTATTCTCGTTGTTATTTATTGCTTGTGTTACCTTATTGTGATTTGTAATTTTTTTAGTCATCCGTGCAGTCTGTACATATTTACATATCATTTCTATTATTTCTATGATTATACTGTTTATTGAATGGTAGGTGTATCGACTGTTCCTCGTCACTACTCCATCGAGGTTAGTCTTGATACTTACTGGGCACCGCCGTGGTGTGCTCATGCTATTCTTCTGCACACTTTTGTTGTGCATATTCAGGTACTCCCATTCAGTTCTGTCGGCCTTGGAAGGAGGCGTATCAGTGTAGACTTCGAGGTATATCTGCTACGTCCGCATACCGAGAAGTCTCTTTCCAACTTTCTGTAATAAGTATAGTTCATTCAGTATTTCTCATTTGTATAAATATTCTTTAGTCAGGGCCTCTTATGTATCCCTTAGCTTGTGATTTGTGAGATTTCGGGTTTTGAAATTTTTTGTTAGTTTCGAGAGTTGTTATTGTATGTGCGAGGCGCCACTCTAAACACTTATTTATTTTGCTAACTTGGTTTTTAATTATTTTCTTCCGCAATTTGGTTTATAATCCGCATTGTTAGGCTTACCTAGTCGTAGGGACTAGGTGCCATCGCAACATGTTCACGGAGGGCGAGCTGGGGTCGTGACATTTAGTAAATAAAATCTCCATTAAATTAAAGGGACGTATATAGTCATCAAATAATTTTATTATATGTTCTCAATAATATTGTTTGAATTTTAATGAATAAATACTCATTTTATTTCAAAAAAAGAAAAAAAAATAATTTTAAAAAATTAACTAACATAAGCCAACCCTCACCCATGTTTGAGTAATTAATTTAGGTAGTTAATTTTTTTGCTAATTTCAATAGATAATATTTTTGTTATTAACAATCATGCAGAATTTTTAAATCCCTGTTTTGTCTAAGGTTAAAGAGAGTCATCCTAAAAATGAGTTACCAGGGATTGGTTATATCACTTACGGCTTCCTTCGTTATGTATTGCAACTATTTCCTAAGAATAAGGTGTCACTAATGTCCAAAAGATAAATTAGAATCATAGTTGCAATTCCAAATGTCACAAGTATGACTTGGAAAAAATCATACACAACTGAGTTTCTTATTTCAGACAAAAGCCTCTATTTTATCTTCACCCGCTTAGTCAACAACAACAATCCAGTATAATTTCACTTAATAGGGTCTGGGGAAGGTAGCGTGTACGCAAACCTTACCCTTATCCTGGGGGTAGAGAGACTATTTTCAAATAGACCCCGGTATCCTTCCCTCCAAGAACTTCGCACCTTGCTCTTAGGGAGACTCAAACTCACAACCTCTCGATTGGAAGTGGGGGTTGCTTACCATCGGAGCAACCCCTCTTGTCTATCTTCACCAGCTTCGTCAACAGAAATATCCTTTCCGTTCATCGTCTTGTCGCGGTATCTTCCATGTGCATCATCATCCTCCAATTCCTCATTACAATTAATATAACGAACAACTTTTTCAAACTATTTCTCCGCTCTACGTATTCGACCTGTTTTTCACTGATGGTATGTATCGTATCTCTGAATTCTAAGGTATTGGCTGCTGATTGTATGAAAAATTGTGTGTGACAAAGAAGACATAAGAAGATGAACGAAAAGAAGGAGAGGTTTCTTTGGATTTCTTAGGGAAGTAAACTGATAAGAAGGCTGAAGTAGCCTTTCAGTCAGTTTTCTTTTTTAAAGTGGAAAAAACGTGCCCTTTAATTGTGCCATGTAAAATCAGTTTTTTTTTTAAAAAAGTAAAAGATTATGAAATTTTATATTCCAAAAAATAAAACTGTGTGGAATTTTGATTTCTGAAAAAAAAAAAACTGTCTTTTACATTTTTAAAAAAAATATATTTGAAACTCCAACAAAATTGAAGAATTGTCCAAAAATTTTACACGTGTTAATTTAATATTCCAAAATCAAACGTAGGCATCAAAACCTAACTCCATAACTTATAAATTCTCTCATACGCTAATGATATCTCAAAAGTCTGCTCTTTCTTCTATTTTCTCTGCGGAAGTTTGCAAATATAGTTACAATACTTCATGAAATAAGTCAAATTTCAAGTAATTTGATGCAATGGAATCTCAAAGTTAGAGCCGTTAGAATGTGGGAAATGCCGGATCGTTTCAATCCTGGAAAATCATATTCGATTGAGTTGATTTTACAAGATGCTAATGTAACATATTTAACTTTATTACTATAGTTCTAAATTTTTTATTCTTTTCTGGTTTTATCACTAAATTTTTTACAATAAGATGTACTGATTGTGAAAAATTATATGCAGTATCAGTACTCTATTTCTGTTTTTGAAAGTAGTTTGTTATTAATTTCTTTACGACGAACTTGCAGGCTAAACTATGTGGACTGTTAACAGCGAGAGGACAACAAGTATTAACAGCAAAGATACTAAAAATAATTGAAAGGTAAAGACAAAAACTTTCCTTTTTAAACATTGCACGACTACCTGTTCTCAATGTCATTTCCTCCAGCTGAAATGGCAAATGGCTGCAGGACTTGCGGTAAAAACCAACGTCACAATTCAAATGAGTTGTGTACAATCACAGAGGCGCGTATCTCAGCATTACTAGTATGTTTCTGATTTTTAAAATATGTTCGATGCCTACATATCTCTGGAGCCTCGCTTTCCCCTTGAGGTTGATTATTAACACAAAATGCAGCATTTAGCTTTGAGCACTATTTCTTCGCCAACATTCTGATGTTGCGAAAGCTAATGTATAGTAGTTGTGACCCTTCGGGAGATTGGTGGCCAAAGGATATGCTCAAAAGGAGGGAATTGATTATAATGAAGTGTTTTCTCCAGTTGTAAAACATTCCTCTATGCGAATTATGTTGGCTTTGGTAGCATAGTTGGATTTGGAACTAGTTCAGATGGATGTAAAAACTGCGTTTTACATGAAAACTTGGAGGAGGAAATATATATGACTTAGCCAGAAGGATTCAAAGTCGTTGGAAAGGAAAATATGGTGTGCAAACTTGAAAAATCGTTGTACGGTTTGAAACAATCTTCTAGATAATGGTACAAATGATTTGACAAGTTTATGTTGCGGCAGGGGTACAAGAGAAGCAAATACGAACATTGTGTGTATTTGCGCATGCTTAAATTGATAAGTTGATATGTTGATAGCTTCCAAGAATTCGGAAGAAATTGATAAGTTGAAGATTCAACTGAAGAAGGAGTTCGAGATGAAGGATCTGGCTGAGGCAAAGAAGATTCTTGGCATGGAGATAATAAGAGATAGACATTCAAAGAAACTCTGTTTATCTCAGAAAGAATATTTGAAGAGAGTACTACAGCGTTTTGGCATAGATGACAAGACTAAGCAAGTTAATACTCCACTTGCTCCCATTTTAAGCTAAGTAATATTATGTTACCAAATGATGAAGCTGAACGAGAGTATATGTCAAAGGTACCATATGAAAATGTTGTTGGTAGCTTGATGTATGCAATGGTTTGTACGAGACATGATATTTCACAAGCTGTTGGAGTTATTTGCAAATATATGCATAATACAGGGAATGAGCATTGACAAGCTGCGAAGTGGATTCTACGGTATATTCATAATAATGTAGATGTTGGGTTAGTCTTTAGCAGGAAAACAACCAGTCTGTAGTTGGATATTGTGACTCAGATTTTGCGGGTGATTTGGACAAACGAAGATCAACTACTGGTTATGTGTTTACTTTTGCAAAGGCACCACTTAGTTGGAAGTCTACTTTGCAGTCAACAGTTGCTTTGTCTATAACAGAGGCATAGTACATGGCTATTACAGAGGCTGTTAAGGAGGCAATTTGGCTTCAAGGATTGCTAAAGGAGCTTGGTATTGCACAGAAAGGTATCACAATTTTTTGTGATAGTCAAAGTGCTATTCAATTAGCGAAGAACCAAGTTTATCATGCAAGGACGAAGCACATTGATATTCGGTATCACTTCGTACGAGAAATCATAGAAGAAGGTGGAGTCACGGTGAAGAAAATTCATTATACGGAGGATCCTGTTGATATGCTGATAAAGGTGGTGACAGCGATCAAGTTTCAACATTGTTTGGATTTGATCAACATTGTTGAATACTGAAGATTGAAGAGGAAGAAACAACCAAAGTTTGTTATAGAAAGGAATTGAAGATGCGAAATTTTTGCCAAGATGGAGATTTATTGAAGTTTGGCAAAATACCAAAGTCCCACATTGGTGGGTTATTGTTTTGGTGGGGGATTTCCCCCCCAATAAAATAAGGCCTAATGTTTAGGATATAAACACACCTCCGATTTGTCTTATCATTTGTTTAAGGCATTTGTATATTCTCTCTTTAGTATTATTTCACTTGTATTTTTTGAATAGAATAAAATTTTGGTTGTGTACCAGGAGTAGGCAAAGTTGGCCGAACCTCGTTAAATCTTGTGTTCCTTTTATTGTTGCTTTATTGTCTTATTTATTATTTAGTGACTGCCATAATTTTTGGTACAGTAGTTGTGACTCATTCACACTATATACATTTGACTTTCGCAACACCTGACTCTACAAATATTAGTTTTGTCATGTAAAGTATATTAGAAAGATTAGCATTATCTATGGTTCGCGCGGGTACTGAAGTTACATATGTAGTATTTAAAGAAGTTTTTCAAAATTTAATCTGACTATCGAGAGATAATCAGTGCTATTTTTGAGGTTTATATACTACATTTATTGCTAAGATTCATGAACCAAATGGAAAAGAGCAACTCTTGCATCCATTCCAGAAATATTTAATAGGTATGTTGTACTTTTGGATAACCTTTTTAACCAGTTTGTGATTATCTGTTATTGGTTTATAAAAATATGTATATATTAATATTAATTAAATCGCTGCTCTTCAATATCAATATTGAAGGCCATTCTTCTAATTTTTATCATGTTTTATAGGGTAAATTCCCATACATGAAGTGTTGCATAGCAAATTATCTGCTGATGTGATAAAAAAATACAATATACAGATACGAATATTAGATCAATGCATGATGGTTACCATGCCTGAGAGCTCAGATTCAAGTAACAAGGTGTGTTATCTCAGTGGTATGCACTTTTTTCTGTGTTGTGAATCAACATGTAATCCTTCAACTGGCACTTGTATTTAGGTAGCACGACTTCTTTATACAAAATTTGGTATTGATGTCTTGGCACTTGGTTCAAATGGTACTCAAAAGCGGTGAAAGTAGGCCCGTAATGAACAAATCCAAGTGGCAAGGTAATAAAGATTAACTAATAGTTGCCTTAGCTACATATTTATATTCAAAATGTGCAAACATATTTCTGAAATGTCTTGGGGTCTTAAAGGCCACTGCTAATGTTGTTCCATAACATTGGCAACCGAATAGTGATTTTCTTATGGCTAATGATGTCTTATGTGTCAATTTGAAAGAGGTTGTTCCTTGCATAGTCCTATATAAAGAATGACTCTTATGTAATGTCAACTATTAGTGGAAAAATTTCATTATTCAATATGATAACATTCAAGGTATGTGTAAAGAATAGGGTCCCGTTCTTGCAACATGCCATTTGAGTGAAAAAATACAAAAATTACTGCAGGTTGAATCCTTTTTCATTTTAAACATTAATGTAATGCATTTGATAGTTGCTCAAAGATCGCATATTTATTTGTTCAAAATAAAAATAAACCAAAACTAATTATTTCTAGGGAATATTAGCAACAATTATTTGTTTGGAATGTGTCTGACTATGCAATTAGTGCAATTTTCTATCCAATTACTATGTTGCTAGAGAAAGTTTAGGTTTGGATAACTCTTACATTCATCGTAATTGCATGTATTTTGCGTAACTACTATTAGGCTCTTTACAAAGTACAAATTGAGAAAGCGTTATAACCAATATAGTTGGTTAAGAACCATTTTAAAGAGAAGCTTTTGTAAGTTTTTATTCCTAATGCATTGTTTTGTTAAGAATCATATAAAATCAATGGGGAGAAGTATTATAATGATATAAAGCAGTGGCGAATATATAGGAAATAACATAATTATATGTTTTAAAAATGGTTAAAAAACTTTTTACAACTGGTGTATGTGTGTTGTATTTGTCTAAACAATGTTAACATATGAACATTATAATTTTTCAACTATTTTCCAAAAATTTTCTTATGATTGAGGGGCAACCCTTAGAGGAGCATTTTCTTGGTTCTACTTTTGTTTCACTTTATGGTATTTCAGGTTTTGGTTGGGATACTAATACTTTAATTGCATCAGTTAGTGAAGAGAAGGTAAGTTCATTTTAGGAAACTTTTGCAGTTTAAAAGAACATTGCATAGCTTTTCTAAAAATTCAATTTTTAATAGGACTATTTATGAGCATGTGAATATGAATGTAGGATAATCATTTTTTCCTCATAAATTGTACTTATACAACGGTACTATAATACAAAGTTTCTTCCTTGCAACTGCGTTGAAAAATCCCATACAGTATACTGACAGTGCATTTATATGTTCATACAATATAGTATTTACATACTCCTTTTTTTCTATTTCATTTTTAAAGTAATATTTTGTTATGAACAAATTATATTTAATATTGTCCGCACAATGCGCGGGTACGGACTCTAATACTAAGTATAATTAAGTCTAATCATAAGGGTAAAAAAGTTTCCTATACGTGGCATAAGAATATAAAAATTCCTATTTATTTCCAACGGATCCACCCTTTTTACTTTTAGTTA
Source organism: Nicotiana benthamiana (assembly GCA_034376525.1). NCBI lineage: Eukaryota > Viridiplantae > Streptophyta > Magnoliopsida > Solanales > Solanaceae > Nicotiana > Nicotiana benthamiana. The sequence goes on along the minus strand of CM067340.1, from coordinate 41,958,836 downwards.
ACAGTGTGTTTGGATCATTGTTACTCGTCGTTTTATAATGTATTGTATTGTACTGTATCGTATCGTTTTATGAATATAATGTTTGTGTATTTTTTGTTATTGTTAAATAATATTTTACCGTTTGGTTTGATTGTATTGTACTGTAGTGTAACTGATAATTTTACTAAAATACCCATAATTATTTAAATATTGAATTTATCAAAATTATGTATAAAATAATTTTTTAAAAATAAAACAGAAAAAGGCAAAACAAAGAAGGACAACTAATTAGAATTGATTTAAAAGCAAATTAGGAGAAAAAATAAAATAAAAAATAACAAAATACCTTTAACGTTGACGATAAAAGTACTGAAAAAAATAAAATAAAATAGAAGTTGGAGATTTAGAGTTAAAATAGAAAAAAAGGTAAAATATAAAATAGAATTTTGAAGTAATAAGTTAGGCATAATTAGAAAAAGAAAATAGAAAACGATTCCCCATACCAAAATCGGTTATTTTGATACTTTTTATTATTCCGAAAAAATAAATTTAACAATACAATATAACTAATTTTAATGTAAGAATGCCAACAAACATTATCTTTTAAGTCAATTCGATACAACATGGAACAAGCATCCAAACAAGCTGTAAATCCTTAAATCAAAAGCTTCTTCTCTAATTCTCTCTTTCCACACCACCCAACTTTCAAAACCCACAGGCAACCACCAGTGATTTGTCCGCCTAAAGCTATGGAATAACTGTTTCCGGCGTGACCCTACTGCCTACAAACACTGATAAGGTACTGTTACGGTGTCCCCGGTCCGCCTCTGCTCGTCGGGCAACAGACTCCATTCTTTCCACAAAAACCCTAATTGAACACTAGACAGTTGCCTCGATTTCTCTGGTTAACGTATATACAAAACTGTCACTTCTGGTAAGTTCACTTAATTTCTGCTTCTTCTTTTTTATGTATATTTCCTACTATTTTTTTTGTATGCTGTACGCTACGGTTTCGTTCTGGGAAGGGAAGGGAAGGGAAGGGGAGGGAGGGTTTTTGATACTATAACTTTATACGTTTTATTAACTTTGTTTTATTCTAAAATCTGTGATTGAAAACTTTATAAAGTAAACAAATTTAGGAAAAAGGAGAGAAAATAGAGAAGAAGCCAGGTATGTAGCTTAGCAATAACTAATGGAATAATCGAGGTGGCCTGAACACACTGTTATTGAAAAAATTATAAAGAAGTGGAAGAAAGAAAATGAACATTGGAGTACTATGAGGTCTAAGGTTCAAATCCTAGTGGAGGCAAACAGAACGGTAGGTGTATTTCTTGATTTCTTCCCATCTACCTAAGGTTATAAGCTTTGGTGGGCAGAGTTATCCGGTATCTATGCTGATGGGAGGTAACAGGTACTCGGTGGAATAATCACTAAAAAAGGTAAGAGAAAAAGAGAGGATTGGTTGAAGGAAGGAGGAAAGAGAAATACCCTCCGTTTGTTTGTTTCACTATGCCTCATCAGTCTACAATGGCTCTGGAAATTAGGGTTCTAACTGTGACTATACTGTCTACGGATGCCGTATGTCTTATTTCTTAATTTCTTCTGCTCTATATTTGATGGGATGCTTAAGTTTTTTCTTTCACAATGTTATCTTGTATCAGGAATGCAATGGACACTATTAAACATGAGAAAGTAAGGAGATTTGAGGAGTTTGTTGATTGCCGTCTGAAACCAGATCTTGTCCATGCAATTGCTGAACGGTTGAACAAATATCCCATTCTAGTTTCCTCTCTTTTCCTGAAATCATTTTCTATGTCATATATCTCTAGTTACTTCCTTTCACATCATTTATTGCATTGCTATTCGATCCCTATCGTTGACTGACAAAGACGTTTTTAGCTGAATGATTCACTTTTCTTATTAACAGAAAAGGATCTTTGATAACCTATGGTTAAAGTATCTTTCTATAGAGTCCTGTTATGGTGGTTTCCTTAAACTTATTTAGCTTGCTCCTCCATCATATCATAGTATAAATGATGGCTCCTTTTTACGAGGAAAAACTAGGTGTTATTCTATTCATGATTAAACTTTGTTCATCAATTTGAAGCTTAAGCGCGCAATTTTGTGTTAAAAAGTTTTAGCGTCAGGGTTGTAGGATAGGGGCTCCTAGAGTTTTTCATACTCCTCACCCGGGGTTGGGTGAGGCTTGACAAGGCTATCCATAGAAGATTTGTGTTTTGGCTTGTGTCTCCCTTATGGTAGTTGTTTATGGTAGTTACTGTATGATATTATTGCATGCTATTTTATCTATGTTTCTTATGTTTACATAATTATTTACGCTATTTCTGCTGGAGTTACTAATGCTCTTTTGTTTTTGTTTTTGTTTTTGTTGTTCCTTTCCTTCACTGAGCCGATGGTCGATTGGAAACAGCCTCTCTGCCCTTTCGGGTAGGGGTAAGGCTCGTCTACATATTACCCTCCCCAGACCCCACTTTGTGGGACTATACTGGGTAGTTGTTGTTGTTGTTGTTGATGTATGAAGGCAATGTGTTAGAATAAACTCTGCAATTAGCGAAGTGATCAGTAGACAAATTACGCCTTATGGGGAACAGTGATGTCCAAACTATTGCATACAAAGTAATGGAATGGTTTATATCCAAAATTACGAAAGTTACCTACATATGAGAAAAGATTCAGATATGTATTAGTTTAATTATGGTACCCAAGAGCTTGAAGCCCTTGAGTCTTCAGCATACGAATTAGGCTAGTTCTGGCAGATGTAGGAAATACATGCTCCTCGGCGAAATATCCAGGGGATCTTTTCTTTTTCATGCGGAAAATCTTATGATGGCCTAACTTGGTTTGATTTATTTTGTTTCCTTTCACTTGTTGGCTGCAGGGACAAGGTCTTTGAACAGCAAAAGATTTTGTATCCTTCCCTTGTTATTATATAACACAGTTTTGGAAATTTAGTTGGATCATTATTTCAGTCGTTTGGATTCTTTGATGTAGTTACTTGCAGCTATGTGGGTTAAATTGTTTAATTGTTTATCTGAACTTTGATGTTGGAATGGGGTCTGTGCAGTTTTCTTAACTACCTTCTTTTAGCTCAGATTTAAGAAGTAATATAGAGAATTTGGAGAAAAACAGTGTAACTAATATGAGGACGCTTGTTAATCTTGGCTCTGAAGTATACATGCAAGCTGATGTGTAAGTCTTTTTTAGCTTTATTTTAATGCTGGAAGCAATTTTCTGGAAAAAATAAATCAAAAGTAAGTGATGTCTGCTATCATTTGAACATGCTCGACAGGCCAGATACAACACGCATATTTGTCGATGTTGGACTTGGATTTCATGTAGAGTTCACTTGGTCGGAAGCTCTAAAGTATATATCAGCAAGGGAGGAGAAATTAGCCAGGTACTTCTAACTTGTGATTCCATCGTTAGTGTTTTATTTACGTTTGAGGGCATAAATTCTGTTACAGTTTCTTTCAAAATCTAGAGGATTGTGTAAATTTTAACTTGATCACATGATAAATCCGTCTTCTGTTCTTTAGATTTGGAGAAGAATTGATGATGATAAAATACAAGAATTCAATGAATTGGTCATCTTAATAATAGATCAAACCCCTCATGGAGTTTCTCCATATGATGTATTGTGAGGATCTCATTTTTACTGATAAGAAATAGGTAGGATCTCTTTCCTAAAACTAATTACTGGTAAGTGAGTCACTTGAATAAATGGAGATGGGGAAGTTTGCAGATTTGTGATTTGTACAGTACAGTTAAAGCTAAATTTCATGAATAACCAGCTTTAAAGTTTACTAACAGCATAATTCAACTAATAGCACATATCGAGGATAAAATAAAATAAAGTCACTTGAGATGGTTCGGTCATGTCTTGCATTGCAAACCCCTAGTCCTATCAATTGAGTAGCCCAAGCTCCTTAAGAGCACCGGTTCATAGGTGTGAAATAATGTTGAGTGAAGGTGTTAAAATGGGGCGAGGTAGACCTAAAGTCACAAGGAAGTTGTCTCGGAAGACTTGCCGTCTCTTGAAATACATGCGGACTTAGTCAAAGATAGGACACAATGAAAGAAAAAGATCTAGGCGATGTCAATTAGTTGGGAGATAGTCATGTTAGTATGTTTATTTTAGATCCTATGCTTCCTAGCTCTCTTTTAGCCTTGTCAGAGATTTAGATGCTAGTAAAAAATATAGAGAACTTCTGGTACTTTTTATTTTCACTGAATACATATGCAGCCCCTTAAAACTTGTCAGAAAATTCCACATAGATACTTTAACTAAAGGCGTAACTTATGAACACTTGAACTAAGCTAAAATATGTTAATTGAACACTTTTTTCAACTCAGCCAAAACATCAAAACATGTGAGATTCACAGCAGCTGACGCGGCGAAGTGACACATAAAAAGAAGACACATCAGCAACAAGTAAAAATTAAAGTCCGACGACTGGGCCACTGGGGTTGGTCTCCTACTCCGACGAGAGCACCAAATGCACCAAAAACTCTCTTTGCGGTCAAATCAAAACTACTGGAAATTGGCGCCTACCCTAAAACAAGTTTCCAGAAATCACTATCCTCCGATGAGGACTTCTTCTATTCAGCTTCGACGGGCACCCTTTTATAAATAATCAAAATCACATATTGCACCAAAAACACATACGACGAGGATGGTGTATTTGAGTTACAAGAAAGAATGCCCACAATGGGTTGACTTTGAGTTATAGTTTGACGTTCCGTTTCAGTTTCGTCAGCGACTGGTGTTACAACGAAGGAGACGGTTTCTTCCACCATTTTTCTGGCTGTGATGACCGTTACTTGCATCTTCTCTCCATGTTCATTTCGTGCTATTTTTTGTTTTATTCTTCTCTGGTTTTTTCTCTCTTTTGTGTCCGTATTTAAGGTTCTATGATTTATGAAGTGGGGATCCCCACTTCATAACGTTCAACATAGAGAGGTTTCTAGGTGAGAGTCATAGGGAAGACAGGTTTTGCAAGTTAGAAGATACGTGGGCTAAAAATGAATTGTACAGAGAATTCTAAAGGAAAATTCAACGTTTTCCCTTTCTCTTCTTTAGAATTTAAAATAATCCATAGTTCACTTATGCACTCGTTATGGTTTGGTGGCTAGATTTTTATAGATTTTCCAAGTGATTTAGCGGTTGGATAAGCGGGTTGGTTATATTACCGGAAAACAATGGCTTTCGTCGGTGTTGGATTTTCTGGCCAAAGAATGAATTAGGGAGACAGAAAGAATGTAGGCAGAGAGGAAAGCCTAGTACATCTCTGGATAAAAAAGTAATTTCAGGAAAATATGAAGCATACTCACGCTCTCAAAGGAGGTGAAAAACACTCATTGTGCCATAGCAGCACACTGTGTTCAATCGACACATTTTCAAGTGTTCAATAGGTCACACCTTTAGTTAAACTGTCTATGTGAACTTTTGTGCTAAGTTTAAGGGGCTGCATATTTATTCAGCCTTTTATTTTTATTTTGTATGATATTGGTTTGATATGAGTTTAAATTGATCGTGATCCGTGTGAATTCATATAGCAAATTCCTACTTGTTTGGTGCTGAGGTGTAGTTATTGTTCGTATCATTCAACTAAATAGCTGCAATTCATTTTGTTCAATCTATGGTTTCGTTTTTCAAACTCGTCAAAGCTTTAATCAGACTGCTATGGATGAAAAAGATAAGATTCTTATTGTTGCATTCAAAAATAATACGTGTCTAATCAGGTCAGATGTTTGTGTTTCTTTTCCTCTCCACATCTTCTCCATTTTCCTTTGGAGCCTCTTGGTATTGGAGCCAGCTGGTTCAACTCTGTTCGAGCATTATTTTAACTCATGTCTCTTGCCCTGCACTGAATATTGATTTGTTGCAATTAAATGTGCAGGCAAATAGAGGAATATACACGGTTAATTGCATCAATTAAGGCCCAGATCAAGATGGTATGTGGGTTAATAGTTTTCTTTTCCTGCTTCCTACTTAACATGTGCTTCGGAGCTCTTAAGGACACATATAATATCAAGTCGTGAGAGATATACCGGGAGCTTTCTCTTATGCTCCTTATTAAATTATACTACTGATGCATTTTTTTTTTAAAAAACTTGAATGCAGGTTCATGAAGGGATACGCGAGTTGCTCCAGCTTCCGGCAGGGCCAGCTTACTAAGGTGTACATGTCTTAAATTGTTAGAGTAGAGGGGATTTACAGCGATGAGAGATCTAAGAAGTTAAAAATGAAGAGAAGATGATCTTCTGTCCATTGAAGGAGAGCTTCATGATGGAATAGTGCAATTTTTTTTGTCAATCAAAAAGATGAGTTTTCTTATGCTAATTACTGACTGGCAAATGGCTCGTAGATAGTGGAATTGGTACCATACCGCCTAATGACTAAACGATTTGTGTGTTTGTCAATGCGATTTGTGTGTTTGTCAATGTGATTTGTGTGTTTCTTTTGAGGTTTTATTAATGTTGATGAGATACAATAACATGAATATTTTAAATTCGCTTATTTTAATTTAATTTTCAAATAATTTAGGGCAAAGGGTTCATCCGTGGCAAATGTGAAAAGGCAGGATCGCAGTTTTTATACCTTACATGAGAAAAATTCCTCCCTTTTGTACCATATCTAATTGTTTTCTTGGTTACTTGTTTTTTAAAGTACAATTTAAAAATTTTACCAAAAAAAAGAAGAAGATTACTGGTCTAAATCTTTTATTTTTCGGTAGTGGTCTTTAATCCAAGGTTTGATGATAAACCGCCAACACAGGCTATATCAAACTCAATATCGATGGCTATTTCCAGGGCCGGTGGTAGAGTGCGGGATGAGGGTTCGGTTGAATTCAATAGATTTTGTTCAAACTATGTATTTGTCTTAAGAAATTTATTGAATATGTACAACTTATTAATGTAGAATCCAGTAATTTAAAAGGATTACAACTCCGAACCCATAAGATTCAAATTCTGGCTTTACCTCTGGCTATTTCAATCCAACAACACACAAAGGAGGACTTGGTGTCTGGGGGTAATAACCCTATTACCCCCACAAAATTTAAAATACTTCACATCTTTTTACTACATGCAGGATGATGCTACATAAGCTTGGAGTACACCAGTTCTAACACACATTTCGGGCAGAGTCGGATTCAGTATTTTAAGTTTATGAGTTCTTGTTACAAATAAATATTTATAAATATTTAATATTTTTTTAACAATGCAGTGGCGGATGTTATGGCACAATTTGGAAAAACACTAGTCACTCAACTTCCCAGCATGTATTAGATTTTGACAACCCCCAACTTTACTTTAACGCTGTTAGATTTTGATGTAACAGGAACTGAATCTCTTCGTTCAGTTTCGACTATTGTACCTTGTTAACTTCCTGTCTTTAATTAAGCCTTCGTTCTAGGAAAAAAATAAAATAAAATGTAATATCAACACTATGTTTCTTGCACAAAGAAATAAATTGTATCGGATGAAATAACATAAAACTCAAGCAGGCAAACAATTGCATAGCATGAAAAAACATAAAAGCTCATGCAGTAAAAGACGTTCTTGCTCCCGTATGCGTCAAAATTCGATCAGGAAAATTCGGGCACGCGGAGACAGGGGGCCGAGGTCGAACGGACATAAGGTCGAGGCCGGACAATCATCAATAGCCGATGTCGGACAGTCATCAATAAGATCGAGGTCGGATAACGATGAAATAGCTGGTTTGCTTTGAAATCCTGAAAGGGAATATCCTCCAATTGTACTTTTTTAGAATTTTCTATGGATACCCCTTATTAGGGGTGTACAAAGGAAACCGACAAACCGCACCAACCCGATAATCCGAGTCAAAACCCGATTATGGTTTGGTTTGACTTGGTCTGGTGTTGGAAAAAAAAAACCCGACCATAACTGGTTTGGTTTGGTTTTAACTAAAGAAACTCAAATCAAAACCGACCAGCCCGACATTATATATATAGAAATTTTGGATATATTTAATATATAAATATACTTATTGTAATGTAAATTATAAATATTTCTTAAAAATTTTCATAATTTTATCTTTTAAGATATTATTTCAAGGTTGGACTTAGAACTTTTGAATGCCCCAATAAATTTTATAGCCATTAATATTAATAAATTACATAATGCTAACAATAAATACTAATGCTAACAAAAGACATTCAATTCAATATTACGAACAGAAATGTAGTGAATGACTATTTTTTGTTTTGCAATAATTTAGATAAAAATGCATAACCTATTTTTATTTTGCTTTAGCTTTTAGTCATGTAATTAATACTCCCTTATTAGTCTATTTATTTTAGTATGGCTTAGTACTTTTAAATTATGTTTATTTTTATTATGGCTTTTTAATTAGCAATATTTATATTACATAATTTTTTTTGATTTAGCACCGGGTGTCCGAGTCTCTTCGAGACCCGACTAATCTCAGGGGTGCACAGGCCCTCGGCAAGAAGTTTTCCGCAAGTGCATCACTGTTAATTCAGGTTTTACCATGTCCGATGGCCCTCAAAAATTGTTTGCACCCAGTGGGTTTCGAACTTGAGACCTTGAAAGGGAGCAAACCCCAATGCTCAAGTCAATTGCCACCAGGCCAACCCCTAAGAGTTCTATATTACATAATTTTATTGTCTTTATTGTTGAATATTTTAGGATAATGTCATGACACATATCATATTTTATATTATTTTCTTGAAAAATACTTTATATAGTTGCATCTTACTATGATTAAAGAAATATTTTGAGCATACGTTTTATGTTTTGTTCTACTAAGATTTTACCGGAAAAAAAAATCCGAATAACTTGAAAATCCGAGAAAACCCGAGAACCGACATTGAAAAACCCGAGTTTTATTGGTTTGGTTTGGTCTGTAGATTTAATAACCCGATACAATTGATTTGATTTGGTAATTGTAAAATCCGAAACCAATCCGACCTATGTATACCCCTACCCCTTATAAATAGGAAGGGATGACTTCCTAAAAAGGAGCTCTCTCCCTCTCCCTCTATCTACAAAATATGTAGATACACATCTCTGGAAGATTTGAAATCACATACCTTCATCGGATCTTTCATTTCTTTATTTATATTTTATTATCACTTTATGTTACTTAATGCATTTGTCTTTATGCTATTAAATTTGGTTATTACCACGACCAATTTTTATACTCGGCTATATTTTTTTATTCATATTATTCATCTCGGATCTAGAGTTAATTATCTTTAACTAGGAATTACGTTTTCATTTTATTTGATTGATTTGTTCAAAAAAGTTCTGATATCTTTTAAGTCAAACAACTCCAACTTTAAATATTCTAAAATCCTTTTTTAAACCAGCTCCCATAAAAATGAAAAGAGTAAATACAAATTAAATACTTTGTACATGTACAACTACAAATTACCAAGCATTCTGATATACAATATCTAAAAATTGTATGAAATTGACTGGAAAACTAAAACAAACAGATAATATAGATATTGTTTAGGACGAATGAGTGACACTAGTCTGAAAATAACAATTCAAAAAAAGTCAATTTATTTTATTTTATTTTGTTCAACTCTATTTACTTAGCCACTACCTGTTATAGGTGTAGAGCTACACTGTGCAAAAGATGGTTAGTTGAACAATTTTTGTTGTAAAATTATGTTGTATATTTTGATCAAATACTACTTTATATAAATTTTGTATTAAATCTTCATCTATCGCCACCACTGCTATCGCCCTTCGGAAGCCTTTACCAATATTTACCCTCTTGGAATATAACACCACTTTTTAGACTCGTTTGGCAATAAATTTTGGGATATTTTTTCAAAAATAAATAAATTAAAAATACTGTTTGTTCATGATCAGTTTTTGAATTTTTTAAAAAAATTTCCAAGTTTTCAAAAACTAATTTACGGCAGTTTTTAGATAAAAATTTTCTCCCACTTGCTAAATTTCAAGTTTTTTCAAATAAAATGTATGTCCATATACTACTTCAAAGTATTATTTTTTTTATTTTAAATATGACTTCAAAAACTTTTTTTCAAGTTTTAACCAAATATATGTCAAAATGCTTTGGAGAAAAAAAAAGAAAAAAAACATCTTTTCATTAGGGTGAGGAATGGACTTGACATTCCCACCAAAATCCCCGACTCATTTCGGCGCCAATTCCAAATTCCTACAAAATCTCTTCTTCCCCACCACTCTCCTTCGGCTGCAAAATTGCTGCTCAAATCCTCTTGTAAGTTTCACCCTTTTTCCTCTGTTTTTCAGAAAAGAGTTTAGCTATAATGTTAGAATATGAATATTGAATTAGTTCGTAATGCTTTGTGTTTTTACCAATCCCACCATATATTTGATTCTTTTTGGTTATTTTAATTGGTATAATCGGTATCAGAATACTTCTGTTCCCAGAGGTTTTTATTGTGTGAGAAAAGGTTCCATGGCTTGGTGGGAGGGTATCGATGAAGCTCGTGTTCTTATTGCACCAGGTACTCCTTCCTTAATATTCCTATACAAGTATTTTGTACTTTCTTGGTTAAAGAACTTACTTTTGAACTTCCCATTATACCCTTAACGTGAGCCGTACAAATGTTATGTTATGCTTAAGATCACAAGTTGTGCAAAGTCAAACTATATCACATAAAATGGAAGGAGTACTTTTAATTTGTCTCTCTTGGCTTTAGTTTGTATATCTTGTCCCTTTATGAGGTTTCAGATGTAGCACTGTACTGAATACAGCTTCTTTATGTTTTGTTAGCAGTAAAGGAAGAAACTTTAGTTGGATACTAGATGCTTCTAAATTTTTGTATTTAGATTATTAATTTACAACCTAAGAAATATGCTTTGCTTGTAATCGTGGTGGGCAAATTGAGTACATTATTTGTGTCATATTGTTTTTCTTTGAGTATCTTCATCCATTTGGAATCTAAAGCAGGGGTGAAAGTAGAGTGTAAGTTATAGTTTATCCAAATCCAGTAACTTTGACTTGAACCATGTATTTGTGTTAAAAATTCACTAAACAAGTACATACAATTGATTTTGTACCCAGTAAATCAAATGAGTTGTAGTAACATCTTGAACTCGAACCCATAAAGATCAAATATTGGATCCGCCTCTGATCTAAAGGAGTGTTTTAAGCATATAAAAATACTATTGCTTAAGAATGGTAGCTAATATCCAAGGATGGAGACAAATATCCAAGATTTCATGACTTATTGGTCCTTCCAGATATGTCTTTAAACTGATAGACTTATCTTAAAGTCTAATCTTGATAACTCATATTGAAAAGAAAAGAAAAACGAACTCATCTTTACATCTCTTTTGCTGTGTCACTGGTCCTTGAGAATAATGATAGTTCGATCTCCTAGACTACAGATCCCAAATCTCCTTTAGTCACCTGACTGCAATATGAAGATTCTTTGTTTGACATTGCAGAGCCCTCGAGGGATGGGAACAAGGTAGGGCAGCTATTATCACTCCAGCATCCCAAATCTGGTAAATTCCTGCACTTCTCATACCACTATCTATTTCAATTGTATCTTTATTTTTCTAAGACGTTGCCTTTTGCATGCATACTTGTTTTGTTGTTTTACTTTTGGGTTTTAGTGCTTTCAGGATAGTGGCTTGAGACTTTTTTGGTGGATGTATCGAAATTGTTATGATTCTTTTTGTTTACCATGCTCTAACCTTCTGTTGATTGTCAAAACTATCTTTTGGGAATGTTATGTCACTAAGGTTGTATTAATAGTCTCCAATAATCGACATAATGTCTTTTGATTTACTTATGTGACAGGGAATTCTACATGTTACGTTTGTGTTGATAGATCCCTTCAAGAACTTCACTGGTTCAAGCAATCTTATGGGTCTTGGTTCCTTGGCGATTATGTATGTGAAGGTAAAAGTTCATCTGAGCTTGATCTAACTAACCCTGTCAAAAGCTGATAAGTCCACATTTGCCATCGTTACGCATTATTTGTCTTCCTAACCCAAATAATAAGTGTTAGAGGAAATATGTCCTTGCCACTGGCTTCACTTCATAGAATGCGTGTCTAAATTGAAATAAGAAATATCTTTTTCTAATCTTGAGTTTAATTTTCTGTTTGTGATTCATTCTTCCATGCTAAAGATTTGAGAGGGTTCTATATAGGATTAAGACTATTTCTCATGAAGCATTCTGGAAATTTGATCCTACCTGCAAGGAGGATTGGAACTACCTCTCTAAATAATTCAAACTTTTTGCCTATTAAAAAAAAGAGAGAAAAGAATATAAATTTTTTAGTCCCACCTGAATGCAAGTTAGGTGTTTGGCCTATCTTGACATAGTCCAATGAATTACCGTACTACACGTCCAATGGGGCTTTGCCGTGTAGAGATGGTACTCCTATGGCTTGCTCCGATTCACCTGCAATGTCTGAGTCGAGCAAGATTAAGGGTTCTGATCCTTGGGTGCACTTCCCTTTAATTATTTTAGATTTTAAAACAATTACTTGTCACTGATCTGATATCATTTGTATTCTATTTAAAAAATGTCTCCTTCTCTAATATGGAAAAACACTCTTCCTTCAGGAATTCAAATTGATATTGACTAATACTACTTTATAATTTAATATAACACCGGTTCAATCCACTTCTTTGCTTTTTTTATATCTCAAACTGATATTTTTAAAATTCTTGGAGAAAGTTATTATTTACGTTTTTCTCTCCATACTTGTAATAATTCATTCAAACATTTTACTCATATGCTCCCTCGTCGTCGACTACCTCTCCAGGTAGGGGTAAGGTTTGCGTACATATTATCCTTTCCCAGACCATATGTGGGATCATACTGGATATGTTGTTGTTGTTGTTGTTGTTGTTGTTGTTGTTGTTGTTGTTGTTGTTGTTGTTGCTCCCTCGTCGTCGACGCACGTCAACTAAAATGGAACAGAGTGAACAGTAGAAGAGCTGCACATATGGACCAAACTCGAGTTTAGTGGCTGTTGAAAAAACAAAAAGGGTTTACTAGTGGCCCTATTTGTAAAATTCTGAATGAATCGTGTTGTGATATCATGTTTAATGCACGGAGTCTTTTTTTTTGTTGATTATATTTCATGCTTAGGATGACTGATATGCTTATATTTTACCTTTGGTACACTTGCTAGAGAAGCCTATTGGTTTGTCTTCTACTCTTTAAATCTTTCAATGCCATCAATCTTGATTTCTAGAGAAGTGTTAGTTTCTTTCTTGGTAGTTTTTCTGTACTCATTTATTTCTCAAAACAGATGGCCGTTTGTATACCGCAACTCCAGTGGATCCAGTTTTTGTTCTGTTACCTATTTTCGTAGAAGCAAGAATGAAGGTATTAATCTCTAACTTCTGAGTGATGTATCTCTATGCAATAAGTTTTTAATATAGAGAAACAGCTAGCTAAAAATCATGTAGTAGAGAAGTGTAATGCTTGTAGGTGTATAGTTTACACATGCTGTTGTTTTATGTATTATTATAAGAAAATGCTTGTAAACACCTTTTATTTGACTGTAGGAACCTGTCAACAAAATAGCTGACTCTATTACTCCCTTTCTTCTGAATGACTACATAAGATCGGATAATGTTCTTTCTCTTTCGGCTGTTCGAAGTTCCTTTGCTGCATGCAACATTAGCGAGAGACAACTTTCTGCCACTTGGCCAGCTGGTTCTCTAACAGCGCTTTTGTTTATTCTGACAAATGCAGGAAAAGGATGATCTAGGAAAGTTTAGGCAATTGGATGAAATAACTTATGTCGTAGGCTATCCTGGATATCAGCATCTTTCTTCTGTTGCTGAGAACTGCATGCAAGTGGTTTGTGATGTCAAAGGTGATAATATACTATATCAGTATGCTCAGTTTTTACTTTGTTTTGTAATGCTAGATGACATGACATCTCATATTTATGGAGTATTGTATAGATAGAGATGTTATCCATGTACCTCACATCAAATCCTTGTGTTAAGAATCTGGCTTAAAATTGTTTTGCGAATAAATTGTTGTAGAAAAAGACATATGGAAATGGTAGATCTGTCATGGTGTAATTCAGCAAGCATTTGAAGCTATATATAATGATTTATTTTTTGGGTTGGTGTGTAAGGCCAATTCAAGTTGTTTGTTGAAAAGTTCAAGTTAATTAATGCTTAATCTTCTTATCCGTCTTTTTTTGTTTGTTTGTTGTGTCAACAGATATTGGAAAGATAAAGTTTTACAGGCTTAATGATGAGAAGGTGCTCAAGTGGTTATGCTTCAAGGTCATATTTCATTCCTTTCTAACCCACATATAGCGGTGGTTATTTACTTAGGTATAATGTGCTGTGATGATCTTGTTCTAGCATTCAGAGTCGAAATCATAACTTGCTGGAAATTAGAAGTTCAATAATCCCTTTCTGATTGAGTATCCAGTATCTGATCTTTCCTATCTGCAAGCAGTATGAAAGGCTACCTCATAGTTTTTTCCTATTAGTGGCCTGTAATAGTTTAGCTTGTAGATGGATTTCCGTTAGTTATGTCTACATTGAGTTGTGAAGAACTGAAGATGGTCCTACAAATCATGATAACTATGGCATAATCCACAGAGTTATATAAGAAATTTTCTTCAATATGATAAGAAATAATTATTTACGCTATTTCTGCTGAAGCTACTAATGTTCTTTTGTTGTTGTTTTTATTTTTGTTGTTCCTTTCCTTCACTGAGCCGAGGGTCGATTGGAAACAACCTCTATGTCCTTTCGGGTAGAGGTAAGACCCATCTACATATTACCCTCCCCAGACCCCACTTTGTGGGACTATACTGGGTAGTTGTTGTTGTTGTTGTTGTATGATCTGGCAGTCACTCTGGTCAGTAGCAGTGTAGAGTTAACTTGATTGATTGGTATGGTATAACTCGATTGTTCCCTGCTCAGTCATTAGGTTTGAGCGATGTTTTTTCATATCTAAGACAAACAACTTAGAACTGAATGGATGTGTTATCATGTAGGTCGTATTTGGATGTTTTTAGATGCAAACTCGGGTGTAACATAAGTCATATTTATTTTTAAAGGCTAAAGGGCAACACCCAACCGGAATCTTACATAGAGGAACTAATAATCACTTTTTTTTTGGTTGTAATAAAGATGTTCTTTTATATTTTGGTTAAGATATATTTATTAGAAGATTTTTGTGGATCCAAGAGGAAAAGCATGGATTTGGATGGTAGAATGAATTTAACAACATATGAAGTGGAGAAGAGAAAGGGTCTGCCACTTTCTTGGATATGAATGCAAAACACATTCTACTACATCTACTAGTATCTATTTGCTTCTCAATTGTTGGGTCAATCACTTGTAGTCCGATGAATAAGGAATGGCTAGTATGTATTTGATTAAATGTGATCTCCTGTTAATTCATTTTCCATTTAAGTACAAAAGAGAGAAAAAAAATAAGCTTTCTAGAAATATGATTTGATCTTGATGTTTGCTTCAAGTAAATTTGGCTGTCTAAGTAGAAGTGGGTATACATAAAGTTTTTCCAGTGGTGCTTCCACTTTAAGTTATCACCACTGGCTATTGGAGATTAAGTGTACATTTGGTTGGCAGTGTCTTGTTTATATCTAATAAACTCTTTGTCTAAAATGGTCTATCCATCTTAGAAATCGAGTACTCTCTCATATGCCTATCATCGTTGCTTTTTCATGTTTCTATGTCTGTATTCTGACTCTTAAGATATTTGTAGGTAATCCAATTAAAGAAGAATTTGCTGACATTGGATAAGAACTATGCTGCTCGAGATAAGAAAGAAATACGTATGTTTCTTTCTGAATAATGAGTTTGTTAAGTTTTTGCCACTTACAGGTTATAATTCTCATAGCCAGCTCTGGTCCTTGTGATAAATCGAAGGCATTTTTCGTGTTGTTCTTTTATAGCTAGCTCTGATCCTTGTGTTGTTCTTTGTTTGAGGAACTCCTCAAGTAATATCTTATCAGTTGAATGGGCCGTTAACCCCTCTTCTTTAATGTATCCTTGGTTTTTAAAGAACCAGGAAATAAGTTTTTTTAACCAATTCGGTGAAAGCTAAAAGATTATACTAATTATGTTTTTTTTGAAGTGAATTATACTAATTAGTGTTTTTTGACGTGAACAGTGACGGATGCAGTATCAATAATTGGAGAGTACTTGAAGGACGAGCCTTGGTTGAAGCTCCTCTGCCGCAAATTAAGGTATTTCCTTTAACTGATAAAATGGCTGACTTTTTTCTTATTTATCTTTAAAATTATTTGTCTAGGTATAGTTAACCAGAGTTATGCTTTTACACAATATTTTAAAAGACAAAAGTGCAACGTGAGGCGAGGCATATGCCTCTTAAACTTGATACTCTGTCTGCATTACTACCTAATGTTTAAGGCGGAATGAGTTTCTGGCCACTTAAAAACGAGTTCGAGTGTTCAAACGGGAAAGTAGAAAGTTTATGTATCGGCTTTTAAAAACTCGACAATTCAAGTGTCCGGGAAACCATTCTGCTAATGTTTAATTCACATTTAGCTTCCAAAAAATCATCTAACTATCCATAATAAGATATCTTTGATTCCTTTCTATATCAAAATACAAATGAAACATAAAAGAACTTATCAGCATATTAAAAATATAAATATATTTGAAAATGCAGGGAAAAATAATTCTAAAGGAAAAAAACCAAAGATTGTCACGAAGTCTACTGGAAAACATAGGGGTTATCAATTGTCGGTGATCAATATTGCATGGTCGCTGCATTCGAAAGACAGAGGAGGAAGGAATCAAAATACTTTGCTAACTTCATAATCTCGTTACTCTTTTCTTTTGGGTAATTAAGGAAGACAAATTAAATAGGTTTGTGTTGGCCAACTTACCTTTCAGGATTCAGTCAATTAAGGGCAAAAAGTAGTGAAATTCAAAAGAACTTGGGCAAGTGGCTAGGAAGTATAGCTAGGCGGCATTCATGCATAAGTGCATAGTTAGGTGACAAAAGAATTTGTACAAGTGGCTAACATGCACGGGAGGTTGACATGCAACCGCTTAACCTATAACACATGACATGATTAAGAGCCGCTTCCATTTCTATAAATAGCCTAACCATGGAACCCAACATTATCAATCTTTAAAATATGATATGTAGCATGCTACATATTGTATTTTAAGTGGTTGCATATTGTACAAAACACTTGTCCAGGTTCCTTAGCCACTTAACCATGCACTTGTGCATGAATGCTATTTGTCCAAGATCTGTTACTTAAACATGTGGTCAAGTTCTATAGTTTTTCTAATGAGGGCAAAATCTTTTGAAAAACCATTACTTTGCCAAAAGTGTTCTTAAAAGTCATATAAAAGGAAAGTGTGAGAAAAAGTACATCACTCTAGATTCTAGAAACACAAAAGGCAAAAACTTTAGCAAAAGTATGTACTTGATGGCTTTTTGCGCAAACCTCTTAGGTAAAGGCGTGACTTAGTATTGCCTCAAGGGCAGGCCTCGAATATGCCTTTTAGAACACTGCACATGCATGATGACATTTGGAGCCCAAGAGTTGACGTGACGTGACAAAACACTATAAACTAGTTGGAGACTTGGGGTCTGACTGTATAAATCATTTGTACGTATTCAGCTTTATTGGACCATTTCATTCCAATTCTAAATATTTTGTCTTTTAAAGTGGCTTACGAGTTTTCTAAAACTAGAGGTTCTTTAAATTGTGCACTTCTCTAAGAGGAGAAACAAGTCTCTTATTCACAAGCATAAATGCGATAAGTGTAACAATAAAAGCTATAATCGTAACTAGTTGGTATCGCTCATAGGATTCTTTGCTTCCATCATGTTTTATTCTTAGCGAAATTCACATTAATTCTGGGAGAACTAGATCTTTTATACTTGAAGCCTTTTTGTCTCTTGTCTTATTGCTCATAGGATAGGCCATTTGATATTAGTAAGGTGGTATTCGTCCTCCATCCTTTCAAGGTTTCTTCTAAATGTTTTCTAATGAGTAATACAACTTTCAGTTTCTTTTCATAATACCATAGTTTTCTATGTAACAAAAATTTGAAGAAGCATTACAAATATTTAAAGATGGTATTAGGACGGGTGTGCTTCCGACACCAAAACTCAATTGTAAAATTCTGTATTACTTCCTCTGTTTCCATTTATGTGATGTAGTTTGACTCGAGAGTTTAAGGAAGAAAAAAAAACTTTTAAAACTTGTGATCTTAAAAGCTTAAAAAGACAAAAGCTTTATGGGACCATAACATTTATGTGACTATAAAAGTTTCTGATTAACGATAAAATGGGTAAAATTAAAGTTTAAAGTTAAGTTGTTTCCAAATATAGAAATGTGTCATTCTTATCATAATGGACTATTAAGGAAAGTGTTTCACACAATTGAAACAAAGGGAGTACTATGTTTCAACCCCTGCTTTTTGGCTAGCCTGCAATATGTTATTGTGTGATTTACAAGGCACAGAGGGACTTTCTGGGTTACAGAAGGCCGTCTGGTCTTGTTCAGAGGACCTGCAGTTCCTAGTTAAAGCCTTCCTCTTGACGTTAACTTCATACATTTTAAATTGATGGTCTGGTTATCTAGTAAAATTCCCAGAGTTTTTTCTTTACGAGTTTTCCTCTAATTTACTAACCATTTTATTGTTTCGAGTATTTTTGCAGCATAGACTTGCAAGATGACACAAAAACATCAACTTCTGAAGTACATTCATCACCAATAGAAAATGGTTTCGAGTCCTTCAATCACGAACAGGTAAGGAGACTGCCACTGTTAAACTGGCTCTAATCCCATGACTTTAGTAAGTATTCTCTTATATGGCACCGGGAACAAGGATAATAGACTGTTGCAAGAATAATATTGCCCTTTATGCATCATGAGAAGATTGAACTGAATCTTATTTTACGTTAACGAACTGGCATGTGTTTCTCTCCCAGGCCTAGCCTACTGTAATATTTGATGCGATTTATTGGGCAAAGCCTACATTTGCATGAAGAGCCAAGTTTTGATTTAGGGAAGTGGAAAGTAAAATTCTGTTATCTTTTTTCTTTTCCTTCCTTTCCTGTTGGGCAGATAAAGAAAAACTTTGTAACAAAGTTAGTCTTTAGAAGATATTTGTCTTTGTTGATGCACGCATTAATAGAGAAAAAATAAATTGCTGCGGCAATGATGTATATACTCTATTAGTAGCTTTGCACGTTCACATAAGAGTGGAAAAAGTAGGAAGGAAAACAGAAGGGGTAGCCATGAGACTTGTCTATGTATATGAGATGCTGTCTAAAATTTATTTACTTTGAGTTTTTCATTTGCGATGTGCATCACTGCTTATTTTATGTTTCCAAATCATCAGGGAAAGAGTGAAGACCGAGAAAAGACTAGTAAGAGCAAAAGACAGACTAAAAAGGCCAAAGTGGAGACCAACTCCCTAAATATCAAAGACATGTTTAGTAGGGCTACTAGGAGGGGAAGATAAAGTTATGAAGCAGCAGAGCACCAATCAAGACATAAGAGGCTTCTTGGAGCAAGTTTTCAGAAAAAATGAGGGACATCAAATGTGATTGAACAGGTTTGGCGTGTCGATTATGAGCGGATGGCTTAGTTTATGACCTGGTGTTGTTGCTGCTGTAAAGAGATTGCATCTGTATCGTCTTTACTGTTAATGCTTCTTAGTTATGCATGAAGTCATGTCACTAACGTAGCGTTTAATTATGTTTGGTATTTATGGTGTACCATATGTATTCATCACTTCTACCTGCTTTGCAAAAGCAGTTGTAAATGCTAAGTTATTGCCTTGAAGGCAATCTAATTTGAGTGTTTTTGCTTCTGAGAGTTCTTTTGCTCTGAAACCAAGAGCTTTCTATTCTCTAATCTCTACACAATACTATGCACCTCGCTCGTGCATCCCACAATTTTCCAGTTGCTGCAGCCCTCGAGGGCCATGAGGTAGTCGAAAATAAGGATCAACCAGAAGGAGGCGATTGTCTTCTTTCATAGTTGATTTCTTCATTCCGGATCTCTCCATTCCTTCCTATATGCCTACCTTAAGGGAGATATTAACATGGAAGCATGATAAATAAGTGTGATCGCGTTGGCCGTGAGTCAGCCGGTTTAATGTGGAGATGATTTAGTATTCCATCCGTCCATCTTATATGACACTCTTTTCCTTTTAGTTTCTTGCAAAAAGAATGTTTAACTTTTTTATAGTTGGAAACTCCTTGAATTTAAACTTTCTATGAACCTAAATAACATGCTTGTATAGTTATAGAAATGTCATAACATGTTTAAACCTAAAAGTTCTAAGTGTACATTTGATATGTTCCAAAAGTCTTTTCTTTCTTTCTTAAATCTTATACCTAAGTCAAATACCGTCATATAAAATAAAATAGATGGCACATATATGTGTGTTGAATACACACAAGTGATTTGAACTACAAAAACTTAGGTCCTTCGTTGCCAAAGCCTGGATCCAACCCATTTCTCCTGAAAGTAAAATTATTGAGTAACTATAAAAACTCAAAGAGGGATTAGATTGAGTAACAATTGGATATCTTTCTTCCAAATATAATTGTTATAGGTGTGAGGTATTTTCTCTTGGCTTGCTAATAATCAGAAATTGCCAGAAAAATTGACTATAAGCAGGACCCTTAAATGAAAAATTGCTTTCCCTTAATTAAAAATTCTTGATTAAGTCGTCCAAAAACATCTCCAGCTGATTTTCAATCATATAAAATGTTCGTTTATATGGTGGATATGAGATTAATAGAAACATGTAAAGATTAGACTAATGCCACTAAAACAATAAATTATTCTTTTCAGCTTTGACTGTATGACAAGCTGTCCTTGTAGAAAAGCTTGAATTGTAAACAGGATCATGGTCTCCATAATATCCTTAGACAAGAGGGTTGCTCTGATGGTAAGTAACCCCCACTTCCAACCGAGAGGTTGTGAGTTCGAATCTCCCCAAGAGCAAGGTGGGAAGTTCTTGGAGGGAAGGATGCCGGGGGTCTATTTGGAAACAGCCTGTCTACCCAAGGGTAGAGGTAAGGTCTGCGTACACACTACCCTCCCCAGACCCCACTAAGTGGGATTATACTGGGTTGTTGTTGTTGGTCTCCATAATATCCTTCAAACACAAGGAATATGGAGCACACTTGGAGTAAATTCCTCATATTTCCTTAAAGTTATTAAGGAGTCGTTTGGTTGGAAAGGAGTTATCCCTAGGTAAATTATCCCGGAATTAGTTATTTCACTTTCTCATGGGAACAAAAAAAATACTACAATCTCAGGATTAATTATACGGCAATTTTTTCCCAACCAAACATGGGATAAACTCTTTTTGAATTTAATCCCGGGATTAATTATTTCTTATCCCTCGTCCCTAAAAGGAGGGCCAGTGACCACATGTTCGACCCGTGGAAACAGCTCTTGGAGAAATGCAGGGTAAGGCTGCATACATTAGATCCTTGTGATCCAGCCCTTCTCCGAACCCCGCGCATAACGAGAACTTAATTCATCGGACTACAGGTAGCACCTATATGGATTGCTGCAGAATATCAACCTAAGACTAACAGAAGGCAAAAAGAAAACAAAGAAAAGGTTTATCAACATGTTGACTTAGCTGGTTCTATGGCCAAATGCGTTGCCTTAGTTATCTTATTACTGAACTTGACTATTCTTCATACATATGTCAATTGGAAAAGAAGACTATTAACTTGATATATATCATCAAAAAGACAATTTCCAGACAGAAACTAAAACAGTTAGCAGATTTTCCCTAAATATGTAGGTAACAAGGCCTCTTTCTTACTACCAAAAGAATCAAGATGCTCTTTCGTTACCTCCTGAAGGTCCAAATTCAGGTTACTTAGTGATTCAAGATGAGGAATCTGAAACTTATTGCTGTTTTGGACTTTGTAAAAATTATGATGTCAGGGACCTGCCTTTCCCTCAGAACAAGAAGTTGACTGTTCGATACCAAAGGACCGATGGGATGAACTCTCGTACTCGTACTGATGATCAGAACATGAGAATTGAAAGGGATGATGTAATGTTCATTCCAGTTTTAAATAAGCCATTGTCATCCAATCACTATTATGCTATCAAGCCTCATGGAAAACACAAGGGGTATGTTATTGTATTTACACATTTAATCTTGTATGAAAGAAGGGGAGCCTTGGCGTAACTGGTAAAGTTGCTGCTATGGTTCGAGCCGTGGAAACAGCCTCTTGAAGAAAGGCAGAGTAAGGCTACATACAATAGACCCTTGTGGTCCGACCCTGGTTGCCCTTTTTAATCTTGTACGATAGTTTAATTATGTGTATCCAATAACATAAATATGATCTTCTGATTCTTGATTGCAAAATTTAGAAGAAAACAGCTTACCAAAGTTGAGCCTTAGTATTGTGTCTTTGCCTTTTATTAATTGGAGTGCACAACAACTGATTCTGGCAAAACTCATTTTCTGGTTTATTTCTTTGCCTGGATAAATTCCAAGGTAATGAATCTTATGTTTGGTTTTTATATTGAGTGAGTGAAATTTTATGTGCCTATTGTTGAAAAGTCTCAACATTTTTCGAAAAGCTATGTCGCGCGGGCTCTTCAAAATACTGTTTCACCCTTATCGGATCCTCCAAAAATACACTACTTTTGAAGGATCCGACATGCACCGGCAACATTTTACGAGAGTACGAGCAACGTAGCCAAAAAGATGTATCCAATCTATGAAGGACACATCCAGCCCGAGGAATCTTTATCATTTTACTCTCCTCCAAAGTCTTTCTATTCACATTAAGTTGCTGAGGACAGCGCCTTCTGTACGGTGCACGAACCAGTTTTGAACATTCAAATTACCATCTTCTATTTTCTATTATTGCATCTTATTCCATTTTTCTTTAGCCGAGGATCTATCAGAAATAACCTCTGTGCCATGTAGGGGAGAGGTAAGGTCTGTGTACACATTATACTCCCAGACCCCACTTGTGAGAATTTACTGCATTTGTTGTTGTTGCATTTTATTCAGGTATTAAGAGTTTTTCTAACTAATACTTCCACATATACTAATATTTTCCTTCATCTTACAATTTCTGAATCGCCTTTTCGCAGACAAGCTTTTACTTGTTCAAAGGAGGAAGACAAGCAAACGCGCTGTTTGTTTAAATGTATACGAGACGTTAAACCGAAGCCATTAGATCCAGAGGAGGTATATCAGCAGTTTCAGATATGTCTATATGGTACAGGTTGCAATGCCAAAGGTAACTTTTGAGCTAAGTCTCTTGCACCAAATGGTTTCCCGCCGCACTTTCTAAGGCGAAAAGGATGGCATCTTTGTGCTAAAACTCCTAAAAATTATGAATTAAATGATGATGCTATAGGCCTCAATGCTGAGTTGAGGCAAAAACTTCCAGAGTTCAATTTCACACCATACTGTAAAAGTTCTGAAGTTGTTGTTGTAGGGAAATGGTATTGTCCTTTCATGTTTATCAAAGATGGAATAGTATTACTTAAAGAACAGATGAAGAGATGAAATGACACTTGAGCAAAGATGGGAGGAGTTTTTCACTTGTCAAAATAATTACATTAGTGAAGGAAATTCAGTACTTGTTGATGTTGCACTTGACACTGAAGTTGTCCTAATTGCTGGAACTAAAGCAACATGGGATGATAAAAATGTAGTCGAACGAGTAATATGGTTTAGAAGCTATGATAAAGATGGAAAAGAAGTAACAAGTGTGGGACTGAGAGAAGAAATAGTTGAAAGAATGAAGTGGGAACAAGAAAGAGGTTTGTGTTGAGGAGAATGGATAGAAGTCTGGTGATGATTTATGATTTCAAGCACATTGATAAAGTTAAGAGCATATGGGAATGACGAAAAATTTTATTTTGTGTTTCACACAACTTACATTAGTTGTGTGAGGTCTTTTTTTTAATCTCACAACTACAACTGTATAGGTTCCAAAATTTTGTGGACTCAGATGCGTAAGATATGGGTCCACAAATATGTAAGATAAAAAGGGGCCTCAGAATATAACTAGAATAAATTATGTGAGACACAAATTAAAATCACTCCGGAATGACTGTATGACACCAGATTGTAGTTGATGAGTGATGATTGATGTTACTGTGTGCATGTGTGGCAATTTGGCTTTAGGGTGTCAAAAATTGATAGAGTTTAAGTACAACAATGTAATGAGTTTTACTATAGTAAATATATTTAACTAAAGAATCTATACGCTTTTGGCCCAAGCCCAAATGACCCGTTTAAGGTTGGGCAAGTTATTCGTTAAAATATTATGGTATAGCCAGTTTTTATACTGCTCAATGAAAAATAGCCACCGTTTATTAAGTCAATGAAAAATAGCCATTATTTGGTGACCAGGGACCGGTCCAGTATAATATACGGGAGTTATGGTGCATTTGTGTACGAACTCCAGCATATTATACTGGGCCGGTATACTTTGCTAACTCTTGTAAAATTTGCGGGAGACTGGAGCACCAGTGCTCCAAACTCCTATATATAATACTGGACAATTATACTCTTTACTAACTCCAGTAAAATTTGCGGGAGACTGGAGCACCAGTGCTCCAAACTCCAGTATATTATACTGGACAATTATACTTGCTGGAACTCCCGTAAAATTTGCGGTAGTTCCAACATAATTGTGTTTGAACTCCCGTAAAATTTATGGGCGTATTTTTTCGGATTTTGAAAAGTGTTATCGCTCAGATTTAAAGTGGCTAAATTTTGATGACTTTTTAAACTTGGCTATTTTCAACGACCAGGGGTAAATTTGGCTATTTTTAAATTTCTCGCGAGTATTGACCTGCCCATCTTGACCCAACCAATTTAAAGTTGTAAAGATAGTACGGTATAGCCAGTTTTCGCATTGGTCAATCAAAAATAGCTAGCATTTACCAAGTCAATGAAAAATAGCCACTATTTTGATGCAACAGAGACCGGTCCAGCATAATATACTGGAGTCCGATGCACATGTGTATGAACTCCAGCATATTATGCTGGATCGGTATACTTTGTTGACTCCCGTATAATATACTGGAGAATAGAGCACCAGTGCTGCAAACTTCAGTATATTATGCTGGACCGGTATACTTGCTGGAACTCCAGTATATTATGCTAGAGTTCCAGCATAAGTATACTTGAACTCCAGTATACTTATCATAGAACTCCAGTATAATATGCTGGAATTCAAGTATATTTATGCTGGAACTCCAGCATAATATATATGCGTATTTTTCGGGTTTTGAACAGTATTTTCGCTCAGATTTATCTTTAAAATAAAAAGTGGCTAAATTTCAGTTACTTTTGAAATTGAGCTATTTTAAATGACCAGTTGTAAATCTGGCTATTTTTGAATTTCTCCCTTTAAAGTTGGACTAATATTTAGCCCAAATTGATCCATGAGTAACTTTGCCAAAAATATCCTAGAAGTAGTTCATTTTTGTTTGACATGTTATATATGACCATAACAAAAGGAAAAAAAGTCTTATTTACTAATTATATAATTCATAAGAAAACAACACATATTAATTAAAGTTTAGTAAGCATTGGACGGATTGGACTATAACCCAAATTTTAGCTCATCTTGATCCATCTCATCTTAGCTCAAGTAATTTTTAAGTGTTTCAATCCGTTTTGACTCTAAAATCGGTTCAAACCGCCCATTTGACACACTAACCACGCTAATCGATAGTAGTGGCATGCTATTGTTGCAGTTTGTGAAATTAATATTACAATCAGATCAAGATTCTTTGATGTTTAATAAAGTAGAGCTGCTTCTAAATTCCAATGCAAAGAGCTACCTTTTGTTTTAATTGATGGTGAGCAATGAATTGGTGAAACTTTATGAGATATCTTTATACTCAAAACTGTTGTAAATCAGCTTACCAACAAATTGTTTGTCTGTACTTATAGTTTTTGCTCAAAATGAATTTCCTAATATAAACAATTGAAGAGATTGTTATTATTAGGAAATATTGTAAATATCTTTTGTGTATTTTTTTATTATTGGTAAAATAATCTCTCATTAATTGTACAATCCTATAGTTGGTAGGTTTTGATTTTCCTTCATTATTGTACAATCCTATAGTTGGTAGGTTTTGATTTCTCTGTACTCTATATATACTTTGGTGAGCAATACAAGAAACTCACTTCTCCAAAACTCTCTACATGGTATCATACGCCAGTGGCTTATCGCTAAACAAACCCTAAATATATACTACCCGCCGCCGCCGTAGCTCCTCTCATCGGAGCCCGTCGCCGCCGCCGCTGCACTAATCGGCAGCCCTCTTTTTCTCGACGTCGTTCAACGCCTCCTCTCCTTGCCTCGCGCTCATGGCCGCCACGACGTCAATCGCGCCTCTCCAGCCGATTGCCATAAATGCATCGGCTCAAATCCCACTTAAATTGGACTCCACTAATTACCTGGCGTGGAAATTTCAATTTCGAACCCTCCTTACGGGTTACGATCTCCTCGGCTTCTTGGACGGATCGAAGCCATGCCCACCGGCCACTATCGTCGACAACAACGTGACTTCCCCCAATCCAGCATACCCTTACTGGATTCGCCAGGACAACCTTATTCCCAGTGCCATCATCTCGTCGATCACACCGACGATCATCTCCTTTATTGCCGCTGCGGAAACCTCTAAAGAGGCCTGGGACGTCCTCGCGCGCACATACGGCACCGCTTCTCGTGGTCGTATCATGGCTCTCAAACAGCAGCTCCATAATCCGGTAAAAGGTTCTAAATCTATTACTGACTTTATGCACGGTATTCGCATGATTGTGGATGAATTATCTCTCCTGGGTGTTACCGTTGATTCTGAGGATCTTGGCACAAAGGTTCTAAATGGTCTTGATGACCCGTATATGGAACTCTCTCATGCCATCCAAGCCCGTGAGTCTCCCATCTCTTTTGCTGAATTACATGATAAGCTGTTAAGCATGGAGCCTCAGATTACTGCTCGTGTGCCAGCTACCTCCGTCACATCCGACTCGGCTCCGTCGGCTGCCTTCGTCGCCGGACAGCAGCCAGTCCGTCACCGATTCGGTAGCCGCGGGCGCGGCCGCATCAGCCGCGGGTCAGTCTCCGGTCGCGGTGGTTACTCCAGCAATGGTCAATCTCGCGGGTACAATGGGAGGTGCCAACTCTGCAGTGAATTTGGCCACTCCGCGCGCCGCTGCCCATCCTATCCCGTCTCCGGCGCCAACCAGCCCCTTTATGGTGGACCATTGCCGCGGCCAGCTTATGCTTCGCCGCCCTATCCAGCTGCTCACACAGCCCATCACTCTCCGACGATTCCCTCTGCATCCGATTGGATCCTGGACTCTGGTGCCTCTCATCACATAAGCTCTGATCTTGCCAACATGTCTCTTCACAGTCCTTACATTGGCTTCGACAATGTGGTTATTGGTAACGGTGAAGGTTTGACAATTACTCATACTGGACAACTTAACAGTCATTCCTCTCTTTTATTACCTGGGGCTCTCTGTGTTCCACATATGCGTAAAAATTTGATTTCTGTTGCCCAATTATGTCGTCGCAATAATGTTAACGTTGTTCTTTCTGATAGTGATTTTCAGGTGAAGGATCATCGCACGTGGGCAACGCTCGTTCGCGGCCCACTTAGGGGCAACACCTACTACTGGCCGGTGGCTCCCAGTCTCCTATCTGCCCTCACGGCACAAAAGCTCTCTGCGTCATTGTGGCATTCTCGGTTTAGTCACCCGTCAGCTAAAACTCTACGTCATTTAGTATCTTCTAGCAGTATAGCATCCAGTAATGTGTTTGATCTTGCCTGTGTATCTTGCAAACTTCATAAGTGTCATAAGTTACCTTTTTCTGAGTCAAGTCTGTCTTCTACTGCTCCACTGGAGCTTATTTTCTCCGATGTATGGACCTCTCCGATTATTTCTAATGAAGGGTTTAAATATTATGTCATCTTTGTTGATCATTTCTCTAAGTATGTTTGGTTTTTTCCTTTACGCCGTAAATCTGATGTCTCACAAACCATCCCCATTTTTAAATCCATTGTAGAGAAATATTTCTCTGCTAAAATCATTACTCTGTATACTGACAATGGGGGTGAATTTCTCGCTTTACGCTCTTTTCTTGCCTCTCATGGCATCTCCCATCTTATGTCACCTCCTCATACTCCTCATCACAATGGCTATGCTGAACGCCGTCACCGTCATATTGTCGATACTGGTCTCACTCTCCTTCATCATGCCTATATACCTCTCATTTACTGGCCTTATGCCTTTGCTACAACAGTCTACCTCATTAATCGTCTTCCCAAGACAAATCTCTCGATGCGCTCCTCCTTTGAGTCTCTCTTCCAGAAACGCCCCAACCTTGCCAAATTACGTGTCTTCAGCTGTCAATGCTTCCCTTGGCTTCGGCCCTACACCTCACACAAAATGGAACCCAGATCTCGTGCCTGTGTCCTCTTCGGATACTCTACTACTCAAAGCGCCTATCTCTGCTTTGATCCTCAACGTCTAAAATCTTCGTCTCGCGTCATGTCACCTTCCATGAAGATGTCTTCCCGTTCTCCAAAATGTCTAACCCCGAGTCTCCCCCTGTACCCATTCCGGTCTCCCTAGAAGTCCTTCCGCTGCCGCCACCAGTACCTGCCGTTGCTCCCACCAGCGATCCTTCATCGGACGCACTCCCGGCGCCACCGCCCGCGCCACCAGCGCCCCTTCCAGCACCACCAGCGGCCCCTGCCGTCGCTACACCCATTATGCCGCCACCTGCATCCTCTCAGAGTGGTCATCATATGCAGACACGCAGCAAAAATAACATCTTTATGCCCAACAAGAAGTTTGGTATGTCTGCTGTCACCTTTCCTGTTGTTACTGAACCTAAGACCCTGTCCAGTGCTATGTCTGATGAGCGCTGACGCGCTGCTATGTCATTAGAGTTTGATGCTCTGCTACGGAATGGCACTTGGGATCTTTTCCAGCCTGATTCCTCGCAGAATGTTGTGGGTTGCAAGTGGGTTTATCGCATCAAACGCAAGCCTGACGGCACTGTGGATAAGTTCAAAGCCCGGCTTGTGGCAAAGGGCTTTCATCAGCGTCCAGGTGTGGATTTCCAGGAGACTTTCAATCCGGTTGTTAAGCCGGCAACTGTGTGTTTGGTTCTCAGTATAGCTGTATCCAAGGGCTGGCCTCTTCGTCAAATGGATGTGAACAATGTCTTTCTCCACGGGAGGCTTACAGAGGGTGTTTATATGGCACAACCACCGGGCTTTGTTGACAAAGCCTATCCTTCTTATGTCTGTAAGTTACAGAAAGCTATTTATGGTCTCAAACAGGCACCCCGGGTATGGTACAGTGCGCTCCGCCAAAGCCTTCTGACCATGGGTTTCGTCAACACTACCTCTGACACTTCGCTCTTCGTCTTTCAGCACTCTGGTATTACGGCCTATTTTTTGGTATATGTTGATGATCTCATATTGACTGGTAATGATTCTGCTTTCTTGAACCATGTGATTGACTCTCTTGGGTCTCAGTTTTCTCTTAAAGACATGGGTGATCTAAGCTACTTTCTTGGTGTTGAAGTTCTGCGCAGCTCCAAGGGGTGTTTTCTTTCTCAGCGTGAATATGTTGTTGATCTTTTGACTCGTATAATATGCTGGAGTCAAATCCTGTTCAGACGCCAACAACGACGTCAGCTCGCCTTCATCTGGCCGACGGCTCGGCCCCTGCCGACGCATCCGCCTATCGCCAGGCCCTTGGGGGCCTCTAGTATCTCTCCTTCACTCGTCCTGATATCTCCTTTGCTGTGAATAAACTCTCACAGTTCATTCATGCTCCTACTGTCACTCATTGGGGTGCAGTTAAGCGCCTATTCCGGTATCCGAATGGGACGCGTGACTTTGGCGTCTGGCTGCGTCCTTCATCTGCTATACCTCTGCATTGTTTCTCTGATGCTGATTGGGGTGGAAACTGTGATGACCGCTCCTCAACTGGTGCCTATGTTGTTTTTCTAGGGCCAAATTCTATTTCATGGAGCTCCAAAAAGCAGCGTTCCGTTGCACGATCATCTACTGAGGCTGAGTATCGTGCCATTGCTTCTGCTGCCGCTGAAGTACGTTTGCTTCATTCCCTGCTGCGCGAGCTTCATGTCCCTCTTCCGGCTGCTCCTGTCATTTACAGTGACAACATTGGCGCCACTTATCTCTGTGCCAACCCTGTGTTTCATTCTCGCATGAAACACATCTCCATTGATTATCACTTTGTTCGTCAATTGGTCCAGAATGGGTCCCTTCGTGTTGCTCACGTATCCTCTGCTGATCAGCTTGCTGATGCTCTCACCAAGCACTTATCTCGTCCTCGGCTTCTTCTGCGGATGTCCAAGATTTGCGTGTCCTCCGGCCCTCCATCTTGAGGGGGCGTATTAGGAAATATTGTAAATATCTTTTGTGTATCTTTTTATTATTGGTAGAATATTCTCTCATTAATTGTACAATCCTATAGTTGGTAGGTTTTGATTTTCCTTCATTATTGTACAATCCTATAGTTGGTAAGTTTTGATTTCTCTGTACTCTATATATAATTTGGTGAGCAATACAAGAAACTCACTTCTCCAAAACTCTCTACAGTTATCACAATTATCAAGAGAGACTTCTTTCTTTGTTCCAGTTCTTAACCATCCATACTTTTCCAATCTCTATGTGCAATAAAGATTTTTTTTTCATTGTGGAAAGTTTATTAATACAATCTTAATTATCACCTTAGTATATCCATGGATGGTCGAAATAATTGGCTTCAATGAGGACTTCGTCCAAAGCTATTTGATTCAAACATGTTGTATTAGCGCTAGTAGGGGAGTATATGGATTAGGTTGGTTTGGTTTTTACTAAAACCAAATCAAACTAATTATATCGGTTTGAATTGGTTCGATTTTGTCGTTTTTTTCGTGTTTCTCAGATTTTTTTGTTACATGAATGGAATTTCAATCTTACTTCGTTAAAGTTATAGATAAATTTTTGATAAATGAATATATATATTTAGTTAAAATTTTAAAAAAAATGACAAACATATGATCTATTAAAATATTCTTATATGAGAACGTTTTTAATAGCACATGATAGTTATTTTCTTAGTTGTCTAATAATAAGTTTTCGTTGATGTACGCTTCCAAATGTTAACCAAATCAAATAATTAAGCATAAAATCAACATGATATCTAAATAATTATATGTTCTATTTAATTCTAATATTATCGAATTACCATCTCAAATTCGAAAAAAGTATAAGAACTTAACAAATTTTGACATATGAATGTAAAAGAACAAAGAGATTGACGCATTTCAATAACACTTGATAAGAAAGTAATGATAAAATTTATTATTTAACGTAAATAAATATGGATACACTTCATAGTTCTATTAAATATTACATCCCATGAGCTAGACATTTTCTAATGAAAATTCCATATAAAATCTTACACGTATATATAAAAATTATATATTTATATTTCGGGTTGGTTCGGATTTTTAACTCAATACCAAACCAAATCAAATCAAATCTAATCGGATTTTTTAATCGGTTTGGTTTGATTTTATGGTTGAGTGCGATTTTTCGGTTCGATTTGAACACCCCTAGCAGTTAGAATTCTTTTTGATGTGGAAAGGGCCAAAATTTTCCTTTATTATTGAGTTAATACCCTAAAATCTCCTTAAACTATTAAGTTTTTGTCAGTTTCTTACTTAAACTACTCGGTGTCCCCAAACCCCCTTTCAACTATATTTCCCTTCATATTAAAACTCCCAAATTGCATTCTTAGAGGTGCGTTTAGTTCACGCTCCTAATTATCTAAAGAAACATGTCACGTAGCACCACACGTGGCTATTTAACTCAGCCTAAAACCCACCTAAACTATCACTTTTTTGTCAGTTACCTACTTTAAACTATCTGGTATCCCCAAATCCCCCTTCCCCCGAAATATATTCTCATATATATTAAATCTTCATGTTTGACTTTTAAAAGTGTATCTGTTTAACTATATTAACTTATGGTTGTATATATATTTTTGTATATAATTTACACATGATGTATTACTCTCGAATGATTGATTATTCTAGGAGTTTTGTCCAAAATAATATCTAATGTACTGTTAATTTTAGGTTTAGTTGTGAGTGTGCTTTATGCTGGACGCCAATTGATAAGTCCTTAATTATATTTACTTTATAGCACAATTAAAATATAAATAAAGGCATATTGTTTTGTATTCTTAAAAGTCGTCTTGTATTTTTGCATAAAAAAGATTACACAAAGTAAAATTTTGCAAATAAAAAATCAATTGCCCAACAATTACATTCTCTAATTCCAGACTACATAAAGAAGGTTCAAGATATTCAACTTTATTCTTTACAAGGTGTTGAGTTTAATAAGAAGACTTAAATTAGTATTCTTTCAACAATATGTGTAAGACATGATAGAAGACTAAAACAAGAAAGAGAATAAATAAATTCAGAGAAAATAAGAGAGGAAAGTTATTTTTCCCAGAGGAAACCCATATGGAGAATTAAAAAAAAAAGGTTAAAAAATGATGGCAAAGGTGAAAAACAAAGAAGAAAGGTGAATAAATAAGGAATAATGGTAAAAAATGAGGAAGAAAGATGGATATAACTTAAATAAGGGGAATATTTATTAAAATAAATAAATTTGAAAGAAGGTTAGGCTAATTAACCATTATTTTCTGTTAGGTGGACTATTTTGACTACTTTTTTCAGCAACCACGTGCTCCTAAGTGAGTAGCAACACATATTATGCCAGATCAGCGGTGAGGAAGTTTTAATACGAGCGGCAATATAGTTCAGAAGTTTTTTAATGGCACCAAATAATTTAAGTAGAAAACTAACAAAAATATAATAGTTTAAGGAATTTTTTAAGGTATTAACTCTTTATTAGTCGAATAGGGACACTTTCACGCTCCATTAATAGCTGGGCATTTTTTTGCCCTTGCAGACACATATTCGTTCTTGTCTTTCGCGAAAGGTTCATTTTTGCCCTTTTCACTAGGGATTTTTACTTTCCTATATATTTGAAATTTTATTGCTAAAAATATTCACGTTTAGTTAATTATCCGACCTAAACAAATTTTATTTATATAATATATACATTCCATATTAAAAGGCTCCCAATCCATCATTAGTGCCTCAAATTAAGGAATTTAGTTATACCATTTTCCTTTTTTTTTCTCCTATTTTCTTTTCTTATTTTTTTCCCGCCTTAATTAATGAATGCACATATTCATCTGACTTTCAATGTTATCAATATCTTATTCTCCTAAAATGGGCTTTTATACCATTGTATCCCTATAGTCGTTTGAAACACTTTCTTTGCTCGTAATTTTAATGGCCACCATAATTAAAGAAGATAATGTATTTTAAAGTGGCAGCAGCCCAATAACAGCGATTGCGGAGAGTCTCAAATTCGCCAATACGCCCACTGTTAAAATCAAAGTTTAAAAAGGAAGTCAAAAATGTAAGCAAAAGAATAAGATCCAAAAACTAATTTTATACAAGCTAACTATCTGAAAAAATTGTCTTATGCTGGTAGAGTTCAATTGGTTCAATAAGTGATATTTGGCATACAAGCTTACTAGGCTCAACTTTTCCTTATTCCTTCAAAAATCTTAAAGAGGTTAGAAGCAGTATGTAGATCCGTTGTATGGACAGGTTCAGCCAGTATATCAAAGAAAGCATATATAGCCTGGGATAAAGTATCCTTGCCTAAATCAGCTGGGGGCTTAAATATTATGAACCTGCTAGTGTGGAACAAAGCTGCAATTACCAAGCTTGGATGGGATTTGGCTCACAAGAAGGATGCTCTATGGGTAAGATGGATTCACACAGTCTATATAAAACAACAGCAGCTACATTCCATAGTTATTCCTAACCAAGCCAGCTGGATGGTCAGGAAGATTATTGAAGCTACTGTTACATTGCAGCAATCTCAGTTGATGAATCAACTAGTGTGTACTATAAAGATGATGTACCTACACCAGATTGGACAATTGCCTAGAGTCCTGTGGAAGAATCTAACCATCCAAAACTATGCCAGACCCAAGGCAGTCTTCAACCTCTGGTTGATATTGCAAGACAGATTACCTACTAAAGACAGGTTGGGCCAATGGAACTTGACTATGGATAGCACTTGTGCTTTATGCCAACAAGGTATGGAGAACAGAGATCATCTTTTCTTTTCCTGTCCCTTTGTTAGGCAACTGAGGCATCAAACAATGTTATGGATTGGAGTAACTCAGCCTAATTATCAGAACTGGGAGCAGTTTATTCACTGGATCATTGCCAAAGCTAAAGGGAAAACTAGTCGAGCTCACATTGTCAAAATGATTATAGCAGAACTGTTCTATGCCATTTAGTTAGAGAGAAACTCGAGGTTGTTTAAGAATGTCTCTTGTTCTAGTGATCGATTCCTTAGGACTATAGCATATGTTTGTAATGTTAGGTGTCCCCCTAAAGTTAGCCTACAGTTTCAGCATTCTCTACTGTAAATAGAAGTATAGGTACAGTATCAGTAGATGTTGATTAAGTTTTCTTTTTGATAGTCAACTGTGTTTAGCTGCACTATGGATTTGTAAAGAAACCTCTTTGGTGATTAATACAAAATTTTAATTACCAAAAAAAAAATTATCTGAAAAAATTTCTAATTGACTAGAATTGAAATTTTGATATTGTCTTTTAATGTGTGTTGGCAGTGAGTCCCACATATTTTATGCAAATTTTATACAATGTATTATTTGTATATTTTATAGATGATTTACACATAGTAAAAATATATTTCATACAACTAATTATATTATACAACTTAT
The DNA here is from genome assembly GCA_034376525.1 of Nicotiana benthamiana. Taxonomy (NCBI): domain Eukaryota; kingdom Viridiplantae; phylum Streptophyta; class Magnoliopsida; order Solanales; family Solanaceae; genus Nicotiana; species Nicotiana benthamiana. The sequence goes on along the minus strand of CM067340.1, from coordinate 41,923,967 downwards.
CTACAATTTTCATACATTATTTCTACATAGTTAACTTCAACTACAATATCATACAACTTAAATATAATTTTTATACAATAAGTCTTTTGTATATTTTGTATCTGATTTATACATGGTAAAAAATAAATTTCATACAAAGTATATATTATATGCAACTTATCTGCTACAATATTTTTCAACTTTCATACAATATTTAAATTATATATATATATATATATATATATATATATATATATTTTTTTTTTTTTTTTTTTTTACACAACAAATACAGTTTTTCTGCAATTTTACTACAACTTTACTACAATTTCGTAATTATAATGTATGTCATGTTTAATGTATGTCTTCTTCTTTTTCGTATTTCAATCTTGAATTCAGCCAAAATCAAGTCTAATCTTCATCAAAATACCCTCAAAATTGATATATAAAACTCCAAACAATATTTTCAATTGTTTGCAACAACACCTAATCCAAACAAATAATGATTTTTGAAAATCCAAATTCGAATTCAAAACTTCAACGCTTTTTTAATGACTGTCAATAGTGAAAGTGATGCTCCTTTTCCTTTACTTGACATTATTGAAATTAGGGATTGAGAGATAGAGAGAATTACCAGTTGTTTGCAATATCACCCAATTCAAACAAATAATATTTTTTTAAAACCCAAATTCGAATTCAAAGCTTCAAAGTTTTTTAATGACTGTCAATGGTGGAATTGCTACTCTCTTTTCCTTTGTTGTATATTACTGGAATTAGAGATTGGGAGATAGAGAGAGACGTAGAGAGAGAGAGAGAGAGAGAGAGAGAGAGAGAGAGAGAGAGAGAGAGAGAATAAGGATGAGAAATAATTGATTCCTAATATAAATGGATACTCGTTTAATTCCTAAAATATATATAATTGGTAAATTTATACATAGGATGTAATTAAATGAAAACTTGAGTAGGGAGGATAATAAAATTTCAAATAATGTATAGAAATGTAAAAATCCCTTTTCACTAATGGAGCCATTAACCCAAAAAAAGGTCCAAAATTACCCTCAATTGTGCAAAATACAGTATATATTTTTGCACTCAATATAGTAATTTAATTAATATTTCACCTTTTCACTCTTTCTGTAAATAGTTCTTTTTCTCTTTGCCAAGTCTTCTAATTCTTTATTTGGTAGCCAAAGCCATTAATGACGAAAATCTGTTCTATTTCTGCCAAAAAACCCTGTCTTGCAAAAGCCCCTATTCCTTTAAGTCATTATACTTACAACAACATCAACCCAGTATAATCCCACATAGTGGGGTCTGGAGAGGGTAATATATACGCAGACCTTACCTCTACCCTTGGATAGAGAGGCTGTTTTCAAATAGACCCCCGGCATCCTTCCCTCCAAGAACTTCCCACCTTGCTCTTGGGGAGACTCGAACTCACAACCTCTCGGTTGGAAGTGGAGGTTGCTTACCATCAGAGCAACCCCTCTTGTCCCAAGTCATTATACTTAATTAAGAAAATATCAAACCTTAAATTCCTAGATTATAATTAGGTGATTCTTAAGGAAAATAGTACTGCATTTAAGTCGAAACGGAGATAGTAACCCTCTCATTTCTAAAATGAGAATCCACTCAAGTCAAATTACTTTACTAAAAATATTTCGTTAGCCACCTGAAACCCTATGAAATCTGTGGTAGAAAATCACAATATATATATATATATATATATATATATATATATATATATATATATATATATATATATATAAAATGCAGCTGTAAATTGAGTTAAAAGGTAGCAAAATTCCTTCAATGTTAAAATCCTCCTACTTATTTCACCAAACTAGTTACATTCTGCAAATGGCTTCCACTAAAATTTGGTTCACATAAAATATATATACCGCTAATGAATCTGATCCCCTACTTTGCTGCAGACCAACACTTCCTTAAGCTGAAACCTAACCTTATTGTTCATCCACTGTACTTGACAAGCATCCGAAATTTAATGTCTGAGCACAATTTAGCTCCCAGTTTGAAACTAGTAAATTTTCATCGTACCAAATATGTGAGACACAAGGATAGGGCAGCCTGATGCACAAAGCATCCCGTGTTCATGTAGGGGCCGACGAAGGGCCGCACCCCAAGGGGTGTGATGTAGGCACCCTACCCTAATGCAACCATATCACGGCTTGAACAGGTGACCTATAAGTCACATGGAGACAACCTTGCCCTTCAAGATATAGGCAAAAAAGATATCTTCATCAGAAGCAGCATTGGTGTTTCAACAGTGTTTACTTTTTGTCAAAAGATTCCATATGGTCATAACAAAGAGCTAATATTGCAAGTGCCAAACGGGGAACTAAGAGCGAAATCAAGTTTTAATCAACCATAAAAAATACAACAACAATTTCCAATCAGTAAGGAGTTGGAAAACAACGTTTTATTCCATCGAATGAGAGAATCACATACTCAATTCGAGAGAACTGCACGTTTGAAAGCATCGTTCACAAGCTTGATAATGGCATCTCGAAACCTATAATAATAATCCTCCATGGTGTTGTAAACTTGATAGGAGATCCTAGCATAACCTGTTATCGCATTTACCTCCCCCTCCAATGGCGCCCTGTAAAATATCGGAACCTCAACCTTGAACGAAACCCTCAAATGAGTCCTCAACTTCAAAGCATCCGCATCACTAGAAACCCCTAAACGGACAGACATTCCCATCATTGCCATACTCGAACACATTTTTGGTGGTGTCCCCAATTTTGTCCCTCACGCCTTCCACCAACATCTCCGCCATTTCAACAACCTTATCATGATTCCTTCTACTTATCCCCTCAATCCCGTCTTCAAACCTGTTCACACACTCCACTACCTCCGGAATCACCAATTGTGCATTATAATCTCTTGTCCCTATCTAAGCACTCTCGATTGGCAACCTGTTCCCATACTCATTCGATACCACAGGGTGTTGCAAATCCAATACCTTATCCGATTTCTTACAATACAACAAAGCCGCGGAAGGCAGAGGAGAAAATCACTTATGCAAATTACTAGTATAAAAATCAGCTCCAATATCACCTAGTCAATTCGAGAGAACTGCACAAGTGAAACCATCGTTAACAAGCTTGATAATGGCATCTCGAAACCTATAATAATCCTCGATGGTGTTGTAAACTTGATGGGAGATCCTAGCATAACCTGTTATCGGATTTACCTCCCCTTCCAATGGCGCCCTGTAATATATCGGAACCTCAACCTTGAAGGAAACCCTCAAATGAGTCCTCAACTTCAAAGCATCCGAATCACTAGAAATCCCTAAACAGGCAGGCATTCCAACCATGGCCATACTCGAACACATTTCTGGTGGCGTTCCCAATTTCGTCCTCCACTCCTTCACCAACATCTCCGCCATTTCAACAACCTTATCATGATTCCTTCTCCTTATCCCCTCAATCCCGCCTTCAAACCTGTTCACAAACTCCACCACCTCCGAAATCACCAATTGTGCACTATAATCCCTCGTCCCTATCCAAGCACTCTCGATTGGCAATCCATTCCCATACTCATTCGATACCACAGGATGATGCAAATCAAATACCTTATCCGATTTCTTACAATACAAAAACGCCGCGGAAGGCGGAGAAAAAAACCATTTATGCAAATTACTATTATAAAAATCAGCTCCAATATCACCTACATCAACTTCAACATTTCCAATAGCATGAGCACCATCATGTTGAGATATAGGCTATGATGATACACTAATTCTGAGCCTAATAATTGGTCATTTCCTTAATTGTGGCTAATTCTGTAATCTCTTTATTCTTCTGTATTCTTTTGTAAAATAGGCTATATGTGCAAATAGGTTGTATTTGTAAATAGGCTAGTTTTGTAATAAGTATATCTGATATATACTCTCACTTGATACTTGACCCTTCAGAAGGGTCATTTGGCTAATGACAGAGTCTTCTTCGAGACTCTTCTATTCTCTCTTCCTTCTCTCTACTTTCTCTCTCTAAATTTTCTCCGATTCTCTGCATGTTTTCATGGTATCAGAGCCGGTACAATGATCCGGTGATGTTATCGTGTGAATCAATAGTTCATCTGAACTATTTTTTGACAAAATTTGGGATTTTTCTGAGATCAAAAGGATCGATGATGGTTTCAACCATGTTAGGGTTCTTCGGTCCATTTATCTTCACGATCTACGTTTGTTCCTTCTGTATTGAACGGTTCAATCGTTTATTGTGAGTTTTTCGGAGATTTTGCGGTGAGTTTCAACCTCTAGGGTTTTCTGGTGGTCAAATCGAGTGTTTGATTACCATCCGGTGGTTTGATACTTACTTTGCTGAAGTTTTGGTCATCATCGGTGGTGCTGCGACATCTTTATCAACATTTGTGGTAAAGTTTTGACGGTTACACTACCTAGGGTTTTGCCTATTGTTAAAGGCCGATCTTCCGGTTGCGAAGAAGGACGGTAACCTCGTTCCTATTATCTGGTTGTGATTCCTTGTTTGTATATGTGACTGCCTATTTGTGAATAAATCATTTAACTTGAGAATATTGACTGTGTAGACTGTGAATATTGTTTGGTGATATTGTTTTTCAAAAAGATTTGATTCATTTGTTGAGCATGGCTGCTAACATGAATGCTGGTAGTTCTGGTGCTAACTCCGGTCCTATTGACCCTTCCAATCCATTATTTGTGCATTCTTCTGATGTTCCTGGTGCATGTTTAGTCCCCACTCCTTTCTCAGGAAGTGGTTATGGAGGATGGAAGCGTAAAATGACTATGGCTTTATCTGCTAAAAATAAAATCTGTTTCATTGATGGTTCCTTTTCCAGACCTAGTAATAATGTGAGTTTGCAAAGGTTGTGGGATAGATGTAACATGCTTGTTATGTCATGGTTAACCTCTTCTGTGTCATCTCAAATAGCTGACAGTGTTCAATACTCTGACACTGCACGAAGCATGTGGTCTCAACTTGAGAAGAGATATGGTACTCCTAACAAAACCAAAATTTTTGAACTAAAGCGAGAACTCTCCCAAACTTCCCAGGGTTCCCTTGATGTAGCCTCATACTTTAATAAACTCAAGAGTTTGTGGGATGAGTTGGGGACAATGGTCCCAAACCATGGGCAGAAGTGCACTTGTGCTGCTAAGAGTGGTATCATTGAGGAAGATGATGAGAACAAGATTTATCAGTTCCTTATGGGACTAAATGAGACATATTTGGGTGTAAGAAGCAATTTGTTAATGATGCAACAATTTCCTTCCCTTGACAGTGTTTATAATATTGTGTTGAATGATGAAAAGCAAAGACAGGTCAAGTCCATTTCCCATATGAGCCCAGACTCAATGTCTTTTAATGCTCACACTGATAGGCCCCCTGCTGGGTCCAACCAAGGGAAATTGTCTGGTTTTAATTTCAGACCTAAAGTCAATTTTGAACAAAACAGAGGAAACTTATTTTGCAGATATTGCAAGAAGTCTGGACACTTAATTGATAAGTGTTTCAAACTCCATGGTTTTCCTCAAAGCAATTCTTACATCAAGGGAAGGAAATCTGCTGCTCATCTTTCCACTAGTACTGATTGTGTATCTGTTGATTCAAGAATTTCAGGTGTGTCTGCTCCTCTAGGGGATCCTATTGCCAGTCAACCTGTGATACCAGGGTTGAGCAGACAACAATGTGATCAGATTGTGAGCTTGATTCAACAAACACTTTCAACCAGTGATCAAACTTCTTCTTCCATGAGTTCTGCTAATTTTGCTGGTACTTTAATGTCTGAGAGTCTTGTTTCTGATTCCAAGTTATGCATGCTTACACACATAAATTCTGCTACCTGGATCATTGATTCAGGAGCTTCCAATCACATGACTTATGATAAGAATCTATTGTTTGACATTATACCCCTAACTGTACCTTACCTTGTTTCACTTCCTAATGGATATAAAGTCAAAGTTACTTGTACAGGATCATTTGCATTGACTCCTTACCTCACTCTTCATAATGTACTTCTAGTTCCTTCTTTCAAACATAATTTGATCTCTGTTCATAAGTTGATGAAACAATTGAATTGTTTAGTCTTGTTTACACCAACCTCATGCCTTCTTTACCTGTTACAGGACCTTTCTCTGAAGAGGCTTCTGGATCTTGGTAAAGAGGAGGCTGGCTTGTATAAGTACTCTTGGTCACCCTCTTCCTCTTCTGCCTCTTCCAAGCCTTCTTCTCTTGAGCATAGTGACTCAGATGTTTGTAATGATGATATTGTTTCTGATAACAAACATTCTAGTTGTAATAATGTTGTTCCTGATGATATGAACTATATTTGGCATTTGAGATTAGCACATACATCTTTTGCTAATATGAAACATGTTTCTAATTTGCCTTTTTCTATTGCTGCTAAACAACCTTTTCCTTGCTCAATTTGCCCTATGGCTAAACAAACCAGATTGCCCTTTCCTGACAGTAGCATTAGCACTACCAAACCATTCCAACTTATTCATGTGGATACTTGGGGTCCTTACCATACCCCTACATCCCTTGGTAGCAAGTATTTCCTCACCATAGTTGATGATTTTTCTAGAGCTACCTGGACACATCTAATGGGTTCTAAAAGTAATGCATTCCCTCTACTACAATCCTTCATTTCTTATGTTCAAACTCAATTTAATTCCCTGGTCAAGGTTGTCAGAAGTGATAATGCCCTGGAACTGGGTTCCAGTGCTGAAGGGATTTCCTATTTTAGTAAACTTGGGATTGTGCATCAAACAACTTGCCCCCATTCTCCTCAACAGAATGGGGTTGTTGAGAGAAAGCACAGGTCTTTACTTGAAACTTGTAGAGCACTTCTTTTTCAGTCTGGTTTACCTATTTCTTTTTGGGGTGATTGTCTGTTTACTGCAACATACATCATTAATAGACTGCCATCCAGGGTGCTTCATTACAAATCTCCTCATGAACTATTACATGGCTCTCCCCCTTCCTATTCACATCTGAGAGTTTTTGGCTGTCTGGCTTATGCTGCTGTGCCTATCCCTCATAGGGATAAGCTGACATCCAGAGCTCATTCCTGTGTTTTCCTTGGTTATCCCTTTGGTAAGAAAGGTTATAAACTTTATGACTTGAATTCCAAGAAATGCTTTATATCTAGAGATGTTGTTTTTCATGAAACTCACTTTCCATTCAAGTCTCCTCCTCCCTCTTCTCCTTCTCCTCCACCTGTTCCATTTTATGATGACATTCTTCCTCAACCTTTCACCCTACCATCTTCCCATGAATCTTCTCCTTCTTCTTCTCCTCACCCTTCTCCTGTTTCTCCAGTGTCTATTCCTTCTCCTATTTTCAGTCCTGACATCTCCCCTCCTACATTGCCTGTCTCCCAGCCTGTTTCTTTGCCCAGAAAGTCCACCAGATCACATCTCCCTCCTTCTTACCTCAAAGACTATGTTTGTCAACTTCCAGCCTTTTCTGGCTCCTCTTCCTCTCACTTGGAATCTGAACCTATGTTTTACTCTCAAGCTGCCTCTGTACCAGCTTGGCAGGATGCTATGAGGAAGGAATTTGATGCATTGGATGCTAACCACACTTGGGACATTGTGCATCTTCCTCCAGGTAAGAAACCTATTGGCTGTAAGTGGGTTTACAAGATCAAATATAAATCTGATGGCTCTATTGAAAGATACAAAGCAAGGTTGGTTATTAGGGGTGACACACAGGTTGAAGGTGTGGACTTTACAGACACTTTTTCTCCTGTTGTAAAGATGACTTCAGTCAAGTGTCTCATTGCAGTGGCTGTTAAAAATCACTGGCCATTGTTCCAACTGGATGTTAACAATGCCTTTCTTCATGGTGATTTGGATGAGGAAGTGTATATGAAACTTCCTCCAGGTTTGGTGGTGTCTGATCCTTCTTCTACTTCTCCTTCTACTGCTTCTTCTTCTTCTTCTTCTCTTCCTCTAGTTTGTAAACTAAAGAAGTCTTTGTATGGGCTCAGGCAGGCCTCCAGGCAGTGGTATGCTAAGCTGTCCTCTGCCCTTCATTCTCGAGGTTACAGGCATTCTTTGAATGATTATTCACTGTTCTTGAAAGGTAATCCTGATTCCCTTGTTGTGGTGGCTGTGTATGTGGATGATATAATTGTTACTGGGGTTGACTGTGATGAGATTGCAGGCTTAAAGGCCTTCTTGGATGATACTTTCAAGATAAAGGATTTAGGGTCATTGCATTATTTCTTGGGTCTTGAGGTTAAACAAATCCCTGGTGGGATTCATCTGAATCAGCATAAATATGTTCATGATTTGTTGCATCATTTCGACTGTGTATCTGTTTCCCCTGTTGTATCCCCTCTGGACATTTCTTTAAAATTACATGCTGATTCTGGTGATCTTTTACCCGCTCCTGATCAGTTCAGGAGTCTTGTTGGCAAATTATTGTTTTTAACCCATACTAGACCTGATATATGCTTTGCCGTGCAACATCTGAGTCAGTATCTCAAATCCCCAAGGGTTCCCCATATGTCTGCTGCTTTACATGTTTTGAGGTATCTTAAGGGCACTTCCTCTTTGGGTCTCTTTTACTCTGATGCTGCTGACTTCTCTTTGTCTGGGTACTCTGATAGTGATTGGGCAGCTTGTCCCGACACTCGCCGCTCTGTTACTGGTTTTTGTGTATTATTGGGTGGCAGCCTGGTAAGTTGGAAGTCGAAGAAACAACCTGTTGTCTCTCTTTCTTCAGCTGAAGCGGAGTATAGGGCTTTAAGCAAGGTTACTGCTGAACTCACTTGGTTATCTCGTTTGCTTGCTGATCTTGGGGTACCTGTTTCATCTCCTATTTCTGTGTTTTGTGATAGTCAAGCTGCTGTACACATTGCTAATAATCCAGTTTTCCATGAGCGTACTAAGCATATTGAGGTGGATTGTCATTACGTTCGTACTTTGATACGCAATGGTTTTCTAACACTTTCCCATGTTCCCACTTCTCAACAGTTGGCTGATCCGTTGACGAAAGCATTATCCGGGACTGCTCTTTCTCCTATTTTGTCCAAGTTGAAGGTGGTTTCCCCCCCCCCCCCTTCAACTTGAGGGGGGGTGTTGAGATATAGGCTATGATGATACACTAATTCTGAGCCTAATAATTGGTCATTTCCTTAATTGTGGCTAATTCTGTAATCTCTTTATTCTTCTGTATTCTTTTGTAAAATAGGCTATATGTGCAAATAGGTTGTATTTGTAAATAGGCTAGTTTTGTAATAAGTATATCTGATATATACTCTCACTTGATACTTGACCCTTCAGAAGGGTCATTTGGCTAATGACAGAGTCTTCTTCGAGACTCTTCTATTCTCTCTTCCTTCTCTCTACTTTCTCTCTCTAAATTTTCTCCGATTCTCTGCATGTTTTCACATCAACAAAAATAATATCAACGCCTCCATCTCTACACATCTTAACAAGTTCCTTAACAGGTATAACAACACTAGGCATAGAAGTAATATGATCAATTACAGCTAACCTAATTTTCCCTCCATTAATTTTCCCCATTTTAAGAGCTTTATCAAATTCAGTAATAATTTCTTCATTCGACAATAACGGAAAAGGTAATTGGACCTCAATTACCTTACCGCCGGCGCGTGCAACGTACGCCTGAACGGATTTTTTAACTGAACCATACGCGTAATGGAGCATAACGGCGGCGTCACCGGGTTGGAAATTGGAAGAAAAGAAGGACCAAGTGACGTGTTGGAGGACGATTGCGGCGGCAGTGGTGGCGTTATCGATGATGGAGATTTCGTCGACGTCAACGGCGTTGACTAAGGATTGGATTAAGGTTCGAGATTTAAGCATGGATGGTTTCAAGGTGTTGAAGTAGAAGTAATCGGGTTGTCTAAGGAATTGGAGTTGCCATTGTTGTTGGGCAGAGATTATCGATAACGGGCATGATCAGAAACTGCCATTGTTGATTCGGGCTACAGTGAGGTCGTGGTGTGAGAACTCTGCCTCAATTTCTGTTTCGGTTATGGGTTTAGATTCGGGTTTTGTGGTGGTTGTTGGGCCATTTTCATGGGGGAGTTTAGGGGAAGAAGACATGGTTGGAACTCAGAAATTTCAGCTAAAGCGACGACTTTCTTAGAGTTCCACCCAATATAATAAGTTATTAGTACTAATAAATTATTGTATTTGATTTGGTTGTGGAGACACAGTGCTAGACAGTGTTTTAGAAAATGCTTGCATGACATGGGAACAGGCAGCCATTAATGGAAGAAGACAAAACTTGCAAGTATAAAGTAGGAGTAGATTATCTTAAATTAGAGCTGTCAATCGGGCCGGGTTGACCCGGGATCAGACCGGTAAAATTTGGGACCGGATCGGACCGGTAGGTGGGGGACGGGCTGGGCTGGGTTCAAAGGGGTAGGGAATTGGTCCGTTAAAATATTTTTGTTTCGGAATCGGACCGGACCGTCCCGGTATGGTGAACAGTACCGTGAACCGGTACAGTCCGGACCGGACCGACCGGTTCAATGGTAACATTTTTTTTTAATTTTTGAATTACTGGGGCCTACATTTTCGTTGGCAACGGCTACAGATCCGTTGGCCAACGGATTTCTTTGCAAAAATAGCCATTTTTTATTTTTTTGTATTTATTAAATTATAATATTAACCTTTCTTAAAATCTATAAATATCCCTCATCTCTTCTTCATTTCTTCGCTCAAAATTCTTATCTCAATCTCAATTCTCAATTTTCAAATTATCAATCTATCTCTTCCCTTCAAAATTGAAATACTTGCTTGACGTTTGTTCGTGGTAACACCGGATTTGCGTAATCAAGTGCTCAATTTATTATCGAATTCGGTGCAGTCCCTCCAACTCTTTCTCTTATTTAATATTTTAATTGCATATTTAATTTAAGCTTATATTTTCATTTTTACAATATGTTTAATGATGCTAGTCCTGTAGCTTCTGGTAGTAATAGTAATGACCCGGCTTCTAATCTTAAAAGAAGAAGTCCGGTATGAAATTTTTTTGAAATAATAGAAGGTACTAATAGTGTTAAGTGCAAATTTTGTAACGAAACTTTTCAACATTTGACCGAAGGAAATTTAGGAGGGACTGGAACACTTACAAGACATATGAGAGCTGTCCATCCCATAGAATGGGTCAATAATTTTTAAAAGTGGCATTGATTTATTTTCAGACTTCAGATGTGAACTTGGGATTAACTGCAACAAAATAATTAGCATTAACTACAATATTCATTTTAAGCATAGAAGCCTACGGGGTCCAATCAAACTCAATAATTTTTGCTTAAATAATACGTCTATTTATATTAAATTTGTACAAACATCAAATTTAGAACCTAATTCATTCTGAAATTTACTATGTTCGGCTATGATTTTATGATACCCTACTTAAGATACCTCCTTAATCCAGCAACCCTTGGCTTTTCCCTTTTTTTATCTTCTTATTTGATATTCGATATTTATATTGGGGCAGACTAAAAGTCATTCCGACTGAAAAATCATATTAGAACTAAATCCTCCGTAGTAAGAACGATTTATACTCAAAGATCCATATCAAAATCACTAATTAAAAATAATAAAGGACCTACCATTCCATCACAAATTCTTGTTAGTGTCCTTTTTCTTTTGTACTGAACAGTGGTTCAGCTATATAGTTCAACGAGAGTAATTTTTTTTAAAAATTTTCATCTGATAATAATATTCGTATTGAAGATTGATTAAATTCGGATTCGTATAATAAATATTATATTGAAAAGTAAAGTACTTTCTAATAAGGACGACTTTATATGTAAAGTTGGAATCCAAAATAAGTGTCCATTTATACAATTAAGAAAAATTAATTTATTTTTTTTAAAAATTATCCTTATGTACGTATCCCTAAAAAGTACTTTACTCCTCACACTTGAGAAGAGAAGTAAGTGCTACTATAACTATGGTGTGACATTTAATAAAGGGCAGTTTAGTTATACTAACTATTTTCATCTAGAATTTAGTATTTCTTTAATGGGTGTGTCCCAAGTAAATTGATCACTTATTGTAGATAGGAGCAGGGGCGGTCCCAAGTGGAGAGAAGTGGGTTCAATTGAATTCGCTTTGTCAAAAAATAATATTGTGTATATGTATAAATTATGGCTAAAGCAAGGTAAATTTTGTATAGAAATTATTTTTGAACCCGCTTATACGGTTTATACCACTTATGTTAGTTATGAACTTTTCAGACTGAACCCACTTTCACAAAATCCTGGGTCCGCCACTAGATAAGAGCGAGTATATGCTAATCTTTTTGGTTATCTTATTATGTATGCAAAGAATCAACAAATGCAAAAGTATACCTTAGCAGGTAATATAAATCTCTTAGAGGTCGTTTGATAGGGTGTATAAGAATAGTGCGGAATAAGGTGTATTAGAAATGCATAGATTAGTAATGCAAATATTAATTATGCATTATTATTTTTTATCTATTGTTTGGTGCAGTGTATTAAAATTATAATGTATTGCATACTTTTTAAGAAAAATAATTATTTACAAAAATGCCATCCATATTCTCTAGGTTTAAGGAACTTTAAGGACAATTGTATCTTTAACCATACTAATGCATGCATTAAGAGCCTTGGTATTACTAATGTCATGGTTTTCTATGCATTGCTTATACATAGTATAATACCAAGTATGATGTATAACTAATACAAATATTAGTTATACACAAATTGAAAAATGCACCAAACAAGGTATTAGTAATGCATAGAGCTAATGCTTGCATTATTTTTTCTAATGCCTCCTACCAAACTACCCCTTATTGTGTTACGTTAACAAGTAACAACTATTCGTGCAAAATTAATAAATTTAGGTTTTGTTTGGTAGGAAGGTTTTCCGATTTTCCCATGTTTGGTTGGCTTAAATATTTTGAAAAATATTTTCCTTATCAATTCATTTTCCTCTGATTGAAGGAAAATGTTTTCCTTATCAAGAGAAGGGAAAATATTTTCTAAAGCTCCTTCTCAACCTTCCCCATCCTCACCAATCCATCCTTCCGTTACCAACCACCCTACTACCCCTACGACCCCCCCCCCCTCCGCAAAAAAAATTACCTTATTATTATTATTATTATTAGTTTTGCAATTTCAAATTTCTGTATCCCCCTCCCTCTCGCACAAAAAATTTTGTAATTTAAATTTCTATTTTTTTTTGTTTTACTGTACCCCCTAGCCCAGCCCTGCCCCTGCCCCTCCGCCTACACCGAAAAAAATTTAAATATATTTTTTAGTTTTATTTTTATTATTTATCGGTTTAAAGACTCAAAGTTTTACAAGTTCTCAAATTATGAGATTGGAGGTTTATGTGTTTAGAAATTATAAAGTTTACAGGTTCGAAATTTCGCGGTTTTGAAAGTTTAGCGGTTCGAAAGTTTATGAAATTTTTGTGTCCGAAAAGTTATTTGTTTGAAAGTTTATGGCTTCATGTTTTTTATATCTAAATTATTTATGAATACTCTTAAGAAGTCATTTTCCTTAATTTGCGTACCAAACACCGAAAAATAAATAAAATTACTACTTATTTTCTAAAAAAATATTTTCCGTTATACCAAACACACCCTTAAAGAACAAACAATAATTAGTACTCCCTCCCGTAACACATTAGCTTTCTGCTTTCCCTTATCAGGTAAAACTATGGTTTTAATGAGGAAAGTACAAGCCTACAAACTTATACTCCTACAAGATAATGTAATACTAACATGTTTGCAGTTTTATATAACTGAACAATAAATGTCAAGCTAGTACACTAACCTACCATTATATGCGAGATTAGGGGCATAACTGAATCACAATTGGTCTGTTGTACAAAGTCTAATTATCTCGTATTTCTAAAGAGATTATTTCTACACCTTAATCCGGTGACATCTTGGCCATACATAGTCAACTTCTATTATTGCGCCAAAGCTCCCTTTTAGAGTACTCCTAGTCAAGCTTAGCTTTCAAAAACACATAAAAAGAATTTTACACAACTCATGCAATTTTGGAGAATAAAGTATGACAGAGGATAATGTTTCAAAAAACTTAAATGAATGATAGAAAACCCAATCTCCATTTTGTAAAGTCTACAATTTAAAGAATGGTACATAAGATCACAACAGCAACAATAATAACTACACCCTAATCCCAAAATTAAAAGCTCTCTCCATACTCTTCAAACATTTCTCAACTGGATAATCCCCATAACTCCCACAAGGCTTACAACCTACAACCAACAAAATTTGTCACAAATGGCCATCACCAAAACCTGGATTATATTTCTCGATCATTTCTTCTATCGATCAACTAAACCGGCCCAATATCCATGTAAATAATAAGAACTCTCAATAAACACCTTGTCGATCCACTTATTGTTCCGCGAAATCAACAGGTATATTAGTGTTGATTGATCATCTGCTTCAAAATTAGGCCTACCCTTTAAATTTGCTGTTAAAGTTTTTCCAACATCGTCGCGGATTGTACCTTTTGGTAGTGGTGTATTTTGTCCCGGGCCCGGGCCTAAACGGGCTTCGCGGACCGGGCTTCGCGGGCCTGGCCTTTAGCGGTCTCGGGCTTCGTGGGATCAATGGGTGAGACCAGCCCGTAACGGGCCTAATCCCATGTGGTCCTGGGCTTAGCGGGCCGGGCTTCGTGGGCCTGACGGGCTTTTTTATATTTTTTTTGTTTGTTTAAGGCAATATCTTGTATAGTAGTTATTAGAATAGTATATAATATAATAGTATACTAGTATAGAATATATTTATAGTATACTAGTTATTAGTATAGTATATATAATATATATTTCATTGTATATTGTATTGTAGTAATTAGTATATATTGTATGTTATGTATATATATATATATTCCCTTATATATTTTCTTGTAGTATACATTGTATGTTATGTATATATATTCTCTTATATATTTTCTTGTAGTATATATATATTGTGTCTCATGTATATATCTTATAACTTATATAGTTATATTTTTTGTTGTAGTATATATATTGTATCTCTTATGTATATATATTATTGCTTATACATTTTCTTGTAGTTTAGATTGTATGTTATATTTATATATTCTCGTATATATTTTCTTGTAGTATATATTGTAATATATATATATATATATATATATATATATATATATATATATATATATATATATATATATATGTTGTAGCTTATAAATAATTCAAAGTAAAGACAACGAAATATTAAGGAAAAAGATATTCAAGGATATGTCTTATAATTTTTATTACCAAAAATGACATATCTTTCTTAGTCTTCCTTCCCCAAATGGAATGAGCACAACAAGGTACTAATACCACCATTAAAAGGAAAAAAAACTAAAAGAATATGTGCCAATGTACAAGTTACATCATAATCTACATTGTATCTCTAACAAATCTCATAAATCCGTCAAGGTTGGGAGGAGGTTGTGTTGGTGGTGGTGGAAAAGAAGCTTCTTCATCACCACTTCAGGGCGAAGCCGAATCCTCCGCAAGTTCTGCTATCATTTCTTCATAAGCTTCATCTATCGCCGGTTGTGATTCTGCAATTCCAAAGTTTCTTCTTTCCGCGCGGATCCAATCTCTAAAAAGTACCGATTTTTCCAAGCTATCCCTCAGCGACGCTCTATGATCACCTATTTGCAGTTTTGCTTGACTGAAAGCGGTCTCCGATGCAACAGTTGAAGCTTGAATTGATAAAATATCCCGAGCCATCCTTGCAAGAACCGAAAAATATTTTTCCATTGACTTCCACCATTCCAAAAGATCAAAAGAGCCGTCTGGATTCTCCTTTTCAAGTCCCTGAGGCAAATAAACTTGAAGCTCATTTAGATGTGAAGTTTAATCATAATTATCACCTTGAGAACCCCGAAACTCCGTCCAAGATTTAAGAGTTGTTAAGCCCACAGCTCTTTTAGACGATTGTGAGCTAGACGAAGTAGGGGTTGGAATATTTGGCCTAGCATGCTCTAAGGCAAGTTGATAAGCATTATAAATTGTTTGACCATTAATTTTAATTGATGCTTTTGCATCTGCAAGTGTAGCAACTTCCTCGTTTGAAAGATCTAAAGCCTTATAAATATTTGAATACCAAAAATGATGACCTTCCAATTTCATTGTAGGATTGAACATTGCAGCAACACCAAAAATAGGAGGGGTAGGAAAAAAATATTTTTTAAATTTTTGTTTCATTTCATTTATAGCAAGTTCATAAATGTCCCCACCCTAGCTAAATTCAACAAACAAATCAGCTAGTGATGCAATATAAACTAAACAGTTTGAAATAGTAGGATAATATTGCTCAGAAAATGCATTTGTAGCAACTTGAAAATGTTCTAAAATATCTAAAACAATTTTAACATTCGTTCAATCTTGCGTAGTAAGCATTTCATCATCATCCTCACCACCTACACGAGAATGAAACGTTGCATTAATTGGGTTTCTATATTCATATACAACCACTAAACTTTCGTACATACAGTTCCATCTAGTCGGGCAAGGTTTAGGAACCTTTCTTTCTCTAAGTCCATATTCATCATATTTTTTAAAACACTCTCTATGTCTAGTTCTACGGTTTGAATAAAAAAGCCAATTAAGATCCATTCGAACCTTTTCAATTTCTATGTTTAAAATTCGCATACCATCACCGACAATTAGATGATAAATATAACAAATACATCTAACATGAAAAATATTAGTAAATGCAGAATTTAGTGTTTTTATAAGCATGCCTATAGCACTAGTGTTACTAGAATCATTATCCATAGAAATTGCCATTATTTTATCGCTAAAGCAAAAATATCTACAAATATCTGAAATTGTGTTAGCTATAAACTTACCTGTGTGCCGTGATATAATTATTCTATACGCAATTATACGATTTTGCATTGTCCAGTCCTCATCTATCCAATGACTTGTAACAGTTAGATAATCACATTCATTACCACCTCTACCAATATCAGTAGTAATAGAAATTCGAATAGGTATATGAGTAAATAAATAACGCAAATATTGTTCATATTCATGTTTGAATTTATAAATATCGGCCTTAACTGTTGCGCGAGGCCAACCTTTATAAGTAGGATTAAAGACTCTTCTAATACAATGAACCCAATTAGGATTAGAAGCAAAAGTATAAGTTAAGCACATAACAGTAATCATCTTTGCTAATTCTTCACGATCTCTATTTGGATCGTAAAATAAGATACCTCTGGTGACAATGTTAATTCCTGGTTGAACTAGATTTGAACCTGTACTAGGGTTAACCGCAGAATCTACACTTGTCCCCTCTTGTTGTGCTTGCATTTGCAAAAGTCTAGCCTTATCTATAGGGCGTGTTTTTATGCGCCTAGTCAAACTACCCGTGCCGCTACGTTCTCCAGTAAATTTATGCACCAGTAATTTTCCATAAGTTTTACACTTAGCCTTATTTTGTTCTCTTACTTGAGTAAAACAATTTCAAACTAATGATGTTTCTTTATGTTTAGCAGGTTGTCTATTAAAAGTAGGAGTTTCTACAGGTGGGTAGGACGGTGCATTACTTGGGTTATTAACAGGACTAGTAGGTGTATCATCTAAATCTGGTGCTTGGGTTTCATCATCATCATCATCATCATCCTCATTTTCCTCTAAGATAGGTTCATTAGGATAAAGATCATTCATAATTTCATTATCTAATCTATCATCTACTGCAACATCATGTAGAAATTCACTATCGGTAAATTGAAAACAATGGTGATCACTATCAAGAATTACAGGAGGATGAGGAGGAGGACGTCTAGGTTGGCGACTACTTTCAACTTTCTTATCTTTTCTAGGTCGGGGAGCCGGGGGAAGGGTAGTATTATGGCCACTACTTTCATCGGTTTTACCTTTTCCTTTACCAAATATTTTTTTTAAAGAAAATTTCATATTAATTATAATTATGCAAACTAAACCACACAAAAATATATTATTAAAACGTAAGAGTTAAAACAAGTTTACTCGATTGCCGAACAACTTCTTGAAATTGAAAATCGCTGAACACTTGAAAACTTCAATTCAACAACTTCACAAATTTTCACGAATTTTCAACAATAAATTAAGCAACTGTAGTAGAAAGATTGAGAGATATTGATGAATTGGTGAATAAAAATGAAAGAATGAGGGGGTATTTATAGTTGAGAAATGGGTAAAAGTGTAATTGTATAAAGTTTGGGGGCCAAATGACCATTTTTAAACCTTCAAACGGTCAAATTGTAGCCTAAACGGCTACTTTTTAAAATCTGTCCATTGGTGATTTTTAAAACCAATTTTCTTTTAAAAAAAATATAGTCGTTGGGCCCGTTTAGGCCCGCCCGGCCCGACCCAGGCCCGACTGACGGTCCCGGGCTAAATGATGCGGACCGGCCCGTCACGGGCTTAAGAGTACTATCAGGCCCAGGCCCACCAGGACCGGCCCACCAGGCCCGTTAGACCAGCCAGGACCGTGGGCCCGGTCCGATCCGGTTCAGGCCCGAGCCACAATATAGGATTACCTTTTGGTCCCATTGGTGCCCAAGAATCAAGCAAATCTAAAGACCATTGACAATTTCTTAGTAGAAAACTCCCAGTGTTTAAAGCAACCCAAGATTTTTCATTTAATAATTCAGGATATCCATGAATAATTAAATTTTTGCCATCATATTTAGATAAAGGAATTTCAAATGTCATATCTGTAAACATTGCATCACTATCCATCCACCAAATCCATTCAATTTCTGGGTGAGAAATCATTAGTTTCCTAATTAATGGTAATTTTGACTAGTACCCTGATAGCTGATTATCCAAATGAGCCAAGTTGTACACAATTTCAGTGTTGTGAATTCTGCAATAATCAAGCTTGTTCTTATTGACTTTAACAAATAATGATCACCAACTGAATTGTCACAGGGATTTGGAGGTGACCTGTTACCTGTTAGAAAAATAGAACAACAAAAAATAAGAAGAAAAACTTATGAGACATGAGAATAACTTTTCTTAGTGAACGAGGTCTGTGGCGGAGTAGTAAGTACTCTTTCATCCTTAACCAACAATTTCGGGTTCGAGGCTCGGGTACAGAGTCACTTTTTTTAGGGAGAGCTTTACCCTTTAATGTGGGACTTTCCGGCACGAATCCGGATTTAGTCGGGCTCCAATACGAGTATCGGATACCGGGGTGGAAAATCCAAAAAAAAAGAAAAAATTCTTAGCGAGACTTTTATGACAAGTTCTTTTAGAATACAACAAAGCCACTATATACGGTAAATTAACTATTCAAAATAGTCATCTATCTATTTCATGAACATACATGTTCGGTTAAATTTAATTAAAACTTAGATTTACGGTTAAAATTCAATTCAAATTTTAAATAAAATAGAAAATACCAAGTCTTTTAACAAATAAAGCCTTAAAATTCATATATTATTAATTAAGTGTCGAACATTACCAGTAAAACACGAGGCTTGCTATTTACATAGCTAGGAAATCTTGGATTTTCATGGAGCCAAGCTTTTCTTGTAGAACCCCAGTTGATGATTTTCGGACCTAGACTATAGTTAGTATTCTCAGAAAATTCAGGATGATCATCGTCGTCCTTGTCGTCGTTGTTGCTATCTGATCGGATCTCAGCAATGACCCGATTAGTTTCTTCAACAAGTTTTTGGGTTTGGTCAAGGGAGAAACTATTAGAGGAGAAGTTGTTGAGGCCTATAGTGCCACGCAATACTAAGATTGTTACAATCCCACATAGGATGGTGAGCTTAAGGTTGCCAAATGAATTGGCAACACGTCGCCGGCGAGGTACGCCAGTGGAGGTTGAGCGGGCGGAAGCGCTATCGTTCTTGGTGGAGGTCGGAAGGGTGGCGCTAGCGCCCGCTGAAGTTAGCCTTTTCAGGGCCGTGAATTGGACCATTTTTGGACA
Organism: Nicotiana benthamiana; assembly: GCA_034376525.1. Lineage (NCBI taxonomy): Eukaryota > Viridiplantae > Streptophyta > Magnoliopsida > Solanales > Solanaceae > Nicotiana > Nicotiana benthamiana. Next base: position 41,904,024 of record CM067340.1, on the reverse strand, counting down.
TTAAAGAGATAATTGTAAGTTGAAAACATGAGAATGTCCATTTTCATCACATTGCATGTGAGTTGTGTCATTTTTTTTTTGTAGTTTTATTTTTAGTGAGCTTCTATAAATACAATTATGAATTTAATTTACATATTGATGATAGGCTATAATTATGTATTTTAGTCGCTTATTACATTTTAATTTACTGTACTTTAATTGAGTTTGAGCTTTAGTCGCTAGTGTTTTACACTAACGGTGTGATTGTGCCTTGTAGGAGTGATTCCGAGCTATATAAACGTTATGGAATAGATTCAAATGATTTGGAGCTTCGAAGTCAGAGTAAAAACCTAAAGAATTAAACCGGGATCGTGTTTGGAAATCAAATTTGATAGTTAAGAACGAATGAAGATTCGAGTAGGCATATTGCGGACTGTCTAGTGAAATGGACATAACTTTTTGCTGCTAACTCCATTTGGCCTATATAATATATAGTTGGAAAGCTAATTCACTTTTTATGTTTTACGTTATTCCAAATTTCAAATGGAAGAGGGTGAAAAATGCGGTCGAAATCGTGATCTCGAACCGTGACTGCGAGCGTCCATACCTGAAAATTTATTGTTTTATCGCTTAGGAGAAGGTATAATTATTTGGGCACAACCCTACTTAGTATATCGGGAAAACGGTATTTTGAGGAGGTTGGACAGATTTTTGACACAGATTCTACCTAAGGAGGCAGAGAGACACAATAGGAGAAAGGCGGTGAAATTCTTCTATGAGTTTTTCCTTCCTCTTCCTATTTTTCATTGTTAGTTATGACTTTTAGTTTGTAGTTTTACATACTATTATGAATAGCTAATTTGTTATCTAGGGTTTTGATAGAAACTTTTGTAGGATAAATTCTTATTATGTTTTTATATAATTGAGCCGTTGGATTTCTCTACTTGTTCAACTATGTATTTATTGTTGTTGATTGAATGACCATCGATTAATTGTGCCTATTTATTATGTGTTGCTTGAGAAATGACACATATTTAGGTGGTTGTTGAACAACGTCACTCCTAACGTATGTGAGAAATCAATACAACGGGCTTAAAGTTAGGTTTAGAAATAACAAAGCCTTGACGTGGTCATAGTGAGTGGTTAGATAAAGCCAACTAGCGTAGTTCGAGAGAATATGTCTAGTAAATTATTGTAGTTGTTTGAGAGAGAATTACGGCACCAAAATTGCTCACGATCAGTAGAGAATACTTTGGAAAATTTGTAGGGAACATAGCTAGAAGGATTCCGACAATTGAAGAAATCATAACTCTATACCTCCTTAATTTAGTCTCCAACCCTTTGTCTCGTTAGTTAATAATTTTACCGCTTTCTAGTATTTGCTAATTAATTAGTTAGAAATATAAATCTCAATTTTTATAATTTAGAAAATTGTTCAAACTTGTCTTTTTAGTGATGTTAAGCAGATATAGCTAAGCCTTAGTTCTCTGTGGGTTCGACTCCATACTTTTAGACCAGATTATATTTGCAGCGACCGCTTATCCTTTTTAGGACTAGAGTTGGGCGTGATCACATATCTATTTATAATGTAAATGCAATAGTATGATAGAATTAGAGAATACAGGAAATATTTTCTGGTATTTCGAGGATTGCTGAGAAGGAAAAAATACAAAATTGCGTAACTGAACTATACAAGTTTCTATTTCTAATTGAGCCTTAAATAACAAACTAAAAGAATCTATACAAAATGCAAAAGTTGACATACATGACTAATCATTTGTTACTTCCTCCTGGAAGATGCTGGAGACTTCAATCATTTTCCAGCACACTTTTATTAAATAAAATAGACATCCCAGATGCATCCACGTGGGCCTTCGATGGACGCTTGTGATTGGTTTGAATCATACAATGAGACTTTGAATTCTTAAGATTTTCTTCCTTTATCGAACAAAATCATCTTTTTTCTTTCTTCTGAGAGTGAACTGCTCAAATTATTAGCCATAAATGTTGTGGTGCCAACATCCCCCTCAAGTTGGAGGGGAGAGAAGACACACCCAACTTGCCGATGATCATGCGATGCTGAGGGCCAAGAAGCGGTTTAGTAAATATGTCAGCGAGTTAAGATGATGACGGAACAAGAGAGAGAGAGATAGAGAGAGAGAGAGAGATAAGTTTAGCAAGGAATTGTTGATCGACGACTAAGTGACAATCCAAGTAAATATGCTTCCTCCGTGAATGAAACACCAGATTTTTTGCGATATGGATAACAACCTTGTTTTCAGAATGAAGAGAGATCGGAAGCGAATGGGTGATAGATAGATCAGGGAGTAGGCGAACAAGCCAAGTAATTTTAGCGATGACACGCAACATTGACCAGTATTCTACTTCAGCCGATGACAAGGAGATTAAAGGTTATTTAATTTCTTGGTCTCCAATAAATAGGAGATCCACCCAAACTAATAAAAAATCTGCTGACTGATCGGTGTGAATCAATGCAAGATCCTCAATTGGAGTCACAAAAAGCGAGGAGCTGAAGAGAAGAGGATGAATTCATAAAAGGTCGAAACTTGGTGTAGAGATGAGGTATCCTAAGCAATGCATTCTGGAATCAAAATGGGGACGTCGAGGTTGTTGTATATACTGACTTGGATGTTGGACTGCATAATAAAGGTCTGATTGAGTATGAGTTAAATAGTTGAGTTTGCTGATGAGTCTCCGATATAGTGTTGGATCAGAAAGAAGCTCTCTAGAATTAGCACTCAATTTGCATAATAGATCCAAAGGAGAATTAACACGTTTCAACTCAGTACATCCAAAATCAGAGAGAAAATTTAAGGTGAATTTTCTTTGACAAACAATTAATCCATGCTTTTCTCGAATGATTTCTAATCCAAGCAAATAACTTGCTTCACCAAGATCTTTAATTTGAAACTCTAAATTAATTAATCCCTTGAGTAGTTCAATTATATCGGATCATTACCTGTGATTAAAATATCGCCACATAGACTGGGATAGTGATACCAGAATCTGACATCCTAAATAACAATGAATAGTCATTAAGTGAGTAAGAATAGCCTTTGAAATTGAGGGCTACAATGAGTCGAGCATACCACTGTCGCCAGGATTGCTTTAGCCCATATAATGTCTTCTTTAATTTGCATACATAGTTAGGACTACGGATGATAAACCTGCAGGTAACTCCATATAAACTTCTTCCTGTAGGCCGCCATGAAGAAACACGTTATTAACATCTAATTGAATTAAAATTCAATCTTTCTTTACAGCAATAGCTAAAAGGCACCTTGTGTGCGGTGAAATCTGGGAGGCCGACTTATCCATGACAAAATGCTTCGGAGGGTGATCCCGGAGTCCCGGGATCTCGAGCCGGTCATTTCCCTCAAGATCTATCAATGCCCTGCTAAGGATAATGCCAACCGACGTCCCGATGATTGCAAGAATCTCCTGAGGGATATATCTGGGGTCGATCGGGTCTATTTGAGCAGCTCGACATCTGCCCACGCATACTTCATAAAGCTAGCCGGTTGTCCCATCCCATTTCCTTTATCATGCAACGTATCTTGCACTAAGTTTGGGCTCCCCTTCCTATAAAAGGGGAGTCGCTAACACCCTGTAAGGGAGAGCTCCAACTATTCTATTAAAGTGCAATAATATATCTCTATCTCTCTCTTCTTTCTAACTTGCTTGTTCTCTCTGGCTTGAGATTACTTTAGTATTTATCGCTCTCTTATTTGTTCTTCATATATTACATGATCTTGGCTTGATCATATTTTAACTTTTATACCACTCTCGACTACCCTCGATAGCTCGAGATCGAGCCCAAGTGTTGACCTCGAGGTCCTCCATCGACCGGCCAGTCCGAGGACAGGGTAATAGGCTCCTCGATTTGCTCATTGCCTCGTTTTAGCTTGTATTCCGTCATTAAACTTCATATTCTTAGCATCATCTGCTTTAACAATTAACATAAAAATAGATCACGTATTCTTAAAATTCCATTTACAAATTTAATTGTTGTTATCATTTTCATGGTAAATAGTTTGGCGCCCACCGTGAGGCTAAAAATAATAGTGATTATTTTCTTGGTGGTTCCATCACAAAAATGCAAGTTATCTTTCACACTTTTTCTTGTCCAAGATCTCTTGATTTCAGGTCAAAATGTTTGACTCGGTGAAGAGAATCGAGAACAACAACCTCAAAGTTTGATTTCAAGCTAGCCGGTTGTCCCATCCCATTTCCTTTATCATGCAACGTATCTTGCACTAAGTTTGGGCTCCCCTTCCTATAAAAGGTGAGTCGCTAACACCCTGTAAGGGAGAGCTCCAACTATTCTATTAAAGTGCAATAATATATCTCTATCTCTCTCTTCTTTCTAACTTGCTTGTTCTCTCTGGCTTGAGATTACTTTAGTATTTATCGCTCTCTTATTTGTTCTTCATATATTACATGATCTTGGCTTGATCATATTTTAACTTTTATACCACTCTCGACTACCCCCGATAGCTCGAGATCGAGCCCAAGTGTTGACCTCGAGGTCCTCCATCGACCGGCCAGTCCAAGGACAGGGTAATAGGCTCCTCGATTTGCTCATTGCCTCGTTTTAGCTTGTATTCCATCATTAAACTTCATATTCTAAGCATCATCTGCTTTAACAATTAACATAAAAATAGATCACGTATTTTTAAAATCCCATTTACAAATTTAATTGTTGTTATCATTTTCATGGTAAATAGTTTGGCGCCCACCGTGAGGCTAAAAATAATAGTGATTATTTTCTTGGTGGTTCCATCACAAAAATGCAAGTTATCTTTCACGCTTTTTCTTGTCCAAGATCTCTTGATTTCAGGTTAAAATGTTTGACTCGGTGAACAGAATCGAGAACAACAACCTCAAAAACCACGGGGAAAACGCCGTGGCTATTCCAGCTACCGGAACACAACCACAATATCTCAATGACTCGCCCAGACCGATTTCAGCGGACGCAGATTCGCAGAACACACAGCGGGTCGATGAAACCTCGCACACCAACAAGAGCATACTGCATATCGACGGCAGGAAGCCCAAAACCCCCAGCCAGGAATAACAGGAAGTTAGACTTCATGTTATTTTTGAAATATTGCAGGCACAACAGTTGGCCATTGCTCAGTTACAAAGCCATCCGAAGACTCCCAGCACAGCAACATCGGAAACATCTCCCCCCGCCAAGCAAGTACTCGAAAGATCAAGCAATAACGGGTCCATAGCCGACCCTGCCGTAGTAAAGATGCTTAAGGACCTCAACAAAAGGATCGAATCGGGTGAGAAAATGATTGCATCCAACAATAAAAAGGTTGAGACCTACAACTCTAGGGTCTATCAAACCCCAGGTGCACCCCCGATCCTCAAGGGCTTGGATTCGAAGAAGTTCATACAGAGGTCGTTCCCCAAGGAAGCGTCCCCGAAGCTCATTCCAAAGAAGTTCAGAATGCGGAAATCCCTAAGTACAACGGTACCATCGACCTTAACAAACACGTTACCACCTACACCTGCGTAGTAAAAGGCAACGATAGAAAGAATGACGAGATTGAATCTGTATTGCTAAAAATATTCGGAGAAACACTTTAGAGGGGGCCATGATATGGCATCACAACTTGGATCCTAATTCCATAGATTCATTCGCCATGTTAGCAGACTCCTTCATAAAGGCACATGTCGGGTCCATAAAGGTAGAAACGAGGAAGTCTGGCATTTTGAAATCAAGCAAAGAGAGAATGAGATGCTGTGGGAATTCGTGTCCCGCTTTCAGATGGAGCGGATGGAGCTACCACCAGTCTCCGATGATTAGGAAGTGTAGGCCTTCACCCACGGCCTAAATGAACGAAGCTCGGTGGGTTCAAAAGTGCTAAAGTAGAACCTGCTCGAGTATCCGGCACTGACCTGGTCGGACGTCCACAATCAGTATCAATCAAAGATCAGAGCCGAGGATGACCAGTTAGGAGGCCCTTTGAGCTCATTATACTAGAGCAGACTCCTAGCAAAGGAATCAAAACCAAACAAAGAAAGGTACAAGTCGTACTTAGAAGATAGGAGTAACGCCCCAAGGCGCAACCTACCTCACAATGATCGGAGGGTGGATCGAGGATAGGACCCTCGAGGGCTCATCAACAAAACCAGGTTCGATTGAAACATAGTGACAATGAATGCGCCACACATATCGGAAAACAACTTTAGCATCAATGTGTCGGACATCGTGTTCGCTATCAGTAAGATTAGAGACGTCAAGTGGCCCAAACCAATACAGTCGGATCCTTCACAGAGGAATTACAACTTACTATGCGAGTTCCACAAACACGCACGGCCACATGATCGAGGATTGCCTTTAACTACGAGAGGAGGTGGCTCGACTATGCAACAAAGGACCCCTTCGGGAATTCCTTAGAGATCGATCCAAAAACTTGTTCCGATAAAGGGAGGAAACCAAGAAAAACGAGGCAAACGAGCCACAAATGTCATCCACATGATCATGGGGGCCGCTGATGCCCCACAAGAACCCGTGATGAGAAGAACAAAAATATCCATCACCAGAGAAAAAGGAACTCGGGGATATATCCCTGAAGACCCTCTCACGTTCAGTGAAGAGGAAACGAGGCCCTGTCTCAACCCCACAACGATGCCCTTTTAATTTCCTTCCTTGAAAATACTTTTTAGATAAAACGTGTACTCCTGGATCCAAGTAGCTCCGCCAATATATTCAGGTCAAGGGTGATAGAACAACTCGGGTTGCTCGAACATATCGTGCCCGCCACTCGGGTCCTCAATGGATTCAACATGGCGAGCGAAACGATGAAAGTAGAAATCATCCTTCCGGTTACCGTGGCCGGTATGACCCAAGACACCAAATTCCATGTCATTGAGGGAGATATGAGGCATAACCCCGTAGACGGGATCAAAATCGTCTACGGGGAAAACCACGCGGCAAGGGAAATGTTTGCAATACACGATGTGGCACCAATGCTCATACCTCTGCCCCCAAATAAACCAAAGGGCGAATCGGGCCTCACCCTCGGTTGAGCTTGATAAAACCAAGATGAAATCCACACTGTGTCTTCGCCCCAGGCAATTGTAATAACCCTATCCCGAGGCATCGCCAGCATATCTCACTTTAAGGTATGACCATCCCCCTTTTCATTTCGAATTTGGACCTAACCCTTGTGCAGACACCTGATCGGGGCTGCCAAAACGATAGCACTATCTAAAGACCTCAAAGCTCTAAAAACGCATATGTTGCACTCTTTTCCTTTGACCGAATTTTTGTCCCAAAAGAAAGGTTTTTACCGGTAAAGTTTTGAACGAGGCAACGTTTGCAAGCTGCCTAAGAGGGAACTCCACAAAATGCTCGAAACAACCCTTGCATCCAACCTTTGAATAGTGAGGGGAATTCCCCTAGAAGTCTACCCGCACGAAGGAGTTTTGGAGACGCTTAAAAGGGTTCATGTAGGAAAATAATGTATTGGACTGAACGATAGATATATTTAGGCCCCCGTCGACAAATATTGTATCGGGCAATCAGAGAATACCTTTTATTAAAAAAGAGAGACTTTTTCTCAGAGTAAGGTAACAAATTCCTTCACTAGTACAGCCCCGAAAACTTGGGAGTGGACGCCAGCAGTTCAAATGCTCAGGCAAGGCAACGTGGAAATCGCCGAGCAATAAAAGAATATCTTTTCAACATCTCATACGCCAAATAAGGAAATCTCAGTATACTCTCGGCAGGAACCCCTCCGCCAAATGCATACCGAAATACTCGGACACCCCGCATTAACAAGTTGGCCCAGCTAGGTAACTCCGAGCTTACAAATAACGACCTTCAAGCCTAAGCAAACCCGATAACTTGGGTACTGTCGCCAATCACCATGCATTGGAAAACCTGAAACTATAAGACCCCGAGCGGGAAGACTTGGGGTAACCAGATCTATTCTATAAAGCAACACAAACTATAAGATCTTAACATGCATGATAAAATTGTAAGACCTAAACAGGCATGACAATCTGCAAGACCTCAAAAGGAATGAATCTCAAAATCCCGAAGTTTAGGCTATATGTCGCATTTGTAAGATTCCCGAAAGGGCATACCCTCGGCGTAGACGCCAAAACTATCACTCGGGATCAAAAATGGCTCCAACAAAACACATATGACTACGGTCAAAACGGTTGATCCATCCAAATTAACGCGACTCGGGGACGCACGACCATCACTAAACAAAATCATAGGCCATTACTTCGAATATACTTCGGAAAGAACCGGTTAAAACATGCTTCCCTCAATAGGCAAATGAGCTTCGACCACATCACCTCCAAATCATAAGGCTTCGACCTACTCAGCCTACGAGGAAAGAACCTTCCGAAGTGCTCAAACATCATCTATAACGACTTAAAATTGAGGTTCTTCCCTAACGGACGACGGATCAGGCAAAATCATTTCAATAAGACCTTAACAAGAGGAAAAAAAAGACTATAAAATGCTCACGGGCAAAAAACGTAAGATCCATTATCACCATCCAAACAAGCCTCCGGGCCACACACTAAAAGGTCTCAACGACCAAACAACATAGAGCCATTGTTGCAAGCTTGAAAATTGACAACTTGAGGATTAAAATGAGCTCGAGTCGTGACCCAATTCTGCAATCAGATCCAAAATAGTTAACTATACAAGCCTCTGGGCTACATATTAAAAGGTTTCAACGACCAAACAACGCAAGAGCCACTGTCTCCAGCTTGAAAATCGAAAGAACTTGAGGGTCAATTGAAGCTCGAGTCGCGTTCTCAGAGACTGGACCCAAAATAGTTGAAACAACAAATGACCAAAGACAAGAAATAAAAACCATCGACATCCGCCCATGTAGGCATGGAAAAAAACTTGAGGGTCAATTGAAGCTCGAGTCACAACGCGACTCGGAGACTAAACCTGAAATAGTAAACACACCTCATAGTGTTCATTTTGAAAACTGGAGAAAAAGTCTCATTGAAATCCACACCCACTCTCTATGTATCCCTCACAATAAACCTTGCTTTGTACCTTTCAACACTCCCATCTGAACGAGCATTTACAAGGCAAAGATTTCTAACCATTAGGCAATTCAACAACTTCCTAGGTACCATTTGATTCCAAAGCTTGAAGTTCCTTAGCCATAGCCTCCTACTAACTAGGGTGCAATCAAACTTGGGAAAAATGAGTGAGTTCTGTGAGGTGTGGGATAGAGTAAAAAAAATGCTTGATTTGAAGAAGATAGAGCAAAAATAGGCAATGTAACAGAGTTAACTGAAGCTGCCAAATATATATAAGTAACATCATCCAAATAGACATAATTACAAACATAATCCTTCAAGTAGACTAGTGGGTTATGTCTTCGGATTGATTTCCTCAAAGCTTGTTCTGTATGTTTCATGATAGTTGGAGAATTAATGATAGGAAGAGGAGGAGAAAGAGAGACAGGGGTGAAAAGAGGAAGAGGTGAAGAGACATGAGTAGTGATATGAGGAGGGGGAGGAGTAGATGTCACATGGGTAGAAGGAATGGGAAGACTAGAAGGGATTGGTGAAGCAGGAAAAGTGGTAGGGAGAAACTGGGAATCAGAATAAACATTCAGAAACATAGGAGTGGTTGGAGGTTGAGTAGAAAATGAAAAAATGTACTAAAAAATACCACATTCCTCGAAACAAAAACTTTCCTGAAATGTAGATCAAGTACTTTATAACCTTTCTTCCCAAAAGGGTATCCCGAAAAGATGCATTTAGTGGATCTAGGTTCAAATTTGTTCTCTGTGTAGACTGAATGGAGACATAGTAGAGACAACTAAAGCTTTTAAAGAGTTCATAGGAAGGTTTCTTGCCAAATAGAATCTCATAAGAAGATTTAAAATTGAGAATTTTGGAAGGAAACATATTAATAAAAAAAGTGACTGTTAATAAGCAATCTCCCCAATAGGTAATTGAAATATTTGATTGAAATAATAAAGCCCTGAAAGTCTCAAGAAGATGCTTGTATTTTCGTTCGACAACACCATTTTGTTGTGGTATGTTTACACAAGTAGTCTGATGTAATATACCTTATGCCGAAGGAAAATTAGAGGTAAAAGAACTTGTTCCTAATTCAAGTGCATTGTATGATCTAATTATTTTAACTTTTGCATTGAATTGATTTTGAACCATTGCTAAGAAAGATTGTAGCATATAGAAAGTATTACTCTTAGTTTTAAGAAGATAAGTCCAAGTGGCTCTACTATAGTCATCTACTATAGTGAGAAAATATCTATATCCTTCATGAGTTTTTATTTTATATGGTCCCCAAGTGTCTATGTGAATGAGTTCAAATACAGAGGTAGTATAAATGGTGCTAGATTGAAAGGTAATTTGGATCATCTAGCCTTAAAGTAAACATCACAAGGATCAGGGAATTTAGAGACAGAGAAATGATGAAAACTTGAAATATATTCATATTAGACAATGGCATATGCCATAACCTCATGTGCCAAAGGCTTACATAAGAAATTAATTTAGAAACTGAATGAAAAGCTAGACTGTCATTGTTCTTATTACAAGTAGATTGAAAATTAGAAACTAGCTGAGAGACTGGCTCTAGAAATGCTTGATTGGAACAGGCTTGAGAAGATAAAGACCATCTTGAACTCTACCAAGAATCACCGGCCTCTTCATTGAAGAAGCCTGTAAAATTATAACAGAAGAAGCAAAGAGTAAGAGACAATTAAGGGATCTTGTGAGTCTATGAACCAATAGAAGGTTAAATCTAAAATCGGAGACATATAGGACATTAATTAGAACTAATAAGGAAGAACATGAACACTCCCTATTTCATAAACTCTAACCCTGTGAGAGTTGGGGAGATTCACATATACTGGTTTAGGTAATGGTCTAACATTAAAAAGAATAGAGTAATCATAAGTCATATGTTCTGCTGCTCCAGAATCCAAGATCTAATATAGACAATTGATATGAGAAAAACAAGATATAGGATCGGTGTGATGGTGTAATATACCAGCACATTTAGCAATGGTGTTGGCTTCAGAAACTTGTTCTCCTTGTTGTCCCATCTTCACTTGTTGTAGTAACTGAAAAAGTTGAGAAAATTGATCTTGTGTAATGACTTTTCTTGTAAATTCAGTCTCCATTCCTGCAGATACCACTCCATAATCCTCTGAGGTTAGCTTGATTGATGTGAACCCCCTTGATACTTTTTGGAATTGTTGAACGTAAAAGATGGGGAAAACCAATGATCTTGTAGCAATGATCAATGGTGTGTCCCTGTTTCTTGCAGTAGTTGCAGAACATGTTAGATTTAATTACCTCAAAGCATTTGAATTTCATGTCTGCTTTTCCTGATTTTTGTGCATATTCCTAGTGATTTGTGGCTAGAAAAGCAGATTCAACAGGGTGTTGGCTTATATGCACCTCACGTTGCTTCTCATAAGTAAAGAATATGCCTGATTCATACCAGGGAGTGGAGAGATTATTAAAATGTTGTTTTGTATAGTTGGGTAGGTCTTACTAAGGCTCGTAAGGAATTGAATGAGCCGATCATCTTGAAGGGACTTGAGTGGTTTTGACTTGCCTCCACAAAAACAAGCACAAGTGCAATGGTCATAGGTATTAATAGCATCTAGCTCATTCTAAATCCTTATGATTTTAGTATAATACACTGGGATATCTAAGTTACTTTGAATCTGGTCACTCGACCCTTTTTGTAGATGATAGAGTTGAGCTCCATTTGATTGTCCAAACCGATCCTCTAACTCAGTCCAAATTTCTTTTGCCACTTTTGGAGTAAAAAACACTTTTCTGCGATTTATTTGGATAGAGAGTTCAAGATCCACAAGATAACCATGTTGTTACATCGACTCCATAGTTTGAAAAGAGCATCAGAAAGGTTTGGCTGAGTGAAGTTACCATCTATGAAGCCAAGTTGTTTTGGCTGAGAGGACAATGACAATTGCATGATACCATCCCCCATATCTTTTTCCATCAAAAGCATTGTGAATCAACACCATACTAGGTGAGTCTGAAGGATTGAGATAATAAGGATCCGATAAATCAGTAATGGATGGATTCATTGGAGCAGCAGTAACTGAAACATGGATTATTGGAGAACTAACTAAGGAATCATCTGTGACATGTGCCATGAGAATTGATCTGATAAGAAAATTAAAGAAAGAAGGATGCTAGAGGAAAAAAATTAAGAAGATGAAAAAGAGAAGAACTAGAGATCGAGTTCTATTGCTCTGATACCATGATGGAATTAGAAAATATAGGAAATGTTTTCTTGTACTTCGATGATTGTATTCAGCATATTGTATCTTATATATGTAAAATGGTTGAGAAGGAAAAATACATAAATGGCTAACTGACCTATACATGTATCCATTTCTAATTGAGTCTAAAATAACAAACTAAAGGAATCTATACAAAATGCAAAACTAGACATATATGAGTAATCATTTGTTACTTCCTTCTAGAAGATGCTGAGGACTTCAAACATTTCTAACACATTATTTATTAAATAAAACGGACATTCCAGGTGCATCCACATGGGCGTTCAATGGACGATTGTGATTGATTTGAATTATACCATTAGACTTTGACTTCTTAAGATTTTATTCCTTGTTTTTATTCAACAAAATCATCTTATTTCTTTCTTCTAAGAGTGAACTGCTCAAATTATTAGCCATAAAATTTGTGGTGCCAACAAGAAAATTATCTGTTTATTTTTTGGCTCGAGTTACTAGTTTTACTAATTATTGGTAGTAAGGTGATATTACTATATAAAACAAGACTTTATACGCTGCCATTGTATAAAAAATAGACCACCTACCTTTATTACACCATAGTTTTTAGGCATAAGTGCAATTTTTGTACGCAGCTAATAAAGAAAAGTTCTGGTCATTGAAGGAGTGATTTTATGGTGTGCCTCATACAACTTAGTTGTGTAAAGCCTCTTTTTATCTCACATATTTTGTGGACCCATATCTTACATTTTTGGGTCCACAAAATTTTGGGACCATAAAATTATGAGATAAAAAGAGGCCTCACACAATTAGTGAAAGTAAAAATTTTCTCATTGAAGTGATATGTTACGAATTATGAGATTACAGATTCAAATTCTATTTCTTTTTATTTTTTCAAATCTTGATGGACAAAATTACTTGATACATGTTGCTAGTATAACATGTTAGAATACATTACAAATATAATTTCTTTGACACCATTAGTGTTTTTAAGTTAAAACCTTTACGCGTTACTCTCTTTCGCTTTTAATTTCCTCGCACCAAAATATAATACTGTTGATAAGTTCTTCCACACAGACACCCACCCACCAAAGTACTCTTTGATACGTATCAAAATTTAACCCAAAAAATAAAATACACCAAAATGATAATGTATGATCTTTAAGGGCAAGACTGGTCAAATTTTTAAAGAAAATTGACAATAAAGCATGAATTACGATAATTGAAAAATACAATAAAATATATGTGATGTGAATAAGGCAAGAGATACGATCTTAGTTTCACCAACAAAAAAAAGTGGTAAAATTGATTGAAGTGTAGCAAAAAAATTAAACCTCTGTCTCTCAATTTCCTAAAATAAATTATGAAGTTAAAAGTAGGTGATTGTAAATGCTGTGAACTTCTAACGTTTGTATTTGAATTTAGGCATGGCTAGTTTACAGTGTCAAGACTTTTGGTTGAATGTTTTTATACTAAAGTTGGGGATTGGAAGAATAACTCATTTTCAAACTAATAGTTCCCATCTTCAAACTAGTATGCCTCAAATTTGAAACTTCAAACTTATAATTTTTAACTTAAATCTCGCCAGTTTGAAGTTGATTATAAGGTGACTAAACTTTAAAACTTTATAAATTTCAACTCTTCTTTAAATAGAGGTTTTAAAAAGGGCTATTTTTGCACTTATATAAGAAGCTTAAAATTGTTTTAAAAATTTAAAAAGATATTATTAAGGGGTCGTTTGGTAGGAGGTATAAGATTAGTGCTAAATAAGGTGCATTAGTAATGTTAATATTGGTTATGCCGAGATTATTTCTTATCCACTATCTAGTTTTAGTGTACTAAAAGCACTACATAATTTCTAAATTAATTAATTGTTTATAAAAATACCTTCCACATTCTTAATTGGTACACTATTTTTATTGTAATTGTTTTATTACCCTCCAAAATATGAATTACTTGCACAAGAAAAGCGAATGACCTGTTGTTATAGATCAAGATTCTTATATAGAACTCAATACTAGACAATAAAAAAAATTGATGTTCTAAATAGTAGTATAAGATAATTTTAATTAATGTTATCTTCGTCCGATCTGCATACTTTATTCTATACAGATCCCACTTATGAAACTATATTGGGTATATTATTGTTATTGTTATTGTTATCTTTATCCATTACGAATTAATATTTTCTTATAAGTTATGTATTGAAGAAGAATATACCTTCACCATATTTCATTAATGTTATCTCTCGTGGATAGTATTTGGAATATATTTTGAGGGATTTGAGGGACAATTATATCTTTAACCATATTTATTGACCTTTGTATTGTTAATATCGTGATTTGATATGTATTAGTTATATACAGCATAATACAAATAACAACAACAACAACTTAGTATAATCCTACTTAGGCATCCTTCCCTCCAAGAACTTCCACCTTGTTCTTGGGGAGACTCGAACTCACAACTTTCTTCTTGGTTGGAAGTGGAAGTTACTTACCATTAGAGCAACCACTCTAGTCTAACTATATATAGCATTATACCAAATAGGATATATAATTAAATTAAATATTAATTATAAGGATAAAGCATTATTATCCCTATGAATTATACTTGAAATTGTTATGATACACCTTTTTAAGGGGTCCTATTACCTCCCCTAAATTTTTTTAAAGTGTAATAAATATCACCTTAAATGGTGACATGATATAGAGAACCGAATAGTTGGCAAGCGGTGAAATACACGCACTGCCACGTGTAATTTCGTACTTTTTAAATCTATTTATTTTTTTATTAATTCGAAATGTAATGAAAATATTATTTTGTATTTCGAAAAATAAAAAAGACAATTATTTTGTACGAACTTGAAAAATTATTAAAGGTGAACGTTGTTGAAGTTTTAAAGTTGATATTCAAGTGCTAAACTCATTTTAAATCCTTATTGTTCATGAGATTCGAAAATAAAAAGAAAAAAAGAAATTTCGAATCCACCATTATCGAACCTTGAAAAATAAAGAACAATGAAATGGGTTTGTCGAAATTTTGATTATTGATCAAATTGATTACTAGGGTGTGGTGATGATGTTGTTATAAAGTTGTAGTTGAAATTTGAGCTTAATTGGTGCGGATCTAGCAGAGCTCTTGTTGAATTTTGACACCAAAAAGAGCTCTTGAAAATGACTGATAAAATTGGGATGAAGCGCTCTTGAAAATCAGCTATGGAACTGACGCGTGGATATTTCGCATAGGTTAGAGCCCTTTTTTTAAAAAGTTTCACGCAAGGAGCTGTTCTCACGCAGTGCTCTACGTGACTATGTCCGCAATAAAAGTGCAAAGAATTATATATAAAACAGAGTTTAGGAGGTAATAGGACCCCACAAAAATAAAGTGTGTTGTAACAATTTCAGATATAATTCAGGAGGATAATAGTGTCTTATCCCATTAAGTATGCATAAATTGAAAATTATACCAAACATAGATTTAATACATTAAATTAGTCCTTGTATTATTTTTTCTAATAACTCATACCAAACAATGGCGAGAAATTTAAAAATAGCCAGATTTACCACTGGTCGCTGAAAAATAGCCAAGTTTTAAAAGTCATCGAAATTTAGCCACTTTCTTTAAATCTGAGCGAAAATACTGTTTAAAATCCGGAAAAATACGCCCGTAAATTTTACGGGAGTTCCAGCATAAGTATGCTTGAAATCCCATAAATTTTACGGGAGTTCCAGGATAACTATGCTGGAGCTCCCGCAAATTTTACGGGAGTTCCAGCAAGTATAATTGTCCAGTATAATATACTGGAGTTTGGAGCACTGGTGCTCCAGTCTCCCGCAAATTTTACAGGAGTTAGCAAAGAGCATAATTGTCCAGTATAATATACTGGAGTTTGGAGTACTGGTGCTCCAGTCTCCCGCAAATTTTACTGGAGTTAGCAAAGAATATAATTGTCCAGTATAATATACTGGAGTTTGGGGCACTGGTCCTCCAGTCTCCCGTAAATTTTACAGGAGTTAGCAAAAAGTATAATTGTCCAGCATAATATACTGGACTTTGGAACACTGGTGCTCCAGTCTCCCGCAAATTTTACAGGAGTTAGCAAAGTATATCGGTTCAGTATAATATGTTGAGTTCGTACACAAATGCACCAGAACTCCCATATATTATACTGGAGCGGTTCCTATGCAGCAAAATAATAACTGCTATTTTTTATTAATCAATGTAAAAACTGGCTATACCATCCTATTTTAACCAATCGATGCCTAAGTATTCACCATATCTCCAAGTAAAAGAGTTGCATACAAGAAAAAGAAAGAGATTTTAAGAAGATTTAGGAAAAAAGAAAAAGAAAAAAGAATACAGACAACAATCTGCCCTTATTAATTCACACAGCTCTTATTAATTCACACAACGATCTTTTGTAGAGATTTGATAAATAAATCAGCCATATTGATTTGAATAAATATTCCGCACCTTGAAACTATCATTCTTGATAGATATGAACATCTTCAAATAATCGTGGAATGACTCTTCAATATCTCCATAGAGGTATTCTCGATGCCATCATGCTTATAGTTATAGCAAGATACATATGTACACAAGTTGCACTTAGGATGTGGTACTTCAGGACCAAGACTTGTATATGCTTCAAGCAACTTCAATCTTTCATGGATTGACATATAAGTTAAGTCATATAAGCCATATAATAGACTTTAGATGCATATCAAGTTTTCATGTCATGCTAAACAAATAAGATATCGAAAACTGATTACACATACCATTGACTTTATACTTTCAAGTATTTGAACTACATGTCCAAAACTACATGTCTTTCATATGGAATCAATTCTGCTTGAATTGTATCTCTTCCATTTAGCCAATATTTTGTTTGTATTCGACAAACATAAGATCCTCATCGATATTTAGCGCTATCATAGATGTCGTCGACGATCATTTTATATCGGTTCCAGTAAATTTTCATAAAGACATAACATGGAGATCTCTTTATTCATATATTCAGGTACCTGAATCTCTCATGAGATTTTATGAAGTGTTATGTCATGTGATCTTCTAGATCACTTGCCTCCCCATTATGATCACTTTGATCATTTGCTCATCTTCTTTATTAAGAAGTTATTTTGAAACCGATTTGTCTATACGCTTTAAGCGTATCAAAGACTTTATCCTTCTGGGACTTAATATGAGCATTTGCAGTGAGAATATAGTTACTTTCTTTGGGTCAGCAAATGCGTATAGCATGCTTTGCAATATGTTGCAATTGAATTATCCTTTTATGAACTTCAGGTTCATATTATGATATTCGAGGATCTATATATACAAATGATAATTCATCCCATGTAACCTATTCTCAAGTGTTTATCATGTCTCCCCCTCATGTTAGAAAAGCTAACTTGTTTCCTCAACTTTGAGAGTCCATCTTTGTGCATTATGGTGTTAATGAAAATATACACCGCACATCAATAATAATAAGATGAAATTATTTGGTTCCTGACCCTGAACCACTTGTGAGGGGAGAATATAATATACTCTCGTATATAACGTATATCAAACTGATATATATAGCTTTGTTCTCATAAGAAACAATTTAGCTATTAAGTAGAGGCACTCAATAATTATCTTGCTAAACCAACTATGATATAAACCAACTTATCAAGATGAACTATCTTGAATAGAAAATCTGGAAATTATGCTCGAAGTTATATTACTGAGCAATTTACCTCGCAAGCACCGGCCAGGCTGCGGGTTAATAACAATCGCACATGTAACCATATCATAGATGCATCATATGTGGTATACATGGCAGATGAATGGGCCCATATTCACCTTTGATATTTCCAGAATTTATGGGATTCAACCCGAACTCTTTAGTTGGTCAATTAATTAATGAGAACAAGTAATACAAGAGAATTCGTAAAGAACTTTCTAGTACTTTAATATTTACCCATGTGAATTCTCTATTACTGCACATCATACTTAAAATGATATGGCTAACCCGAATGCCAACTGAATAAATTATCAATATTGATAAACTTCAAATTTACACCATGACATGTGCAATTTATCAATAAACTTCAAGTTTATTATGATATGGGTTTTTATATCAATAAACGTCCACTTTATTGTGGTATTCTTGTGTAGTACAAACTGGAGAATAAAGCGGGTAGTTTTTCACATACAGATTATCCCGCTACAAGTTGTAGTAATAGAAGATATCAAATCTTTCCTTTATTTGTAGTCTCAATATAATCAATTGCTTTTGCATATACTTTGGAAACTGAATAAGTTTCTTTGAGACTTACTACAACACAATACCTTATTGGTAATCAATTGTGTTTCTCCAACATAGTAATAATTGGCTCTTCTGGAGCTCTCAATTAATTTTGTACTACCACAAATTCATCAACATCCATGTGGTGAATATCTCTTTTAAAGAGAAAGTTATACCATTATGGTCATGGTCAAAATTATATGCAAGATATGTTTCTTGCATTATCATTGTCCTTTAATAATCATATTTCCAAAATATTTTGGCGTACAATAGGTACGTGACCAACGATTATTCATGCCATAATAATGACATTATTTTCATATATCATCTCAAACCTCCTTCTAGGGGTGAGTGTGGTATATTCAATACCAATTTCATGTTCATATCTTCCAATAATGAATATGTATTCGTGAATCAGGTGTTGTCACATTTGTTGGAAATCATGTATATCTATGATATGTGCGCTTTGGTTGTATGAGCATGATTTTCAGGTATAGGTTTTGATGAATGACAAACAATGAAGTCAAGTGTCAAACAACGATATAATATGACAATCAATCAAATGGCGAGAAGCATATTGATGACGGAATTGCATGAACGAGCCAAAGAGTTCAAGACCGAAGACCCAAGACGTAGGTCGTTTGGTAGAACCAATGTAAGGACAACGTTTAAGTTATCTTATCCTTTGGCTCGACATTAGGTCATCATAAACATGCATAAAACATTTGATTAAATCTTATTTATCATAAACATGCATCTTTGTGTTAAACCAAAATGATTTGTATTTTAGTCAAAATGGTTTTTAAACATGTCTTATAAATCTGAACCTAAACAATCGATTATATGCTCCTTACAATCGATTGTGTTTTTCAAAATAGCAAACAATCGATTATACAGTTTGATCAATCGATTGTATTAAGACAGTGTGATATGAAGTTTTTCCAAATAGCAAACAATCGATTATATACTTCTAACAATCGATTGTATTGAGACAGTACTTAAACTGAATTTTTCAATCAGCTAAATAATCGACTATATGTTTTTAACAATCGATTACAATCAGAATAATCGATTATGGTTTTTATACAATCGATTATATTCAGACCGTTCCCATAGAATCTTAAATTGATTTTTGAACGTTGAAGAACAATCGATTATACAGGTTTTACAATCGATTGTTTCCCTTAAAATCAGGAGTCTGTTTTTTGAACGGTCCTCAAACAATCGATTGTGTAGGTCAGACAATCGATTGTATGAGCAAAAATTCAGGGATTTTATTTGTCAATTAAGCAACGGTCAGCACCACTTTTTCACCTATAAAAAGAGGTCTTTTAAGCTGATTTTAAAAACACAACTCCTCCATACATTGTTATACATATTGATTATTTTCAAGCATCATTTTAGAGCTTTTGTTGAGCCATTTGATAGACAACTTTGTGTTGTTCATAGAGCTTATTGTGTATCTCTTTATCCACTCTATTGAGAGAGTATTTGTTGTAAAATAGAGTTGTTTGAGAAGAACATATCTTCTCATTTGTCGGGTTTGCTAAGTACCCAACGTCTTAGTGGTTGAAGTCTTGGGGTGAGGTATCCTCAAGCAAGTGAAGTCTTAAGGTGTGGTATCCTTGAGCAACTGTAACGGTTTGTTAAGCACCCGTAATCTTGACGAAGATAGTGGAAATCTCGAGAGAGTCTCTCGGGGACTGGACTAGCCACGGGTTGTGGTAAACCAGGATACATCGGTGCATTCGTTCCTCATTATTTACTTATCGCACTTATTTCATTCTTGCAATTTTTAAATTCCGCAAGTTTACGCTATTTTTTTATTATAACGCTATTCACTCCTCCTCTAGCGTTAAGCGTATTTTCTATCAATTGGTATCAGAGCCTAACTCTCTGTAAGACTTAACAGTTTGAGAGAATCCTTCTATGGCTTCTACTAGTAGTGCTTTTGCAGGAATAGGTGAATGTCACTTTACCTTTTTGCCTCCAATATTTGATGGAAGCAATTACACATATTGGAAAGATCGGATGAGAATCTTCATCAAACCAAACAACTTTTATCTATGGCAAATCATCAAGTATGGTGAGCAAATGACGACTAAAGTTGGGGAAGCCATGGTAAGTGAATACAATACCAAGGCAATTAATATGTTGTGTAGCGCTTTGAATCAAGAGGACTATCGGAAAATTTCCCACTGCAAAACTGCTAAAGATATGTGGGACAAGCTTGAGGACACTTATGAAAGTACGCCTCAGGAAGCGGACAGCTCAAGCGATGAAACCACCCCATTGTGTCTCATGGCTAACGAAGGAGAAGAGGTAAGTACATCTAACTCTCACTCGTTTGAAGAATTACAAAATGCCTATGATGAATTGTATGGTGAATTTGTTAATGCTTCCAAAACTATCATAGAATTGAAGAAAACACGTTCTTTGCAGAAAACACTTTCTTTGCAAGAAACAGATTCTCAGAAAACACTTTCTTTACAAGAAAAAGAGTTTGAAAAATCCTCTTCTTTGAAAGAAATAGTTTTTGAAAAATTGACTAATGAAAATGGTGTTCTTAAAAATAAAATTGAAGTTTTAGAAAAAGAAAATAATTTTTTGAAAAATGACATTATTGATTTTAAAAATAAAATCAAGGAATTGAATGAAGCCTCTTCTATTGATAAATGTTCCAATTGTTCTTCTTGTAGTTCTTTAATACTAGAGAACACAGAACTTAGGAAAGCACTAGAAACACGTAGTGTTGATAGTCCTAAGATTGAAGATATTAAAAAGGATGAAGGTAATGAGGTCGGACCATCTAGAAAGAATTCTAGGAACCTCACTAATGAGTCTAAGATTAATTGTTTTAGACCACCTAGAAACAACTCTAGGATTTTTATTAATGAGTTTAGAATGAATAACTTTAGACCACCTAGACACAATTCTAGGAATTTTATAAATAAGTCTAGAATGAATAATTTTAGACCACCTAGACATGACTCTAGGAAATTCAACGTTTCTAGGGGGAACAACTTTAGATCACCTAGAACGCATTTGGCTCAACCTAGACATATGCACAATCCTAATGTTATATGTCACTATTGTAATCGGGTAGGACACATTGCACTCGTTTGTTTTGCTAAACATAGAGATTTATGTGTTGATTATGACTATTGTTACCCTAACCCCCAAGGACCCAAAAGAAGTTGGGTACCAAAAACCTATTTTTAGGTTCTTTTTGCAGGTGTGCTTGAAGACTACAATATTGTAGTGGATGAACCAAGCACGAAACCTTAATGCATTAAGGGGGAACATCGGTTAGTTATCGTATTTTGAATAAAAACGCAATAAGTTGATATGTGCAAATAATCTATATCAGTTTTGATTGATACATGCTTTAATAAGTTTTATTTTTGAATAACAATTAGTATCAATTGGTTTTATAATAAATGATTGATTCATGTTTTGATGAATATTTTTAGTTTAAATAACAATTGGCATAGTTAAGAAGAATGATCGGTATTATTAGTATGCCATTTACTAACTTTTTATATGATCTTGTCTATAACGATTGGTATCGTCAATGGTTTAAATAACTTTTGGTATACTCTTTTTGCTAATGCCAAAAGGGGGAAGAATATGGGCGATATGCATGCTTTAATTGAGGGGGAATATTCTACTAAGGGGAAATTATATTGAATTGAATTGGTTGCATAAATTGTATGTTGAGATATAGCATCTATTTAGGGGGAATTCAATATGCATATCTTCCGTTGTTTGTCATTATCAAAAAGGGGGAAATTGTTGGAAATCATGTATATCTATGATATGTGCGCTTTGGTTGTATGAGCATGATTTTTAGGTATAGGTTTTGATGAATGACAAACACTGAAGTCAAGTGTCAAACAACGATATAATATGACAATCAATCAAATGGCGAGAAGCATACTGATGACGGAATTGCATGAACGAGCCAAAGAGTTCAAGACCGAAGACCCAAGACGTAGGTCGTTTGGTAGAACCAATGTAAGGACAACGTTTAAGTTATCTTATCCTTTGGCTCGACATTAGGTCATCATAAACATGCATAAAATATTTGATTAAATCTTATTTATCATAAACATGCATCTTTGTGTTAAACCAAAATGATTTGTATTTTAGTCAAAATAGTTTTTAAACATGTCTTTTAAATCTGGACCTAAACAATCGATTATATGCTCCTTACAGATTGTGTTTTTCAAAATAGCAAACAATCGATTATACAGTTTTAACAATCGATTGTATTAAGACAGTGTGATATGAAGTTTTTCCAAATAGCAAACAATCGATTATATACTTCTAACAATCGATTGTATTACGACAGTACTTAAACTGAATTTTTCAATCAGCTAAATAATCGACTATATGTTTTTAACAATCGATTATAATCAGAATAATCGATTATGGTTTTTATACAATCGATTATATTCAGACCGTTCCCACAGAATCTTAAATTGATTTTTGAACGTTGAAGAACAATCGATTATACAGGTTTTACAATCGATTGTTTCCCTTAAAATCAGGAGTCTGTTTTTTGAACGGTCCTCAAACAATCGATTGTGTAGGTCAGACAATCGATTGTATGAGCAAAAATTCAGGGGTTTTATTTGTCAATTAAGCAACGGTCAGCACCATTTTTTCACCTATCAAAAGAGGTCTTTTGAGCTGATTTTAAAAAACACAACTCCTCCATACATTGTTATACATATTGATTATTTTCAAGCATCATTTTAGAGCTTTTGTTGAACCATTTGATAGACAACTTTGTGTTGTTCATAGAGCTTATTGTGTATCTCTTTATCCACTCTATTGAGAGAGTATTTGTTGTAAAAGAGAGTTGTTTGAGAAGAACATATCTTCTCATTTGTCGGGTTTGCTAAGTATCCAAAGTCTTAGTGGTTGAAGTCTTGGGGTGAGGTATCCTCAAGCAAGTGAAGTCTTAAGGTGTGGTATCCTTGAGCAACTGTAACGGTTTGTTAAGCACCCGTAAGCTTGACGAAGATAGTGGAAATCTCGAGAGAGTCTCTCAGGGACTGGACTAGCCACGGGTTGTGGTGAACCAGGATACATCGGTGCGTTCGTTCCTTATTATTTACTTATCGCACTTATTTCATTCCTGCAATTTTTAAATTCCGCAAGTTTACGCTATTTTTTTATTATAATGCTATTCACCCCTCTAGCGTTAAGCGTATTTTCTAACAACATTCACTGCGGGGATATGTGATTTTGTTATCCTTTTCAAATCTGTAAATGCGTCTGGCATTCGATTTGGTATTCTTTGCAAATGGATAATATTTTGGACCTCTTTTTCACAAATAGAGGTATGTGGATCAAGATGAGATAATGATGCATTTTTCCACAAAATTTTCCGTTTGGTTTCACCAACTTCTCCCCCTAATTTTGGGAAAAGTGTCTCATCGAATTGACAGTCTGCAAATCGTGCAGTGTACAAATCCCCTGTCAATGTTTCGAGGTAGCGAATAATGGAGGGCGATTCAAAAGGCAACATATATTCCTAACCTTCTTTGCAGACCCATTTTGGTGCAATATGGTGGTGCTACAGGCACATATACTGCACATCCAAAAATTCTTAAGTGGGATATATTAGGTTCATGACCCAAAACTCATTGCAACGCGGAATATTTGTGATAATTCGTCGTTCTGAGACGAACTAGCATTGCTGCATGCACAATGGCGTGACCCCAAACCGAAGTGGGCAGCCTCGTTTTCATGAGTAAATGAGGAATTCAAGATTATTCTCATCTATTGTCTCAATATGATATCCATTTTGAATGATATCTTTAAAACTCAACAAGTTCCTTTTAGACTTGGAGGAGAACATTGCATTCTCTAAAATGTTGTTCCTTTAGGCAGATTTATAGTTGCTCTTCCGGAGCCTTTAATCAATTTACTACTACCAGAAATTGTAGTAACATCTGCCTTACACATACTTAAATGAGAGCAATATTTCTTCTCTTTGAATATCGTATGTGTGGTACATGAATCAATTAATCAAAAGAGATATACGAACATGAGAATAAACAAATTTAATCCGTTGCTTCATATTTAAACAATATTTTCAAAATCTGCTGAGGTTATTCGACTAACTTCGTTGATAGTCGACTATCTTGGGAAGCAGTCATTAAGTTAGTCGACTAACTAAATCAGATAGTCGACTATCTTGCCTTGCGGAAAAGTCCAATTTTAATGCGAAATATTAGTTAGTCGACTAACTAAGTTGATAGTCGACTAACTTAGTAAACAGTCATCAGGTTAGTCGACTATCTAAATCAGATAGTCGACTATCTTGCCTTGCGGAAAAATCCAGTTTTAATGCGAAATATTAGATAATCGACTAACTGTTAGGTTAGTCGATTAACTCTACTGGAAAATAAAAATATCTTTGAAATTTAAGCATAGTGAAACATTATAAAGAACTAATACTAACATTATATCATAAGCTAACTAATACGAGCTGATACTAATGACTATTAGTTTATTCACTAACTAATACAAATAAGTAAAATAAAATCAAACAATTCCATCTTCCTTCATCACAGATCCATCACCAATTAAGTGGTCTATTTTTCCCTCATGGTGCTCAAAGAAGTCTGCCACATCCAAGTGGGTGATGTCAAAATTGTCGTCAGAGACAAAATTGGTTTCAGGGCCTTTACTCTTTAGAGATGCTTGATAAAGCTCAACCAAATGTCTTGGTACACGGCAAATTTTCGCCCAGTGCCCTTTTCCACCGCAACGATAATATATAGTTTATGAACTATTTGCTTTTGGATTCTCATCGCATCGTGCTTGTGGCAGAGTGACCAACTTCAGGTTGTCATATCTCTCCTTTAAGCCATTCCACAAGATAGGTGAATCTTTGACTGTGATATATTCAATTTTCAAACCTTCATCAAGGTGATGGCGCAAGAAAATCAAGGCCTTAGCACAGTGTCAAACCTTCATCAAGGTGATGGCGCAAGAAAATCAAGGCCTTAGCATAGTCTTGGGTGGATGCATTATTTTTTGTCTTTAATGGCGTCTCCAAGACCCATTGCATCCAAATGGATTTCAGCATCCAACACCCATGTCATATAGTTCTTGCCCGAAATTTCAAGGGCAACGAACTTTCTTTCATAATGTCAGTCATAAAACAAAATTACATCAAGAGCGTGTCCATACTTACAGGCTTTATTACAATTATCACATTCACTTCAGGGAATGGATCATAATCATCTGTATGTGCTATATACAATCTCATGTCAAATATTACTTTCATTAAGTGAAAGATTATTTTGAGAATCTTTATTATTCTCATTATCACAATGATGACGATTATAATTCCGTCTATTGCCACGTCCACATCCATTGATACCTTCACGGTAATAATTTTGTCTTCTTTCAGACTTATCACATACTGCTATCACATTCTCTAAAGGGAATGAGAATGAAGCAAATTCAATGGGACGGATTTTCATTTCTTTGTCCACAATCATACATGAATTTAATCATGGCAAGACATAGAACTTTTACCACTTCACGTGGTTATAATTCCTTACAAACTCCATTAGAGTTATAATCAAACTTTGTTGTCTATGTTTGTATATGAAATCAGATCGTAGAATTTCAAAAATTTGAAAGGGAAAAGTAAATTACTTACCTTTAAGGTATACCAATAAATATTGTGATATCAAATATACCTCTTGAATTTCCATCCCGTTGCATTACTTTATAATAATACCATCTCTTCTATTTTTCCGTATAGAAATTCTGGAAGAAGGAAGAAATCAAATTCAATTGGTTAGAGACTCGTGCTGATAACGTGTTATGAAATAATATAAGAACAAGAACAATAATACAAGAACAAGAATAATAGAGAGAAAAATAGAGAGAGGAGTATTCTTATTGATATTTTAGGATAATTTACAATGGGAAAGAAGCCTTTATTTATAGGAAAGTGGTGACTTAGCCACCAAGTATACATTTAGCTACCATTCTATTTATAACAATCAAAGGTTTAATTCTGTGAACGCCAACTACGATTCCCAGCACCATTTCCCCATCTCCTTCGCCGGCGAACTCTCGGCGATCTCTTCCTTCAGCAAAATCTGTGTGTAAGTTTTTTCTTTTTGTCTTTTTCTTATGCTCTCTCCCTCCTTTTACTTATTCCTCTTTAAGAAGTGGAAAAAAACCTAACCCCTTTTCTCTAGCAAGTTAAAGAAAATACGAACTTTGATGTGGGTTTTACAATGCCTTTGTGAATTGTGTCTGTTCATACTGCATACATATGTGTTGCGATATCGGAATTAAGTTTAGTCATAAGGTCCAGTTATTGCCCAGAGTTTTTTTAGAGATCTGTATGTCCTTAGAGAATTAGAGAAAAACCCTAGTGTTGAAGTAATTTGTGAATGGGATGAATATTGAGGATTCATAAGGCGGACTCCAACTAGTTTAGGGTTGAGGAGTTATTGTTGTTTTTATTAGTAGAGTAATTTTACCGAGTGTGAATGGAATGGATATCTAGGATTCATAAGGCCAACTTTAACTAGTTTAGGATTGATGACTTATTATTGTTTTTAGGATGATGGCGGTGTTCGAGCACACTAACTTGACCACACCTCGATTATTACTCTAGGTTCCTGCTACCTCCCATCAGCACATGTATTTGATAACTCTGCCTACCAATTCTTAGGTAGATGGGAGGAAACTACCTAGTATTTTTTGTTCCACTGGGACTTGATCCGGAGGATACATGGTTCTCCTCCAGCTTTAATGACCATTAGGCCACAACCGTATATGCTGAGGAATTATTGTTATTTTTCTTTTGTATAATAAGGAAAAAAGAGAAAGGGGCGTAAAAGATATAGAAATTTTGTCATCAGATTCTGCTTTTCAACACTGGGATGTTAGGTTTAGTTAGTGGGGTTCGTTCAAGAATTTCATGAATGCTTGAATATGTTGACTGCCTATTCAACGGTCTTATGAAACCTCGAGTTTTTCATCAATGTAGGTGGTCATTTCCCATTTACTCTCTGGAAGCTGTGAAACTTTTCTTGAGCTGATGGAATTGTTGATTGTTTGCGATGCTTAATTTTAGTTTGATTTTGTTGAAGTCATGCTTGAAGTCCTTGACTAGGTGTAGAATATAGATGGTTAGTGCTTATTATAATCTTGGTAGAATACATAAACAGACCTCTAAACTTACTAAAAAAATTCATTTAGGCACCTCAGCTAAGCATGTGACATGATGAACACCTGAGTTGGTACAAATGTGCCAATTGAACACAAGCAGCTGACATGGCGCAATGCGTCATCGTTACTTGAATTTAAGCGCTTGAATTGACTAATTTCTACCGACATGACTAAGATAACACCCAACATCATCATCTCTCTCATACCACCTTCTTCCCGTCCCAAGTGACCATTTTTGCCCATGCTCATACACTGGAACATGGTTGTAAAGAGGTAAGGTCATAAAACTAAAAACATGTTTGTAAAGAGCCAAAAAACCAATTGACCCCTATCTTCATCTTTTACATTTGTACTTCCGCAGCTGTACAGGAATCACTTTCCGTCTGAACCTCCACCTGGAAGATAGTCTGGCAATCCCCTATACAAACAAAAAAATAAAAAAAATAAAAAAGAGTTCTCAGCTACGCAGATCACTGATATGAGTTAATAAAATCTGACTTGCTATCTTCATCTTTTACATTTGTACTTCTGCAGCTGTACAGGAATCACTTTCCGTCTGAACCTCCACCTGGAATTTTTGGGGGTTGGGGGCTCATTTTTTTGGGGGGGGGGGGGGTTCATTAATTCATTTGCTCAATTGCCATGTGCCATCATCTCATTTTCTCAATTGCCACGTCACCCACGGTTTTGGGTTTCACGCTCTTGGTGATGGTTAGTGTTGTGTTTAGTAGGAATATTTTGCACGTACATCAGATGTTCAATAGATTACACACTTAGTTGAGGTGTCTAATTAACAAATTTGGGAAAGTTTTTTTTTCCGGGACAGGTAAGTAATAATTTCACTGGATGAAGCAACAAAGCACTAAGATGGTGCTTTTGTGGAAAGATAGTCTGGCAACCCCCTATACAAACTAAAAAACTAAAATAGAGTTTCCAGCTGCGCAGATCACTGATACCTCCCCGTCCCACAAAACAAGTTCAAATTCCATCACACTCTCTTTTTTTTATAAGGTAATGAATTTTATTGAAGGCAGAAGATGCAAAAGTTGCTTTGCTCCACAATCTTATTCCTGGCAAGTTCAGATGGCTGTCTATGTGTTATGCCTACTATCTTTCTCCTTCTGTCCATCAGTGTGTGCATTGAGTATTTTGTAGAAATTGAGGCGTTCTCTAGAATTTTAGTTATAACCCTATGGATTGTGTCGATGATCAATTTCCCTTGCCATCTGAAAAGGATTTTTTCATCAGTGCCATTTGAAAGGAATTTTTACATGTGATATTTATATGAACAAATGCGGGTTTTATATTGATCTCATGAATATTGTCTCTGTTTTGCTCTTATTTTGTTCAGCTTTACTTCTTACATATTGCTTTAGTACTTTAATGCATTGGTGGATATTGGCTATAATAGACAATGGGTAGTCACAATGATGACTCACCATTCTGAGTTTTCAAGAACGCTGAGGATGGTGTTGTTATATTACTTTTTAAATGTGTTGGTGTCGGAGCATTTAAAGTTTCGTGCTGGTTTTATGTCCGTGTCCAGTGCTTTGTCGGGATTTTGATTCACAAAAATATCTGTACTGTTTTCATCCCAGCTCAATGGATTGTCTCTCTAAAATTTCAATGTCTCCATTAATCTAGCTAAATTTCTTATTTCTACCAGTTGTTAGGACAACTAAATTGCAGAGGTGTAAATACTTGGAAGGATATTGAGGACAAAGGGTCCATTTGGAATGACATTCAGCTGCTTACTCATTCCAAGTTTAAGTGATTCCTTCTTTATTCTTTTGCTTCGGGATATAGAAATGAGTTGCTTTTATTTTAAGCTAAAATAGTACGTTTACTTTAGGTCCTATGCTTTCTAGGAGTCTTTTAGACCTATTAGAAATTCTT
This sequence comes from Nicotiana benthamiana, assembly GCA_034376525.1. Lineage (NCBI taxonomy): Eukaryota > Viridiplantae > Streptophyta > Magnoliopsida > Solanales > Solanaceae > Nicotiana > Nicotiana benthamiana. The sequence continues at coordinate 41,874,345 of CM067340.1, read as the reverse complement.
ATGCCAGTAGGAAACGAACCTCTTGTACTTTTCATTTTTATTTTTATTTTGTAATATACGCTTGAGATGAATTTAATGGTCAGTGAGGATTCATATAGCTGAACCCAAATTGTTTGGCACGGAGGCGCAGTTGTTATTGTAGGTACTCTAAGTCATATTAAGAGTATGTCTTCATGAATCGGGGGGCCTTCACCAACTGATCAGTAAAAGAATCAATGGGCCTCACCAGTTCAAAAGTCCCTTATTTTGAAGCATAAGTGAATTTTTTGATTCAATATCAGACTTCCTGAATTGTTGTCAGTGTAAAATTTTGGTTTCATTTGCTTCCTTGACCCTACTCCTCACCTGCTCCCAAAGAGAACAAAGGTAGAAAACACAACAACTTGTTTGTGAGTTTTCTAAGACTTTAGCAGCAGGTGAAAAGTTATCTCATTCTCAATTGTTCAGGTGGCTTTGCCTACTTGCTTGGATGGGCGTGTGGTTTGTGTGTTCTTGTCTGTTGTTTTCGTAAAATAGGAATATGAGCTGGCTCATATTGTGTAAGACATATATTTAGGCAAATCAGTTTTGAACTAAAACTCACTGAGGAGAACGCGCTTACGGCATGATAATTTGGGGTACTCGATTCAAAAATTGACTGAAGAGCCATTTTGGGACTAAAAATAATCCCATGTCGGTATTCAAAAGATTACTTGTGATACTCCTTCTAGGCTGATCCTTCAGGAAAAATAGAGGAGGATCATTTGAAGGTGAGGTTAAATTGCTCGCATTGTGCCTAATAATTTCTTCAATCACTTGTAAAGTTTCATCATTTAAGGAGTATTTTATTTTGATATTCTCAAAGGGTTGGTATTTGTAATTTTGCTGTAGTACTCTTTAGCCGTTGTTTCCATATTGGAGAATTTGTGCTTTCTATGTCAAAGTAGTTGGCAATCTGGCATAGCTTAATGCAGTTTCTTCATTTTAACTACTCTTACATCTTTAGCTACTAATTGCAAAATTGAGTCTATGTAAAGACAACTTGACAAAGTGTTCCAAATGCTGCCTCTGCTTGTACCTATCTAATTTCCTTGTTGACTGAAAATGCAGGACTTAAATTCTGCTAGCTGTAACCATGTCATCTTCGTATCTACCTGCAACTGCAACTGCAGATTCACTAGCCCAGGCTTCTGAGGCTAAAACGCCATCTGAGGCTATCTCCATTCTCTACAGCATCCTTGAGAATCCTTCATCATCTTCCGAAGCCCTAAGGATCAAAGAGCAGGCAATTTTCAATCTCTGTGACCTCCTAAGTCAGGAAAATAGGGCTGAGGATCTCAAAAACCTTTTCAGTCAGTTGCGTCCCTTCTTCTCTTTAATACCCAAGGCAAAAACAGCCAAAATTGTTAATAAAGGAATTGTTGATGCAATGGCTAAAATACCTGGTACATCTGACCTTCAGATAACTTTTTGCAAAGAGATAGTGCAGTGGACCCATTCAGAGAAACGAACTTTCCTTCGTCAGCGAATTGAGTCAAAACTTGCAGCTCTTCTGATGGAAAACAAAGAGTATTCTGAAGCACTGACACTCCTTTCAGGACTGATCAAGGAGGTGAGAAGATTGGATGACAAGCTGCTTCTTCTGGAGATTGACTTGACGGAGAGCAAGCTCCACTATTCTTTGAGAAATCTTCCCAAAGCCAAGGCTGCACTTACAGCTGCTCGAACAGCAGCCAATGCTATTTATGTCCCTCCAGATCAGCAAGGTGACATTGATTTGCAGAGTGGGATACTTCATGCAGAAGAGAAAGATTATAAAACTGCTTACAGCTATTTCTATGAGGCATTTGAGGCCTTTAATGCCCTTGCTACCAACGATTCCAAGGACGCTTCATCAAAAAAAGATCCGAAGGCCAAGGCCAAGTACGTAGCCAAGGCCATATACAGCCTCAAGTATATGTTGCTATGCAAAGTCATGGTCAACCAGGCTGATGATGTTGCAGGAATAATATCTTCACGTGGACTGAATTATCAGGGGCCAGAACTTGATGCTATGAAAGCTGTTGCCGATGCTTACTCCAAGCGATCTTTGCAGCTCTTTGAGATTGCTCTTCAGAACTTCAAGGCTCAGCTTGATGAAGATCCTATCGTCCATAGGCATCTCTCTTCGCTCTACGACACTTTAATGGAGCAAAATCTTTGCAAGTTGATCGAGCCTTTCTCAAGGGTTGAGATTGCTCATATTGCCGAGTTGATTGAGTTGCCAGCTGACCATGTCGAGAAGAAGTTATCTCAAATGATATTAGATAAGAAGTTCGCTGGGACTCTGGACCAGGGTGCTGGATGCCTTGTAATTTTTGAGGACCCTAAGCAAGATGCAATTTACCCGGCTTCATTGGATACCGTTTCAAATATGGGAAAGGTTGTTGACAGTCTGTTTGTAAGATCTTCAAAGATAATGGCTTGACTTTCAGATCCTTCATCTTAAGACTTGTATTTCTTGAGCTGCAGGCAGTATCTATTTTCAGTCAGCAGCTGCTCCATTTCTAGTGTTTTATGCTTCCTTTCCCAATACATTCTGAACTTAGTTTAAACCTTACATTGCTGGAGTGACAGATGAGCTAGCTCAACTTAATTTCTTTAGATGTTTTAGGACTTTATCAGTGCCATGAGATGTTTGGACCATTTAATTGCAAGCTTTATTTCTTATGATGATTGTTCTCTTTTTTTTTTAAGGGGAGCCTTGGCGTAACTGGTAAAGTTGCTGCCATATGACCAGGAGGTTACGGGTTCAAACCGTGGAAATAGTTTCTTTCAAAAAATGCAGGGTTAGGCTGCATACAATAGACCCTTGTGATTCGGCCCTTTTCCAAGCCCCCACACATAGCGGGAGCTTAGTGGCACGCCCTTTTGTTGTTTCTTTGTTTTTTATCTATCATACTAATTTACAGTACCTTAATAATACTAATTTTATTCCTTCCATTGCAAATTCACCGAATGATGCCTACACATCTAAACAGAGGGCTATTTTTATCTCTTTTTCTTTTTTAGTCCTTTCTTTCTTTTTCTCTGCTATTTTAATCTTATTTTAATAAGTTGTTCTTTCTTTTCTTTCTTCTGTCCCCTTGTTTCACAATCATTTGAAGCTCCTTTCATTTTCTTTGGTAACCCCTTTTGTGCCCATTCCTTTATCTTCATTCATATTCACAACAATCGAGAGTTTTGTTCGTTTGTGAAAAATTGATAAGGAATTTGACAGTTTGTAAAAAATTCCATATTTATAACAAATATAGCAGTTAAAACAAGAAAAGGAAATAGAAAGTTGGTTTCTTTTTTTCTTTTTCTTTTTTTTCATATTGTTAATATAATATACATTTTGGGGGCATCTATTGACTATCTTCTTGTTGTCAATCATTGATATTTTGTATCCTCAATTACTCTATGAGATTGGATTGTCAAGTTTGATCCATTTTCATTCTTCTTGTCATGAATTTATCAGCCAAACACGATTAAGTAAACAAATAGAGAAGTTTACTTGGTAGACTAAAATTTGGTTTAACTTATATATATTGTCAATATAATTTAATTTCATATTATTAATGTATTTAATATGTGGTAAGCTTGTCGTTGGCCTTATAAATGTTCTTCTCAAATTCTAGTATATGATATGTCGAATTTATTGATGACTTCACCATGATCGATTAAGTAAAAGGATTTTACAAATTTTGATAAAGCATAAAAAAATATTTAATACAAAAGTTAAAATACTTGGAATTAAAATTCTAAGTTTGCCCTTATCAAAAGGTGCAAATGATGATTCTCACGTGCATATACTTATAGCTTGTGTGGCCATGCTTTTTCAATTATAAAACTATTTTTTTTCAAAAAGTACTTTTGAGGAGAAGAATAAATAGTTTTGAAGAAACAAAAAAAGTAGCTTCTATATAAAAGTATTTTTTTTGAAAAATACACATAGAAAATAGTTTTTAAAAGCTTGGCTAAATATTAATTATTACTTAAAAATATTTTTCAAATTAATTAATCAAATATAAATTATTTCTCATCAAAACTATTTTTGAAAAAAAACAAAGCTGATTTTTACGCCGTGACCAAACAGGTTATTCTGCAAACAGAAGGAGCAGTCAAGTTAGGAAAAAAAAAAAGAAGTTTTATCATTTATATGTCCATTGTGCAAAAGAATTTGCAGTATTACGTCACTTAAAACATAATTGCAGAGAATTCTTTATACAAAAATTAGGAGATTGGCAATCTTAAAAACATGGAATTCAATATTTTATAATTGGTCAATATAATTGATAGTAGGAAACTTTTTTTTATAATATCTGTGATGTTATAAATATATTATATTATAGATGTTCATTTAGTGCTTCGCTGTAAATAAGCTTCTTGAAAAAGATTATCCATATAGGACTCTGTCGTAAATATGTTTATCTATTTAGTACTCTATTGGAAATAAGCTTTCTGAAGAAGCTTATCACTTTGGTACCCGGTTATGGATAAACATTACCCTTGGTAAAAGATTATTCATACCGGGTATAATAAGCTTATCCTTTCAGTAACCGGTTATGGATAAATATTACTCCTGGTAAAGATTATCCATACCGGGTATAATAAGCTTATCCTTTCAGTATCCGGTTATGGATAAATATTACCCCCGGTAGAAAATTATCCATACCGGTATAATAAGCTTATCTTTTTAGTACTCTCTTATGGATAATCATTACCCCTAGTAGAAGATTATCTATACTGGGTACAATGAACTTATCCATTCAGTACTCCATTATGGATAAACATTACTCTCAGTAGAAGATTATCCATATCTGGTACTGTAGCAGCTTACACAGCAGCTTGCAGTAGCATCTTGCAGTAGGAGCTTACACAACAACTTCCTTTCTTCTACAAATAGAAGAGATCTCAGTTCATTATGTACATTAGTTTGAATTCGAATAATATAACAGTTTCTCTCTATTCTTGTCTTTACTTATAGTCCTTATTTTATAACACGTTATCAGCACGAGACTCTGTCATCTCGAGCAAATATTTTGAAAGTATCTGAGGTAAGAACTTTCTTTTTCTAAATAATGTCAAATCTTTCCAAACTGGAATTTGTTGCCCTGGATATATCGGGCAAAAGCTACATATCTTGGGTGCTTGATGCTGAAATTCATCTTGATGCGATGGGTATGGCAGATACCATCAAAGACAAAAATCAGGCATCAAACCAAGACTGTGTCAAAGCAATGATATTCCTATGCCATCACCTTTATGAGGGCCTTAAAATGGAATATCTTACTATTAAAGATCCAGCCATGTTGTGGAATAATTTAAAAGATAGATATGACCACCTGAAGATGGTCGTTCTTCCACATGCACGATATGATTGGACCCATAAAAGGCTACAAGATTTTAAATCTATCAGTGAGTATAATTCTATTATGTTCAGAGTTATTTCTCAGTTGAAACTATGTGGTGATAATATTACTGATCATGATATGTTGGAGAAAATATTTACCACTTTCCATGCCTCGAATATGCTCATGCAGCAACAATATCGAGAGATGGGATTTAAAAAGTATTTTGAACTTATCTCACATCTTCTTATAACCGAGCAATATAATGGGCTATTAATGAAAAATCATGAAAGCTGGCCTACTGGTTCTTGTCCATTCCTTAAAGTGAATGAGACGAACTTCCACCAAGCTAAACGTGGAAGAGGTCATTGCCCCAGTCGCAGTCATGGTTGTGGTCGGGGAAGAAACTCTAATTATGGTAATAATAATGCATCAAAGAACCCTCCTCACCCAGCAGTGAAAAGGGAAGGAATAAAAGTATGAAGCGGTGCAAGCACCAAACGCAGAAAATACATGTTATAGATGTGGAAAAGGGCACTGGTCACATACCTACCGTACGCCAAAGCACCTGGTTGAGCTTTATCAAGTCTCTCTGAAAAAGTCAGAAAAAAAATGTTGAAGCAAATATTATTTTTGAAGATAATTTAGACTTCATGTATTTAGATGTAGACGATTACCTTGCACTCCCAAAAGGAGAAACAAGTCATGTAATCGATGTGAATCTGTAGAAATATAAATATTTTAATTTTTATTGTTTGTAATAGATAATATGGATGTGTAATTATTGTACATAAATAAAAGTTATATTTTGATAATGATGTTTACTATAGTATATTTTATTTATGTTATTTTGAAAAATATGGATCACATCATTAGATCAACTTAAGCTCTGGTAGAGTTTGCCAGAAGTATACAACCACCAGAAGTGGTTATATATCGAATATCTCATTATAACTATATTTTGTTAACACCAGAAGTGATATAAGCCTATGATTACCAGAAGTAATAATTTAGGCTTTCTATGGTTATAATTGAAGATAAGCTACATAAATATTCTTTAAATGCACACCTCGATTTGCTCCTAAAGTAGTAAATATTTTAAAAGAGGTTGAGGCCTCACAATTTGATGTGATTAATGCACATTCAAATAATTATGTTCGATTTCCCGAAGGATAAGAACGCTTGATAGTATTAATCCATTCCCTAAAGTGAATGTGACAATACTAATAAGTCGGGTAATATGAACGCGCTCTTGATGTGAATATATTAGAATTCACCTCCAGAAGAAGTAATATAATTGAGAGAATATATACTCAATATTTTATATTTTTAAAATTGCTCCTGAAGAAGTAACACAACTGAAATTTCCTCCTGAAGTAGGAAAATATTATGAAGAGGAGTTTTCGTATACTTAAACAATTGTTTTACATTGTTTATTTGATTGTGCTTTTCTCTCATAATAATAGAAGTGTCTGAGCAATATTTGATAGTACAAAATGTATCAACAACTCCTGAAGAGCTAACTGTTAGCCTAGATGATACATGACACCAGTATTGTCCGATAAATATTAAATTGTGGATAATAAATGAAGGCTCTCGAATAAATTATATACAAATATGCCATTCATATTATATGATTATGCTCAAAATATATGTTGTAGAAAATTTTAAGTTTACTACTATAAATGGCTATCATATTGTGACTACAAATGATTGGAAGATTGATAATCTTCATGTTTCCACAATCATAGGGGGTAAAATAATATGTATATGAGAATTTACCCGCCTTATTATTTAATTTGTACTATATCATGTATCATAGTAAACCAGAAGTTTACTAAAGCAAAAGTTTGTGCCATAGTAAACTAGAAGCTTTTTAAGAGATAGCACATGCCATGATAAACTTGAAGTTTTCATTTGCCATTTTTTGAACGATTTGAGAATTCATATAAGCATATACTGAAGAACTAGAAGATTCTTCAAGAATTCTCCTATGTTTCTTGTTCTCATAATGAATTGATTCTACCAGCTAAAGTTGGGATTAAGATCCATGATTCTAAAATATATAAAAGGTGAATATGAGTCCATTCACATGTCATGTGAACCACTTATAGATGCATATATAAGATGGTTACATGTATGTTTAATGTCAACTTGCAGTTTGACATTTGAGATTGCTTTTCTCATTAAGAGCATAACTTTCAGATTATAAAATCAAGACAGTTCATCTTGATAATGCTGGTTTATATCAAAGCTGGTTTAGCAATGAACACCTCCTACTAATGGCTAAACTATTGCTTATGAGAGCAGAGCTTCATGTGTTGGTCTAAGATATTCTAAATTGCATACAACAACACATGTATGCATCAGACCAACAATATATGATAAGTCATTCCTTCACAATTGGATTAGGATCAGAAACCAAATATTTTTACTATCTTTTGTTGTGTGGTATACGATTAATTTCTCTACCATAATATATAAAATATGTTTCCCAAAAATGATTGGAGATATAATGTTAGTTTTTGTAACATTTGAGGGATGAAATAAATAGTTGAAAAATATGCTATATAAATCGATTTATTATATGATCCTCACTTAAGAAGATAATTCAAGTCGAATGCCAGAAACATTTGCTGATCCAAAATTAAATATCATATTTCAGCTGCAAATGCTCATATTAAAATTAAGGTCCCTGAAGGATAAAGTTTACTACATGCATGAAGCGTAGTAAATCGATCGGCTCCAAAGGTAATAATCCTTGAAAAATGGCAGGAGCATGATCAAAATGATCATAATGAGGAGGAAATGAGCTCTAGAAGAGACCACGCCATAACATTTTATGAAACTCCCGAAGAAGTTCAGGTACCTGAAAATAAAGAAAGTGATGAGATCTTAACAAGTTATGTCGCTTAGGAACAGACACAAAACGATCGTCGATAAAATATTTGGTATAATATAGTGCACAATATTGTAAAAGATTGTGAGGATCGGACCAGCAGTCCAACACTTGAAGATGTCATACCATTTAGATACAATTCTTAACCTACATGACTATTTGGTTAAATCTATATGAAGATCCCTGAAGGATTGAAAATGCTTGAAGCATATAATTCAAAGTCTTGAGAAATGTACTAGATCAAATTATAAAGATCTTTGTACGGTTTTTAGCAATCTGGGCGCATGTGATATAATCGTCTCAGTAAATATTTGCTGAAAGAAAGTTACATAATTATGTCCATGTATTTTTATAAAGAAAATGTCATCAGAATTTGTTACATTTGTTGTTTATGTTGATGACATAAATCTTATTGGAACTCCAAAAGGGCTCCAAAAGGGTCTTAAAAATGCTTTTACATGGACAAAGTATACCCATTAAGTACACTAATGGATATTCAATCACTTGAGGTGAATAAAGATCCATTCAAACCTTTAGAAGAGGATGAGGAACTCATTGGTCATGAAATGCTCTATCTCGGGTTTACATGGTGCACTTATTTATCTTGCTAATGCTAATAAAAGTGGTGCAGATCGTATTGGTAATGCAGATGCAAGTTATTTATCCGATCCCCATAAAGTTCGATCTCAAACCGGCAAGCAAGAAGTGCATATGATTGAGATCAGTGATTCATTCGAGAAGCATGTGAGTTGGAATGTGATAAAAGTCCCACAATATTATACGAGGACAATGTTTCATGCATAGCTCAATTAAACGGGGGCTTTTATAAAAGGAGATAGAACGAAGCACATTTTACCAAAATTGTTCTACACACACGACCTTCAGAAAAATAATGACATTGATGTACAGACAATCCGTTCAAGTGATAATCCAGCAGATTTATTCACTAAATCTTTGCCAACTTCAACTTTTGAGAAGATGGTATACAAGATAGGAATGTGAAGACTCAAATATTTGAAACAAGGTTTTCATCAGGGGGATTAAAATACGCGATGCACTCTTTTTTCCTTACTAAAATTTTTTCCTATGGTGTTTTCCTTATAAGGTTTTTAATGAGGCACCTTGCAATGCGTACTACTAAATATGTGTACTCTTTTTCATTACTAGAATTTTTTCCCACGTGATTTTTCTAGTAAGATTTTAATGAGGCACATTATCTATCCAAGGAGAGTGTTATAAATATATTATATTATGGATGTTCATTTAGTACTCCGTTGTAAATAAGCCTCCTGAAGAAGCTTATCCATATGGGACTCCGCCGTGAATATGTTTATCTATTTAGTACTCTATTAGAAATAAGCTTCCTGAAGAAGCTTATCACTTCGTTACCCGGTTATGGATAAACATTACCCCTGGTAGAAGATTATCCATACCGGGTATAATAAGCTTATCCTTTTAGTATCCGATATGGATAAATATTACCCCTGGTAGAAAATTATCCATACCGGATATTCAGTATCCGGTTATGGATAAATATTACCCTGGTAGAAGATTATTCATATCGGATATAATAAGCTTATTCTTTCAGTATCCAGTTATGGATAAACATTATCCGGTAGAAGATTATCCATATCGGGTATAATAAGCTTATCTTGTTAGTACTTCGTTATGGATAACCATTAGCCGTAGTAGAAGATTATCTATACTGGGTACAATGAACTTATTTATTCAATAGTCCATTATAGATAAACATTACTCTCAGTAGAAGATTATCCATATATGATATTATAGCAGCTTAAATAGTAACTTGCAGTAACACCTTACACAATAACTTACAGTAGCAACTTAGAAAGAGATTTCAGTTTATTATGTACATTCGTTTGCATTCGAATAATATAACAATAACTCTCTATAGTTGTCTTTACTTATATTTCTTATTTGTGCATATATTAACTCAAGAACTTTTTTTTATAAAATTTTTAAGTTATAAATACTTTTTACCGTTTAATTATAGAACTTAGAATGTGAAGTCAAAATTATGAAGGAATACGAGATTTTCTCTTCACGGAAAAACTTCATTTTCTCTCACTAGTCTTCTCTTTTTTTTTTCTGGATTTTCTTCGTCACTCTCTCCGGTGTCTCCCTAGTCATTTGCAGCTATAGATCCAAACTGAGGTAAAGCATTTTTCACTTGATCTTACTTAGTTTCCTTCATCTTTACTTTCTATTCTTCAATTGTTCACATTTTCACTAAAATATTCCTTTTGATGATCAATTATCGATAGAACGTTGTGAATATAATTTTTGTTTTTAGTTTATATCAATTTCATTCACAGAAAAGAATAAAATGCTTAGAGTTGTTAACAAGTTGTTGAGTTGTTTGTAGTAATCAATTTTGGATAATTTGATATGTTTTGGTGTTACAATTACTGGTTTGGATCTCCAACATTTTAGTTGTTGATCTTAAGTTTAAGATATTATTTCCATCTAGTTAAGAGTTGAAAATTGAGGGTTTTTAGTGTACATAATCCGACTCCATAACTTTGGCAAAGACCCTATATATGTGTTATAAAATTCGTTCGGTAAGTGTAAATACTAGATATTTAACCCAGTAAATCAAATGTGCTGTGATAGAATTTCGTATTCAAACCCATAAAGTTCAAATCATGGTATGCCCCTTCACTTGTGCTGACTGATTTGGTTAAGGACTGAATTGCTGAATGAATTGTTGTTCTTGCGCTTTGTGGATGTCTTCTTCTTTATTTTTTATCCCAAAAGAATGTCAATTAATTTTCAGGAGTCTTACTTATTCTAGTTAGTTTTGGTAGTTCTGGAACATTTGCGGGTCTGTAGTACCCTTTTTTCGTTTTTCTTCTCTTTGTGTGTTTTTCTGACCAAGGGAAAGCGTGGAAGTAATTCAAATGTCATTGTGTTACTTTTCTATTTTCTGCACACAATGTGATACCTAATTAGGGTGAGAAAAAATACACTGCTTAATGAGTAGATGTGTAAGATGGAATTACCATTTGCCTAGATGTACCTGTGTCAAATGGGAATGACATGGATGTGCTACTTTGAATAGATTGTTCAAAACGTACTAATTACCTACTGATAAGTGGATATATCAATGCCAGATTCATACCCAAAATCAAATTTACGATCCAGTCCTTGTAATGTAGGTGAGTAGTCTGTAGTCGTTTAGGAATCTTCTTGCCCAACTTTAGAAATTTACTTCTTGTGAAGCAGCCAGCAAAATAGGTAAATGGACTTACAATATAATGTTATGCTTACATGCTGGATTTAGAGGGCAGAAAATTTTCTGCTTCTATGCATGGGCATCGACTTAATTATCCTTTTTACAAAAGCAGTCTTTCAGCAAGGCAAATGGGAAACAACCAGATTAGGGATTGTATCTCTGAGTCTTGATGACTCTCTTACTCATTAATAACATTATATTAGCATATTTCAACTTTATATCTGGAATCTGGCAGTACCATAAGATGGTATATCTTCATCCTCTTTACCTGCCAGAGGGACATTCCTTTTACTAATCCAAGCTCCCTGTTGTTTGGTGCCATATTTGAGAGTGGCAAGATATAAATTTGTGGTAGTACCTGCATAACATTTGGCACGAAGATAGAATGCAAGCAGAGTGAGGGAAATGTGGTGTGATGGCGGCAGTAAAGCAAATATGGGACTAAGATGTAGTTACAATGATATCCATAAATTACGCTGTGGTGTATCATGTTGCTATGTTTCAATCTTTTAATCAAATAACTTTAAGATTGAAAGGGATCAGTTTTCTATACCGTTACTATTGTTTTATCTCCGGCAATTAAAGATAGTATAAAAGCAGACCTTGGCTTTTTTCTCTGCCTCTACCTTTGAGAACTCTGACAATTACATGGCATTTATATTGCAAAATTATTCAGAATGCATTTGGAACCTCAGTACTCTTTCGTAGAAGTTAACAAAGAGAACTCTGACAATTACATGGCATTTATGTTGCAAAATTATTCAGAATGCATTTGGAACCTCAGTACTCTTTCAGAGAAGTTAACAAATATGTAATATAACAACATTCAATTCTACTGTTGTGCTTTACAGACCACGAGGGGTATGATTTAACTGCCTTCTAGAACAACCCCGCGAAGAACGTTCGTGAGCACAGAGCCAGAACACAATCCAGTTTACTATTTTCAGAAATGGGGCGTTTAAGGCTGCAATCTAGTATCAAAGCAATTGAAGAAGAACCAGAAGATTGTGAGACGACTTCTTCCTACAAAACTGCTATAGCTTGTATGATTAATTCTGAAGTAAGTGCTGTTTTAGCAGTCATGAGAAGAAACGTGAGGTGGGGTGGTCGTTATGTTTCAGGAGATGATCAGCTAGAACACTCTCTAATCCAGTCTCTTAAGACATTGCGTAAGCAAATATTTTCTTGGCAGCATTCAGGGCAAGCCATCAGTCCAGCCTTATATCTCCAGCCATTTCTGGATGTTATTCGGTCTGATGAAACTGGGGCACCAATCACTAGTGTTGCGTTGTCTTCTGTTTTCAAGATTTTGACCCTCGATATTTTTGATATTAATACTGTCAATATTGAAGATGCAATGCACTCTGTTGTGGATGCTGTGACTAGTTGCAGATTTGAGGTGACAGATCCTGCATCAGAAGAAGTTGTATTGATGAAGATACTTAAAGTTCTTTTGGCGTGCCTGAGAAGTAAAGCATCGGTTGTGTTGAGTAATCAGCATGTTTGCACCATCGTCAACACATGCTTTAGAGTAGTTCATCAAGCTGGAATTAAAAGTGAGCTCTTACAGCGGATAGCACGTCACACCATGCATGAACTCGTGAGATGTATTTTTACGCACCTTCCAGAGGTTGACAACATGCAACATTCCATAGTTAGACGGCGCAGTTCTACCAAAAGCGAGGTACAGGTGCGCATTGTTTTTAATCTCTGAAAGCTATCCTTTGCTGGAGTCTCTAACATTATTTTTCCCAGCTATTGAAGTCAATCTAACAAAGTTTCCACAAGGACCCCAAAATTAATAAGAAATGCGAAACATATTATAATTTAATAGTGTTAACATTTTTCCCATGCACCGTTTCCGAGGGGGAGATTGAGTAGCTAAGGAATAGGAGTAACAGTCCAGAATCCCAGGTTTGGATTTTAGCTAAAACACTCAGTGCTCTGGTCCAGCCTTAGGGGATATGTTTATCCAGTACATGTGCTTGTGGAATGTAGTAAGTTACCCGTTGGATAATGCAAGCTGGCCCTAACTAAAAAAAGAATCTTCTCATGGACCAATCTTGCCTCATGGGCATTATCGGATGAGCAAAGAAAATGGGAGCTTTTCTTTTCTGTTGACTAAGTTCATCCTTCGAGCTTACTTTGCCTTTTCATTTTGTCCGCACATGCATCTCTCTTTTTTCCGCCCAGGGGTGGGTTGTGCAGTAGGATAATTGAAGTTAGTAGGGTTGCTATGCAGGTAACATAAATATGTTAGCGCTAAAATTAGGATCTTGACTCAATGAGGTGCTGTTTAAATATGTTCAACTGGTTTAAATAGGCATGGATACAGTGCATTATATGTTATCTCCTTTTTGCTCAGCAGTCCAGATTTGATGAGTATTTCCTGTGAATTAATCTTTTGGGATTTTGGATTTGGGTGAATTAGTCTTTTGCTTTTTCTTCTTATTCTTCACCAGATGTGTTTGGAGCATTATATGTTAATTTCTTTTTACGTAGGTTGCTGCTAATGATAACGAGTACAGTTTCAGTAGCAAGTCGGGAAATGGTACTGCTAACTCCGAATATGATAACCTACCACCTTCTGGAGGTTTCACTTCTGCTTCCACAGGACTGCTTAGCACAGATGAAGGCATGGTCATGGGTGATAACGGGAAGGATAACATTCCTTATGACCTACATTTGATGACAGAGCCATATGGTGTCCCATGCATGGTTGAGATATTTCACTTCTTGTGCTCTTTGTTGAATGTCGTCAAACATGTAGGGATGGGTCCTAGAGCAAATACTATGGCATTTGATGAAGATGTTCCACTATTTGCCCTTGGTTTGATTAACTCAGCCATTGAACTGGGGGGCCCTGCTATTTGCAGTCACCCCAGATTGTTGAGTTTAGTCCAGGACGAATTATTCCGTAATCTAATGCAGTTTGGTTTGTCAATGAGTCCATTGATTCTTTCAATGGTCTGCAGTATTGTTCTAAATCTGTATCAGCACTTGCGTACTGAACTGAAACTACAGCTTGAGGCTTTCTTTTCCTGTGTGGTCCTGAGACTTGCACAAAGTCGTTATGGGGCTTCATACCAGCAGCAGGAAGTAGCAATGGAGGCTCTTGTTGACTTTTGCAGACAAAAATCCTTCATGGTAGAAATGTATGGAAATTTAGATTGCGATATCACCTGCAGTAACATTTTTGAAGACCTTGCGAATTTATTATCTAAGAGTGCATTTCCGGTGAACTCTCCGTTGTCTGTCATGCACATTCTTGCTTTGGATGGTCTGATTGCTGTAATCCAGGGAATGGCTGAGAGGATAGGCAATGGACCCTATGATTCGGAATACACTCCAATAAATCTAGAGGAGTATACTCCATTCTGGATGGTTAAGTGTGAGAACTATAGTGATCCTGATCATTGGGTACCATTCGTACGTCGTCGGAAGTACATCAAGAGAAGGTTAATGATTGGAGCTGATCACTTTAATAGGGACCCAAAGAAAGGGCTGGAGTTTCTTCAAGGAACAGATCTATTGCCGGAAAAGCTTGATCCGCAGAGTGTGGCTTGCTTTTTTAGGTTCACAGCTGGGCTAGATAAGAATCTTGTTGGGGATTTTCTTGGTAATCATGATGAATTTTGTGTCCAGGTGCTTCATGAGTTTGCTGGAACATTTGATTTCCAAGACATGAACCTAGATACCGCATTGAGGCTTTTTTTGGAAACTTTCCGATTGCCTGGGGAATCTCAAAAGATAGCCAGGGTGCTTGAGGCATTTTCAGAGAGATACTATGAGCAATCTCCGCAGATTCTAGCTAATAAAGATGCTGCTCTGTTGTTATCATATTCTATAATAATGCTCAACACTGACCAGCACAATGTTCAGGTAAAGAAGAAGATGACAGAGGAGGATTTCATCCGTAATAATCGGCACATTAATGGAGGTAATGATCTTCCTCGTGAATTTCTATCTGAATTGTACCATTCAATCTGCAACAATGAGATCCGGACAACACCAGAACAAGGTGCTGGTTTTGCTGAAATGAATCCAAGCCGTTGGATTGATTTGATGCACAAATCTAAAAAAACATCTCCATACATCATGTGTGATTCTAAAGCCTACCTTGACCATGATATGTTTGCAATAATGTCGGGCCCTACTATTGCTGCTATCTCTGTGGTGTTTGATCATGCTGAGCATGAGGATGTCTACCAAACTTGTATAGATGGTTTCTTGGCTGTTGCAAAGATTTCAGCTTGCCATCATCTTGAAGATGTTTTGGATGATTTAGTAGTATCTCTATGTAAATTCACAACTCTCTTGAATTCCTCAATGGTGGAGGAACCTGTTTTAGCCTTTGGCGATGATGCAAAAGCAAGGATGGCAACTGTTACAATTTTCAATATAGCAAACGAATATGGTGATTTTATCCGTACTGGCTGGAGAAATATCTTGGATTGCATCTTAAGACTGCACAAGCTTGGCCTTCTTCCTGCTCGTGTGGCCAGTGATGCAGCTGATGATTCAGAGGCTTGTTGTGATCCAGGACATGGTAAACCCCTCACAAATTCATTGTCTGCTGCTCATATGCAATCCCTAGGTACTCCCAGAAGATCTTCAGGACTTATGGGCCGGTTTAGTCAACTCCTATCTCTGGATACAGAAGAGTCTAGGTCTCAGCCTACTGAGCAACAACTTGCGGCTCATCAGCGCACACTGCAGACAATTCAGAAATGTCATATTGATACCATCTTCACAGGAAGTAAGTTTCTCTTAGCTGATTCTTTGTTGCAGTTGGCAAGGGCCCTCATATGGGCTGCAGGGAGACCTCAGAAGGGTAGTAGTTCCCCTGAGGATGAAGATACCGCAGTGTTCTGCTTGGAATTGCTGATTGCAATAACCTTGAACAATAGAGATAGAATAGAACTTCTCTGGCAGGGAGTTTATGAACATAGTGCTAATATTGTACACTCAACAATAATGCCTTGTGCTCTAATTGAGAAAGCTGTTTTTGGACTACTGCGCATCTGCCAGAGGCTTCTTCCTTATAAAGAGAACTTCGCAGATGAACTTCTAAAGTCACTACATCTTGTTCTCAAGCTTGATGCCCGGGTAGCTGATGCATACTGCGAACAGATTACGCAGGAAGTGAGTCGGCTGGTTAAAGCAAATGCTCCACATATCCGATCTCAAATGGGATGGCGAAATATTACTCAATTACTTTCTTTTACAGCTCGACATACGGAAGCTTCGGACCCAGGATTTGATGCCCTAGGTTTCATCATGTCTGAGGGTGCCCATTTGTCTCCAGCTAATTATGTTCTTTGCATTGACGCAGCAAGAAATTTTGCAGAATCCCGTACTGGACCAGCTGATAGACCTGCTTGTGCGGTGGATCTTATGGCAGTTTCTGTTGCTTGTTTAGCACGCTGGTCCAAAGATGCCAGGGAAGCGATGGCGGAGGCAGAAGCTTTGAAGCTGTCTCAGGATATAGGGGAGATGTGGCTGAGGCTTGTACAGGGTCTTAGGAAAGTTTGTCTGGATCAGAGAGAAGTTAGGAATCATGCTCTTTCATCCCTACAAATGTGCTTGACAGAAGTAGATGAAATTTACCTTCCACATGGTCTCTGGTTGCAGTGCTTTGATGTTGTCATTTTCACAATGCTGGACGACTTGATTGAGCTCACATCACAGAAAGATTATCGAAACATGGAAGAGACGCTTGTTCTTGCCTTGAAGCTTTTAACTAAGGTGTTTTTACAGTTGCTTCACGAGCTGTCTCAATTGACCACCTTCTGTAAACTCTGGCTTGGAGTCCTCAACCGGATGGAGAAATACATGAAGGTGAAGCTCAGAGGTAAGAAAAGTGAAAAGCTTCAGGAGCTAGTCCCTGAACTTCTTAAGAACACCTTGGTTGTAATGAAATCTAAGGGGGTACTTGTTCAGAGGAGTGCTCTCGGTGGAGATAGTTTGTGGGAACTGACATGGTTGCACGTGAATAATATCGTTCCTTCTCTGCAATCTGAGGTGTTCCCTGATAATGAGCCAGGTCACTTACAGTCTGACCAGACAGATGTAGGTAGAAGTGCATATAATGAAACTGGTCCAAGTTGAGAAACTACTGAAGCTTGTCTTTGAGTCTGTTAGATGAGAGTTACATTTGTGTCCAAATTTGCACTATGTGAATGTGAGGCAAAGGATTTGCATATTTTTGCCCTGATATAGAATACGTAGAAATGAATATCTGCTCACTTTCTCCCTGAGGAATTTGAACATTATCTTTCCCAGATATTGTATTAGATTGAGCATATTGTACAGAATGTAGAGTTCTAACCTAGTTTTTACCCTGTCGTTGTATTAGACTTGTGCAGCTTCGTCGCATGAAAATTTGAAATTTCCACTATTTGACACGTTACCATTTTTGTAATGTTGGTCATGGAGAGTGTTTTTGCTAAAAAGTTTCAGTACTAAGTTTGTTAAGAATATCTGGTGATGAATGGCAAAGTGGTGTTTGTATCTTGCTCTTTCAGGCTGTGCTGTAATTAATATGGATTTGTAGTAGTCGTTTTCCACTTTTGGTCAGTGCTACTCGAACCTTCCACCTTTTGGAGATGGAGATTACTTAATGCTCAGCTAATCCCTCTCGTCCCTTTACTTTCTGTTGTTTTACTAGTATTTTAGCATCATCCTATAGTCTGGTTCTTGTTTCCAAAGCAACTACTTTCTCTGCACAATTTGAAGAAGAATGAAAATTGTTCTATGTTTGCTGTGTTTATTATAATGTTGGGAGTCAAAGGTCCTAACTCCTAGCAGCGTGTTTGGATTGTTGTTACCCATTGTATTGTATTGTATTTTATTGTATTATTACTTTAAATACAATATTTATTTTGATTGTTACTTAAATTTTATTGTATCATATCGTTATGTCGTTACATACCGAGGAAATGTGTCACTTAAGTACAGGGGCGGATGCAGGGGGGCGGAAGGGGGTTCACCCCTTCGCAGAAAAATTACACTGTATTCATAAGGCAAAATCTGTTTGTACCTCTATATATTAAGTTTTGAACCTCTTAACACAACTCAAAAGTGTAGTTTAATGGTCAAGGGGGTTCAAAATATTCATAAGGTAATAGGTTTAATTCCCCACTAGCTACACAATTTTTTTTTGAACCCCTTTTCCGGAGATCCTTACTTTTTTATATAATATTTACCCTGTATTATAATTTTTCTTTATGATATTGTAAGTTTAGTCTTCATATTGTTGGTGCGGGATATCATGAAATGATGATAAACGATACAGTCTATCCAAACATTATATTTATCAAACGATACAATATAATACAATACAATACGAGACATTATGAACGATACGTAACAATCATCCAAACAAGCTTTAACTTGCGTCTGATTGACCTATTGCCAGCCGGAAGATGCATTGGCATCGGAGCAAAAGCTTAAGAGAATTCTACATATTCACTCTTTGTGATTGCTAGCTACTAGCTAGAACCTAGAATTATCAAAATTTGGATATTTTATATAGTATTAATTAGTTTTCTCGCCCTACAATACTTGAGTTCTTTACATGTCAAAGTATACCAATCCATGATCTTGTTAGTAACATTTTAATTTAGTTTTTACAGTTTTTTTTGTTTATCAATAAATTGTTGAGGATCAGTGACACACGATTTAAACTTCGATGGATAATGAGGTGGCCCCTCTTACCACTAGATCAAAGCTCTAGCGGAAAGTTGGTAATCATCTTCTATATCATGTTGTTCCATTTGGATTTATCTCATTCTACGAGTAATACTTTCAAATTAAATTTTTAATCTCTATCCTCCTCAGACCTCACTTGTGAGATTATACTGGATTTGTTGTTATTGTAATCTATAATTTTAATGAAAAGACCGCGACTATAAATACATGTGCATTTCTTCTCAAAATATACATTATTATTCAACTAACAACATTATTTTACACAGGTTTAAATTTATTTAAATTGTAATACTTTGACATTGATTAGATAAGGCAGAATAGCCTAGGAGACACTTGTACTTGTTCCGGTTTGTCATCCCTGTTCCTGCACTCAATAACGTTTCATTGAAATACTTCAACTTAATCAAAACAAGACTTTTAAACCCTTCTGACCGTTGACCGAGCTTATATGGTGTTGATCTGGGTGAAGTGGACAAAATGAGTGGATACACGCACATTAAGTGCGTGAGCTGATGATTTTTCTTTGTTAAAAATTAAAAATTAATAAATAAAAAATACTAGCAGTGAACCCCTCGTTCTTCTCCCCGTGTCTTCTTCTTCAGCCAAATCAAATACTACAAACAATATTAGATTCTTCACTAATCATCTATTTTGGTCTGACCACTTTAGTCATCTCAAGAGAAAAGGATATCACCACTTCAGAAGTTTGTTCTGACCCCCCCTCCTCCCGCCTCTACTCCATGTCTTCTTCGTTAGATCCCCTTCCTTTCCCCTTTTCTTCATCTTTCCCCATCCCTTTTTTCATTCGATTTTTTCTCAGGTGTGTATTTCTTCTTCCATCATGTCATATTTCCCTTATCTATGACCCCTCCATTTTTTCCGGTGGTTTGAGCTTACAAATTTTTTCATAGTCCTTCCAACTGGGGTAGAGGAATAAGTCTAAATTCATAAGATTTAATTCTCTTTTCATGTATTTTTTCACGATAGATAACTTTCTTTAAAAGATGAGTGAAGGAAGTAGTGATACTCGTGGAGTAGCCATGGCAGTGGGTTATTCTGTTAAGAAGATAGAGTGGGTGAGTTTGAAGAAGGAAGGAGGGTTTTCTTTAATTTTAATTTAACCTTTTGCTTTATTTATTTTATTTTTTGTTTATGAAATTAAAATTTTGTTAAATAATATTATTTTGACATAGAATCTGATGTGGATGTTGATTTGTCATCCACGTCAAGCAAGTGAGCATCACATGATTTCAGAGGTGTTTAAAAGTCTTGTTTTCATTAAGTTTAAGTGTTTGGATGAAATTTTATAGAGTGTAAGGACCGGAATGACAAACCGGAACAAGTACAAGTGTCTCCTGGGATATTCTGCCATTAGATAATATCTATAAAACTAATTTCTAAAAATTACTTTAATTTTTTTATGACTGTTATGAAATTATAAAAGAAGAGAAGAGTATTACAAAGCAAAATAGAGAGAGGGAGAATTCTTATTGATATGAGATGATTTACAATGGAATAGAATCCTCTATTTATTGGGAGAGAGTGACTTAGCTACCAAGTAATAAACCCTAGAATCTCTCTAAATATAGACATTCACCATAAATAGAATTCTATTTATAACACTCCCCCTTAAATGTATATTGAACAGATAATATGCCTCGTTAAAACCTTAACTAAAATAAAATCAGTGGAAAAAAGTTCTAGAGAAGGAAAAAGAGTACACATATCTAACAATACGCCTTTTTGTTGCCTCATTAAAAACCTTGCAATGAAAATTCAGTAGGACAAAACTTGTAAAGGAAAAAGAGTACAACGCGTATTAACTCCCCCTGATGAGAGCATCAATTCACATCCTTGAGCCATTGCATTCAAATCTTGTGCACCATCTTTAAAAGATTGTTAGTAGAGATTTTGATAAACAAATCAACCATATTAACTTAAATAAATATGTTGCACCTTGAAATCATCATACTTGATAGATATGAAATATCTTCATAAAGTGTCGTGGAATGGCCTTTTCAATATCTCCCTTCTAGGGCAAGTGAATTTGAAAGCAGTCTCTTTTAAAGAAATTTAGAAAAGCCAATCCAGTTGTTTCCTTGCAGCCATAGGAGGTCGGTCTTTCTCAACATGGTGCATAACACGAAAAACCTTTCGATACAAGATAGGACCCAATTCCACTCTTGCTCCAATCCCAATAGGATAAATAGAGCAAGCACTTGCTATAAGGGCTTCTGACTCGCCTGTAACTGGCTGCGGATCTAAATGAAGATCTCCATTACGTCGTACGATATATCAATCCGGAGAACTTAATTTTAGTTTAAGTCATCCATAGAGATTCTCGCTATCATATTATCATGCTTATAGTTTTAGCAAGATACAAATGTGCACAAATTACACTAAGAAAGTGGTACTTAAGGATCAAGAATTGTATATGCTTTAAGCAACTTAAATCCTTCATGGATTGTCATATAAGTTAAGTCATATAAGCCATATAATAGACTTTAGATGTATATCAACTTTTCATGTCATGCTAGACATATAAGATATCGAAAACTGATTGCACATACCATTGCTTTTATACTTTCAAGTACTTAAACAACATAGATAAAATTATATATCTTTCATATGAAACCAATTCTATTGGAATTGTGTGTCTTCTATTTGGCCAATATTTTTGTGTCTGAGGCAACAGACTTAAGATCCACATATATATTTAGCGTTATCATAGATATCGTCGACGAATATTTTATATCAGTTCCAATATTTTTTCATAAAGACATAACATAGGGATATCTTCATTTATATATTCAGGTGCTTGAATCTCGCATAAGATAAGTGTTATGTCATGTGATCTTCTAGATCACTTGCCTCCTTATTATGATCACTTTGATCATTTGGTGATCTTCTTTATCAAGAAGTTCTATTTGAAACCGATTTGTATATACGCTTTAAGCGTACTACATACTTTGTCCTTCTAGGACTTAATATGAGCATTTGCAATGAGAATGTAGTTACTTTCTTTAGGTCAGCAAATGTGTCTAGCATACTTTTCAATATATTACAAACAAATTATCTTTTTATGAACTTCAAGTTCATATTATGATATTTGAGGATCTATATATACAACTGATAATCCGTTCCACGTAACTTTTTCTCAAGTGTTTATCATGTCTCTGCCTCATGTTAGAAAAACTAACTTGTTTCCTCAACTTTGAGAACCCATCTTTGTGCTTTATGGTGTTAATCAAAATATACACCGCACATCAATAATATTGAGATGGAATTATTTGGTTCCTGACCCTGAACCACTTGTGAGGAGAGAATATAATATACTCTCGTATATAACATATATCAAACTGATATAGATAACTTTGTTCTCGTAAGCAATAGTTTAACTATTAAGTGGAGGCACTCAATAAGTTATTTTGCTAAACCAGCTATGATGTCAACCAACTTATCAAGATGAAAATTCTTGAATAGAAAATCTGAAAATTATGCTGTAAATTAAATTATTGAGAAAATTACCTCGCAAACACCAAGTTGTGGGTTAATAATAAGCGCACATGTAACCATATCATAGATACATATTATGTGGTATACATGGCAGGTGAATGGGCCCATATTCTGTTAGAAAATACGCTTTACGCTAGAGGGGGGGGGGGGTGAATAGCGTTATAATAAAAATTAGCGTAAACTTGCGGAATTTAAAAATTGCAGGAAATAAATAAGTGCGATAAGTAAATAAATAAGAACGAACGCACCGATGTATCCTGGTTCACCACAACCCGTGGCTAGTCCAGTCCCCGAGAGACTCTCTCGAGATTTCCACTAACTTCGTTAAGCTTACGGGTGCTCAACAAACCGTTACACTTGCTCAAGGATACCGCACCTTAAGACTTCACTTGCTCGAGGATACCTCACCCCAAGACTTCACTGTTAAGCTTACGGGTGCCTAACAAACCGTTACAACTTGAGAGCTTGAGTCACACAAGTCTCAAACAACTTTTCTCGAAGATACAACACTCCAAGACTTCACATGAAGGAATAAAATATTCCTTCTTACAACAAGGGATTATAAACTTCCCTTCAAGTGTATAAAAACACTTAACACTCACTTAAACAAGACTCTCTTAATAGAGTAGATATGAGTAAACAAGTACGCTCAAGAACACAACAATAAATTCAAAGAATTGGCTCTCAAAATGTGATAAAGATGATCAAAAGTGATATTGAAAGTATTTGAAAGCTTATGAATGTTAGATCAGAAGTTGTGTGTTTAATGAGTGATTTTGGGGTGTATTTATAGCTCCAAAATCACTCCTGGCCGTTGCAAAAGTCATAAAGTCAGATTCTGAAAATCTGTTAGATAGTCGACTATCTTGAGGATATTCGACTATCTAGGCAACGGTCATCAAGATAGTCGACTATCTGATATGGATATTCGGCTATCTTGGCAACGGTCATCAGGATAGTCGACTATCCAATATTAGATATTCGACTATCTTGCCTTGCGGAAATGGTCTGTTTTTAAAACAACTAACTTATTGAAAATAAGTTATAAAATATTTTTCAAAGCTTTGTTTGAAGATATTAAATATTATAAATATCTTAAACATGAAAAACAATTGTAATGACCATTCCGGATCAATAAAAACATTTAAAATCAATTTGTTTTAAATGTATTGAAAGTATTTATTATATAACATTTAAAACCAATTTGTTTTAAATGCAATAAAAATATTTATGATATGCATATATTGTAAAACCTTTTGTGATATGCATATATTGTAAAAATGATTATGATATGCCTATATAGTAAAATCATTTATGATATGCATATATTGTAAAATCATTTTATGATATGCATTGTAAAATCATTTTATAAGAGAAGCCAAGACTCAAACTTAAAGTCGGATCAAGATCACAATAAAGACAATATAAATAAGACTCAACAAAAGGTCTTCATTTATTTTCATTGCTTCATATCTTCTCTTGATCTTGTCTTGAACTTCTTGGACTCCAATTCTTGTCCACTTAAAATAATGTCGCATATCCTTTTCTTCCTCTATGCGCATTGTAAATTTGCATATCAATTCTTTATCTTCCCCCTTGTATGCTTTTGCATATCTACAAAATAAATACACTTTAGTTAAATATCAATTAAAGTGTATTCAATAATAACTCACATTTATTTGGCATATATTATTTTCCATTTAAATCGGTTTGTCAATTATCAAAACATATAAATATGAACATATACATATGTTCCAACAATTTCCCCCTTTTTGATAATGGCAAACCTTCATGGGAATATGCATATACCCTTTATAAAAACTATGCCAAATTTAAGACAAGTTATTATTGAGTTCCCCCTCAATTTATGCAATAAATATTTAAAACAAATAAATATGCATATAAATAAATAAGTATGCATATACCCTTATCTTCCCCAATGCATGGAAAATAAATATACCCTTTATCTTCCCAAAAGCATGAAAAAAAAGGATAAATATGCATATACCCTTAATCTTCCCCCTTTTGACATTAACAAAAAGGATAATTTCATTAATGAAGAAGGAAAATTATAATAAGAGTAATTGAAAATACATTACAATAAATGAAAATACGTTTCAAATAATGAAAATACAATTCAAATAATGAAACTACAAATCAAGAACTTTCATCGTCGTCGAAATCATCGTCATCGCTAGAAGTACTTGCAGAATAGACGTGAGAATACGAATAATTGACATGGTCAAAATATCCGTGGATTTCGTCACTAAGCCTACGCACATTTCTTTCCGTGCGAGACACATTACTATCGATTCGATTAATTGAAGTCGATAGAGAGGCAAGTTGATCCAAGATGGCTTGAGACATATCCGGTTGAGCATGAGGACGACGAGCTTGAAATGGAGGAGGAGGATTTTGAATTTGATCATGTGATTGATTATGGCCATGAAAAGAGGTCTCTTGAATTTCCCAATATTTGGTACGAGTTTTCTTGATACCAACATTGGTGTTGACTTGAGACGCTTCAAGAAGATGCATTATAAGTAATGCATAAGGAAGAGGTTTGTCACTTCCTATTAAATCAAACATATGTGTAAGAACAAATTTACACCAATTTATGCGTGCTTTGGAAATAATAGCATGCATGATTTTTGCATCTTCACGGCCAATTGTCGTGTGATTGCTTTTTCTCGGTTTAAGAATCCGAGTGACAACATAAAGAATCAAACGAAATTCCGGAAAAATTCCTTTAATAGGAGCTCTCTTGAGTAAATTCAAATTGTCCAATTCCAATAAGGTTGAAGAGGACATTTTCATCATAGAGTATTCCTTCGACACCGGTAAATTGTTCGATGTCTTGGCCATCACGAGGAAGATTTGTGATAGCTTGAATATTTTCTTCACTTAGAAGAATAGGAATACCATTAACTTTGGTAGAGAGAACTCCATCTTCATCTTTCTTAAGATTCGAATAGAAGGCTTGAATCAAAAGAGGATGAATGAAATCATACTTCAAATAAACAAAGTCAATGATTGAACCTTGTAGAAGTATATTGGAATGATTAGAATCCGCTAGATATCTTGCGGTTGTGAATCGAGGTGGAAGAATATCTCGATTTTCAAAGTTTCTAATAAAACGTTGAAGCTCATTTTCTTGTTCAAACCAAAGAACGGATCCATCATCATAACAATGTAGAGATGGAGGAGGATTTGAAGAAGAAGGGATATTCTTTCTGGCACGAGAACGTTTAGAACTTCTATTTGCCATTGAGATTTGTAGGCAAGAAGAACTTTTGGAAGAAATTTGGAATAGAATTTTTGAAGAGAATTCTTGAACAAGAATGATTTTGGTGTGAAACAAAGAGTACACACTATACCTATTTATAGAGTTCAAGAAAACATAGCATTGAATGACAAAAATCAGATTTTTGGACTGATTGGAACGGCTATAAAAAGGTCAGATTTTTGAAATTTGACCGAGGATAGTCGAATATCTTATTAGATAGTCGACTATCTGGGAACTATATTCGAATATCTTCTGGGATAGTCGAATATCTGGAAACAGATATACTCGAATAACTTCTGGTTAGTCGAATATCTGGAGAAATAGCTTGATTTTCTGGATAATCAAGTTATTCGAATAACTTCTAGTTAGTCGATTAACTTCGACGATTTTGAAAAATCGTTTAAGCAGAAAATATTGGAAAAATAATTTTCATTTTATGGAATTCGTTTATTTAAAAATAAACTATATTTTTGGTAAAAATATATATCATAATTTTATGAACATAATTTTATCAAAACAAATATGCCATTTCCAAATTCACAAGCCAAGCAAAAAATAATATTGACTTGAATTAAAACTTTATCTTGGTTCCCCCTGTCTTTAGGGCGATATCTGCAAAAGAAGATACGCGTCTCCGACGCTCAAGTCAGTAATATTCAAAATATAAGTGCAACCTAAGATGTATGCATTTAGATCAACGTTTAACCGCATTAGATACTTCATTGGACATGATTTATATCTAGCATATCAATAAACGCTAAATACTATATCAAGTCTACTAGCAATAAGGTAAAGTAAGGAACGATCATACCTTTGTGATTCTTGGTATTGCTCTCCGTACCTTTCACATTTCTATCAAGACGGTCATATGAATTCATTGAAGTGGCCATTGCTTTGGTGTTGCTTATTTCAAATAGATTTAGCAGCTCATTGCAATATTGAGTTTGACAAATGACAGTTCCCTCTTTCATTTGTTTCACTTGCAACCTCAAGTTGAAATTTAGCTCGTCCATCATTGACATCTCAAATTTTGCTAGTCATGAATTTTAAAACTCCTTGCATACAAATTTATTAGTTGCTCCAAACATAATATCATCAATAAAAATTATTAAGATATACCAACAAAACATGGATATACCAATTGTTATAAAACAATGATAAAACCATTTGTTGGAAAACATAACAAATGTATCAAATGTTATTTTATTAACAGTGATACTAATTTGTTATTTTTAGTAAAACAAATTACCAAAAAAAATGTCAACTGTTAATATATAACAAATCAACAGTTTTATTAAAACCATAAATCAAATTTTGAAAAATATATCAACCATTATTCAGACGAAAAGATATATTCATCAAGAGTTGATTTTTAACAGAAATACTTTTATCAATTGTTAAAAACATGAATCATTTTTTTCAGGAATATATCAATTATTTTTCAGACCAAAAAAAACATTCATAAAAAACATGAGTGAAAAGTTTTTTTGACAAAAAAAAATGCTAACAGTTAATACGTATCAATTGTTGCACAAACATTTCAAAGGTTATTTTTATCAAAAAGATACTAATTATTAACACTTATCAACAATTAGATTCTTAACAAAAAAATAACTAACAAGGATCAATTTCTAATTGATACCAATTGTTATTTTAGAAGATTATCAAAACATGAATTAATAAAAATAATTGATATCAAAAATAATTATCAAAACATGGATCAATCATTTTGTAATTGATACCAATTGTTGTTTAACAACAAATTTTCAACATATGAATCAATGAAGATAATTGATATTAATTGTTAACAAGGATATATCAACTATTACGATTAAGCACATCAAACATTTCAACAATATAAGAACCAAATTAACAACAAATATGTTAATATCGGTTGCTTGCACATATCAACAATTCGGTTTTTATCAAAAAGGATAACTAACCGAAATTCTCCCTTGATGCAATGAGGTTTCGTGCTTGGTGCATCTACTACAATATTGTAGTCTTCAAGCACACCTGCAAAAGTACCTAAAAATAGGTTTTTGGTACCCAAACACTTTTGGGTCCTTGGGGGTCAGGCAAATAATAATCATAGCCAAAAGATAAATCCCTATGTTTTGCAAAACATGTGGGTGCTATGTGTCCTACCCGGTTGCAGTAGTGACATACAACATTCGGGTTGTGCATATGCCTAGGTTGTGCCAAATACGTTCTAGGTGATCTAAAGTCATCATTCCTAGGAGCGTTGAAATTCCTAGAGTTATTTTTAGGCGGTCTAGAATAATTGTTTCTAGATTCATTTGCACAATTCCTAGAATCGTTTCTAGGTGGTCTAAAGTTATTAATTCTAGACTCATTGACAGAAACCCTAGAATCGTTTCTAGATGGTCTAAAGAGATTATTTTTAGACTCATTAAAAAATCTAGTATCGTTTCTAGGTGGTCTAAAATGGTTAATTCTAGACTCATTCCTAGAATTATTTCCAGGTTGCCTTAGATGATTATTTCTAGGCTCACTTGAACAAATCCTCGAATTATTTCTAGGTGGTGCATCATACTTTCTAACAGGATTCTTATTCTTTTTACTCCTTTTATTTTTCTTCTTAATCTCTTCAATTATTTTCGGAGCATTTATACTACGTTTTTCTAGAGTGTTCCTAAGTTCCAAATTCTCTAATTTCAAGGAATCACAAGATAAGCAAATAGAACATTTATCAATTGAAGAAGCTTCATTCAATTCCTTGATCTTATTTTTAAAATCAACAATGTCATTTTCCAAAAATTTATTTTCTTTTTCTAAAACTTCAATTTTATTTTTAAGAACACCATTTTCATTAGTCAATTTTTCAAAATCTATTTCTTGTAAAGAAAGTGTTTTCTGAAAATCTGTTTCTTGCAAAGAAAGTGTTTTCTGCAAAGAAAGTGTTTTCTTCAAATCTTTTATCATTTTGGAAGCATTAACAAATTCACCATACAATTCATCATAGGCATTTTGTAATTCTTCAAACGAGTGAGAGTTAGATGTACTTACCTCTTCTTCGTTTGCCACGACACAATGCGGTGGTAGGTTCATCACATGAGCTGTCCGCTTCTTGAGGCAACTTTCATAAGTGTCCTCAAGCTTATCCCACATTTCTTTAGCAGTTTTGCAGTGGGAAATTTTCCAATAGTCCTCGTGATTCAAAGCGCTATACAACATATTGATTGCCTTGGTATTGTATTTACTTACCATGGCTTCCCCAACTTTAGTCGTCATTTGCTCACCATACTCGATGATTTGCCATAGACGAAAGTTGCTTGATTTGATGAAGATTCTCATCCGATCTTTCCAATATGTGTAATTGCTTGCATCAAATATTGGAGGCAAAAAGGTAGAGTGACCTTCACCTATTCCTGCAAAATCACTACTAGTAGAAGCCATAGAAAGATTCTCTCAAATGGTTAAGTCTTTCAGAGAGTTAGGCTCTGATACCAATTGTTAGAAAATACGCTTAACGCTAGGGGGGGGGGGGTGAATAGCGTTATAATAAAAATTAGCGTAAACTTGCGGAATTTAAAAATTGCAGGAAATAAATAAGTGCGATAAGTAAATAAATAAGAACGAGCGCACCGATGTATCCCGGTTCACCACAAACCCGTGGCTAGTCCAGTCCCCGAGAGACTCTCTCGAGATTTCCACTAACTTCGTTAAGCTTACGGGTGCTCAACAAATCGTTACACTTGCTCAAGGATACCGCACCTTAAGACTTCACTTGCTCGAGGATACCTCACCCCAAGACTTCACTGTTAAGCTTACGGGTGCCTAACAAACCGTTACAACTTGAGAGCTTGAGTCACACAAGTGTCAAACAACTTTGCTCGAAGATACAACACCCCAAGACTTCACACGAAGGAATAAAATATTCCTTCTTACAACAAGGGATTATAAACTTCCCTTCAAGTGTATAAAAACACTTAACACTCACTTAAACAAGACTCTCTTAATAGAGTAGATATGAGTAAACAAGTACGCTCAAGAACACAACAATAAATTCAAAGAATTGGCTCTCAAAATGTGATAAAGATGATCAAAAGTGATATTGAAAGTATTTGAAAGCTTATGAATGTTAGATCAGAAGTTGTGTGTTTAATGAGTGATTTTGGGGTGTATTTTTAACTCCAAAATCACTCCTAGCCGTTGCAAAAGTCATAAAATCAGATTCTGAAAATCTGTTAGATAGTCGACGATCTTGAGGATATTCGACTATCTAGGCAACGGTCATCAGGATAGTCGACTATCTGATATGGATATTCGGCTATCTTGGCAACGGTCATCAGGATAGTCGACTATCCAATATTAGATATTCGACTATCTTGCCTTGCGGAAATGGTCTGTTTTTAAAACAACTAACTTATTGAAAATAAGTTATAAAATATTTTTCAAAGCTTTGTTTGAAGATATTAAATATTATAAATATCTTAAACATGAAAAACAATTGTAATGACCATTCCGGATCAATAAAAACATTTAAAATCATTTTGTTTTAAATGTATTGAAAGTATTTATTATATAACATTTAAAACCAATTTGTTTTAAATGCAATAAAAATATTTATGATATGCATATATTGTAAAACCTTTTGTGATATGCACATATTGTAAAAATGATTATGATATGCCTATATAGTAAAATCATTTATGATATGCATATATTGTAAAATCATTTTATGATATGCATTGTAAAATCATTTTATAAGAGAAGCCAAGACTCAAACTTAAAGTCGGATCAAGATCACAATAAAGACAATATAAATAAGACTCAACAAAAGGTCTTCATTTATTTTCATTGCTTCATATCTTCTCTTGATCTTGTCTTGAACTTCTTGGACTCCAATTCTTGTCCACTTAAAATAATGTCGCATATCCTTTTCTTCCTCTATGCGCATTGTAAATTTGCATATCAATTCTTTATCTTCCCCCTTGTATGCTTTTGCATATCTACAAAATAAATACACTTTAGTTAAATATCAATTAAAGTGTATTCAATAATAACTCACATTTATTTGGCATATATTATTTTCCATTTAAATCGGTTTGTCAATTATCAAAACATATAAATATGAACATATACATATGTTCCAACATATTCACCTTTGATATTTTCAGAATTTATGGGATTTAATCAATGACACCCGACCCGTCGTCTCGTGAGTAACTACCATGTTCTTCCCATTTTCTGCTTCCTTATGTTTCATTATCATTATTGGGTGCGTTAGAATTTAATTGGAGTGACTTTATTAAGAAATGAGACACTTAGTCTCTTATAAGAAGACTAAAGTTGGAAAAGTCAACTAGATATTGACTTGTGAGTTAGAGGGCTCGGAATTTATTTCCGATAATTCGGTTCGTTTCGGGGGATGATTTAAGGCTTAGGAGAGCAACCAGAAGTAATTTTGGAGGTTCGATGTAGAAGTTAGCCTATTTTGGCGAAGTTAGGATTTTGATGAAATCTGGTTAGTAGGCAAGATTTTGATTCGAGGGTCGGAATGGGATTTTGAGAGTTGCAGTAGCTTCGTTAGGTGATTTCGGACTTGTGCGCAAAATTTCAGTTGATTCGTAGGTGATTTGGTCGGGTTTTTGATCAAATGTGTATTTTGAAAGTTTGGAAAAACTTAGGAGAGAATTCGATGTAATTTGATGGTTTTGGTGTTGTTTGAGGAGTTTTGTTGAGTGGAACAAGTTCTAATAATGTTATGGGATATGTTGGAGTGTTTGATTGAGGTTCCGGGAGCCTCGGGATGATTTCGGATGGCTAACGGGAACTTTTGAAGTTGAAAAATTTCATAATAGACGAAATTATAAATAGGTGTGCACAAGACCTCACTTTAAATGACCATATATCCTGTTATATAAGGCGTTGTGTGACCCACAACCTACATAATTAAAACCCTTTGAGTCTAGTTTCCAACACAACAAACCGTTTGTCATTTAGAGGTGTACATAATAGGTTATGACCATTTCATTGACCAGGTGTCAATGCGCGCGAAGACCGCGCGAAAACGCGCGTCTGAGGCAGAATGCTCAGCAAAAACGCGCGAAGACCACGCGAAAACGTGCGACTAGAGGGGTTTTAAGTACTCTAATGACCTAAAATGAGAGGAATTGAGTCATTTCTCAAGCTTAGGGCTTCCTCTACACCCCAACTCGACCAAGGCATTCAATTGCACACCTAAGGTGAGTAATACTTGTAAATGATATCCTGGGGGTTTGAAACCCCGGATTTGCACATCATAGTGCCGTATTTAGGTAACTTGCACGCCAGATATGGGTGTGGGGTAGAGCATTGTTGGGGATTGTGACTTGGTCCGTCTCGGTTATTGATTTTACTACGTATTTGTCTGAAATTACTTGATATCATCATAATTTGGGCCGATTGCCATGTTAAGGGACTTGTGCCGACTTGAAAAATCCTTCGAGGATTGATGTTACTGCTTAGCATGATTTTCATATCATCTTATTTCAGTCCAAGGTTTTAAATGTTGTTTTGCAAACTCAGCCATAATTCTAAGCGTTGAAAACTTAAATGACATTTTATAAGCATTTCGGGCTGGAAACTTCTATTTTTGTAAAAGACCAAGAGGCTTACTATATTATTTTCTGGACTAGATATAAAAGTGACTTGAAACAGTGGTAACAATGACCCTATATGTTATACTTGAAACAGTGGTAACAATGACACGGTAACATATATATACTTGGAGCAGTGGTAACAATAGCACTGTGCGATATAAATTGGTCAGGTAACAATGGTTGACCGGTCAGGTAACAAGGACTGACCAAGATATTGCGTTTTGATTGTAGGAGCCCCTCCGGATTCTGTACACACCCCCAGTGAGCGCCATCAACGATAAATAAATATGGATGGCTCGGGCTACACGCCACAGTGGTTACTGGAATGTACCATCATATGCATTGCATTGCATTCATACATTTGTGCACTATTTGTTGTTGGTGTCATTTCTTGAGATATTTATTTGTTGTTCTGGTATTGTCTGATCACTTTCAGAGTGGATGAATTTGAGACAGTGGTAACAGTGACACTATATGATGTAAATGGGTCAGGTATTAGTGGCTGACCTGAGGTAAGAATATTGCCTGAAGGGCGAGTTGTGAGCTCAATTATGCATACTTGCTTATGCCCGAGAGGCTGACTTTTGTGCTGACTTGCACTACTGGTCCTGCATTTACTTGCTTAACTATTGGTATAAGATATTTCTAAAAGTGGTTTTAAACTGAGGTAGATATATTCTAAAGGATTTTCCCGGACTCAGTATTTTTCTCAAATGGTTGTGTTGTCCCATATTGCATAGTGGAGTGCTCTTACGTGATTTCTTGCCTTCAGTTATTATTTACACTTATTACCGCTTAGTTGGAAGTACTCACTTTATTCACTGCACCTTGCGAGCAGTTGCAGGTATTGTTCGCCCAGTAGCGGGTTATTAGCGGATTGAAGAACTGTTATCGTAGCTGCGCCAGGTGACCACTAGCGTCCGCAGCACCGGATCTTCTACCTTATTTTTGTGTTGTCCATGTTATTTTTCAGTCTTTGTTCTTATTTTTGGATTTGTAGTTCTTTAGTGAACTCTGTAGTAGCTCATGACTAGTGACACCCCGATGTCGGGCTATGACATGATGGTTCCCTGTTGTTATCATTTCTTTCTGCGCTTTTGATTAAGTTAATCATGTTTAACGTTATATATGTTAAATAAATGTTTACAAGGAAGCGTTCATTTTATTGGATGGCCTCGTCTTCACGAGAGGCGCCATCACGATCGGGTTTGGGATTTGGGTCGTGACAAGTTGGTATCAGAGCCTAGGTTACTAGGTCTCGCAAGTCATGAGCAGGTTTAGTAGAGTCTCGCGGATCGGTACAAAGACGTCTGTATTTATCCTCGGGAGGATGCAGAACCTTTAGGAAAACTTCCCATTCTTGGAATTCTTATCGTGCGTACTTGATTCAGCTTGGAATATAACTCTTGAAATTCCTTCCTCACGTTTGTATACGCACGTTAGAGCTTAGTATTATAAATGCCTTGATGGCTCGTGATTCCCCGATCGAGGGGCAAAATGTAATTTCTATGAGTTGATGTTGGGCCAGTCTGGAGGACTTGAGGTCGAATTTTCGCCTATGGCTTTAGCACTGAGCTGATCTTGCGAGCTGGTATTATGAACTTATATGTTCATTATTGTCCCTAATTGTGGGAATGGCAGCTAGATAGCTACGTGATGAGTATATTAGTGTTGTGTGATGTATCTATATGTCTTGGAAGTGTCAAAGAAGGACTGTTGGGTGGTAGATGGACCGTTAATTGTTTGATTTCCATTGTGATTGGATGTGTTGCCCCGAGTTATGGGCGCATGAAGGGATCTTTTCAAGTCTCCTAGCTGGGAGTGGAGTAGATCTCATGTTACGGTATGTGTTTATACTTAGGAAGATTAAGTGATTGTGTAATGTGTATGGCAGTGGAAGGTATACAAAAAGAATCAACTAAAGGTAAAGCTAGTAAGTAATTGGCTTATGAGGGGAACTATTTGTAATACTAGTTAGACGAGTCTGGGATCTGAGAATTGCTTCTGTAAATGTACTATGACGGATTTCGTTAAGTCGAGAAGGCCACCTTGAAGGTCTAAAACATTAAGGAAAGAATATGTTCTTACTCGGTTGAATAGCCCAATAATGGAGGATCGAAAGGTATTTTCTATGTGTTATGATTCAAATAGGTGCAACGCATGTCCATGTATCAATTTTGATTATATAATACATGTAATATTGAGATTAATGTAATTGATATATATAGTGATGCTTTGTCAAGTTGTGGATGTGTTGTTAGGATGGTTTTAGTTATTCTCTGGCAGGTGGATAGGTCCAATTACAAAGGAAACTCTGCCAAAATTTTTGAAAAATTTGGTACTTAGTAAAAAAAAAATTTATCGCCTAAAGAGTGGGCTTTACTGTTGTGTGAGTAAATGCAAGAATTGCAGAAGAGTTAAAATTCTAGATGATTCGTGTTCCACGAGCTTATGATGGAGTGAGCTTAATCTCACCATGATATTACGACAACAATAGAGTATATGTATTGTGATCTATGGCTTCAAGCCAAGTTCGGAAGCTTGC
Source organism: Nicotiana benthamiana (assembly GCA_034376525.1). NCBI lineage: Eukaryota > Viridiplantae > Streptophyta > Magnoliopsida > Solanales > Solanaceae > Nicotiana > Nicotiana benthamiana. The sequence goes on along the minus strand of CM067340.1, from coordinate 41,839,171 downwards.
TATTGGTTAGCAGATTGTGCGGTTATATACCATGTTAGTTCCGAGTTGATGCATGCTTGTGAGTCAGTTCTGGTTGTGGAAATTTTGCCGAGAATGGAACGAGTAAAGGAAATTTTTTGACAAGATGTCATGAGCTCGGATGAGCAGGAGATAAGTTTTGATGTTACGGTAAGGTGAAATTGTCTTCAGCGCCACCTAAGATCGGTGTTTTGTAAAAAGGGTTTTGCGCCCTGGTTAATGATTCTTGATCGCACTTCAACAATAGTGCGACCGGTGGTTTGGAGGTACGCTCCACATATTTTTGTGGTAGGTTGTGGAAGTGTGACCCACTGGAAGATTTTATAAGTGTGGCATGTGATCAGTTGATTGATTAAATATGTAAACCAAGTAGGAGGTTTGTGATGGTTGTTCTTGTGTTTTATGAAGAAAATGGAAGTTATTATATACCTTTGAAAGGTTATCAGACTATTTCAGTGTGATTAGAATCGACATGAAGTCGATGGATAGATTTAATGTGAATAATGGCTCTATATCAGGCCAGATGTGTGAATTTTAGTAACGCAGTCCTCATGGAGAGGTAGTTAGGTTGATGTTTCATTGTCAGATATTTCGCGTAGTGATGCATTGCACCGTGTGAGTTGTAAGGCGACTTGAGAAATTGCTATGTGTTGAGAATCTGTGTAGGAATGACGTTATATGAGCATCTTGGATCTTGAAATTCAGATTGTACATCGCACTTCAGTTGTGCTTGAGTTTTGTAGCTTATAACACTATATGTCCCTCAGAGATATTATTATGCACTTAGCATGCTTACAACCGATACTCGGTATTTTATTGTAATGAGCAAATTTGGCTCGATGTGCATCTCCTTGTGTGAGATCTATATATGGATCGGGTGGCACGACGCCATGGGTATGTTATCTGGATCAGGTTGCATACCGCAACAGTGTGATACTGAGTATAGTTTCCTATATGCTATTTTGTATGCCCTGCTTTATGCTTTATCAGAAAAGCCGTAGTAGTGCGTAGGATTGGTAATTCCTTCCAGAGTTTGTTTTTCTTTTGTACCGCGTTCGAATTGGTAGCCTATTGGCATATTGAGGCATCATATATTACTTTCGATTATGTTTATTGCCTGAGCAGTTCGTAATGGTTGAGACGTGATCATTGAATTCGAGATCAGTGCAATCTAAGTGTAAATTAAGGGGCTAGGACAATTATTTGGTTCAGAATGAGGTAGTAGTTCTTTCCAAAAGTATAGACCCAATGAATATTTGATTCGGCGGTGTTATGAATTTATACAAATCTCATCCGTTGTGTCGTTATTGTAATTGAAAATGGGCTATGTACGTCATACAGAGCATGTGACGTGCAATGATTTTTCTTCTAAATGGGGTCAATGGAAGTTCTTGCATAGTTGAGTGCGTAAACATTCCTGGTTCGGAAGGGAGGTGAAGTCCTCATGTTACCTTAGGATGATATGGTATATGCGATATGTTGTGAAGGATTGAAAATTGTGTATGTAAGGTTATGGTTCAGTTCTAAATGGAAATTCGTGGCATTCTTAGGCAGTACGAGGAGCTTTAGGTGATTAGAGAAATGAGCTTCAGATGATTATGGTGAATGATATTCGGATGAATTAAGGAAATTGTATTTCTAATCATAGTGATTGTAGAGGTGTTTTATGAGGAGTAGTATTTGGATAAGATCGCGCGTTGTAGCAAAGCTGTATGGAAACATCACCTTGCGGGCCATATTTGTGTGTTCTATTTCTATGAAGAGAGACAAGGTCTCAGCCTTGTGTTGTGGCAGTACCAGTGAATTTGAGGTACAACTCTCTCAGTTGAGTCATTTTCATAATTTGAGTATGTTCGAACCGTTTCTTATGGGTGCGCATATTAAGTTGTGGCTTAGGCCTGTATTGGGGTATTATATCACTAGAGTGGTGTGTTGGATTCGGGGTGATTGTTGGGGGCAATGATTAATACGAACAGAATCAATTTCGGCTCGAAAATCTGTTGCGATATTAGTAAAAGAGGAAATGACTTCATAAATGGTTGATATGAGAAATGGTTACATTTATCGCGTGTTTTATTTATAGTTGGCAGTATATGAAAGTGTTGGAATAAGACTTTAGCTAACAAGAGGTTTCCTATCGGTATTTGGGTATTATGGGCAACTGCTGTGAATAGAGACTATCGTTCCGAGTGTTGGATTGTGGGTTATTATAGCTGGTTCGTGTTAATTCTGGGTGTGATTTCGGAAAGTGCAATGTGGGTCTATGGTTTATGGTCTAAATGGCTGTGAAATTTCAGCTGTATTGTATTATCAGACCTATGTGAGATAGGGTGACCTGATTTCATCCCCGGATTTATTCATGGCAAGGTTATTCAACAATTGTTGGGCTTTTGGAACAAGTCTGGGCACGTTCGAGGACGAACGTTTGTTTGAGTTGGGGAGAATGTGACGACCCGACCTGTCGTCTCGTGAGTAACTATCCCGTTCTTCCCATTTTCTGCTTCCTTATGTTTCGTTATCAGTATTGGGCGCGTTAGAATTTAATTGGAGTGACTTTATTAAGAAATGAGACACTTAGTCTCTTATAAGAAGACTTAAGTTGAAAAAGTCAACCAGATGTTGACTTGTGAGTTAGAGGGCTTGAAATTTATTTCCAATGATTCGGTTAGTTTTGGGGGATGATTAAGGCTTAGGAGAGCAACCAGAAGTAATTTTGGAGGTTCGGTGTAGAAGTTAGCCTATTTTGGCGAAGTTAGGACTTTGACGAAATCCGGTTGGTAGGCGAGATTTTGATCCGACGGTCGGAATAAGATTCCGAGAGTTTCAGTAGCTTCGTTAGGTGACTTTGTACTTGTGCGCAAAATTTTAGTTGATTCGGAGGTGATTTGGTTGGGTTTATCAATGTGTATTTTGGAAGTTTGGAAGAACCTAGGAGAGAATTCGATGTAATTTGATGGTTTTGGTGTTGTTTGAGGAGTTTTGTTGAATGGAACATGTTTTAATAATGTTATGAGATATGTTAGAGTGTTTGATTGAGGTCCCGGGTGCCTCGGGATGATTTCAGATGGCTAACGGGAACTTTTGAAGCTGGAAAATTTCATAATTGACGAAATTGTAAATAGGTGTGCACAAGACCTCACTTTAAACGACCATATCTCCCTTTATATAAGGAGTTGTGTGACCCACAACCTATTAAATTACATCCCTTTGAGTCTATTTTTCAACGCAATAAACCGTTCGTCATTTAAAAGTGTACACAATAAGTTATGACCATTTCCCTAACCAGATGTCAAAGCGCGCAAGACCGCGCGTTTCGCGTATGAGGCAGAATGCTCAGCAAAAATGCGCGAAGACCGCACGAAAACGCACGACTGGAGGGTTTTTACGTATTCTAAAGACTAGAAATGAGAGGAATTGAGTCATTTCTCATGCTTAGGGCTTCCTCTACACCCCAACTCGACCAAGACATCCAATTGCACACCTAAGGTGAGTTTTTAAGTGTGTTTTCATGGTGATTTCACTTCACAATCACTAGTTACAATATTATTTTGATTGGATTTCATAGGATTTCTTCAAAATCTCAAGAACACCCAAAATTGACTTTCAAGATTTGGCTAAAAGAGGTAATCCTACACCTTTGACTTACACATATGGGGTTAATATGGAATTATGAGTATGAATCATGTATTACAACTTATGGCATGTTGATCGGAGGCCATAAATTCCTAATTTAAATACATGAACATGGTAGGGGTTTAAAGATGTTTATTGAAGGAATTTTTGTTGGTTTGGGTGTGAATGGTTGATCACACATGTGATGTTAGGAGTATAAATTGTTAAGGAATAATAATGGGATGATTGTTGGTTAATGGTGATAGTTGGAGGAACCAATGCTATAGTTATGAGGTTTAAATATTTATGCCTACAAGATATTTGATAATATGCATAAATGGCATAATTTATGGGATCTAGTACTAATATTGGCCCTATTGGATGTTGCATTGTAGATTGGAGTTACATAACTATATTGGATCATTGTAGTATTATTAAGGGGCGAATTTCAGATATGTATGGCTAAAATCCCGTCTTTTAGAAATCGAACTTCATCGATGTTTGTGCAACTTTTGGCATATTCTTCGCACGAGGAGGCCAATTTAATAAGCAAGGGCATAGCGAGCTAGAGGTGAGTAATACTTGTAAATAATATCTGGGGGTTTGAAACCCCGGATTTGCACATCATAGTGCCGTATTTAGGTGACTTGCACGCCGGATATGGGTGTGGGGTAGAGCACTATTGGGGATTGTGATTTGGTCCGTCTCGGTTGTTGATTTTACTGCGTATTTGACTGAAATTTTATTCAGTTATCCATATCAATTTAAGTATAATGTACAAAAATAATAGAGAATTCACATGGGTAAATATAAAATAACTAGAAAGTTCTTTACGAATTCTCTTATATTACTTGTTCTCATTAATTAATTTACCAACTAAAGTTGGGATTATGTCACGACCCAAATCCCAAACCCGGTCGTGATAGCGTCTCTCGTGAAGACAAGGCCAGCTAACAAAATGAACGCTTCCTTGTAAATAGTTATTTAACATATATAACGTTAAACATGATTAACTTAATCAAAAGTGCGGAAAGCAATGATAACAACAGGGAACCATCATGTCACAGCCCGACATCGGGGTGTCACTAGTCATGAGCTATTACAGAGTCACTAAAGAACTACGAATCCAAAAATGAGAACCAAGTTAGAAAAATAACATGGAAAACACAAAAATAAGCGAGAAGATCTGGTGCCGCAGACGCTAGCAGTCACCTGGCGCAGCTACGTTAACAGTTCTTCAATTCGCTAATAACCTGCTACCGGGCGAACAATACATGCAACTGCTCACAAGGTGCAGGGAGTCAAGTGAGTACTTCCAACTCAGCGGTAATAAGAGTAAATAATAATTGAATGCAATAAATCACGTAAGAGCACTCCACCATGCAATATGGGACAACACAACCATTTGAGAAAAACAGTGAGTCCAGGAAAATCCTTTAGAATATATCTGCCTCAGTTTAAAACCACTTTTAGAAATATCTTTTACCAACAGTTAAGCAAGTAAATGCAAGACAAATAGTGCAAGTCAGCACAATAGTCAGCCTCTCGAGCATAAGCAAGTATGCATAATTGAGATCACAACTCGTCCTTCAGGCAATATTCTTACCTCTGGTCAGCCACTAATACCTGACCCATTTACATCATATAGTGTCACTATTACCACTGTCTCAAATTCATCCGCTCTGAAAGTGATCAGACAATACCAAAACAACAAATAAATATCTCAAGAAATGACACAAACAACAAATAGTGCACAAATGTATGAATGCAATGCAATGCATATGATGGTACATTCCAGTACCCACTACGGCATGTAGCCCGAGCCATCCATATTTATTTATCATCGATGGCGCTCACTGGGGGTATGCACAGACTCTGGAGGGGTTCCTACAGTCCAAGCGCAATATCTTGGTCAGTCCTTGTTACCTGACCGGTCAGCCATTGTTACCTGACCAATTTATATCACACAGTGCTATTGTTATCACTGTTCCAAGTATATATATTACAGTGTTATTGTTACTGATGTTTCAAGTATAACATATAGTGTCATTGTTACCACTATTTCAATTCACTTTTATATCTAGTCCAGAAAATAATATAGTAAGCCTCTTGGTCTTTTACAAAAATAGAAGTTTCCAGCCTGAAATGCATTTAAAATGTCATTTAAGTTTTCAACGCTTAGAATTATGGCTGAGTTTGCAAAACAACATTTAAAACCTTGGACTGAAATTAGATGATATGCAAATCATGCTAAGCAGTAACATCAATCCTCGAAGGATTTTTCAAGTTGGCACAAGGCCCTTAACATGGCAATCGACCCAAATTATGATAATATCAAGTAATTATCAATATTCATAAGTTCGGGTTTATACCATGACATGTGCAATTATCAATAAACTCCAAGTTTATTATGATATGAGTTTTTATATAAATAAACATCCACTTTATTGTGGCATTCTTTTTTTTGTGTAGTACAAACTGAAGAATAAAGCGGGTAATTTTTCACATGTATATTATTCCGCTACAAGTTGTAGTAATAGAAGATATCAAATATTTCCTTTATTTATAGTCTCAATATAATCAACCGCTTATATGCGTATACTTTGGAAACTGAATAAGTTTCTTTGAGACTTACTACAACACAAACGTTATTGGTACTCAATTGTATTTCTCCAAAATAGTATAATTGGCTCTTGCAGAGTTCTCAATTAATTTTATACTACCACATATTTATCAACATCTATATGGTCATATATCTCTTTCAAGGAGAAAGTTATACCATTATGGTTATAGTCAAAATTATATGCAATTTATGTTTCTTTCATTATTGTTGTCCTTCAATAATCACATTATCAAAATATTTTGACGTACAATAGGTACGTGACCAATGACCATTCATGACATAATAATGACATTATTTTCTTATATCATTTCAAACCTCCTTCTAGAGGTGAGTGTGGTATATTCAATACCAATAGCATGTTCATATTCTTCCAAGAATGAATATATCTTCATAAATCAGATGCTGTCACATTCCCATAATGAATGGATCATAATCATCTATATGTGCTATATAAAATCTCATGTCAAATCGATGACAGATATTACTTTCACAAAGTGAAGGATTATTTTGAGAATCCTTACTATTCTCATTATCACAATGATGACGATTATAATTTCGTCTATTGTCACGTCCACATCCATTGGTACCTTCACGGTAATAATTTTATCTTCTTTCAGACTTATCACATACTGCTATCACATTCTCTTAAGGGAATGAGAATGGAGCAAATTCAATGGGACGGGGTTTTAATTCTTCGCCTACAATCATACATGAATTTGGTCATGGCAAGGTAAAGAAATTTTACCACTTCATGTGATCTAATTTCTTACAAACTCCATTAGAATTATAATCAAACTTTGTTGTCTTTGCTTGTATATAAAATCAAATTATAGAATTTCAAGAATTTGAAAGAGAAAAGTAAAATACTTACCTTAAATCCAGAATTTTAATCATGAAGTAAGTTCATGGAACAATTGAATATTATTATGCTCAATCCCAAAGCTTCTACTCAATTGGTTAGAGTCTCGTGCTAATAACGTGTTATGAAATAATAAAAGAAGAGAAGAGTATTGCAGAGCAAAGTAGAGAGAGGGAGAATTCTTATTGATATGAGATGATTTACAATGGAATATAATCCTCTATTTATTGGGAGAGAGTGACTTAGCTACCAAGTAATAAAACCTAGAATCTCTCTAAATATAGACATTAACTATAAATAGAATTCTATTGTATAACAATGACAATAAATATGATGGATGAAAAGTCGAATTACATTGCATTACATGTCTAGCTGCTACTGTCATATAAATTGTAGACTAGGTATACAATAACAACAACAACAACTACCCAGTATATTCCCACAAAGTGGGGTCTGGGAAGGGTAATACGTACACATGCCTTACCCCTACCCGAAAGGGTAGAGAGATTATTTCTGACCGACCCTCGGTTCAGAAAAAGGGAGAGAAAATCAAACAAAACAAAACGGCATTAGTAAATCTGGCATAAATCACATTAATAATTATGTAAACATAAAAGAAGGAATAAAATGACATGCAATAATACCAATCAGTCACTACCATAAGAGGCACAATACAATACATAAATCAACTATAGAGAGCCCTACCAAACCCCACCCAGCCTCGGGTAGAAGTACTAAAAATTCTAGAAGCTCCCATTCTACAACGCTAATACTAGACCTCCAGACTTTCCAATCAAGGGCCATGTCCTCGGAAATCCTCATTCTAGCCATATCCTGCCTAATCACCTCACCCCAATACCTCTTAGGCCTCCCTCTGCCTCGACTCGCGCCAACCACTTCCATTCACTCACAACTCCTCACCGGGGCATCAGAGCTTCTCCTCCGCACATGCCCAAACCACATGAGTCTCGCTTCTTGCATTTTCTCATCCACTGGGGCCACCCACACTTTCTCCCGAATAACTTCATTTTTAATCTTATCTAACCCGGTGAGCCCGCATCTACCTGCGAATCCTCATCTCCGAAACTTTCATTCTCTGAACATGAGAGTTCATCACAGGCCAACACTCCGCCCATACAACAAGGCAGGTCTAACCACCGCTCTATAAACTTCCCCTTGAGTTTCTGTGGAACTTTTTTGTCATACAAGACTCCTGATGCAAGCCTCCACTTAAACTACCCCGCTCATATACGATGAGTGACATCCCCGTCCATCTCTCCGTCCCCATGAATCTACGACCCAAGATATCTGAAATTGTCCCTCTTGGTTATGACCTAAGATCCAAGCTTCACGTCCCATCCTACTTCGCTCGACTCGGCGCTAAACTTGCACTCCAGATATTCTGTCTTAAACCTGCTTAGTTTGAAACCCTTAGACTCGAGAGTATGTATCCTGACCTCCAACATCTCATTAACACCAGCCCTCGTCTCATTTATCAAGACTATGTCATCAGCAAATAGAATACACCAAGGCACATCCCCTTGAATATGGCGAGTTAGAGCATCCATCACCAAGGCAAATAAGAGAGGGCTTAGCGCAGATCCTTGATGTAGCCCCATAACAACTGGAAAATGGTCTGACTCTCCACCCACCATCCTAACCCTAGTCTTAGCTCCATCATACATGTCCTTGATCACTCTGATGTAGGCTTCTGGCACGCTCTTCGACTCCAAGCATCTCCATAGCACCTCTCTAGGGACCTTATCATACGCCTTCTCCAAGTCGATAAACACTATGTGCATGTCCTTCTTCTTATCCCTGAATTGTTCCACCAATCGCCTCACAAGGTGTATAGCTTCTGTACTAGAGTGACCCAGCATGAAACCGAACTGGTTCACGGATATAGATGACATATCCCTCGCCCTCGCCTCGACCACACTCTCCCAGACTTTCATGGTGTGACTTATTAATTTGATACCCCTATAGTTGTTGCAACACTGGATATCCCCTTTGTTTTGTACAAGGGCACCACTATAATCCATCTCCACTCCTCTGGCATCCTCTTAGTCCTAAAGATCACATTGAACAACCTGGACAACCACTACACTCCTGACCTACCCATGCATTTCCTGAACTTCATCGGAATTTCATCTGGCCCTGTCGCTCGACCCCTACTCATCCTACGCAAAGCCCTCATGACCTCCTCCACCTTAATATGCCTGCAATACCCGAGGTCTCTATGACACTCTGAATGCCCCATATCCCCTAGCTCTATGTCTCGATCCCCCTCCTCGTTAAGCAGGTCTCGAAAGTACTCCTGCCACCTCCGCTTGACTTGAGACTCCCCCATCAGAACTCTACCATCCTCGTCCTTGATGCACCTAACTTGGTCTAGATCCTGCGCCTTCCTCTCCCTCATTTTAGCCAACCGGAATAACTTCTTGTCCCCGCCTTTCTCCCCCAATTCCTCGTACATGCGCCCAAATGTTGCATTATTAGCTTCCGTGACCGCCAGTTCCGCTTCCTTCCGTGCCACATTGTATTTTTCCTTGTTCGCTCTCCTTTATTCTTCGCTTGAGCTCCCTGGCAACTTAGCAAACACTGCCTTTTTCGCCTCCACTTTTTCTTGGACTATCTCATTCCACCACAAGTCACCTTGGTGTCTGCCTGAATAGCCTTGTCTACCCCAACCACATCCCGCAGTCAACCAATCAGGAACGTTACCGGGATTACCAGGTACTGAGCTAACCATGGACAGACCTCCTCGCCCATGTCTATCTTTGACATATATAGAGTCTCATCCTCCTCATCGAAGCCCATATATGTTGGAAACACGTTCTCAATGCGATATACTAAAGGTGTATTCTTTTGTAGGTTTTGATGAATGACAAACAAAGCACAAATTGATATATGACGGAGCTCAAGTACAAGAGCACAAATGTTGAGATTGAAGCTCAAGACGTTGTTCTTAATTGTTATTATTGAGTTATTCTTAAATGTGATCTTGATCCTATAACTTGACTCCATAACATGGCTTCTCTCATAAAACTATTTTCCAAAATCATGCATACTTATTTCTGTATCAAATGATTTCAAATGATGCATATTTACATTAAACAAAATGTTTTCTAAACATACCTCAGAAATCTGGGCTAAGAATAATCGATTATGTACTTATGATAATCGATTGTTTATAAGCCAAGACTGCATAACAATCGATTATGAACTAATGATAATCGATTGTGAATAAGACAGTTAACATCAGGTTTTTCCAAATCTGCAAGATAATCGATTGTGAACTAATGACAATCGATTATTGATGAGGTAAAGTTTTCCAATACTCAGAATAATCGATTATGAACTAATGGTAATCGATTATGTTGAGTTGATGTCTCCCAGTGATTTTAAAATTACTTAAGTAATCGATTAGTAACTAATAGTAATCGATTATGTTGAGTTAACTGGGTTTAACAATCGATTGCCTATGTCCAACAATCGATTGTCACAGTTTATACTTAGTCGCAAAAACTTTGGCTTGAAACAGTGTGATTTGAGATTTTCAGAAAATGACAAGTAATCGATTGTTGCAAGGGACAATCGATTGTTGAAGCTGACTGTTGTCAAATGATTTTCAAATACCTCAAAGTAATCGATTATTGGTTTTCTGTAATCGATGTTTTGCTCAAAATCCGGAAATAATTTTTAAAACGTTAATGAGGTAATCGATTATGGATTTGCTATAATCGATGTTTTTGATTAAAATCTGTAAATGATTTTTGGAACGTTGCTGAAGTAATCGATTATAGATTTGGTATAATCGATTATCTGAATTTGAATTTTGCCAGTAATCGATTATGGATTGTAAGTAATCGATTATTAAGCGTAAAATCTGGGATTGATTTTTGATCTGACTGGCAGATAATCGATTGTTTGGTCTTGACAATCGATTGTCACTGAGTAAATTCAGCAATTCTTAATTGGCAATTAGACAACGGTAAGACCAAGTTTTGCACCTATAAATACAGCTTCAACTCAGTGTTTTAAACACAACAACATACACTAACTGATAATTACATTGCTTTAAGCTTTCATTCAATTGTTCATCATTTTCTACTCATTTCATAAAGCTTTTGAGAGCCATATTATTGTTCAAAGTTGTTGTGATCTTGAGCGTATTATTTTACTCATATCTACTCATCAAGGAGTACCTTTGTTAAGTGAGTGTTCAAGTATTTCAAATACTTGTAAGAGAATTTTGATTCTCTTGTGTTGAGGAACTTGTGCTTCCTCTGTTGAAGTCTTTGGGATTGTATCCCCGAGCAAGTGAAGTCTTTGGGATTGTATCCCCGAGCAAGTGAAGTCTTTGAGGTGAGGAACCTCCGAGCAAGTGAAGTCTTTGGGATTGTATCCCCGAGCAAGTGAAGTCTTTGGGATTGTATCCCCGAGCAAGTGAAGTCTTTGGGATTGTATCCCCGAGCAAGTGAAGTCTTTGGGATTGTATCCCCGAGCAAGTGAAGTCTTTGAGGTGAGGAACCTCCGAGCAAGTGAAGTCTTTGAGATTGTATCTCCGAGCAACTGTAAAGGTTTGTTAAGCACCCGTAAGCTTAACAAGTTAGTAGAAAATCTCGAGAGAGTCTCTCGGGGACTGGACTAACCACTGTTGTGGCCAACCAGGATATATCCTTGTGTAAGTTATTTTTATTGCACTTATTTACTTCCTGTAAAATTTAAATTTCGCAAGAAAACGCTAAATTTCATTAAAACGCTATTCACCCCCCCTCTAGCGTTAAGCGTAGTTTCTAACAATTGGTATCAGAGCCCAACTCTCTGAAAAACTTAACAGTTTTAGAGAACCATCCATGGCTTCTACTCTAGATTCTTTTGCAGGAATTGAAGAAGGACAATGCCCTACACGACCTCCTCTATTCAATGGCACAAATTACTCATACTGGAAGGAGAGGATGGAAATCTTCATTCGGTCAAATTGTCCCTACCTTTGGAAGGTGTACACAAAGGGAAATGAAATTCCAGTCAAGAAAGTGGAAGGCGAATGGATTCCCAAATCCGAAGAGGAGTACACCACAGAGGACAATAGAATGATTCAAAATAATTATAAAGCTGTAAATTTATTGTATTGTGCTATTAACGCTAACGATTACAGGAAACTTTAATGTTGCAAAACAGCAAAAGAAATGTGGGACAAATTAGAAGTCACTTACGAAGGGACTGACCAGGTAAGAGAAGCAAAAGTTGATTTTCTTACTCATGCTTACGAATTGTTTCATATGAAGGAAGGAGAAAAAGTAGATGAGATGTTTGAGCGCTTTTCAACAATAGTAAATGATCTACACGTCCTCAAGAAGACGTTCACGGATAGAGAACTTGTTCGAAAAGTCCTTAGAAGCCTCACACCGGCATGGCGATCCAAAGCCGATGCTATCCAAGAATCAATTGGAGTCTCAAACGTCACCATCGACGCACTAAGAGGTAATCTTAAAACCTATGAATCTACTATTCTTAACCCGTTTGTTGATGATCAAAGAAGGCAAAAGATTGCTCTAAAAGCAAGCACAAGCCAACCAAAGATTGAAGAGGAAGAAGACAACGAGTTTGGATTAGTCATTAAAAGATTCCAAAAGTTTATGCGCAAGGAATATGAGCGCAAAGGGAAAAAACAAGGTGAGCAAATAAAATGCTATGAATGTGGAGAAACTGGACACATCAAAACAAATTGCCCAAACATCAAAAAGGAGAAGAAATCCTTTAAAAAGCAACGGGCATATATCTCGTGGGGAGGCGACTCCGGAGATGAATCAAGTGAAGAAGAAAACGACGAAGCTGCAAACCTTTGTCTCATGGCACAAGAAGACAACCAAAATGAGGTACGTCAAATTTCGTCTGAAAACTTTTCACTTGATGAAATGCGTAATGCTTTTGATGAGTTATATACTGAATTTTTAAAGGCTTCAAAAACTGTCACTAGCTTAAGAGAAAATGCTTCTCTAAAAGAAACGGATTTTCAAAAACAGATTTCTTTAAAAGAAAAGGAATTAGAAAAACTGGTTTTGGAAAATGAGAAGCTACACGAACAAAACAAGTTTTATGGAAAGAGAAGTGCCGGCAAACCTGAAAGTTCTACTAAAGGTTGTGTTTCTTGTGTGAACCTTAAGAATGAAGTAGGTAGACTTAAAGGCACACTAGATAAGTTTAATTCCTCGCATAAAAACTTGAATGTTGTTCTTGATAACCTAAAATCAACTAAGCACGGAATAGGTTTTAAAAATGAAGAAAAGGTTGATGCTAAACCTCAAAAACCTAGAGCTCAACCTAGGAACAACAACAAAAATGTGTATCCTAGAAATAGCTATCCTAGAACAAATTTGCATGCTAGACCAAGAAATGACCCTCCGCCTAGAAATAGTCACCATAGACATGATGCATATTTTAGGCAAAATTGTGAACCTCCTAGAAGACCCCAAAATGGTCCTCAACCTAGATATCATCACTCTAGAAACACTACCCATCCTAGAGATCAAAGTAGGAGAAATGATAGCGTTCAAAATAAGGTAAGCAACCTTCATTCATCTAGCTACTATGAACCTAGACGAATGCATAATCCGAATGTGACATGTCATTATTGTAGACGCATTGGTCATATTGCTCCCGCATGTTTTACTCGTCATAGACATGCTACTCAAACATATTATTACAATATGCCTAACCCTCAAGGACCCAAGATGGCATGGGTACCCAAAGAAAATTAATTTGTTTTGTAGGTGTGCTTGAAGGGATCAAGCGTACTATGGTACCTTGATAGTGGATGCTCCAAACACATGACGGGAGATGAATCCAAATCCCTTCAACTAGAGCACAAAGAAGGAGGAAGCGTCATATTTGGAAACAATCATATTCAGATCGGTTGATATTTTAAGCAATTTGAAAAACAAAATACAAGAAAAGGCATCGAAGGAAATCAATGATGAAATTGTGGAACAATCAACGGAAGAAGCTCCACATTTGGGGAGTGAAACAAAAGAACAAAATGAATGGAGGACGATCAAAGACCACCCTCTTGATCAGGTAATTGACGACGTCGGAGGAAAGGTAAGTACCCGAAACTCTCTTAAGAACACTCTAGGACACAATTCTTAAGAGTTCACGATATCACTTGATAACACTAGTGTAATTTATTCACGTCACTATAAATTACTGACTTGAGCGTCGGAGACGTTTAATTCCATTTTGCAGGTACTTCCCCAAAGGTAAGATAAATTATGAAGTCTTAGCACACCGCAATCGATTATCCCAAGAAAATAATCGATTATCTACTGTGCAGTACATCGATTATCAGTATCAATAATCGATTGTTTTGACTGATTAGTTTTATTATGCAAATGTGTTTAATTTGTTAACTCCTTATATTGCATAATCGATTTCCGTCTCAGTCATTCAGCAATACTTTTCCAGACAATCGATTATTTCTTCCTATAATCGATTAGTTGTCATATTCAGAAATTCTCCGAGTTCTCTGTATCAACCATATTTCAATAATAATCGATTACCAAAATTGACAATCGATTATTTCTTGTTTAAACTTTGTTACCGTTTGGCTCCAACATCGATTGCTGTCAGGACATAAATGCTCCATAATCGATTATTTTGTGTTGATAATCGATTATCTCATTCAAATTTTTTTACCGTTTGTCTCTTAAATCGATTTGTCAGTTTTAAAATTCAATCCAACAGTAAATACAATCGATTATCTCTGCCAAATAATCGATTATCTAACGGTCAGTAAATTTATTTCTTACCGTTTTTGACTGTTCCAACTTTCAATTTTTAGCAGGTATCTTTAATAAATGGCTGATCACTCCTTCTCCTATAAATAGCCCTCATATAGGATCATTCTCACTCACTCAAGCACCATTTCTAAAAATCAAAGGTCAATTCCTTGCATCTTAGTCTCAAAAATTCAGCAGTAAAAATTTTCCAATATGTCTGGACGCTCCTCCAAACGTTCTCGTTCCAGGCAAGGTGCCTCAGCCTCAACAGTCCCTCCTCCTCTAAACTTCCCATATGAAGACGGGTCCGTTTTGTTTCTTCGAAACTCAAGCTGAACTTTCTAGGTTTCTCTCCAAGTTTGAGAAGCGATTTATTCTTCCTCCTCGCTTCTCAACAAGCAAGCTCCTTGAACCTTTCGCCCCTGCCGCCAACATGCTCAAAGAGTGTCAACTCTATGATTTCTTGCTCCTTACCCATCCTCATATTAACACAACTTTAATTGAAGCATTCTATTCAAATCTTCACAAAGATGAAGATGGTGAGGTGGTCACCTCCATCAATGGCATTCACATTCTCCTCTCTGACGAGAACCTTCACACCATCGCCCGCATTCCAAACGATGGTGAAGATCTTATCCGGTATATTGATGAGGCCGGCTCTCTCTTTGATGAATCCATTCTTTTCCGCCAAGCCGGAATCTCTTATGATCAAGCTTCTTCTCGTCGTCCTACCATCTCGGGCATGGACCCAAATTATCGATTTCTCCTCTACTTCATCACCCGTGTCCTAAGACCTCGTAGGCACAATCATACCACCATATCCCAAGAGGACTCCAAGCTCTTACATGCCATTGTCACTGGAGCCAAGATCAATTGGTGTCGGCTCAATAAAATGCACATGCTCGATGCCGTCGCCGATAACATGCCCCTTCCTTATTCTCTCCTCATCATGAATTTTCTTGAAGCATCCGGATTTGTCACTGAAAATGGTCCTCTCAAAAGGAGTACCAAAATCTGGGAAATCTCAGAATCATCCTTCCATCATGATGGTGATCATGCTCCAGCTCCTCCTCCTACCCGTCCTGCCCGTCGTGCTCGTCCATCTCAGGAGCCCACTCTCCAAACTATATCCGACCAGCTCTCTCAGTTGACACACGAGATCCATGGTTATTTTGACCATGTCCATTATCCCTATGCGGGTCTCGTTCCCTTTGAAGCTGCGCCGGATGACGAGGCGGATCGTGACGGAGATAATTGATATTGTATTGTTTTTTTTCTGTTTTTAATTGTATTGTTGGATGTCCCTCTGCTGTACCCCTCTAATTTCCAATAAATAAACTTTGTTTTATTTCGTCTTTGTGTATCTTTCCTTACTATTTTTTTGCTAATGGCAAAAGGGGGAAGATAACGGGATAACGGGTATGCACCACCTCTACATTGCTAAATTGCTTATAAGCTAAAATTGAGGGGGAATTCTTTAATTGAGGGGGAACAAGAACAAATATGCATACTTGTTACTTGTCTTGAATCGTCAATATTATTTGTCAAAATTGCATATCCCGCTTAATGTTTGCCATTATCAAAAAGGGGGAAATTGTTGGAAACACGTTCTCAATGCGATATACTAAACGTGTATTCTTTTGTAGGTTTTGATGAATGACAAACAAAGCACAAATTGATATATGACGGAGCTCAAGTACAAGAGCACAAATGTTGAGATTGAAGCTCAAGACGTTGTTCTTAATTGTTATTATTGAGTTATTCTTAAATGTGATCTTGATCCTATAACTTGACTCCATAACATGGCTTCTCTCATAAAACTATTTTCCAAAATCATGCATACTTATTTCTGTATCAAATGATTTCAAATGATGCATATTTACATTAGACAAAATGTTTTCTAAACATACCTCAGAAATCTGGGCTAAGAATAATCGATTATGTACTTATGATAATCGATTGTTTATAAGCCAAGACTGCATAACAATCGATTATGAACTAATGATAATCGATTGTGAATAAGACAGTTAACATCAGGTTTTTCCAAATCTGCAAGATAATCGATTGTGAACTAATGACAATCGATTATTGATGAGGTAAAGTTTTCCAATACTCAGAATAATCGATTATGAACTAATGGTAATCGATTATGTTGAGTTGATGTCTCCCAGTGATTTTAAAATTACTTAAGTAATCGATTAGTAACTAATAGTAATCGATTATGTTGAGTTAACTGGGTTTAACAATCGATTGCCTATGTCCAACAATCGATTGTCACAGTTTATACTTAGTCGCAAAAACTTTGGCTTGAAACAGTGTGATTTGAGATTTTCAGAAAATGACAAGTAATCGATTGTTGCAAGGGACAATCGATTGTTGAAGCTGACTGTTGTCAAATGATTTTCAAATACCTCAAAGTAATCGATTATTGGTTTTCTGTAATCGATGTTTTGCTCAAAATCCGGAAATAATTTTTAAAACGTTAATGAGGTAATCGATTATGGATTTTCTATAATCGATGTTTTTGATTAAAATCTGTAAATGATTTTTGGAACGTTGCTGAAGTAATCGATTATAGATTTGGTATAATCGATTATCTGAATTTGAATTTTGCCAGTAATCGATTATGGATTGTAAGTAATCGATTATTAAGCGTAAAATCTGGGATTGATTTTTTATCTGACTGGCAGATAATCGATTGTTTGGTCTTGACAATCGATTGTCACTGAATAAATTCAGCAATTCTTAATTGGCAATTAGACAACGGTAAGACCAAGTTTTGCACCTATAAATACAGCTTCAACTCAGTGTTTTAAACACAACAACATACACTAACTGATCATTACATTGCTTTAAGCTTTCATTCAATTGTTCATCATTTTCTACTCATTTCATAAAGCTTTTGAGAGCCATATTATTGTTCAAAGTTGTTGTGATCTTGAGCGTATTATTTTACTCATATCTACTCATCAAGGAGTACCTTTGTTAAGTGAGTGTTCAAGTATTTCAAATACTTGTAAGGAATTTTGATTCTCTTGTGTTGAGGAACTTGTGCTTCCTCTGTTGAAGTCTTTGGGATTGTATCCCCGAGCAAGTCTTTGGGATTGTATCCCCGAGCAAGTGAAGTCTTTGAGGTGAGGAACCTCCGAGCAAGTGAAGTCTTTGGGATTGTATCCCCGAGCAAGTGAAGTCTTTGGGATTGTATCCCCGAGCAAGTGAAGTCTTTGGGATTGTATCCCCGAGCAAGTGAAGTCTTTGGGATTGTATCCCCGAGCAAGTGAAGTCTTTGGGATTGTATCCCCGAGCAAGTGAAGTCTTTGAGGTGAGGAACCTCCGAGCAAGTGAAGTCTTTGAGATTGTATCTCCGAGCAACTGTAAAGGTTTGTTAAGCACCCGTAAGCTTAACAAGTTAGTAGAAAATCTCGAGAGAGTCTCTCGGGGACTGGACTAACCACTGTTGTGGCCAACCAGGATATATCCTTGTGTAAGTTATTTTTATTGCACTTATTTACTTCCTGTAAAATTTTAATTTCGCAAGAAAACGCTAAATTTCATTAAAACGCTATTCACCCCCCCTCTAGCGTTAAGCGTAGTTTCTAACAATATATTCATTGATCAACTTCCCGTTAATCAACACCTTGAGGTTCCAAACCTTGGTCACTTTGGAGCCCTTTTTGATGTGGGCTACATTTCAGTAGCACTCTTTGACCAAGTGTTCGTTGGCATCCCCACCTGAGTTAGAAAGTTCTCCCAACCCACCCTAATTCTGAACTGCCTCTGCACGTTAGGGTTGTGGGGCAGTAGGTCTTTATCAATGAAGCTCCGACCCGGTATCAACTTCTTTGCCGGCCACCACTCCCTAAACTTGTGGTACGCTACCTCGCTAACAAACCTATCTTCCCAAGCTTCAGTCTTCCTAGTTCTAGCCACGCCTCCCACCTGAGGCTCACCATTTTCAGCTACCTCGTCATCCCCTTTCACCTCCTCCTAATCACCATCTGCACCCTCTCCGGATAATGAAGCTGTGGGGGAGGAGGAGTATTCACTATTGCCGGCTACTGAGCCATCAGACGACTTAATAGAAACATGCTCTGGGGCTTGGGCAGTGGGTGATGGTGGAGGAGTATCATCTGTCAGTCTAAATATGCCCAGCCAATCTTCCACATACTCTGGCACATAATCTGAAGAGATGTCCTAGGAGGGCACATATTCACTCCCCGACAGATCACAGGCTTGGTCAGCTGCTTTTATTGCTTTTCTCATCTTTTTTATGTTTTCTCTCACTTAGGGAGTGAATCGAATAATCTTTTAGCCATTGCCCCCGGGAGGATTCAGCTCTATTGGGTTGTTTTGAACCTTTGCTTCTTTTCTTAACCATTGTCTACAAACATCATTCAATTTAGTTGTTAGTAACAATAAAAGTAATTAAAATTAGTGTTGCAGAACAATTTGTAGAACAAAGTCAAAAATGTTGCAGAAGTTCTCAGAAGTCCCCCAATGCGAACCGCAAAAAATGTAGTGCGGCTGCACAAGGGTCAGTGCGGTCCGCACAAAATAGTAGTATGGTCCGCACAGGGGTGGGGTTCAGAATACCCATCCTCTGAATCTTGACAGTGCGGTCCGCGCAAAATGGTAGTGCGGTCCGCACAAAGTGTAGTGCAGTTGCACTACCAAACAATCAGCTTTCCATAAGTCCTTCAGTGCGTTCACGAAATGGCACCGCGGACCGCACTAGGGCACCACAGACCGTACAAAAGCGAACGCGGTTTGCATTAGATGCCCAGAAGTGGCACTGAGTTAGGGTTCATAGGATTTTGCTTTTAAGTCCAATTTTTTCCCTAATTTATAACCCGACATGTTTGCCCAGTCTATTAAACTAACACAGTTTAGGTGAATCAAAATTTAAACTAACCTAATCTAACAATTAAGCTAATTATGGGGGGGGGGGAGAAGAAAAGAAGCTAAGAAGAACAAAAGTTAAATGAAATTCATAAATTAAACAATAAAAATTATTGCAATATTACCAGCTATAAGATGAGATGAGGATTGATGATCCTAAGCAATGAGTTACAGTTAAGAGAGAAGATGAACATTACTTAATTGCTTTGAGTTTCAAAATTTCGAAAAGTGTAACAGGAGACCCTCAAGGGGTATTTATACAAAAGCCCATAGGGCCTAGTCTCACCTACCAGTATGGACCGCACAGAATGGACCGTGGTCCGCACTGAGCTGTTATGTTCAATCTTGGACGGGTATCCCACCTCGGTGCTATTGGGGTGCTTTATAGATTTGCAAACATGAAATATGGCATTTTCATCGCCCACTCGGAAAGTGAGCTTACCCACTTAAACATCAACCAATGCCATTCCCATTGCAAGGAAAGGCCTCCCTGGTATAATGGGGACTTCATAGTCCACTTCACAATCCAAAATGACAAAGCCGGCTAGCAATATAAACTTGTCTACACGGACAAGAACATCATCAATTATGGGAAAAGGTCGCTTCATCGATCGATTTGCCATTTGAACTCTCATTGAGATCGGCCTAGGTTGCCCAATTCCCAAACTCTTGAAGACCAAATACGGTATCAAATTTATGCTAGCCCCCAAATCACAAAGGGCCTTGGCAAAATCCTCACTTCCAATAGTGCAAAGGATAGTAAAAGCTCCTGGGTCTTCAAGTTTCGGGGCCATTGAATGTACGATAGCACTGACTTGGTGAGTCATCTTTATTGTTTCACAATCCATCAACCACTTCTTCGTCACCAAATCCTTTATAAACTTAGCATATCCCAGCATTTGCTCAAGTGCCTCCGCCAAAGGCACGTTAATAGAAAGGCTTTTCATCATGTCAATGAACTTCTTGAACTGATTATCATTTTTTTGCTTTGTTAGCCTTTAAGGATAAGGCGGAGGTGACCTAGGCAAAGGTGTCTTGGCTTTGGGCACCATCGGCTCGGACATGTCAATCATATTTTCCCTAAACGGGTTCACGACATCTTGAGTTTCCACCTTGGCCTCATCAATGTCTATCCTCACTGTATTGTTCACATTGTCTCAACCATATCTTCAACTATCAAAGGACCCACATCTTCTTGAAACCCAACATCATCATCCACAACTTGCTTTTCTTTAGAGGCATTCACATCACCACCTCTCCCACTTCTTGTTGTAATCGCCATCACATGATTATTCCCACCCTTCGGGTTCACTACCGCATAACTTGGTTGAGCACCCTTAGGGCGAGTATTCAACGATTGAGAGATTTGTCCTAATTGCACCTCCAAGTTCCGAATAGAGGTATTGTGGGAAGCCAATTGAGCATCGAAATCTTGGTTCTTCTTTATCATTTGTTCGAACATTATTCCAATTCTTCCCATATCATTGCCTGAAGAACTCGACCATTGAGATTGAAATGGAGGCGGATTGTTTGGTTATCGGTACATTGGGGGCCTTTGAAAGCCTTTCCCCTGGTTTTCTTGATTCCCATTATTCTATCAACCTTGCTCGTTATTGTTACCAAAAATGTTTTTACCATTCCAATTCTCTTGGTTACACTGATTGTTGTTCCCCCAATTACCGTCGTGGTTGTTGTTGTTCCAATTACCACCACCTTGTTGTTGATTGCACCAATTGCCTTGGGGTCGCCATTGTTGGTTTGAAGAGTTGCCTCTATTGCCTTGGTAATCGTTGACATATTGTACCTCCTCACTTTGATCATCATAACAATCATTTTGAAAGCCTCCACAGTCATTTTCATATGTTCAAAATTCCCTTGAGGTTGTTGCGCTCTTTTTCTTTTCTTATTGACAAGCATATTTACACCTCCTATGGCATTGACTTGGCGAGAGTTATGAACTTGTTGCAAATGTGCCTTCGCCAATTGGTTCATAGTAGTAGTAATCTCAACAATAACTTGACCATGATCATGCAATTCCTTGTGTAAATGAATAATCATAGGGTCACCTTGAGGCACATTTTCCCTACTCTTCCATGCTGAAGAAGTGTTCCCCATTTCATCAAGTATATCACATGCCTCGTCATATGACATTTCATGAAATTGCCTCTGGCCAATTAGTTCACTATGCATTGATTGGTAGTATTTATGCCTCGGTAGAAGGTTTGTTGAGTCATGGCCTCGGTCATGTCGTTATAGGGACATTCTTTCACCATCGTCCTACACCTCTCCCAAATTTCATGCAAAGGTTCCGTTGGCTC
Organism: Nicotiana benthamiana; assembly: GCA_034376525.1. NCBI lineage: Eukaryota > Viridiplantae > Streptophyta > Magnoliopsida > Solanales > Solanaceae > Nicotiana > Nicotiana benthamiana. Next base: position 41,817,061 of record CM067340.1, on the reverse strand, counting down.
TTGCTTGAAGGCCAATATCTCATCTCGAAGTGCCTCCATATGCCTGGCTAAGAAGACTTTAGCAATAAACTTGTACGCCAGCTCATCCTATGTTGTGATGGAATGATTGGGGAGCCTCTCGAGCCAATCTAGTGCCTTCCCCGAAGTAAGAACGAGAAAAGTCTTAACCTAAGAGCATCTTCGGACATATCTTTCTGCTTGATCCCCCAACATGCATCAACGAACCCCTTGAGATGTTTGTATGCATTTTGATCCGCAGCACCCGTGAAATACCCACGCTGCTCAAGTAAGGTCAACATCACATTGGTTATTTGGAAGTTGCCCACCCGGATTCGGGATGGGACAATAGCACTTGCATAGAATTGGTTCGGTAATACTCTGGGACCCACTCTTGGAGGTGGCAAAGGACGGTTAGGAATATTCTCATTTGGATTTGCATTGGCATTTCGGCCTCTATGTTGTCCTTGAGGTACAAGAGGCACCTCATCTTGTTCAACATCATCTACCTCCTCCCGCGCTATCACGTTCCAATAGGGTCATTAGCATTGTTCAATTCCGCCTAAGTAGTGACACAAACAAGTAAGTAATAAAGAAGTAAATAAGAACAATACACAAAACTAACTAAATAGATAGCCAAAACATTTAGCTCCCCGGCAACGGCGCCAAAAAGTGATCACAGCCTACTTCGCACCACTAAGAAGTAGCGAAAGAGGGTCGCAATAGCTTTTACCCAATTTGTGGGTCGGGATCAATTTCCTCAGAGATCCAGGAATGAAGTCGAGTATGTATTTAGGTTGGAATTGCTTATTTGTTCCAAATATCACTTTTATTCTTTTTTGCATTTTCTTTATATTCTACTATGATCAAACTATAAATTATGATTGCAACTATATTAAACTAAGAGTAAATTGCTACAAGTTGTATCTAATGGTTTAAAAGGCACTAGGATATTGACTTTCACCTAGGTGGCCAATTGACAGATAATTGCATCCAAGACACGATTGACATGATTCGGGAATATGTTATTGTTGCTCGATATATACTACCCACTCTACACCTCTCGGTAGAAAGAGTGATTTTGCCAATTGACTTTTTCAAGACCAATTCGGTATGCATATTTGCCAAGCAACTAGGGTTCAAGTAGGGTGTTACTCTCTCAAGTCTTAACCCTTTAATTGGGACTATCAAATCTCTTGAGTCCATCCCAATTCCTTGTTGAGTCAATTTTGGAGACTTAGGCTCTCTTTCAAGAAGAGCCAAAGTCAACTTAGCACAAACTAGTATTTGCAACCGCTAATTCATAAATTAAACCATAAAATTGAGCCAAATAACAAACACCCATAGTTAATCTAGCCCTAAATCACAACATCCATCAACTATCCACACTAGGCTTGAGCCATAGCCCTAGATAATGGGTATAGCTACTCATGTTTGAAGAGAAAATCAGAGAAATAGATGAAGAGAAAGACATATTAATTAATTACAAAAGTAAATACAAAGCTTCAATGATTAAAACTAAGTAAAAATGCCCAAAATGGCTAAGAAAAGTTTTCTCACGAGTGCAGCTATTGTATTACAAATATGATGCCCTAAAAATGAACAAAGGTTCTATTTATACTAAGTTGGAAAAACTGGTCAAAAATGCCCCTGCGGGGTCAGTGCGGACCACATAAAATGGTGTGTGGCCGTACTAGGCTCTTGATTTTGAAAAATTGACTCTCTGAACCCACACTCTGTGGACCGCACAGAATGTACTGCGGTCGCGGAGGCTTCTAATGCGGTCAGTACAAACTCGATCGCAAACCGCACAGGCTTGAACCTCTTAACTTGGTATCTTTCTGAACCTTGCCTCTGCTGACCGCACATAATGGTAGTGCGGCCGCAGAGGTCCACCGCGGACCGCACAAAGTGTAGTGCGTCTGCATTGATTCGAAGTCCAAAATGCTAAGTCTCTGAACCTCTCTAGTGCGGGCCGCACAAAGTGTACTGCAGTCGCACTAGGCCTGTTTGTCCTGAGTTTGTATTGTCTTTGGTACTTGTGCAAGTTTCACTCCTTTTGAGCTAATCTTTAACCTCTTGTCACTTTGTTGATCAAGCCTGCAATCAAGTACAACTTATGAGCCTTTTGAGACTATTTTGTATGAATTTATAATCAAAGTATAAGCAAGAAGGAGCATAAAATATGTCAAAACCCTAATTATCAACGGCTTAGCCCGAAATTTCCATCGCTATTGTTTATCAGCGCCCTGTCGGAGCAGAAGACTAGGCCTCCGGTGCTGCTATAGTGACTTCATATTTGCCTTCTTCGTCCGCGGCGGCTCGTGCTCCTCCTTCCGCAACGAAAAGGGGGAAAAGGCGTGATGGTTGATGAGTACGAATCTGAGTCGGATCTGGACCCTGATTATGTTGGAATGTTCAAGGAGGGCCTTACCCATTCGGTGGTCCATGCTAGGGGATCGGCTCGAGTTCTCCGGATTCCTTCCGACGTGAATCTTTTGGCGTAGGGGCACAACTTGGTGCCGCAATTTAGCCTGCTGTGCTCGAAAACTGAGAACAAGTCCCTACGGATTATCCCTGATGCCGAGCTGAGGGATGAGGTGGCCATTATGGGCTTGAGGGTATGATACTTTTGGTTCTTTGTTTTAGAATTTCCTTTTGTTTGAAGGCATTAGGTTAATCGCTTTTTTGTTTTTTAGACGTATATGGTGGAGGTGGAAAGCATCCGTAGGGACAACGTTTGGTCGAGGATTTTCTTGCAGATGTTGGCGAAATACCGTCGCCACCTTGATAAGTGCCGTGAATTGCATGAACGGTTTAGGACGGACCCCCGTAACTGAACACTGGGCGAGGAACTGGAGAAGAGGGATCAAGAGTTGTTGCAAACGATCTGTAGCAAGAGTGAGCTCAAAGAGCAACTCCGCCTCGAGTAGCTCGAATTGGGTAAAGGGATCGCTGCTGAATGCGAGTATTTGCAGGGCAAGTTGAGATCGATGTAGGCGGAGATGGACCGGAATTTGGTTCCCTTAAAGGAGGGGTGCGACTAATTCGACTCCCTACCTAATGGCAAAAATGCAGTTGTGGCCGTCTTAGTCGAGGTGATTAATATTTGATCAATACACCACCCACATTATATTAAGACAATCGTGCTCGTCGTAGACTTGGCTGTGTCCTTTAGACCGGTGCTGATGCAAATGAGGAATGCCCTATCCAGAAAAATAAAAATAATTAGTAAAAACTTAAAAAGCTTAGCAAACACGAAAGGGCTACTGCTTATGGGTTATGGTTGACTTGGATGATAACAAGCATATTTAATTACTTCCCTCTTTTTCGGGAGAAATGAGAACTCCTAGAGCCTGATCCTAATTATTCGGAAGATTTCCTCCTAGCTGACTTGACTTTTGCATGTTCTCGTATCATTTCAAGCAAATTGAACGAGTCTTTAAATGGGAACTCTTGTTATGGTAAGCAATTCCCACTTCCAACTAATAGATTGTGAGTTCGAGTCTCCCCAAAAATATGGTGGGAAGTTCTTGGAGGAAAGGAAGCTGGGGTCTATTTGGAAACAGCCTCTCTACCCAATGATAGGGGTAAAGTCTGCGTACACACTACTCTCCCCAGACCCTACTGGGTTGTTGTTGTTGTTTACTAGAACAAGAAGATTCGTCATAAAGAGCAGCCGTAAATATTTGATTAATACATTGCCATAACAACGACAGCTCCTTTTCTAACCTGGATAAGCTCCAACATAAGTATAGATATCATATGCACAGGATAATGAAATCAGCTGTCAATATAAAGTACATTTTCAAGAGAAATTAGACAGGGTCGTCTACAAAGGAAGCCAGGCTGTGGAATCTACCTCTTCAAATGAGTTGAACATCGTGATGTCCACCCTTTAGATTAAAGTAATTTTAAATTAATTTTGTGATGAATAACGAATGAAGTGATGAATAGATAGAGGTATGAACTATTGGTAGAACTCGTCGCTCTGAAGGGTGAAATTAAAAAATAGTCAGATTTATAACTAGTTGTTTAAAAATAGCTCAGTTCCAAAAGCAATCGAAATTTAGTCACTTTTTATGTAAAGATAAATTTGAGAGAAAACACTGTTCAAAACCCTAAAAATATGCCAGTATATTATACTGGAGTTTCAGCATTAGTATACTTGAACTCCAACATAGGGGTGTACAAAGAAAACCGATAAACCGCACTAACCCGATAATCCGAGTCAAACCGAAAAAAAAAACCCGACTATGGTGTGGTTTGACTTGGTTTGGTGTTGGAAAAAAAATCCGACCATAATTGGTTTGGTTTGGTTTTAACTAAAGAAAGTCAAACCAAAACCAAACCAACCCGACATTACATATATAGCAATTTTAGATATATTTAATATATAAATATACTTATTGTAATATTTTTATAAATATTTCTTAAAAATTTTCATAATTTTATCTTTTAAGGTATTATTTCAAGGTTTGATTTAGAACTTTTGAATGCTCCAATAAGTTTTATAGCTATTAATATTAGTAAATTATATAATGCTAGCAATCAATACTAATGCTAACAAAAAATATTCAATTCAATATTACGAACGAGAATGTACTAAATGTCTATTTTTTTATTTTGCAATAATTTAGATAAAAATACATAACCTATTTTTATTTTTCTTTAGCTTTTAGGCATATAATTAATACTCCCTCATTAGTCTATCTAGTTTAGCATGAATTAGTGCTTTTAGATTATGTTTATTTTTATTACGACTTTTTAATTAGCAATATTTATAGTACATAATTTTATTATTTTTTATTGTTGAATATTTTAGGATAATGTCATGAGTCGTGACATATCTAATATTTTATATTATTTTCTTGAAAAATACTTTATATAGTTGTATCTTACTAGGATTAAAGAAATTTTTTGAGCATACGTTATATATTTGTTTCTAGGAAGATTTTACCTGAAAAAAATTCGAAAAAACCGAATAACCCGAAAAAACCCGAGAAAAACCGATATTGAAAAACCCGAATTTATTAGTTTGGTTTGGTCTTTAAATTAAATAACCCGGCACAATTGGTTTGGTTTGCTAATTGTAAAATCTGAACCAACCTGGTCTATGTACACCCCTACTCCAACATATTATACTGGAGTTCCAAGATAAGTATGTTGGAACTCCAGCATAATATGTTGGAGTTCCAACATAAGTACACTAGAACTTCAGCGTAATATACTAGAGTTCCAGCAAGTATAATGGTCCTGTATAATATACTTGAGTTTGGAGCACCGGTGCTCCAGTCTCCAGTATATTATACTTGAGCCAACAAAGTATACCGGTCCAACATAATATGCTGGAGTTCATACATAGGTGCACCGAACTCCAATATATTATGCTGGACCGGTCTTTCTTGTAGCAAAATAGTGACTATTTTTCATTGACTTGATAAACGCCGGCTATTTTTAAATGAGCAATCCGAAAACTAGCTATACCGTATTTTTTTTTACCGTTCTGAATATACATATCATGAACTATAATTACATATCAGTATTTTCTTTCGAATGCCCCACTATGCAAAGGAGTAAGAACATTTGACAACTCAATTTTGATTCCTGCATCAAATCAAGCACCCCAATTAAAGAATTGAAATAGCAACTTGGAAATCAAGTTTTAATATTAAAATCGACAGCATTAGATTATTTTTCCTCAATAATTCAAAAACACTAGATTACTTCTTCCTATATTTGTTTGAATATAGAAGTTAGTAGTTACTTGATTAATTATTTTAAATGCATACAAGTTGATATGACCATCATCATCAAAAAGATTAAAAGAACAAGAGTGGTGGGGTCTCCATTATTAGATTAATTATACTCTTTGTCACCATGGAGTTTACAAGGATGAAAATGCTAAGAACCAATCTTATTTCGAAAACGACACGGTTTTTCTTTTTTCGGCTAAGCATATAGCCAAATGAGTTTTCTTTTTTAATTAAACTAGAACAACTAAAAAGTAAAAAGATATCATAGCTTTATTATCTGATATAAACCAACAAACATTTTGCAAATTATGTGTATTGTAAAATGTATGTCGACATCAAGGATTGTCGGTCATGTGATGTTTGTTATAAAGGCCACCGACTGTCTGTCGCCGGTGAGTGGTGGCATTCTAACTTATTTTCACGTTCCCATGGTCATAAAATATAGGTTCAAGTATAATTTAACAATGCGCAGTCTTATTATTATTATTATTATTATTATTATTATTATTATTATTATTATTATTATTATTATTATTATTATTATTATTCAATTTTATGACTACAGATGTATTTTTTCATTTTGGGTTAGGTTTACTATTTTTTGCTATCAATACTTTTTGTTCTACATTATTTTTATTATAAGTTTTTTACTCTTGTATTTCTAAATTTTTGTTTTGAAAAATATTTTTATTGAGCCGGAGATCCATCGAAAACATCTTTATCCTAAAAAGGTGGGGTAAGGTTTACGTATACCTCACTCTTTCTAGATACTACTTGTGAAATCACGTTGAGTATGTTAGTGTTGTATAATTTAACAATGTCACTACCAAATTTGTAAACTAGTACTTCAGACCCTTATGTTCTAGTAATTCTTAAGAACGTTACCTACGTAAATCCTATAGAGGTGTTAATAAGTAGGAGTAATTTTTTTCTTATCTTCATATTAGTTGATAGCAATGTTATTTTATGCCTATTGTTTAGCTCAAAGTTTTCATACACTTTGTAGGCATAAGTCAATTAAAATAAATGGAAGGTCAATCATAGCATATCGTAATACATCAAAAGACTGAATAAAAGATATAATAGACAAGTGTCATTTGTTAGGGACAGAAGTGTAAAGATCTTTTATTGATAATATTGGTTCGGTCTGCCTCTCCATGGAAAGGTTCAGAGCCTTACAATGGTTTTTCTCTTTGCTCGAAGAGTAGTGGTGAAGAAGAAGGAGCAGCCCTCCCCCCTCCCTTTTTAGGGTTCTTTCTCTTAGTATTTATAGCTGTGCACATTGCCAGCTAGCGTTCGGCCGTGGTCAGGTCTAGAGGATGCCTGCAAACAATGAATAGGTCGTGGCCTTATTGATTATGATGGATGATCTTAGAATATTTGTCATCAACGAATAGTTACGCCATTTGTCATTCCAAATGTGCTTAAGAGATAATCAATCTTGTTAATGATCACGAGTCAAGTTTTGACCCATACAGTTAGTCCCTCCGCTTATTGAGGTCGATATTCGATCGGACTCGATGAGCGGACATTATAGAATGCGACTCAGTAGATTCAGAAGAGGGGGTTGGATGTCATTTTCGGCCGTAACCTGGGGGGGCGTAGTTTCTCATGCTTAGAAGACGGCCATAGCCGTTAGTACTTGAAAGACGGTCGTAGCCAGCTTTACTTATTGAGAATGGTTGTAGTCGTTTTGCGCCTTGAAGGCGTCTGTGATCGCCTATATTTATGAGATGGTCGTTGTCGTCTGCACAACTGGAGAATGACCGTAACCATTTTACATTTGGATAATGGCCATAGCTGTTTTAATCTGGAGGGGGGCCGTAACCTGGGTGTACTACGGAGGCGGCCGTGGCCGTTTGCATTTGGGGGACAATCGCTTGATGTTCTCGTCCAGGCCGTGGATTCTTGTAGGTGGCCGATGGGGATATGGGCGTGCCCAATGTGTATTGTAATGACGCTCGATGTACAGAGGCATACTGGATGCCTTTTCATCGTGCCGGGTCGTCGACCCTGCCTCGAAGTCAAAGCGTCAATTGGCGGTTGCAAAAACCGTTTCGTGATATCTGTCATAATGACACTCGTTATTTGTGGATTCGAACCGTTTTGAGATTGACTGTGCAGTTAATGGTGGCTTTTGAAATTTGGGAAAGCCACTTTGCAGTATAAATAGTGGGTTATGTTATCTGTTTCTCACTTTTCAGTATTTGCCTAAGTGAGATTTCTGAAGAAGTAAATTCTCTTGCTCGTTTTCTTTATCAATTCGTGTTGCGCTTCGTCTTTGTTCACTCAATCTCCATTTTTACTTCTTCTTCGGCAGCCTCGTTAACTCACTGTCCAGTAGTCAGCAATGGCAAACAGTTCTAACACAGAGCTTTCTCTGGTAAATCAACCGGTGGTCGATATCTCTTCTGTGGTGGAGGAGGCCACAGAACCAGTGGAGACTGATAGGATCTCGTCAGCAGTCGATGTCCTTTCTCTGTCCAGAGGCCCGGTAACTGACTTTACCGCCAATGAGGGGGAGGATCAGGTTGATGAGGCCACGTTGATGGATGCGGTGGGCCTTGGGCAGTTGATGGAGCAGTGGGACATTCCTTGCTCCGCCGACATTTCCCTTGCTAGGAGCGAGGAGAGGGTGCATACCGCCCGCCCTGGATATTGCATTTTCTACGCTTATCCTTTCAGATTAGGGTTCAAACTTCCCCTTCCGGCACTGGTAGCGGACTTTTGCTGCTATTACGAAGTGTGCCCTAGGCAACTCGTCCCCTCTATTTCCAAGCTTGCTGCCATGCTCGCCAAGTATGCGAAATTGGCACGAAGAGAAATAACGCTGAGGCACGTGTTGAATCTGTACACCCCTCAGAAGGTACGCAGGACCATGATTCGGATGGTCCCTTGTGGGGCCCGGGGTTTGACTGTTGAGCTAGACAACACGGTCGACCCTCATCCTTATGAGAATTTTTTCTATATCAGGATCGAGCACTTGGTGGGGAATGTCAGACACTTCCCAGAGACTTGGAATCATATACGTGAGTTTTATATTCATCGGGTCCTGCCTTCCACTCTTTCTTATTTCGGCTCCAATGAGAGTCAATTTTTGTCCTGTGTTTGCAGCTGAGCGGGCGCCCCCGGCTGCTCTGTCCGGCATTGGCTAATGGGTCGAGTCCATTCTCCCTTAGACAATGGGGATTTGCACATGGCTGGCCTTCTGGGAGAGGCATGGACGTAGGCCAACTGCGGGTGAGTGTTTGAGCTATTGCATCGTTCTTGTTTAGTCGTGCTCAGTTTCTCTTCTCTTAATTCCTTTTCTTTTGTTGGTTAGGGGCGTTGCACCTTGTAAGGGCTCCATAGCTTGCTTTCCGTAGGCCGGGTGCAACTGCTCAGTTGGCGATGGCGCCAACACCACGCCCAGTTTCGAGGGTGACTTCAGCTGAGTCGTCGTCGGCCCACTCCCCAGCGCGGTTTTCAATAAGGGTCGAGGCGCCTTCGAGGGTTGTTCGCCCCAGAGAGGAACCAACATTGGATGAGGAACAGGAGGAGGAAGAGGAGAGATCATTGGTAAGGCGAAGGGTCGCCGTCACGCCCACCGCGGAGGTAGTGCATTTGGATTCTCCGCCGTCAAATGTGTGGGGGAGGGGACAGCTTTTCCTGCCCTTGAGGGCGAAAACACAATGGGGGTTGCCCCGGTCGGCTTTGGCCATAGTGAAACAGTCGCTTTTCTGGCTAGGTCATCAGTCCCAGCTACTGAGAGGGAGGTTGGTTCCTCAGCAGCTGCTTTGGTCGGGGAAGCAAATGTCAATCCTTTGGTGAGGGGAGAAGCTTCGGCCTCCCGGCCGGTCGAGAAAGGAAGGGACGCTGTGGGAGGGGGTTCAGACTCCGAGTCCGACCTGGATTCTGATGACGTTCGCATGCTCTTGGATGGCTTTACAACGCGACATCGCATGCAGAGGAGCCGTACCATTATGTTGAGATCCCCACCGACCAGAACTTGCTGCTCAAGGAGGACGCTTTGATACTGATGTTTGCGTCCCTGTGCTCGGAGGAGGAGAGTAGGTCACTGAGGGACGTCTCGGACGTCGGATTGATGACTGAGATGGTCTTGATGGGCTTTAGGGTACGTGTGGCGCTTCCCTTTCGTTTTATTTTTTCCCTTGTTTGTTTCTTATCTTAAACGCTGATTTTGTCTTGCAGTATTTTCTTTTGGAGGTAGAGAGCATGTGCCAGGCCAACGTTCGCTCGATACTTTTCTTGCGGGCGCTGGATAAGTATCGCTGCTATCTGGATAGGTGTCGCGTGATGCGCGAGAGCTTGAGGAATTAACCTCGCATCCGGGAGTTAGTTGAGGAGCTGGCGAGGCGGGAGATCAACTTCATTGTAGGGACGAGGAGTTGGAGGTTGAGAGAAATGTTGCAGCCGAGAAGGAGCGCCGGAGTCAGGAGGCCGTGGAGGAGGCTTTCGAGTCCCTAATTAGGCAGGTGCTCCGGCTGGATGCGGAGCTTACTGCTTCGAGGAGGCAAGCAAGGGACGCTTCAACGAAGGCTAGGCATAGAGGCGGCGATTCGCATTCAGGAGCGGGAGTGGGAGCTGGAAAGGTCTGCTGCGGCTTTTAAGTGGCGGGGTTGGAGGAACGCATCGGCGTTTATGAGCGGGACGCTCAAGTTGCGATGGATTGGATTGCGGCCTTGGAGGCTGAGAACCAGCTCCTGAGGATCAGGAGGCTTCTTATGGACTCGCTCGTGACCTTTGGTCGCTTGCTGAGGCCTAGTTTAACATATATAGGAAGTTGTGGCAGGCCGGCATCGTGCCCGAAGTTGTTTATGAGGGGGCCCACCAAAAGGCTCGTGAAGCTCGTCTTGGCTGTGGCTTCGACCCGGCCACTCCAATGACTGATGATTGTGTTGAGATGATGGTGCGGGCGGCCGTGAGTGGGCGCGGGTGGCGCTGAGTAGAAGGGGTTTTTCTAGAGTTAGCTTTTATTCTGTTTTTTTGTTGTTGTTTTTTGTTGCCGTTTGGCTTTCTTTTTTTCGTTTGTTGGACTTGGCCATGTGTATAAATGGAGGTGGCCTGTTGTAAATAAGGTTGTGAATATATATACAATTCTATGTTCTTCTCTTTTTTGTTTCCGAGTTTTCTTTTTTCATTTATTCAAGGGGGAATGAGTTGATCTCCCTACTAATTTAGTCATGATAACGTCGATGGCCTTGGCCATGATGACGTTGATGGTCTTGGTCAGTTGGATGAATCCGACTATTATCGGGTCGTTTGCTTGCTTTAGTCAAAAACTAGGTGGGATGTTAGCATCGACGTCCTCAGCCGTAATTGACTGCTTTTCGCTTATCATTTTTCTTTTACTTGGCATAAGTAAGTTGCAGTCATTGTTTGGTGAGGGCGGCGTATAGCCTTAGTCCCAGTTCGGCCGTGGTCGAATTGTTGGCCGTGGCCTTGTAATTCGACTGGGGTCGAACTCATCGCGGCCTGAATTTTAGCTTGAATTAGGCGTACTTATTTGATTGGTGAGGGTGCTTAACTTGTTCCTTTGTTCGCGGGGAAATAGGTTTTGCAGCGTCCAATGGTAAGGGCGCTTGGCCTGAGGCTTGATTTATTTTGTATATGAATTTTTGTGCGAGATCGCGTGTCCTGCGTCGTTGTTCGACTGTAGTTGAACCTTTGCAATTTTTGTCGAAGGCACATAGCCTGAGTCCCAGTTCAACTCATAGTTAAACTTTTTGGGCGAGGGCGCGTAGCCTGAGCTGCTGTCCAACCGTGGTTGGACCTTTGCAATTTTCTTCGAAGGCACATAGCCTAAGTCCCAGTTCAACTCATAGTTGAACTTTTTTTTTGGCGAAAGCACGTAGCCTGAGTTGTTGTTCAACCGTAATTGTGTTAGAATATACGCTTAACGCTAGAGGGGGGGTGAATAGCGTTATAATAAAAAATAATGTAAATTTGCGGAATTAAAATTACAGGAATAAAATAAGTGCGGTAAATAAATAAGTAAGGAGAGAACACACCGAACTTATACTGGTTCACCACAACGTGTGGTTAGTCCAGTCCCCGAGAGACTCTCTCGAGTTTTACACTAACTCTGTTACGCTTACGGGTGCTTAACAAACCGTTATACTTGCTTGTAGATATACACTCTACAAGACTTCAACCTGCTCGAGGATACCGCACCTCAAGACTTCAAACCAAGGAACTACCTTTCCTTCTTACAACAAGGGATTAGAATATCCCTTCAAGTGTATACAAACACTTAGCACTCAAGACAAGACTCTCTTTATAGAGTAGATATGAGTAAAAACAATACGCTCAAGAACACAACAACTTTATCAAGAGTTTGGCTCTCAAAAAGCTATAAAATGAATATAAAATGATTGATATGAGAGTATGTAAGCTTAAGCAAGAATGTAATCAGTTGTTGTACTTAAAAGAGTGAATTAGAGGTGTATTTATAGTACTCAAAGTCACCAAGACCATTGCTTAATTGCCAATCACTAATTGCTGATTTTGTGCTTGCATAATCGATTATATGATCTGCATAATCGATTATCTGCAGATCGTTCAAAAATCATATGCGGATTTTAAGCAGAATAATCGATTATTCAAGTTGCATTATCGATTATCTGTTAACGTTAAAAAATCGGATGCAGATTCTGTGCAAGCATAATCGATTATTGCCTTGTGTATAATCGATTATATTTCAGCGTTTTAAAAATACTTTGGCAACGGTCAGTGAATAATCGATTATGCTATCTCGTATAATCGATTATTTTGTTGCTTTGAAAATCCGGTTTTACACTGTCTCAACATAATCGATTACAAGTGAGACATAATCGCTTATATTGTTGTCTTGAAAATTTTTGGTTAACAGTGTCTTAACATAATCGATTATAAGTAAGACATAATCGATTATATTGCTGTCTTGAAAATTTCGGTTAACACTGTCTTAACATAATCGATTATAAGAAATACATAATCGATTATTTATGTCCAGATTTGAAAAACATGTTTGAAAATCATTTTGGCTAAAATGAAAATGTTTGAAAATCATTTTGGTTTAACTCAACGATGCATGAAAATGATTTTACGAATGAAGCCAAGACTTGAATAAGTTGTCGGATCAAGATCACACTATAAAGTGACTCATTTATAACTTTGTTGATATTCTTGATCTTGCTCTTTGTTTCTCATGTTCTTGGACTTTGGCATATGTCAATGTTCCATGCGCGTCGGTTTGTCATTTATCAAACCTACAGAAATGAACACACGTTTAGTTTTAGCGACTTGAGAACGTGTTTCAACAAGTTGAACTTTTGCAATTTTTGTCGAAGGCACATAGCCTGAGTCCCAGTTCAACTTATAGTTGACCTTTTTTGGCGAAGGCACGTAGCCTAAGTTTTTGTTCAACCGTAGTTGAACTTTTGTAATTTTTGTCAAAGGCACATAGCCTGAGTCCCAGTTCAACTTGTAGTTGAACTTTTTGGGCGAGGGCACATAACCTGAGTTGTTGTCCAACCGTAGTTGAACTTTTGCAATTTTGTTGTCGAAGGCACATAACTTGAGTCTTGGTTCAACTTATAGTTGAACTTTTTGGCGAAGGAACCTAGCCTGAGTTGTTGTTCAACTGTAGTTGAACTTTTGCAATTTTTGTCGAAGCAACATAGCCTGAGTCCCAGTTCAACTCGTAGTTGAAATTTTTGGGCAAGGGCACGTAGCCTGAGCTGTTGTCCATCCGTAGTTGAACTTTTGCAATTTTGTTATCGAAGGCACATAGCCTGAGTCTCGGTTCAACTTATAGTTGAACTTTATGGCGAAGGCACGTAGCCTGAGTTATTGTTCAACCGTAGTTGAACGTTGTAATTTTTGTTGGCAAAGGCGCGTAGCTTGAGTCCCAGTTCAACTTATAGTTGAACTTTTTGGGCGAGAGCACGTAGCCTGATCTGTTGTCCAACCGTAGTTGAACATTTGCAGTTTTGTTGTCGAAGGCACATGGCCTGAGTCTCGGTTCAACTTATAATTGAACTTTTTGGCGAAGGCACGTAGCCTGAGTTGTTGTTCAACCGTAGTTGAACGTTGCAATTTTTGTTAGCGAAGGCGTGTAGCCTGAGTCCTAGTTCAACTCATAGTTGAACTTTTTTGGCGAAGGCACGTAGCCTGAGTTGTTGTTTAGCTGTAGTTGAACGTTTACAATTTTTGTCGAAGGCACATAGCTTGAGTCCCAGTTCAACTCATCGTTGAACTTTTGCCTTTTCACCCGACCTGTTTTCTTGTAAGAGGGAGGGGGGTTAGGTTTTCGTTTGAGATCTTGTCTGATTTGTACGTAGCTTCTTGGCTGGTTTGCAGAAGTCATTTTGTTATGGATCCTGGTTTCGTGCCACTTTCCGGCAGGGTATCGTGTTAAAGGGGCGAGGGCCTCTAGCCCGTGTTCTCCCCTTAGGGAGGGGGTATCTGCTTCTTCTTCTACTACTACTTATTCTTTTGCTCTCCTGAGAATGGAGGGTAGTCAGGGCTTCAGACTCTTGCCGGAGCTTTCGAGTTCCCTTCACCCGCTGTGCTACCTTGGCTCATTTGAGTTGTGTTGTTTTCCCTTGTGTGTTCTCTTTCCATTTTGGTCCAAGGATGAACTACGGGACTCTGCTATGAAATTCCCATAGATTGCGCCAAATTGTTTAAATCAAAGTTCTCATACACTTTGTAGGCATAAATCAATTAAAATAAATGGAGGGCCAATCATAGCAGATCGTAATACATCAAAAGACTGAATGAAAGATATAAGAGACAAACGTCTTTTGTTAGGGAAAGAAGTGTAAAGATCTTTTATTGATAATATTAGTTCGGGTTGCCTCTGCATGGAGAGGTTCAGATCCTTACAATGGTTTTTCTCTTTGCTCGAAGAGTAGTGGTGAAGAAGAAGGAGCATCCCCCCCCCCTTTAGGGCTCTTTCTCTTAGTATTTATAGCTGTGCTCGTTGCCACTTGGCGTTGGACGGCCGTGGTCAGATCGAGAGGACGCTTGCCAACAAATGAATAGGTCGTGGCCTTATTGATTATGATGGATGATCTTAGAATGTTTGTCATCAACGAATAGTGACGCCATTTGTCATTCCAAATGTGCTTAAGAGATAATTAATCTTGTTAATAATCACGAGTCAAGTTTTGACCTATACACCTATACTAATGAAAGGTAAGCGTTCAATGGATTACTTAAGATGCACATAAATTGAATCGATAATCAATAAATTAAATTAACCTAGACTTGAATCTTAAGAATGACATATTTCATTACAATTCAAACAAGTAAACAATCCATTTTTGCTAACTTTACTAAGACTTTGACTTGGTTTTATTACAGTCTTAAATATACTTTTGAACATAAAAATATTAGTTCAAATAAATGTTGAAAAAAATATGTTGGCCTTGATAAACAACAAGTTGACAACTTCCCCCTAAGTTTATAGAATATTCAAGTTAAATCTGAATTACGACAAATTATTAAAATATTTTAAAAAGTAACTCCCATTTCTAATCGAGATGTTGTGAGTTCGAGTCTCCCCAAAGAAAGATGGGAAGTTCTTGGATGAAATGATGTCGGAGGTGTATTTGGAAACAGTCTTTCTACCCCAGAGTAGGGATCAAGTCTGCGTACACACTACCCTCCCTAGACCTCACTAAGTGAGATTATATTGGATTGTTATTGTTGTTAAAAAATAGTATAATGCACAAACTATTCCGTCCATTTTTGCTAATACTAAGACTTTTATTTGATTTTATTACATTTTAAAAAAATATTAGTTCAATTGTATTTGGAAAAAATATGTTAGGCCTAATGGCCTTGATAACAAGTTGTCAACTTCTCTCCAAGTTTATAGATTGTTCAAGATAAATCCGAATTATGGCATATCATTAAATTACTTTAAAGGGTCACCTAGTATATAAAATATTATATTTTTTACGATCCGTATCGGTAACCTATAGATAATATAGATATAATTTTATTATTTTATAGATAAATATTTAACACTAATCCTTTCCTTACATTATGATTGGTTTGGGGGGAGGGGAGGGGGGATGTTTCTGTAATCAAAATGTTGCAATAGATATCACTCTAACTACACAATATTACTCAATTCAAAACAAAATGTTAATATCACATTTTTCCATAATCGGTCTTCAAGAAGATCTAATCATTAATCATTAGTGGTTTAAGCATCGAATTAAGAAGAAATTTCCAAATTCGACAATTAGCCTTGGCGATTCGACAACTAGTAAGATACCATGTTTTTTGAAAAGTTTATTTGCCCTTGAATCTCAATCTATTGATTGATTCAAAAAATCATTAACAAAGGTGTTTGAAAAGAATCAAATTCTATTTGACAAAGTAATAAAAGAATATCCCATTATTCACTTTTTTAATTTAAAACCAGACTTTAATTTAATCGTTTTCTCAAATAAATACAGAAGAAGAAACAGACTCGAAACTGACGCACACACGCATTCAAAAGAAACGGAACACACACAAGTCAGTTGCAAAAAGGAGATTTTTCACACACACGCAGCGATCCACCCAAAATGAGCGGAAGCGAAGGAAGCTCCGGCTCCGCTGCCGGCGGCGGAGAAGCTGTCGCACCGGCAGCAGCGTCAACGGAGAAGAAGAAGGAGAAGTCAAGAGTCAGCAAAACATCGCAAATTCTATGGCACGCTCACCATAACGATGCAGCTGCCGTTCGGAAGCTTCTAGAAGAAGATCGGACGCTTGTTCAAGCTAGGGATTACGATAATCGCACTCCGCTTCATGTCGCGGCGTTACATGGCTGGATCGATGTTGCGAAGTGCTTGATCGATTATGGCGCCGATGTCAACGCTCAGGATCGTTGGAGAAACACGGTAAGATTCGTGCATTTGCTTATTTTTGGTAAATTTTGCGTAGTACATGTTATGCGTATACACTTGTATTAGTTGTGTGTGTATATATGAAACTGATAATTGGTAGTATCACTGTAATTTTTTTTACCTCTTACTGATTTTGGAGCAATTATAATAGCTGTTGATCTCTTATTAAAAAGAAAGCTGCTGTTATTTTCTCATGAATCTTACTGAAGTATATCTTGTTAATGAAATGAAAATTTAATCATCAGGAATTTGGATTTGAGTCTTCAGCTATTAAATGATGTCTTGTGATAAGTTGCAGTATTACCACGATTGACTATTCCACTGGACATCTGGTACTTCCCACCAGCACATGCAGATAGGAAGAAATCACCTAGCTGGATTTGAGCTCTTGTCTTCATTTACCACTAGGCCACATCCTTGGGTGCCGGTTCAGTCCGGTTATTTTGTAGTTAATAGGAATAGTTTTTACATTGTTACTGTAACTGACCTTGTTTAGAGGCATTGATGATCCAATTGATAGTTCATTTATCAATGCATGTAAAATTAAGAGCTTGATTTAAAAGAGTGCTAGTTATCCGCTTTCCCTAGGAGAATCGAATCCCATCCATATCTCTCTGGTTTTGTGTGTTCATCTACATTTTGAATCTTTTCCATGTGCCTGTTGTGACACTGACTTTTCGATGCAATCCTTGACTCTCAATCAGTTTCACTAGTCTGCTGTTTTTATATAAGTTTTCAATTGCTTGTGACAGCCTCTAGCCGACGCAGAAGGAGCTAAGAAACATCGCATGATTGAATTGTTAAAGACATATGGTGGACTATCTTATGTGAGTTTTACTCATTGTCCTTTTGATATATCTAATATCTCATAATGGTCGTTTGCCATTTAAAAAGCTTGAAGTTATCGGCATTTCATGCATCTACTTGTTCTTAGATTAAAAGATGAATTAACTAGTCGGGCTCCTACCTCTGTTGCCATCCAGGTCTGTGGTTGATGATCTAGCGGAGTTATTTATTAACTAACTGATCTTGTTCTTATAATTCCCGTGTTGTTAAAGGCCATGCTTGATTTGCAGTTAAGTCCTAAAGCTAGGTGCAGCATAATTTGGCGCTATGCGTCTCTTAGGTAGCGGTTTTGGTGGAGGCACCAAGGTTCCAAGGATGCACAAGTAGCAATGATCTGCTTTTCTATGGCAAAGAACCAGCAAGGAAAAAGAAAGGATTCTATATGGAAGTATATGTTAGTAGTAATTAGGAATACGAATTGGAAACTTAGCATCAGAAAACTTAAAACTCTAAACCTATAAGCGGGAAACTTAAAACTACTCAATTTGACCCATCTGTTCTAGCCTTGTTAAGTAGACTTACCTACATTGTATTTTCATCTCTTTTCTTTTATGTAACTAGTACATATACGCGAGACTTCTCCAAGAAGTTATTTACTTTATTGAAAAGATTTCATTGACATTAGCCTTTCGTTATTAGGAATGGCGATGGGATTCCATTGGCATTAGCCTTTCTTCATTAGGAATGGCGACGGGATTTCATTCCTTCCTTCATTAGGAATGACGATGGGCGGGTGCGGTGACGGTTGAGCCTTAACCCGCAAAATTTTCAACCCCCCCCCCCTTAAATAGTGTTTTTAATTGTTTCTGCCCCGCCCCGCCCAACTTAATATTTTCTTTTTCCATTTTGTTATTTAGTTAAACAAAATTAGAGTTATAATATAGGTAATTACCTTATTTAGTGTAGCTTGTCCTCCATAGGGGCCACTTTCACCTTGTCCCTGATAACTTCGTTCTTAATCTTATCTTTCTTGGTATGCACATACATCTCAATATCCATATTTCTGCTACTTTCAACTTCTGTATATGAAATTTTTGACGGGCCAACACTCAGCCCATACAATATAATCGGTCTTACCACCACTCTGTAGAACTTGCGCTTATGTCTTGGTGGCACATTCTTATCACACAAAACACTAGACGCGGATCTCCATTCATCCACCCTGCTCTAGTACGATGTGTAATATCCTCGTCAACATTCCCTTTGCCTTGGATTAAAGACCCAAGATATTTGAAATTGTGTCTCTTGGGATGACTTGTGTATCAAGCTTCACTTCCACTTCTTCTTCATGCGTCTCTTCACTGAACTTGCATTTCAAGTATTTTTTTCGACCAACTCAACCTGAAACCTTTAGACTTCAGGGTCTATCTCCAAACCTCCAGCCTAGCGTTCAACCTTGCATCGCGTCTCTTCAGTCAGCACTATGTCATCTTCAAATAACATACACTATGGCACCTCTCTTTGGATATTTCGTGTCAGCCCATCCATGGCAAGGGTAGAAACAAAAAAAAAAAAAACTTAAAACATAAATAGAATTGTTGATTAATTTAGATCAAAATTTAGCAATCGGAAATAAGTTCGAATCAAAATTTCACAAAGTAAGAATAAGTTTTCTTTTTAATATTCCGCGAGATTATGGTATCTAGTATATCTTGGAACTTCCATTTGCTTATGTCTTTCCCCAGGAACCTAGATGTGTCTTATCTCAACCCACAACCACCCTGCCCCACTTCAAATTCTAAGATCTGTTCCAGCTCCTCCCCGTACCCGCATCGCTCCATTGCCATCCCTATTCTTCATAAAGCACAATCTTTAACATCTTTGGCTTAAACTCCTTGCAAAAGCTTGACGCTTTTCTACATTTCTCACATTTAGCATCAGCGAATCTTTTCCTGGTTTTGTTCTCTTTTTAAGTATACTTGTTGATTAATATATGCAGACATTTGATATTCTCCAGCTCAGTCAAATTATATTGATTGTTGATTACCTAGGGAAGAGACAGCTATTGGATGATGACCCAGACCATATGTTGATTGATGGGGATGATTTAGTAGATCATTTAACTAAGTTGGGCAAAAATCTTATACTTTGCAAATAACTGATTGGTGCTTTGCCTTAACAACGAGCCGAGAGCGAATGATTGTTGGTTGCTACTACTATAGTAAGAAAATAAACTGAACAGCCTTGTGTGGGATGTGCAATTCATATCTTCCAAGTTATTGAACACCTTTGTCTTGTTCAGCCACTTCAAGATTTTCTTTACAAAATTATTGAGAATTACATGATTTTTTCTGAATATGCAAATAGCGTCTTCACAGGATTTGTCTTTGAGAGCCTCTAATGTATTAAGATAATGCTACAGGGGCAAAATGGAAGTCATTTTGAACCAAGGGCTGTTCCACCCCCTCTACCAAAGAAGTGTGACTGGGAGATTGATCCTGCTGAGCTGGACTTCTCAAATTCTGTAATCATTGGGAAGGTATGATCTGCTATTTTAGAAGTGACTGCTAATAAGCTTGTTGGAGGTTAAATTGAAGTCTGTTTAAGTTGCCTTATCCAGTGTCTTTTCTAATGAATTGGCAACTGTAGTATAAAAGACAGCTACTCTTGACTTCTTTTTATTGTTCTTTAAATAAAAGCTTTTTACCTCTGTGACTGATCGTCTTTTCTGAAGAGGTTTCTCCAAAAATAGAAAAGCAATTGAAGCTGAGATTGTGATGGTTAAGCTAATACTTGTTCTGTGGAGTGTTGTCGATTGTCGAATGAAAAATCTCAACTGCGTTAAGTTTTTTAATTAAAGAGATGTGAATGATTATATAGAATATAATTAGTTTTGCAATGTGTTTTAGCATTTCATTACATTCCAAAGTAGAAAGTATCTAATCAGGAAAGACCGACCATTTTTTGTGTTTGGGACCGTCACCCGAGGTGTTTTTTTTATTAGCGCTTTCCCTTGGTAAATTTATATTCTGTCTATAGTTTAAGAACTGTATGAGATGATTCTATTTCCTACCCACAAGAAAAAGGAGGGACAGTCTCTGGTGCTAAGTTGATTGTCCATTTTGCTTCAACCCGTTTATCTTTTTAACTATTTTTTTATACTTTCGTGCTTGATTCTAATAGCTTAATCTGCTTCTTATCCTGGTCAAGGATTTACCAGTGGGGTTGCTATTTATGTATCTAATATGGAAGCTGATATTGATAGGGGTCTTTTGGTGAGATATTAAAAGCTTGCTGGCGTGGAACACCTGTAGCTGTTAAACGCATCCTCCCAAACCTTTCAGATGATCGATTGGTGATGTAAGTTTCCTTGCGGGGTTAGCACTACAATATCCTGTATATATGATTTTGATATGTTGTGCTGTCGTTAACTCTTACCTTATCAAAAAAAAATGTTGTGCTGTCTTTGTTGTCTGCTATTGTTGTCAAATTTCACAGTTTTTTTCTTTTTTGGGGGTTGGTTGTGGGGCGGGGAATGGGGAAGGAGGATGGGAACTTATTTGGTCTCCTATGTTATATTTTGACCTATAAAGCTTTCCCTGTCCTTGACCAAAACAATAATGTTAACAAGAAGAAGCTGCTTTTGCAAACAAGTCACATCCTCTAATGGTCAATCAATCGTGGCGTATTTGCAAAGAATAAGGTTTCTTTTTACTCTGCTAATGTTGTAAGCGGACCCGGAATTAAAGTGGATCAAGAAGCTTCATATGATACCTAAAGCTGTCAACATCCCCTATTCACAATGGTTTCTCTTTAAGCTAGATACAGATTTATATAATTTTAAACGTAGGCTGTTACTTAGACCCTCTGCAGTTGATTAATTTTTTATATTTTACTGTCTTATTCGTTCTGCCTGATTTAATTCCTTTCTTGCAGTCAGGATTTCAGGCATGAGGTAAATTTGTTGGTGAAGCTCCGTCATCCAAATATTGTGCAATTTCTTGGAGCTGTTACTGAGAAAAAACCCTTGATGTTAATAACTGAGTACTTAAGGGGGGTATGTGGTTACCTTTTTTCCCTATATTTTGAAGTGAACATGGAAGCATTCTCTTTGAATCATGAAATACATGTGCTAATTTGGTGCTTATATTTGTTGTAGGGTGATCTGCATCAGCACCTCAAGGAAAAAGGTGCTCTTAGTCCATCGACAGCAATCAATTTTGCTATGGATATTGCAAGGTAGTTGGATATAGCATTCCATACTTCATTTTCCTTGAAAAACTCAAAATTCTCTTGATGTCTTCTAATTCTTGAAACTCATGTGTGCTTTGTTTTGAGTTGCTTATCTGCCCATGTGGTCAGCATGATTGATGGACTAAATGTCACTCGGTCTGTTGTGATTTACCTTCTGTCCAAAACTCGTCTTATTAACAGTTAGCTGGTCTATTGAACTTTTTCTTGGGGAAATGCAAAAAAGTGCATCCAGAAAATGATCCTGATGACATGAACAAGTTACTATACTCAGTAGCTCTTTCTGACCTGTGCCATAGCTTCTGTGATTTTCGTCCTCGTCATACCATTTAATGAGAAATGCTGTTGTTATCTGGCATTTTAGCCCAAGATTGCACTGCCTGGTTTTATTTAAAAAAGGAATTGCAATGCATAGTTTACTTCTGTAATGTTTGATGTTTCTGTGGGCAGAGGCATGACTTATCTTCACAATGAGCCGAATGTTATAATCCACAGAGATCTAAAGCCCAGGTCTGTTTTTCTCTCAACATGGTTCTGCTATAGGTTACATGTTGCTATTCACTCAGGGATCTTATTGTTTAATGAGAATGATGCTACCTTTTTTTTGTTATGATTCAATTAGCTTTAGTGCTGAATGTGTCAATGTTTCTAGGAATGTTCTTCTAGTCAACTCCAATGCAGACCATTTGAAAGTTGGAGACTTTGGATTAAGCAAACTAATCAGGGTTCAGAACTCCCATGATGTTTATAAAATGACTGGGGAGACGGGGAGCTGTAAGTGACAATTTCATATTTCTCCCTTGAATGATTGACATATCCTTTCAAATGTGTCATTTATTTGTGATATCTTTTTCTATAATCAAAAAATAGATCGCTATATGGCCCCTGAAGTTTTCAAGCACCGGAAATATGACAAGAAAGTCGATGTGTTCTCTTTCGCGATGATCTTATATGAGGTAATTCTGACTTTGGGCTCTGCCTGTTAGGATTAGGTGTAACATGATCGATGAAATAAATAGCTTATCAATGAATTTTCTACTGATGCAGATGCTAGAAGGTGATCCACCATTATCCCACTATGAACCATATGAAGCAGCCAAGTACGTGGCAGAAGGACACAGACCTATTTTCAGGGCAAAAGGTTTTACCCCAGAATTGAAAGAGTAAGTGCAAACTGGATCTTGGTACTCCCACTTTTTAAGCATATATCTTTAGCTATGTATGACACTGCGTAAATTAATGGATGGGGTGGGGTGACTAGGGGTGTGCATTCGATTTATCGATTATCGATTTAAACATATGCTTATCGTTATCGTTTCAATAAGGTTTCGATTTTTTCAATTTCGATTTATCGATTTTTGGGGCTTATCGATTCGGTTATCGATTACACCAATAAGAAAATTTTCGGGATTCCACGGAAAGTATATCGCTACAAACACGCCTAACTAATATGGACAAAAAGAAGCTAAAATAAGAAGAGCACCATTTATAACATAAGTATTGTGTCAACAAGCACATGAAACGAAACTAAAGTAAGGGATCAAATGTATGCCACCAACACTCCAATGGTATAAAAAAATAAAATACATCATCACGGCTAATTCTGTTTTTCATTAATTTGAACTTCATTCACTTGAGCTTTAAATATGATCATTCCTTAAATGTGGTAGAGGAAATAATAGCGCTAGGGACTTAGGGTAAAGGAAAGGGTATTATAAAATAAGGGTAAAAAAAAAAATTAAAATTATTTTTATGAAAAATTAAAAAAAAGTGTATCTTATCGGTTTATCGATAAACCAATAAACCGAAAAGGATAGGAATCGAAATCGATAACTCGATAAGGAAAATTTCGAATTCGAAATCGATAAATCGATAAACCGATATCGATAAATTGATAACAAATAATCGATTCGATTTATCGATAAACCGATTCGAATGCACACCTAGCCCTAGGGGTGACAACATGGACAAATGTGGGACAGTTAGAAGATGAGCTATAATATCGCAGGAGCACAGTGCAGTAGCTGGGTGTGTGAAAGCATTTAAAGATACTAATGCATGGTAAAGATTCTGGTAGGGGTGGAATAATGGGATTGCTAAAACTGAGATTACTTGCTGTGAATTTCGTCTTTCAGTGAGCTGTAGCCATCCTGCAACTATGAAGGAGAGTAACTAGTGAAGCAACTTAGGCAGCATGCTAAAGTTATTTGTTATTAAACTTGATCAGCAAACTTTCTTTGCCATTAGAGCATAGGAAAATTATCCTACGATTTAGAGAAGAGATCCTTTTAGATTAAGTGATGGAACTGTGTGTAAATATCTGCAGAGTGGGCTTTGGTAGATATAGATGTCCAGATCAATTCCGTCCACGTGTTTCAGGATGGGTTTTGGAATAAAAAGGAGAAACCGGTGTGAGATCATTATTTTAGTTTTATTATTGTTATTTACACATCTACTGATATGACCATATGTAGAAGCATCTATTAGATCTGTTGTGTAGTGAAATAGTCTGAGATATACTTTTTCTTCCTCTTGCGACCTTAGGCTTCATATATGCACGGCAAGGTTATTTCTTTTGACTATTTGCCAAAGCAAAAAGATTGGGATTAAGCTGGGTTTTTTGTTGTTGTTGTTGCCAAGGCAAAAAGATGGTGGTCAGGGCATTGTTTTGCTAAATTCAACTAATTTTTTGCAGGTTGGTGGAGCAATGTTGGGCACCAGATATGAACCAGAGACCTTCATTTCTGGAGATTCTAAAAAGACTTGAAAAAGTTAAAGAAGCTTTACCCTCGGAGCATCATTGGCACATTTTCACTTCATGACATCAAATTCAAGAGTTGACCACGTATTGAGTTGAATTCTCCCATCAAACTTGCTTTTGAAATTGATATGTTCGTATGATTGTGCATAGGATCAACTGGCTGGGGTCTGCGAAAACTGTTGCTGTACCAATTCTTTATGCCCCATTCGTCATTGCAGCTATGGTCGTTGTAGATTTGATCAACATATTTTCCTAATATACCCAAATAGAACCGTGTGGTCAATAGACCTGTAACAAAATTTATTAGTTTTGATTGTCAGATTTTCTATCCTCAATCCATCTGTATTAGTATTATTTTTTTTTTTTTGTGATTCCCAGTTGTGTACTTGAAAATTAAAGTGGCAACTGTGTTCTGTTTTTACCTTTGTGAGACTCTGGTTAAATGATAAAACTAAGATGGTTCTAATAGGAAATTCATACTTTATTATATCTTACAGACATCACCGTCCAAAGTGAAGCTAAAAAAATGTCGTGTGAGGAAAAAAGTTGAGAAGAATTCACTGATTTATCTATTTCACCCATTCATTCTTCTAGAGAAAGAGTTACTTTATAAATTGCTTGCGTTGACAATTACTGCAGTTCTTAGCATGTTTTATTCCCACTCCAACTATTACATTGGTAAAATAAAGTGCCCCTTTAAGTTGTTCTCAACGATCAACTGAACATCTCAATTGAGGCCATTTTCGGCTAGACACTTTATTTATTCAACCTGATCATGTCAGCCCTCGTAGCGTGAAATGCACCCTCTAGGACGTGAGTTGCCAAACTTAAAATTAGATCTTTTTTCTTTTTCTTTTTTACAAAAATAATGTGGACCCCACCTAATTTTGACACCCCTTCTCCAATTCCCTCCTCCACCCACCTTTGTCTTCATTGCAAAAGAACAAAATTACCAAATATATGATCACATCAATTCGAAATTTTTTGTATACCAAACCCATTCTTCTTAATATGCCTTTCATGGATGACCTCTTTACACCAGTAGACCTCTTATTAACAGTCTTCGCTCTGCACACCAAAGAATAGAACTAGCACTTATAAAAAAACATGCCTTTCATGGATGATCAAGACCAGTACATGTGTTACTTTTTGATTGGTCTATTTGACATGTCATTGGCAAGTGCAATCGCTTTATGTATTTCGCCTATTAGATTTGTCAATTCCACAGCTGCAGAAAGGGTGAAGAGCAAATAATACACACTTCATCCCATTTTATATTTTATATGAAGGTGTTTACTGGGCATGAAGTTTAAAAAAAAAAATTAAAACTTGTCATCATAAACAAGCGACTACACAATTATGTCATCAATGATAAAATGAAAAGTTTAAAATTAAATTGTTTTTAAATGTAAAAATGTACTATTCTCTTCGACAGTCGCAGACTAGAAAGGAAAGTGCCACATAAAATGGGATAGATCTGAGTAATAAATAAGAAAACCCGAGCATGGGCAGCACCAACTTCATTAACAATTCAAGATCTCTCTATCACAATTGACTCAACATTGTATTCCCTCTATGGAAAATTCTACACATACATGGAGTACTATAAAGCTATCAGAACAGTATTAGATAAGCTTTTTCTTTTCGAAAAAGGTCTTCAAATGCCACAACTGCAACCCTGCCACTGATAAACATATTAAGATTGACAAGCCAGTCATCCAAGCCATTTTGGAGTTGGTGGATCTGTTCAGTTTCTGCATTTCAGCTTCCCTACAACGTGCGAGAAAATTATCAAGCTTATGTTCATGAAAAATTGTAGTTAAATGTAACAACATTGCTTTAAATAATATGTTCGTGAGGATTGTTATCGAAAGATAAACCCACCTTTCACGGAGAAAAAACATCTCATCATGGATGGCTTGAACATTTTCATACATCTTCTTTAGTTCAAATTCCATTACCTAATAAGATGACGAGATGAAAGAGCATTACATTAGTCTCAACTCAAAACCCGAAAAGGTGCAATGATGCAATTCATTGTCAACAAATAAGACGCTTCCTCTTCCCCACAATTCTCCTATTCTTCTTTAATTCCTACCTTCAGAACTCAGAAGCCTCTTCGTCTCAAGAAAACGTTAATAGAACCTATGTTGCTCGGACTGTCCAGAAATGTTGCCGCATCCGTATCGGATCCTTCAAAGATGCATTACTTTTGAAAGAGCCAATACGCACCCAGCAACATCTTTGAAGAGTTGAGCAACATAGACTAGAACAACTGAAAATTTCTAATGCGAGCAAAAGTTCTGCGACAATCTTCTTCGTTTTGTATTATAACAGAAGAACTAAACTACAAAATTACTTTTACTGCGTCTAAATGAAAGATACAAGCCAATACCAAATGTCTGTCCTAAAGATTCTTAGTTAAGCTATATCAAGAGCAAGAGGAGCTTTACGCAATCAAACAGATATGAAGTATGTGCCATCACAAAAATGTAACAGGAAACCATATGCATTTCACAAGTTATGGACATATCCACAAGCCCATAACCTTTTATCTGAGATTTGATATGCATTGTGAATATATAAACCTCAGAAAGTGGAACATAGCATAAGACTGCTTCAAATGAATTCACTTTCCGTAGTGATACTTCAACGCAAACATCTATCCAGGTGAAGAGGTGAAGAATATCTGGTTCTAAAGAATATGAGTATAGCCTATAAATGAATAATAACTCACCACCAGCATTATGTTGTACAGCTGCAGAGGACAAGCTAAACAAAAGGTTTGCGACACAAACTTCTGTGTTGGTTGAGAAGAATTATGCCACTATCCAGCAAATTAAAGCCTAAAGTCAACGATTTCAAAGTCCATAGAGCTACGAAAATTTAAGCTAAACAGTATTTTCCTGTCATGACTCGTACCGAGGTGGTGAAAATGTAATTAAAAATAGAAAACCGTTATGAATGCCATGGATTTTATTATATTTTTCATTTTTCTTTTTGTGGTGAGAAATAACTTGTCAAGTCTTGAACAATGCAAATTCCAAGTATATAGCCACACTTGCCAGAAATACACTCCGAATCTAAAACAAAGACTCAACAATCAGCCCATGAATGTGTTATATATCTACAATTCTACATGAATGCTATCCTTGAACAGTTAGACATATAACATTCACGTGTTGCGTCTGATTTTACAGCAGTTTATTTTCCTTTTCTCCATTTGGATCCGTCCAAATGTAAAACTCATTCATACAAAAGTAACTACCTTTTTCTTAAATAAAATAAGCCGAAAGGAGCAATTATTAGAAATAGAATGATAAAGAGACCATAAAATACACGTCAGGCATGAGTTACTTCATGATGCTCTAAGAAGGAAATGCTTGTTCTTACAACTCCCTCTCTCTGCCACACAAAAACGCATTCCAAGAACTAAATCTATAACACTTTTGGAAGCATGCATCCTTTCATCTACCTCTCTTGACGATTGAGCCATGGGCTGTAAGGTATTAAAATTCTAGTGACGTGGTTTTATTTCACTACATCTTTTTATGACAGAATGACCTGCAACTAAAATAAATTTACTAAGAGCCTAATGGCCTTTGTAGGCTTTTTATTCTTATACTGAAACTAAAAAACATTTGCCAATAATATCCGCCTTATCCAAGTCACGCCTTTATAAGGGTAAAATGTTTATAGCCTATTCTCCCTTCTATTCTATTCCCCAGGAGGAAAATAGAAGTGCTTACAACATCATTTGCTGTAGTAGATTCTCCAGCAAAAGCAGTAGACATTAACTCCTATAGTTCATGCTTACATGCATACAGCAACATGAATCTCATTATATGCGCAAACAAATGCACAATATACTAATATCTTGATTAAAATGTGAAATGATAAATTTATTAGCACTTCTTTTGGCATTCCATTCGTTTTAAAGCCATTCATTCAGTTGATAAACTCTCTTTAAAACGAGTTTCATCTAGTAGAGATTCCAATATTGAGGGCACTAACGGGGTGAGAGGGCTTGACTCTCTTTTTCTCAATTAAAAAAAGTGGCTCGAACTCTTGACCGCATACCGGAAGCTATGATCCACATGCAGTAACCAACTGAATATCACTCCTCGAAGGAGATGGCGGATGAGGACTGCAACGAGCGCATGTATGCAATAGAGGCAAGATAACAGAGGCAATGACCACCGTGCAAGCACAGAACTGAAAGTATATAAGACGTTCCCAAATTCTGGTATATAACAACTATTCTTAATTCTAAATTACTTGGAATCAGCTATATAATACCTAATCTATCAAAAAATTGAAAGCCTTCAAACTAAACAGCAACCCTAATTTTCATTGTTTCTTCTTATGGAAAGGTTAAAATGAGGAAAAGTGACAAAATCAAATGGTTGGCTTGTACTAATGTTGTAGTCTATGAGACTTCTCATTTTTGTAGAACGCTCTATCATGAACAATGGATGCTTATGAGCTATATTGTTCCAGTCTAAGGTTATTTCTCATTAAACCTAAGGATGAGTACAAACTGCCATATCGTCTTGGCAAATGCAACAAAAGTAGATGTGGAATTGATATACATTAGCAGGTAGATAAAAGACGAATGGGGCTTACTTCAACAGAGCCTTTCTTGGCAACATTTGTCCAATCTTTAGCAGCAAAACCAGTCTTCCAGTCAAAATCGAGGGTAACAGTTACAGGGGGTTTGTGATCAGCAGCAAAGAAGCAAGTCATATAATCCCCAGCTTCCGCAGTCTCAAAAGCAAAATTCCCTTCAGCAACATTGTCGGATTGGTGATAAGTATTTCCATATGTTGATGTCACCTAAATTGCACATATCAGTTATTACTTCATCTTCATCAAAACCAGAAGAAGCATCTTCATCAAAACCAGAAGAAGCATCTTCATTTGAACAAAATAATCAATCAAATATATTTTTTACTAATACCTTAACAACTCAAGCTTTCATGGGTATTGGAGTGAAATGGGCCAGTATAGACCGAAGCATACAGAGATTGAAGCACAGTATTGACTGGTAAATTCAAAATTGACTCGTTACAACTCCAATTCACAGTTCTAACTAAAACATCTAACATGTACAAACCACTCTTGGTTACCCAAAAAGTGACCGAAAGCTCAATTTTTTTACCATAAAAAGATCAAAAAAGAAGAACCATTTGCATAAATAGTAAATAAATCAATTAAAATTAAATTTTTACATCTCCAATATAAAATTCACATTTCTAACCGAAAAATCCAACATTTACAGACCATTCTTCGTTAGCCAAAGATCCACAAAAGGACTCAAATTTCAACATAATAAGATTAAAAAATAAGACCCTTTTGCTTAAATAGCAAATAAATCAATAAAATTGAATCTTTACAACTCCAGCATAAAATTCACAGATCTAACTAAAACATCTAACACGCACAAACCATCCACAATTCACAAAAAGACTCAAACTTTAACATAAGCAAATAAAATAAGGAAATCTCGTTTGCTTAAATAGAACATAAATCAATAAAATTGAATCTTTACACCTCCAGCATGTTCTAACCAAAACATCCAACATGCACAAACCATTCACAATTCACAAAAAGACTCAAACTTTAACATAAGCAGATAAAATAAGGAAATCCATTTGCTTAAATAGCACATAAATCAACAAAATTGAATCTTTTACAACTCCAGCATAAAATTCAAAGTTCTCTACCAACACATCCAACATGCACAAACCATTCACAATTCACAAAAAGACTCAAACTTTAACATAAGCAGATAAGATAAGGAAACCCCATTTGCTTAAATAGCACATAAATCAATAAAATTTAATCTTTTACAACTCCAGCATAAAATTCAAAGTTCTAACCAATACATCCAACATGCACAAACCATTCACAATTCACAAAAAGACTCAAACTTTAAAATAAGCAGATAAAATAACGAAACCCCATTGGCTTAAATAGCATATAAATCAATAAAAAATAGTAGCAAGAAAAAGAAAATTACCCTGACTGTAACTTTGTGAGTATCAGGCAAAGGATAGCCTTCGTTGGGGTTAACAATATGGTATTTGCCTACAGTCATAGCATGGCTTTTGATGTCTTCAGCTATGCATTTAGTCTGACCTGATAGCAGATCAAATCTAAGGGATTTCACTTGGGTCGATATAAACCCCAAAATTAGGACCAGCAATAAGGTGTTGCTTCTCTGAATCATCATCCTACTGTTAGATTTTAGGAGGGGAAAAAAAGACAGAAGGGAATTTTTATAAAGAAATAATTGCTAGATTTTCAAGTGATGGTGGGGCTGGGAATGTTGGTCCATAGAAGAGATTCAGATTGAGAGAGATGAAGGAATATTGTGGTATTAAAAAGAAAAAAAGGGTTTTGTTTTCTTGATGTCTTCACGAGGGGTTTCTGATTTACAAATTACAATACAATTCTACATCATATTTTCTCCTTTTCAATTTTCTTTCTTTTAAAATACAAGAATCTTTTCTTTTCTTTTCTTTTCTTTTCTCATTAAAACACAAGAATTTAGTCATTTACTAGTAATATAATTTTTAGCAGGGGACTAGTTCAAATTTACATCTCTGCTGTATAAAGTATCTTTCTTTTTTCCTTTTGGTAGAAATACGAAATTTTATTCATTAGCTAATTCTATTACATAGAACTAGAGTCCCATTGACTCATTAATAGATACAGCTACCATGCTATTTTCATTTGGATTACAAGTTACAAAAAGATTCCCAAATTAAGCCAAGTTAATAAGTATAATACTAGATACAAGCCTAGGTACGATTGAGCCAATTTTGTCATCATGGACCATTTTTCAAAAAGGCATATGGTGGTTGTTCCAAAAAGAGATAGAGGGCTATTGTTTGTTTGTTTGGATCCTTGGGTGGCCAAAAAGTGAGCAACTTTATTTCCTTCTTTGAAATTATGCCGAATCGAAAACTTCTCCAATTTACTCAGTAGTGACCCGCACTCAGTAACCAAGTTAGCATATATCGAATAAGAATCTTCATCAATCAAGTGAATGATATCCGTAGCATCAGTTTCAGTTTCTAAGTTTAAAAGGTTTCTATCACATGCTAATTGTAGCCGGTCTTGAGAGCTAGTAGCTCCATGTAAGCAGGGGTATAGGCAACGGCTGAGGTGTAAAAACTCAAAACCTCGCTTTTAGTTACTTCGATATGTGTGCGCCGGAAAATTTTTATGTTAAAATATGTGAATTCTGTGAAAAATTTGAAGAATTTTGATATTAATATTGATATAGTTGACTTTGGTCAATATTTTGGGTAAACGGACCTGGACCCGTGATGCGGCCCAAGGAGGTCCGTAGAAAAATATGGGACTCGGGCATATTCCCGGAATCGAAATCCGAGGTCAGTGCCCAATTATAGAATTTTTGAAAGAAATTATTTTTCTGAAAATGATATGAAAAATTAAAATAAAAATTAGTTAGAAACTATAGGAATCGGGCTCGTATTTTGGTTCCGGCGCCCGGTACAGGTCTTAAATATGCGTTAAGCGGTTTCTATGAATTTTGGTCGAAATCGGACGTCGTTTGACGTGTTTCGGACCTAAATATCTAAAGTTAGAGGTTGAAGAACTTTGAAATGAAAATTGATAATTTTGGGGTTTGATTCATTGAATTTGACGTTATTTTTGCGATTTGATCGCTCGACTAAGTTTGTAGGATGTTATTGAGTTGGTGTATGTATTGGGTTGGGAGTCCCGAGGGCTCGGGAGTGATTCGGAGGTGGTTCGGGGTGATTCTACACTTACAAATACATCAGATTTTCCAGTTTGTTGCAGACAGACCTTTGTTCTATGCGAACGCAGCCCTTTTTCACGTTCACATAGCTATGACCTTCCCTTTCGCGTTCGCATAGCACATAATTAAGCCCCAAAAATTTTCTTCTACGCATTCGCACACCTCCCTGGGGAACGCGTAGACCAACTTGGATCCTCCCCAGATTTCCCTCTTCGCATTCGCACACTTCTACCGCGAACGCGATGCCTTTCCGCCCAGTCTTCTTCGCGAACGCGACTCAGCCCCCGCGTTCGCATAGGGTTATTCTCTCTAGTGATTTTAAAGCTTAAAAACATAACCTATTTCGGGATTCTTCCACATTTTCACACGAGCTCCTTTCCTAAGTACTCCATAGACGAATTTCAAGCTCTTCTTTCTCCACAGCTCTTTGGGTAAGTGATCTTAACTTCGTCTTCTCTTAATTTCTTCATCTAATTTCTAAATTCCTAGACCTAAATCATAAATGCAAGGTATAAATTGGGGATTTGGGTAGAACTAGGGCTTTGGGATTTTGGGCGATTCAACCTCAATTTGGGGTCGAATCCTAAAACAAATTACATATTTGAACTCGTGGGGTTAAGGGTGATTGGGTTTGGTCCTAGCCTCAAGTTTGGACCATGTGGGCCTAGGGTCGGTTTTTGGTATTGTTGGAAGAATGATAGGAAGTTCATTTCTATGCTATGGAATTGTGTCTTTTAGCCATTATTGATAATATTGAACTTAATTGTGCCTAGATATCATTGTTTCGGAGTTGGACTCTAGCGGAAATGCGATGTTAGAGTCTTGATTGCTATTTTCGGACCGAGGTAAGCGTTTGATCTAACTTTTGGATTGAGGGAATAGGATTAGAATATTATTTGCTATGTGCTAAATGTGGAGTACGGTGTATAGGCATGGTGACGGTTATCTGTGCACCGGAGTCTAGCATGACCATGAGTCTTAATTATCTCTAAATTTGAATGATATGACCCAGCTTCTTGTTTAATTGATAAGTTTCATATAACGTGAACGGTTGAGGGTAAATAGTGATTTGTGGTATTTGGAGTGTTGGCTCGGACAAGAATGTGTTAGTTGTGATAGAGACGATTTAAAAGAGAACATGTTGTGAATGTTCCCTTGTCGGGACGTGTAGTATAATGTTATGAATTCTCCCTTACCGGGATATTTTGGGTTGTTAGTTGTACCCTTACCGGGTTAAACTGTATGTTGTTAAATTTCCACTAATGGAGCCTTCTTTACAAAATTATATATATTTTGAACTATGATATGGGATCGTGTGGCGCGCCGACCACTTATACGTTATGAAATGGGATCGTGTGGCACATCGTCCACGTATGATATTGAAATGGGAACAAGTGGTACGCCGACCACAACTTATATTGATTATTTTTATTGGCTTTCAATGCTGGTGACATATTGTGCACCGTGGAATGGGAGCGAGTGGTACGCCTACCATGTAATATATGAAATGAGATCGTGTGGCACGCCATCCACTTATATGCTACGTTATGGGATCGTGTGGCGCACCGACCACTATATATATAAATCATGAAACCGGTGTAGCCCTGCAGTTTATTATTGATAGTTCTTTTCAGTTGTTATTCCCCGATGGCATGTCCCCTCCCAGCTTATTTTGCATTATCTGTTAGTGTTTTCTTGCACTTGCATATATATATATATATATATATATATATATCTGCACAGGTTAATTTTGGTAGGTCTTGTCTAGCCTCATCACTACTTCGTCGGGGTTAGGCCAGGGACTTACCAGCACATGGGGTCGATTTTGCTGATGCTACACTCTATGCATTTCTGTGCATAGATCAGGATGCAGCTTACAGACCGCAGCGGTAGGATTTTTGGGAGCTATCTTCAGGCCAGGGACTCTCGTGGTAGCCTAGCAGGCGTTTGCAGGCCGAAGTCACTTTCCTTACTTTTCGTTAGTTCATCTTGTATCAGACAAACATTATGTATTTCTTTTCCAGACTTTGATTGTAGTATTCCGTAGTAGTCTGTGAGTAGTGACACCAGATACTGGGTAGAGGTGTATTTTGAAACTTCCGCATTTCCTTTTGCAGTTAATTAAGTATTATAAGTCTTCCGCTTTGATTATTATTTCAGTTTATTACACTTGTTTAAATGAAAACAATAGAAGTGTTGTATTGTTTGGCTTGCCTAGCTCCAACAGTAGGTGCCATCACGACTCTCGACGGTGGAAAATTCGGGTCGTAACAAGTTGGTATCAGAGCACTAGGTTACTTAGGTCTCATAACTCACAGACAAACTCGGTAGAGTCTAAGGGATCGGTATGGAGATGTTTGTATTTATCCCCCAAAGGCTACAAAGTTAGGAAAATTTCACTTTGTTCATTCTTGTCGTGCGATTCTGTTTCTCAAAATACTTATTGTCATTCTACTATGTTCTTTCGCAGATGGCGAGAACACGTGCTTCCTCTTCTACTACGCAGCAGCCCGAACCCCAGCAACAAATCCTATTAGGGGCATATAGCAAGGTCGAGGTCGTGCCAGAGGCCGAGGTCGGGGCATAACTCAGCCCCAAGCAGCAGTCCCAGAGGTGGAGCCTCATGTTGACTATGATGAGGAGGTTCCAGCACCAGCAGCTTCAGTGGGCCCTGCTCAGGTCCCAGAGGGCTTCATAGCCACTCCAGTCTCCATGATACTTTGGTACGACTGGGAGGCTTTATGGATAGCGTCTCTAGAGCGGGTTTGCTTCCCATGGCACCAGCCACATCTCAGGCTGGGAGGAGTTCAAACTCCCACTACGCGTACTCCGGAGCAGGTAGCACCTCAGGCTCAGGTTCCAGCAGTTCAGCCAGCTGTGGCAGCTCAGCCGTGTATTCCAGCTCAGACCGTCGATGGTGCGGCTATGTCCGCGGATGCTCTATGGAGGCTAGATCGGTTCACCAGGCTCTTCACTCTCACATATAGCGGTACTCCGTCAGAGGATGCTCAAAACTTCATATGCAGCTGTCATGAGGTCCTTCGGACCATGGGTATATTGGAGACCAATGGGGTCGACTTTGCCACTTTTTGCCTAGCAGGATCGGCCAAGACTTGGTGGAGATATTTCTGTTTAGTTAGGCCAGCAGGGTCGCCATCATTGACCTGGGGCCAGTTTTCCGAGCTATTTCTGGGAAAGTTTCTCCCAGTTACTCAGAGGGATGCCCTTCGCAGGCAGTTTGAGCGTCTCCAGCAAGGCTCTATATCAGTTACGCAGTATGAGACTCGGTTTATTGATCTTGCACGCCATGCTATTGTGATAATCCCCACCAAGAGAGAGAGTGTGCAAGGTTTGTGGATGGTTTGGTTCAGCCGATCCGTGTTCAGATGGCCATGAGTGCCGGGAGTGAGATTTCATTTCAGGAGGCGGCAGATAGTGCTCGCCGGATAAAGATAGCACTTTCTCAAGGAGGTGGTCAGGGGTCTGATAATAGGCCTCGTCATTCTGGTAGATTCGGTGGTACCTCGTCTGGAGGTAGGGATTCTTATGGTAGATGCCATCCTCCGAGGACCTTTCAGTCAGCTCTCCAGGCCTCTTATGGTACTCTAGGTGGGCGTGGTTCTCAGCCGCAGCATTCTAACCAGCAGCTCTTTAGTTCACCATCAGCTCCTATCAGTGCACCACCACTTCGTTATTCTCAGCAGCCGAGGGCTTGTTTCACTTACGGTGATCTAAGGCACATTGCCAAGTATTGCCCTCGAGCTTCCAGCAGTTCTCAGTAGGAGGGTCCTCACCCCATGAATCAGGCACCAGGTGACACCCAGCTTGCCCAGCCAGCTAGAGACGGGGGTAAGGATCATAGAGGTGGAGGTAGAGACCGTAGAGGTGGAGCTCGGACCCCCAGAGTCAGGGGTCAGCCAGTAGTCGATCATCCCAGGGACACAGTTCAGGAAGGTGGGGCCCAGCCCCATTGTTATGCTTTGCCAGCCAGGCTAGAGGCCGAGTCATCAAATGTTGTGATTACAGGTACTATTCTAGTCTGTGATAGAGGTGCTTCCGTGTTGTTTGATCCGGGATCTACGTATTCATATGTTTCGTCCTATTTTGCACCCTATTTGGTTATGCCTAGTGAGGCCTTAGGTATTCCTGTATATGTGTCTACACTGGTGGGTGATTCTATAGTGGTCGACCGAGTGCATCGTTCATGTGTGGTAGTATTTTAGGGTTTTGAGACCCGTGTCGACTTATTGCTTTTAGATATGCTGGACTTCGACGTTATATTAGGGATAGATTGGTTGTCCCCGTATCATGCTATTCTGGATTGTCACGCCAAGACCGTGACCTTGGCTTTGCCATACTTGCCCCGACTTGAGTGGAAAGGGACCCCAGGTCATTCCACCTGCAGTGTTATTTCATATGTCAAGGCTCGACTCATGGTCGAGAAGGGCTGTCTAGCATATCTGGCGTATGTTCATAACTCCAGCGTAGAGGTTCCATTTATTGACTATGTTCCTATTGTTCTGGAGTTCCCCGAGGTTTTCCCTTCAGACCTGCCGGGTATGCCGCCTAACAGGGATATTGATTTCTGTATTGACTTGGCTCCGGACACTCAACCTATTTCCATTTTTCCGTATCGCATGGCCTCGCCAGAGTTGAAAGAGTTGAAGGAGCAACTTCAGGACTTGCTTGATAAGGGTTTCATTAGACCTAGTGTATCGCCTTGGGCTGCGCTAGTGTTATTTGTGAAGAAAAAAGATGGGTCGATGAGGATGTGCATTTATTACCGGCAGTTGAACAAGGTGACGACAAAGAACAAGTATCCACTGCCGAGTATTGACGATTTATTTGATCAGCTTCAGGGTGCTAGGTTTTTCTCGAAATAGATTTGAGATCTTATCATCAGCCGAGGATTAGGGCGTCTGATGTCCCTAAGACAGCATTTCGCACTCAGTATGGGCATTATGAGTTTTTGTTCATGTCATTTGGGTTGACCAATGCCCCGTCAGCACTTATGGAGTTGATCAACCGAGTGTTCTGGCCCTATTTGGATTTGTTCGCGATTGTTTTCATTGACGATATTCTGATATACTTCCGCAGTCAGGAGGAGCATGAGCAGCACCTTAGAGTGGTTCTTCAGACTCTGAAGGATAGTCAGTTATACGCCAAGTTTTTGAAGTGCGAGTTCTGGTTGAGTTCTGGTGCATTTCTGGGTCATGTTGTTTCAGCAGAGGGTATTTAAGTGGACCCAAAGAAGATTGAGGCAGTCAAGAACTGGCCTCGGCTAGCATCAGCTACAGAGATCCGGAGTTTCTTGGGGTTAGCAGGTTACTACCGACGGTTCGTGGAGGGGTTTCATCTATTGCAGTCTCGATTACTAGATTGACCCAGAAGGGTGCCCAGTTCAGGTGGTCAGATGAGTGCGAGCCGAGCTTCCAGAAGCTCAAGATAGCTCTGACTACGACGCCGGTATTGGTTTTGCCCACGGGATCAGGGCCTTATACCATCTATTGTGATGCGTCCCGTATTGGGCTTGGCGCAGTGTTGATACAGAATGGCAGAGTCATAGCATATGTTTCGAGACAGTTAAAGATCCACGATAAGAATTATCTAGTTCATGACCTAGAGTTGGAAGCCATTGTTCATGCCTTGAAGATTTGGAGGCATTATCTATATGGTGTGACGTGTGAGGTGTACACGGATCACAAGAGTCTTAAGTACTTGTTCAAATAGAAGGAGTTGAATTTGAGGCTGGGGAGGTGGTTGGAGTTGTTGAAAGACTATGATGTTTCTATCTTATACCACCCGGGAAAGGCCAATGTGGTGGCCGATGCATTGAGTAGGAAGTCCGACATAGGTTGTCTTGCCTATATTCTGCTCAACCAGAGACCGCTTGCTTTGGATGTTCAGGCCTTGGCCAACCGAATTGTGAGGTTGGATATTTCTAAGCCTAGCAGGGTGTTAGCTTGAACGGTTGCTCGTTAGTCATTGATGGAGCGTATCCATGAGCGGCAATTTGATGATCCCCATTTGTGTTTCCTGAGAGACATGGTGCAGCGTGGAGGTGCCAAGAAAATTACCTTGGGAAATGATGGTGTATTGAGATTGCATGGGCAAGTTTGTGTGCCCAATGTTGATGGTATTAGGGAGTTGATCTTAGCGGAGGCCCAAAGTTCTCGGTATTCTATTCATCTGGGCGCCGCGAAGATGTATCAGTATTTGAGGCAGCATTATTGGTGGCGCAGAATGAAGAAAGACATTGTTGCATATGTGGCTCGTTGTCTGAACTGTCAGCAGGTTAAGTACGAGCATCAAAGTCGTGGTGGTTTATTTCAGAGGATTGATCTTCCCGAGTGGAAGTGGGAGACGATTACCATGGATTTCGTTTCTGACCTTCCGATGACTCGGAAGAAGTTTGATGCTATATGGGTTATTATTGATAGGCTGACCAAGTCAGCGCATTTTATTCCAGTTGCCACCACCTATTCGTCCGAGAGATTTGCTGAGATTTATATCAGGGAGATCATTCGCCTTCATGGGGTGCCGATATCTATCATTTTGGATTGAGGTCCGCAGTTTACCTCGCATTTCTGGAGAGCGGTACGGCAGGAGTTGGGCACCCAGGTTCAGTTGAGTACATCATTTCATTCCCAGACAGACGGTCAGTCCGAGAGTACTATTCAGATTCTTGAGGATATGCTCCGAGCCTGCGTTAAAGATTTTGGAGGCTCGTAGGACCAGTTTTTGCCTCTAGCGGAGTTTGCCTCAACAACAGCTATCAGTCCAGCATTCAAATGTCTCCATATGAGGCATTGTATGGTAGGCAATGTCGGTCACCAGTCGGATGGTTTGAGCCGGGGGAGGCACGGTTATTGGGTACAGATCAAGTTCAGGAGGCCTTGGACAAGGTCAAGATCATTTAGGACAGACTTCAGTCAGTTCAGTCCAGGCAGAAGAGTTATGCAGACTTCAAGGTTAGAGATGTTGCTTTCATGGTTAGTGAGCGAGTATTGCTCCGTGTATTACCTATGAAGGACGTGATGAGATTCGGGAAGAAGGGCAAGCTTAGACCTAGGTTTATTGGCCCATTTGAGATTTCAAGCGAGTGGGAGAGGTGGCTTATAGGCTTGCCTTGCCGCCTAGCTTGTCCGTCGTGCATCCAGTTTTTCATGTATCCATGCTTCGGAGGTATCATTGCGATCCAACCCACGTATTAGATTTCATCACTGTCCAATTGGACAAGGATCTGTCAGATGAGGAGGAGCCGGTGGCTATTTTAGACCGGCAAGTTCGGCAGTTGAGGTCGAAGAGTTTTCCTTTATTGCATGTTCAATGGAGAGGTCAACCTCCTGAGGCATCGACCTGGGAGTCCGAGTCTGATATACGGAGCCGTTATCCTCATCTATTCCCCGACTCAGGTACTTCTTTCTTTTGTCCATTCAAGAACAAATGGTTGTTTTAGAGGTGGAAGATGTGATAACCCAAAGGGTCATCACCGTAATTCTCCCTTTTTTCCGTGCTTTTGAGACCTTGAAAACCTTGCTTTTAGTTGTCTCAATTTGCGTGCACAGTCCTGGCACGAAGCTAGAAAATTTTAATGTTAAAATATCTTAATTCTATGGAAAATTTGAAGAATTTTAATATTAATATTGATATAGTTGACTTTGGTCAACATTTTGGGTAAATGGACCCGGACCCATGATGTGGCGGTCTCGTAGGTCTGTATAAAAATATGGGACTCGGGCGTATTCCTGGAATCGAAATCCGAGGTCCCTAGCCCGAGTATAGAATTTTTGAAAGAAATAGTTTTTCTGAAAATGATATGAAAAATTGAAATAAAAATGAGTTAGAAAATATAGGTATCGGGATCGTATTTTGGTTCTTATGCCCGATACAGGTCTTAAATATGCATTAAGCGCTTTCTGTGAAATTTCGTCGAAATCGGACGTCATTTGGCGTGTTTTAGACCTAAATATCTAAAGTTGGAGGTTGAAGAACTTTGAAATAAAAAATGATGATTTAGGGGTTTGATTCATTGAATTTGATATTATTTTGGCGATTTAATCGCTCAACTAAGTTTTGTAGGATGTTATTGAGTTAGTGTGTATTGGGAGCCCCGAGGGCTCAGGAGTGATTATGAGATGGTTCGGGGTGGTTTTACACTTAGAAATACATCATATTTTCCAGTTTGTTGCAGACAGACCTTTGTGCTATGCGGAAACAGCCCTTTATCGCATTCGCATAGCTTTGACCTTCTTCCTTTTCGCGTTTGCAGTGTTCCATGGCGTTCGCATAGCATAGAGTTAAGCCCCAGAATTTTCCTTCTACGCGTTCACACATCTCCCTCGCGAATGCGTAGACCAACGTGGACCTTCCCCATATTTCCCTCTTCGCGTTCGCACACTTCTACCGCGAACGCGATGCCTTTCCACCCAGTCTTCTTCGCGAACGCGACTCAACTCCCACATTCGCATAGGGTTATTCTCTCCAGTAATTTTAAAGCTTAAAAACAGAACCCATTTCGGGATTCTTCCGCATTTTCACACGAGCTCCTTCCCTAAACACTCCATAGACGAATTTCAAGCTCCTCTTTCTCCATAGCTCTTTGGGTAAGTGATCTTAACTTCATTTTCTCTTAATTTCTTCATCTAATTTCTAAATTCCTAGACCTAAATCATAAATTCAAGATAGAAATTGGGGGATTTGGGTAGAACTAGGGCTTTTTGGATTTTCGGCGATTCAACCTCAATTTGGGGTCGAATCTTAAAACAAATTACATATTTGAACTCGTAGTGTTATGGGTGATTGGGTTTTGGCCCGAGTCTCCAGTTTGGACCATGTGGGCTCTGGGTCGGATTTTGGTATTTCTGGAAGAATGATAGGAAATTCATTTCTAGGCTATGGAATTGTGTCTTTGAGCCATTATTGATAATATTGGACTAAATTGTGCCTAGATATCAATGTTTCAGAGTTC
This sequence comes from Nicotiana benthamiana, assembly GCA_034376525.1. Taxonomy (NCBI): domain Eukaryota; kingdom Viridiplantae; phylum Streptophyta; class Magnoliopsida; order Solanales; family Solanaceae; genus Nicotiana; species Nicotiana benthamiana. The sequence continues at coordinate 41,775,855 of CM067340.1, read as the reverse complement.
GATTCTAGAGGAAAGGTGGTGTTAGAGACTTGATTGCTATTTTCAGACCGAGGTAAGTGTTTGATCTAACTTTGGCTTGAGAAAAGAGGATTATGATATTATATGTTATGTGCTATATGTGGAGTCGGTGTATAGGCATGGTGACAGTTATCTATGCACCGGATTCTAGCATGACCATGAGTCTTAATTATTTCTAAATTTGAATGATAAGACCCGGCTTCTTGTTTAATTGATAAGTTTCATATAACGTGAACGGTTGAGGGTAAATAGTGATTTGTGATATTTGGAGTGTTGGCTCGGACAAGAATGTGTTAGTTGTGATAGAGATTATTTAAAAGAGAACATGTTGTGAATGTTTTCTTGTCGGGACGTGTAGTATAATATTATGAACTCTCCCTTACCGGGATATTTTGGGTTGTTAGCTGTACCCTTGCCGGGTTAAAGCGTATGTTGTTAAATTTCCACTAATGGGGCCTTCTTTACAAAATTATATATATTTTGAACTATGATATGGGATCGTGTGGCGCGCCGACCACTTATACGTTATGAAATGTGATCGTGTGGCACATCGTCCACGTATGATATTGAAATGGGAACAAGTGGTACACCGACCACAACTTATATTGATTACTTTTATTGGCATTTGATGCCGGTGACATATTGTGCATTGTGGAATGGAGAAAGTGGTACGCCTACCACGTAATATATGAAATGAGGTCGTGTGGCAAGACATCCCCTTATATGCTACGTTATGAGATCGTGTGGTGCGCCGTCCATTATATATATAAATCATGAAACCGGTGTAGCTCTGTAGTTTATTATTGATAGTTCTTTTCAGTTGTTATTCCCCGATGGCATGTCCCCTCCCAGCTTATTTTGCATTATCTGTTAGTGTTTTCTTCCACTTGTGTGTGTGTGTGTGTGTGTATATATATATATATATATATATATATATATCTGCACAAGTTAATTTTGGTAGGTCCTGTCTAGCCTCGTCACTACTTCGTCGGGGTTAGGCCAAGGACTTACCAGCACATAGGGTCGATTGTGCTGATGCTACACTCTAATTTCTGTGCATAGATCAGGATGCAGCTTACAAACCGCAGCGGTAGGATTTTTGGGAGCTATCTTCAGTCCAGGGACTCTCGTGGTAGCCTAGCTGGCGTTTGCAAGCCGAAGTCCCTTTCCTTACTTTTCGTTTTTGTTTATCTTGTATCATACAAACACTATGTATTTCTTTTCCAGACTTTGATTGTAGTATTTCGTAGTAGTCTGTGAGTAGTGACACCAGATACTGGGTAGAGGTGTATTTTGAAACTTCTGCATTTCTGTTTGCAGTTAATTAAGTATTATAAGTCTTCCACTTTGATTATTATTTCAGTTTATTACACTTGTTTAAATGAAAACAGTAGATGTGTTGTATTGTTTGGCTTGCTTAACTCCAACAATAGGCGCCATCACGACTATTGACGATGGAAAATCCGTGTCGTGACAATCAATGTTGAGCTTAACAGAAAAAACTTTGGGCGGGAGACACTCTATTGAGATAGTTGTAGTAGGAAGGGTATAGCTGGGAGAGTTTGTAGAATATTTGAACTCTTTGCAACGCATGATCATATCTAGCAATAGTTGGTTGCATAATTGTTAAACGAGTTGTGATTTTATTGAGCCAAAGATGCCAAATAGCAAATGGGAAGAATTCTTCCCATGGGGTACCCAAGTGATCAAACGCTATGTTTGTATCTTTGAATAGAGTGAGCCAATGCTCAGAATTTTGATTTAGGGGAATAAAATCTAGGCGTGCATCGCTTTAAAATTTAATGGCTATAGGGCAGTCGAAGAAAACGTGGGTAATTGTCTCTTATGCCTTTTCCTTATTGAAAAGTGTCAATGTTAAGGCCAATTTAGTGTAGATAATGTTTTGTAGGAATCCGTTTATGGGAGCATTGAAAAAAGAGATATTTAATTTTATGGAGGGTGCTTAACTTCCAAATCCAATAGAACTTATAGTTAGTAAGTGTTGGAGTGGAGAGAAGTTTATAGGTGGAGCTCGTGGAAAATAAACCGTGAGCATAGCCCCAAGTTGGGATGTCTCGTGTGTTGTTGATAGTGGCATAGTTAATGGAAAAAAATTGTTCCTTATATCCGCAGGGAGAACAAAGGACGCTTTGGAGAGGTCCCAATTATCAGAATTCCAAAGATTCATAACTTTAAGATTTTTGTCAGATTGGTTTAGTGGCCCCTAGATAAGGGTATTTAAAGGTGGGAGACCAGCTATCCATGCATAGAACCAACAACTAGTGTTCCCTGGAGCAATTATCCATTCAAAACCCTCACTGCATATTTTCCAACCTATAAGGATGTTATTCCAAATGAAAGAGTGGGAGGTGGGGTTTCTCTTATGGTTGTATTTGCTAATTAATGTGTGGGCCCATTTGGAACCTGAGCTATTGAAATGTCTCCAAGAGAAACTTTTAAGTGAGACTAGGTTTTTGTCATCTGCTTTACTAAGTCCTAGGCCCCCAGCATGCTTAGGTTAAGTGACGATGGAATATTTGATGTAGTGAATTTTCTTTTTCAGAGTGGTGGTTCTCCAGATAAAATCTCTTTGAATTTTGTCAATTTACTTGAGTGTAGAGGAGGGGAGTAAGAGATATTGCATTACATGATTTGGAATAGAGTCAAGGGTTGATCTAACTAGGGTTGTTCTCCCTGCGATTGAAGAAATTTTATTTTCTAACTGGCAAACCTAGAGTTCATGTTGTCAATGATGTAACGAAAGTCCGAGGCATTAGGTTTATATGTAAGATTAGGTAATACCAAGTATTTACCAAAACTATCACCAATTTTAATATTAAGAATGTTGGATAGGTTAGTTTTGGTTTGAGTGTCACAGTTTCGGGAGAACATGATTTTTGATTTAGTATTATTGATTTTTTGTCCATAAATTTGAGAGAAGAAAAGAAAGATACGCTTTGTTGTGTGGATTGACTATAAGTTAGCATTAGCTGAAAGAATTAAGTCATCCACGTAGAATAGATGCGAGAGAGATAGTCCAGTGGGGTTGAGCTTGATTGGATCCTAGAGTCCAACGTTAACCTGGCGATTAATGTATTTGGATAGTAATTTCATACAAAAAATAAAGAGATATGGTGATATGGGGCCACCTTATCGTATACATCTTGATGGATGATTTTTTTATATTTTGGACCCATCAACCAAAATAGCAATTATAGATGTACTAATGCAGTAATAAGCTTTGTAATACATGGTGAGAATTTTAAAAAAAAGAGTAAGGCACGGTAAATGAAAGATCATTCGAGCCTATCGAAAGCCTTTTCCAGGTCGATTTTTAGTGGGACCTTCCCTTGGCGACCCTTGATTTTTTAAAAATGGTTAATGATCTCTTGAATAATAATGGTGTTGTCTCTAGTTCTTCTACATTTGAGAAAACTAGTTTGGCAAGGGCCAATCAATCTGTCAAAGAAAGGCTTGATTCTGTTAACAATTATTTAGTAATAACCTTATAAATAGTATCGCAAAGACCTATATGACGAAAGTTATTAAGATAGTTCGTGTTGTAAAATTTTGGGATGAGACAGATATAGATAGAATTTAAAGCTTCACGAATTGAGAGGTTTTTGAAAATATTATGGCAAAAAGTTAAGACCAAATTCCCAACTACTTGCCAATATTTTTTATTAAAAAACATATGGAGTCCATCAGGGCCCGGGGCTTAAAGGGTTTAAAGGAAAGTATAGCACGGGAAACTTCAAAATCTTTTAATGGGTAGTCCAGTTTAGAGAAATCTAAGTTTACGAAGTTAGTTTGAGAATTACAGATATTTTCCAGGGGTGTTTCTATATGGTCAGTTTGGAAAACTTTTGAAAAAATTGAGCAGTATGATCAAGGATTTGTGCTGGATCATTGATCCAATTACCATCACTATCTTTGAAAAAGAAAATATTATTATTTCTTCTACGATTTACAACACTTAAATGGAAGAATTTAGTATTTGCATCCCAATCGTTGAGCCAATTTAAACGGGAACGAATTTTCCAGCAATATAAAGTATCTTAAAATTACTTTTGTTTATACTTAAGTCATCATAGTCTTGTTGTTAACAAATTATTTTGTATTTATCGTTAACTTAAAACAATAGAAAAGTATTTAAATTTATTTTTATTTTTTATTATAATTCAAGTTTTTTTGGGTTATAATTCAGGTTGAAGCTCGACAATATTAAGAAAAAATATAAAATATTCAGTATTATGAGTAACCGCAAATTACAATAATCAGTAAAAGCAAGATATTTATATAGCAAACAAAATATATTTTTAACTATTTTCCTTTTTAATATAACTAGTACGACTTTTAAAGTTTTCATATAACAATAACAACAATTCTATTGTAATACCGCAAGGGAGATAGTTCTTTGAAATTTTTATATTATTTATTATTTTGGTCCTTGCGGAATAAGGAGGTGAAATAATTTTCTAAGGAGTCGTTTGTTTAGTTTTAGAGAATCACTGTTCGTCACCAGTGCTATAATTACATTCAAAAGGGCTGGTCTCCAGCTATTCCACCAATTGCCTTAATATTTTCGAGTAAGATGCTCAGATTCTTTCTTTATCATAGCTAAACTTTGTTACAAACCCGTTATACATAATTGTCTTTCAGTCCGTGCCCACTCCTTAATTAGCTTGTTGAGCCTACTCTTTTCTCAGTTTCATGGTCACACTTCAGTAGGTTGAGCCTTTTCTATGTCTCCTACCCGGGGTATATCTAGAGTATAGTGTATGGGTTCCCGGAAACCCAATAACTTTTACGTAGACCTTGTTTTTTTATTAAAATATTTATTAAATATCTATAAATATTTAACGGTGAATCCAATTATTATAATATATTAATTTGAAATTGCGATAGAAACCAATAAACTTCAAATTCTGGATCCGCCTCTGTTCCTGCATAAGATTCACTCGTCAATCTTCCAAGAAAAGCACAAAAAAACATGTAGTCGGCATATAACCTAAGAATTGTGCTTCACGTGGGGGAAGGTATAAGTTAAAGGGGTGTAAATGATACTAACATATCTCATTCATTATCTTAGGGTTTTGGGTTGGATGTTAAGCTAGCTAGAGACATTTTATGCAGTGATTAGTAATACAGAATGCATAAAAATTCGATATCAGATTGTGAGGTGATCTTCTCTATTTAGTAAATGGAGAGTCTGCTTCAAAATCATCCGCCCTGCACCCATCTCCGAGTGTATGCTTCAATAGAAATCATGTAGTTTAAAAACAAAACCCAACAAATAAGTAGTCTATTACGTAGTCAAGGGATTGGAAACTTACGCATTCAGTGATTTTGGTATTGGACATCCCGAAATGGGGTTAACGGGTAAATTCTGTATAATAGATGCTGCCTAATGATATTCTAAGCTTCATACTTCTTCTAGGATTGTCCGAAAGAGAATCCAATAATTTTTAGTCGTAAATATTTTAATTGATTGTTTGCTGTTCAAAAGTTTTTGTTTAGGTAATTCATATCATCCATACATAATATTTTGATATAAGATTTTAATTCTTCCTTGTTGCAACAGTAACATATTTTTTCATAGAACTAAGATCCAAAATATCAAGCATTTTTTAGTAAGGATTATAATATAGAAATTATTTATTAATATTTAGTTTGATAAAAGGAAAATTAGTCAAAAAATGTATAATGTAAAATATATGTCTACTTTTAAAAGAAAATAAGAATTTATTTACTATTATGAAGGTTAGTTTTGTCAATTTAGGGGTCGTTTGGTTGGAATAAGGCTTATGCCGGTATAAGTTATGCCGGTATATGTTATGTTGGGATAAGTTTGTAACAACTAAATTTCGTTCCTGAAAAATAATAATCAAGGCAAGAAATATAGCAATAAATATTTTACTTCGATTTCAAGTGATGGGATTACAATCTCTAGAATTTCTCTAAATCTAAAGAGATGTAATCCTCTAATTCTTCTCCTCACGGACGATGGTTCAAAAGCTTGAGAGCTTGATCTTGAACTTGACGGATTTCAGATTTGTAGTACAGCACGAATAATTTGAAGGTCATCACGAACCATGATTTGGTGTTGGGTTATCACGAATGGAAGATTTGAAGCCGTCCACCTACGATTGAGTTCGTCTTTGGAATTTGACCACAAACAATGATTGCAAATATGGATGCAGACCTTGATGCTATTCTTCAGAGCTTCTTTAGCCTTTCCTTCTGCTTACTTGTTTGTGTCTTAGCCTTCTCCTTTGACCCATTTATATAGGCGTGGAGTGGAGTAGTCTCCAAGAAAACCCTAGTGGATCATTGTGCTTGATGCTTATGTGCCGACCTATTTGATATAAGACCAATTTGTTGGCTAGCCAAATAAATATATCGGACTTTTATTTAAATCAATTCATTTTAGATTTAAATAATCGACTCGATTATACTAGCCCATAGTATCAGTTGGACTAATATGTATTTAATACATGATGAAATTCAAATTACTTGTGGATTTAAATTTAATAAAATTTTATTTATATATATATGGCCCCTGCTTCAAGGCTTGTCGGGATGTAGGCTTGCCGAAATAAATGGCGAGACTTAAAGTACTGGCGATTATGACAATATTTCCCCCATCATTTTGTAAGATACCGCGCTGATAATTGCTTATATGTTCTACTTCCGAAGAGTGAATTGACGTTATCAATTATTGGAATTGGCAACTCTTTTACTTAATTCAAAGTGAGCCAAAACGACCCCTAATTGCAAGCTTGGCTCTTGTAGCTTAATTCCCCTTCTCCAGTAAGAAAACAAATTTGGTGGTCTTTTCTTATGTAGTATCAACTTAATTAAAGAATAATTAAGTTCATATTGAACTAATTCAAACACATCCACCCAGGACAAATTAAAATTTAAACCGCTGGATTTACGAGAAATATTTGGTTTATTCACTTGAATTCCGGTTCAAAAAATATGCTTTCCTTTGATGCGCTTGGAATATTTACTCAAAGAAAACTTTCACAACATATTGCTCCTCCAATTTGGCTGGTACAATAATATATTTTCCTTACTTGTTATTTCCTCCTATAAATTGGAGAGACTCCATATTGGCCAGCATTAATAGTACCACAAAATGATCTTTATTATCTAGATGGTGATCAATTAGCAGATTTTATGGCCGTTTTTCACTAAGAGGTGAAGCATGCAACATAGGCCTTGACAAGAGCATAACAGACGAGGCAACATCCTGATCAACAACTCTCTGCCTAAGCTTCTTGGCTATATCTTCCCAAGTTGCAAGTCCTCTTCTCTAATTCACATAATTTGGCTATGAATATACGCACTCATCTTCTTTTCACTCCACTTTTTCGAAGGAGATGAGCTCACTCTTTCTTGATGTGTCTCCATCTTGCAGTTTTCAGTCGTTTGACTATATCAAATATAGAAAATTTTAAAATATTCCCCACTGTCTGATGGCATCAAACATGGAAATTTTAAAGCTTTTCCCACTTTCCCGTAACAATACTTGGGCTGACAATAATTTTCCTTTTCTACTTTAATTTTCTAGTTTCAAATCTATTCATGTACAAATCGGACATGGTGTTTCCTTATTTTCACATGTCACTAGCTTGAACACCAAGAATTTCCTCGATTTCTTCCTTGCTGGTTCCTATAAATTCACCACTTTCTCCTTGTATTGTTGCCATAGCAGTTGTCCTCCGCTGTTTGATGAAAGCAACAGAACTACCTTTTAGTTGGTCTTAAAGGTACTCTTCAATAGTTGGCAATGCAATCTTGTTGCTCGATTCACCTAACATTTGTTTTGCAGCTGCTGGCAAGAAATCTCAGCTTTGCACGTCTTAACCAAAAAAATCATATCTTGGTGTAGTAATGCTGAAATCACAAGCGATTTGTGGCTACAGAAACTAGACTCATAGTACTATAACACATCAAAAATTCGGATTTAAGTTCGTACTGTATCATCCCAGGTGATCTTCCTAAACTTAGTTCAAGTTCTGTCACACTCGACATTTCAGCTTTGCGCGTCTTAACCAAAAAAATCATACCTTGGTATAGGAGTATCTAAATCAACAACGGTTTACGGTTGCGGAAACTAGACCTCCGGAGCTACAACATAGGTAAATATCATAATCAGAATATGCTGCTATCTTCCTAGATATTTTCTCTAATTTAGGCAATATATTGTGGCATGTTGCCCCTTTCAGTCTTGCCGATTTTTAGAGATTATTCCCTTTTCTTTTTTCTTTTTTTGCAGACTCTCGGAGCATCACATCGGACTTTGAATTCCATAGGCAAGGATGCATTTTACCGACCACGATACACCATATCCACACCCTGAGATTACTAGAGACAAGCAAACTTCACGCACCTAAGTTCTCGCTTTAAAAGTTCATCCTCCGATGATAGGTGCTTTCGTGCTCGCGAGGAAGCCGCTTGACGCCTCCCTTGATCTTGCAGAATTGTCGATCAGAGAGATGGAGGATGCATTAGATAGATTTTCGAGCAAAGCAACCAACATGAAGGTCCTACTTTTGAATTCATCCACCCATCAGAAGGTCGCGTCTACTAATCCTCCTCATCATGATCACGATGCACGTCTCGCCACTTGGAGTATTCCTCATTCCAACTTTGGTGAAGTTCGCTATACGTCCAAATATTGGAGTGGGTAGAAGATTTTCTTGCCCACATCAAGTTGACTCTAGATGGCATCAAGGTCTATGACGCCTTCTTTGCTTCGTTGTTCACATATGACTACAAGGAGAATGTCCTCTGTGCCTTTTTTGAGCTTTGGCATCCATCTACCAACACAATTTCTACCTCTATTGGTGAACTCACCATCTTTTTATGGAACTTGCAAGCAATCGGAGGCCTTCCGGTGCATGGGTCCTTCTACAACGAAGTTATCCCCTCGGCTAAAGAGTTGACACAAGCGTACAATCAAGGAAAACCTTTCCTCCCAAGAAGTTGTCTGCACCTGTTTTCGGCATTCTACAAACTCATGAAGGATGATATCCACGAGGTCTCCATTCGTGATTGGGTGGAGTTTTGATTTTGAGGTCCGAGTAGGTATGCCAAGCCTCAGCAAAAGTCATCAAGGAATCAGACTACAACGCCAAGTTGAATCATAATCCTACTAGGGATATTGACACGAGATTCCTACTACGAATCGATGAAGAGAATTCCCCCTTTGTTGAGCTTGGCATGGAGGAGTCACTTAGAGCTGAGACTTATTTGGTGGCTTTCTTTGCATGTTGGCTTTGCAAATCTGTGTTCCCAAACAAGAAGATCGGCTACATTCATTCTAGTGTCTTCAAAATCGCAAGTTTGAAGGCTCATGGAGAGAAGTTATCCTTGGCGGTTCCCGTCCTTGCAAGTATTTATCATGGCTTTAAGGAGGTCTCCACTTCTCAAGATTTGGGCACATGCAAAGCACTCTTTCCTATTCATTATGTATATGGATGGATAGGAGCATATCACCTACTATCGTGTTAAGCGTCCACAACGAGGCCCGCAAATGTGCAACGTTTCTAACGAGAAGATGGACAAGCATTTTGACCTTAGTAATGCCCGTGAGTTGTTTCAACAAGTTAGTGCTTGACAACTTCACTATTTGGCTATGTTATAAGGGAGGGAATTGCATCTTATCGATCGTGACGAACAATCGAATTCTTGGAGTGACTTTTTTATAAGTCTTCGCTCAAGCTTTGTCATCTTAGGCATGATGACATTCATATTGTGGAATCATATAGCCTGCATAAGTTTAGTTGTCAATTTGGCTTTTGTCAAGATGTTCCTGGAAAACTCATAGAGTGACCCTATAACGACTCACTGAAAATGATAATGCAATTTTGGGACTCATGTGTTCGTCTTAGAGGTTCGTCAAAGGTTATTGTCCCTACGCGTCCATCAGAAGAGGGACCTCTATCGACTAGTGAGTATGCAGATTGGTGGTCAGCTCATCGAGTGCACTCTTCCCGACAAAGTACTCATATCATTTTGAAAGTTCCAAGGAAAGATGATATTCCTTTATCCTCCAAATATGATCAACATCAAAAGAACACTCACGAATGGTCCTCCAAGTCCAAGTTAAGATAGAAAGATCCTTTGCCAAGCACCAAGGTCTTATCCAAGTCTACCCCTTCGACGGGCGGGGATGCCCATGTGGAAAAAGGAGCTAAACATGTTTTGTTGACATCCAAGACAACTACTGCCACTGTGGAGGTGACAAACAATTATTGAAAAAGGAAAGTACCTCCTACTTCACCAAACAAAAATGTTGCGAAGACAACCAACGTCGTGCTAACAAACGAGGAAAGGACTAAAGTTTCTGCTTTGCCCAATGAGATTATGAATGTTATTGCAACTTCCAGATCGAATGAGAGTGACGTTAATCATGACATACATTGGAATCATTCAAAGAAGAAGGTTAAGGACACGAGCCATAGTGAGTTTGCTGACTTGGATGCTCTTAGTATCGATACTGGATTTCTCGTAGAGTGTGACCCTAGCTCAACGATGCTATTGTCTGAACTGGAGAAATGAGTAACTATTATTTCCTTTCAAATTTACTTCTTTTTTAACACTAATTTTTTTCTGCAGTTAGGCATCGATGAGTTGTATGATGATGTACTTGGTGACAACATGGTGGAAGACTGTGTTACAAGCCCAAATTCCCGCGATGTAGCTACAAAAATTCCTCACACTTCATCTGATGGTGTTGAACATCATGTTGCAAATAATGCTTTATTGACAGATCTGAGTCTACCCAAAGAGTCGCACCTTGTTCTTCCAGAAGATGTTATGCATCCCAAGCCATCAATGACGAGTAAGATGGAGGTTGCCGTAAGTCAAGCAAAATGTCTAAAAGACTTCGAGCCTACTCCATTCCCGTTGCATCTTGATGCTCCAAACTTCAAACCACAAAAGACTATTTCCCGTGTTAAACTTTCTTTTGTTAACACAATGTGGCATACCTTGTGTGAATGGATCGAATAGTTCTCTCTTGATTCTCTGGATAGCTTCACAAAGTTGGAAAGTATTGCTTTCACTCTTGAGGAAATTAAGAAAGAAAATATTATTTATACTTCTACTTTAGAGGCTTTTGTCGAGGCTTTCTTCAAGACGTACGCAGATTACGATGCTTTAAGATCGCCCAAGATGACTAAAGAATTTCACCAAGAGTCATTTCCTGAGGCACGACAACGCCTCGATGATGCAAAACAGGAATATGAAAAAGTGAGCGGGTCTGTAGAGAAAATTCTAGCAAATCTTGCAATTGTTGAACAACAGCTGGCTACCTTGGCCTCCAGATAGAAGAAGATCGTCACGCTATTGGATAAACAACAAGTGAAGTTGAATAAAAGTCAAGAGAACGTTGATGTTACCGAAGGGGAGATTTATACTATTAAGACCAGTCATCCATTATCTGATGATAAAACAGAGAAATTATCTCTCCTGAAAGAGGCAGTTGAGACAAGCCGCAACAAATCCTTAGCTTCAAACCTTTTCCATGATTTTAGAGTTTTCTCTCTCTCTCTTGCTTAGGACTCTCGACTTGAGATTTTTTTTATAACTGATATTATGTAATGGAGTACTTATGTGTTGGAGCAATAAAAGTATATTTATTTTTAATATGTGATATCTCTCTTTGAGACCTGGATTCCCTCTGTTACTCCCAATTATTTCTTTTTTTAAATTCTAGCGCATGTCTTGTATGTTGGCGTTGTTGCTTTGTGCGCTCTTATTAAAGAAAGTGATATCTTAAGCTATGAGTGTCAGAATTACAATCCGTTTGCACCGTTAGAAAGAAAACCCAGAGATTTGAAGTACCTATGAATTTTGTGGCAGAACCTTTTTTTAGTCTACCAACAGAAAATCGCGAAGTGGATACAACTGCATACCTTCAGCAAAAATAATTGTATATTGAGCTTGGAGTATCGGAATTACAATCCGTTTTGGTGTAAAAGAGTAGACTCGGAGATCTAAACTCATATAAATTTCATAACAAAACTCCTTTCGGACTGTCAATAGAAAATTCACGAAATTGACTCAACTGCAGTGAATTTCCAGATTTGCGTACCTTCGATGAAAATAATTGTATCTTGAGCAAGGAGTGTCGGAATTGCAATCCGTTTATGCCGTTAGAAATTAAACTTAGAGAGCTGAAGTATATATGAATTTCATGGAAGAAATTTTTGCGGTCTACCAACAGAAAATTCGCGAAGTTGACACGACTGCATTGAAATTCCATATTCACATGCATATAGAAATCTTTGCGGCATAAGACCTTCTGTATTAGTCAAAGTTCTAGATCATGTATTGCTTGATCCGTCGGAATCCAAATTAGAAAATTTCATAGTTAGACCTCATGATGGTGGAACAATTCATATTTGATTCAACAACGCAGAGCTTTATGATAGCATCATGTATTGAAGAAATGAAGCGAACTTGGAAAGACATTCAAGACAAGATAGGGACAATCTTTCTCGTCAATTGCTTTTATGACTTAGATTCTTCGTATCGGATGAAGTATAAATATTTTCATCCTTTTAGTCCCTTGACAATAATGTATCAGATCCTTGTAGCAATGAAGCAATGAAATGTTCGTTTTGGCTCGACTCAAATTTCCTTCTTTCTTTCAGCAATATGCGCCTTTGAGTAATCAACGTGTTGCTTCGGCTCGAATTTTGATGATCATGTCATGTTGAAACACATTTTTTTAAGCTTATGCGACTGAACTTAGAATGAAACTCTAAGCTTCCTACGTACATCGGTAAAGAGGATCAAGTCATAACCTAGTTCAAAATAGGTGATTTTTTTAAAAATATTTATGTCATAACTTTTTCCTAGGCTGCCTCTTTCGAGGTTTTCAACCTAGAGGACTCCTTTTTTTGGGTGTCATTCGCAGACTAGGATCATGCGGGCCAGGAGCATTGCAACATGCAGTTTAGACTTGCGGTAAGGAGCGTAGAAACATGCAGTTTAGGCTCGTGCATTAAGGAGCTTCATGACTTGCAACTTAGGCTCGTGCATCAAGGAGCATTTATTCTTCAAGGATAATACCTCTTCAAAAATTTCTCGTTGATAGGTCCAATTCTCATGCCATCTACATCAACTAACTTGTAAGCTCCACTTGAATAGGTTTCTTGCACATTCTATGGACCATACCACTTTAAAGTGAATTTTCCCGCAGATTTGCAAGAGGTGATATTATTCTTCTTACTGCAAGAACTTGATCGCCAACTTGGAAGGACCTCAAGCGAGCCTTTTTGTTTAAAGCACGAGAAAGACGAGCTTGATAACATTCAAGACTTTGTTGAGCTTCTAGCCTTCTTTTCATTAAGGGGCTCAAGTTCTTCAAGGCACAGATGAGCATTTTCTTCTTCAGTAAGACCTTCTTGGACAGCGAGTCGCAAGGATGGTATTTCACGCTCAAGATGAAGAACCGCTTCGACTCCATAAATAAGAGAATAAGGAGTTGATTGTGTGGGTGTGCGATAAGTCGTACGATATGCCTACAAAGCTTCTTCCATTATGTCATTCCAATCTCTTTTAGACTTGGAGACGACCTTATTTAACAAGTTTCAAAGTGTCTTGTTAAATGCTTCGGCTAGTCCATTTGCAGCAACATAATACATTGACGAATTACGTTACTTGAAGCCAAAAAGTTCACAGATCTTGGCATCAATTTGTTATCGAACGGTTTTCCATTATATGTTATTATATAACTAGGAATGTCAAAATGGTATATTATGTTCACTCGAATGAAGTTTGCAACATTCTCTTCCTTCACTTGCTTGAGAACAACGGGCTCATCCCATTTTGAGAAATAATTAGTTCCTGTCAAGATGTATAGATGCCCTCCAAAAGACTTTGGAAGTGGTCCAACAATATCTAATCCCCAAGCGTCAAATGTCTAAGATGCAACAGTATGGTGTAACATTTCAGGTGGTTGGTGTATAAAATTTCCGTGAAACTGGCAAGCTTTGCATCTTCAAGCATAATTTAAGCAATCTTTCACCATTGTCAGTCAATAGTAACCCGTCCTCTTAATGTGCAAGTAGAGCTTCAGTCCGGTTGATGTGATCCACAAACTCCAGAGTGTTCCTCTTGCATAGCTTGAGTTGTTTCATCTTCCCCTAAACAACTCAAGAGAACTCCCTCAAATGATCTTCGATACAAAATGTCTTTGTAGTAAAGGAATCGAGAGGCACGCCGACGAATTTCGGTCTTTCTTCTTGGATCTTCTGGAAGTATCTCGTAACGTAAGTAGTCGATCATGGTTTGTCACCAATAAACTTTCACAGCTTCAGCGACGGCTACCAAATGCTCGAGCTTGCCTTCTTCATCCTCGTTCTCATCCGACGGCACTATCCATTTTTGGCAGATAGTGATTTGTGTTTGGCCGGGCAGAGTCAATGTCAAAGCTAGAGCAACTAAGTCATCAGCTTTCTTATTTTCCTTCCCTTTCACATGTTGAAGAGTTACATTTCCAAGCCATCCAATCAATTTCTGCGCATAATCATAATAAGGACGCAATTTTGGCTTTTTGACCCCGTATCTACCTAGCAATTGATTGATCACTAATTCAGAGTCTCCAAAAATATATAATTGCAATTGCCTCATATCAACGACTATCTCAAGCCGAAGTATGAGCGCTTGATATTCTGCAACGTTGTTGGTGCAATGTTGTGTTAAGGTAAAGGAATATGGCAAGTCTTCTCCTTGAGAAGTGACAAACACAACACCTACACCACCTCCTTCACGATGTGTGGCACCATAAAAATACATTTTCCATGGTGGTTGCACTTCGATGACCGTTGCATCCCCATCAGGTAGTTCATCAGTCAACTCCAATAATAAGGAATTGGATGATCTGCCAAAAAATCTGCCAGAGCTTGTCCTTTCACAACTTTTTGTGGGATATACAATCTCGAATTGTTGAAATTGGAGGTACCACCTTGCTAATCGATCATTGAAGACAGGTTTTGACATAATAAACTTTATCGTGTTCGCCTTTGAGACGACACAGATGACATGAGCTTGAAAGTAGTGTTTCAGCTTTTAAATTGCGAAAACCAATGCCAGACACAACTTTTCGATCGGGGAATACTTCAGCTCATCTGGGTTCATCATCCTACTCAAGTAGTGGAGGGAATTTTCTTTACTTTCACCATTTTCTTAGGCGAAAAGGGCTCCATCTGACCTTTCTCGGGCTACAATATTGTTGGAAACACGTTTCAAATGCAATATACTAAACGTGTGTTCTTTTGTAGGTTTTGATCAATGTCAAACAAAGCAATAAGCGATATATAGCAGTGCTCAAGGACAAGCACATAATGGATGCATTACAAGAAGCTCAAGACAATGCTTGGAAATGTTATAATTGAGTCAATATTAATTGTGATCTTGATTCCTCAATCTTGGCTCATAACATGGCTTCTCTACTAAAATTATTTTTCCAAAATCATGCATATTTAAAGTAAGTGTCAAATGATGTTAAACTATGCATATTTACATTTGTTAAAATGTTTTCCAAACATGCCTCAAAAATCTGGGCTAAGATAATCGATTATGTACTTATGATAATCGAGTATCTCTAAGCCAAGACTGCATGACAATCGATTGTGAATTAATGATAATCGATTGTGAGTAAGCCAGTTAACATCAGGTTTTTGCAAACTGCATAACAATCGATTGTGTACTTTCGATAATCGATTGTTAACTGAGGCAAAGTTTTCAAAACTCATAAAAATCGATTATGAACTAATGGTAATCGATTGGAATGAGAAAAATGTCTCCCAGTGATTTTAAGTAAAATAATAATCGATTGTGGGTTTTGATAATCGATTATATATGAGACAGTAAGTTTTGAAATTAATTAATAATCGATTGTGGCTTTTGATAATCGATTATATATGAGACAGTAAGTTTTGAAATTAATTAATAATCGATTGTTCTATTTGATAATCGATTGTTGAAGCTGACCGTTGTCATACTTTTTTCAAATTACCTTCAGGTAATCGATTGTGATATTTAACAATCGATGTTTTTGCGTAAAATCTGGAAAAGATTTTCTGAACGTTGTTAAAATAATCGATTATTGATTTCCTGATAATCGATGTTTTATGCCAAAAATTGGAAAGGATTTTTTAACGTTATAATTAATCGATTATTGATTTGAAGTAATCGATTGTTAACGTAAAATCTGGGATTGATTTTTTGATCTGATAGGCAAACAATCGATTGTTTAGTCCTGACAATCGATTGTCACTGAGTAATTTCAGCAATCCTTAATTGGCAATTAGACAACGGTAAGACTGAGTTTTTCACCTATAAATACAGGTTTAACTCAGTGTTTTCACAACAACAACACATACAATTTAAGTATTTTCATTGCTAAAAGCTTTCTTACATTGATCATCATTTTCATTCATCTATAAAGCTTTTTGAAGAGCCATTCTATTGAGCTAAGTTGTTGTGATCTTGAGCGTACTATTTCTACTCATATCTACTCATTGAGGAGTACTTTGTAAAGTGAGTGTGTCTTTGTGTTTGTAAGAGAATTGCGATTCTCGTTTGTTGAGGAACTTGTGTTTCCTCGGTTGAAGTCTTTGGGATTGTTATCCCCGAGCAATTGAAGTCTTTGGGATTGTTATCCCCGAGCAATTGAAGTCTTTGGGATTGTTATCCCCGAGCAATTGAAGTCTTTGGGATTGGTATCCCCGAGCAATTGAAGTCTTTGGGATTGTGATCCCCGAGCACCTAGGTGAGGCTTGTGTCCTCAGCTGTAACGGTTTGTTAAGCACCCGTAAGCTTGACAAGTTTAGTGGAAATCTCGAGAGAGTCTCTCGGGGACTGGACTAACCACGTTTGTGGCCAACCAGGATACATCATTGTGTAAGTTTATTTTACTGCACTTGTTTTAATTTCTGCAAAGTTTTAAATTCCGCACTAAAACGCTTAATATTTTTAAAACGCTATTCACCCCCCCCCCTCTAGCGTAAAGCGTTATTTCCAACAATTGGTATCAGAGCCATACTCTCTGAAAGACTTAACCGTTTGAGAGAATCTTTCCATGGCTTCTACTCTAGACTCTTTTGCAGGTATTGATGAAGGACAGTGCCCCACAAGACCTCCTTTGTTCAACGGGACTAATTATTCATA
The DNA here is from genome assembly GCA_034376525.1 of Nicotiana benthamiana. Lineage (NCBI taxonomy): Eukaryota > Viridiplantae > Streptophyta > Magnoliopsida > Solanales > Solanaceae > Nicotiana > Nicotiana benthamiana. The sequence goes on along the minus strand of CM067340.1, from coordinate 41,758,638 downwards.
TTGGAAAGAAAGGATGCAGATATTCGTCAGATCAAACAGCCCTTACTTGTGGAAGGTGTACACCAAAGGAAATGAGGTTCCTGTCAAACAGGTGGAAGGAATATGGGTGCCAAAAACAGAAGAGGAATTCAACGCCGAGGATAATCGAATGGTCCAAAATAATTTTAAAGCTATTAATTTATTACTCTGTGCTGTTAATGCTAATGATTACAGGAAAATCTCCTGCTGCAAAACAGCGAAAGAAATGTGGGACAAGCTTGAGGTCACTTACGAAGGGACTGACCAGGTAAGAGAAGCTAAAATTGATTTTTTAACTCATGCTTACGAATTGTTCCATATGAAGGAAGGCGAAAAGGTAGACGAGATGTTTGAGCGGTTCTCATCAATAGTGAATGATCTCCACGCACTCAAGAAGACGTTCACAGACAAAGAACTAGTTCGAAAAATCCTTAGGAGCCTAACACCGGCATGGCGATCAAAGGCCGATGCGATTCAAGAGTCAATTGGAATCACGAACGTCACCATAGACGCTCTTAGAGGTAATCTTAAGACTTATGAATCCACTATTCTTAACCCTGTTGTTGACGAACAAAGAAGGCAAAAGATTGCTCTAAAGGCGAGCACAAGTCAATCACCAATTGAAGAGGATGGAGATAGCGAATTTGGACTCATCATCAAAAAGTTCCAAAAATTCATGCGAAAAGAATATGACCGCAAAGGGAAAAAGCAAGGTGAGCAAGTTAAATGTTATGAATGTGGTGAAACAGGGCATATCAAAACAAACTGCCCAAATCTTAAAAAGGAGAAGAAACCCTTCAAGAAGCAACGAGCATACATATCTTGGGGAGGAGATTCCGGAGACGAATCCAGTGAAGAAGAAAATGAAGAAGCGGCAAATCTCTGCCTCATGGCACAGGAAGAAAATCAAAGTGAGGTAAGTCAAATCTCTTCTCAAAATTTTTATACTCTTGATGACATGAGAAATGCCTTTGATGAATTGTATGCTGAATTTCTCAAAGTTACAAAAACCGTCACTAGTTTAAGAGAAAATGCTTCTCTAAAAGAACAAGATTTTCAAAAACAGTTTTCATTAAAAGAAAAAGAATTAGAAAAATTGGTTTTGGAAAATGAGAAGCTACTAGAACAAAACAAGTTTTATGGGAAAAGAAGTTCTGACAAGCCCGAGAGTTCTACAAAAAATTGTGCTTCTTGTGTAGACCTTAAGAATGAAGTAGGTAGATTAAAAGGCACACTAGATAAATTCAACTCCTCTCATAAAAACTTGAATGTGGTGCTTGATAACTTGAAATCAACCAAGCATGGAATAGGCTTCATAAATGAAGAAGAGGTTGATGCAAAAACCCAACCACCTAGAGCTCAACCTAGGATTAATAACAATAATGCCTTTCCTAAAACAAACATGCATGCTAGACAAAATATTAGGAGACCTAGACATGACCTTCCGCCTAGCAATCGTCACCATAGACATGATGCATATTTTAGGCACAACAATGATCATGCTAGAAGATCCCGAAATGTTCAACCTAGAAATGACTATGGTGTTCAAATTAGGAGAAATGAAAATAGAGTAAACAATGTGCATTATTCTAGCTACTATGAGCCTAGACGCATGCATAATCCAAATGTGACATGTCATTATTGTAGACGAATTGGTCATATTGCTCCCGCATGCTTTACTAGACATAGACATGCTACTCAAACATATCATTATAGTATGCATAACCCTCAAGGACCCAAAATGGCATGGGTACCAAAAGAGCATTGATTTGTTTTGCAGGTGTGCTTGAAGGAATCAAGTGTAGTGGATGCTCCAAACACTTGACGAGAGACGAATTCAAAATTCCTTCAATTAAAGCACAAAGAAGGAGGAAGAGACGGAAAAGTCGACTTATGTTTTTTTTTAAATCGGAAGTATTTTCGAAAAATTCAAAAGGCAAAATTGTGGAAAAAGCTTCGTAAATTGGAGAATGAGCCAAACGACCAAAATGAACGGAGGATGTTCAAAATCAGGTAATTGGCAAAGTCGAAGGGAAGGTAAGTACCCTAAACCCTCTTAAGAACATCCTAGGACAAAATTCTTAAGAGTTCATTTTTTTTACCCGACTACACGAGTTTCAAAGTTATTATTTCATTACTGACTTGAGCGTCGGAGATGTTTAATTCTATTTTGCAGGCATCCCCCAAAAGGTAAGAGGAAAGTATGAATTATCTTGATACAAGAAAAAATTCGATCATAATCGATTATTTATGCTTACAATCGATTATCAGTATCAATAATCGATTATTTGTTCATTCAATTTTTTTTTCCATGAAATCCTGTTAACTGTTTACATTGCCTGATAGAATTAAGTCTCATCATTTCAGCATCCCCCTTCCAAACAATCGATTATTTGTTCTGCCAATCGATTATTTGCCAAAATTCAAACTCTCTGAGAGTGAAACAATCGATTACTATATATTGATAATCGATTATCTGTTTTAAACTTATGTTACCGTTTTGGCTCCATAATCGATTCCTGACAGGTCATAAATATGAAAAACAATCGATTACCAAGTTTGACAATCGACTATCTTTTTCAAATTTTCTTACCGTTCTGGCGTGTAATCGATGTGTCAGATCATTTTCATTAATGACAATCGATTATTCCATTCAAACAATCGATTGTTGAACGGTCAGTGAATTTATTTTTACCGTTTCAGACTTCAAATCTCTTCAAATCATTTCCAATAAATGTAAGATTCATTCCTTCTCTATATATAGGCTGCACATATGCTCTTGTATACTCACTCAAGCCTCCCTAGCATCAAATTCTCTTGTTTTCTTTGAAAAATCCTAGCACATCCTTTCAAATGTCAAGCCGCAACTCAAAACGTGCTCGTTCCAAACAAGGTGCTTCTTCTTCTCGCCATCCATATCAAGATGGATCGGTTCTATTCTTTGAATCCAATGAAGAGCTCACCCGTTTCTTAACCAAATTTGAGAAACGCCTTATTCTCCCTCCTCGCTTTTCAACAAACGCTCTTGTTGCACCATTCATTCCAGCCGCAAATATGCTAAGAGAGTGCAACCTTTTCAATTTCCTACTCCTTACTCACCCCTACTACAACATTTCTTTGGTTGAAGCTTTTTACTCCAACCTTCACAAAGATGATGAGGGTGAACTTGTTACCAATGTTAATGGCATTCCCATTCTAATTTCTGAAGATAACCTCCACCTCATTGCCGGCATTCCGCATGATGGTGAAGACATCTACCAGTGCATAAATGATGCCGGGGTCATGATTGATGAAGCTAATCTCTTCCGCCAAGCCGGAGTAGCCTATGATGAGTCCTCTTCCCGTCGTCCCACCATAAAGGGTATGGACCCGAATTATCGTTTCATTCTCTATTTCATCACTCGTGTCCTCAAACCCCGTAAACTCAATCACACCACCATTTCCCAAGAGGATGCCAAATTTCTTCATGCTATTGTCACCGGTGTTAAAATAAATTGGTGCAAGCTTATTCTATCTCATATGTTCAATGCCACCAGAGATGACATACCTCTCCCCTATGCCCTCTTAATAATGAAATTTCTTGAAGCTTCCGGAGTCAATATTGCTAATGGTCCTCTCAAAAAGAGCACCAAAATCTGGGAAATTTCGGAGTCTTCCTTTCATCATGATGGTGATCATGCTCCCGCTCCTCCTCAAAATCGACAAGCCCGTCGTGCTCATCCTCCTCAGGAGCCTACCCTCCGGACCATTTCTGACCAAATTACTCAACTAACCCGTGAGGTCCATGGTTACTTTGATCACGTGCATTATGCCTATGCTCAGATGGTGCCATATCAAGCGCCTACCAATGATGATGAAGGGGATGGGGGTGATGAATGATGAAATTGTTGTTGTGATGAGAAATTGTTGTTTTTGGTCTGTTTGTTCTTGATTGGTTAGTTATGTTTGGTTTCACCCTTGTAATGTTATCTTAATTTTTCCAATAAATAAACTTGTGTTTATTTCATATTTGTTATTCTTCCCTTGTGTACATTTTTTGCTAATGGCAAAAGGGGGAAGAAACGGGATATCAAGAAGTATGCTATATTATGCTATATGCTCTCAACTTCATTCATGCTTAAAGTGAGGGGGAACATGAATTGAGGGGGAACATGACACTTGTCTTGGTTTATCAAAATAATTATTGCATATATCCCGCCTATGTTTGCCATTATCAAAAAGGGGGAAATTGTTGGAAACACGTTTCAAATGCAATATACTAAACGTGTGTTCTTTTGTAGGTTTTGATCAATGTCAAACAAAGCAATAAGCGATATATAGCAGTGCTCAAGGACAAGCACATAATGGATGCATTACAAGAAGCTCAAGACAATGCTTGGAAATGTTATAATTGAGTCAATATTAATTGTGATCTTGATTCCTCAATCTTGGCTCATAACATGGCTTCTCTACTAAAATTATTTTTCCAAAATCATGCATATTTAAAGTAAGTGTCAAATGATGTTAAACTATGCATATTTACATTTGTTAAAATGTTTTCCAAACATGCCTCAAAAATCTGGGCTAAGATAATCGATTATGTACTTATGATAATCGAGTATCTCTAAGCCAAGACTGCATGACAATCGATTGTGAATTAATGATAATCGATTGTGAGTAAGCCAGTTAACATCAGGTTTTTGCAAACTGCATAACAATCGATTGTGTACTTTCGATAATCGATTGTTAACTGAGGCAAAGTTTTCAAAACTCATAAAAATCGATTATGAACTAATGGTAATCGATTGGAATGAGAAAAATGTCTCCCAGTGATTTTAAGTAAAATAATAATCGATTGTGGGTTTTGATAATCGATTATATATGAGACAGTAAGTTTTGAAATTAATTAATAATCGATTGTGGCTTTTGATAATCGATTATATATGAGACAGTAAGTTTTGAAATTAATTAATAATCGATTGTTCTATTTGATAATCGATTGTTGAAGCTGACCGTTGTCATACTTTTTTCAAATTACCTTCAGGTAATCGATTGTGATATTTAACAATCGATGTTTTTGCGTAAAATCTGGAAAAGATTTTCTGAACGTTGTTAAAATAATCGATTATTGATTTCCTGATAATCGATGTTTTATGCCAAAAATTGGAAAGGATTTTTTAACGTTATAATTAATCGATTATTGATTTGAAGTAATCGATTGTTAACGTAAAATCTGGGATTGATTTTTTGATCTGATAGGCAAACAATCGATTGTTTAGTCCTGACAATCGATTGTCACTGAGTAATTTCAGCAATCCTTAATTGGCAATTAGACAACGGTAAGACTGAGTTTTTCACCTATAAATACAGGTTTAACTCAGTGTTTTCACAACAACAACACATACAATTTAAGTATTTTCATTGCTAAAAGCTTTCTTACATTGATCATCATTTTCATTCATCTATAAAGCTTTTTGAAGAGCCATTCTATTGAGCTAAGTTGTTGTGATCTTGAGCGTACTATTTCTACTCATATCTACTCATTGAGGAGTACTTTGTAAAGTGAGTGTGTCTTTGTGTTTGTAAGAGAATTGCGATTCTCGTTTGTTGAGGAACTTGTGTTTCCTCGGTTGAAGTCTTTGGGATTGTTATCCCCGAGCAATTGAAGTCTTTGGGATTGTTATCCCCGAGCAATTGAAGTCTTTGGGATTGTTATCCCCGAGCAATTGAAGTCTTTGGGATTGGTATCCCCGAGCAATTGAAGTCTTTGGGATTGTGATCCCCGAGCACCTAGGTGAGGCTTGTGTCCTCAGCTGTAACGGTTTGTTAAGCACCCGTAAGCTTGACAAGTTTAGTGGAAATCTCGAGAGAGTCTCTCGGGGACTGGACTAACCACGTTTGTGGCCAACCAGGATACATCATTGTGTAAGTTTATTTTACTGCACTTGTTTTAATTTCTGCAAAGTTTTAAATTCCGCACTAAAACGCTTAATATTTTTAAAACGCTATTCACCCCCCCCCCTCTAGCGTAAAGCGTTATTTCCAACAAATATATAGAATCAATGGCTTTCCTAGTATAGGGTCTTCCAGAACCAGAGGTCTTATCAAGTAGAATTGATGCTTTGGAGTGCGTTTCTACAATCTTAGTCCCATTCAAAAGGTGCACCCTTCTTCATGAGACGGCTAAAAGGTTTGCACTTCCCTGCTAGATTTGAGAAGAATATTCTAAGGTACGCCAATTTTCCTTGTAGACTTTTCAGTTCATATACATATTTATGGGCTCAGGCATCTTCAAGATTGCATCAACTTTGGCTTGATCTATGTCAATCCCTTGATGTCGAACAATGAAGCAAGGGAATATTCCAGAAGTAACTCCAAAGGCACATTTCAATGGGTTCATTCTAAGTTGATATCTCCGGGGTCATTCAAACACCATTCTTAAGTCTTGCAAGTGGTCTCCTCTCTTTCTTGATTTCACCACTAAATCATCCACATAGCATTCCACATTCTTATGGAGGACGTCATCAAAGATATTCTGCATTGCCCTTTGATATGTGGCGCCAGCATTCTTCAAGCCAAAAGGCATTACTTTGTAGCAGTAAATGCCTTGTGCGAAATGCAATAAGCTCTTCATCTTTTGGTGTCATACATATTTTATTGTAGCCAGATGATCCATCCATGAAATATATCACCTCATATCTGGTGGTGGCATCACTCATAAGCTCTGGAATATGGGGAGCGGAAATTCGTCCTTAGGGAATGCATTATTGAGGTCTCTAAAATCGACACAAACTCGAATTTGGCCATTCTTCTTCTTCACAGGAACAATGCTTGAAATCTATGTAGGATATTTAACCTCCCCAATGAAACCAGCTTCGATGAGTTTATTGACCTTGCCTTCGATTGATGGGATCAATTCTGGCTTGAAGTGTCTTTGGGCTTGCTTAATAGGACGAGCTCCTTTCTTGACAGCGAGATTATGAACTGGTACTTTAGGATCTAAACCATGCATCTCTTTGTAGCTCCAAGCAAAGAAATCTCTATATTCTTTGAGTACTCCATATAAGTGCTTTCTTCATCTGTTGTTAACATGGCACTTACATAGGTGGGCCTTGAGTCTTCTGCAGTGCCTGTAGAAAATCACTCTATTTATGATATGTGCGCTTTGGTTGTATGAGCATGATTTTCAGGTATAGGTTTTGGTGAATGACAAACAATGAAGTCAAGTGTCAAACAACGATATTATATGACAAACAATCAAGCTTGAATGCCGAAAATCATATTGATGAATGGATTGCAATGGAAAAGCCAAAGACGAGCTCAAATGTTCAAGACCAAAGACCCAAGGCGTAGGTCGTTAGGTAGAACAAATGTAAGAGCAACGCTTAAGTTATCTCGTCTTTTGGCTCAACATAGGTCATCATAAATATGCATAAAATTATTTTATTAAATCATATTTATCATACATATTTTATTAAATCATATTTATCATAAACATATTTTAAATACTTCAAACAAAATGATGTTAAAGTTTTCATCTTAACCAAAATAGTTTTTGAAGTAAGTTTTCAAATCTGCCTCAGAATAATCGATTATACAAAGTGCATAATCGACTATGTTATAACAGTGGCCAAAGTGTTTGAACACTGCCACAGAATAATCGATTATACAAAGTGCATAATCGATTATGTTATAACCGTTGCCAGGCGTTTGAACACTGCCTCAGAATAATCGATTATGCAGTATCAGATAATCGATTATTCAGCAGAAAATCAGAACGTTGGAGAATAATCGATTATCAGATTGTGAATAATCGATTATCTTGGCACAAAATCAGCATAATTGATTGCCAATTAAGCAACGGACATACACCATTTTTCACCTATAAAAAGAGGTCTTTTGAGCTGATTTTAAATACACAACACCTTCCAATATTGATATACATATTGACATTATTTGAGCATCATTTTAGAGCTTTTGTTGAGCCATTTGAGAGACAACTTTGAGTTGTTCATAGAGCTAAATTTGTATCTCTTTATCTACTCTTTTGAGAGAGTTCTTGTTGTAAAAGAGAAAGGTGTTTGAGAAGAACATATCTTCTCATTGATTGTCGGGTTTGCTAAGTACCCTAAGTCTTAGTGTGTGAAGTCTTGCGGTGCAGTATCCACGAGCAAGGTTGAAGTCTTGAGGTGCGGTATCCTCGAGCAAGTTGAAGTCTTGTAGAGTGTACATCTACGAGCAAAGTTTAACGGTTTGTTAAGCACCCGTAAGCTTAACGGAGTTAGTGGAATCTCGAGAGAGTCTCTCGAGGACTGGACTAGCCACAAGTTGTGGTGAACCAGGATAAATTCGGTGCGTTCTTTCCTTGTTATTTTAATTACCGAATTTATTTTATTCCTGCAATTTTAATTCCGCAATATTTATCAATATTCTTGTGCCGCACTATTCACCCCCCCCCCCTCTAGTGACAGGCATAAATCCTAACAATTGGTATCAGAGCCTAACTCTCTGAAAGCCTTAACCGGTTAAGAGCGATATATATTTTTTTTGAGAATATTGAACGCAGGAATAATGAGCGAAGGACACTCCACCGAGAGGCCTCCATTTTTTGATGGAAGAAATTATACATACTGGAAAGAGCGGATGAGAATATTCATCCAATCACACAGCTTTTGATTATGGCAAATCATCAAGAAAGGTGAACAAATGCCAACAAAGATAGTTGGGGAAATCATGGTTCCAAAGGAGGAAAATGAATATGATGCCGAGGACATCAAGAAAATTGAAAGAAACGCAACGGCCATCAACTTACTATTTTGTGCGGTGAATCCGGACGACTATCGGAAAATCTCTTGTTGCACAATCGCAAAGGAAATGTGGGATAAACTCGAGATCACTTATGAAGGTACGTCTCAAGTCCGAGAATCTAAAATTGATTTTCTAACACATGAATATGAAATTTTTAGAATGAGGGAAGATGAAAACATCGATAATATGTTCGAACGATTCTCAATAATCGTCAATGATCTTCATGCTCTCGGAAAAATATACTCGAACAAAGATCTAGTTCGAAAAATCCTACGGAGTCTCACTCCCAAATGGCGCTCCAAAGCAAATGCTATCCAAGAGTCGATAGGAATCACGGACGTCACAATTGATGGACTACGAGGTAATCTTAAAGCTTATGAAAGCACAATTCTTAATTCGTATCTTAGAAGTAAGTCGAATATTGCCTTCAAAGCCTCATCTTCTAAAAGAGTAGAGGTAAGTAATTCGGAAAGTGATGATGGTATTATTTCCAATGATATAATTGAAAAGTTTTGTAAGTTTATGAAGAAGGAAATAAAGAAGGAAGAACCAAGTCCTTCATGTCAAAAGTGTGGAGAACTTGGCCACACCAAATCACATTGTCCAAAATCAAAGGACAAGAAAAAGAAGAAGCACCATAGGTGCGTAACATGGGATTCGGACAGCTCGGGAGATGAAACTGCCGCATTATGCCTCATGGCCAACGAAAAAGAAGAGGTAAGTATTTCTAACTCTTACTCGTTAGAAGAATTGCAAAATGCTTATGATGAATTATATGGTGAATTTGTTAAAGCTTCCAAAACCATAAAAGAATTGAAGAAAACACTTTCTTTGCAAGAAAAAGATTTTGAGAAAACACTTTCTTTGCAAGAAAAAGATTTTGAGAAAACACTTTCTTTGCAAGAAAAAGATTTTGAAAAACAACCTTCTTTAAAAGAAAAAGATTTTCAAAAATTGACTTGTGAAGAAAATGATCTTTTAGAAAATGACATTACTTTTCTTAAATTTAAAATCAAAGTTTTAGAAGAAGAAAATAGATTTTTGGAAAATGACAATGTCGATCTCAAAAATAAAATCAAGGAGATGAATGAAGCCTCTTTAATTGTTCAAAGTTCAAATTGTTCTTCTTGTAGTTCTTTAAAAATGGAGAACGTAGAACTTAGAAATACACTAGAAAAATGTAGTGTAAATGATTCTAGAACAAGTGAGGTAATTAAAAAGGACGATAGAAATAAGGTTAAACCGCCTAGAAACGACTCTAGGATTTTTGTTAATAAGCCTAAAACTAATCATTTTAGACCACCTAGACACAATTATAGGAATTTTATTAATGAGTCTAGAATGAATAATTTTAGACCACCTAGAAATGACTCTAGGAATTTCAACGCTTCTAGGAATAACAACTTTAGATCACCTAGAACGCATTTGGCTCAACCTAGACATATGCACAATCCTAATGTCATATGTCATTATTGTAACCGGGTAGGACACATTGCAACCGTATGTTTTGCTAAACATAGAGATTCATATTTTGATTATGACTATTATTTGCCTAACCCCCAAGGACCCAAAAGAAGTTGGGTACCGAAAACCTATTTTTAGGTACTTTTGCAGGTGTGCTTGAAGACTACAATATTGTAGTAGATGCACCAAGCACGAAACCTTAATGCATCGAGGGGGAACGTCGGTTAGTTATCGTATTTTTTGATAAATACATAATAGTTGATATGTGCCAACAATTGATTATTGATTCATGTTTTGATAAGTGTTATTTTGAATATCAAATTGGTATCAATTATTTTTATGTTAAATGATTGACTCATGTTTTGATGAATACTTTTAGTTTAAATAACAGTTGGTATATTTGCAAAAAATGACCGTTTATTATGATTGGCATGTTTTTACTAACATTTGGTATTATTTAATATTGATATGATTTTTTTAACAATTGGTATCGTCAATAGTTTTAATAAATATTGGTATACCCTTTTTGCTAATGCCAAAAGGGGGAAGAATTTAGGCGATATGCATCGAATAAGGGGGAATGTCTTCACATTCTAGTATGCTTTAATTAAGGGGGAATTATATTGAATTGTTTGCATGTTGAGATATCGGGGAAACTAATGAGCCACACGATGAAGGTTTGGGAGAGGGTGATTGAGGCGCGAATGAGGGGGGCGACGAATATATCGGGGAACCAGTTCGGTTTCATGCCGGGCCGCTCCACCACTGAGGCTATTCACCTAGTCAGGCGGCTGGCGGAACAATTCAGGGATAAGAAGAAGGACCTGCATATGGTGCTTATCGACTTGGAGAAGGCGTATGACAAGGTTCCGAGGGAGGTGCTATGGAGGTGCTTGGAGGCGAAGAGTGTGCCAGAAGCCTATATCAGAGTTATCAAGGACATGTACGATGGGGCTAAGACTAGGGTGAGGACGGTGGGTGGCGATTCAGACCATTTTCCTGTGGTAATGGGGCTCCATCAAGGATCGGCGCTGAGTCCCATGTTGTTCGCCTTAGTGATAGATGCTCTAACCCGTCATATCCAGGGGGATGTGCCCTGGTGTATGCTCTTTGCTGATGATATAATATTGATAGACGAGACGAGGGCCGGTGTTAGTGAGAAGTTAGAGGTATGGAGACAGACCCTCGAGTCTAAAGGTTTCAAGATAAGCAGATCTAAGACAGAATATCTGGAGTGCAAGTTCAGTGACGAGCCGAGTGGGGTGGGCAGGGATGTGATGCTTGGTTCTCAGGCCATCGCCAAGAGGGACAGTGTCCGATATCTTGGGTCTGTGATTCAGGGGGACGGAGAGATTGACGGGGACGTCACCCATCGGATAGGAGCAGGGTGGTCGAAGTGGAGGCTTGCTTCTGGGGCCCTGTGTGACAAGAAAATCCCACACAAACTCAAAGGGAAATTCTACAGAGCCGTGGTTAGACCTGCGATGTTGTACGGGGCAGAGTGCTGGCCCGTGAAGAACTCCCATGTCCAGAGAATGAAGGTTGCTGAGATGAGGATGCTTAGGTGGATGTGTGGGCACACCAGGCTGGATAAGATTAGGAATGAAGTTATTCGGCAGAAGGTAGAGGTGGCCCCAGTGGACGAGAAGATGCGGGAAGCGAGGCTGAGGTGGTTCGGGCATGTACGGAGGAGGGGTCCCGATGCCCCGGTGAGGAGCTGCGAGCGGCTGGAGATTGCTGGTGGTCGGCGGGGTAGAGGGAGGCCTAAGAAGCATTAGGGAGAGGTGATAGGCAGGACATGACTAAAATGCAGGTTACCGAGGACATGACCCTCGATAGGGGAGTCTGGAGGTCTAGAATCAGGGTTGCAGGATAGGGGCTCTTAGAGTCCTTCGTTCGCCTCACCCGGGGTTGGGTGTGGGATAGTAGGGTTACCCATCGATGTCTAGTGTTTTAGCCTAGGTCCCCTCTTGGTTGCGACGGTATTTATGTTCCTTATGTTTACATAACCATTTACGTTATTTCTGCAGGATTACTTATGCTTTGTTTTGTTATTTTGTTTTGTCTTGCCTTGGTTACTAATTTTGTCTTTGTTTTCCAATGCAGCTTTTCATTCTGTCCTATGCGCCGAGGGTCGCATGGAAGCAGCCTCTCTGCCCTTTTGGGTAGGGGTAAGACTGCCTACATATTACCCTCCCCAGACCCCACCTGGTGGGAGTATACTGGGTAGTTGTTGTTGTTGTTGTTGTTGTTGTTTGCATGTTGAGATATAGCATGAAGTTAGGGGGAATTCGAGAATTCGATATGCATATCTCCTGTTGTTTGTCATTATCAAAAAGGGGGAAATTGTAGAAAATTACTCTATCTATGATATATGCGCTTTGGTTGTATGAGCATGATTTTCAGGTATAGGTTTTGATGAATGACAAACAATGAAGTCAAGTGTCAAACAACGATATTATATGACAAACAATCAAGCTTGAATGCCGAAAATCATATTGATGAATGGATTGCAATGGAAAAGCCAAAGACGAGCTCAAATGTTCAAGACCAAAGACCCAAGGCGTAGGTCGTTAGGTAGAACAAATGTAAGAGCAACGCTTAAGTTATCTCGTCTTTTGGCTCAACATAGGTCATCATAAATATGCATAAAATCATTTTATTAAATCATATTTATCATACATATTTTATTAAATCATATTTATCATAAACATATTTTAAATACTTCAAACAAAATGATGTTAAAGTTTTCATCTTAACCAAAATGGTTTTTGAAGTATGTTTTCAAATCTGCCTCAGAATAATCGATTATACAAAGTGCATAATCGACTATGTTATAACAGTGGCCAAAGTGTTTGAACACTGCCACAGAATAATCGATTATACAAAGTGCATAATCGATTATGTTATAACCGTTGCCAGGCGTTTGAACACTGCCTCGGAATAATCGATTATGCAGTATCAGATAATCGATTATTCAGCAGAAAATCAGCTTCTGATTTTCTGAACGTTGGAGAATAATCGATTATCAGATTGTGAATAATCGATTATCTTGGCACAAAATCAGCATAATTGATTGCCAATTAAGCAACGGACATACACCATTTTTCACTTATAAAAAGAGGTCTTTTGAGCTGATTTTAAATACACAACACCTTCCAATATTGATATACATATTGACATTATTTGAGCATCATTTTAGAGCTTTTGTTGAGCCATTTGAGAGACAACTTTGAGTTGTTCATAGAGCTAAATTTGTATCTCTTTATCTACTCTTTTGAGAGAGTTCTTGTTGTAAAAGAGAAAGGTGTTTGAGAAGAACATATCTTCTCATTGATTGTCGGGTTCGCTAAGTACCCTAAGTCTTAGTGTGTGAAGTCTTGCAGTGCGGTATCCACGAGCAAGGTTGAAGTCTTGAGGTGCGGTATCCTCAAGCAAGTTGAAGTCTTGTAGAGTGTACATCTACGAGCAAAGTGTAACGGTTTGTTAAGCACCCGTAAGCTTAACGGAGTTAGTGGAATCTCGAGAGAGTCTCTCGGGGACTGGACTAGCCACAAGTGTTGGTGAACCAGGATAAATTCGGTGCATTCTTTCCTTGTTATTTTAATTACAGAATTTATTTTATTCCTGCAATTTTAATTCCACAATATTTATCAATATTCTTGTGCCGCACTATTCACCCCCCCTCTAGTGACGGGCATAAATCCTAACAGTGCCAAGGTTGACTTCTTTCAATGCATCAACACTCATTTTAAATCCATCTTCTAGTTTCGCAGGAGCGTCCTCGACATCTTCACCTTCTTAAGAATAACCATCATTAAAAGATATATGGCCACACCAAGAGGCATATCCCAAATTTTCATCGACCTTCCTTAGGAATGAAGTGTATTGCTCCTTATTCGCAGTAATATGATATGAAGATCCTACACTTTCTTCATCTTCGCCACGATCTCTAGTGCGGAACACTGTGCGAGTCTTCACTTTGAGTACCTCTCCGCATGAAATCAAAACTTCTGGTTGTCGCCTCATTCTGGAAGGGACCAAACTTTGACACTCGTTGGAGATACTTTGGACTCTAGATAGCAAAGGTCCTCTTATTTTTTCATAATTTTTTTGGGACTTGTTGTTTTCTTTTTCAATGGCCCCAACCTCTCAAATACAGAAGTTCTTATAGATGGTTCTCCAAGTCGATCAAAGACAGAAGGCCATCTATTAGGATCAACATGTTTGTCTTCCATCGTGATATAGTTAATGCTTGGTCTTCTAATGGAGATGCGAACTGGTGGGGGGTTGTTTGTAACCTAGACCCTTACGTGATTGCTTCACCACATGCTCCTTATCCTTCACCATGTTTGCTTTCCTAGTAGCTTCAGGTGGGAGCTTCCTTAGATTAGATGTTCATTGGGATAATATCCAGCCTTTGCGGACAACCTGTAGGCATTTGGATTAAAACCTTCATTTGTGCATTTCATGGGGAGTGCCTTATTCTGAGGCATGTTAGGGGCCACAAACCTTTCCAGTATCTTTGAAGATAACTTTATGGTATCAATATGCTTGATAGGAAGGGTTAATTCTGTTAGTGCATCTTTTTGGAGGCTTGATGATTCTCCTTCATCTTTCTTCACTTTTGGGACGTAACGAAATAAAAGAGCTATTTTCTTGCCCACAATTACAACATTCTTTTTGTGAGCTTTCGAAACTTGGCATGCTTCTATTGTAACTTTATCTTCACCAACTCCATCCCTTTTGGACACGATATTATCACCTTTGGCCTTCGTGATATCATCAACTTTTACTCCCTTAATGATGTGGTTCTTCAAGTAGAACTTTTCATTACCGAAGTATGCCTCGGCTTCAGCGAACGACTTGTCGTCAGCAACTACCTTATTTTGACTCCATCTTTATTATATTTCAAATATTGGTAGTAAGTTTATGGGACAACTTTGTTCTCGTTTATTCACGGCTTGCTAAGCAACAAATTGTATGAAGTCTTTGCATCAATACATGCATCCATGCTGTTGATTGCATATCTCCCATGGTGATTTCCAGCTTAATAGCTCCTATGGCCCTTTGTCCCCCTTGATTGAATCCTTTAATCATCTGTCGGCTTTCAGAAAGTTCTTCAGTTGAGATGCCGAGTTCCTTTAATATGAGATTGGGAAGAATGTTAACTGCAGATCCGTCATCTATCAAGATTCTATTTATACTCCACTTAAGTACATAACCCACCATAAACAAAGGGTGATTATGTGGTGTCTTACCAAGTAGGAGATCGTCTTTAGTGAAGGTGATTTTTGCATTATAGACATATGCTTCTTGGAAGGGGGACTCAAGAAGACTATTAGACAGTGATGGAGACAGTGTTGACTTGACTTCGTTCTTTTCCTCTTCTTCTTTAAAAACATGACAACATAAGGCCTTTTCATCGTCGTTAGAAATCCTTATGCGAAACCAACTCGGTAAGAATTCTCCCAAAGTCACCGGGTGGCATGGCTTTTGGTGATGGTTTGTCTATCTCCACCTTCTTTGGGTTGTTAACGATTTGTAGCTTATTTGGTCTTCTCACCATCTTATTCCCCGTAGGTTGCTTCGTTGATCCTTCTTGCGGACTAAATTTACGGCGTCTTCGACGGGCACGTGGGTCCGTCCTTCTTCATCAGGTTGATCAACTCGAACTTTTTCATCATCCAACAATTATTCATCTTCATTCCCTTCACAGGTGCATATGTCAATCTGATCGAATGAGCCAAAGGCAATGAACACTTGGTTTGTGCTCGCCTTTTCATCTTCGAGCTCGATCCTCTTTTGACGAGCCAAATCCATAGCTTTGTCCTTGAAAACAAAGCACTTCTTGTCCTGAACCATATTTTTCACCATCAAGAGCCGTGATGACGCCTACTAACGGAGCTAGGCCAGCCAAACATTAAACATTCTCTGATAATTTCTCAACAATATAAATATACGAAAGCAATTAAATAAAAGCGGAAGACTTTAAGCTTATAAAACTGAAATTGAAATGCGGAAGTTTAAGACAAATCTCTACCAAGAGTCTGGTATTGTGAGCACGTGATTATTGCCCTATATGTGAATTATTCCCGAAAAATTAAACAAATAATTTCTTTTTTTTTTTTTTTTGCAATTTTGTGGATTTTTGTTTTATTTTCTATTAATGCATTTTATTTGTGCATTTTAATTCATATGAAAAATATAAAAAAATACACGTGACGTTTTCATTTAGGATTCAATTTCATATCCATAGGATTAATTAGTAGTTAAATTGTTTTTAAAATAAAATATAAAGAAAATAACAAAAATAGTTCATTTTTGCATTTTTTATGTTAATCGTTGAATTTGTCTTAAAGTTTACTTTAAATGGGACTTAATCAATTTTAGGAATTAATTAGCTTAATTTTGGAAATAAATTAGATTTCATTTTAATTTTCTACATTTTTATAAAATTAGAAAAAGTATAAAAATACAAATAAAGAACAGGAAAAGAAAGAAAAGCAATTAAAGGAAAAGGGATGCCCTAACAAATACATGATTTGGGCCAGTCTACCTAGCCCAGAGATCCCACCGAGTCCGGCCCAAGTCTAATCCCCTAACCCGGTCCATTCTATTGACTTAACCAAACGACGTCGTTTGGCTTTATTAAATCCAGGTCGTCAATTGTCTTTCATCCAACGGCCTGTGTTCATTAAGGGAATATTAATAAAACTATCCAAAAATATCCCCTTCCTCGTACCAACCCTTCCCTGTAAGGCTGCCACCGACGCTAGAGAAAACGATACTTTCTCCGATGGCTTCCAGATTTACACCCCTATCCGCCTTGACGTCATCTTCATGAATCTACCCTTATCTCCTTTCGAATCCCACCGTAAGCCCTCAAGTAATCAAATTTGTTGTCGCTGTCCATGGCGGCGACACCGCCCAAATCAGCCCAAATTTACACCATCAAACCTCCTCCATCTCCTCGTCACCAATCTGTAAATAATCCTCCTCGAATCATGACCGAGCCTCTCAAAATTCAAAAATTGGTCAAAAACCCTAATTCGCACCATCGGCTTCAAATTAACACACCGGAGTTTCTTTATTTCCCTTATGAGGAATTCGACATCATTGGACCTCGAACTTCATTAAAGGCAGTCAAGTGTTGAATTTAAAGTTGGCCAGTGAGTTCTCTTTTTCATTCTTATTTTGTTCTTATTTCAATATTTGATTTCTAAGTTTTGGTTAAGTGTTCAAGTACTCTAAGCTTAATTGATCGTCTTAATTCAATAGATTTTCTTCTTCTGATTAATCTGTTTGTCTTGATTAAGCCTTTGTATGTTAGGTTTTTATTTCAATTTAATTTTGTTGCTTTTTGTGGTTTCGTTAGTGATTATATTGTTGTAATTAATTCTGTTAGAAGTCTTTTTGATAATCATTATATGTTCATTAGATTTTCTATCTGCTTATTAGTTAGATTAGTATAAGTTTAATGTTGATACTTAGTTATGATTGTTAACATTGTTTCAACGATAATTAGACAATGGTAGGCTAGATTTACAATGTTGCAAGTTGAAAGTCACTCTCAGAGCTTAGGGAATTGTTTGGGTATTAGCTGTGTTAGATTAGTAAATTCAGGGGATGTTCAGGGGTATGTAGGTAATTGGAAGAAGGCATGAAAGTTATAGGTCATACTAGAGATTCCTAGAACCTTCCAGATAGGGATTAAAATTAGAATTTCAGAGAAATAAGTGTGTTGAGCACAAGTCAGTAAACAAAGATGGAAAAGTTAAATACTGGAAAAAAGGACCAATAGGGTAAATAGAAGTTTTCAGGGCTACCCTTTTGGTGCCTATAAAAGGGCATCATTCATGCCTTGAAACAGAAGTTTTCAGCCATAAATTCCCCCCCCCCCCCCCCAAATCCTCTTAACAGATCTGATCCTGATTTTGAATTTCAAATCATAGAAAGTTCAAAATTTCCTTCTAGATCTTAGTTCTACACAGAAAACAAAAAAACAATAGAAAACCTCTAGAAAAACTTTAAAAAAAAACTTCAGAAAGTACTGTTTCATTGAAAAGTCACAGGTAGTTTGAGATTTGGGTCCAATTGAAGCTATTTTGGCTGGTTTAGTTAAGATGTTGGTTTCAGAGTTGTTCTAGCTGACTTCGAGTGGTTTTAGGTTATTTCAAATATTTTTTGAGTTGATTTGTTAGCTATGTTGGTTTTCTGAACATTTCTAGATCTCTATGTTTCACCTGGGTTGTTCCTATTGTTCTACACTGCTGTAAATGCAAATTGCTGCTATCTGTTCTTACTGCCTCAGCTGTCTTCTATTTCCTCTTCATTTTGTGTTCCAATTCTAGGTACACAATTTGTTTTTGATAATTGTGAGCTGAAATGTGAAGGGAGAATTCAAATGACAATTGAAGCATAAGATTTGAGTTATTTCAATTTTTGAACCATGTGTTCAATATGTAGTTTATGGATGCTGTTTAAATTCCTGTTTGTTTTGTATTAAAGGGACTGTTGTTATGATTCTGATTCAATGAGTTTTGTTTTTCAAGTATATTCCTAGTTGTAGTTAGTTCTCTATTAGTTGCAACTAATTTTGTGTTAGGTCAATAAGTAATTCACGTTAGTTATAGTCAGTCTCACGTTGGATGCTTTCGTAAATATGTTTTAAACTAATATGTATTGAACGGCTCTAAATTTCAGTAGAATGAACGCATCATGTTGATCACCTCATCTGCTAGCTTATTGGTCCAATCTTGAATAAAACCGATTTGCTAGGTCTGTGCTTATTTGTGTTATTTTGGAGATCCAGTTGTGGAAATTAAAATTCCCATTGAACTGGGTATCGAACTAGACGTTCGCCAGATTTTGGTTGGGCCAATCATAAGCCCAAAGATGAAAGCATTTTCCTATTGGTCCATTCTTCTACTCACGTCGCCAAGGCTGATTCAGCGCCCTTTTGCATGGGTTGGCCTTGAAGCCCACTCCCTAAGGCAATTCTTGGGCTGCCCCCACTGAGTATCCATTTATCAATGTTAATTAGGACTTTTCCTTTTATTATTAAATACAAATACAAAATAGAAAATTATAGTAGTTTTTAGGTTTGCCCTTTAAATAATAAATGAGACGAGTCTCATAAAATAAAACGCATAATTACGAGGGCCTCGACAAATGGTTATGTTAAATACTTAGACTTCAGGATGGGCCGTTTAGCGAATTTCACGGCCTTCCCTAAAGATAATAATGTGTTAGCCTCTTTAGGCGCGATTTGAATAAAATTACCTTCCAAAACTCGGGTGTGCATTTCATGTGACGCAAATCAAATCCCAAAACTTTGAATAACGTGTGTTTAGAATTGCGGGTGCATTTCATGTGACGCGATCCAAAGACACGTTTTAAATGTCGTTCAACTTTCTTAAAAATTTAAATAACAAGCGGTTAAAAGTAAAAATTGGCACATATGTTCTTCACTTAATAAAATCAAATAAATGAGCTAAATACGATAGTTGAGCGACCGTGCTAGAACCACGGAACCCGGGAATGCCAAACACCTTCTCCCGGGTCAACAGAATTCCTTACTCGGATTTCTGGTTCGCGAACTATAAACAGATTCATATTTTCCTCGGTTCGGAATTCGACCGGTGACTTGGGACACCATTATTCTCTCAAGTGGCGACTCTAATATATTAATAATAAGTCTCGTCCTAATTGTCCGTGGAAAAACTCCTTTATGTGTTGGAAACACGTTCTCAAGGCTTTATACTAAAACGTGTGTTCTTATGTGTAGGTTTTGATGAATGACAAACGAAGCGCAAAGTGATATATGACGAAGTTCAAGTACATGCGCATAATTGGTGGATAACGAGATTCAAGCACAAGACAAAGTTTTATAGTTTAAACGAGTCGTTCTTAATTGTGATCTTGATCCGACAACTTGACTCATGACATGGCTTCTCTCGTAAAATTATTTTTACAAAATCATGCATATTAATTTAATGCTAAACGATTTTAAATCATGCATATTTACTTTAGTCAAAATGATTTTTAAACATGCCTCTAAAATCTGGACTAAGATAATCGATTATGTTAAGCCAAGACTGCATGACAATCGATTGTGAACTAATGACAATCGATTGTGTTAAGGCAGTGAGCATCAGGTTTTTCAAAACCTGCATGACAATCGATTGTGAACCTTATGACAATCGATTGTGATGAGGCAGTGTCCATCAAAGTTTTTCAAAACTCAGAATAATCGATTGTGAAGCTAATGACAATCGATTGTGATGAGGCAGTGTCCATCAAAGTTTTTCAAAACTCAGAATAATCGATTGTGAAGCTAATGACAATCGATTGTGAAGAGACAGTGTCCATCAGATTTTTAAAAGTCACAAAATAATCGATTGTGAACATATGACAATCGATTGTGTTGAGGCAGGGACTTCCAGACTTTTTCAAAATTATTAAATAATCGATTGTGAGTATATAACAATCGATTGTCACGAGGCAGTGTCTAAAATGATTTTCAAAGTCTGATAAATAATCGATTGTTAACATTGCACAATCGATTGTGAAGCTGACCGTTGTCGTAAAATTTTCAAATACCGTCAGGTAATCGATTGTTGATTTTGTACAATCGATTGTTGATATTGAAATCTGAAAAAGATTTTTTGAACGTTGCTGAATAATCGATTATTGATTTGGTATAATCGATTGTTTTACGTAAAATCTGGAAATGATTTTTTGAACGTTGCCAATAATCGATTGTTGATCTTGGACAATCGATTGTTAAGCGTAAAATCTGGGATTGATTTTTTGTACGATTGGCAAACAATCGATTGTGGCTTCCTGACAATCGATTGTCACAGAGTAAAAACAGCAACTCTTAATTGGCAATTAGGCAACGGTAATGTCAAGTTTTTCAACTATAAATACAGCTTCATTTCAGTGTTTTAAACACAACAACACACAACAACTGATCATTCTATTGCTATAAGCTTGGAGCTAATCTGCTTGCTTGTGCAGGCGAGGACCGCTCGGCTAGGGCGCGCCAGAGGAGCTGAAAGCCACTTGACTCTAAGGAGAGGAGCTTCGAGTGACTTTTTTCTTTGCTCTTCGACAGCCCTAACAAGTCACTTGAAGCTCTGCCCTTTGCTTTGCCCCGTGCTGTCTTCCTCCAGGAAAAGTTTAAAAATTGCAAACTATTTTGATCGGTATTCAACTAAGGGCCCCGTTAAGTAAGATGGGAGCCAATACAAAGCTAACAAGCGGGAACCCTGATCTAGACACAGTAGGATCAATTGAGTTAGCAAATCTAATGTGCGTACAAGCATCTTTTTCCTTTTATTTTTGAATTTGGCACTATTTAGTTCCTTTTACACGCTACGCTATCCTCGGCGACGATATCGTCATCGGAGATGAGCGGGATATTATTGTTTATCATTTTATATTCATTTCATAAAGCTTTTGAGAGCCAAAGTCTTGTCCATAGGTTGTAATCTTGAGCCTACTTCTTTTACTCATATCTACTCATTAAGGAGTGTTTTGTTTGAGTGCTTAGTGTTTTGTACACTTGTAAGAGAATTGTGATTCTCTTGTTGTAAGGAACTTGTGTTTCCTTGGTTGAAGTCTTGGAGTGTTGTATCTCCGAGCAAAGGTGTTAAGGCTTGTGTCCTTAAGTTGTAAAGGTTTGTTGAGCGCCCGTAAGCTTGACAAGTTAGTGGAAAATCTCGAGAGAGTCTCTCGGAGACTGGACTAGCCACGTGTTGTGGTGAACCAGAATACATCGGTGCGTTCTTTCCTTTTGTTTATTTAACGCACTTAATTATTTCCTGCAAATTTTAATTTTCGCAAGTTTACGCTAAATTTTATTATAACGCTATTCACCCCCCTCTAGCGTTAAGCGTATTATCTAACAATTGGTATCAGAGCCCAACTCTCTGAAGACTTAACAGTTTGAGAGAACCATCCATGGCTTCTACTCGTGACTCTTTTGCAGGAATTGATGAAGGACAATGCTCCACACGACCACCTCTATTCAACGGTACAAACTACACGTACTGGAAGGAGAGGATGAAAATTTTCGTTCAATCAAACAACTTTCATCTCTGGAAGGTGATAACGAAGGGAAATCAAATTCCAACCAAAAAGGTTGAAAACGAATGGGTTCCCAATTCCGAAGAAGAATATGACGCGGATGATATCCGAAAGGTTCAAAATAATGCTAAAGCAATTAATTTATTATATTGTGCTGTAAATGCTGACGATTACAGGAAAATATCGTGTTGCACAACGGCAAAGGAAATGTGGGACAAGCTGGAAATTACGTACGAAGGTACGGACCAGGTAAGGGAAGCTAAAATTGATTTCCTAACCCATGCTTATGAATTATTTCACATGAAGGAAGGTGAAAAGGTGGATGAAATGTTCGAACGATTTTCAATAATCGTAAATGACCTACATGCCCTCAAGAAGACATTCACGGACAGAGAACTGGTTCGAAAATTTCTTAGAAGTCTCACTCCGGCATGGCGATCAAAGGCCGACGCAATTCAAGAATCTATTGGCGTCTCAAATGTCACAATCGACGCATTAAGAGGTAACCTTAAGACTTATGAATCTACAATACTTAACCCTCTTGTTGATGATCAAAGGAGGCAAAGAATAGCGCTTAAGGCAAGCACAAGCCAACCTCAAGTTGATAAGGACGGAGACAACGAGTTTGGACTCGTTATCAAAAGATTTCAAAAGTTCATGCGAAAGGAGTATGAACGAAAGGGCAAAAAGCAAGGCGAGCAAATAAAGTGCTATGAATGCGGTGAAACCGGGCACATCAAATCAATTTGCCCAAACATCAAAAAAGAGAAGAAACCTTTTAAGAAGCAACGTGCATACATTTCTTGGGGAGGAGACTCCGGAGATGAGTCAAGCGAAGAAGAAGAAGACGAAGCCGCAAACCTTTGTCTTATGGCGCAAGAAGACAAGCAAGATGAGGTATGTCAAATCTCTTCTAAAAACTTCTTTACTCTTGAAGAAATGCGAACTGCTTTTGATGAGCTATATACTGAATTTATTAAAGCTTCAAAAACTGTCAAGAGCATAAAAGAAAATGCTTCTCTAAAAGAAAAAGATTTTCAAAAACAGCTTTCTTTAAAAGAAAAGGATTTAGAAAAACTGGTTTTAGAAAATGAAAAGCTGAAAGAGGAAAACAAGTTTTTCGAAAAAAGAAGCGTGGACAAGCCCGAAAGTTCTATTAAAAATTGCTTTTCTTGCATGCATCTTGAAAATGAGGTAGATAGACTTAAAGGTACCTTAGATAAGTTTAATTCTTCTCACAAAAACTTGAATGAGGTCCTTGTTAATTTGAAGTCAGCCAAGCATGGCATAGGTTTTAAGAATGAGCCTAAAGAAAAGGTTGAAGCCAAACCCCAACCACCTAAGGCTCAATCTAGGATTAATAAAACAAATGCTTATCCTAGAAAGAGCAAACCTAGAACAAATATGCATGTTAGACCAAATGTTGAACATTTTAGAAGACCTAGAAATGACTTACCACCTAGAAAAGACTACCCTAGAAATGATGCATATTTTAGGCCAAACACTAGAAGGAGTTTTGAACCTCCTAGAACATCTAGACATGACCATTACTCTAGAAACGCTGCTCATTTGAGAACTAATAGTAGGAAAAATGGTTCTCATGAAATGTGCAATAGTCATAATGAAAATAGAGTAATTCATTTTCGTCCATCAAGTTACTATGAACCTAGAAGGATGCATAACCCCAATGTGACTTGTCATTATTGTAGACGCATTGGTCATATTGCCCCTGCATGCTTTACACGACATAGACATATCACTCAATCGCATCATTATAATATGCCTAACCCTCAAGGACCCAAAATGGCATGGGTACCTAAAACGCATTAACTTGTTTTGTAGGTATGTTTGAAGGGATTAAGTGTACTATGGTACCTTGATAGTGGATGCTCCAAACATATGACGGGAGACGAATCCAAATTCCTTCAACTAGAACACAAAGAATGAGGAAGTGTGATTTTTGGGGATAACAATAAAGGAAAGATCATTGGCATCGGATCAGTCGGTAAGGATGAAAATTCCTCTATTAAGCATATATTACTTGTGAAAGGTTTAAAGCATAATCTCTTGAGCATAAGTCAATTATGTGACAAGGGAAATCTTGCCCTATTTGATTCGGATGAATGCTTAGTGTTTAGACGTAGTGATTTCAAAATTATCCTTCGTGGTTTTAGAGTGGATAATATTTACATGGTTGATCTTGCTAATTCCTCACCCGAATATGTGGATTGCCTTAGAGCAAACAGGATGATACTTGGCTATGGCACCGTAGAGTTGCTCATATAAACATGCATCTTTTGAACAAATTAATTTCTCAAAACTTAGTTATTGGCCTTCCCAATTTGAAATTTGAAAATGACTCTATCTGTGATTCTTGTCAAAAAGGGAAGCAAACAAAAGCATCTTTCAAATCCAAAAATATTGTTTCAACTTCTAGACCATTGCAATTGCTTCACATGGATTTATTTGGACCATCTCGCATTGAAAGTCTAGGAAGATATCGTTATGCTTTTGTGATTGTTGATGATTATTCTAGATTTACTTGGACTTTATTTCTTGCCAATAAAAGTGATGCTTTTCAGAATTTTAAATATTTTCTTAAGCGTGTTCAAAACGAGAAGGAAACAACCGTCACTTCAATTAGAAGTGATCATGGGGGAGAGTTTGATCACAATCTCTTTGCGGACTTTTGTGACGAACTCGGTATCGAGCATACCTTTTCCGCTCCACGTACACCACAACAAAATGGGGTGGTGGAAAGGAAAAATAGGTGTCTCGAAGAGATGGCTAGAACCATGCTCGAAGAGGCTAAGATTCCCAAACATTTTTGGGCGGATGCCGTGAGTACCGCATGCTACATCTTAAATAGAGTAGTCATAAGGCCAATACTCATGAAGACCCCTTATGAACTCTACAAGGGAAGGAAACCAAATATCTCCCATTTAAGAGTATTCGGTTGTAAATGTTTTATTAATAACAATGGCAAAGATCAATTGGGAAAGTTTGATGCTAAGTCCGATGAGGGAATTTTCATTGGTTATTCCTCACGTAGCAAAGCATATAGGGTTTTTAATAAAAGAACCGAAACTGTGGAGGAATCCCCTCATGTTTTATTTGCCGAAAATAATGCTCGCTTGGCGAGAAAGGATTCCGGTTTTGTCTTGTAGGTATTTTAGATAGCTTGAAAGACAAAATAGAAGTGGAAACGCCTAAGGAAAATAAAGATGAAATCTTGGAACAACCAACGGAGGAAGCGCCACAATTGGAGAATGAAATGAAAATGCCTAACGAGTGGAGGACAATTAAAGATCACCCTCTCGAACAGGTAATTGGCGACGTCGGAGAAAAGGTAAGTACCCAAAACTCCCTTAAGAACACCTTAGGACGTACTGGTTTTGTGTCTCAAATTGAACCAACAACCATCTCCGAAGCAATTGGGGATGAATTTTGGACCTTGGCAATGCAAGAGGAGCTTAACCAATTCAAACGGAATGACGTTTGGGATTTGGTGCCAAGACCCGAAAATCATACCATAATTGGTACGAAATGGGTTTTTCGAAACAAACTAGATGAAAATGGTGTAATCACTAGAAACAAAGCTAGGCTTGTAGCAAAAGGCTATAATCAAGAAGAGGGTATTGACTATGAAGAAACATATGCTCCCGTAGCTAGATTAGAAGCTATTCGTCTATTGCTCGCGTTTGCCTTTTCTATGAATTTCAATTTATATCAAATGGATGTGAAAAGTGCTTTTCTAAATGGTGTTATACAAGAAAAAGTTTATGTTGAACAACCCCCCGGTTTTGAAGATTTTAAATCTCCCGATCATGTTTTCAAACTCAAAAAGGCTCTCTATGGTTTAAAACAAGCTCCCCGAGCTTGGTATGAAAGATTGAGTAAATTTCTATTGGAAAATGATTTCATTAGGGGGAAAGTTGACACCACCCTTTTTGTTAAGCATAAAAACAATGATATTTTATTAGTTCAAATATATGTGGATGATATCATATTTGGTGCTACTAACAATGTCTTATGCAAGGAATTTTCCGACTTAATGACAAGCGAATTTGAGATGTCTATGATGGGTGAGTTAACATTCTTTTTGGGATTACAAGTAAAGCAAATGAAAGAAGGTACGTTCATTTGCCAAGCCAAATATTGCAAAGAATTGCTGAAACGATTTGAAATGAACAATACAAAAGCAATGGCGACTCCCATCAGCACATCCGATCATCTAGACAAAGATGAGAAAGGTAAGGAAGTCGACACTAAGAAGTATCGAGGTATGATTGGCTCTCTTCTCTATCTTACTGCTAGTCGTCCAGACATCATGTTTAGCGTGTGCTTATGCGCCCGTTATCAATCGTGTCCGAAGGAGTCTCACCTTACTGCGGTAAAACGGATTTTGAAGTACCTTGTTGGTACTACAAATGTGGGTCTATGGTACCCCAAAGGTTCTTCATGCCAACTCGTTGGCTATTCCGACTCTGATTTTGCTGGATGCAAATTGGACCGCAAAAGCACCAGTGGCACTTGCCATTTGCTCGGTAGCTATCTCGTTTCTTGGTTTAGCAAGAAACAAGTAAGTGTTGCGTTGTCCACAACCGAGGCTGAATATGTAGCTGCGGGGAGTTGTTGCGCTCAAATCCTCTGGATGAAACAACAACTCTTGGACTATGGCCTAAGTCTTGATCATATCCCTCTTAGATGTGATAATACTAGTGCCATATGCTTGACGAAGAACCCCGTTCTTCATTCGCGAACAAAACACATTGAAATTAGACATCATTTTATAAGAGATCACGTTCTCAAGGGCGATGTCGGAATCGAATTTGTTGAAACCAAAGACCAATTGGCCGACATCTTTACTAAACCCTTAGAGAAAGAGTCCTTCTTCCGAATTCGTAGTGAACTCGGGATTCTTGACTCCACGTTGATCTAAGTCATGCATTGCATCTTTTTATCTTACATGATTTCTAACTTGAGCGTCGGAGACGTCTAACAAATTTTTGCAGGTATCGCCCTAAAGGTAGGGGAAATTATAAAGCATGACGCGCAATAATCAAGTCTTCTTCAGAAAATTCGGTCTCTGTCGTCTAAATAATCGATTATCTCGTATCAATAATCGATTGTTCTGCTATTACTTGAGTTATTGTACTCTCTTTAAGTAATCACGTTTTCTTTCCAATAAATAAACAAGTTTTATTTACATTTTTGGCATTTTCTTATATTATTTTTGCTAATGGCAAAAGGGGAAAGATAACGGGTATGCACTCTCAATATTTATAAGCTTAAATTGAGGGGGAATTCATATATTGAGGGGGAACTAATCGCATACTTATTGCATATCTTTACGTGTCTTGAATCGTCATTATAAATTGTTTAAGTTGCATATCCCGCTTAAAGTTTGCCATTATCAAAAAGGGGGAAATTGTTGGAAACACGTTCTCAAGGCTTTATACTAAAACGTGTGTTCTTATGTGTAGGTTTTGATGAATGACAAACGAAGCGCAAAGTGATATATGACGAAGTTCAAGTACAAGCGCATAATTGGTGGATAACGAGATTCAAGCACAAGACAAAGTTTTATAGTTTAAATGAGCCGTTCTTAATTGTGATCTTGATCCGACAACTTGACTCATGACATGGCTTCTCTCGTAAAATTATTTTTACAAAATCAATGCATATTTAATTTAATGCTAAACGATTTTAAATCATGCATATTTACTTCAGTTTTTTCAAAACCTGCATGACAATCGATTGTGAACCTTATGACAATCGATTGTGATGAGGCAGTGTCCATCAAAGTTTTTCAAAACTCAGAATAATCGATTGTGAAGCTAATGACAATCGATTGTGATGAGGCAGTGTCCATCAAAGTTTTTCAAAACTCAGAATAATCGATTGTGAAGCTAATGACAATCGATTGTGAAGAGACAGTGTCCATCAGATTTTTAAAAGTCACAAAATAATTGATTGTGAACATATGACAATCGATTGTGTTGTGGCAGTGACTTCCAGACTTTTTCAAAATTATTAAATAATCGATTGTGAGTATATAACAATCGATTGTCACAAGGCAGTGTCTAAAATGATTTTCAAAGTCTGATAAATAATCGATTGTTAACATTGCACAATCGATTGTGAAGCTGACCGTTGTCGTAAAATTTTCAAATACCGTCAGGTAATCGATTGTTGATTTTGTACAATCGATTGTTGATATTGAAATCTGAAAAAGATTTTTTGAACGTTGCTGAATAATCGATTATTGATTTGGTATAATCGATTGTTTTACGTGAAATCTGGAAATGATTTTTTGAACGTTGCCAATAATCGATTGTTGATCTTGGACAATCGATTGTTAAGCGTAAAATCTGGGATTGATTTTTGGGACGATTGGCAAACAATCGATTGTGGCTTCCTGACAATCGATTGTCACAGAGTAAAAACAGCAACTCTTAATTGGCAATTAGGCAACGGTAATGCCAAGTTTTTCAACTATAAATACAGCTTCATTTCAGTGTTTTAAACACAACAACACACAACAACTGATCATTCTATTGCTATAAGCTTGCATATTATGTTTATCATTTTATATTCATTTCATAAAGCTTTTGAGAGCCAAAGTCTTGTCCATAGTTGTTGTAATCTTGAGCCTACTTCTTTTACTCATATCTACTCATTAAGGAGTGTTTTGTTTGAGTGCTTAGTGTTTTGTACACTTGTAAGAGAATTGTGATTCTCTTGTTGTAAGGAACTTGTGTTTCCTTGGTTGAAGTCTTGGAGTGTTGTATCTCCGAGCAAAGGTGTTAAGGCTTGTGTCCTTAAGTTGTAAAGGTTTGTTGAGCACCCGTAAGCTTGACAAGTTAGTGGAAAATCTCGAGAGAGTGTCTTGGGGACTGGACTAGCCACGTGTTGTGGTGAACCAGAATACATCGGTGCGTTCTTTCCTTTTGTTTATTTAACGCACTTAATTATTTCCTGCAAATTTTAATTTCCGCAAGTTTACGCTAAATTTTATTATAACGCTATTCACCCCCTCTAGCGTTAAGCGTATTATCTAACATTATGCCCTTGAGGGTGTAGTGAAAAAGGAGATGTGACAGGTGTCACTAGCTCATGGACTACTAAAGAGCGCTACAATCAAGTCTGAATAGAAAATACATAGTGTCTATCTCGGTACAATGAAAACAAACTAAAACATGGAAAGGGACTCTAGCTTGCGAACACCAGCTAGGCTACCTCGTAAGTCCCTGGACTGAAGTCAGCTCCCGATCAATAAGCTATTGTTGTGGTCTAAAACCTGCTCCGGTATCGTAATCTGTGCAAAAAGCACAGAAGTGTAGCATCAGCACAACCGATCCTATGTGTTGGTAAGTGTCTGACCTAACCCCGGCGAAATAATGACGAGGCTAGACAGGACCTACCTATAACAACCTGTGCAGACATGTATATATACAAAGGAAACGGAAATAACAACAGAGAATATCAACTAAAAAGGGGAAGGGGCATGCTCGGGGGTGATACAGTGAAAATAGATCGACGGATATGACAACGAAACTACCTCAACATCATAACTCATATATAAATGGTCGACACGCCACACGATCCAATTTCACATTTTATAAGTGGACGACGTGTCACACGATCCCATTTCATAATTCATAAGTGGACGGCGTGCCACACGATCTCATTTCATTATTCATAAGTGGACGACATGCCACACGATCCCAAAGTATGTATTCATAAGTGGACAGCATACCACACGATCCCAAAGTATGTATTCATAAGTGGACGACGTGCCATACGATCCTAAAGTATGTATTAATAAGTGGACGGCGTGCCACACGGTCCCAAAGTATGTATTCATAAGTGGTCGGCATGCCACACGACCCCATTTCATAGTGAATAATACATATAATCTTTCTAAAAGAGGCCCCATTAGAGAAATTCAACAACATAACGATTTAACCCGGTAAGGGTACAACTAACATCCCAAATATCCCGGCAAGGAAGCAACAACAATAATAGACTACGTGTCCCGACAAGGAAAAAGTTACCACACTTTCTCTTTTAATCATTTCTTTCCCAATTATCAAATTCTAGTTTGAGACAACACTCCAATAATATACCAATCACAATTCTCCCTCAATTGTTCACATTATATGAAACTTAGCAATTAGACAAGAAAGATATTTCACAAAGTCCGGACCAAACACA
The DNA here is from genome assembly GCA_034376525.1 of Nicotiana benthamiana. Lineage (NCBI taxonomy): Eukaryota > Viridiplantae > Streptophyta > Magnoliopsida > Solanales > Solanaceae > Nicotiana > Nicotiana benthamiana. The sequence continues at coordinate 41,728,053 of CM067340.1, read as the reverse complement.
TTTAAGACCCACGGTCATGCTAGACTCTGGTGTATAGATAATCGTCACCATGCCTATACATCGTACTCTTCATTTAGCAATTAGCAAATAATATCCTAATTCTATTCCCTCTAACCAAAATTAGAACTAACACTTACCTCGGTCCAAGAATAGCAATCAACTCTCTAATACCGCCTTTCCTCTACAATCCGACTCCGAAAAAACGATATTTAGGCATAATCCATTCAATAATATCAATAAAGACTCAAAAATAAAATCTCATAGCCTAGAAATGAAGACCCTAAAATTCTTCCAGAAATACAAAAATCCGACCCCGGGCCCACATGGTCCAAACTCGTGGCTTGGACCAAAATGCGTTCACCGATAATCCCCCGAGTTCAAATATATAATTTATTTCAAGATTCGACCCCAAATTGAGGTTGAATCACCAAAAATTTCCAAAACCCTAACTCTACCCAAAACCCCCAATTTTTACTTTGAATTCATGATTTAGGGCTAGGAATTTACTAATTAATGAAGAAAAATGAAGGAATTAGGCGGGGAATTACCTACCGAAGTGACCTTGACGAAAAGGGGCTTCAATGGTGGCTTAAGGCTTGAAGGAGAAGGGAGCTCATGAGAAAAGTGAAGGAAATCCCGTGGATACTGTTATGTTTTTAAACATTAAATCACTGGGCATATTTACTCTATGCGATCGCAGAAGGAGGCTTGTGATCGCATAGGGGAAGGGAAATTGACTACTGCGATCGCAGAAGTAGTCACGCGAACGCATAGAAGAAATGAGGCTGAAAATCTCGGGCAAGGTTTTGTGTGGTGCGATCACGGGAGGGAGAGTGCGTTCGCATTGAAGAAACTGGCCAAGCTATGCAATCGTGAAGGGGACTATCCAATCGTATTGAACAAATGGGGACCCTTGGAAGCTCACACTATGCAATCTAGGGGTGTTCATCGGGCGGATTGGGCGGCTTTTACTCTTAACGGTTTGGCTTAAATGTCATCGGCTTTTAAATGTATTAATCCGTTAGCCACCCGATAAGATATCGGGCGGATTGGTATCGGGTTAGCTCTTATAGGGCGGTTAATGGGCAGTTTATCTGCCTAACATACATGTTCACATAAATATCTCTTATTCTCCTCGACTTAGAAATAATGAATTGCCATAAAAAATAATATTTTAGAGGCAATATGATGTAGCTAATGAAACAATCGCCCCAGCATGTAGATTATAAAATAGTAAATTCACTACTAGTTCAGTATCGAGAAAAATAAAATAGAACTTATCTTCTGTTAGAGGCCACACTACATGTGTACTCATAAGCTTCGGATATAACCAAAAAAATCTCTCGCGCAAATTTCCATTCAGCTCCCACAATGAACTTTTAAAAACTGAAGTGCTCTGGTAAATTCTACTCTCTACACTCCTCTTATATAAATAACTATCGTTCTCCATTTTCCACAAGCAATCATCCAATATGCACAAATTTATTTCATGGGGTGTCGTTCCTCTAGTCATAACCAACCTTTCAATTCTTCTTTTTCCATGACACACATAGAACCATATATGTATTAGACAACTCAATTCTATCACTAAATTATATATATATATATATATATATATATATATATATATATATATATATATATATATATATTTTCTAATTTTATATTCTTAACGGGTTAACGGATTAGCCGTTAAGAAAATTGAATAATCCATCCCCAAACCGATAAGCCGTTAATAAAAAAAATTCAATCCGTTCCCCGTCCATTAAGCCGTTAAGCCGTTACCAATAAGCCGTTAAGCTTCGGTTTGGATCGGTTTTCGGTTTCGGATCGGTTTTGAACACCCCTAATGCAATCGTAGGAAGCCTATGCGATTGCATAGAAGGGGTAACTAGGCAGCCTATTGCAGCAAATCTGCAGCACTGTTTAAGGCCAAAAACACCCCGAACCACCTCCAAAACACTCTTGAGCCCCTGGGGCTCCTAGCCAAATGCACACACTAACTCAATAACACCCTACGAACTTACTCGAGCGATCAAATCGTCAAAACAACATCAAAATTAATGAATCAAACTTCAAAATCATCATTTTTTTCATTTCAAACTTCTTAAACTTCTAAACTTAGGTATTTAGGTCTGAAACATGTCAAACGACGTCCAATTTTGACCGAACTTCACAGAAAGTGCTTAACGCATATTTAAGACTTGTACCAAGCACCGAAACCAAAATACGTGCCTAATACCTATATTTTCTAACTCATTTTCATTTCAAATTTTCATATCATTTTCAGAAAAATAATTTCTTTCAAAAATTCTTTACTCAAGCTCGGGACCTCAGATTTTGATTTCGGGAATGCTGCCGAATCCCATATTTTTTTATAGACCATCCGGGGCCGTCACATCACGGGCATGGGTCCATTTACCTAAAATATTGACCGAAGTCAACTTTAACAATATTAACATGAACATTCATCAATTGTTTTCACATAATTCACATATTTCAACATAAAAGCTTTCCGGCTACGCGCTCGGACTGTGCACGCAAATCAAGGTAACTAAAAGTGAGGTTTTCAAAGCTTCAGAAGCACGAAAAAAGGAAGAAATTCTCAAGAGGGTGACCTACAAGCATTCGGGTCATTGTTTTTTCCAGCTTCATCTGGCTGCTTCATTTCTGGCAACTCAATAAGCTTTAACTCGAGGAGTTCTTCAAATATTGCAGGCACATCGGAGTCTAGAAATGGGTACTCCTTTTCTTGCATCTCTTTGAGAGTCAACTTTAGATTTGCATTGTCTTGAGAGGAATTTGTTTTCATACTCTGTTTTTTGCTTATTTTTGTAGTGAACTTCAAAGGATAGGCATTGACGTTCATAGATTCTTTGCTTTCATTGTTGGATACGAACTTGCTTCATTTCTTGACTTCTTGCTTATCTCTTCCCTTGCGAGGTTCGTAGATGGACAACCCTTCATTTCTGCAGAAGCCATGCTCAACTCTATATCATGAGCACGAGTGGCAAGTTCTTCAAATGTTCTGTGCTTAATTCCTTGCAAGATGTAACGAAGTCCCTAATGCATTCCTTAGATGCACATCTCTATGTCAGAAGCTTCACTTAGCATATCTTTGTAGTTAAGGCTTGTATTCCTCCATCGATTGATAAAGTCAATAACTGATTCATCTTTTCGTTGGTGAGTGTTCGTAAGTTCCACCATGCTTACAGTATGCCTCGTTCTATAAAAGTGATTGAGAAACTCTTGCTCCAATTGGTCCCAACTATCAATGGATCCAGCCTCGAGGTTGGTGTACCAATAAAAAGCATTCCCCTTTAGTGAACGGACCAACTTCTTGACAAGGTAATCTCCATAAGTCCCTTCATTGTTGCATGTCTCAACAAAGTGCGTGACATGTTGCTTTAGATTTCCCTTGCCGTCGAACTGCTGAAATTTGGGAGGTTGATAGCCGGCATGCATCTTCAAGCTTTCGATTCTTGCAGTATACGACTTTACGTACGTAAGAGAAGACTTTGAAGCGACCTCATACTTATCTTTGATAGTTACCATAATGAATTCCTTCAACTGTTCTATGGGAATTGATCCTTCGGAGGAGACATGAAGTTCTTTGGCGAATGACACTTATTTTGTTGGAGGATCAGCCTTCTCGTGGACTTCAGGAAGCTTTTCAGGTGCATGACTTGATTCTCCATCCGTCATTATTTCAACTATGCCTATCAATTTTGCGATGCGGACATCTTGATCTTGAGCATACTTTGTTAAGCCATCAATTTCCTTTGTCAGGTTTGCGAGTTGCTCCTCCATTGTCGAAGTGTTAGTCATCATTGCCTCCATGATTATTGCAGATGATGAAGAATAACCAAGACTTTCCCACGGATTGAACTCAGTTTGGAACATGTCATGTGGAGAGATTGGCGTAGAGCCAACACTTAAGACTTCTTCATCAGGTTGAGTAAGCTGACTCTTGGTATTGTATAACGTAAGTCAAGCAAGAGCTTTCTCCACAACTTCTGCAATATTATCTCCTCTATCTGATTTGCTAGCAGAGGACCTTTCTTCTTCGGATAACGAAGATTTCAAAGTGTGCATTGGAACAGATGACACTTAGCGTGCTTGTTGTCCCAAGACGTTCGCCTTGCTTCAGGTGATTGGCCCAAGATTCCCCATAGTAGAGTTCAGGATACTTTCAATGTCAGAAGAAAACTTGGATTCCCACTGGACGTGCTAAAATTTGTAACAACTAAAAGTCGTTCCTGAAAAATAATAATCAAGACAAGAAAAATAGCGACAAATATTGTATTCGATTTCAAGTGATTGGGTTACAATCTCTAAAATATCTCTAAATCTAAAGAGATGTAGTCCTCTAATTCTTCTCCTCACGGAGGATGGTTGAAGAGCTTGAGAGCTTGATCTTGAGCTTGTCGGATTTTAGATTTGTAGTACGTCACGAACAATTTCAAGGTCATCACGAACCAGGATTTGGTGTTGGGTTATCATGAACGGAAGATTTGAAGCCGCCCGCCTACGATTTGCGTTCGCCTTTGGAATTTGGCCACAGACGATGATTGCAGATATAGATGGAGACTTTGATGCTATTCTTTAGAGCTTCTTTAGCCTTTTCTTTTTCTTACTTGCTTGTGTCTTAGCCTTCTCCTTTGACCTCTTTATATAGGCGTAGGGTGGAGTAGTCTCCAAGAAAACCCTAGTGGATCATTGGGCTTGAGCCTTATGGGCCGATCTATTTGATAGAAGACAAATTTGCAGGCAAGCCCAGTAATATATTGGACTTTTATTTAAATCAAATCATTTTAGATTTTAATAATCGACCCGATTATACTAGCCCATAATATCAGTTGGACTAATATGCATTTAATACATGATGAAATCCAAATTACTTGTAGATTTAAATTTAATAAAATTTTATTTGTCTACAAAGTTATGCTGAGATTGTTGTTTATTTACTATTTAGTGTTGTATTAAGAATGGTAGTTGTAATTTCTAAGAAGAAGGTATAAGTTATATCGATTTTAATTACCCCACCTCTGTATGGTATATTGTCCCGATGTTACAATTAATACCGGGATAACTTATACCTGGTTTGCTAATCAGATAGAGTATGAAGGTGGCATTAAATTTTTATACCACCCATATACCTTCTTATACTCCATACCAAACAACTCCTGGAATACGATTTATACCGGTATAAGTTATACCGGTACAAGTTATATTGGGATAAGTTTTATCGGGATTAGTTATGCTGGGGTTGTTGTTTATTCATTGTTTGATATGTTGTATTAAGAATGACAATTACATAATTTCTAAGAAGAATGTATAAGTTATACCGGTGCTAATTACCCCACCTTCTATAAGGTATAAGTTATCCCAGTATTAAAATTAATATCGTGATAACTTGTACTTGGTTTGCTAACCAAACAGAATATTAAGGTGGTATTAAATTTTTATACCACCCTTGTATCTCCTTATACCTCATACCAAACGATCCCTTAGTATTTAGTCCGTGTATTACTGATACCCATGTTATTATTCTATATTCTGTTCCTCACAAAATAATGCATAGATTATCACTAAATAGAATTATTTTACTACTGCTCTATTTTAAATTTTTAGAATTGTATTAATCAACAACAACTAGCTTCCTTTTTTCTGCCTTTGGTATTTTACTTTGAAAGTAGTAGTAGATTTGAGTTTTAGAGAGAATTATGCGTTAATTGACAAGATTGTACAAAAAATAATTACTAGGGGAGATCCTTGAGAAGTGTGCCTTCTCTGGAGAACTATATTATGGTTGAGAAAATCCAACCTGTTGGGGAGTTTTTCCTCTGGGTTTAATGAATACTTGTTTCATTCCAAAATTTAGTTTTTATTTTATTTTTCAAGAGGAGTAGATTTTACTAATTTCTAATCTTAAATTACACATAAATTAACCCATCCTTTTGAAAGTAAAATGTTCAAGTTAAGAAAGTCAATGAAAAATACTATAATTGCTATTGTCCATTTTGAGCATACTTGAAAATCTTGGTAAAAGATTTCTTTCTTGGAAGAGAAAAGGAACAAAATATTTATTTTGTTTATAAGGGTAAAGGTCCTTTTGGCATTACCATTAAAAGGGATTATCCTTTTTAAGTTAATCTTTTGATTAAGACGTTATCTCTGGCATTTTCACCCTAATATTCAAACTAAGCAACCGTTTAAACCTCACCTTTCACATAACTTTTCAAGAACTTTGGGAAAATACTTGATAAAAAAGAAACTTTTTCAAAACAATTAATCGCCAGATTTAGTAAATTTTTAGGAGCTCGTTTGGACATAAGAATTTTTTCACTTTTTTCGATAATTTTTTTGAAAATCAGTATATGGCCATAAAATTTTAATTTTTAACTTAAAGATAAATTTTAGAATTTTTCGAAAATTTGAAAAATTTAAAAAAGTTATTTGTCAAAATTTTCCCTTAGATCACTTACAAACTTCAAAACAACCCAAAATTATATTCATGTCTAAATACAACTCTAATTTTTAAATATCATTTTCAGTTAAACAAAAAATTTCCCACTTTTTTTGAAATTTTATGTCCAAACACCCACTAAATATGACATTTGAAATAAATTCATAAATTGTCCAGTCCAACTTTTTTTCTTTTTTCATTATCCATTCTTTATATTGTGAGTTGTAACTACAAGGCAAGAATGATCCTCTCATACGTCAAATGACGACTCTTTTTAGTTACTCGGCATAATGATAACAGATATGATTGCTATCTTCTTGTATTGGCTTTTTCATGAATTTGCATAAAACAATATTCACTTAAAAGGGACGCTTCTTCTCCCTCTACTTTCGCCCCTCTTATACTATTGTAAAATTTATTCACACTTAATTTTATATCAAATCAACAAATATATGATTTGTGTTTGCTTATAGACTTTTTTTAACCAAACATAATTATGCGAAAGAACCCTAAAAGGGGTTGCTGCTTCTTCTTCATCACTATTCTCGAGAAAAGAGAGAATATCATTATAAGGCTCTGAACCTCTCCATTGAGAGGCAGACCAAATCAATACCATCAATAAAAAATCTCTACATTTCTCTCCATTAAAAATAACACTTGTCTCTTTCACTTTCCGTTTGGTCATTTGATTATTACGATCTGCTATGACTGGCCCTTGATTTATTTCGATTGTTTATATGCTTGCAAAGTGTATGATAACTTTGAGCTAAACAATTTGGCGTCGTCTGTGGGGATTTCATAGCAGAATCGCGTAGTTCTTCTTGGGACCAAAAGGTAAGAAACGCCGGAAAAGGAAAGCGGCTCTGCTCAAACGAGCCAAAGCAGCATCTCGGGTAGACGGAACCCAAAGGCTTCGATAAGAACCTGATCCCCTCACCCCTCCATTCTCAAATAACTGCAACGAGAAAAAGAAGAAGCAGTAAGTCCCCCCCCCCCCCCGGGGGAAACGCATCTAAGGTACTCCCGTGTCCCCGATGCAAGAATCCGCCGGAAAAAGCACGAAGGCATCTCAAAACCGAGATCCACAGCGGAGTAACCTACACAAACTAATCGAGAAGACATCACATAAACCGTGCGAAACCCAAAACCAAAACGGACCGCTAATGCACCATACCCATGACGATGGGTCATGCGGGAGAAAAAGGCCAACAATAGTTCAACTACAAGTTGAACAAGTATTGAGGCTATGCGCCTCCAACAAAAGTTTAACTGGGACTCAGGTTACGCGCCTTCGCCAACAAAAATTCGGTTGAACAGCAACTCAGGATACGTGCCTTCACAAAAATTTCAACTACAAGTTGAACTGGGACTTAGGCTATGCGCCTTCCCCGACAAAAAATGACAAGGTTCAACCACGGTTGAACAGCAACTCAGGCTACGTGCCTTCATAAAAAGTTCAACTACAAGTTGAACTGGGACTCAGGCTATGCGCCTTCACCGACAAAAATCACAAGGTCCAACCACGGTTGAACAGCAACTCAGGCTACGCGCCTTCACAAAAAGTTCAACTAGAAGTAGAACTAGGACTCAAGCTATGCGCCTTCGCCAACAATAAATCACAATGTTCAACTACAGTTGAACAACAACTCAGTCTATGTGCCTTCATAAAAAGTTCAACTATAAGTTGAACTGGGACTCAGTCTATGCGCCTTCGCCGACAAAAAATTACAAGGTTCAACCGTGGTTGAACATCAACTCAGGCTATGTGCCTTCACAAAAGTTCAACTACAAGTTGAATTGGGACTTAGGCTATGCGCCTTCGCCAACAATAAATCACAATGTTCAACTACTGTTGAACAACAACTCAGGCTACGTGCCTTCACAAAAGTTCAACTATAAGTTAAACTGGGACTCAGGCTATGCGCCTTCGCCAACAATAAATCACAATGTTCAACTACGGTTGAACAACAACTCAAGCTACGTGCCTTTACAAAAGTTCAACTACAAGTTGAACCGGGACTCAGGCTATGCGCCTTCGCCAACAAAAAAATTACAAGGTTCAACTACGGTCGAACAGCAACGCAGGCTCCGTACCTTCACCAAAAATTTCAACTAAACGTTGAACTGAGGCTCGGGCAGTATGCCTTCACCATCGCAAACCCAATCTCGCTAAAACAACGATGCCAGACGCCTTCGTACTCAAAACTAAAGAGCAACGGATGGAGAAACAAGCTAATATCCCTCGCCATTCAAGTAAGTACGCCCAACTCGAGCTAAAATTCGGGCCACATAAAGTTCGGCCTCGGTCGAAATACAAGGCCACATTTCTTACCATCGCGGCCAGTAGTTCGACCACGTCCAAACTGGGACTAATGCTAAGTGCCACTATCGCTAAATAATGGCCACTAACTTGTTTACACCAAGTAAAACAAAGCGATAAATAAAAAGCAATTAATTATGGTCAAGGCCATCACCACCAAGCAGCCAACCTAGTTTTTAACTAAGGGAAGCGAGCGATTCGACGACAGTCGAAATCACCTACCTAGCCAAGGCCACCATCATTATCATGGCCAAGGCCACCGACACCATTACGACCTAAACACACAAGGGACTTAACACGCCTACCAGAGTCTCACTCTAAGGCAGATTACCCTTTGAACACATGCATAAAAATGATTGTAAAAATAACAAGGGAAAACTCGGAATAAACACAACACCAACAGTGGGAAAAAGTAAGCCTATATGTATACGTATATTTACAATCTTGTGCGGGTAACGCCCGCTTACATTCGGCCAAGGCCGGTCAGTACGAAAAATCTCTACAGAAAAGAGGAAGAATCTAAAAATATCCAAACGCCCAATTGCGAAAAAAATAAAAATACATCAAAATTTTCACTCGGCTCCCCCCACGCCACCATCAGCGCCACCAGTACTATCAGCACCATCGTCGACCCCTAGCGAAGCTAGATCAAAGCCACAGTCGGCATGGGCCTCACGGTCCTTTTGACGGGCCTCTTCGTAAGAAGCTTCAGGCACAACGCCGACCTCCCACAACCTCTTTTACACATCAAGCTGAGCCTCGAAAAACGTCCAAAAGTCACGAGCTGGGCCAAAAGAGGTAGCCTGATCCCTCAAGCGCTGAATCTCGGCCTCTAGGGTCGTAATCTGATCCGCCGCAATCTGGGTGTCCCGTTCATAAACGCCAATGCGTTCCTCCAATGCTCCTTCCCTAAAGGCCACAGTGGCCCTCTCCAGCTCCCATTCCCGCTCATGAATGTTATCCGCTGCCTCCAGAGTGGCCACCTATTTGGTCAAAGCCTCAGAGGCCTCTGCCGCCTTGGCCCGATCCTGGCACTCCCTTTCAGCAGCAACCCACCTCTCAGCTGTCGTCTCCTCGTCTTTACGACGAAGCTGCTCATCAAGAGTATTAACCCCACCAAGGGTCTGCTTCATTTGAAGTTCACGCCTCGCCAGCTCCTCGACAAGATCACAGTTCCGGGGGTCGTTCCCCATGCGCTCGAGCATCTCGCGGCACCGGTCCCGGTAGCCATGGTACTTATCCATTGCCCTCAAGAAAATCCCAGAACGGATGTTAGCTCGGCGGATGCTTTCCGCCTCCAACAAAAAAACCTACAAAAATGAAGCAATAATCAGAACAAAAATCAACCGAGTAAAATAAAGAGAAAAACTAAAAGTCACTACACGTACCTTCAGGCCCTGCACGGTCGCCTCTCCCATCAGCCCGACATCTGAGATGCCCCTCAGAAACGTGCTTTCCGCCTTCGAGTGCAAAACCTCGAACAACGACACCAGATTCTCCTCTTGAAGCAGCAAGTTCTGCTTCGTAGGGATCTCAACGTAACGGAACTACACTTCCGCATGCACTGTTGTGCGGGTGTGGCCGTCCTGAAGCATGCGGACAGCGTCAGGGTCCAGGTCGGACTCGGAATCAGACCCTTCACCTGCGGTTGTCACGACCCAAACCCAGTCGTGATGGCGGACAACCATAGAGCCAAGCAAGCTTGACCAATTACCTTTTAAGAACCCAACCTGATAACTCATTACCAAGAATTTAAGGGAATTTAACAGTTTAAAAATACTAAGTCGATGTTTATAATAAAAACAATATGAAACAGACCGAAATATCCGACAAAACACTCCCAAAAGAATCTGGGGTCACGAGTCTAGAGCCTCTACACAACTGAGTAACAATATTCGAAAATATAAGTCTAGAAAGCAAAAATAAACTCAAAAAAGGGAGAAGGCGGGTCCTGCGAACGCCAGGCAGCTACCTCGACAACTCTGACTAAACTCTGGAAGACACCGACTGCTCACCTAATTCTTCGGAACACCTGAATCTACATACAAGTTGTACGGAGTAAAATGATTACTTCCAACTCAGCGGTAATAGACATGGATAATGACTTGAAAGTAAGAAATCCCGAAATACCACAATGTAAAGCTAAAACTATCCTCTTAGCACATTTAACTATGAAGCAACAATAAATCAATGACACACAAATATCAATGTATAAATGCAATGCAATGCACATGACCCGCTGCGGCATACAACCCGATCCATTGGGTACCCATGCTCACTGTGGGGGTTCAGACACCGGAGGGGCTCCTACAACCCAAGCGCAATGACATAGTAGTATTCGCTATGGCATGCAGCCCGGTCCACAATCAGTCCAAATATATATATAAACATATATATATAAACATATATATATATACATATATATATATACATACATACATACATACATATATATATATATATATATATATATATATATATATATATATATATATGTATATATATATATATATATATATGCAAACAAGCCACACGGACACAATAAATTACCATTTTTGGTTCCATTTAACAGGTATTATAGCTAAGTTATTAAAGCCTTAGAAGATTTCTACTCATTTTTAGACAGTATTTCACTTAGGACTGATATTATGGAAACATGCTCAATATCCTGGAAACAGTGATAATAAATACCTAAGGGATCCAAATAGTTGGCTCGTAGCCTAATATGCTTATAATAATCGAAGCAGGATGTTTACTAGGCAATTTCTAGGCAATTAACACAGTACAGATATTTCTCTGACGGACTAAGTCATAGTCCCCGTCCACAAACGACCCCACACTCACAGTAGAGTACGTGTCTCGCCTCAATACAACATCACAATGTGAGACACTGGGGTTTCAAACACTCATGTCATCATCTACATCTATTACCCACCTCAAGCCGGCCGTAGACTAGTCCGCAATGGTCTTTCCTTTTGAATCGACCTCCTTGTGCGTCGAATCTAGTAAAAATCACAACGAATACATTATTATATGCTAAAGAAACATAACCCAATCGAAATTACTCGAAAAACGCTAAAAATAGCGAAGTTGGTAAAACTCGAGCCCCGGGCCCACTTCTTGAAAAAATACAAAAATTACATCAACGGATTCCTCGTCTTGCCACGAGTCCGTACATATAAATTTTACCGAAATCGAACTCAAATGGCCTTTCAAATCCTGAAAATTCGTTTCCAAAAACCAAGCCCTAGTTCTTCACAATTTCAACCTACTTTCATGAATTTAAGTGTTGATTCTTCAAGCCTAATTCTATATCGGACCTCCAAATTCAATTCTAATTTCACTCCTAAGTCACAAATGATCCCCTGAAACTAGTGGTATTATCGAAAATCCATGCCGAGCCCTCTAACTCATAAGTCAACATCCTGTTCAATTTTCCAAACTAACCTTCTCTTAAAGAGACTAATTGTCTCATTTCTAACCTAACTCTATCCGAATTACTTCAAATTCACCAAACACATATAATGAAACATATAGAAGCACAAAACAGGGAAAACGGGGCGGTAACTCACATGACGATGGACAGGGTCGTCACATCCTTCCAAACTAAAATAAATGCTCATCCTCGAGCGGGTCAAGAAACATACCTGGAGTGTCAAACAAGTGAGCATATCTGTTCCACATCTTCTGCTCGGTGTCCCAAGTGGCCTCCTCCACTGGCCGACCTCAACACTAAACCTTCACTGAAGCCATGTCCTTTGATCTCAACTTTCGAACCTGACGACCCAAAATAGCCACGGCTCCACATCATAGGTCAAGTCCTCATCCAAATGAATCGTGCTGAAGTCTAAAACATGATATGGGTCCCCAACATACTTTCGAAGCATAGAAACATGGAACACCGGATGAACTGCCGATAAACTGGGTGGCAAAGCAAGCATATAGGCCACCTTCCCAATCCTCCTAAGTATCTCAAAAGGTCCAATGAATCATGGACTCAGCTTCCCTTTCTTTTCAATCCTCATAGCGCCTTTCATAGGCGAAACCTTCAACAAGACCTTCTCACCCACTGCATAAGATATATATCGAACCTTCCGGTCCGCAGAACTCTTCTAACGCAAGTGAGCTGTACGAAGTCTCTCCTGGATCACTTTCACCTTCTCTAAGGCATCCTGAACTAACTCTGCCCCCAATAATCTAGCCTCGCCAGGCTCAAACCAACCAACCAGAGATCTACACCATCTCCCATATAAAGCCTCATATGGCGCCATCTGAATGCTGGATTGATAGTTGTTGTTATAAGCAAACTCCGCAAGTGGCAAGAACTCAGCCCACCAAGTAAATATATTCCTTGAGAACTGGAAAGTAGTAAAAGCTACTCCACTCGACTCCAATATCCCTGTAGTACGAAGCATACGCTGACACTTGTTCAGAAATCCCTAGGCATCCTCGTTCTCTGTACCACTAAACGTCGGAGGCTGGAGCATACCGAACCTATATAGATGACATTGCTCTTCATCTGGCATAGCCGGAACCACAAAATCTAGAGATGGTGCGACTAGCGCAACTGGGGCAACTGGAGCAACTGGTGCAACTGGGACAACTTCCGTTGTCTGCAATCCCTGGATACCCTGCTCGGGTGTGCGAGCAGTGGGGGTCTGCTGACCACCATCGGTCTGAGAAGTAGATGCTCTAGTAGTGGCTGATATGGTCTGAGCTAGACCGGTGCAGACGGATAAGATCTGAGCTAACGCCTCCTGAAGACCAGGAATCACAATGGGCACTGCCGGTGCCTGAATAGGCGCTGCTGGAGCATCTACAGCTGGAGGCTGGTCCTGGACCTGGGCAGCTGGTGGATCTACAGGTGCTGCCCCTATTGGTCCGCCTCGGCCTCGGCCCCTACCGGGTGCCAACGGTGGTCGTCCGGCATATCCGGTATCACGGGTTCTCACCATCTGCGAGAGAATAGAATACAGAAAATTTAGTTCTTGGACCAACAAAGTCGCACGACAAGAATTTCAAGAAAGTGAAGTATTTCCTAAGGTTCTGTAGCCTCCGGAGGATAGATTCGGACGACTACCTACCGATCCACGAGACTCTACTAACCAGCTCATGACTCGTGAGGTCTAGTATCCTAGGCTCTGATACCAACTTGTCACGACCCAAACCCAGTCGTGATGGCGCCCAACCATATATCTAGGCAAGCCTGACCAATTACCTCTCAAGAACCCAACCTCATAACTCATTACCGACAATTTAAGGGAATTTAATAGTTTAAAAATAATAAGCCGATGTTTATAATAAAAATAGTACGAAACAGACCGAAATATCCGACAAAACACTCCCAAAAGAATCTGGGGTCACGAGTCTAGATCCTCTACATAACTGAGTAACAATATTCGAAAATGTAAGTCTTGAAAGCGGAAATAAACTGAAAAAAGGGAGAAGTCGGGTCCTGCGAATGTCATGCAGCTACCTCAACAATTCTGAGTAAACTCTAGAAGACAACAACTGCTCAACTAAGTCTCCGGAACACCTGAATCTGCAAACAAGGTGTAGGGAGTAAAGTGAGTACTTCCAATTCAGCGATAATTGACATGTATAATGACTTGAAAGTGAGAAATCTCGAAATACCTCAATGTAAAGCTGAAACTATCCTCTTAGCACATTTAACGATGAAGCAACAATAAATCAATGGTAGACAAATATCAATGTATGAATGCAATGCAATGCACATGACCCGCTGCGGCCTACAGCCCAATCCATTGGGTACTCGCGCTCACTCTGGGGGTTCAGACTCCGGAGGGGCTCCTATTGCCTAAACGCAATGACACAGTAGCATTCGATGCAGCGTGCAGCCCGGTCCACAATCAGTCCATTTATATATATATATATATATATATATATATATATATATATATATATATATATATATATGCAAAACAAGCCACACGAGCACAATAAATTACCATTTTCGGTTCCATTTAACAGGTATTATAGCTAAGTGATTAAATCCTTAGAAGATTTCTACTCATTTTTAGACAGTATTTAACTCAGGACTAATATTATGGAAACATGCTCAATGTCCTGAAAACAGTGATAATAAATCCCTAAGAGATCCAAATAGTTGGCTCGCATCCCAATATGCTCATAATAATCCAAGCAGTATTTTGACAACCAATTTCTACGCAATTAACACAGTATAGACATTTCTCGGACGGACTACGTCATAGTGCCCGTCCACAAACGACCTTGTACTCACATTAGAGTGCGTGTCTCGCCTCAATACATCGTCACAATGTGAGACACCGGGGTTTCAAACCCTCAGGTCATCATCTACATCTATTACCCACCTCAAGCCAGCCGTAGACTAGTCCGAAATGCTCTTTCCTTTTGAATAGACCTTCTTGCACGTCGAATCTAGTCAAAATCACAACGAATATATTATTATATGCTAAAGAAACATAACCCAATCGAAGTTACTCGAAAAACGCTAAACCTGAGCCCCGAGCCCACTTCTCGAAAAATTACAAAGATCACATCAACAGATTCCTTGTCTCGCCACAAGTCCGTACATATAAATTTTACCAAAATCGGAACTCAAATGGCCTTTCAAATCCTAAAAATTCTTTTCCAAAAACCAAGCCCTAGTTCTTCACAATTTCAACCCACTTTCATGAATTTAAGTGTTGATTCTTCAATAAAATGATGTTTCTAAGTTAAGAGACTTACCTCCAGTCAATATCCATCGAAAACCCTCTTCAAATCGATCAAAAAGCTCTCTTACCGGAGTAAAAATGGTGGTAAAATGGTGTGGGTCGCGGACCAAAGGTTTTTTAAACATTCTGTCGACTACTGTAGCGACCTCTATGCAATCGCATCAATTTTCTTGAGATTGCATAGACCAAGAATCCAGGACCTCAAATTCCTCTTATGCGATCGCATGACAAGATCTGCAATCACAGAGCACAGTCTTGCCCTTCTATGCGATCGCATAACCATCTCCGCGTTCGCATAGAACAAATGTTTCCAGGAACCCCAGGTCCAAATTGCACCACGCGATCGTAACCCCTAAAGTGCGAACGCACTGATAGAATTCCCACACCTATGCGATCGCACAGACCTTAACGCGATCGCATATAGAAAATTCATAGCCCCTCCAAAACTTGCTATGCAATTGCAGCCCCAGGCTTGCAATCACAGAGAGCAATCTGCTCTGCAATTTTTCTGCTGCACATTTCATATTCAAAAGTCCTTGTTAGCCATCCGAAATCACCCCAAGGCCCTCGGGACCTCAACCAAAAGCACAGATGCATTATATTACTTCATTCAAACTTGCTCGTAGCATAAAAACGCTATCATAAACATCAAAGTCATCAAATTACCACGGATTCAAGCCTAAGCCAGACTAAAACTTCCGAAACTTTCATTTGATCGAAAACTCGACCTAAACACCCCCGAATGACCTGAAACTTTGCACGCATATCCAAAATCATATAACGAGGCTACTACAACTCTCGAAATTCCATTCCGACCCTCGAATCAAAATCTCGCCTATCAACTGGAATTCACTGAAATGCAAACTTAGCCAATTCAAGCCTAATTCTACACCGGACCTCCAAATTCAATTTCGATTTCACTCCTAAGTCACGAATCATCACCCGAAACTAGTCGAATAATCAAATATCCATCCCGAGCCCTCTAACCCATAAGTCAACATCCAGTTGACTTTTTCAAATTAACCTTCTCTTAAAGAGACTAATTGTCTCATTCTAACCGAACTCTATCCGAATTACTTCAAATTCATCAAACACATATAATGAAATATATAGAAGCATTAAACGGGAAAAATGGGGAGGTAACTCACGTGACGACGTGCCGGGTCATCACAACGGTGCCTTTCCTTCCGTATGCCGATCGGGAAGTCAAGGCTCCCGCCCCGCCGACACAATGGCGCCTGATTCTCCAACTAAAGCGGTTGTCGAGGAACTACCTCCCCTCTCAGCAACTGGAACTGATGTTTGAATCGTCGAAGCAATAATGTTACCTCGGCCTGAGCCAACCGGGGCAACCCCCACTGAGTTCCCGCCCTCAAGGGCAGGCGTCGCCGCCGTAATCTTCTCCACGTCCGATGGTGGGTAATCCAAGTTTGTCACCATCGGAGCTGGCGTAAATGCGACCCTATGCCTGACCAGTGGCCTCTCCTCTCCCTTCTCATCCTCGCTCGAAGGCAAATCCGCCCTGAGGCGTACAGTCCCTGAAGTCTCTTTGGCCCGAGGTGCAGACCATGTTGGGGAATGAGCCGCCGAGGATTCGACCAAAGTCGCCCTTGAAACTGGACGTGGCACTGGCATTGTCACGAGCCGTGCAGTCGCGCCCGGTCTGTGAAAGGTCAATTGTGGAACCTCACACGACGTGCCTTCCCTGATCAAAGAAAGAACAAAATTTAAGAAGTAGCAAACAGGAATAAAACGAAGACAAAGTGAAGATAAAACTCTCACCAAAAGCAGGCCTACAACCGTGCCTTTCCCAAAAAGATGGCCACGTGCGAATCCCTACTGTGTGAGGGAGCACGGCTTCGACCCATTCGCAAATGCCGGGCAGTGGAGCCAGTGACGGTCGTTCAGCTACGAACAAGAGGTAATGTTAGCACTTATTAGAACAGGACAAAAAAAGACGGAATGAAGAATCTGACGAGTAAAAAGACTTATGTGCATGGTTCCGCATCTCTGGGAATTCAGTGGCACACGCTACCAGATGCTTAGTCCTGATGTAGAAGAAATTTTTTTAAGTGAGGCTCGACCGCATCATCCTACTCCGTGGTCAAGCCCCTCGCCCCACGAGGGACGGCCCGAATCATTGTACCACGGAACCTCTGAGGGGCGTAGAGGGTCAGCACGTGCAGCAACATGATCTCCCTCTGGGCCAACTCGGCATATTTTATGAGCATGGAAAAGAGCTTGTAAAAGGAAGGAACGAGTTGGCCAGGACATACTCTGTAATGATTGCAAAAGTCCACCACCAACATCGGAAGGGGGATCCTCAACCCCAATCTAAAAGGATAAGCATAGAAAATGCAATACCCCCTACGCTCGGTGTGGACCCTCTCCTCACGCCTAGCAAAGGATATATTAGCAAAAAGGGGAATACCCCACTACGCCCGTAACTGACCAATACTCACTTTCTCCATCAGTGGGGCTTCATTCACCTGATTTTCCCCCTCATAGGCGGTGAAATCAGTTGCCGGACCTCCGGGCAAGGACAGGATATCGGCCACCGACGGGACCCCCTGACTTCCACCGATTCAGTGGCTCTCGCTGCAGTAGATGACCCTTCAGCCACCGGAATAGTCGCCGTAGCAGGGGTAGTACGAGAGCTGCTTGCCATTTGTCAATAGATAAATGGGAACAGAATAAGATTCACAGGCAGGAAAGCGAAGATGGTAGCGAACGAAGAACAACGAAGAACAAGAAAGAAGATGAACTGATAAACAGGAAACTTCTTCAAAAATCTCACATAAACAAAAGATGGAGACGTAAGAGACGAATGACACAACCCTTATTTATAGGAAACACAAGTGGCTTTCACGAATTCAAATAACTCTCATTAACTACTTGATCAACCGCAAGGAGGTTTGGTTTTACAATAACGCGCGTCATTATGGCAAGCGCCTCGATTCGGCTTTGCAACCACCAATCGGCACTTCACCTTTGAAAACGATTATAACGACAAGAAATTATTGAAAGGACGTTCCGTACACCTTCAAACTATGGACGTCGCCAAGGTGCGTGCCAGGCACACCCGTACTCTCTTCGGCCGTACGGCACACAACTCGATCGCCGAAAATAAGGTTAATCTCTTATAAGGCTAAAGACCGTCGGTACGAAGATACAGCCTCGGTCGTAAAAGGCTACCCATCTCCAATGTATGGACGGCCAAAAGACGTTGGCCCGAAATTGTGGCCTCAGCTAAAACATCGCACGATCATCCTCCAATATACATACGGATACCCCCCCAATATACAAAATGGCTACGACCACCCCCCGATATATAAACGGCCACGGCTGCCTCCGTTATACAAACGGATGATTATCTCTAATGTACGAACAACTATGATCGCCTCTAGTAAATTAACGGTTAAGGCCTTCTTCAAGTGACCAGGATCGTTTACTCAAAAGCAGCTAAGGCCATCAAGCTCAAAAGTATAACTCTCCAGGCGTGAACAGTTACGACCATCCCCTCGTGTGCACATGCAGCTACGATCATTCCTAACATATACGCGGATACGACCTTCTCCCAAGAATGAACATATAAGATCTTCGACAACATACAATCAAGATCACCAACTCGACTCCATTGCGGCCAAGGCCGTTCACAATGGTAAGGCTATGGACATTTCCAGTATATAAATAGCTAAGGCCATCTAAAGTATAAACGGCTACGACCATCTCCAAACTATAAACGGCTACGGCCATCTCCAAATTATAAATGGCTACGGCCCTCTCCAATGTGTAAATGGCTACGACCCTCTCCAATGTATAAACGGCTATGGCCGTCACCAATGAACAAATGGCTGCGGCCATCAACAAATTATGATTAAGGTCTTTAACCTGATTCTGCCCAGGACCGTCAACATAAAATGGCTAAGGCCATCAATTTCAACTACGTAACCGCCAATGCATAAACGACCAAGGTCGACTGTGGTCACGACCAACATAGTATTCGACCCCATCTCCGAATTTCTCGAATTACAGTCGACAAAGTCCGCCATCGAGCTCGGCCAGGGCACGATCTCAACAAGCGGCGGGACTAACTGTATGGGTAAAAAATTGACTCCACGATAATTAGTGGAATTAACCCGTCCTTAAGCTTATTTGCTACTAATAAATGGTACGACCATTTATTAACAATGGAATCTAAGGATTACCCGATTTGACCAGTGAGGCCACGGCCTACCCGCCCCTACAAAAGCGTCCCCTCAATGTGGTCGCAACTACTCAGTGTCAGCTTATCGCCATCTCACCCAGATCACAGCTATAAATACTAAGCGAAAGAACCCTAGAAAGGGGACTGCTTCTTCTTCTTCATCACTATTCTCGAGAAAAGAGAGAATATCATTGTAGGCTCTGAACCTCTCCATGGAGAGGCAGACCAAATCAATATCATCAATAAAAGATCTCTATATTTCTTTCTCTAACAAATAACACTTGTCTCTTGCACTTTCCGTTTGGTCTTTTGATTATTAAGATCTGTTATGATTAAGCCCTTGATTTATTTCGATTATTTTTATGCTTGTAAAGTGTATGATAACTTTCAGCTAAACAACTATGATAAGTTAATATGAACACGGCTATATTGTTATCCTTACACTACTTCATACCATGCAAAAGAACATCCAATTCTACCAAACTATAACTAGGGGAAAGTTCCTTGGAAAAATCAATTAAAAGAACATCTTATACGAAATATATAATTAATTGTAATCGAATTCTATTGATTTCTTTTTCTTTATGAAAGACTTTTGTCAGTTATTACGCACGTCTACATTGAGTATTTAATTGAATATATACAGTAAATGCACTGAAACATATACATTTCTTTTGGTAGATCAAAAAAAAAAACTTTAGGTTTTATACGAAATGATGTAGAGTGGATTGCAAATGTTAAAATTACAAGTGTACAATTACATTCCTTTCTGAAAGGATTTGAAACTCACAAGAAAGTGTTACCATAATTTCGAATAAGGTTACTATTAAAAGTTTTTACTATCCTTTTGACATTAAGCATTTTAGATTTTTCGAGATTAAAATTAATTCCATTCAATGCAGAAGATATATCGTAATTTATTTGAGACTAAAAAACATTGAAAAGGGATCGATCAACCATTTCTTTCTAAATTCACTCCATCAGTACCAAAGAAATATTCATAATAGAATTTAATCATTAAGGTAAGTACTATAGTACTCCCTATTTCATGGAAAATTTTGTTTTATGTCTCATATAACTTACATATAATTTTTTGTCTCATAATTTTGTAGACCCAGAATTATATGGACCCAAAAATATAAGATTAGAGTCCATAATTTTGTAAGACTAAAAAAAAAGCTCATACAACTAGTGTTAGTTGTATGAAATACAAAATAAAACTTCTCATGTTTCATCAATACCAAAAGAAGTTTCCATTCTATGATATAGCGAATAAAAACATCAATAATTAGGTAACTATTACATTGTTAGCGTATTTAATTCCTATAAAGAAATTATCCATCAAATTACTAATTGTTATAAATAGAACTCTATTTAAGGTGAATGTCTATAATTAGAGAGATTCTAGGGTTTACTACTTGGTGGCTAAGTCACCACCTCCCTATAAATATAGGGGTTCTATTCTATTGTAAACCATCCCTAAGTATCAATAAGAATACTCCTCTCTCTACTTTTCTCTCTATTTTTCTTGTTCTTGTATTATTGTTCTTGTTCTTATATTATTTCATAATACATTATCAGCACGAGACTCTACCGTCTCAAGAACCGATTCTCGAGAAAAACTAAGGTATTTCTCTCTTCCTAATTTGATTTTCGATTATGTCTGACATTACGAAAAGAAAGTTCGTTGCCCTTGAAATTTCGGGCAAGAACTATATGACATGGGTGTTGGATGCTGAAATCTACTTAGATGCTATGGGTCTTGGAGACGCCATTAAAGATAGAGATAAAGCATCCACCCAAGACTGTGCTAAGGCCTTGATTTTCTTGCGCCATCACCTTGATGAAGGTTTGAAGATTGAATATCTCACAGTTAAAGATCCACTCATCTTGTGGAATGGCTTAAAGGAGATATATGACAACTTGAAGTTGGTCACTCTGCCACAGGCACGATATGATTGGGCTCATCTGAGGCTCCAAGACTTTAAGTCTGTTTCTGAATATAATTCTGCGATGTTCAGAATTACTTCTAAGTTGAAGCTCTGCGGAGATAATATCTCTGATTATGATATGCTTGAGAAAACGTTTACAACGTTTCATGCCTCCAATATGGTACTGCAACAACAGTACAGAGAGAAAGGCTTCAAAAAGTACTCTGAACTGATTTCTCTCCTACTTGTGGCTGAGCGAAACAATGACCTGCTCATGAGAAATCACGAAAATCGACTCACCGGGTCTACACCATTGCCTGAAGCAGATAAGGTGTATTCTCATTATGCCAATCATGAAAAGGGCCATGGATCTAATCATGGTCGTGGTCGTAATCGGGGTCATAGCCGTGGACGTAGACAAGGAAGAAATATCCATGATGTCCGTCACCCCCCGAGGAGAGATAACCGCCGAAAGCAGAAACGGGATTATGAGGATCCTAAGGCAAATAGTTCAGAAACTATATGTTATCGTTGCGGTGGAAAAGGGCACTGGTCAAAAGCTTGCCGTATACCAAGACATTTGGTTGACCTTTATCAAGCATTTCGAAAGAATAAAGGCCCTGAAACAAATTTTGTCTCTGACGACAATTTTGACATCACCCACTTGGATGTGGCAGATTTCTTTGAGCAACCCGATGGGAAAATAGACCACCTAATCGGTGATGGATCTGTGATGAAAGAAGATGGAGTTGTTTGATTTTATTTCACTTATTTGTAATAGTTAGTGAATAAACTAATAGTCATTAGTATCAGCTCGTATTAGTTAGTTTATGATATAATGTTAGTATTAGTTCTTTAGAATGTTTCAATATGCTCAGATTTTAATAATATTTTTATTTTCCAGTAGCGGTAATCGACTAACCTAACAGTTAGTCGATTATCTAATATTTCGCATTAAAACTGCATAACAATCGATTGTGTATGTTTAAATATCGATTGTCAAAGTTCAACAATCGATTGTGTATGTTTAACAATCGATTGTCTTAAGACAGTATGATCTGAAGTTTTTCAAAATAGCAAATAATCGATTGTGTATGTTTAACAATCGATTGTCTTAAGACAGTGTGATCTGAAGTTTTTCAAAATAGCAAATAATCGATTGTGTGTGTTTAACAATCGATTGTCAATGTTCAACAATCGATTGTGTATGTTTAACAATCGATTGTTTTAAGAAAATGCTTAAACTGAAATTTTCAAACTGCAAAGTAATCGATTATGGAAAACATATAATCGACTATCTGATTTAGTTAGTCAACTGACCTCAGCAGATTTTGAAAATATTGTTTAAATGTGAAACAAACGAATTGAATTTGTTTATTCTTATGTTCGTGTATTTCTTTTGTATGTCAAACTATGGGAAAGCAAATATGGATATCTCACAAAGCAAGCTTGGATCAACGTCCAGCTGTAAAAATATTTGTTTAGTTGATTCATGTACTACACATACGATACTCAAAGAAAAGGAATATTTCTCTCAACTAAATATGTGTAAGGCAAATGTTACTACAATCTCTGGTAGTAGCAAATTGATTGAAGGCTCCGGAAGAGCAACTGTAACTCTACCCAAAGGCACGATGTTTATCATAGAGAATGCAATGTTCTCCTCCAAGTCTAAGAGAAACTTGTTGAGTTTTAAAGATATACGCCGGAATGGCTATCATATTGAGACAATAGATGAAGATAATCTTGAATATCTCATCATTACAAAGAATGTCTCCGGCCAAAAGAGGGTTATTGAGAAATTCCCATCTTCATCTTGTGGCCTGTATTGGACAAGAATTAGTGCAATTGAGGCACACTCCACAGTAAACCGAAGGGTTACTGATTCCAATACTTTTGTACTTTGGCATGATCGATTGGGACACCCTGGATCGATCATGATGAGACGGATTATAGAAAGCTCATATGGGCATCCGTTAAAGAATTTCAAAATTCTTTCAAATAATGAATATCCTTGCACTTCCTGTTATCAAGGCAAGTTGATCATCAGACCATCACCAACAAAGGTTGGGACTGAGTCACCCACGTTTTTGGAACGTATACAAGGGGACATTTGTGGACCTATTCACCCACCCAGTGGGTCCTTTAGGTACTTTATGGTCTTGATAGACGCATCCTGTAGATGGTCTCATGTGTGCCTGTTGTCATCATGCAACCTTGCGTTTGCGAAATTAATGGCACAAATAATTCGACTACGAGCACAGTTTCCTGATAATCCAATCAAGTCTATTAGACTGGATAATGCTGCTGAGTTTTCATCCCAAGCATTTAATGATTATTGCTTATCAATTGGGATAAAAGTGGAACATTCTGTAACTCATGTTCACACTCAAAACGGTCTTGCAGAATCGTTAATTAAACGCCTTTAGTTGATTGCAAGGCCATTACTCATGAAAACGAGGCTGCCCACTTCGGTATGGGGTCACGCCATTTTGCATGCAGCAATGCTAATTCGTCTCAGACCGACGAATTATCACAAATATTTCCCTTTGCAATTGGTTTTGGGTCATGAACCCAATATATCCCATTTAAGAATCTTTGGATGCGCGGTATATGTGCCTATAGCACCGCCGTCCCACACCAAAATGGGTCCACAAAGAAGGTTAGGAATATATGTTGGGTTTGAATCGCCCTCCATCATTCGCTACCTCGAAACATTGACAGTGGACTTGTTTACTGCACGATTTGCAGACTGTCGATTTGATGAGACACTTTTCCCAAAATTAGGGGGAGAAGTTGGTGAAACCAAACGGGAAATTTTGTGGAAAAATGCATCATTATCTCATCTTGATCCACATACCTC
Source organism: Nicotiana benthamiana (assembly GCA_034376525.1). Lineage (NCBI taxonomy): Eukaryota > Viridiplantae > Streptophyta > Magnoliopsida > Solanales > Solanaceae > Nicotiana > Nicotiana benthamiana. The sequence goes on along the minus strand of CM067340.1, from coordinate 41,703,544 downwards.
TATTTGTGAAAGAGAGGTACAAAAGATTATCCATTTGCAAAGAATAGCAAATCAAATGCCTGACGCATTTACGGACTTGAAAAGGATAACGAAATCACACATCCCCGCGGAAAATGTTCCAATCCGTATTGATGTCCCTGTTGGACAATCATCTAGTGTCATAACCAATGAGTCGAATGCACTCCTGAAGCGTGGCAGGCCATTAGGTTCTAAAGATCGAAATCCTAGAAAGAGGAAAACAAATGATAAAAATGACACTACGAAAGAATCTCATGAGGAAATTCATGATTTAACAAATTCTGAGATTCATGAAGAATCCATTGAGCCCGAGACTCTGGAAAATACGGAACTATCCATAAATCCAACTGATATTGAGGCAAATATTAATCGAGTGGATATAGTGGTGGATAATGTCTTTACTTATAATGTCGCATCTAGCATTATGCAAGAATGTGAGGATCTCGAACCTCAATCTGTTGAAGAATGTCGAAAAAGACATGATTGGCCAAAATGGCAAGAAGCAATTCAATCAGAATTGAATTCGCTGGCAAAACGTGAAGTTTTTGGCCCTATAGTTGAAACACCTAATAGTGTTAAGCCCGTTGGCTATAAATGGGTCTTTGTACGCAGGAGAAATGAGAAAAACGAGGTACAAAGATATAAGGCACGCCTTGTTGCGCAAGGTTTTTCTCAAAGGCCTGGTGTCGATTATGAAGAGACATATTCGCCTGTAATGGATGCTATAACCTTTCGTTATCTCATCAGTTTTGCTGTCCTTGAAAAGATTGACATGCATTTAATGGATGTGGTTACTGCCTATCTTTATGGCTCACTTGATAATGAGATATACATGAAAATTCCCGATGGACTCAAAGTGCCAAACGCTCATAATTCAAAGTCTCGGGAAATGTTTTCAATTAAATTGCAAAGATCTTTGTATGGTCTAAAGCAATCAGGACGAATGTGGTATAATCGTCTTAGTGAGTATTTGTTAAAAGAAGGCTATATAAATGACGCCATTTGCCCGTGTGTTTTTATAAAGAAAACAACATCGGAATTTGTTGTACTTGCCGTATATGTCGATGACATAAACCTTATTGGAACCCCCATAGAACTCCAAAAGGCAATTGATTATCTAAAGGATGAATTCGAGATGAAAGATCTCGGAAAGACAAAATTATGTCTTGGTTTGCAAATTGAATATTTGGCAAACGGAATTTTTGTCCATCAATCTACCTATATAGAAAAGGTACTGAAACGGTTTTACATGGATGGAGCACATCCTTTAAGTACACCGACGGTTGTTCGATCACTTGATGTGAATAAAGATCCATTCCGACCGCAAGAAAGGAATGAAGAGCTACTTGGTCCTGAAGTACCATATCTTAGTGCAATTGGCGCACTAATGTATCTTGCAAATACTACAAGGCCTGACATATCCTTTTCAGTTAATGTCTTAGCAAGACTTAGCTCGTCTCCTACAAGGAGACATTGGAATGGGATCAAACACATATTGCGGTATCTAAAGGGGACTACCGATATGGGCTTATTTTATGGCAAGAATTGCAGTCCTGATCTTGTTGGTTATGCTGATGCTGGATATTTATCCGACCCACACAAGGCTCGATCTCAAACGGGTTATGTGTTTACCTGTGGAGGCACCGCCATGTCTTGGCGATCGACTAAGCAATCAATTGTGGCTACTTCATCTAATCATGCCGAGATAATTGCTATTCATGAAGCAAGTCGGGAGTGTGTGTGGTTGAGGTCTATAATACATCATATTCAAGACAAATGTGGTTTGAGGTGTAATAAACTACCCACGACTTTGTATGAAGACAATGCAGCATGTATAGCTCAATTGAAGGGAGGATTCATAAAAGGAGATAGAACAAAGCATATTTCACCAAAGTTATTTTTCACACATGATCTTCAAAAGAATGGTGATATCAATGTGCAACAGATTCGTTCAAGCGATAATATGGCTGATGTGTTCACAAAATCTCTACCAACGTCAACCTTCAAGAAGCTAGTTTACAAGATCGGAATGCGAAGACTTAAGGATATGAATTGATGTTCTTATCAGGGGGAGTTAATGCGCGTTGCACTCTTTTTCCCTTACAAGGTTTTGTCCCACTGGGTTTTTCTTGCAAGGTTTTTAACGAGGCAACTAATAGGCGCATATTCAAACATGTGTACTCTTTTTCCTTTTCTTTAATTTTTTCCCATTGGGTTTTGTTTTAGTTAAGGTTTTAACGAGGTACATTATTGAATAGACATTCAAGGGGGAGTGTTATAAATAGAACTTTATTTAAGGTGAATGTCTATAATTAGAGAGATTCTAGGGTTTACTACTTGGTGGCTAAGTCACCACCTCCCTATAAATATAGGGGTTCTATTCTATTGTAAACCATCCCTAAGTATCAATAAGAATACTCCTCTCTCTACTTTTCTCTCTATTTTTCTTGTTCTTGTATTATTGTTCTTGTTCTTATATTATTTCATAACACTAATTGCTTTATTTTAGCCCCCTTTTTTTTTAAAAAAAATAGTGGATTAACAAAATAATTAACCTCTCACGTGTCATTCTAAAATCTTTAAATTCCATACACCAAACCACGCACTATCTGGCGTGATATAGGTCAAAGGGAATCTTTCTTTCTGTTTTGTTTATTTAATAAGAAAGAGAATTCAGAATTGAATGTTGATTAATTTAATCACAAGTTCAACCAGCTTTATGCCATTTATTTGATTTATAAACTAAAACTATTTATTGCTGTTATTATTAATAGAAAAAAATTACAATAAAATACATATGATTTTACATTATAATAAAAAATAGCCTAGTTTTTAAGTTTTACCCAACCTAACTTATATTGTATATATTTTAAAAACACTAGCTCTTGCAAATTTAAAATATGTATTTTTACAACCATTGCTTCAAAAGCTATGGAGTTAAATATGTGTTCTCACAACCGATGCTTTCACTCTCTCTTCTTCTCACATTTTTTACATATGCTTCAAGTGGTTGTCCGCCATTACTGCTTCTCCCCCTATATCACCTAGTTATATAAAAAAAATTGAAGAGTAGAAGTCCACTATTAAAGGCCATTCAAAGCTTTAATTTAGAAAATATAATTTCTTGTAATTCTTAATTGTTTGGATTTGGTGTTGTTTCAATTGATTGAAAATATCAAAAGGAGTTCAAAACTTAAATTTGAAGTGATTTGGAGTAGATTTGAGCAAGATTTGAGTTAAATTTCAGAAAATAGAGTGAAGAAGACGGAGTCAGTTTTTGTATAATCTTGTATAATAGTGTATATGAGTGTATAAACACATCTTATACACTATTATACACCTTTATACAAACGTTTGTAGACGAACTTCTTCGACGATTTTCAATTACAATTCTTGTTCAAAACCAGTCAAGGTCTCCATTAATTGACTTCAAATTTTATATACAACCTCCTTATACTATTTCTAACAAATGTAAATAACACCTACTCCAAATTTCTTACAAAATCAAATTCAAAATTTAAACCCACATATTTAAGCTTGTTAAAAATCTAACTTTCATCATCCTGATGGATTTGGTTTGTTAAACTAATATATTTGAGTTACTGACTCAAAAATTAACTTAAAAGCTTGAGCAATCTTTTTTTTAAAATTAATTGGTAATTTTGAGAACCTATTGAAATTGAATATTAAATCTTAGCCTATTATTTTTGGGGTAATTAGTTGTAAATCGAAATATGGGCTATAAAATTAAAAATTGGAATGGCCAATTGTTCTTACGTGATATTCTCCCTTACTAAAATTTGTTGGACCAAGGAAACTTTGATTTAGTGATTATTAAGTTAATGTTCAAGAGTGCATTTGTATTCAATTTGTATATATTACTTATATATATATATTATTTTACTAAATACGAAATTTAAAAATATAAATAAGACTTTTTAATCTCAAGATTTAAACTAAGTATATATAAAACATGCCAAAAATATACTTTGAATGTTTTATTCAAAGTGACTCAAACACGTCATATCATTTCTATAAAAATAAATTATTATTACGATAAAATGAGAAAATTAAAATTTTACTAAATATGAAAATATGATATCTGGACTAGACTAGAAATATAAGTGTTAATTTACATAAAAAATATTTAAGAGTAATTAAAAGGTACATTTTATTGGGTAAAAAATTCAAAGCTAAATAGTTAATTTATTGTTTTTTTCTTGATATATTCTGAGATCTCCCATCTCTGCCGTTCTCTTTCTTATTAGATCCTGCAACGAAACCTGAAGACAGATACAGTATTTCTTTTTAAAATCTTTTTACAGGGAAGAAAACTTTCAATAAGAAGATCGCAAAGCAAAATTCATTTAAAGCAATATTGACTCTTGTCCCTACTACACCTTTCTTCTTCTGCTGCATTCTTAAAAACTTAAATTTACTTAATTTCATCACCGCTTTTCATCTTTTACTTCATTCATATATTTCCCATTTTCCCATTTCTTGATTTTTATCCAAAGTTCAGAATTTTTTATATTGGGTCTTGATAAGTTCAGATTTTTTTCCATATTGGGTCTTGAAAAGTTTATTTTTTTTTTCATATTGGGTCTTGAATCTTTTAGTCAATCTGGGGTAAGAATTTCCCATTTCTTGGTTTTGTTCCAAAGTTCAAATCTTTGCCATATTGGGTCTTGAGAATTTCAATTTTTCTCATTTGGGTGTTGAATCTTTTAGTTAATCTGGGGCAAGAATTTACCATTTTCCAATGTGGTTGAAGTTTTGATGCAATTGTGTATTATTATCACATGCATGGGAAGATTTGAGGGGTGTGATGATTTGAGAAATGGAGGTTAGATCTGAGAGTGAGGTACATATTAGAAGTGAAAAAGTGCCATTACAACAGGGGCAAGTGATACAGAAAACAAGATTAAAAGTTTGGTTCATAAGGGTTTGTTCAAGTATTTTAATATGGACATGTTTGGTTCAGCTTATTGCTGTTTGGGAACTTTATCATCCACGTTTATTTTCTGGTTTTACTGGATATACTAAGCTCTCTGTTCATGTTGAAGAGACTTTGCCTTCTCCTTTGCCTCTTCTTCCAGCTAGTGAGTTTCTATGTGCTTGAATCTGTATCAGTTTTATAATTTTTCATTAGTCTTTAATTAGTTAATTAATGTCATTGAAGCATGTTGCAAACTTGTTTGGGACTTAGGCATGGTTGTTGTCGTTGTAGTGCCATAGTATGATGTGATCTGTTTGCTGTATATTAGGTAAGTTGTAATTCATTAGCTAAAAACTGAATACCGAAGAAAGCAAATGATTCGTATGGGCGAATGCCTACTAGTTGGGATTAAGACATAGTAGTAGTAGTAGTATTTGTTGTTGTTGTTGTTGTTGTTGTTGTTGTTATGCTTGTATGAGGTTTGGTATTTGCCAGGAGACTTTTTAGTCTAGTTAGAGACATATTATTTGAGATTTACAGGACTGTTAGTTTCAGAGAACCCCTAATTTGCCTAAAAAGTCAAAGGTTTAGTATTTGAATGAAGTGGACCGAAATAGAGCGGAATGAACCCCAACTAGTTTGAGATTGATTGATCGATTGACATCGACTAATGCAAAATAAGAAAATGAAGAAGCAGGAGAGGGAACCTGAGCGTGGTTTTCCTAAGCTCAAGATCTGTCGATTTGGAGATAATAACATTGCAGCTCTGTAGTCTAGGACTACTACTACTACCAATGAGATGGTCAATAGTCAATTTGTCTTCCCTTTTAGTTTTGTCACTATGGTGTCCAAATGCCAGCATAAAGGTTTTTAGTTAGAATTTGGTAGAGTTTAAATTTGCTTCCAAATATCTTCTTTTTGTTCCAAATTGGTATCCATTTAATGGTGTATTTCCTTCTGGTAATTGGTTTACTTTGGATAGATGCAATTAAATTTCTGTAATCTAGGTCCCGTAATCTTGAGACTTGCTGCTGTAACCATTCTGAAAAATGGAACCATTATACTTAATATATTCGGAAAAGCTAATGAAGTCACCACATCTGAAATATCGAACCTTAAACTCATGTTCCTCGACTGACTTAGCATAGATCCAATGAGTGACTTCGCGCGCCAGAATATATGTACTTTTCCCATTTAAAAGAAATATATTCTGATAAGGTAATGAAGTCACCCATCGGATCTATTCTAAGCCAGTTGAGGAACAATCAATTGAATTAGTAGGAAGCAATTTGTAGAGTTTAAAACAAAAAAGACATTGTATTCCCTTGAAGGAAAGGCGAGAAAGGGACTGGATGAAAGACTTTCTTCTCTAATCCTCTCTGTAGTCTGTAGCATTCCTTATTACAGCTCTCTTTTTTTAAGACATTGAATTTTCTTAATTCAAAATAGAGTGAAAAGTCTCATAATTTTCTCATTTTCCCAGGGTTAATCGTCTAGCATGAGTCGTGAAAGTATAAACACAAATTTTCTGAAGTTCTTGAGCAAATTAATGCTGCTAAACGAAATGTCTCAACAGTTAGGAAGTAACAAAAAGAGAAAAAGAAATGTCTCAACCATAAGGCTAGATGTGAACATACTTTTAGGATGATTTAGTGTTGTTTTGCATCAATTAAAGATTTACTTAATTATCCAAAAGAAATTTATATCTGCCATTGTACTAACTGAAGATTAAGTGACCAAAAGTACCATCACCCAGTCTCATAAGTGTAACATATTAATAGGAACTGTATCTTTCTTTGAGTTCCAAATTCTTCGTCATCTAACATACATAAAATGTTGATACATGATATTATGCAGGAAATTATACAAATAATGGGTTTCTTCAAGTGTCCTGCAATGGTGGCTTGAATCAAATGCGTGCAGCCGTTAGTATATGTTATTCCGCTTTTTCTTTATACATTAATATTAAATTCAAATGGAAAGGAAGTTGGGAACTCTGGAAACTGTATTCAAACTAAAGTAGGCCTCCATAATTTCAATTCATACTCCTAATCTGTAAATAATTCCTCCATTTTTTGAGTGTAGATCTGTGACATGGTGACTGTTGCACGGCTTCTGAATCTAACTTTGGTTGTCCCGGAGCTTGATAAAACATCATTCTGGGCAGATCCTAGGTAATTCTGATGTTATGTAGTTGTATTTCCTTGACCTATTGCTTTGTGTTTTATAACAGCTTGTAACATTTCCTGGCAGCAATTTTGATGATATTTTTGATGTGAGACATTTCATTGCTTCACTAAAAGATGAAGTTCGGATAATAAAGAGATTGCCAAAGAGGTTCAGCAGGAGATATGGATACCAACCACTAGTAATGCCTCCTGTTAGCTGGTCAAATGAAAAATACTACTTGCAACAGGTTTATCTACTTGTTTATGCAATACAACTTTATCATATTATCAATTCATGACTGTGGACATTGTTATTTTTACTTAGAAGACTAGTGCTTAAATCATAAAGCTTTGGTGCGATATATTTCAACATGCAAAGTACCGTTGTGTTTGCTGTATGTAATTTCATGTACTCCTTTTGATATAGGAATCAGTCTGTATGCAGTGATTCTAATACTTTGACAATTGGATATTTCTCCTCTGTTGCAATTTATGCATCAGCTACATATGTTTATCCTGCCCTAATGCATTTGGACTACACAATGCAGATTCTGCCTCTCTTCAGCAAGCATCACGTGATACATTTCAACAAGACAGATACTAGACTAGCAAACAACGGGATGCCTCCTGAGCTTCAAAAACTCAGATGTCGGGTGAATTTTCAGGCACTGAAATTCACTCCAGATATTGAGGCTTTGGGAGAAAAATTGGTAAGTATGCTTCAGGCAAGAGGACCATTTGTAGCATTGCATCTAAGATATGAGATGGATATGTTGGCATTCTCTGGTTGCACTCATGGCTGCACTGAAGAGGAAGCTGAGGAGCTCAAACTATTAAGGTGATAATCTAAGAATGACTTTTGTAATTTATTTTTATTCTCTTTTTTTTTCTTTATTCAAAGTCACGTGAAAAGAAGTTGTCTCAAAAGACCTATAATCTCTTAGAATCTTAGAATCCGTGCAGCCTTAGCACCGATTCTAAGTGAAACCAAGTAGTTTGAGGCCTAGTTGGTTGGTACGCTTAACATTAAATCTGGTGATTTTCAAGTGTCTCTTTAGTGTGTGTAGAGATTTGTATGTCAGCAGAAATCTGTACAGAGCTTCAAGTGTTAAGAGGGATCCCTAATTTGTTGTGAAAGGCTAATTGTTGAGTATTGGAATGAGAGGAACATTGAGGATTCGTATGTCCGGTACCAACTACTATTGGATTGAGGCATAGTTCTTGTCTTTCAAGATCTCTTTGTGCAAAATATAATTCTGCCTAACCGAACCAGACACAAAGAGGGAAAGCACGGGTGGTATTTTACGATTTCCCTATGCACAGACTTACAATTAGTGGTCAACAGCCGGATCAAATTTCACTATACAAGGACCTGTCTAGTATCAAAGATTTGATCCCAACTTTTCGGCTTGCTTGCTTTTGGTGTTTGTTGATTGAGATGATGTTGCAACATTTATGTAACTCCATGTAATTTTTCAGTATGGGCCCTGACAGCTAAACTGCAGCTTGATGGTAGCAGTAGTGCTAATGAATTTGATGTTTAACATTGTTGAATGATTTAATGGTTTCTCTTGGTTCTCCCACTCCGACCAATACAATTTTCTCTATTTCACCTTTTCGTCTTGACCAATGCGGAAACCTGTTGTCTCTATAGTAAATTCCGTTCTGGTTCCCGTTGTTTTGTCAGGTATGCATTCCCATGGTGGAAGGAGAAAGAGATTATATCTGAGGAGAGGAGATCTCAGGGCTTGTGTCCCCTCACCCCAGAGGAGGCAGCTTTGATTCTGCAAGCATTGGGTTTTGAAAAAGACGTACAAATATATATTGCATCTGGTGACATTTACGGAGGTGAAAGGAGGCTTGCTGCTTTGAGAGCTGCCTTCCCAAAGATTGTAAGTGATTAGTGCTCCTCTATTCTGATTGTGTCTTTTGCCGCAACATCTAAACTACCAATCTTAGCGCTGTTACTTAAAACATTTATCAATAACTTGCTGCCTGTAATAGGTAAAAGGTGCCTTAATCAACATTTTTTATAATCTATTGCATGTATTCTATTGTTCATTGACAGTGCAACATGCTTCGAGACATTTGAACCTGGAAATATGGAGTTTATACTATATATTTGGAAAATGTTTGACGTGTTCTACAGCCAGCTTTTATGGCTGAGGACTTTAGTGCGGCTAATCTTTACATCTAAAACTGGAAACTGTTAGCTGATTATTCTTTTGTCTATCGGCATTGTATGTGATTGATATAAGCTATATTTTTATGTTGAAATATCAGGTGAAAAAGGAAATGTTGCTTGATCCTGGGGAGTTGCGGCAGTTCCAGAATCATTCATCTCAGATGGCAGCCCTCGATTTTATAGTGTCAACTGCTAGTAATGTATTTGTTCCTACTTATGATGGGAACATGGCTAAAGTTGTTGAAGGTCATCGTAGGTACATATTACCTACTGCGTGGTTAATGATTCTCCTACTACGTTAACTATTATGTGAAGGCATTCCTGATTAGATCCGTTGCAGGTATCTTGGTTTTAGAAAAACCATCCGATTGGATCGTAAAAGACTGGTACAACTATTAGATTTGCATCAGAACGGAACACTAATGTGGAATGAGTTTACAGCTGCAGTCCGGCAGTCACATGAGGGAAGAATGGGACAGCCGACTCGTCGCAGAGTCATTGCAGACAAACCAAAAGAAGAAGATTATTTCTATGCAAATCCACAGGAGTGTCTGTGCGAGAGTGCAAGATGTGATGATTTGTTAGGCCCTGATAATTCAACTGCGGTCCGATGAGATATGTGATTCAGAGCATGTCTTGCATGGATACCTAGTCCATAATTATGTGACAGGCTTTAGTGAAGAAATCAAAGCGAAAAGCGTAAAAAGTTGTTGGTATACACATTCGAGATCCGTTAGCAAAAGGCCAGAAATGCGGTCTTTGGTCATCGGGGCATTTTGGAGAGGTGTTTTTTCGTAGATTGGTAGTTTGTAACTGGGAGAAGCAACATAAAAAAATGAAGAAACCAAATGTGTCATACTTGTCAAAAAGAAAAGAAAGTGTCATGTTAATGTGTTCATTCATTTTGTTCATATGTATTTGCTTTCTTCAACAAGTTGAACTGTGCTGATTGCCACATGATACCACAATTATTTACAGGAAGATAACCCTTGTTACATTTAAAATGCTCTGATTTGTGGAGCAAAGAGTGTAACAGTTTGAATATTTATGTTAATGTCATGCCCAAAAAGGGTACTTGAAGCAAATCTATTTTGCGTACTGAGAAATCTGATAGCTAGTTTGAGTTTTATACTTTGATGATCATAGATTATCAGTTCTAGCGCATCTTCTTCTGTTTGAAAGTGAGAGGAAGTAGCAAATTAATATAGTACATAACATATGCGAGCTTTACATGGATAATTTGGTAGTGTTTTCAAAAGAAAGAACTGACCACATCGAAAATTTGCACAAGGTTTTCGAGACCTCTAGTTTCAGCTCATCGGGATAGGAAAAGGGGAGCTTTTCGTCGTTTGTGGATTACTCAGATAAAACACGCCCCTGTCAAATAAAGTAGAGTGGGGAGAACTGGAAGAGAGAAGGAAAAAGAGCAAAGTATTGACAAGTCCAATGGGGGAAGAACGGCTAACACGTTGATTGCCTTTGATACTAGAAAAAAAAAAGTCAAGCGGTCTAACCTAACCCCAAGTAACTGATTGTGTAAATATCTGTTACATTGCCCAATGGGAAGATACTGGAGGCCACAATCAAAGGTTTCAGTTGCTTAGACTAATCTTAAATACAATAAGACCAAAACCTTGCAATAATCTGATGACTGATGTTGTCTCTGAACTCTTCTCTCCTTCTGATGCTTGAGGATTTCACAAGAAGATAATATAAAACCGCTCTTTCATTATTTACATCAGATAAAAGCAAACTCTGAAGTCCAAGCCAAAATAACTCAACTACACTGATCATAAGATCAGCAGAAGTGTCCTTACTTTAAAAGGGCAGTGCGGTGCACAAAGTATCCCGCATTCAACAGAAGTGTCCTTACTTTGGCTCCCAAAATATGATATCTCCTTGCTCTCCAACAAGGCCAAGATCTTTAAGCCTCCTTTCGCCGTAGTATTCTAATTCATCTAGTTCCAGTTCCCTTTCCCTGAAGATATTGTCGATTTGTTTCAATACCTTCTTCTCCCCTAATCTTATCCCAACTGCTAACTGAAGCCTTGTACTGAGGTTTCCTTGTTCCATCAGTTTCTCATCCTGCAATACACAGTGTTCAATGCCGGAAATAAGACCACATGTACTACATAGTGGAGAAATATAGCGGTTTATTCATAGCATTTAGTAGAATAGTTTGAGGTAGGTGACAATGAAACATGCATGACCAAAATATAGTAGGACAAGTTCACTGCAATAGTGGTGGAGCCAGGATTTTCACTAAAGGGATCGAAAAATAAATAAGTAAACCCATGAAGCCAAGTGGTATCAATATGTAGTATATATACAGTCAGAACTCTCTATAATCCCAATCATTTATAGCAGCACTCTCTATAATCCCAATCATTTATAGCAGCACTTCACTATAGTGGCGAAGTTTTCTTTGAAACCAGTTTTTCATATTGTGTTATAATATATGTTCTCTATAACAACACTTCACTATAGCAGCATAAAAAAAGTCGAAACAGACGCGGCTGTTATACAGGTGGGGTTTTGGGAGGGTGGTGTGTACGCAGACCTTACTCCCACATTAAAAAAAATATTACCTAGCTACATAGTGTATAATTCTGAAAAAGGGGTGTGTACATGTGGGAGCGTCGCCCCTGTGGATGACAAGATGCGGGAAGCGAGGCTCAAATGGCACGTGCAAAGGAGAAGCCTCGATGCACCGGTGAGGAGGTGTGAGCGGTTAGCCGTGGTGGGTATAAGAAGAGGTAGAGGAGACCTAAGAAGTATTGGGGAGAGGTGATCAGGCAGGACATGGCACGACTGCATATTTCCGAGGACATGACCCTTGATAGGAAGACCTGGAGGTCACGCATTAGGGTAGTAGGATAGGGGTAGTAAAGCTTTCCTTACTTCATTCCGGGGTGAGGCGGGGTTGGATTAGGTTGGTCTTAGATGGCTTGCAGTTTATGGTGGACCCACACTATTCTTGTTGTTTGTCTTAGCCCTGGGCCTTAGATTATGGTTATTGTTATTGCATGTCATTCATCTTTCGATTTTTATGTTTTTGTTATTATTACGATTTCCACTGGAGTTACTAATGATTTCTCTCATCTTATTTTTTTTTCTTACTTTATTTTCGTCTTTTTGAGCCGAGGGTCTATCGGAAACAGCCTCTCCGCCCCTATAGGGGCATGAGTAAGGTCTGCGTACACATTACCCTCCCCAAGACCCTACTATATGTGACTTTACTGGGTAATAGTTGTTGTTGTTGTTGGTGTTGTTGTTGGGTGTGTACATGTGGCTCCACCACTGAATGCAATGCAACTCAACTGATACTTCTAATGATGTAAATTTACCTCTTCAATTGTGGTGTGATAGCCAGAAAGTGCAGATTTGCATGCATCTCGTACGACTTTACATATGAGCTCCTCATTTGCTCTGCTGACAGGCAACCCAAGATGACCCCAAACGGAATTTCTGAAAATTGATTCTAGTAGGAAAGCGTCTGTTCCGCCTAGGGCAACCAGCCTCAGATATGGAATCATAGTAGGAGGGAGAGATTGTCCAATCTTTATGTCAAAGTAAGCAGTTTCTCCTATGCCGTTTGTCTCTGCTATATCCAGCTTGTCCCCATAAAACTCGTCAGACTCCGATATTTCTAATGTTAATGTAAATGCATCACGAGCTGAACTTGGTTCGATGAAGCCATAGTCAAGAGCCATATCAGCATTGCTTTTGTTCAGGTCGTATTGGATGAAAAGCTGTCAAATCACCACATATATATAAGTGAGCTTTAGGAATTAGATGAACCAACAACAACTGCTACATAACAGATGCAATTACAAGGGAGGAAGCAATGATATTATTTTTTACAATATATTAGCAACCGGTAAAGTTGTTGCCATATGACCCAGAGGTCATGAGTTTGAGTTGTGGAAACAATCTCCTGCAGAAATGTAGGGTAAGGCTGCATACAATAAACCTCTGTAGTCTGGCCCTTTCCTGGACCTCACTCATAGCGGAAGCTTAACACATCGGGCTACTATTACAGTGTTAGCTTTTCGATGAACAACAAGCAGAATAACTTGTCCTGCTAGTTGATTTGTCTACTGAAGCGAGTTTCTGAATTTTGAAGAATTCCTTACCTGGTCTCCAGCCTTCAGTTTCAATGGACTTCGTAACGAAAATAACAAATCCCACGAGAACAGACCGGCTGGTCCCCTAACTTCATGGGCATGATCTTCTGTTGTCACTCTGGCATTGTGATTTGTCTGTCAATTACACCATTTATATAATATTATTCACCAATTGATGCATAGCCAAAAGTATGATATGCAATATCCAAAGATAACTTTAACGAACAAAGAAATTCTCTTAACTGTCCTCGGTCTTAATTGATACTCGTTTGTAAGTAGTCATTCATCACTGTTTAAGCGAATTTCATTTAGCTAGAATCTTACCAGGTCAGCAAAGGGGACGAGAATAAGATTTTGATTCCGAAGACGGGAAAATGCCCTTGATCTGAGCATTCCAAATGCCCAGAAGAAATCATCCAAAGTTATAGGGAAAGGGAAAAGCTGCTTGTTACGAAGTATGACTTCTTCTTCCACTTTTTTAAATTCATTTTGCACATAATCTTTCACACTCAGCGTCGTGCTTAACAGTTGAGTCCCTGCGAACCATAGCACGACAAACAAATTAATCAAAAATACCTGGAAATAAACATTAATTCTCATTTTCCCAAACAAGGACATACTCATTTCTTATCTAAGATCAATGGCATAACATTCTACATATTGATTATGGAGTATCACCAAGACAATCATGTAACTATCCTATATAAAGGCATACCGATTTCTGTAACGAAGTCATAAGAGATCACAATTTCATAGGTCACAGGAAAACAAAACCATCAACTAGCCTACAACACAAAAGATTGCATCCAAAGCTGCAACGTACAAACCAAGTTCAAGGGATTATGTAACGAAATATCAATACTCCAGAATTCTAAGACAATAAAAATCACAAAACAATGAGCGTGAGTGTTGATGCAATGGTAGAGTTTCGCTTTGGTAGCAGGAAGGTCACGGGTTTAAGGCACGACAACAAACTCCTGTGGAAATGTAAAGGGGAAGACCACGAGTACTTTGTCGCAGTCATTCTTTTAGTAATGAAACAAGAGTTTAAGTTCTAAGCATTGATAGTGCAAAATATATTTACACAATCAGGTCATTTGTAAGGTAATTATAAGTAAATATCGACAATAAATATTACGTAATTAGTAACCTGGTAAAAATGATAACTAATACGCTATGACACGTTAAACTTAACTACGCTAATAATGTACAAATTCTTTAATTTGTCAGTGCATATAATAGATTACCTTGAGCACAAGCATCTCCAATTTTCCTATTAAAAGCATATTTTTCAATGAAACTAAATTACCTTGAATCTCAGAGAGCTCCTCTTCAGACCTGCACTGGAATAGCATACAAAGCAACCTTCATCAGCAACATAACTTCCAAATACAATAGTGCATTTATCATGCAAAAAAAATAAATAAATAACAAACTTAGTGTAATTCCATAAGTGGGGTCTATATAATGTGTACGCAGACCCTACCTTTAAGAAGGCAAACAGGCTGTTTCTGTAGAGCCTCGGCTAAGGAAAGATAAAAGGAAGGGACAACAACAAGCAAATCAATTGGAAAACCGAAGCGAAAATACAAAACTAACACTGAGTAATACTATTAGAAAATCGAAATGAAAGCAATAACAAGTAATAACAGAAGTCTATGAATACAAAAATACACGACGACTAATGCTATGTAATGTACTAAAGTACAGCAATTATTATATAAAAAAATAAAAAATAAAAGGCAAACCCACCAATATATAGTAGAATCAGTAGACTTTGGAAGAACATCCATATAATATTTCCACTTGGAATCATCTCTCCACTTTTCTCTTAACAAGAAAAGAGCAACAGAAATCCAAGGTTTCAATCCACTACAGACGTTCCCAATTTCAGATTCAGCAACTGCATCTGGATTAATCCAAAATCTTCTAGGAACTTCTAAAACAGTTTCACCTTTAGCTATATCTCTATTAGCAACAAGTCCTAAACCTTCTGGTACAATTCCTGGCTTTACCGGTGTCTTAGTTGTTACAACCCCTTCTTTACATAGCCACTGCCAAAATGTTTGAACTGGTTGTGGTATTTTTGGGTCAAGTTCTGTTAATTGAAGTGAATTTATCAAGAATGGTTTTTGGTAAGTGTAACAAGTTTGATATTGCTTTGTTCTTGATTTTGTGGTTTTGAGCGGACAGAGGAATGAAGAAGAAGGTAAAGGGTGTACAGAGAAAACTGAAGCCATTTTTCTGGTTAGCTTTGGTTCCACTGAGTTTTTGTAAAGACTCTGGCTTTACAGTTGCTAGATTTCCAGATGAGGTTGTTATACAGTTAACACGCGATTTTTTATTTTTTTTTTTGGTATTTTGAGCTGCCAATTTGCGGTAATTCTGTCAAACTACGTGCCGTTATTTTCCTTTAAGAAGCTAATACTAGTATATTTCATCAAACTTCTAATATCAGTATATTTTAAAAATGCTT
This sequence comes from Nicotiana benthamiana, assembly GCA_034376525.1. NCBI lineage: Eukaryota > Viridiplantae > Streptophyta > Magnoliopsida > Solanales > Solanaceae > Nicotiana > Nicotiana benthamiana. The sequence goes on along the minus strand of CM067340.1, from coordinate 41,687,631 downwards.
TCGAAAAGGTATTTTTCATAACAATTAATTTGTATTAGGTCAATCAACTTAAAAATTGGACGTTTAACCAAGCTTTTAAAAAGGTATTATTTTTTCAAAATTAATTTTTAATAAGTACTTCTCGTTTTCAAAAATAACTTATGCTTCTACTCTAAAATATTTTTTTTTCTTTTACCTTAATTTTCCATAAAAATACTTCTGGCAAAACAAAAACACTTTTAGCAATAAACAAAAATAATAATAAGAAAAAACTTGGCCAATAAGGCTATAAGCAAGGAGCATTTTTCTCTATTTTTTCATCCATTGTTTGCATTAAACAATATTAAGAATTTTCTACATTAACAATATAAGATTATTATTGCATTGTCAAATAAGCTAAAACATTATAGTATTTGTACATTAAAGAATCGGTAACCTGAAAAATAACAGTCAAACTTTTATAATATGTTCGATTATTTTACACTATTTACTTTAAACAAGTTAAACCCTAATAATAAACGGTTCATCTCACTTTATGAGGATTTTACCTTTTGAATTCATTGCCATGAAAAAAGCTCTTCTTCGTTAATTTTTTTTTCCCAATAATATATCTGTAGAAAATTCTTAAACTCCCTAATCAGATAAACGATAAGGAAAAATAAAAATAAAAGTGCATGTTCTGCTTACTACTAGTAAAGTGAGGTTATTATAGGTAACGATATTCGAATTAAGAACAACATTGGTACAAAATGTATCCTTAATATTGTAGGGTACTTATGAATTTCCATTTTCTGACATTATAATTGCAATTCTTGTATTTTCCATATCAGTTCGCTCTTCTGAAAAAAAAAAGACTTGACAATTTTTTTTTCCTACATACAAATTGTTCCCACATCGGTACTTTAATATAATACTTACCACTTTATATTTGATAGAGAAGACAACTTGCATTGCCGAGCTCAGTAGCGTGTGCTTGTTACTCAAGTGGGGGCATTAAAGTGGTGGAATATTGGGCCTGTCCGGATGGCAGGGTTTGGGTGGCTGATTTCTGGCCTGCGCTATCCAAGCTAAGAAAATGTAGTTAAATTTGGCCGACCAGTTAATTTTATAATTTTCCTTTTTTCTTTTTCTGCTTTCTTTTAAAAAAATTCACAAAGCAAAACAAGTTTTGCCGATGATCTACTACTATTCTACAAGGCTGACACCCAATCTGTAAGACTTTTAAACATACGCTCCAAAATTTTGCGGACACCTCAGGACTTCAAGCAAATGCAGATAAAAGTGCAGTCTATGTAGCAGGAGTATCAAACTGGCTGAAAGAGGAAATCTTACAAGAACTAGATTTCCCCGAAGGTTCTCTACCTTTCAAATATCTTGGAGTTCCATTGGATTCCAAAAAATTATCAGTTACACAATGCTGGCCAATAGTAGAAAAGATAACACATAAGATAAACTGCTGGACATCAAAACTACTATCTTACGCAGGTAGACTCCAGTTGATCAAGTCAGTCTTATTCGGGATGCAATCTTACTGGTCTCATTCCCGAAGCCTAAAATATTTTCTTATCTTTTGAAATTCGCGAACATTGTTTCATTAAACCCTTCAGCAATTTTCGCTTCTGCGGTCCCGTAAGTGCCTTTGCGGGACCACTTCTGCGTTCACTTTAGGTTGAACCTGATCTGAGATCTCTCCCGTCTTCAAAAAACAAGCAATGAAGACAACTCTCACCTTCGATTGATAGATGAAGAGCCCCGCCAAACCAATGAAAGTTGAGAAAGATTTGGCATCTTGAAAGGCAGCTAAGAGCGCATCTGGTCTTCCACAACACACTGGGGATATTCTCATGGACGCCAGCTGGAGAGGCTCTTAATAGTTTGTTCCGAGATGTCAGTCTGCAAAGCATCATCTTCATCTCTTTCATCGCACGTAGGCTCAACATCCTTTTCCTTCTGCGACGGAATGGAAGAAAAGTAATGAAACCTGCGATGGCTACTGAATAACCTCCTTTTACTTTCTCAATAATAAAGCCTTTGACCTTGAAGCGGTTCATCGTCCTCTTTTGCAGGATCACTCAAGTCCCTCATGGACGGCTTCTGCGATCGCTAAGCCGCATCTGCGGAACCGCTTCTCCGGTTCCTTTTTCGCAGATGAGGAAATACCAGAAGCCAGGTGCACCTGACCTGCAACAACCCTCAAAATTCCCCGTTAGCCATTCGAAATCACCCCGAGGCCCTCGGGACCTCAACCAAACGCACAGCTATGTTCCAGTAGTTCATTCAAATTTGTTCGTAGCGTGAAATACTATCATAAACAACAAAATAATCAAATTACCACGGATTCAAGCCTAAGTCAAACTAAAACTTCCGAAACTTGAATTTGATCAAAAACCCGACCTAAACACCCCCGAATGACCTGAAACTTTGCACGCATATCCAAAATTACCTAACGGAGCTATTGCAACTCTCGGAATCTCATTCTGACCCTCGGATCAAAATCTCACCTATCAACCGGAATTCGCCAAAATTCAAACTTAGCCAATTCAAGCCTAATTCTACATCGGACCTCCAAATTCAATTCCGATTGCGCTCCTAAGTCACAAATCATCACCCGAAACTAGTCGAACATCGAAAATCTATTCCGAGCCCTCTAACTCATAAGTCAACATTCGGTTGACTTTTTCAAACTAACCTTCTCATTTCTAACCGAACTCTATCCGAATTACTTCAAAATCTCCAAACACATATAATGAAACATATAAAAGCATAAAATGAGGCGGTAACTCCCGTGTCGACAGGTCAGATCGTTAAAACATTAGAAGACAAAAGGAAAAAAACAATACTCTATGTATAAAAACCTATTAATATTTTTGCATCGATTCAAAGTGTGTGTATATATATAAGTTTAAAGTTATATACAGTCAATTGAAAATATAAAATGAGTAATTCAAAACAAAAATCAGTCCAAAATTCATTCGATAAAGAATGAAGTACGTGGAAGTAAAAACATTATCAAAGGTGCTTATTTAAACAATTTTTTGTCCTTAGCATGCACCTATATTGGTCCTTCTTTTCAGATTTTTTATAAACTTTTAAATACAACAAATCCGTTTTCCTTACGATTTCAAGTTGTATTCGATGTCGATCTCTATGTCTTGCTTACGCTAACCTTTTTTATGCTAACCCCATAAATATAGGAGAACTTTGATTTTCTTTAACGATAATATTAAATAAGACTTTTACTCATACGAATAAAAGTAAAGAGTTGTTAAAATCGCGTTCGTACTTATAGAAACGGTATATTTGTAGAATTTCCAGTTAGAGGTAGGACATGATATCCCAAGTAGCTAAATTATTGGAATTCGATTAAGATTAGAATTCCAGGTAATTAAAGTCATATTAGGTAAAGTTTTACATAATATAATATTATATACATGAAATTATTTTGTGAAGAAATAATTTACCTTTTGAAGGATATAAAAATGGGAAAATGTCACATTAGAACAACTGCGCTCCATGCTTTTCAATTTTATAGCACATATTTCAATTTACAACCAACTAGCTGAAGGATTGCGTATAGGTGTTCGTAACACGCAGCGGAAGACAATAACAATCCTAGGTAGATTTTTCATGTTTAAAATTTATTTACGTGTAAAAGATTGGATCTAAGGCGTACCTGTTGAAGAGAGTTTCTTTTTCAGAATTTCTTCGATAGTGCGAAGACTCTATGCATATCAAAACCGAGACCGATCCTTGCTATCAATTCTTTGATCTACAAGTATTTAATCGTACCCAATATCCTTTCAACTATCGCCCTAGGGCCATAGGTGTCTAGTATCAAAGCGCAATAAATAACTTGTCAATTACTATGACGATCTCAAGTCAAAGGAAACAGTTACATCACATTCTTCAAGAAAATATCCTATTGACAATTTATGGTAATTCTAACCATTAGGAATTATCCAATGAGTCGGTTCAATGATCATATCTCTATATGCATCATCTATCTATGTGATTTAGTTAATGAGATCAACTAATCTTTATCCGATAAAGACGATCACATAAATATTGATCTACCGGATTACTAATGTCCAAATAAATAATCCTACGATCAAGAACAAATTTAGATTAAATTGTAAAAGATTTTGCTCTCATTATCATGATCTCTATCACGATGACAAATCTCAAAATTTAATCAAGGACCTTATCAAAATAATCAAACAATTGAAATAATGATAAAAGAATATCAAATGCCATATATTTTATATCAAATGACATTCACAAAAATATGTTCAAGTTATCAAATATGATATTGGATCTAGGTCATATCTACTATATCCCTAACACTAGCCCAAAATAATAGGCTAAAATTCAACATTCAACTCCAATAGGTTCTCAAAATTACTATTTAATTTTAAAAAAAGATTCCTCAAGCTTTTAAATTAATTTTTGAATTAGTAACTGTGACTCAAATATTAATTACCCTTTCGATTATCAAATTATTATTTTATGTCCAATGTTTTGCTTGATGATATTTTCGTTGCCTTTCTTAAAGAAAAAATATATGTCCGTAAATCTTGTATATTACACTGCTGTGCATTTATATTATATGTTTGATGTAGTTATAAGAAAAAAATATTTAATGACCTGCATACAAAAATCTAATGAAATATGTGATATTATAAATTATTAATTCTAGGTCGGCTTAGTTGTAAGTTGCAACATACCGGAGGAAAATGATTCGCTATCTTTTTCAATTGGTTGGTTATAGGCTAATATTTTTTTGTATGAAATAAATCTAAATCTTATATATTTACCACAAAAAAAAAAAGAATATACATCTTATGCAAATCAGAAAACCAAATATATGAACCATGCATATTGTTGTAAAAAAAAACAATTAAAAAAATAAGAGCTACTATCCTCTATCCACGCATAATGACGGTAATAGCCGTCCATTAAATTCAAAAAGAATTGTACCCAATATGACAATATCAATTTTGTAGGGATTGGCATGTGTAGTTTAAATTGGAAGGGAATTTTATTCAAGGTAATTTATAATTATATTCTTAAATTATATAAATAATTAAGGGCATAAAAGTTGAGTAATATTTTAACGATAATTTAATCATTTAATATTTAATAAAAATTATTCGTACTTTTACAATAATATAGATAGATAGATAGATATAGATATAGATATTTTCTTGTGAATTCGTAAAACAGAAAAGAAGTCAACTTTTATGTTCATTTGAGTTACCAACATATCTCATCATTTCCTAATATAATGGGATCGTAGAATCAGAGCTAGAAAGGTGGATTATTTAGATATGAGATATTAATAGGAAAAAGTGGGGGCGGGGGCGGGGGGGAGGAATCATAGGGACAAGTAACCAAACTATATTTTAATAATACTAGTTAATTATAATGGCTTTACCATTCTTTCCCTTATTTGATACATCTATAGTATTGTATAGGTTAAAATTTGATCAAAGAAATCTTGTCAAAGAGAGGATAACTAAGAGCTGATTAGGCGGAGGTCATGCTTAAAAAGTAATATATATACACAATGTATGTCGTATGTGTGAGATTTTAAGTTCTACTATTTTTATTATTCTCTATGTGTATATAGTTTTGAGTTTTTATTATTATTACTAGATTTTTTTTCTAAATTTTAATTAGAGTTCATGTAAAGTGTAAGCAGATAATTTTTGTAAATTTATTATAAAATTTACCTCTATTTTATGCCCCATAATTTTTTATTACCTTCATTATACAATTTATAAAATTTTACTTTATTTATTCTCAATTTTGTAAATAGACTAAGTTTTGATTGCTAGTATAAAATTACTGATACAAGAAAATTATTTGTTGTAATTTTTTCATTTATTCCACTATTAAACATCATTAATTTGTATGCTTGACTATTACTTTTTACCTTTTTTGGTTCCATTTTTTTTAATTTGTCTACAGGTAAGTCGATAACATAAATAAAAATAAAAATAAAAATTACTTTCATTATATTAAAAAATAAAAATAATAGATAAAAATTGTAAAGGGTGAAATAGGTATTTTAAGAAGTCACCATTGATATGAGGAATAAAATGATAATTGTTCGAAGTTGGAGGATGGGTTTGATTTTTAAAGTAAATTTAGGAGATTTAAATGATTTTCACCCTATATTAAATTATACCAATCGTTATTAAATAAGTCAAATCCCTACTAATAAATGCTTCATCTCCCTTTATGAGAATTTTACCTATATTCAGTAGCGTGGGCTTGTTACTCAAGTGAGGGCATTAGAGTGGTGGAATATTGGGCCTGTTCGGATGGCAGGGTTTGGGTGGCTAATTTCTGGCCTGCCCTATCCAAGCTCAGAGGTGGGTCACGTGGCCTAAACGAAGGTATGGGTGGCTCCTAAAGTGGGGCGGAACTGCGTGAGGCTGGTTTCACAGAGCAACGATTAGCTCCCGCTCTGTGCAGTGGAAGGATAATGGGCCGATGTCATCTGAGCCCACTAAATACCTGATGGGCTGCTCTAATTAAACCACTACTTTTTGGTCCTCTACCCGTAAGTTCTGAAATGTTATGATTTGGTCTTTGTTTATCAGTATTTTGTTTTTACTTTTTAAAAGAAAAATAACCTTCACACTTATTTGAGGAAAAATGGGAAAGGAAAACAGTTACTAAAGGCTAGGGTGGTAAACCGGCAAGTCGGATATGAGCTAATTGTAAATAGGTACGGTTAAAATAGATAAATTATCCCATCCAATCTATATTTAATAGGGATAAAAAGTTGAATATTTATATTATTTATGATTTTTTTAATACGATCACTTTTGGAAAAATTATTAGTCTCCTCTCCCAAACTTGAGGAACTCTTAATTTGAGACTTTAAAAATATAAAAGTTAAACCTATTAATTCTTGCCTGCTTATTGCGGAAGTGCGTAAAGTAAGCTCATTCTTTGGTTTATAAAGATCTTGTAGTAGCCGAAGGTAGTCCGCTTGTTAGATTGAATTATTAATTGGTTATCCATTTTTAATATATGTGGATAATTCTTAAATATTTTGCCACCACTACTAAAGGCTAAGAGTATGTAAAGTTAAAATTATAGGACTAGTAGTTCATATTACTACTAAGAGTCGGTCAACTTGGTTGTTCTTTCTTTTTTCTTCTTGATTGTCTAATGTGAAACTAAAACATTCATTGTTTACACTCCAATCCTAAATTAGGGAACACCATGGCTCAACTCTAAAATAGTTTGCTTCCACCTAGATTTTGTGATCCTTTTTGTACTTATGCTGGCAATATGCTTGGCATTTAAAAGAGTTCAATAGAACATGTGTACAACAATCTTCAACCGTTGTAAGAATACAACAACAACAACTACCCAGTATAGTCCCACAAGTCTGGAAAGGGTAATATGTAGACGCGCCTTATCCTACCCGAAATGGCATAGAGGTTGTTTCCAATCGACCCTCGGCTCAGTGAAGGAAAAGGAACAACAAAAACAAAAACAACAACAGTCAAACTTACAGATAGGAGATATCAGTATGAAAAAAGTGGAGCCATAACTATCAGCAACGCTAAGAAATTAGCTGCAAGAAATCATGAATTAACTACACAGAATTAGCAAGAACACACGAGAAATCCTAACACAGTGAAATGTCAGGACCTTCAGTAAGTCATCAGCCTAAAATCATAACTGCGTCGAATTGAAAATCAATGATATGCCATGGAAACTAGTAAACATGTAGAATGAGGTCAGCTTTTATCTGGCCATATGACTATTAGGACAAGTAAACCAGCAAAACTAAGAGAGGAAGAGTTGTTTATGACAATAGCACCATCTTTTGATGCTCAATAACAGCGTTGCGCCAACTTTTAACTGTTATGCTTCCCTTCCTTTTACCCGTGGTTAGAGTATCAACTATATGGTTTCCCTTTTACCCAGTCCTGCCGAAAAGGATAAATAACAAGTGAAACTGACCATATTCTAGCTTCTATCCTGTCACAAAATCAGATTGGAGGAAGCGCGAGGACCTGCATGCAGACTGCACGTATGAACATGAAAGGGACAACTTGATGAATGCCACGACGTACATGACACTAGGAAGTATGCAGCCATTGGTGTATTCCGGTATACAGATGATCTTTAACGAATTACCATCTGTATGGAAAATAATTTCTTTAGATATTTGGAGCACAACAGAAGCAACTTTGAGATGAATGAAAGCATGAGACAAATAAACAGCATTGCATCACTTTAGCTTTCGTGAAGTAGCCTACCTTCTACAAATTTTCTCTGACTTGAGGAAAGATCATTTCTATTTTTATTTATTCATATAGAATCCAACCTACCCCGATCACACCCCTTGGGGTGCGGCCCTTCCCGGATCCCTGCGTGAATGCGGGATGCTTCGTGCACCAGGCTGCCCTATTCATATAAAATCCAATCTACCCGAATCACATAGCTAGAAGAGCTAGCCACAGTATAAGGAGATACAATCAATAAGCAAGAACTTAGATATAATGAGCGAAAAAGACTGAAATAAACTCAAGAAAAGTCATATATGAAGACCGCTATTATAGGCCCCAGGATATCCTCGAATCTAGTTGTCTAACTTGGCTTTGACTCAATCACATTTTCTAGATTTGCTTTTCACACACCTTCTGGAGCACACTGCTGATTACAGGAGTAATCTTAAGCAGCCATAAAAGATAACCATATTTACTAACTTATTACTCTCCTTATAACATCTGGTTGAGAAGCAGCGGAACATGATGGCACATCAGTTTATAGTACATATGCAGAGGACAACTTCAGTGGCATTAAAATGCATTGTACATGCAGATACCCAACATTATTATGATATGATGGAACACTTGGTATGTTTATGAAAGATCAGGTGATCAGCAGGAGCACAAGGATACAATTAAAAAGTCTACTTCATTGTACTGTCAAGCCTCTAAAGAAAATTAAATAAAAGCTATATATGGTAAGGATGTAGACAAGAGGGGTTGCTCTGATGGTAAGCAACCCCCACTTCCAACCGAGAGGTTGTGAGTTCGAGTCTCCCCAAAGGTGGGAAGTTCTTGGAGGGAAGGATGCCGGTGGTCTATTTGGAAATAGCCTCTCTACCCCAGGGTAGGGGTACGGTCTGCGTACATACTACCCTCCCCAGACCCCACTAAGTGAGATTATACTGGGTTTGTTGTTGTTGTATATGGTAAGGATGTAAATGATAAACAGTAGTGACTTAGAATTTTTGCAGGCAACAACACTGAACGGTGTAACAAGTCAAAGACTGGAAAACATTAAAAAAGGCCAATCGTATCATATTCACTACCCTTTTCTAGGATAGGTTACACCGTTCAATACTTGTCTTTAACAAATAATTGGAAAAAATCAAAAACTCTTGTATTGCATTGAATAAACTAAAGAAGTTGATTTTAAAACCAAATAGTTTTCAGAAAAGTTAAAATAAACTTTTTGGGGAGTTCTTGGAAACATGGGATTGATGTCATCAACGTGTAATCAAACCAATGTCTAGCTGTTATACCACTACTAATATTAAGATTTACTTTGATAAGCTATGTGACTAGCTCCTGTAACTTAACAACTGATCATAGGATGTAACAAGATACAATATGCACATTGCTAGAGCTCTAACAAATGCAATCTTGCATTCTTATCTTGCTCAGTCGATCTTCCGCTAAACATACAGGAAAATTTGCATTCTTATCTTGCACATTACCAAAGCTCAAACAAATGCAATCTTGCAGAAAGCACAAGATAATCCTTAAGCGATGAAGAATACAAGATAGAATGTAGTCAATCCATATGATTTTGGTTGATGCATTTACACATAAATCAACATTTACTATACCAATTCCAGCAGCAAAAAATTAACATCAAACTCTTATTTATCCAAAAGTAGCTAATAGCCAAACAACACAACTTACAGATCAAGAGTTGAATGTCATAGCTGGAAGATTTCTTCTACTCAACCCAGCATCATTATTATCATAAATCAGAAGAAACTATAGAGTCTACACTCAATGACACGAAAGAAGTGCGGCTAATTATTCAGTTCAAAGAGAACCCGTATAATGTTAAATTTGAGGAAAATTCAGTACAACTATTGGAATTATATCATTAGCCAAAAGCTCTAAATTCTCTTCCATCAATTCAAAAAATCTCCTAAATTTACCACATTTTAATTATCAAAATCACCTATAACCCCCACCCCAAAAATTTATAAAGATCAACTCTTTTTATTCTGCAGAGACTTACTAGCCCTGATTTAGCTAAGAACTATTCGAATTCCCGTCCAAAGTAGGGTCCACCGACACGGATCCCAAAGCGTCAGCATCATTTCGTTGTTCCTCTTTCTCCTTCTCTTTGTCCAACTCCTTCTCTAATTCAGCCTCAGCAGCTTTCTCAGCCTGAAATATAGGGGCATAATAATCACTATGAGCTTCCATACACTTCTTCAAAGCAGAAGTAACCTCAAAACACTTCTCTACAATATCTTCTTTGTTCTTTTCCCCTTCTTCAATGCATTTTTCCCAGTCAATAAATTCGTCTTTACACCCTCCCCCTTTCATAAACAAACAAAACCCACATTCACCCTCCTCCTCTTCTTCTTCATCCAAATTGGTATCTTTGTCCTTTTCTTTTTCTCCATTTTCTTCTTGGGTTTCTGTGTTGATTTCCTCTTTAGGGTTTTCCGTTTCAGTGGTTTCTGGTTGACTGATCGGTTCAAGTTCGGATTTTGATTCGTGGGTCGGTGCAAGATCGGATTTTGATTCGTGGGTCGGTGAGGATTCTGTGGAAGAAGACATGGTGTTGGGGATTGTGGTGATGGAATTGATGGAGCTAGGGTTTGAGTCTGAAAGTGTGGAAAAGAAGTTTCCACTGACTGCTCATAAACCTCTTCTTAAACCCTCTTTCTCCAGAAGAATAATACTCCTTTTTTTTCGGCATGGTCTTTTTTCTTTTTAATACTTTTTCTTCTTATTTAAAAAGTATGTCTCTCTTTTTCTTAGGAAGAAAGTCAGATGTATTATCGTTTGGACAAGTCAAGGATGATTAGTCAAGAAAACTAGAATGTTATAAATATATTATAGAGATAATGTATAAATACCTCATTAAACTTGTCCTGAAAATTTATTTACACATCTTAATTTTACGAGTGTCCTAACACCCCACGACACTCCACGATTGTTTAACGAAATATATTTAGTTACTACCTCTTTAGACCTGGCCCAACTATAATAACTTTAAGTGGTTTACACGTGCTTGTATAATGAAGCCACATAATTAAAACCTCCGGTAAATAAACTAAAACACCTAAAATAGATATAACTAAGTCGTTTAACCCATTAACCCCTCAGTCAAAAATTCCCAAAATGAAGAACCCTAACCTTTTACCCCCACCCTCGACGATTCGATTAGATCTCCAAAATCCTAAAGCCTGACCAAAATCGAAGGGACCTGTTGCAAAATTCAAACGATTTCTTTGTTATTGCTCCTTTAATTCTGTTCATGATTGTTCTCGTTCACGATTTGGTTGAAGATCCGTTCGAACTTGAAGGTCTCTGAAGAATCAAGTGCAAATTTTCTCTTTGTTTTAGTTTGGAGGTAAACACGTCAACCCTAGCCTTTTCTATCATCAACCCTAAATGTTATCTTTGTTTTAGTTTGTTTAATATCATCTGTGTCTAGGGTTTTGAAATTGCTTCTAATTTCTTGTTGCACGTATTCTGACCTCTTCTGTAGCGGTCAAATAGTAAATATTAATCCTTTATTACTTTATTTTCTACTATATTCAGGTATTGCAATGTTTTTTGAACTTGTTACTCTAAGATTTTTCCATGGTGAAAAAATCTCCATGGATAAGTTGGATTGCTTTTCAACGGAGGATTATATTGGTGGGGTGATGACTGATGGTTTTGATGTAGATGTTGATAGGTTCTCTTATTTCGAGTTCTTAAGTTATGTACTCCCTCTGTTTCAATTTATGTGAACCCATTCGACTGGGCACAAAGTTTAAGAAAAGAGAGAAGACTTTTGATCTTGTGGTGTAAAATGAGGCACCTTTATTGTGTGGCTATATATCATTGTGTAAAGGTAAATTATTTCTAAATAAGGAATGTGGTCATTCTTTTTGGCACGGACTAAAAAGAAAATAGGTTCACATAAATTGAAACGGAGGGAGTAAAAGAGTTTGATTACAATGCTTCTTCTGTTGTTATTTATGTTAGATCACCTAATTGTCCTGCTTTGGTAGTAATTAAAGTTGATAAGGGCCTTACGGGTATTTGTGAAGACTTAAAAAGTGAAAATATTTCGGAGGTTTATGTAGAGCACATGGTTGAAGAACCTTTTGTACCCCCCCCCCCCTCCCATTAGAATATGTCAGCCAAGTTGTGGATGAAAGTAATGTTACTTTTGAGAAGGAATCTGATCAAGATGTGGGACGTTGTGAGGGTTTGGGAACTAGTGAAAAGGCATCCAATGCTGCTGAAAATAGCCCCAATAATAGTGTGCCCAACGCTGCTGAAAATAGTCCCAATAATAGTATGCCCACAGCTGTTACTATAGATTATAGCTCAAACTCCTCATCTGAATCAAACTCTAGTAGTAGTATTGATAATAGCTCAGATTCAGACCACAAGGAGTTGTCTGAAGAAGGAGAAGCTGAATATGGAAGTGATACGCATGACGAATACAGGGCATTTAGGGCAGAAAGCGGGACCGTAAAAAGGAGGAAGAGGAAAGAAAGTGCTCTTGAACAAGAACATGATAAACTAGGTAAGAGAGGGCCATATGTGGGGTATGATGAAAATGCATCTAGGAAGATGAAGACTTTAGAAGGTAAGATAGGTGGTTATGAGCCTTATTATCCCTCAGATGAAGCTGCTAGTTTTGAGACAGATCCAGATGATGCTGATGAAGGGGAGGTGCAACAAAAAGTTAAAGCAAGCAAGAAAAAAGACTACAAGGAGAGTAATATTTGACAAGACTTGCAAGAAGATAGTTTGGGAAATTGGACTAACATAGTTGATGAATTGTTGTACTACAACATTGAAAGATGGAGTAAGGTTTATCTCAACACTTCCTGCAAGTCTCATAGTGTTGACAACAATATGGCAGAATGTTTCAATGCCTAGATTTTGGCAGCAAGGCAGAAGACTATAGTGACAATGCTGGAAGAAATCAGGCTAAAGATGATGAATAAAATAGCTCAGCTAAGACAATTTGGAAACACTTGGATTACTGATTTCTCACCAATGGCCATGAAAGTCTTGGAACAGAATACTGAAAGGTCAATGAAGTGTAACATTTTCTGGAATGGTGAGTATGGTTTTGAAGTGAAGAAAAGAATAAGTACTAGTGAAGTGAAGCATTTGGTAGACATCAATATGCAAAGTTGCATTTGCAGAGCTTGGATGTTAAAAGGCATACCATGTGCTCATGTAGTTGCTGCCTTGAATTTCAAAAGTTTGGAGCCTATAAACTATATGTCTCATTGGTACAGTAATGAAACTTATATGAAAACATAAAGCTACTTTCTTCAGCCTGTCTTGGGTATGAATATGTGGCCATAGTCATAAAACCCACATGTTATACCACCTACTATCAAGAAGATGACTGGAAAGCCAAAGAAGGTTAGAAGAAAAGAGCCTGCAAGTGTTGGTAGTTCAAAGCCATCAAAGCAAAGCATGGGAAGAGGAAGGGGAAGGCCAAAAGGTGCTAAAGAAAAGGTGAAGTTCTTCCTTTTAATATCTTGTTTGTCTTTTTTAAATAATTACCATATTTTTAGTTTTTCTTGTTTCATGTAGGATGTTTGTACTAGAATTAATGTAAGAACACATTTTAAGAAACCAAGGATAGTTGGGATGGGTGTTTTACACACTCAAAGGGGCTTCAAAATTCAAAATATAAGTCCAACACAAGCTATCATATTTAGGTGATTTCAGTTGTCTGATTTTCTTTAGTTTATGGCAGCCTGGAATGTCATCTACAAACTTTAGAGATATGAGGTCCTCAGCAGAAGTTACTGGAGATCTAGGCCATTGACCAACAAGAGGTGTAAAGTGGAAGGGTAAAGAAGCTATGACATCTAGGCAGTTGCACCAATTGAGAGGCAAGAAGATCATTGAAACAAGGTCTAGGGCTACTAAGTTGAGCCAGGAAAGCACAACCAATGCAAATCAACCCAGCTGATGAAGCTTTGATTTTGTTTGAAAACTGCAATTCTGTTTTGGTTTTGTCTCCACTGTTTTGGTTTGAAAACTGCAATTATGTATGTTGACAAGTTAATGTAGGTAGCTATAGACTACTTTGTAACAAACTACAATTCTGTTTTGGTTTTATCGATTGAAATTCTGTTTTGATGTTGTGTAATGTCACTCTGTGACTTTTATGCAAGTAATGCATATATGATGTTTTAATGTTGGAAGTTCAAACAGTTAGCTTAAATAGCTGTTCTGTCTGGGGTTTGTATGCTTGCCTAGTTATCTGCCCAATCTATTTTAACAGGAGACTTTGGAGCCGTTTGGGTGTACTGAAACAACAAATGATAAGCAAGAACTACAAATACATATTGAGAGTTCCGTTGATAAGAAAGAACTACAAAAGTGAGAGTTCCATTGTAAACATACAAATTAAATCCTACAACTAACAAGTACTTTCATAGTGGCATTCCTAAACGAGATTCAAAATGGCAACCTCATTGCATCTTATTTCAATGAGTTTCTTGGATACCCACAAGAAACAAGAATAATACATATACCCAATATAATGAACCAATGTACATTTTCCCTACTCTTTGACTTAGCTAATTGACTCTTCCACTTCTTTTCCTTCTCTTTCATCTTCTCCATATCATCTTGCAATTTCACCAACTGAATGTCAATGTTCTTCATCTTGTCATCTTCTATGGTGTTTTCAAACTTTAGAGTAGTCCTCGACTTGGCAAGATTATCAAAGCCTTATAATGCATTCTCAAGTTCACCAATTTTTTCAAGCAACTTTGGAATAACAAATTTGGATCTAGGATCAATTTCAGAATCCTTCCAAACCCAAAAATCACAAGAACGAGGACCCTAAGATGATTAACAAAATAAAATTAATGACTGATAATTTATCACAACTCAATAATAAGTGAAACAATTTTAAGAATCATTTACCCCATAGTATGGACAAACCCAATATCTTCTTCCTGTGTTCCGAGGGGTCCAAGCTGTTAACAAAGGCAGCACATATCCATGGTTGCGTCGAATTTCTCACGTGACTCATTTTCTTTCTCTTCCGTGCAAAGCCTTGTTAAGTTCAATCCTTTTGAAGGCATGGAACAAATATTAAAACTTCAAAAAGGAATTTTGATGGATTTTCGATAGAAATTAGAAGAAGAAGAAATTAGGGTTCTTCATTGGGTTTTGGTAAATATTTGGGGAATATGAGATTTTACCGTTGGTTGGGTTATATTAACGTTAAAGAGTTACGTTTTTATTTTTTTTGGGCTGTTTTAGACGATTAAAAGATAAATGACGCGCTCACTTTGGTTGTCAAACACGCGCAGCTGGCCAGATCTGGGGAGGGAGTAACTAAATACATTTCGTTAAACATCACATGGTGTTAGGACACCCATAAAGTTAAGGTGTGTAAATGACTTTTCAGGACAAGTTTAATGGGGTATTTATGCATTATCTCTATATTATATTATAGATGTTTATTTAGTACTCCATTATAAATAAGCTTCCTTAATAAGCTTATTCATATAAAACTTCGCCGTAAATTTATCTATTTAGGAAGAAGCTTATCACTTCGGTACTCGGTTATGGATAAATATTATCTCTGGTAGAAGATTATCCATAGTGGATATAATAAGTTTATCCTTTCGATACTCCATTATGGATAAACATTACCCTCAGTAAAAGATTATCCATACCTGGTATAATAAGCTTATCCTTTCGATACTCCGTTATGGATAAACATTATCTCGGTAGAAGATTATCCATACCGGGTACAATGTGCTTATTCTTTTAGTACTCTGTTATGGACAAACATTATCCGCAGTACAAGATTATCTATACCTAGTACAATGAGCTTATCCTTTTTGTTTTTCGTTATGTATAAATATTACTCTCAGTAGAAGATTATCCATATATGATATAATAGAAACTTACACAACAGCTTGCAGTAGCAGCTTACACAACAATTTTCTTTCTTCGATAAATAGAAGTGGTTTTCGTTCATTATGTACATAAGTTTGAATTCGAATAATATATCAGTTTCTCTCAAACTGGAGGCAGATTATGCGGCGAGGCACGAGACAACGCTGGCAGAAATGGCCTTGGTACGCCAAGAGAAGGAAGAATTACGACGGGAGGTGGCTGATCTTCGAAGGGCATTGCAAAATTCTGCCCCTAGAAATGATGAGCGCACTAAGTTGAGGATTCTGGAGCCGAAGCTTTATGGTGGTGCAAGAAGTGCCAAGGAACTGGAAAATTTCCTTTGGGACGTGGAGCAGTATTTCCAGGCTGCACGTATAGCCGATGCCGACAAGGTGGTGATCACACCAATGTACTTGACGGATGATGCAAAGGTGTGGTGGCGTACATGAAGTGCAGATGGAGAAGGTGCTGGACTGCCAAGAATTGAGACTTGGGAGTTGATGAAGAAGGAATTAAAATCCCAATTCCTTCCAACAAATTCATCGTGGATGGCACGCGATGGACTGCGTCACTTGAAGCAGAGTGGCACGGTGAGGGAATATGTCAAGGAGTTTTTGTCCTTGATGCTCAACGTAAGTAACATGGCAGAAGAAGACAGGCTGCATTACTTCATGAGCGGGTTGAAGAGTTGGGCGCAATTGGAGTTGAGAAGGCAAAATGTGCAAAGCCTCTCTACTGCCACCCCTAACTTTTGTCATCGGGCGTGGGCACAGCATTGGCAAGGATTGTGGCGTGATGGCCTTGTCAATGGCATATGTGCGGGTGAAAACTATCATGCGGGTCGACGGGCTGGAATGGGCAAGCAAGGCCAAGACCTTGAGGCGGACAAGGTTTGCTTGGAAGGACTTGACAATGCAGCGTTCGGCAAAGTGGGGCGGCATGGCACGGCATGCGCGCCAAAGACAAAGGCATGACATTGGGTTGTGGCAGCTAAGTACGGGCTAAGCTAAGGCGAAGCGAAAATGCGGGTTGACGGCAAAGGCTTTCAATAGCTAGGACTAAGCTATAGGAAAGGAAATACAAACAATGGCACGAGGGAAATGAGGCAGACATGAGGGAAAGGAACATGGCAACGGACAAGGCAGAAAACTAGGGCCAAGGCAGTATGCGCAAGGTGTATGGGCGCCGGGCAATGTGCGGGAAATATGATGACAGCGGATGCGGCGGGCATTGGTATGGGACAATGTCCAATTGACTGAGGCATGGCACGGGCATCCTTGGGCGAAACGCAGCTGGTCAAGAATAGCACATGAGAAGCACATGGAAGCGGTTGGCGGAAGTTCCTTGTTTGTAGGCCATGATCTCCCATGTTCCCCCATTATCCCCATGAACTGATTGTGTTGTATAGTGGCCCCAAATTCGTGTAGCATGATCCTAAGTAGTTGGGAATGTCAACTACAAGTTAGGAACATGATGTATAGCTAATGGACAACATGGGTGTCATGGGCGGTTGAGCTAAAGGCCTATAAATAGGACCTTTAGGGCTAAGGCAGAATTAAGCAAG
Organism: Nicotiana benthamiana; assembly: GCA_034376525.1. Taxonomy (NCBI): domain Eukaryota; kingdom Viridiplantae; phylum Streptophyta; class Magnoliopsida; order Solanales; family Solanaceae; genus Nicotiana; species Nicotiana benthamiana. The sequence continues at coordinate 41,669,901 of CM067340.1, read as the reverse complement.
GTAATCAGCAAAGTAAGAACAAGTGAGTTCGGGAATTACTTGCTGGGAAACACGAGGGAAACGTGAGGGAGTTCTAAGTGTTTCAGGAAAAGGGGACTAGGGTTGTGGGACAATCTTAGTGTTTGGCAAAGAATTGACGGGGTCTTCTTAGCCAAAGAGTGGGCTGTGGGCGGAAATAGTTCATAGCAAGAGTGAGGGTCCTTTGTATTATTTTCCATATTAATATAAAGGTTGGGAAATTGTTCCCGTATATGCTTGTCTCATTTAAATTCTGTTTTGCTGCCTAAATTCGTCTAAGTGTCAACTTGTGAAAATCGCAAGTGTTTCGGAAGGCTGAGTCAGGCGGGGCTTGACTGCCGCACGGGCGTGATTTTGGAGTTGGCCAAAATCGGCCCCGTGACAAATTGGTATCAGAGCGCGTTTGAGGGCAGATCGTGTTGCAGCGGAGACACGACGTGCTGAACAGGTTCGTGGCAGTGGCGAAACGATCAGTGGCAGATTACGTTGGAATTTTTGAGAACATGGCGGGTGGCACAAATGCGGAGCTGCGTCAAAGGGTTGAGCAGTTGGAAACACTAGTTGGGAAAGCTCTCGAGAATGATGATTCTTCTGTTCTTGCGAGAATGGCGCGGTTGGAGGCAGATTATGCGGCGAGGCACGAGACAACGCTGGCAGAAATGGCCTTGGTACGCCAAGAGAAGGAAGAATTACGACGGGAGGTTGCTGATCTTCGAAGGGCATTGCAAAATTCTGCCCCTAGAAATGATGAGCGCACTAAGTTGAGGATTCCGGAGCCGAAGCCTTATGGTGGTGGAAGAAGTGCCAAGGAACTGGAAAATTTCCTTTGGGACGTGGAGCAGTATTTCCAGGCTGCACGTATAGCCGATGGCGACAAGGTGGTGATCACACCAATGTACTTGACGGACGATGCAAAGGTGTGGTGGCGTACACGAAGTGCAGATGGAGAAGGTGCTGGACTGCCAAGAATTGAGACTTGGGAGTTGATGAAGAAGGAATTAAAATCCCAATTCCTTCCAACAAATTCATCGTGGATGGCACGCGATGGACTGCGTCACTTGAAGCAGAGTGGCACGGTGAGGGAATATGTCAAGGAGGTTTCGTCCTTGATGCTCAATGTAAGTAACATGGCAGAAGAAGACAAACTGCATTACTTCATGAGCGGGTTGAAGAGTTGGGCGCAATTGGAGTTGAGAAGGCAAAATGTGCAAAGCCTCTCTACTGCCATTGCGGCCGCAGATGCGTTGGCAGACCTGAAAATAGGTGGGGAACCTATGGATACTTCGCTTTCAACGTCCGACGGAAGGAAGGACAAGGCAAGGGAAGGGAAGAGGAACGGGAAAGGCCAAGCATCTGGAGAACTTGTCCAGTTTGTGAGACCAGAAAATCACAAGGGCAAGGGACCGAACGGGAAGTTCGGGGGCTGTTATATTTGCGGGGGACCACACTTGAAGAGGGACTGTCCGAGGCAGGCTAAGGTAAATGCGGTCTTAGCGGCAGAGAGGCAGGAACAAGTGGCGAGGGCAAATGGCACAGTGGCACATGTGGGCGCATTGACAGTAGGGGCGTGTTGGGACGACCCCTCGGAGTACATCAACTAAGACGGTTCAACGAGGACGTCGATTTCAAAAGGTGCGGGTGGTTTGTTAGACCCCTTACTTTTGTCATCGGGCGTGGGCACGGCATTGGCAAGGATTGTGGCGTGATGGCCTTGTCATTGGCATATGTGCGGGTGAAAACTATCATGCGGGTCGACGGGCTGGAATGGGCAAGCAAGGCCAAGACCTTGGGGCGGACAGGGTTTGCTTGGAAGGACTTGACAAGGCAGCGTTCGGCAAAGTGGGGCGGCATGGCACGGCATGCGCGCCAAAAACAAAGGCATGACATTGGGTTGTGGCAGCTAAGTACGGGCTAAGCTAAGGCGAAGCGGAAATGCGGGTTGACGGCAAAGGCGTTCAATAGCTAGGACTAAGCTATAGGAAAGGAAATACAAACAATGGCACGAGGGAAATGAGGCAGACATGAGGGAAAGGAACATGGCAGCGGACAAGGCAGAAAACTAGGGCCAAGGCAGTGTGCGCAAGGTGTATGGGCGCCGGGCAGTGTGCGGGAAATATGATGACAGCGGATGCGGCGGGCATTAGTATGGGACAATGTCCAATTGACTGAGGCATGGCACGGGCATCCTTGGGCGAAACGCAGCTGGTCAAGAATAGCACATGAGAAGCACATGGAAGCGGTTGGCGGAAGTTCCTTGTTTGTAGGCCATGATCTCCCATGTTCCCCCATTATCCCCATGAACTGATTGTGTTGTATAGTGGCCCCAAATTCGTGTAGCATGATCCTAAGTAGTTGGGGATGTCAACTACAAGTTAGGAACATGATGTATAGCTAATGGACAACATGGGTGTCATGGGCGGTTGAGCTAAAGGCCTATAAATAGGACCTTTAGGGCTAAGGCAGAATTAAACAAGGTAATCAGCAAAGTAAGAACAAGTGAGTTCGGGAATTACTTGCTGGGAAACACGAGGGAAACGTGAGGGAGTTCTAAGTGTTTCAGGAAAAGGAGACTAGGGTTGTGGGACAATCTTAGTGTTTGGCAAAGAATTGACGGGGTCTTCTTAGCCAAAGAGTGGGCTGTGGGCGGAAATAGTTCATAGCAAGAGTGAGGGTCCTTTGTATTATTTTCCATATTAATATAAAGGTTGGGAAATTGTTCCCGTATATGCTTGTCTCATTTAAATTCTGTTTTGCTGCCTAAATTCGTCTAAGTGTCAACTTGTGAAAATCGCAAGTGTTTCGGAAGGCTGAGTCAGGCGGGGCTTGACTGCCGCACGGGCGTGATTTTGGAGTTGGCCAAACAACACGGTATCAGCACGAGACTCTGCCATCTCAAGCAAATACTTTGAAAGTATCTGAGGTAAGAACTTTCTTTTCCTAAATAATGTCAAATCTTTCTAAAATTGAATTTGTAGCCCTGGATATATCGGGCAAAAGGTTCATGTTTTGGGTGCTTGATGCTGAAATTCATCTTGATGCGATGAGTCTGGAAGACACCATCAAAGAGAAAAATCAGGCATCAAACCAAGAACGTACCAAATCAATGTTATTCTTACGCCATCACCTTGATTAGACCCTGAAAATGGAATATCTTACTGTTAAAGATTCAGTCATACTGTGGAATAATTTAAAAGATAGATATGACCACCTGAAGATGGTTGTTCTACCACATGCACGATATGATTGGACTCATCTAAGGCTACATGATTTTAAATCTATCAGTGAGTATAATTCTGCTATGTTCAGAATTATTTCCCAATTGAAATTATGTGGTGATAATATTATTGATCAAGATATATTGGAGAAAACTTTCACCACTTATCATGCCTCAAATATGCTCCTACGGTAGCAATATCGAGAGATGGGACTTAAAAAGTATTCTAACTTATCTCACACCTTCTTTTAGCCGAGCAGCATAATGGGCTATTAGTGAAAAACCATGAAAGTCGACCTAATGGTTCTTGTCCATTCCCTGAAGTTAATGAGACAAACTTCTACCAAGCTAAATGTGGAAGAGGTTGTATCCCCAATCGTGATCATGGTCGGGGAAGAAACTCTAATCATGGTAATAGTAATGCACCAAATAACCCTCCTCACCACTAGTAGTGGAAAAGGAAGGAACAAAAGCATGAAGCGGTACAAACACCAAATGCAGAAAATGCATGCTACAGATATGGAGAAAAAAGGGCACTGGTCACGTACTTGTCGTACGCCAAAGCACCTTGAGCTTTATCAAGCCTCCCTGAAGAAGACAGAGAAGATGCTTGTATGTACAATATGGAATTTTGGTACTCGTGACTGACTTGGAATCTCTGTGTAACACAATTGTGGTTACCTTGTAGTAATATTGTAGAGCTTGTGATTGTGCCTAATAATATTAACTGTAGGTTGACCTTGCTGATTATTGGGACCTTAAGTTAGGTTCTATGTTTCATTTGTTCCTCTGTATAGTGAATTAATGTATACAATGAATAAATGTAGTTAATTTATAGTTGTTTTGTAGTCTGATGGGTCAATAGTAGACATAGTACTTGTTCATTATGGTCCATACTAACTACAATTAAATTATATTTTGTGAGGTACTTGGACTAAGTGTTATATTTATGTAGTTATAGTGTAGCTAATGTGCAGCTATCTGTTATAGTTTTTAATAAATTCAAATTGTAGTTAATCTGTAGTTGTTTTGAAGATAAGTGTGGTCACACTGTAGCTTATTGTATATGTTTATTCTATTTTGGCAGCATATTGATGTTATTATGTATTATCTGCGAAAAAGAGGCAAATATGGCCCCAACAACAATACTGGTTCACAACAACCGATTGCTTGTTCAAGACAAAGATTGAAAGAATCTATGACAAGTTCATAAGTTCACAACTGGAACAAAGGTATTCGGTTGTTAAACCAGACGATGATGTTGGAGAATATATTCTCGGGTACAGAATTCTTGCTAATGTTGCATGGGATCTTGTTGACTATGTGCTCATGCATGTGAACCTTGTAAGAACTTCCATTGGTTGTTGCTAGTTTTTGACATAAAAATAGGCAACTTTATGTTTATGATTCCATGGTAAGAGCAAACCGTCATAAAACAGTTGAGACATTGGTTGACAAGTTTTCAATCAATATCCCTTTGTATTTGTCATGCACTGGTTTCTATGGTGAACGTAAAGACATTGACTTCAAGACCACGAAGGCATACATCGAGAAACCAGTTACGGACCCTCTCGACATACAATGGATGGTTGCTGAGATTCCACAACAAAAGAAAGGTTCACTGTAAAAACTAATCTCCATTTCTATATGTGTAATTATTTTGTTTTAATCATTTGTTATATAATGAAAAATTCTCATCTTATGCAGCAATTGTGGTGTATTTGTGACTGCCTTTGCGGAGTATGTTAGCCTTGGAGATTTGGCAATCCCAAAGGAAGATCTTTCTGATATCGACCAACACTGTAGATGCTATGGAGCTCTACTATGGGACTATGCCACAAAGAAGCAAGAAGATTGTTCAATTAGTGAGAGTGAGGTTACTGGCATGCTAGCAAGGCGGAAGGGTGCTACGGCAAAAAATGAGAGGACTAGAGTGCAACGAAAGAAGAAATAGACTATTGTGTTCCTAGTTTGGTCTGTGTAATTTGGTAGTTGAATTGGAAAACAATGTAGGAAAGATGTCGTTTTGGTTTTCTACAACACTTTTTGTTGATTACATTATACTCGGGTACTTATTGTTATCTGATTACATTTTTACAACACCTTTATATTACATTTTGACTTTAATCTTCAAGTTAATTTTATAAATACCTTCAAGTGCCAAGTAATATCTGTTTATAACTGTCATTTGTTACATAACATAAAGATGAAATAAATGCAGGAATCATATAAATAATTTATCCATTTTTTGTAAACAATTTTTAAAAAAAAATACATTTTATCTACATTTAAGCAATGTTAAACTACATTTTAACTACAACTTGTCATACACCGATCTATAAAGATAGAAGCAAGCCTAGTTAGGCTTGATGTGCCTAATATTATTCTAACACTATACCAGGGATACCGATGGAATATTTTAATATCTCAAGTTGGTTCATCCAACCAGAATAGTTTGGGCCTCGTTACACTGACTTGGATGTTGAGCCTACGTGCGATAAAAGAGATGAAGATGATGCTTTGCAGACTGACATCTCAGAACAAACTATTAAGAGCCTCTTCAGCTGGCATCCATGAGAATATCCCCAGTGTGTTGTGGAAGACCAGATGCGCTCTTAGCTGCCTTTCGAGATGCCAAATCTTAAACAAGACTACAGTTCTACCACCGTTAAATTACATATTCACTACAATCTGGAGACAATTTACGTTGAATGCATTCTTTATTAATATCAGTTTTTTGTATATATTAGATAATAAAGTTTAACTATTCTATAAAAAATAAACAACTTTAGATGCTTGACAAAATACATAAAAAAGTAAATAGTGCAGATACACAAATTGATGTTTATACTTCTTAATCATCTTCAAAAACTTAAACAATTACACAAATTGAATAACTATTCTAACTACATGATATTCATTTATTTTTCGGCGCATTCTTGTAAGTTCTTTTGTTATGCCCTTCACCTCCACAATTGCCACATGCTACCTTGTACTTCTTTGACTTTATTTCATCAAATATTTTATATTTTTCCTTGTGAGGTCTCCGTGGCTACCTTTTATCTCCGCCGGTGGCTTTACTACCTCATCCAAAATATGTTGTGGCTCATCCCATTTGCCTTCATCAGGAAGAGGATCTACTGGCATTTCATAGGTAAGCAGAAGGTTCTTCTTTGGGTAATACGGAGAGCAATAGTTTTCGTATGTTTCCTTCCTATGGCTTAATGCTGCTAAATCATGCGCACAGGGAAGTTCATCAAGTTGGAATTGTTCACAGCTACATTTCTTATTTTCTAGACATACAATGTACCGCTTCACACCATCTAACACAGTATGTATATGATCTGTTGAAGCCCTCACCTACAATTGAAGACCAAACAGAAATAATAATACATCAATCATTAAAATGGATTATCAACAATTTACCTACAAATCAACAACAAATATATTAGAACTCATCTACAAACTACAATTACCTATAATTTGACTACATTTTAACTACAATCTGGAAACACTGCAGCTAGTACTTTTTTTTCATGTACCAAAAAAAAAATCTTACCATTAGTTTCTGAGATAATGTAAGTTGTCTTCTAATTCTTTGTTATATTTGTGACCCAGATATGTGAAAGTATCATTTGCCTTCGATAACATTTATTTTGCCCAACGTTCAAGAAGAGTCCTCATATACTCAAATAAATCAAATATTGGCAGCTCTCTTGCTCCTTTTGTTACAGCATTCAACGACTCAGCAATGTTTGACGTCATAGTAAAAGTTCTATTCACCGTTGCATGTACTCTTGACCATCTATGATAGCCAATATCATATAGGTAAGACTTTACACGCGGGTCTACCTCTTCAATCTTCAACATACTTTCGTTATATTCATCTAGAGTGTATGACTGTGCTGTAGCAAAGTACAATTCATGTAATTGTAGATGTTCCTTCTTAAATGTGGACCTTATATTTGTCCATATATGCCACATGCAAGAGTAGTGTGCCATGCCCGGATAGAGAACTGATGTTGCCTTCAGTTCATGCCTATGTGAAACAACACACAAAGAAGGTCTTTCACCATATGCCTCATTGAATTGCTCAAAGAACCACTTTCAAGACGCGTCGTTTTTCAGAATCAATTTTACTACATTCTTTCATATAACTACAAAATAATTACAACATGACTACAATTAAACTGCATTGTAAAAACTGTCTACAAAATAACTACAAAATTATTCCATTTTTTACCTACTGCATCCATGGCGCTTGCTGTCAACATAATCCCCCTGTAGGCTGACTTTTAGAATGTCCCATCAACCACTACTACCGGCCTACAATGTTGCCAAGCATTTATTGATGTGCAAAGAGTAATAAATGCATATAAGAAGCAATCATCTACTGCCTTCTTCAATTTAACAACAGAACCAGGATAATTCTTCTCAAGAATATAAAAATATTTGGGTAATTTGTTGTAGGAATCACACGGATTCCCTCTCAAAAACTGTAAACCTTTTTTCTTTGCTCTCCATGCTTGCATGTAGCTTAGATTCAGTCTATGTTCGGATAACATGTCAGTTTGTATGTCCTTTGATGTGTAAACAGTCTTAGGATCACAATACTTTGGAACGACCATGCTACCAACTACTGCTGCAGTACGTTTGCGCTGTATGAAAGTTTCGTCCATTAGGCAGCATGTGTGTTGTCGGCTGAAACTTCTTATATTTGAATCATTAACTGACGTTGCCTTGAAATGTCATTTACAACTTTCATCAATACATATAAGCCAGAAGCTACAAAATAAATACAATATTTACATAAATTTATGAAGAACTACAATTAACTACAAACTGACTACAATTTAACTACAATTTATAAAACCAACCTATGTTCAACAATACACTGCTTTTGCTGATATTATCCACAAATAAGTACATACCTTCTATGACTAGATCTTTTTACTCTGAACTGGAACTTGTGCATTACTGAATAATTCTTCATTGCAGCAGCTACTATTTTCTTGTTCTGATAAACTTATCCTTCTTCAATATATGTTTGCGTAGATTCACTTATTATTTCACTTTGATATTCCTCTATAGCTGGTGAGGATGGAATTGTTAGAAAATACGCTTAACGCTAGAGGGGGGGTGAATAGCGTTATAATAAAATTTAGCGTAAACTTGCGGAAATTAAAATTTGCAGGAAGTAAATAAGTGCGATAAATAATAACTTACACACAGATATATCCTGGTTTACCACAACGTGTGGCTAGTCCAGTCCCCGAGAGACTCTCTCGAGATTTTCCACTAACTTGTCAAGCTTCCGGGTGCTTAACAAACCTTTACAACTTGAGGACGCAAGCCTCAACACCTTTGCTCGGAGTTACAACACTCCAAGACTTCAACCAAAGAAACACAAGTTCCTTACAACAAGAGAATCACAATTCTCTTCCAAGTGTACAAACACTAAGACACTCAAACAATATACTCCTTTATGAGTAGGTATGAGTAAAAGAAATAAGCTCTAGATCACAACAACTTTGGACAAGAATATGGCTCTCAAAAGCTTTATGAAATTGAATATAAAATGATAAACAAAAGTATGCAAGCTTATAGCAATGTAATGATCAGTTGTAGTATGTTGTTGTGTTTAAAACACGGAAATGAAGCTGTATTTATAGTTGAAAAACTTGGCATTACCGTTGCCTAATTGCCAATTAAGAGTTGCTGATTTTACTCACTGACAATCGATTGTAAAACCCCAACAATCGATTGTCTGCCAGTCAGACCAAAATTCAATCCCAGATTTTACACTTGATAATCGATTACTTACAATCCATAATCGATTACTGGCAACGTTCAAAAGATCCTTTCCAGATTTTACCACAAACAATCGATTGTCCAGAATCAACAATCGATTACTCAGCAACGTTCAAAAAATCTTTTCCGGATTTTAATCAAAACAATTGATTATACAAAATCAATAATCGATTACCCAATAACGTTCAAAAAATCTTTTCCGGATTTTAATCAAAACAATCGATTATACAGAATCAATAATCGATTACCCAATAACGTTCAAAAAATCTTTTCCGGATTTTAATCAAAACAATCGATTATACAGAATCAATAATCGATTACCTGACGGTATTTGAAAACTTTACGACAACGGTCAGCTTCACAATCGATTGCACAAAGTCAACAATCGATTACTTATCAGTTTTTGGAAAAAATTTTAGACACTGTCTCTTTGACAATCGATTGTCCAATGTAACAATCGATTATTTCATAAATTTGAAAATCACTGGAAGACACGGTCTCAACATAATCCATTACCATTAGTTCATAATCGATTATTCTGAGTTTTGAAAAACTTTAATGGACACTGCCTCAGTCACAATCGATTGTCATTAGTTCACAATCGATTGTCATGCAGGTTTGAAAAACCTGATGCTCATTGTCTTACTCACAATCGATTGTCATTAGTTCACAATCGATTGTCATGCAGTCTTGGCTTAAAACAATCGATTATCATAAGTACATAATCGATTATCTTAGTCCAGATTTTTAAGGCATGTCTAAAAATTATTTTGACTACTGTAAATATGCATGATTTAAAATCATTTGACATTAAATTAAATATGCATGATTTTGGAAAATAGTTTTATGAGAGAAGCCATGTTACGAGTCAAGTTGTAGGATCAAGATCACAATTAAGAATGACTCAATTAAACTATAAAATTTTGTCTTGAGCTTGAATCTCGTTGTATATCAATTGTGCGCTTGTTTCTTGAACTTCGTCATATATCAATTTTCGCTTCGTTTGTCATTCATCAAAACCTATACAAAAGAACACACGTTTTAGTATATTGCATTGAGAACGTGTTTCCAACAATTTCCCCCTTTTTGATAATGGCAAACATTTAGCGGGATATGCAAGACAAGCAATTTATATTGACGATTCAAGACAAGTATATACATGCAACAAGTATGTAATTTGTTCCCCCTCAATTTGAGAATTCCCCCTCTATTTAAGCTTATAATTTGAGAGTGCATCATACCCGTTATCTTCCCCCTTTTGCCGTTAGCAAAAATAGCATAATAATAAGATGCCAAAGATGAAATAAACCTTGTTTATTTATTAAAAATTATAGCAACATCAACCCGAATAATAGCAACATAATCGATTATTGATACGAAATAATCGATTTTTAGACGACGGAAACCGATTGTTGCACGTCAAGCTTTATAATTCCCCTTTCCTTTGGGGCGATACCTGCAAAAATCGTTAGACGTCTCCGACGCTCAAGTTAGAAATCATGTAACAAAAAAATGCAATGCATGACTTAGATCAACGTGGAGTCAAGGATCCCGAGTTCACTGCGAATTCGGAAGAAAGACTCTTTCTCTAAAGGCTTTGTAAAGATGTCTGCCAATTGGTTTTTGGTTTCAACAAATTCAATTTCGACATCGCCTTTGAGAATGTGATCTCTAATAAAATGATGTCTAATTTCAATGTGTTTCATTCGCGAATGAAGAACGGGGTTCTTCGTCAAGCATATGGCACTAGTATTATCTCATCTAAGAGGGATATGATCAAGACTTAGGCCATAGTCCAAGAGTTGTTGTTTCATCCATAGGATTTGAGCGCAACAACTCCCTGCGGCTACATATTCAGCTTCGGTTGTGGACAATGCAACACTTACTTGTTTCTTGCTAAACCAAGAAACGAGAGAGCTACCGAGCAAATGGCAAGTGCCACTAGTGCTCTTGCGGTCCAATTTGCATCCAGCAAAATCGGAATCGGAGTAGCCAACAAGTTGGCATGAAGAGCCTTTGGGGTACCATAGACCCACATTTGTAGTACCAACAAGATACCTTAAAATCCGTTTTACCGCAGTAAGGTGAGACTCCTTCAGACACGATTGATAACGAGCGCATAAGCACACGCTAAACATGATGTCCGGACGACTAGCAGTAAGATAAAGAAGAGAGCCAATCATACCTCGATACTTTTTGGTGTCGACTTCCTTACCTTTCTCATCTTTGTCTAGATGATCGGATGTGCTCATGGGAGTTGCCATTTCTTTTGCATTGTTCATCTCAAATCGTTTCAGCAATTCTTTGCAATATTTGGCTTGACAAATGAATGTACCTTCTTTCATTTGCTTTACTTGTAATCCCAAAAAGAATGTTAACTCACCCATCATAGACATCTCAAATTCGCTTGTCATTAAATCGGAAAATTCCTTGCATAAAACATTGTTAGTAGCACCAAATATAATATCATCTACATATATTTGAACTAACAAAATATCATTGTTTTTATGCTTAACAAAGAGAGTTGTGTCAACTTTCCCCCTAAAGAAATCATTTTCCAAAAGAAACTTACTCAATCTTTCATACCAAGCTCGGGGAGCTTGTTTTAAACCATAAAGAGCCTTTTTGAGTTTGAAAACATGATCGGGAGATTTAAAATCTTCAAAACCGGGGGGTTGTTCAACATAAACTTCTTCTTGAATAACACCATTTAGAAAAGCACTTTTCACATCCATTTGATATAAATTGAAATTCATAGAAGAGGCAAATGCGAGCAATAGACGAATAGCTTCTAATCTAGCTACGGGAGCATATGTTTCTTCATAGTCAATACCCTCTTCTTGATTGTAGCCTTTTGCTACGAGCCTAGCTTTGTTTCTAGTGATTACGCCATTTTCATCTAGTTTGTTTCGAAAAACCCATTTCGTACCAATTATGGTATGATTTTCGGGTCTTGGCACCAAATCCCAAACGTCATTCCGTTTGAATTGGTTAAGCTCCTCTTGCATTGCCAAGGTCCAAAATTCATCCCCAATTGCTTCGGAGATGGTTGTTGGTTCAATTTGAGAAACAAAAGCAGTATGTCCTAAGGTGTTTTTAAGGGAGTTTCGGGTACTTACCTTTTCTCTGACGTCGCCAATTACCTGTTCGAGAGGGTGATCTTTGATTGTTCTCCACTCGTTAGGCGTTTTCGTTTCATTCTCCAACTGTTGCGCTTCCTCCATTGGTTGTTTCAACATTTCGTCTTTATTTTCCTTAGGCGGTTCCTCTTGTATTTTGTCTTTCAAGCTATCTAAAATACCTGCAAAATCAAAACCGGAATCCTTTCTCGCCAAGCGAGCATTATTTTCGGAAAATACAACATGAGGGGATTCCTCCACAATTTGGGTTCTTTTATTAAAGACCCTATATGCTTTACTACATGAGGAATATCCAATGAAAATACCTTCATCCGACTTAGCATCAAATTTACCCAATTGGTCTTTGCCATTGTTATGAACAAAACATTTGCAACCAAAAACTCTAAAATGGGAAATATTTGGTTTTCTATCCTTATAAAGTTCATAGGGGGTTTTCATGAGTATCGGCCGAATTACTACTCTATTTAGAACATAGCAAGCGGTACTCACGGCGTCCGCCCAGAAATGTTTGGGTATCTTAGCTTCGTCGAGCATGGTTCTAGCCATCTCTTCGAAACACCTATTTTTCCTTTCCACCACCCCATTTTGTTGTGGTGTACGTGGAGCGGAAAAGGTATGCTCGATTCCGAGTTCGTCACAAAAGTCCGCAAAGAGATTGTGATCAAACTCTCCCCCATGATCACTTCTAATTGAAGTGACGGTTGTTTCTTTCTCATTTTGAACACGCTTAAGAAAATATTTAAAATTTTGAAAAGCATCACTTTTATTGGCAAGAAATAAAGTCCAAGTAAATCTCGAGTAATCATCAACAATCACAAAAGCATATCTATTTCTTCCTAGACTTTCAATGCGAGACGGACCAAATAAATCCATATGAAGCAATTGCAATGGTCTAGAAGTTGAAATAATGTTTTTAGATTTGAAAGATGCTTTTGTTTGCTTCCCCTTTTGACACGAGTCACTTTCAAATTTTAAATTGGGAAGACCAACAACTAAGTTTTGAGAAATCAATTTGTTCAAAAGATGCATATTGATATGTGCTACTCTACGATGCCATAGCCAAGTATCATCCTCTTTACTCATTAGACAATCAACATAATCGGGTGAGGATTTAGCAAGATCAACCATATAAATATTATCCACTCTAAAACCACGGAGGATAATTTTGAAATCACTACGTCTGAACTCTAAGCATTCATCCGAATCAAATAAAGCAAGATTTCCCTTGTCACACAATTGGCTTATGCTCAAGAGATTATGCTTTAATCCTTTAACAAGTAATATATGCTTAATAGAGGATTTTTCATCCTTACCGACCGAGCCAATGCCGATGATCTTTCCTTTATTGTTATCACCGAAGATAACACTTCCTCCTTCTTTGTGCTCTAATTGAAGGAATTTGGATTCATCTCCCGTCATATGCTTGGAGCATCCACTATCAAGGTACCATAGTACACTTGATCCCTTCAAGCACACCTACAAAACAAATTAATGTTCTTTAGGTACCCATGCCATCTTGGGTCCTTGGGGGTTAGGCATATTATAATGATGCGATTGAGTAATATGTTTATGACGTGTAAAGCATGCCGGAGCAACATGACAATACGTTTACAATAATGACAAGTCACATTTGGGTTATGCATCCTTCTAGGTTCATAGTAACTAGACGGATGAAAATTTCTTACTCTATTTTGAAAATTTCTTACACTATGACTATTTCGCATTTCATGAGAGTTATTTCTCCTACTATGAGCTCTAGGATGGGCAGCATTTCTAGAGTGATTGTTTCTCGGTTGAGGGCCATTGCTAGGTCTTCTAAGGGGTTCAAAATTTGGCCTAAAATATGCATCATTTCTAGGGTGACTATTTCTAGGTGGTAAGTATTCCTAGGTCTTCTAAAATGTTCAGCATTTTGTCTAGCATGCATATTGGCTCTAGAGTTGTTGTTTCTAGGATAAGCATTTCTATTGTTAATCCTAGGTTGAGCTTTAGGTTGTTGGGGTTTAGCGTCAACCTTTTCTTCATTCTTAAAGCCTATTCCATGCTTGGTTGATTTCAAGTTAACAAGAACATCATTTAAGTTTTTGTGCGAAGAATTAAACTTATCTAATGTGCCTTTAAGCCTACTTACTTCATTCTTAAGATGCAAACAAGAAGTGCAATTTCTAGTAGAGCTTTCGGGCTTATCGGAACTTCTTTTTCCAAAAAACTTGTTTTCCTCTTTCAGCTTCTCATTTTCTAAAACCAGTTTTTCTAAATCCCTTTCTTTTACAGAAAGCTGTTTTTGAAAATCTTTTTCTTTTAGAGAAGCATTTTCTTTTACGCTTTTGACTGTTTTTGAAGCTTTAATAAATTCAATATATAATTCATCAAAAGCAGTTCGCATTTCATCAAGAGTAAAGAAGTTTTGAGACGAAATTTGACATACCTCGTCTTTTTCTCCTTCGCTTGACTCATCTCCGGAGTCACCTCCCCAAGAAATATATGCGCGTTGCTTTTTAAAAGGTTTCTTTTCCTTTTTGAGGTTTGGGCAATTTGACTTGATGTGCCCGGTTTCTCCGCATTCTTAGCATTTTATTTCTCCTTGCTTTTTCCCTTTGCGTTCATACTCCTTGCGCATGAACTTATGAATCTTTTGATAACGAGTCCAAACTCGTTGTCTCCTTCCTCATCAATTTGCGGTTGACTTGTGCTCGCCTTTAGAGCTATTCTTTGCCTCCTTTGATCATCAACAAGAGGGTTAAGAATAGTAGATTCATAGGTCTTGAGATTACCTCTTAATGCGTCAATTGTGACATTTGAGACGCCGATGGATTCTTGGATTGCGTCGCCCTTTGATCGCCATGCCGGAGTGAGACTTCTAAGGATCTTCCATACAAGTTCTCTATCCGTGAATGTCTTTTTGAGGGCATGTAGATCATTTACGATTATTGAAAATCGTTCAAACATTTCGTCCACCTTTTCTCCTTCCTTCATGTGAAATAATTCATAAGCATGGGTTAGGAAATCAATTTTTGCTTCCCTTACCTGATCCGTTCCTTCTTATGTAACTTCTAGCTTGTCCCACATCTCCTTTGCTGTTGTGCAACACGATATTTTCCTGTAATCGTCAGCATTAACAGCACAATATAATAAGTTTATTGCTTTAGCATTATTTTGGACCTTTCGGATGTCATCCGCGTCATACTCATCCTCGGACTTGGGACCCATTCATTTTCCACCTTCTTGGTTGGAATTTGATTTCCCTTTGTAAACACCTTCCAAAGGTGAAAACTGTTGGATTGAACGAAGATCATCATCCTCTCCTTCCAGTATGTGTAATTTGTACCATTGAATAGAGGTGGTCGTATGGAGCACTGTCCTTCATCAATTCCTGCAAAAGAGTCACGAGTAGAAGCCATGGATGGTTCTCTCAAACTGTTAAGTCTTCAGAGAGTATGGCTCTGATACCAATTGTTAGAAAATACGCTTAACGCTAGAGGGGGGTGAATAGCGTTATAATAAAATTTAGCGTAAACTTGCGGAAATTAAAATTTGCAGGAAGTAAATAAGTGCGATAAATAATAACTTACACACAGATATATCCTGGTTTACCACAACGTGTGGCTAGTCCAATCCCCGAGAGACTCTCTCGAGATATTTCACTAACTTGTCAAGCTTCTGGGTGCTTAACAAACCTTTACAACTTGAGGACGCAAGCCTCAACACCTTTGCTCGGAGTTACAACACTCCAAGACTTCAACCAAGGAAACACAAGTTCCTTACAACAAGAGAATTACAATTCTCTTCCAAGTGTACAAACACTAAAACACTCAAACAATATACTCCTTTATGAGTAGGTATGAGTAAAAGAAATAAGCTCTAGATCACAACAACTTTGGACAAGAATATGGCTCTCAAAAGGTTTATGAAATTGAATATAAAATGATAAACAAAAGTATGTAAGCTTATAGCAATGTAATGATCAGTTGTAGTATGTTGTTGTGTTTAAAACACTGAAATGAAGCTGTATTTATAGTTGAAAAACTTGGCATTACCGTTGCCTAATTGCATATTAAGAGTTGCTGATTTTACTCACTGACAATCGATTGTCAAACCCCAACAATCTATTGTCTGCCACTCAGACCAAAATTCAATCCCAGATTTTACGCTTGATAATCGATTACTTACAATCCATATCGATTACTGGCAACGTTCAAAAGATCCTTTCCAGATTTTACCACAAACAATCGATTGTCCAGAATCAACAATCGATTACTCAGCAACGTTCAAAAAATCTTTTCAGGATTTTAATCAAAACAATTGATAATACAAAATCAATAATCGATTACCCAATAACGTTCAAAAAATCTTTTCCGGATTTTAATCAAAACAATCGATTATACAGAATCAATAATCGATTACCCAATAACGTTCAAAAAATCTTTTCCGGATTTTTATCAAAACAATCGATTATACAGAATCAATAATCGATTACCTGACGGTATTTGAAAACTTTACGACAACGGTCAGCTTCACAATCGATTGCACAAAGTCAACAATCGATTACTTATCAATTTTTGAAAAACATTTTAGACACTGTCTCTTTGACAATCGATTGTCCAATGTAACAATCGATTATTTCATAAATTTGAAAATCACTGGAAGACACTGTCTCAACATAATCGATTACCATTAGTTCATAATCGATTATTCTGAGTTTTGAAAAACTTTGATGGACACTGCCTCAGTCACAATCGATTGTCATTAGTTCACAATCGATTGTCATGCAGGTTTGAAAAACCTGATGCTCACTGTCTTACTCACAATCGATTGTCATTAGTTCACAATCGATTGTCACGCAGTCTTGGCTTAAAACAATCGATTATCATAAGTACATAATCGATTATCTTAGTCCAGATTTTTAAGGCATGTCTAAAAATTATTTTGACTACTGTAAATATGCATGATTTAAAATCATTTGACATTAAATTAAATATGCATGATTTTGGAAAATAGTTTTATGAGAGAAGCCATGTTACGAGTCAAGTTGTAGGATCAAGATCACAATTAAGAATGACTCAATTAAACTATAAAACTTTGTCTTGAGCTTGAATCTCGTTGTATATCAATTGTGCGCTTGTTTCTTGAACTTCGTCATATATCAATTTTCGCTTCGTTTGTCATTCATCAAAACCTATACAAAAGAACACACGTTTTAGTATATTGCATTGAGAACGTGTTTCCAACAGGAATTTCTAGTAACTTTAGGGATCCAGAAGAACCTGCAGACAATAAATTCATAAATGTAGTTTCTATGTAGATAACTTTTAAAGCAACATTGCTTTATCCTTTTCAGTACTATGTGAGCTTTGTAGTTTACCTGTAGGTAATTGAAGTAATATTGTAGATAACATAGTAATACCATAACTCTATGCAATGTCAAATCAAGCATACTTGCACTGGTGCTTTCATTGGTGATTGTCAATTCCATATTGAAATTTCTTACGGTTACACATAAAGGATACGAACCTAAGTTTTTATTCTCCTTTTTGGTTTCCATGTACACACGAACCCCCATATCATTCCTAATCTCCAATGGAGGACAATTCTCGTTCACAATGTATTTGATTTCTACAATTTTATCGGATGTATCAATCGATAATTGTTCTGCAATTGTAGAAATGAGAATTCCGTAGCTTGCATTATCATCAACCACAATGGCATCAACTTCAAAATCTCCAAATCTGCCATAGTTATCTTACCATTCGATTTCAGCATTATTGGGACTTTTGACATGATTTCGTGTAGTTGATAGAAAAAAAACGAAAAACATATGTAGTTTCGACAATTTGAGTACTGATGTCGACGAAAGAACAATTTTGTATTCTACAATTTGTATTGCGTTGTTGAATTCGTAGAACCAATTTGATTACTGGAGCTTCAGTGGCTTGCATTTTTTGAGAATTGTAGTAGAGTGAGAGAAGACAGATCTGTTTCCGTTGAGGAAGGAGAGAATTATGCAGCAATAAGATCTTCCGTTTCAAAATTCAATACACATATCTGGTGCCTTATTTTTAGCGCGCTTTTTATGGCATTATTGGATTGGTATATATTTTGTAGAAAAAAGTGTGGACTACATGGGTAAATAACAAATTATGAACATTTTTGATAATAAGGTTTCATATATGGCATAGATAGATAAAAATCCCATGAAAAAAAAATATGGATTACACCATTTAATGAAAAACGAAATACTATATTTGGTATTGTTTCGTTAACAAAAGGAATATAATAACCTATGAAGTTTGAGAACATATCAATGTATCACTAGTTCAAAATCATTCTCAACTAGGAACAATTGCACTATTGGCTTTGAAAAAATAATACAGAAAAGTTTGCTTGATTCGCTATACCATGGGCAGATGTAGTACGCGTGATTGCATCCACTATTTGTGAACTTCAACTATACATTTAAATAATTTTAAAGAATACATCCATTTTCTGTTCTTTTTCTTTTTCTTTTTTGTAACTTTTTTGTATTCTCTCTATCCTCCTCATCACGATTGATCTTGCCTCGTTCTGAAGTTAAGGGCCAATAAAATAACCCTTAAAGAAATGTGCAGCTTCTGTAGTCTGCCTAGTCTTTGTTTCTGAAGATTAACCTCTTTTCACACGTGTTCAACTCTCCTGATCCTCCTTTAGGTCCAGAAGTGTAGAGAACTTCTTGAGCTTTGATGTGAAATGGTGTACTATATCAGGCAACATTTGACATATGAATTCTTCATTGTGAATGACTTTTATTGGTTTCTACAACTTGGCAGTTGCTAGCAATCTGATGAGTTGATGGATAGACATTATGTTCATCTTTATTCTTCTTTGTCCTCATCATCCTCTTCATGGTAAACGAAAGGAAGTGGTACTGACTTGAATGCGCGATATCTTCCTACATTATTCAGGTGCTCATTTTCCAACCTGATAATAAATCAAAATTTTTATCTCAGTTCGTGTACAATTATCAAGAAGATTTGTAACTTGGACTGTGAGAGTGTTCCAATGTCATTTCACAGAATTTCGAGATCATAAATATATGTAGTCAATATATTCTCCCTTCATCGTAATGTAATCATTGACGTGAAAAAACAGGTCTTCTCAAAGTCATTTGAAGATAACCACTGTCCTGTTAACCTTAATGACAATGGGAATGATTACTCGAATAGAAAATCCAGCAAGAAAGATTGTCATACCTGAAAAAATTCCACATGCCGCGTCGAATTACTTCTAAGCAAGCAAATATGCTTGAGATAGTACTTCCTTGCAAAGACGGCACATTAAATTTTAATACCAGTTGTAGCCAAGCAAATCTAAGCAAAACATCCAAGACCTGTGAGAAAGTTGAAGAAATTTTTTTTAACAGGTGACAGCTAATCTTAAAATGAATTGAAACAACTTAAGTGTCATGTAAATTACCATGGCTATGAAGTATACACTTTTATGGCGCAGTATGAGCTTATCCCGCAAGAACTTGTTCTTGGACTTCCTTCTCAATAACCCCCAATCTACAACTATATCCCAGTATGTGTTGAAAAGAGTTGTGACAAGTGAACTAAGAATAGCCAACACCTCCCAAGCCAAACTTTTTCTCAGACTATAAGCTGTTTTAATAACAACTGCCAGAATTGTCAAAAAGTATCTCAAGGCATTGTATGCCTGTGATTGATCTTTCTCTTCAAACAGTCGACGGATACACTACAGTGAAAGCAAAACCATCTGTAAGTCTACTTTAAAGGAAAATATTTCCCGCTCGAGTATTGAAAAAAATGGCATAAAGATATTGTTCAGTTATATAGTTGGCCCACGTGGGTTGTGTAAGGACTTCCAAAGGCATCCGTCTATATATGTTTTAAGTCGGATGCTCATATTCTATCACATGCTATTAGAGCTAACCTTTGTAAGCCCATTCTGCCACTCATAAGTTTTTACTTAAATCCGTGCATGAAGTACAAAATTGGTTTACATATGCAGGAGGGTGTTGAAAATAGTTGTTCCACAGGGATTATGCATAGGCTTTTAAAAGGGTTTATAGTCTTGGACTACTAGCCCCACTTTGTGGGACTATAACTGGGTAGTTGTTGTTGTTGTTGTTGTTGTAGTCTTGGACTACTACATCGTTATCTTAAGGTCTTGGCTTGGATGCTCAGATTGTTCATAGATATCATAGTGGAATTATGGCTTCAATGCTTATGACAGTTTCTACATACAACCAATTATGGCATCCTTAACCATGAACGATTTTATGGCTGACTCTTCAATTTTCAATGGAAGCAAGACATATCAGTTATTCAGTATTATATTGAGAAGATGCGAATATATTAAGAGAATAGATTTCCTAATTAAACCTGATTTATGCTTTGAAGCCACTTAACATGTAGCTGAACAAGGGATGTTAGATTTCTTAATTGCGAAAACAATCTTGAAGATTAACTTGTCTAGGAAACAAGTCGAGACAAGGAATCATAAGTGTTGAAAGAAGAAGGATGGTCAAATCCTTAGTGTCACTCATCTTTTCACATGCACAATTAACAGTAGAGAAATAATAATCAGAAGAAGATGTTGTCAAACCTGAAAAAACCGAAACCAATATGGTATGACCGCTAGTATGAAGTAAAATATGTTATAGACATTGTGACTTTGGCATGTATTATGTCCATGAGAATATTTAACCCAAGTATAATAGCAAATGTAGTACTCCAAACTCCTTATTGCCTCAACCTGTGTTATGCACGTAGGAAGTTAAAACCACAACAACAACAGACAGACAAAGTAGAAACGAAACTTTACAATGTTCGGAAATCACAAAACCTGGCTAGTAAGCTGGTCTGCTAGAAAGAAATCTGGAAGAGTGACCTGCACGGGGTGAGAATTTAACGAGAATTAGCCCACCCAGAGATAACAATATGGTTTTGATTTACGACTCCTTATTGGTTGACTATACCTTGTAAAGAGGAGCACAGATACAGCGAAAGACGCATTTTATAAGGAACAAACGACTTGAGCGATAAATGATGTTAAACGGGCAGAACGTAATGAAAAGAAGAACCTGCATACAGAATTATCTTTGGTGAATGGAAGTATATAACTTCAATAGAACCAATCAGTCAGAAAGCTCTAAAATTTTACCGTCATTAATCCCAAAGGAGCATATTCAATACGTGTTACATATTCTTCAGCTCTTGAATTCATGTGCAGATGCATCAGTAGAGCGGCAAAGACGAGCATTGCGAGACCATTACTAAGAAGAAAGACTTCCCTATAGCTTAACTCGGTTCCTTGCTTGAAACCAAAGATAAACGCATAGTTTATTTTGTAGCGCCTCCAGAAATATATGTTTGCAGCATATAAAAGCATATGCAGCACAATGTATGCATAAAAACTGCCAGACAATTCAAAACGTTTCTCTAGTCAACTTACAGGCTCAGGAAACTAAAAATGTGGGTTATCACCTGTGCTTGCATTAGTAAAATCTAAATAGAAAAGAGTTTGATCCTTCTTTACCTATAAAGTGGGACTATCTTGTCCAAATAAGAGGTCCCTTCTTCTTTATCCATCAGCTTTCTGTCATCTCTTAATAGAATAAAAGCAACTAGTAGAGCAATCGAGCAACCAGAGAGAAAACCTGGAAATTTTGAAGGACAAATTGGTGAAGGTCCAAAATACAAAAGGTTTCATAAAACCAAAAGCTGAAATCACGGTATATCTGTAGAAAAAGGTGACTGGTTCTATACTTTAAAATGATAGTACATCATATGATTGTATTACTTGCCTGACAGGAATGTTATACGATGTTTCTCTATTTTATGCTTTGGACGCAATATTTTCATGCCTTTTCTGCGGTTTGAGTGTGAAAAATGCTTGATAAAGGTGGTCTCTACCCTGTCCAGAAGACTAGTAACCTAAAGAATGACATGATACCATCAATGTATATAGTCATTTTCAAGAAAAGGCATCCAGAGTGATAAAAAATTTCAGTTTAAAAGTATGACATAATCCTAATGGTGGAAAGATAGATTAGACTAACTTCCTCAGAGCTTCCAAGGTAAGATTTATCCACCATTTTCATGTATGACCTTGCTGCTTTTCTAGATGTAATCTGCACTCGGAAAAAAGATTCAAAATTTTAGGATCTCAAGATCCAAAGTGACAGACTGAAGCAATTTTGGTTTTCAGAATGTTGCTTTCACTTGTAACTGATGTAATGCAAATAAGATTTTGGTTAGCAAAACTTGACCTTTTCATATTTTTTGAGGATCTTGGCCAATGCAGAAAGATTCATATAGCTGGTACAATTTATCCAAAAATTAGCAGGCCAGTACAGAGTGCCATCGAGTATAGAAAATTAAAGTAAATTGAAAGAACTATTTTGGAAAGGAAAGCAAGTGAAGCTCTATTTTCCAGTACCTGAAGTGTTTTAGAAGGCGAAGTTTTTGATAGAACTCAAAGAAAATAATCTTCAGCCTCTGTTCAATCTTCTTTAGTTCCTCTTTCTTATAACTCAAATCATTCTCTTTGGATTCTCTCAAGACACCTCTTATAGTCGACATGGGACTTTCAAACGTATTAACAATCTTAATGTGATCTAGGATTTCAAGAGGATCGGATTTCTGTGAATCAATATCTCTCTTCTCTCTTAAAGTATTGCGGTTAATGGGAACCTTAGGATGTGAAGCATTAGTACTAGAACCCTGTCTGCTGTAACTTGGGTCAAAACTTGTGCTGACGGGCATATGATCTGTATCTGTACATTGACAGTTAGTTAAGAATCTGAAAATGCACTAAAACCAAATATACATAAAAATCATCTAAGCCAAAAAATTTACTCCTAAGTCTCATTTATTTCTGCCTAAATAACACCATGCAGGGAAAGATAGTCTAGAGGTGAAATTCATGAAGTGGGTGTGGTTGTATCCCATACCTACAGTGGTCATTCTGAGAGGAGATGTAATCCTCGAGGGTGTTGAATTGTTAATGTCAAATGAAAGACGCTGAAGGGGACCAAAAGCATCGAAACCAGGATCGATCACCTTAATACGTAATGCAATCAACGCGTCCATCTGTTTATTCAGCAAAGTTACTTCCCTCATGACTTCATCCACCTTGTTCTTATAGAAGGTATTAACCTTGTTGAACTCATGGTCTAGTTTGTTAAAGAAACTAATTTCATTCTCTGCTCCTTCAGGAGATCCCAGGAATTTTGTTATGTAAAACTTTCCGGAGTTTTCATGTTGCACCGTGTTCACTGCTATCACCTGGTCCTCAATATCACCAGTACTCTGAGAACTGGATTGTAGATTTAAACCACTAAAGTTCCGATATAATGCCAACCTCTGCTCTAAACTTCTTGCAGGAGTTGGAGGCTGTTTGCTTTCCATGGAACGGCGGATATCCTGTAATATTTGTTTGAGTCCATTGTAATCCACATAAGCTTCTATCCACTCTGGGACCATTTCCCGTTTGAATTCCTTGCCAAACTTCATTCTTGTGACTCAACAAACTCCAGTGTTTTTTTGACCTGTTTATGACCGCCTAAAACTTAATAGTTATACCCTTTACTGAAAGCAAAAACCTGACTGCTGAGGATATATCTGAAAACACACATTCAATTGAGCGCGTTTCAGTGAGATAAAGATGCGAAATAATAAATGGAACTATGTATTTTTACTGCATGGATTAGCATGACAGAACAATGTGCTACTAACAACTGACATAGAAAATGAGAATTGGGCATCCAATTATACAAAAAATCGGAATCGCAAAGTTTACTGTATCCGCCTTTCAATTTAGCTCATAATATCTCAGATCAGCGCTTCAGAAGAAAATGTGAAAATCCAAGCAAAGATATAAAATCAGATGAATAGAGGAGGCTAAACTAACAACTTATTCCTCCTTCCCACAAATAAGAATGAGAAGAAACAAAGAGAGATAGAAACGATACTTTGCTATGGTTGAAGAGGCACTGGAGTAATATTACTTGGGACCTTTCCAACACTAAGAAGAAAGCTAGCGTTTAAAAACAAGTCTATACATCAATGTTAGTGATGGGCTGAAGTTTGGTGTTCCTACTCCATATTTTCAATCAGCAGGTGAAGCAATGACAAGCTAGAGGGACTTTTCATTTTGACGAATCCACATTTGTACCGGAAGCTATCCCTCAATTGGCCCATCATATCAACTAGAGTTTAAGTTCTATACACCGACGAGTAATTACAAGTAAATATCTATGATAAACATTAATTGATGACCTAGTAAAAATGGTAACTAGCCAGTTATTATATGTCAAATTTGACTAAAGCGCTAAAAATCAACACTATCAAGTATATATGTGATCTACAACTCATACTTTTCTCTGCTTAGTTCATAAATCCTACTATCGAGTATTGCAATCTGCAACTCATTTTTTTCTCTCAGAAATCACAAGAATCTAATTAATCAAGTTTGCCAACTTGGTAAGAAGCAATCACTCAAACCAATTTGGGTCACTGAACGAGAAACGTGGAGAAGCTAATTAGACAAAAACTTCAGAATTCCAATAGTTCACCTTTCAAAATTAGCTTATATTCCTTTTTAGTCCGTGCCAAAAAGAATAATAACCTCTTTTCCTATTTGGAAACAATTTACCTTAGTGCAATGATTTATACACAAAATATATGTGCTTTATTTTACACCACAAGTTCAAACAGTATTCTTTTTTTTAACTATGTGCCAGTCAAATAGGTTTGGAGAGAGTACTAATTAGTACTCCACGTAAGAACATCATTAAGCAGATTATAGTGCGCATTAAACAAAGCATACAATATTTAAATACAAACCAACTACCTTTCCACTTTACCAATTATGCTTCAAATCAAATGCAAAACCCAGAACCAGAAACTTCCTTCAAAACAGAATGTAAATATAATTACATGTAGAGCTCAATGCCCCAGAGCCACCATTCATTTTCCCTGTAATTTATGTGCCAAATACTGAAATACACACACGCGCGCACATACATATTGTGAAAACTACAAAAAACACATGCATGTTGCATTAGTATTCAAAAGAAGTGGGAAATTGGTCGGTACCTTTCACCGTTTGAAATAGTAGGTGATGCAGAAACCGGAGAGCGGATGAAGAAGAACCTTTTAGAATGTGAATAAATGCTGCGAATTTATAGTACAAGTTTTAAATTGTATAATATCAACTTTTTATTTTTGTTGCTTGTGTCAACAGACAATCATCAGCTGTAACGCGCTGGTTTTAGTTAGTTAGGACTCTGGGTAATCTCGTGTTACTTAACCTACCGTAATACTACGCTCTCAAGCAATCGACGTTCTGCTTTGTGTTGACTTTAGAATTTCTCACCTTTGTTGACCTGTACGACAATCTTTTTATTGGTAGAGATAAACTATAAACCTTCACATGTTGAAACACTATAAGTCTGAATCATTCAATATTTCAATATATATTTAAATTCGATATTTTAGTGTTTAAAAAGAAAACAAAATGCTTAATTTTGGATAATAGCTACTATTAATTCTAATATCAAGCAAATAACAATGCAAAGTGGCCATATTAATCAGTGCTTATTTTGTTCTAAAATTTTAAATTAAAAATTTTAACTTTAGAATAATTCAGAATATTTCTGTCATAAAAAATTTGAACTGAAATCTAAAATTCAGGATGCAATGACTCTAATGACTACAACAACAACAACAACAACTACCCAGTATACTCCTTTCAGTTGGGGTCTGGGGAGGGTAATATGTAAACAAGCCTTACCCTTACCCGAAAGGGCAGCGAGGCTGTTTCCAATCGACCCCCGGCTCATAGGATAAAAGGAAAAACAGCAGTAAAATAAAAACAAAGACAAAAATATAAACAATAAAGCATTAGTAACTATATTGAGTAGGTATAAAAAGAGGAAAAATATTACGGCAAATTAACTGTCAACATAAATAAAACTATGTTATGATGAATAACTAATATAATTATTTTACTTAATTTAGAATTGAAGCATAATGACAGATTGTAGAGTGGACCCTTAAGAGAGAAGGTTACGGTGAACTCGACCACAGAGGATATGCCATTTTTGTACTTATCAGATTCGTTAGGTCGTCCATTATCGAACACGTGTCCTTTAACGCTAGCACAGTAGCTGCTTTTTTTTATGTTAATGTGGCGGTCCTCATTGCTATAGCAATTTTATACGCAACATTTTTGTCAAACATTCTCTTTTTCGTACCCAAAAAATATATTATTCCTTTTTCCTTCACTACAGGGGAAAGTAAGAGATTTCAATTTTAGTGCTCAATAATAGGTATGGCCCTGGAATGTTGGTGTGGGAAGGTTGGGATTTTAATTATAAGTTTAATAAATTTTTGAGATAGAAAGAGTATAACTTGTTCAAATGACTTCCGTAACGTATTTTCTAAAGTTGATTTGGGAATTTATAGTTGCGCACTAACTTGTCAAGAGATTATTTGGTGCGTTCAGACTAGATCCAAGTTCATAACATGTATTATATGTTTTGGGATTTCTCACGGATTTATTTCTTGAGTTACGCCATCTCAAACCCCAAAAGACAAATTTGTATCATGTATCATAAAGCTTTTCACTTTTTTTGTCCCACCATGGCAGGGATTCAATTCTGATACTATATTTGTCACAATCTAATTCTATGGCACGTATTGTCCGCTTTAAACCTGGCTCCTCATGGATTTGTCTTTCGGGTTACACCACTTCGATCCCCAGAAGCACATGTATCAATACCATGTGAACTTGTGTCATACCTCATAAAACTTTTCATTTTCCTCGCCTATTTGATATGGGATTCGCTTAAGGTGACATATGCACTCCTTCTTCGTAATTTTGCCAACCTAGAAGCATTTTAGTCCTGTTTGACGCGCCCTCATCAGCACACCCTCTGTCATGGGCATCTGAATAGCAACACCTAGGATTATACAAACCGAACCGGAAAATCATAACAAATCGAAAAGTCAAACCAAACCGATTAAAAAATTCGACTAGGTTTGGTTTGATTTAGTGGTTTGGAATTATTTGCGGGATATATGAAGTGTTCCATATTTATGAACCTTAAATAATGGATTGCATGATCACTTTCTCATTAAGTGTTACTAAAAGGTGTCAATCTCTTTGTTCTTCGGTATTCATATCATATGTTAAGATCTACTAAATTGTTATATCTTTTCCGAGTGTGAAGTGATTATTATTAATTAGGTATCATATTGATTTTTATATTTAATTACTAAATTCGGTTAGCCTTGAAAATGTACATCAATGAAATATTATTGTCAGACGGCTAAAAAGTTAACTATTATGTGTTACTAAGAAAAGTGTCTCATAAAAATATTTTAATAGATAATTTGTTTGTCAATTTTTTAATATTTTTTACTAAACATATACTTGCTTATCAAAAACTTAATAAAGTTAGATTGAAATAATATTTAAGTAACAAAAAATTCAAAAAATCCAACAAAACCGAATTAATTCAACAAACTAAACCAATTCGGTCCATATACGCCTCTAGCAACACCAGATTGTTTTTACTTATTTTATCTACACATTTTTTAAAACAAAGTCACCTAAGTGTTTCTATTTCTGGGGTAAAAAAACAAAGTACATAACAAATTAGTCAATATAATATATAAGTAAACTTGGCTTAAATACTATCAATATTAAAAAAAAATGAGCAAGGGCAATCACGTTACCTGGGCAAGGATCTAAGTTTGACGTACCCATAAATGTAAAGATGTGATTGAATGTCAACGTGCTAATCCTAAAAGCTTTGTTTCAACGTTATTTTGGACCTATGTATTTTTTTTCAACTCACAACTGTACCTATGTTGGCAATGATATCCTAATCTACATATGCTTGACTGTCAAGTTTCCTCATCATACTTCTAATTTTGCTTCTATCTTTAGTTTAAGGTTTTTTTTTTTTTGGGGGGGGGGGGGGGGGGGGGGGGGGGGGGTTTCAGATTGTCAATGAAATGTACAAGTCATTTTTGAGTAATTTATGGCATGATTATCCCATCGTGTCTAGGCATAACACATTATCAGAGTAAGCAAATAAAAGAATTATTAAAAATTGAGGGATAATTAAGATGTGTAAAAGCCAAGCCATGCTTGGTTTATTGTCAAATTAGATAGATGTCAAATTTAAGGAAAAATAATATTGTATAACCGCTTTTAAAATAATAAGCGGAAAAAAAAATATGTTTTTGGTAGATATATAAAAAAAAATTGTGTGTAATATATATATGTGTGTATATATATATATATATTTTTTTTTTTTTCTATATGTTATATACAAAAATTATACACTTTTTATACACTTTTTCAACTACAAATACAAATAATTTATGGCGCGAGATAAAAATGATAATACCAAAATTTGCTGCAAGTCAATAAGAAACCTTACAAGGAAATTCCTGTTTCTACGTTTCTAATTAATTGGTCTCCATATTCTATGCAAGTATGTCTACATTAAAAAAAGGGCAATTCTTAGAACGAAGTCATTGTCAAGAATTTCTTCTAACATTACCAAACATTCTCTAGAAAATAAAGGCTTAAACTAATGCCATGTTGTGACAACCGAAACACACACACACACACGATGTGAAGGGGAGGACACCTAGGATTTGAAGTTTTGAACGACCTAAAGCAACTTTCATACAAAAAAGAAAGTTTGCCCTTTTACCCTATCTACACAACACTATTACCAGACGAAGGAATTCAATTACGCCCTTTACCAAACTAACACCACCATTTTCCAGGTTTCCGGTATAGGTATAACAAATTCAAATCACGATTCAACATCAAAATTCATAAATATTTCAAAAAAATGATTCTTGAGATGTCTTGCATGGGAAAGAAATCCAACCCTTCAATTGCATAAACACAGTTTAGCAGCTTCAACTAGCCTAATCGTTTCTAACACATACCAGCCACCAATACCATAGAGGGAAGAATAGAGTTTCAACAAAAGAACTCTGCTCTTTGGTACAACTAAACCTGTAAATGGAGAAACTAACCGAGAGCTTGTGAGTTCGAATCTCCCCAAGAGCAAGGTGGGAAATTCTTGGAGGGAAGGGTGCCGTGTTAGATTTTGATGTATGTCTAAGACAGAAGACACAGAAATGAAAGATCAGATATCTCCATTAGAGAGAAAGAAGATGCTTCTAGATACTTTTCATTATTGTTCTTACAAGAATAATGAATGTGCCCTATACAAAGAAAAAGAATAATGTATAAATACATAATTGAGTCCGGTCTTATTACAGGCCTAAAGTAAAGAACTAAAAGTTCAGCCACTATCAAATGGACCTAGTCCAACAGCCCCCTTCAAGGTGGAGGGTGACATAACCCCCAGCTTGCGAACATGAAGATGATGAGCAGGTCCAGGCAACACCTTGGTAAGAACATTGCCACACCTCCTTTTTACGGCACCAGAGGGGGTGTAGATGAGTTTTTCCAATTAAAGGACAATTGAAACGGGATTATTTATTAAAGATTCAAAGTCGCCACTTGTGAGATTTATGGTGTCCCAAGTCACAGATTAAATTCCGAATCGAGAAAAAGAATGACTCTGTTTAACAGTCTGCGCACCAGAAATCCGGATAAATAATTCTGTTAATCCGGGAGAAGGTGTTAGGCATTCCCGAGCTCCGTGGTTCTAGCACGGTCGCTCAGCTGTCATATTTAGCTTATTTATCCAATTTTATTACATGAAGAACCTATGTGCCAATTTTAATTTTTTTACCGCTTTTATTTAATATATATATATATATATATATATATATATATATATATACTTAGCTGAAAAAGTGAACGTCGTTTAAAGTGTGCTTTCGGATTGCGCCGCCCTAGCCCGCAATCCTAGGCAAACTACTGATTCTATTATTAACCAAATATGTTTCTCGGAAATTCGCGGATCTTCGTTACTAACAAGATTCAAAGATCACCCACCTTAAGTTGTTTCTATTCCAATTTTTGCAAATTCAAATCCGGATTTTTACCTATAAATTAAATTAATTTTAAAAAGAAAGAGATCACGAGTTACTTTATTTTAAACATGAGAACTAGTAAAGCTGAAGCTATTATCTATGCGATTCTTGCAAACATACGTCCTATAGTTTAATAATCTAATAATTTGCTCAAATTAAGCAAGAATATCGTATTGACTAATATTCACGTCATTTCAAGGATCTTAGTTTCGTAATCTAATAAGAAACAGTATTAATTATGCCTACCTCTATCATTCGTATAGCAGGAAATATATAATTGATGTTTAACTAAAATACAAATGTACTATAACTAAGTACATAAATTTTTGCCATTTCATTTCATCTTCAAGGCGCACATCAAAGTGATTCAAAGTGGTGTACCTGGTATTGGAATACAAAGAAGATGAAGATCAGTAGGAAGGAATAGCAGCGTACACACAGCAACAACAGTTCAACATACGGGAGTAACCCAATAACAACGGGAGTATCAGAAAACCCAGGAGATTGCCGCCAAGCAAGAAAATCAAGAACTTCCAAATTGTAAACCAACCGAGAATAAACCCAAGCAACAATACTTGAATACTAGTAATACTACAAAATGAACCAGACCAATAGAGAAGTATCCAGTTGCCAAAAAATAACTTTTGATTTTATCACTCAAGAAAAAGAGGCTTGAAGCTTTAATGAACAATAACAGTTGATGCCAATTGTTAACAGTGAAGAAGAAAATATTTTTTCTTAATTTCTCACTTTCAAACACTCAAAAATTCTTAAGATTCAAAAGTCTTTTTGAAATGTCCTATAGTACTAAAAATATTTTCTCTCTCTAAATTTCTCTTCTCTTAAGTTCTGAAATTTTTATCTCTAAAATTCTCTCCCTTTTAGTGTTAAATGAGTCCTATTATATACAAAGCAAGACTAACTCTTTTTTTACCTTTTAACTATTAACTTCTTACTTTTAAACTATTATTATTAACCATTTTCCAATTTTTACTTTTCCAGTACAATATTCTTCTACTATGTAACTTTTTAACCTTTTATTATTACCTATACTATTTCAGATTTTCAATTAAGCAAAAGTAGTCAACACGGGTCCCACAGGCCCCCCTTTTTCAATGGTCAAAGAAGACCACATTATTACCCCCTCTTTATATAATTATGTCTTGTCCCCCATCAAATTACTTTAATAATACTTCAATCTAATGGACAAAGCACTTAAATTAAATAATTTGTCCAAATTCAATTTCAAAAATACCCTCGAAATTACTGAAAATCACTATTTTGCCCCTGTCAGCTATAACTAGTTCACCTAAATCAATTAACCAAAATATAGCAACTCTAACCAATTCTTAATCAAATTCAATCAACAATTCAAACTAAAAAATGAACAACAAAGAACCAACTGAAATTATTTTGAACAACATTCTTAACAACCATACTTTCAGATTCAACAACAATAACAAAATTGAACATAACAAATAAGTAGACTCCAATCACTAAACTCAGATTCAAATTAAACTTAACAGATCAAACACATTCAACTCACCAAACTTAATCATAAATTTAACTTCAAATTAAATCTATCAACATTACAATCAAGATAAAAATTCAAGTGATTAAACTAAAATATTTCAGTATTAAAACTAAACTAGAACAAATGAATCAAACCAACTGAAGAAATAATCAAGAAATGAACAAGAAAATAATATACTGATTTTAGATCCGAGAATATCAAATAAAATACGGACAGAAATGAAACTTAAACCAACTAACCGGATCGAAACAACGACGAACCCGAATGGAAACAAATCTGCCCGGAAACTTTGAAATCGAAATAAACTCGAATCTTCCCGGAATCTCAACAACGACCTCGACGATCTAGGAGATGGATCAACAGAAGCAGGTGGGATGTTGGGTTGCTTCTGCTCGACGTCGGATCGTTTGGGGTGAAAGAGGTGGTCGTTGTCCGGCATGAGGGAGGGTCGTTCATGGACAGGAACAAGCAGCGACTGCTACTCCTGGTTGTTTGGAGGCTGACTGGAGGTCGTTTATGGCTAAAGGGTGGCAGGGGTCAGCTGGGACGGAGGTGTGGATCGTTTGGACATGTTCAGGCGTCGGACGGGTTGAGAAGACGACGATGGTGGTGATGGTCGTGGGAGCTGGTGGATGTTGCCTGTCCGGTGTGGCAGTTCAGCTGGTCGCTGGGACGTGAAGGTGATCGACGATGACGGGGACGCGGCTGGGCAGCCATGGCTATGGGATTTGGGTAGTTTTAGGGTTTGGGTAAGGGGTGTGTTTGGAGAAGATGATGAGAAGGAGGTGTGGGGTGTAAGGTGTGACGGCTAGGGAGTTTAGGGTGTGTTTAGGGTTTAGTCTTTTGGTTAAGTGAGAGAATGGGGAAAAATCTGAAAAATCAAAAGGGTGGGGGTGGAAATGGTCCGGGTCGGGGAGTTTTGGGTTGGGTAGAGGTGTTTGGGGCCTAGTTTGCTTAATTTGAAAGATGGCCCAATCCGAGTTTTAACTCTTTTTCTCTTTGTTTCTTTTTCTTCTTATTCGACTTCCTAATTAATAAAACTAAAATGCTAAGATTAAATTATAAAACCCAAAATTATCTTAAAATACTAATCGACTTCTAATAATAATTATCTCATAAAATTAAATCACAATCACACAATTTGGACATTAAATGCTAAAAATGCAAAGGATGCATATTTTGTGATTTTTATTTTGTAAATCAAACTTAATTACTCCTAATTATAGAATTAAATCGTACATGCAAGTGCGGCATATTTTTATATTTTTGTTTTTATTAATTTAATAAATAAACATGCACATACAAATGCAAATACTACAAGGAAAATGACAGAAACTTCACAACAATTGCAAAAAATTAAAAATTGTTTTCTTTTGATTTTTCTAGGAGTAACTCATATATAGGGCAAATATCACGTGCTCACAAACATCGACGACCTGAGAAGCACTAGAAGTGTGAAGAAGACTGATCAGGCCATCCCCAAGTTTACCAAGAACAAAATGACAACTCAGTCAATGTGTTTAGTGCGTTCATGGAAAGCAAGGTTACGTGCAATGTGAAGGACTGCCTGATTATCACAAAACAAAGGAATAGGCAAGGAGGGAGAAACACCAAAAACCAGACAACAATCTGGTGAGCCAAGACAACTTTGCCACATATTTACTCATAGATCTATAGTCAGCTTCAGTAGAGGAGAGGGAAACAACAGGCTGCTTCTTTGATTTCCAGCCCACCAAGCTGCCCCTAAGAAATATACAAAAACCAGTAACAGACCTGCGACTGTCTGGACAAGATTCCCAATCACTGTCACAATAAACTTGCAGTGACAAGTCAGGAGAATCATTAAGTAAGATGCCAAAGTCAGATGTGCTTTTGAGATATCGCAGAAAGTGTAAATCAGTCTTCATGTGAGGAACACAAGAAGATTGCATAAATTGACTCAGGTGCTGAACAACAAAACTAAGATCAGGCCTAGTATGTGTCAAAAAATTCATCTTGCCCACTAGACTCCTATACTCTTCAGGCTTGGGAAAAGGAGTACCAACCTTATCTTTCAGCTTGACATTCAACTCAAGAGGGCAAGTGACAGGAGAGCATTCAGAAGAATGAAAATCAACCAGCAAA
This sequence comes from Nicotiana benthamiana, assembly GCA_034376525.1. Classification (NCBI taxonomy): domain Eukaryota; kingdom Viridiplantae; phylum Streptophyta; class Magnoliopsida; order Solanales; family Solanaceae; genus Nicotiana; species Nicotiana benthamiana. Next base: position 41,636,019 of record CM067340.1, on the reverse strand, counting down.
TCATGAATGAATTTCTTTTGATGATGAATAACCCAGAATTAGTATATAAGACCTCAAGGAAGTAATGAAGAGAGCCCAGGTCCTTAATCTTGAACTGATCATTGAGAAAGGACTTCAAAGCAGTCAATTCAACTAGATCACCACCGAGTCAAGATGATATCATCTACATAGACAGCCAAGATGACTAAAGAATCCCCAGAACCCTTAGTAAAAATAGAATAATCATTTAAGGAATGAGAGAAACCCTTGGAGCATAAAGCCTGAGACAATTTGACATACCACTGTCTGGAAGCCTGCCTTAAAACCATAAAGAGACTTCTGAAGCTTACAAACCAAAGGAGCAGAAGAAGAAGCAAGAGAAGGAATAGCAAGACCAGGTGGTAGCTTCATGAAAACTTCTTCATCAAGGTCCCATGTAAGAAGGCATTATTCACATCTAGTTGGAAGAGAGGCCAGTGTTGCTTAATAGCTACAGCAATCAGAGTTTAACAGAGGACATCTTGACCACATGGGAAAAAGTTCCATTGAAATCAACACATTCAACTTGAGTATCCCCCCTAACCACTAATCTATCTTTATACTTGTCAATACTCCTATCAACCCTATATTTAACCTTGTACACCAATTTGCAACCAATAGGTTTCTTTCCAGGAGGCAACTCAACAATGTCCCAAGTTCTGTTGGCATCCAAGGCCTCAAATTCACATCTCATGGCTTTCTGCCATTCAGGAGCAGCAGCAGCCTGAGAGTTAGAGCAAGGCTCATGGACATGAAGATGACCAATAGTGTAAGCAATGAGGATAGACTTAGATGGAGGAGCAGAAGAGGTGGAGGTGCAAACATAGCTGTTGAGATAGCTAGGGGGATTGTGTGGTCTGGAGGATCTTCTTAAAGGAGGAGGTACATGAAGTGGGTAATCAGTAGAAGAAGAAGATATAGAAGTGGGAGTAGATTGGGAAAGAGGATCAGGAGGAGAATAAGAGGGAGGAAAAGAAACCTCATCAAAGCAAGCAGAAAAGGGGAAAAGGAAGACTTGAGGTACATCATTAGAGGATTGACAGAAAGGAAAAATGTGCTCATAGAAAATAACATCTCTTGAAACAAAACATGAGTTAGTCTGAAGATTAAGAAGTTAGTATCCCTTTTTGGCAAAAGGATAGCCAATGAAAACACAAGGAAAGGATCTAGGAAGAAATTTGTCTTTGTGAGGGGTGGTGACAGTGGAATAACAAAGGCAACCAAAAGCTCTAAGGTGGTGGTAAGTAGGAATGGAAGAATGAAGAAATTCAAAGGACTTTTGTGCTGAAGGAGAGATGAAGGAAATCTGTTAATCAGATAGGTGGCAGTTAGGATACAATCATCCCAAAACTTACGCGGTAAATGAGATTGAAATAAAATTTCCCTAGCAGTTTCTAGTAAATGTCTGTGTTTTCTTTCCACAACACCATTCTGTTGAGGGGTATGAGGGCAGGAGGTGTGGTGTACAATTAAAAGAAAAGGAAACCAGAAGAACTAGATCCCAATTCCAGATCATTGTCACTTCTAACAGTTTGAACTTTAGAGTGGAATTGTGTTTCAATCAAAGCAATGAAAGCCTTGAGCAATTCAAAATCATTGCTCTTAGCTCCCATTAAATGTGTCCAAGTAGCTTTAGAGTAGTCATCTGCAATGGTTAAGAAATACTTAGAACCATCATAGGTATGAGTAGTTCTTGTCTGCCTAGCTAATTGACAAACTGGGCAATTGAAAGACTGTTTAGAAGATATTTTGCAATTAAGGCCATAAATGCACTTCATTTTAGAGAAAGGTATGTGCCCAAGTCTATAGTGCCAAACAACATCATCTTTATTCACATTATGTAAAGCAACATTGGTATTTACTGTGGCTGTATTAGCAGGTCTAGAAATAGGATCAGAAACTGAATTAAGCAAACAAGAACTAAGGGAAGTAGAAATAGGTAAATGAGATGATGTTGGAGGCATGGCATTCTGAAACAGTTTGTAGAGTCCATTGTCCAATCTACCAAGAACCACTGGCAATACTCAACTGTAAGGTACAAGCAGCCTTGCTAAATTGTACAATATCATCATCATGGGAAAGTAATTTGTACACAGAAATGAGGTTATATTGAAAGCTAGGAATATACAGAACATTGTGAAGAACCAAGTCAAGGAACAAAGCTAAGGACCCAACATTTGTGACCTTAACTTTATACCCATTAGGAAGAGAAACAAGGTAGGGCACAAGAAGTGTTTAAAGATTAAAGAGCAAATGTTTAAGGGAGATCATGTGGTCAGATTCCCCAGAGTCTATCACCCAAATCATACTATCTATCTTAGTCAACATACATGCACCATAAGATACACCCTTGGGAGGTAACAACTCACCAGCAAAATTAGTAGAAGCAAGATAGTTGGTTGAGGAACCAGGAGATGCTGATGGACACAATTGAGATTGTTGAAGAAGAAACATTAGCTGAGAATATGGTCCTTGGTAAGCCTAGGGACTGGATAGGATTGCTCATGTTCAGGAGTTGACATAGCAGAAGCACCTTTAGAACCAGCTGACATAGCAGAAGCACCAGAAGTATCCACTTCAGCATGTGCAGCAGACCTTCTGGGAGGAGGGGATCTATTTGGTTTGAAATTTGGTGGAAACCCATGGAGTTTGTAGCATTTATCAATGTTATGCCCAGATTTCTTATAGTATTTGCAAACAATAACAGACAGGTGAGGCTCAAAAGATCCTTTAAAACAGGTACTAGATCTTTGAGGGTCAAAATTTATTTTGGGAGATATAGGGGGCCTAGATACACCAGCACTGAAAGAAGCAGAATTTGAAGCAAATTGAGTTCCAGCAGAAACTTGTCTCTGCTTCTCATCAGATAGCAAAATCCCATATACATTACCAATGGATGGTAAAAGTTTCATCATATTGATGTTGCTTCTTGTTTGGATATAAGTGTCATTCAGTCCCATGAGGAACTGGTAGACCTTTTGTTCTTCATCCTCAGCAGCCTTACCCCACAAGTACACATCCGAACTCTCCCAGTAGACAAAGATGCAATCTCATCCCATAGTTACATAATTTTGATTAATATGATGCTATGTCCATAGACCCTTGGGAAATATGAGCCAACTCTTTATTTAGCTCAAAAATCTGAGCACCATCAGCTTTCTCATACCTCTCTTCTAACTCAGTCCAAATATCCTTTGCAAACTCAGAGTATTCAACACTCTTGGATATTTCTTTGGATATAGAGTTAGTCAGCCAAGAGACAACAAGATCATTGCAATGTTGCCATTGTCTAGCTAAAGGAGAACCTTCAGGAGGTCTCTTAGAAGTATCATTAATAAATTATAACTTGTTACGAATGGACAAGGCAACTAACACATTACGTTTCCAACTCCCATAGAAACTTCCATCAAAGGGACTGGAAACTAAGGAAGTTCCTAGTATGTCACATGGATGAACATATAGGGGTGACAAGGATGGGTGTAATCATCTTCATGAAACATTAGGCGTGAGGGAGTGGAAGAAGTTGCATCAGCACTGGTGTTATTATCATTTGTCATTTTTCCTTAAGCAAAATTCCAATTAGCCAACACAAAACATACAGATCTACAAATGACATATGCATGCGATTCACAGCAGAGAGAGAGAGAGATGAGGTTACCAACCTTTTCGCAACCGGAAAAGAGAAAACGGCCTTCTCAACAGAGTAAAGTAAAAGAACAGAACTTCAGCTTGACTTCGAAACCCTAGCTTGAAATAAAATCCACAAATAAAAAACTTTAGGTCGAAATGAAATCCACAAAAACTCCAGGTCTCATCGGTAATCGAACAACTTGAGGTAAAAAATGTTGAATTTCCGAGAATCCGACTGAAGAAATCAAACAAAACAAATCAGTAGAAAACCCTATCTGAGCTGAACATCATCTGGAACAGGATAAAATGTTGAAATCGACGAAGACAGGATCAATCGGAAGCGAAGAACGTCCCATAGAAGGATCTATGCTCTGATACCATGCTAGATTTTGATGTATGTCTAAGACAGAAGACACAGAAATGAAAGATCAAATATCTCCATTAGAGAGAAAGAAGAAGCTTCTCGATACTTTTCATTATTGTTCTTACAAGAATAATGAATGTGCTCTATACAAAGAAAAAGAATAGTGTATAAATACATAATTGGGCCGTATCTTATTACAGGCCCAAAGTAAAGAACTAAAAGTTCAGCCACTATCAAATGGACCTAGTCCAACATGCCGATGGTCTATTTGGAAACAGCCTCACCACCCAAAGGGTAGCGGTAAGGTCTGCGTACACACTACCCACCCCAGACCCCACTAAGTGGAATTATATTGGGTTGTTGTTGTTGTTGTAAAGGAGCATGTTACAAATAAAAACCTCTCATACTCTGCTAGCATAAGTTGCAACTTCAGGAAGTACATGAACAGTTCTGACAAAGTCAAAGTGAATAGACGATCATGATGTAAGTTCTTGTTTCTTAAATTTTTGTTATATGAAATTCTTGACTTTACTTCGTTCCAGACTTGCACTAGTACATGTTCTAGTCTCCGAATTCTTATACTTTGTGATTTTCAAGAACTAGTCGTTATCACTCAAAGGGAAGACTTAGAAGAAATACAACTAATACAGTGCTGCTAAAACATGCAGAACAGGTTCTTCAGCAAGGAGCCTATGCTATTTTGCAGTCATGGTGCATATATAGCCTTCTTTCTTTCAAACAAAAAGGACGACAAAGTTGAAATTGAAGAAATTATGTTGGACGCTCCACTTCAAGTTGATCAACTGTTGGAACTACTCTCATCACCAGGCTTAATTCCACTGCAGCAGAAGAAATGTGGTAATTTGACTCGACCACAGGCCCTGCAAATTTATTTGCAAGCAGAAGAACGCCAAGAGTATTAGCATGGAATAGTGTAGACTAGATGAATTCCAACAAAGAAAATCGTAACTGGGAGCACACTAAAAATCGCGCAATAGACAAGCAAATGAAACATGACATTAAGAATTGTCTTCCTTACTGAGGACCAACGTAAACATCATGGTGGCAATAAAACTCAACACACGAATCACAAAATAACAATTATAATCTTATTGCTTAACAATTATTCAAGCAAGATGTTAGCTTGCAACAAATCATACTTAAAACCCATCGATTCGGGAAAGCAATTTAGGAATCACAAGGCTTGTCTTTTTTTTTTTGTTGGAGATTGTCTACCAACCTTGCTTGACATAGTACTTTGGAGAGAACTCCCCAACCCATAGTTTGGAAAGCAATTTAATATTGGGATAGCATTGCAAGCTCAATATTGGGATATGTGATGAACGAAAAACACTCTTTTTCCTTCTTGGCGACCCTTTTTCAATTTCTGGGTAGCCCAAGTCGAGACTTCTATTATTTAATTTGTCCCATTTTTCCGAGGGGCTTTCTGCCTATCAAAACTGCCCTTATCGAGACATAGATAGACATTTATGTTAGTTCTTCTTCCAGCATGAGAGTTCCATTATAGGGCAAGACAATGTAATATAATACTTTTTGTTTGGTCGAGCATTGCTTCGGTCTGTGGTTTGCTGATAGGACAAATAATAGTATTTCAAAAGCACTATGAAAGACATAGAAATGTCGGTATATCCAAATCTCTCATTATTTACAAGCTAAATAGAAAATTCAGGGTTTTAGCTTACTAGGTAAACATTTCATTCTTGAAAATGTTTCAATGGAGATTAGTTTATGGGAAGAAGCATAAAATTTAACTTGTTCACTTTGTAGGCATAAAGCTCTTACTTGCACCGCATAATCACTGGCACTGGTTTTAGAGCCTTTGGTCCATTTCTTATGCCTCTCTTATGAGGGGAAACCTGCATGATCAAGCATATCCTATCAGCATAAAAAAATATAATGAAATGTGAACTATGTAACACGTATACGCATACACTCTCTCGGTGCCACACACAAGAGCGTGGGCAAACACAACCTCACAGCATGAACATGCATTTTGGCAAGTGTAATAAATATGGAAATTTAAACTAGTGTACCAAGATGGCATGCAAAACTACGCAAAAAAAGCACTAAGAAAGGGATCAAGGAGGTAGCCTAATTGACAAGGCTCCAATCTTTCAGATAAAAGTTCAGAATTCCAATCTATGACTTTCTCCCCAGGAAAAAGTGAAGGGTTTTTTGCAAGGATTGTATACATTCCTTTTTGTGTAGATAGTTGGATATATTTTTCTGGAAGCTTAATGATACACAGGTGTAAATTTTTACCGCTACCTTAGTGAAACATCAGCGAAATGATTTTAACTTAAAAGGATAAAAAAATGCAGACATTTCATGTGAAATATACACAGGCAAGCAGAAAGTCCCTCCACATGAACATTTAAAGTGTGGAAGGTTAATCTGCTGTCCAATTATTAACAAAAAGCCGGTACAGGTATATATGTGGGGCTTCTACAAAGCCACAACTTTACCAGAATTCAATTTACATCAAAACCCAAAGGGGTAGCTAAGATCATACTCCCTCTATTCTAGTTTATGTGAACCTATTTCTTTTTGATTCGTTCCAAAAAAAATGACCCCTTTCTAAATTTAGAAACAATTTAACTTAAACTTTCAATTCTACCCTCAACAAGAAGCTTTTATAGCCACACAAATACTCTAAATATTTAACAACACAAATTTTCAAAGAATTATAGTCACACAAATGTTATGGCTTGTTTAGGACCACAAGTTTTAAAGTCTATTTCTATCTTAAACTCTGTGCCCGTCAAATAGGTTCACATAAATAGGTTCACATAAATTGGAACAGAGGGAGTAGTATTTCTAAGGCACTTAGCTAAACTGTTACTAATTGCAGATAGCCAAACTGTAATCCCATCATTTAAGTACTGTCTGGACATCTTAATATAAGTGTCAACTCGAAAAACCCAAGTGTGTGGGTGGTAAATTAAGTGGTTTGAGAACTATGAGGTCTCAAGTTTAAATCACAGCGGAGACAAAAGCACTAGGTAATTTCTTCCCATTTTCCCAAACCTTGGTGAATAGAATTATCTCAGAGACATCACGTACCCCATGGAATTAATCGAGGCGTGCGCAAGCTGGCTCAAATACCACGGTTATTAAAAAAAGGTCTCAACTCCATATGCATGTATTTATGGGAATCCAATTAGCTTCCCCACCAGCCACCCCATTTTGATAGTTGCTAGCTTCCAGAATATCAAAAATAAATAGCAGGAGGTGTGCCTTGTCCTAACCAACTTCATTTTATGCTTTTCAGCTTAGTTTTACTAGCTACTTTCATATCTGGAACGCCTGGAAATTCTGATCCAAGCTTCAAGGTTTGCAGGAGAATAAAGACCAAAAGAAAACAAAAAGTAGAGAGGGTCATTCTGTATTCTAAGCCACCCCGTTGTGGAAACTATTTGCTCCTTCCACTCCATTTTCATTTGACCCAGCATTCGCCAATGCCCTGACAAAGCTCCACTTTTTCTTAATCTTTTCTACTTTGCAAGGGAATATAGAAAGTTAAGCCATTTCCCAAATTTCGCCACCCACATAATTAAGGGGACCAAATGTATTTACATGACTCAGATATTCTTAGTGCTTCAATTAGGATGGATTTTTCCGATGGTTCTATTTCCCCAATAAAGATCATGATGGTAAATGTTTTCTCTAAAGAAGCCTTTCTAGACATCCTGAAACTATCATTTACCAAGTCTATTACCTCATATTCAAGAAAGAGAAATTATAAAAATACACACAAGCTTCACACACATAAAAGGTTTTGCTTCACATATGATCACGAGAGACTTTGTGACGTAACGGATATCATCTCATTGCGTAATTAGAATAAGACGATAACATCTTCAGAACCAAGACAAAAAGTGTACAAGGTAAAACTTAATACAAGAATAAGTTGTGCACAATGGCGGAGCCAGAAATTTATATAAGGGTATTAAAAGAAATACAAGAATGTCACGGGTCAGAATTGAACTTCTTACCAAAGCAATTTTTGAACCCATTTACCGATACACTAGAATTTTTCCTTGTACCAGGGGGATTCAACAGTTTATACATATACCAAAAACATTCATTTATGCCCTACTTGCACGGTATAATTTTTTGACTAAGGAGATTCAATTGAACCCCCTTCCCTCCTACTAGCTCCACCGTGCTGTGCAACACTGTTCTGCCCAACAGTATCTTTTCAAAGCTAAAATACATGGCAATGTGAAAGCATAACTCAAGGCTCAACAGACAGGTAACATCTTAATACTATGAAAATATATATCTGCAAAATAAACAGTAAGGACGCCTAAAAGAACACTAAGCAATATGGTTATCCTAAAACCCTAAACCCTGTCCGTATAAGGATTAAAAATAGTCATCAAAGAATAACTAAATTTATGACCTTAACCATCAATTTAAACGACATTCATTTGCAGCCTAATTACAAAAATTCATACATTTGCAGCCTAATTACAAAGGATCAAAAATAAAAAGGAAAAAGAAGGATCTTGTTACCTTTTTCTTAGGAACAGCCATGAGCTCCATACACCCACCAAATAAAGGTGAATTTGGGAGCATAAATCCTATGTTCATATTGTTGTTGTTGTTATAATTGTTGTCATGTTCAGGTAAAACCAACGATGGTAATGAAGCTGTTGGGTAATTAACTGCTCTATCAAGCGGTGCTGGTTGGGCTATAGCGTGGGAAAATCTTCGAAGGCTATATATATAATTGGATTTCATTCGGCTGCTTCTTAACATCAACGCCATTTTCAATTTTTCGCTGCTCCGCACGAAGGGAACACAGTTCAGTTGATGCTGAAGAAAATGACGAAGTGACGGAGGTTGGAGAAGGTTTCACAGGTTGAACTTGAGGCCCATGGATTCATATGGGCCAAGAATATTGGGCTTGGAATACCCATTTAGCCAAAAATTGCATAAATAGGATAGAGTATCATTTTTTGGGGCATTTGCATCTATAATCGTTTTTTATGTCACATTTTAACTTGTGCCTGCTTTGCAAAAAAAATTAGCAAGTGTATCCTCTTTTCCACCTAACTTCAGCCCACGGGGCTGAATTTTTTCTTTTGTACTGGAAAATTTCAGCTGAAGTTTTTGTCTTTATAACCGGCAAAACTTAAGCTTTAGAGCTTAAGTTTTCCAGTTATAAAATAAAAACTTAAGATCTAGAGCTTAAGTTTTTTAATTATAAAATAAAACTGCTTAAGTTTTCCAATTATGAAATAAAAACTTCAGCTCTAGAGCTTAAGTTTTTCTGTTATAAAATAAAAACTTAAGCAATTTTCCAGCTTAAGTTTTTCAGTTATAAAACAAAAACTTAAGCTCCAGTTATAAAATAAAAACTTAAGCTCTAGAGGTTAAGTTTTCTAGTTATAAAATAAAAACTTCAGCTCTAAAGCTGAAGTTTTTGTGTTGTAATTGGAAAAATTCAGCTCTAAAGCTAAAGTTTTTGGAGGAGAACGGGAAGCTGAAGTTTTTTAAAAAGTGGGTATGGGTGCAAACAAAAAGACAAAGTGGCTACAGGTTACAAAGGGGCTCCAAAGTAGGTCGCTCGTGCAATTTTTACCATTATTTTTGGCTCAAGCCAGAAACTATATACATAACGGTTACAAGTGGGTCGGCTCGGTCCCTAAATGGGACAATTAGGCTGGTCCAAACGGTTTTGATCCCGGGCCGGTCCTGAAATAAATGGGCCTAACGGTCCCAAGCCAAACAATTTTTTAGGAACCACCCCGGGACCGGGCGCACAAACTCGTTTTCTCGGGCTAAACGGGCCGGCCCTGCGAGCTAAGTGGGCCCAATGGCTAATTTTTTTAAAAAAATATATAAATAAAAATTAGAGAAAAAAAGATGTTAAAAAAATATCTAAGGCAATGCCTTGTAAATTTTATTATAGAATTGTGACCTAATTTTTTTTAATTCAAATTTAAAGATAAAAAAATTGTAAAGAGATATTCAAAGCAATGCTTTGTAATTTTATGATAGCATTAAAAAAATATGACAATATCTTTCTTAGTCTTCCTCCCCTTATGGAATGAGCACAACAAGGTGCTAATACCACCATTTATAAACAAAGAAACTAATCAAGATGTGCCAAAATACAAGTTACACAATACATACTAATTTTTATTCATACAAGTCATATGGTATCTCTTACAAACTTCATAAATCCTTCAAAGTTCGTAGGAATTTCCGTTGGTGGTGGCGGAAAAGCAGCTTGGTCATCGCCGTTTCCAAGCGAAGCAACATCCTCCGCAAGTTCAGCTAGCATTTCTTTGTAAGCTTCGTCTTCCTCTGATTGTGATTCAACAAGTCCAAAATTTCTTTTTTCTGAACGGATCCAATCTTGAAAAGTACTGATTTTTCCAAGCTCTCCCTAATAGATGCTCTATAATCACCAAGTTGAAGTCTTGATTGACTGAAAGCGCTATACGATGCCACTGTTAAAGCTTGAATAGTTAAAATATCTCGGGGTTATCCTTGAAAGAATCGTAAAGTATTTTTCGTTGTCCTTCTACCATTGCAAACGATTAAAGGAGTCGCCGGGATTCACTTCCTCAATTCCTTGCGCCAAATAAACTTCAAGCTTATTTAATTGTAAAAAATCATTACTACTAGAACCTTGAGAACCTCTAAATCCCGCCCAACGATTCTTTTAGATGATTGAGAATCAGAAGAAGAAGAAGGAGTTGGAACATTTGGTCTAGCATGATTTAATGTAACTTAATAAACATTATAAATAGTTTGAGAACTTATTCTAATTGAGGCTATTGCTTTCGGAAGTTGAGACAACTCATCATCTTCAAGTGTTAAATCATTATAAACAGTTTCATACCAAAATCGAGGACCTCCTAAATTCATACAAGGATTTAACAAACCATCAACACCATAAATAGGGAAAATAGGACAATAATATTTTTTAAAACTTTTTTCTCATAGGATTAATAGTAAGTTTATAAATTTTTCTGTCTTTTAGAAAATGAGCAAACAAATTAGCAAGTTCTGCAATATAAACAAAACAGTTAGAAATAGTCGGATAGTATTGCCCAGAAAATTTGTTTGTAGAAATATAAAATTTTTCTAAGAAAATTAACAAGTATGTTAACATTAGCCCAATCTCCATTCATAAGGTGCTCAACATCATCACTTACATGTATATTAAACATTAAGTTTATAGGGTTTCTATATTCATATGCAAAAACCAAACTTTCATACATGTAATTCCATCTAGTTGGACAAGGTTTAGGAACCTTTCTTTCTCTTAGACCATATCCATCACAACTTTTAAAATATTCTCTAAGTGTACTTCTACAATCTGAATAAAAAAGCCGGTTAAGAGCAATTTTAACTTTTGAAATTTCAATATTTAAAATTATCGTATCATCACCCACAATTAAATGGTAAATATGACAAATACATCTAATATGAAAAATGTTACTAAATGCACGATTAAGCGTAGTGGTAAACAAGCCTATAACATTTGTGTAACACCTCAGACTTTAGACAGAATCCACATCGGCAAAACACAATAGGTATGCTGGGTATATAAGTTAACAACCTTAAACCCTAGTGACATGTTTTAAAACTGTGAGGGCCTAGGCCCAGAACGGAAAATATTACTAGCGGGCTGGGCTGTTACAGATAGTATCAGAGTTACTCTTGTATGAGCCTTGCCGATAGTAGAATAGAGTTCAACTGAGTTTAGGAAATCCCGGTTAGGTGAGGCAAACCTCAGTACTGAGTCTAGGCGTATCTCATGCGATGGGGCAAACCTCAGCAAGGACGCTGTGTCTATAAGATGGGGTGTATGTAACACTCCAGATTTTAGAAAGAGTCCCACATCGGCAAATCATAAGAGAGATACTAGGTATATAAGTTAACACGCCTTAGACGATAGTGATGCATTTTAAACCCCGTGAGGGTCTATGCCAAGAGCGGACAATATCACTAGCGGGTTGGGCTGTTATAATTTATGTTACTAGTAGCATTGTCCATTACAACTGACATTATTTTATCACTAATGCAAAAATATCTATAAATATCCGTAACTATGCTAGCAATAAACTGCCATGTGTGACGTGAATTAATTATTCTATAAGCAGTTATGCGTTTTTGCATTATTCAATCCTCATCAATCCAATGATTGGTAACAGTAAAGTAATCACAGTCGTTGCCAGTTCTACCAATATCAGTTGAAATAGCAACATGATAATGTATATGAGTAAAAAAATAGTGCAAATATTATTCATATTCATGCTTATATTTATAAATATTGCTCTTTACGATTATGCGAGGAAAATCTTTATAAGTAGGATTAAAAGAAATTCTAATATTATGCACAAACTTAGGGTTAGAAGAAAAATTATAGGGTAAGAACATAACAATTATCATTTTTGCCAATTTTTCCCGATCTTTTTTTGAATTATAATATAAAATACCACCTGTAACAATATTAATTCACAGTTGAAATTGATTTGAACCGGTACTAGGGTCAGCCTGACTAGGAGTAGGTACACTTTTTCCCTTGGCCAAAGCTTTCAGATGAAGATATCTGACTCTATCTTGAGGGTATTTTTTATATAGTAGCCAAAGTTTCCGTAACCCCCCCCCCCTCCGGAATCCTAAATATTTACAAGCTAACTTTGTACCACAAGTTTACAGTTAGCTTTATTTTCTAAAACTAGTTGAGTAAAAAATGGCCAAATAGGAGATGTTTCTGTCGTTTGGTAGGTTGTCTAGAAAAAGTAGCAGAGTAACAAGAGTATCAGATGGGGCATCATTTAAATTAGCAGGGTTATCACTAGTTGGATTAACATCAGGAGCAGCACTAGTGGGTATCATCATCCAGTTGAGTTTCATCAGGATCAATTTCCTCATCATCATTTTCATCAATAGTATTATTAGTATAAATAACATTCATTAATTCATCGTCTAATTGTTCACCGGTGTAACGACTCGACCGATCATTTTGAGCATTTGCACTTCGCTCGATAGTTTACAAGAATGAGTAGCTCTGTATTATGTATTATGACTTATCTGAATCATCGATTTTGGTTTTCAGGTATTCAAAATCGGCTTGGAAGAATGAACTTCATTGTTAAAGCTTAAAGTTGAAAGAGTTGACAAAGTTTGAATTTTTATGAATTTGACCCTAGAACAGAGTTTCGATGGTTCCATTAGTTTTGTATGGTGATTTTGGAATCGGGCGTATGCCCAGATTTATATTTGGATATTTCTAGAAGGTTTCGACACAAATCGGCAAAATTGAAACTTTAAAGGTTTGAAAAGTTTATAAGTTTAATCGAGAGTTGACTTTCTTGGTATCGGGTCCGAATTATGATTCCGGGAGTTGGTATATTCTTATGTCATTTGGTACTTGTGTGCAAAATTTGAGTTCATTCCAGGTTGGTTTGCTATGTTTCAGCACGAGCTATAGAAGTTGAAAAGTTCAAAGTTTATCAAGTTCGATTTGAGGTGCGCTTCGTTGTTGAGATGTTGTTATGTGTTTTTTGAGGCCTCGATTGGGTCTGTGTTATATTATGGGACTTGTTGGTATATCGGGATGGGGTCCCGAGTGGCTCTGGTGAGTTTCAGACGAGGTTCAAATCACTTTTCCGCATATTGAATTTTTGCTAAGCTTCTGGTTCTGGTGTTCCGCACCTGCGACTGGTATTGTGCAGGTGTTATGGCCGCAGAAGCGAGCCCAGGCACGCAAAAACGAGAATGTACTGCTGGGTAGGAGTCCGCAAATATGGAGGTATTTGCGCAGAAGCGTGACTGCAGATACGGTCATGAATTTCACAGAAGCGACACTAGAGAGGTTGAGGTTGTCTCACAAATGCGAGCATTTTTGCGCAAAAGAAGGTAGCAGATGCGGCCACTTGTCCGCAAATGCAAAATTTGCTGGGAATAGTGCTTTAAGTTCGAGGGTTGGTGATTTTTATCACATTTTGAGCTATGGACTTCGGAATATAGCAATTTTTGGAGCAATTTTCTTCACAAGGATTGGGGGTAAGTGTTCCACCCTCGGGTTTTATTACATTTCATGAATCTATCTTCATTGTAGCAATGGTTAATGAATTTAAAGAGGAAATTAGGGGGTATTGTCAATAAAACTTCATAAATCAAATTTTTCGGGTTTTGAACACCGATTTGGAGTCATATTTGAGTAAAACTAATATGGTTGGACTCATAACTGAGTGGGTTGACGAATTTTGTGAGTTTTATCGGGTTTCGAGGTGCGGTCCCAGGTTAGGATTTTGGTCCAATTTTATACTTTTGATTAAAGATGCGACCTTTTTCGATTGGAATTAGTTCCTTTAAAATTGTTTGATGTATTTGGGTTGCTTTTGGTTAGTTTTGAGTTTTCGGAGGTCGGAACACGCAATATGGAATTTTTGGAGCATCGCTTGGATTGCTCGGTATTGGATTTGCTTGTTCGAGATAAGTAACACTTCTAAACTTGGTACTGAGGGTATGAAATTCTAAATTACTGATATGTGTTTGGTGTTCATGTGACACATATACTAGGTGATGGGCGTGTGGGTGTGCACCGTGTTAATAGTGACTCCATTATTCCTGTGATACTTTATAGTTACCTGATCTTATATGTAACCGTGAAATCTCTACGTACTTGACCTATAGAGTTGTGAACTACATGCTTATCATGTTGGGACCCACTGAGGTCATTTTTGTTGTTAAACTATCTGCTTTCATTTCTTTACATACTCAATCATACGCATCCATATGCATATCATATCTCACTCTTTGTTATTATTTATTGACGCATCATATCATCCTTCTGGGCTAGTTTCATGGCATTTTGAGCCCGAGAGACTGGATTTATTGATGAGTGAGTGAGGCTGAGTGCCTGAGTGAGAGTAATATTATGGGATCGGTTGCACACACCGCAGCATGTTATATTGATTACATATTTTGGTATCGAGTTGCATACCGCAACGATATAGAGCTTGGGCTGAAGGAGTCCCTCCGAAGTCTACACACACCCTAATGAGCGTAGTCGAATATGTATACGTATGTGTGTATGTATATATATATATATATATATATATATATATATATATATATATATATATATATATATATATATATATATATATATATAGTGTATGTGTGTGTATGTGTATGTGTATGTGTATGGATCAGGTTACACGCCGCATCGAATATTGTACAGTGCTAAGTGATTGCGTGTGCTGAGTATTGAGCACGGTAAGAGATAATGCGAGACTGTCGAGTTCTCTGAGAGTGTGAGTACATGAGTTCATCACTAAAAGGCATTTCATTTGGCGTGCGTACTTGAGATACATGCATAGAGATGCATTTCCTTTCTATTATCCAGTTTGGTGACATTCATAATTGTACCCGTATCTTGACATTCAGTCATAAAGATGTATATTCGATATAGCGCTTGGGTTGAAGGAGTACCTCCGAAGTCTACACAAATATATATATATAGATCGGATTTCACGCCGCAATGAGCCTTATGTATATATGTATATGGATCGGGTTGCAAACCGCAACGAGGCTTATGGCTATATATATATATATATATGTGTGTGTGTGTGTGTGTGTGTGTGTATCAGGTTACATACTGCAATAAATATTGTACAGTGCTGAGTGATTGAGTGTGCCGAGTATTGAGAACGATACGAGATAATGTGAGATAGTGAGATTAAGTACTCTGAGAGTGTGAGTACATGAGTTCATCACTGAGAGGCATTTCATTTGACATGCGTACTTGAGATACATGCATAGAGATGCATTTCCTTTCTGCTATCCGGTTTTGTGACATTTATGATTTTACCTGTATCTTGACATGTAGGCATATAAATGTACATTCCTCATGCTATCTGAAATAAAACATTTACATGTTGAAAGGTTTTTGGGAGAAATTACAGTATTCAAACTATCTCATATTTTTCGAAGACTTCGGTAAAGGATTTGGGTTTTCACTGATATACTTGAAAAGCGTAATAATTTTCTGGAATTATGAATAAGTTGAGAATTTTAAATTCGAAGTTACTTCTTTTATTATTTGCTTTATATTGTTATGAACTGTTGTAGATTATTAATGTTGAATCCGGCCTATGTTCTAGCTTATCACTACTTTCAACCTAAGGTTAGATTTATTACTTATTGAGTGCATGAGATTGGTTGTACTCATACTAAACTTCTACACCTTGCGTGCAGATGTTGAATGATGATGTCGGTATGATCGACGAGAGCTGGAATTGAAGATGTACCTGCATTCTGGTTGTAGCTGCCTTTTGTTCTTGGTAGCCTTAGATTAATAAAACTCCATTTAAGTACTTTTCAAATAAATGGTGTATTTACTTCATATCATCTTTGTAAAAATCTATTCTTAAAAACTCATGATTTGTGCTACCAGTCCTTGGACATGTGTGCAAAATTTAGGTTCATTTAGGGTTGGTTTGCTATGTTTCGGCACGAGATATAGAAGTTGAAAAGTTCAAATTTATCAAGTTAGATTTGAGGTGCGACTCATCATTCCGATGTTGTAATGTGTGTTTTGAGACCTCAAGTGGGTCCGTGTTATATTATGAGACTTGTTGGTATACTGGGACGGGGTCCCGAGTGGCTCGGGTGAGTTTTGGACGAGGTTCATATCATTTCTTCGCACATTGAATTTTTCCTGAGCTGCTTGTTCTGGTGTTCTGCACCTGCGACTGTTATTGTGCAGGTGCCATGACCGCAGAAGCGAGCCCAGGCACGCGGAAGAGAGAATGCACTGCTAGGTAGGAGTATGCAAATACGGAGAGATTTGCACAGAAGGGCGACCACATATGCGGTCATGAGTATTGCAGAAGCGACCGATGGAGAGGTCGAGGTTGTCTCGCAAATGCAATCCTTTTTACGCAAAAGCGAAGGTCACAAATGCGACCACTTGTCCGCAAATGCGAAATCCGCTGGGCCGAATGCTTTAAGTTCGAATGTTGGTCATTTTTATCATATTTTGAGCTACGGAAAAGGTCCAAATATGCCCGTGAACTATTTGAAATAAGACAAATATGCCTGTCGTTAATAGTTTGGCCCAAATATGCCCAAACCGTTCAATAGTTGTGCAATTTTTTATTTTTTTTGGTAATTAAGGTTTTTTCATTAATCACCATGAAGTAATATTACAAAACCACAGTCAAGCTTCAACCCAGTTGACTGTCTGGGAACTAACATACTAACTACACTTACTATCCTAGCTGCCTAACTCTACTATATTCTAAGGTTGTGGAATTGTTGTCTAATTCCACGGGTGCCTCTAACATTACAATTATACACTATATCTCTCAGTAAAGTAGTATTACATCGAAAAATCTTGTTGAAAACTCTTGCATTCCTTTCCAGCCATATAGCATATGCAACTTCAGCTGTAACCATTTTAAAAATGGCTGCACAACAGGTTCGCCCATTGGCTTTTCTAATCAACCATTGCATTTTCTGGTTCCAATCAATACTAGGTAGGTATTGTTCCTGCAGCCAGTTCATTACTCTTCCCCATAGGTCCACAGTGACCGGGCAGTTCATGAGCAAATGATCTCTTGTTTCAGGTTGGATTTGGCATAGGGTGCATTGCTGATCAATACTCATTCCCCAGCTGTGTAGTCTATCCTTTGTTGGGAGTCTGTCCTGTAGGAATAGCCACAGGTTGAACACTGCTTTTGATCTGGCTTGGTTTTGTATGATTAAATTCTTCCATGGGACTGTCGGCACTTCTTGCAACTGTGACTGGTACAATTGTCTAGTCGTGCATTTCTGATGTTCCCAGTTCTGGAGCCTTTGTAGAGTATCTCTTGATTGGATGATCTTCTTAACCATCATGCTAGCTTGGGTAGGAATTGGCATGGACTCTATTGGTCTGTCTTTGATATAATACACTGTGATCCACCTTATCCACAACTTGTTCTTTTTATGGGCTAGGTCCCAGCAGGTCTTTGCAATAGCAGCCTTGTTCCAGAGCTTGAGGTTGGTTAGATTCATTCCACCAACTGATTTTGGGGTACACATTTTGTCCCAGGAGATGTATGTTTTCTTAGTTACAGTATTCATCCCATACCAAATGAAACTCCTGCAAATGCTTTCAATCATTTTAAGTACTTTCACAGGGAAAATAAACAGCTGAGCCCAGTATGCTTGAATTCCAAAGATGACAGATTGCACCAATTATATCCTCCCAGAGTATGACAGTGTTCTAGCAGTCCAAGAAGTGATCTTTGCTGTGATTCTTTCCACTAAAGGTTGCCACTATAGTAGAGGGATTTTTTTGGTGGTCAGTGATACTCCCAGATACTTGAATAGTTGTGCAAATTTGCCCTTTTTTAACGGAAACAATATTTTTTCTTTTCCTTTTTTAATTATTTAAAATCAAAATATTTTTTTCTAAAGCAATTTTTTCTAAAAGTTGTTTTTATTAAAACTGAAGAAAAAAAACGAAAATATTTTCTAAAAAAATATTTTCGTAAAAATAGAAATAAATTCTAAAAAGCAATTTTCTAAAGCAATATTTTTGTAAAAACTGAAAAAACTGAATTTATTTTTACTAAAAATTGAAAAAACAAAAAACAATTTGCTTACAAATAACAGAAAAATTATTTCTAAAATAACGTTTTTGTAAGAATAGAAATAAAATCTAAAAAGTAATTTTCTAAAGCAATATTTTTGGAGAAAATGAAGAAAAAAAACAAAATTTAATTTTACTAAAAACTAAAAAACGAAAAAAAATTGCTTTAAAAAAACTGAAAAATTATTTTCTATATCAATGTTTTTGTAAAAACAGAAATAAAATCTAAAAGTAATTTTCTAAAGCAATATTTTGTAAAACTGAAAAAAAAAATGAATTTAGTTTTTCTAAAAACTGAAAAAACGAAAAAAATTGCTTTTAAAAAACAGAAAAATTATTTTCTAAAACAATGATTTTTGAAAAATCTAAAAAAAATGAAAAGCAATTTTCTAAAGCTGCAAAAACTGAAAAAAACTAATTTTTTAAAACTAAAAACTGATAAAAAGAAAATATGTTTTTTCTAGTTTTTACGCAAATATTGCTTTAGAAATTGCTTTTCAATTTTTTTTTAGTTTCTACAAAAAAAATTGTTTTAGAAATTATTTTTTAGTTTTTTTAAAGCGATATTTTTCTAAAAATAGGGAAAACATATTTTGATTTTAATTAATTATAAAAATACTATTCCTTATATAAGGGAAAATTTGCACAACTATTGGATGGTTTAGTCATTTTTTCGCCAAACTATTAACGACGGACATATTTGTCCTATTTCAAATAGTTCACGGGTATATTTGAACTTTTTCCATTTGAGCTATGGACTTCGGAATGGAGCAAATTTTTGGAGCAATTTTCATCACAAGGATTGGGGTAAGTGTTCTACCCTCGATTTTGATTACATTTCCTGAATCTATCTTCATTTTAGCAATTGGTTGATCAATTTAAAGAAGGAATTGGGGGGTTTTGTCAAAAAAATTCATAAATTGAATTTTTGGGTTTTGAATATCGATTTAGAGTCGGATTTGAGTGAAACTAGTACGATTAGACTCGTAATTGAATGAGTTGATATATTTTGAGAGTTTTATCGGGTTCCGATGCGTGGGCCCGGGTCAAACTTTTGGGCCGATTTTGGGCTTTTGATTAAAGATGCGACCTTTTTCGATTGAATTGGTTCCTTTAGCACTGTTTGATGTCTTTGGGTTATTTTTGGTTAATTTCGAGTCGCTCGAAAGTCGGAATGCGCGGGTGGTATTTTTGGAGCATCACTTGGCTTTCTCGGTATTGGATTTGGCTTGTTCGAGGTAAGTCACACTTCTAAACTTGGTGCTGAGGGTATGAAATTACGAAATTACGTGCTATATGTTTGGTGTTAATATGATGTACATACTAGGTGACAGACGTGTAGAAGTGCACCATGTGAATAATGAATCCGTTATTTATGTGGTACCGTATAGTTACCTGATCTTATATGTAACCATGAAATCTCTACGTACTTGAGCTATTGAGATGTGATACATGTTAGAATCCGTATTTAGGCTGCATGCTTATCCAATTGGGACCCACCGAGGTTAGTTTTGTTGTTGAGCTTTATGCTTTCATTGCTTTATATACTCAGTCATACACATTTATATGCATATTATATCTCAATCTCTATTATCATTTATTGACATTATCATATCATCCTTGTGGGCTAATTTCATAGCATTGTGAGCCCATGAGACTAGAGAGATTGATAACTGAGTAAGGTCGCGGGCCTGAGTGAGCGTGATATAATGGGATCGGGTTGCAAACTGTAGAATGTTATATTGATTACATCTTTTGGGATCGAGCTGCACGCCGCAGCGATATATCGTTTGGGATGAAAGAGCACCTCTGGAGTCTTTACAAACCCCCAGTGAGTGTAGTCGATTATGTATATATATATGGATCGGGTTGCACGCCGCAACAAGTCTTATGGCTATATATATGTGGATTGGGTTGCACACTATAACGAGTATTGTATAGAGCAGAGTGATTTTGTGCTGAGTATTAAGCATGGTAAGAGATAATGCAAGACAGTGTGATTGAGTACTCTGAGAGTGTGAGTACATGAGTTCATCACCGAGAGGCATTTCATTTAATATGCGTACTTGAGATACATGCATATAGATGCATTTCCTTTCTGCTATCCGGTTTGGTGACATTCATGATTTTACCCGTATCTTGACATGTAGGCATAGGGATGTACATTCCGCATGCTATCTGAAAGGAAACATTTACCCATTGAAAACTCTTTGGAAAAAATTAAAGTTTTCAAACTATCTCATATTTTTCGTCGATTTCGATAAAGGATTTGGGTTTTCACTAATATACTTGAAAATCGAAACGATTTTCAGGAATTATGAATAAGTTGAGAATTTTAAATTCTGAGTTTCTTCTTTTATTATTTGCTTTACATTATTATGAACTACTGTTGGTTATTGGTGTTGGACCCGACCTATGTTCCAACTCGTTACTACTTTCAGTGTAAAGTTAAGTTTGTTATTTATTGAGTACATGTGGTCAGTTATACTCATACTACACTGCACCTTGCGTGCAGATGTTGACTGATGATGTCGTTGTGATTGACGGGAGCTAGGATTGAAGATATACATGCATTCCAGTTGTAGCGGCCTATTGTTTATGGTAGCCTTAGATTTTTAAAACTCAGCTTAAGTACTTTTCAAACAGATGATGTATTTACTTCATATCAACTTTGTAAAACTCTATTCTTAGAAGCTCATGATTTGTACTACCAGTCCTTGAGAAAATATAATCCTTTCAGATAATTTTGTTTTGTTTAATTGCTTCATTAATATTATTGGAATTGGATAGTTATTAGTTGGCTACCTAGCAGGTTGGAGTTAGGTGCCATCACCACTTGTGAATTTTGGGTCGTGACAACCAACTGCAATATTATGGCAAGATTAACTCTCTGTAAATTATAATAAACAATTATCGCTATCAAGAATAGCAGGTGTAGGACGGATATAAGGTTTGGTTCGGGGAGCCCGGGGCAGTGGAGGAGGAACAACATGACCACTAGATTTGCCACTCTTGGATTTTTCTTTATTTTTACCAATTTTTTTTAAGGAAGCCATCTTAATTAATCAAGTAATAGCAAATAAATAAAACAGACAAAATTATAATATTGAAACTTAAGAGTTGGAACGAGTTTACCGAATTGACGAACAACTTGTTGAAATTGATTAACGTTGAAGACTTGAAGACTTCAATTCCCCAATTTCAGAATGTTTTCACAAATTGTATTAACGAAGTAAGCAATAGTATTAAGTATAGAAGAAAAATAGAGAGAAATTGTGATAGATTGATATTGATTTTGTAAGAAAAATAAAAGAATGAGGGAGTATTTATAATTGAAAATAGAGAAAAAGTATAATTATTAAAAGTTTGGAGTTAAAACAAAATTGGGGATTAAATGGCTATTTTCTAAATAACCAACGGCTATTTTTGACAGCCCAACGACTATTTTTAACTTTTGAAACGACCCTTTTTTTTTAATTTAAATTTTACCGTTGGGACCGTTTGGCTCGCCAAGGGACCCGTCCGGTCCCGAAGCATAGAACCGACCCACGAGACCGGCCCAGACCCACATATACCAGTCCTGGCCCATTTGGATCGTTTGAACAGCAATCTCGGGCATGTCCCGGACCCTGACCGAGCCACTTGCAGTATTATTTCCCCACTACGATATTTGAGGGGTAAAGTACATAAATAAGGATGGCCTTGAATTTTTGTATGTTGTCTCCGCTTGCCCAACGAGCTAAATTTTAAGTTTAAAGAGTATTGTGTCTCGCTTGTCCGATGGGCAGACTTCTAACTAAGGGTGTATCCGGTTCCGGTTCTGGGTCTATTTGGGTCTGCGGTTCCGGTTCTGGCGGTTCCGGCGGTTCTGGTTCTACGGTTCTGGCGGTTCCGGAGCCGGTACCGCTACCATACGGTTCCGGAACCGCCCGGTTCCGGAACCGCGGTTCTGGCGGTTCCAGGCGGTTCCGAGTTATTATTATTATTTTTTAAAAATCAATATCTTGTATAGTAGTGATTAGTATATTGTAGAATATATTTTTATATGGTGTACTATGTTATTAATTATAGTATATATTGTGTTTGGTAATTAGTATATATTGTGTATAAGTAGTGTATATTTTGTATATAAGTAGTATATATTGTATTTAAGTAGTATATATTGTATATAAGTAGTGTATATTGTGTTTGGTAATTAGTATATATTGTGTATAAGTAGTGTATATTTTGTATATAAGTAGTATATATTGTATTTAAGTAGTATATATTGTATATAAGTAGTGTATATTGTGTTTGATAATTAGTATATATTGTGTATAAGTAGTATATATTTTGTATATAAGTAGTATATATTGTATTTAAGTAGTATATATTGTATATAAGTAGTGTATATTGTGTTTGGTAATTAGTATATATTGTGTATAAGTAGTGTATATTTTGTATATAAGTAGTATATATTGTATTTAAGTAGTATATATTGTATATAAGTAGTGTATATTGTGTTTGGTAATTAGTATATATTGTGCATAAGTAGTGTATATTTTGTATATAAGTAGTATATATTGTATTTAAGTAGTATATATTGTATATAAGTAGTGTATATTGTGTTTGGTAATTAGTATATATTGTGTATAAGTAGTGTATATTTTGTATATAAGTAGTATATATTGTATTTAAGTAGTATATATTGTATATAATTAGTGTATATTGTGTAGTAGTTAGTAATTAGTATAAATTGTATATAAGTAGTATATATTGATAAAAGAATGTTGTCATTAGTATATTGTGTTGTATGTTATATATTGTATGTTATATAAATATTCAAGGATTGATATAGAAGTAAAGACAAAGAAATATTGAGACAAAAGATATTCAAGGATATGATAAAGAGCATATTTATTGACCAAAATGGCATATCTTTCTTAGTCTTCCTTCGCCCAATGGAAAAAAAACTAAAAGAAGACATGCCAATGTACAAGTTACATCATAATTTATGCATTATTCGCTGAACATGACTTAACTCAGTTATCCCCTGTGGTGAACGCTTATTCTTGTTCCTTGGGGTTAATTCTATTAACAGTTGCACCCACGTCATCGGCCACTTCAGTTTTTTCGACATCTTTTGGAGTTCCTGGAGCCGAGCCATATGCTTCTTCCCTGTCTGAGCCATATGCTTCTTCCCTGTCCTGTGTGCCTCCATTGATTTCTCAGACAAAGCCCCTACAATAATAATGCAATAAAATCCAGATAACAAAAAAGGTCTTTTAACTTTTCAGTCATGTTATATCACTCACAATAATAGACAAATACATATACTGAGCCATGTCGAATACAATGTCAAGGTCCATCAAAAGATAAGTTACTAATGATTCAAATTGTTCAGGTATTAGAGAATTGAATTACAGCAGATGTCAGATCCTGTAGATAAACTTACCTTAAAAGTTGATGCCATAAGTAGATCTTGAAGCTTAGGGACTATGTTTTACCAAACATATTTTTCCTTTACAGAACATATTTTTCAATGAAAATGCCATAATAATTAGCACGTAAGAGTTGAAAATCGTTGAAATTGAACACTTGAAAACTTCAATTCAACAACTTCACAATGTTTCACGAATTTGCAACAATAAATTAAGCACTTGCACTAGAAAGATTGAAAGAGAACTTGAGAGAGATTGAGAGAGATTGAGAGAGATTGAGAGATATTGATGAATTTGTGAATAAAAATGAAAGAATGAGGGGGTATTTATAGTTGAGAAATGAAAAATAGTGTAATTATATAAAGTTTGGGGGCCAAATAGCTATTTTTTAAATTTCCAAACGGCTAGTTTTGAAAAAGAACCGTTTGGAACCGCCAGAACCGTTTGGAGCCGTTTGGAACCGTTTGGATTTTTTTTTTAAATTATCGTCACAGAACCGTTTGGAACCGTTTGGAACCGCCAGAACCGGTCCGATTCCGGTTCTGGCGGTTCCGGTTCCGCGGTTCCAACGAGTAGAACCGCAACATCACGGTTCCGGGGAACTGCCGGAACCGGAATCGCGGAACCGTGAAACTTACAGCCTTACTTCTAACTTTTATTTTTGAAGTTTTGCTTATAGAGCAAGCGGGGTCAAAAGTTACAATAATTATGACATTTCGGTCCTTCAAGTTACTGCATATAGGGAACCCTTTTTTTATTATTATATTTATGCCTTTTCATATATTTCTTGTTTTAAATATTAATTAAAAAAAGAGTAATTTGCTAACCTACAACATGATTGAGTAGTGTAGCATTTACTACAATTTTCTTTTTTTTTACCCTTACTTTCATACTATTACTTGAGGGTCATATTTATTAATTGGTTAAGGGTCAAATATATCCTTGTACTATTAAAAATAGGTCATATTTATTCTCCGTTTGAATTCTTTATCAAATATATCCCCACCGTTATACATTAGGGCCATATATATCCCTCAACCGTTAAAACGCTCTCCCATATATTTAAATTACGGTTAAGGGTCAAATATATCCTTATACTATTAAAAATAGACCATATTTATCCTCCGTTTGAATTTTTTATCAAATATGTCCCCCACCGTTATATTTTTATCAAAACACCCTCCCATATATATTTTAGTAGCACGTGGCATCTTATGATTGGACTAGACGACCCGCCCCACTCCTTTAATTAAACCTGCCCCGGCCCAATGAAATTTAGTCTTCTTATCCGTTCAATCCCTTCAATATGCTTATGCTTCTGCAAAATGCATGCTTCTTTGCTATTTGATGAAAAAGTTTTTTGAGGGTGCCTTAAAAAGTAGGGAGTGATAACAATCCTGTGCCATAAATATGAGATGGACCGAAAAAAAAAGAAGAAATTGAGTATGTTATTTACTAAATGGGTAGTTTTCGTGTCTGGTTCATTGCATAACTTATGTAGTACAACACCATATTGATTTATAAACTATTATCCATTTGAATGCTTATTGGATACTAGTACTACTATTGCTATTCTATTTTTTTCCTTTATAATTCATGTACTTGCAGCTATACGATATGCGAGAAATTTAGTAAGTCTAGAAGCCAAAAACTTAACAGACCGCAACTCTACATGAAGATGCCAATTTGGAAAAAGAAAAGTACAAAATAAAAGAAAGCTAGCACAGAAATATAGTTTCACACTTCCATCTGCAACTTCATGGGTTGGGAGTGAGATTCACCATATATCATTAGAAGAATAATAATTATGTTTTCAATATAGAAAGAGTACTCTCATGGCGTTAAAGAGTGACCTCGCAACACTCAAGAGTGTACATTTTATTCATTGATGCATGTAACTAATATCCAACAATTAGCATACATTTTCGTCTTATCCGATTTTGAGGGTCATTTTCATGAGCCAATTTATATAGCTATAATTTTATATAAAAATAGAGTTTTAGCCTTTGTATTATTGGGCACATGCTAACATGGGCCATCACTACCTAGTATTGAAGGGATTGAACGGAGAAGAAGACTAAATTTCATTGGATCGGGGCGCGTTTAATTAAAGGAGTGGGGCGGGTCGTCTAGTCCAATCATAAGATGCCACGTGCTACTAAAAATATATGGGAGGGTGTTTTGATAAAAATATAACGGTGGGGACATATTTGATAAAAAATTCAAGCGGAGGATAATATGGCCTATTTTTAATAGTATAAGGATATATTTGACCCTTAACTGTAATTTAAATATATGGGAGAGTGTTTTAACGGCTGAGAGATATATATGACCCTAATGTATAACGGTGGGAATATATTTGATAAAGAATTCAAACGGAGGATAAATATGATCTATTTTAATAGTACAAGGATATATTTGACCCTTAACCGTTTATTAATTTGAGACAGATATTTATGTGAGTATGCTTCTTTATTTGACGTGTGAATTATGGATCCACTTATTAGAAGCAGCAAACAAAAAAGATTGTGAATCAGTCATGTTGAATGTAAGAAAAAGACAGCAAATAGCATAAGGATAATTAGGATGAAAAATGAAAGGTCGAAATAGGAATGGCACTTCTCTTTATCTGCTTAGATTTGCGATGTAAAATCGTTAAATTTAACAACTTTGTTCCCTCCAAAAAAAATTGTATTAACTGTAATCCAAATCTAGTTACATGGCATTTCCTGCTCCAACACTTAAAATAGGAACTTTCTCATGCCAAGATTTCATTACAAAGAATTCAAGAAAGGACACATTCACATTCAAATCTTTGAGAGATCTCAAACAAATTCAAGCCTTTTCCATAAAAACCCGCATGCAAAATGATGTCCTTTTTATGAGTAAGCTCATAAATTTTTGCACGGCTAATCCAACACCTGCCTCTTTGCATCATGCCCACCTCTTGTTTGATCAAATTCCACAACCAGATATAGTCCTTTTTAACTTCTTGGCCCGTGGCTATGCTCGTATTGACACCCCATTAAATGCTTTTGTCCTGTTCTTGAAAATTCTAACATTAGGCGTCGCTCCTGATTTTTATACATTCCCTTCTCTGTTGAAGGCTTGTGCAGGTGGAGAAGCTTTAGAAGAAGGTAAGCAATTGCATTGCCTTTTGATTAAATATGGCCTTAATGACGATATGTATGTTTGTCCTGCACTTATGAATATGTACATTGAGTGTAATGACAATGGTTCAGCTCGTCGCGTGTTTGATAGGATATCTGACCCTTGTGTGGTAACGTATAATTCGATTATAATGGGTTACGTGAGAAGTAGCGAGCCAAATGAGGCTCTCTTGTTGTTTCGTGAATTGCAAGCAAAAAAACTTAAGCCTACTGATGTTACAATTTTAGGCGTTGTTTCATCATGTGCTTTGTTGGGAGCATTGGAACTGGGGAAGTGGGTACATGAATATGTTAAGAAGAATGGTTTTGATCAATATGTTAAGGTGAACACTGCACTCATTGATATGTATGCAAAATGTGGGAGCTTGCCTGATGCAATTTTAGTTTTCGAGAGCACGACTTATAAGGACACTCAAGCATGGTCAGCGATGATCATGGCTTATGCTATTCATGGACGTGCTCGTTGTGCAATATCTTTGTTTCGAGAGATGCAGAACGCTCGAATTACTCCTGATGGAATTACATTTTTGGGTCTATTATATGCATGCAACCACAGTGGAATGATTGAAGAGGGTTTTAGATTTTTCAATAGCATGAAAGAAAGCTACAGGATTGTACCAGGGGTGAAACACTACGGATGCATGTTGGATTTGTTAGCTCGGGCTGGCCACCTTAATGATGCTTTTAAGTTCTTAATGGAATTGCCAATTCGGCCTACAGTTTTACTTTGGCGGACATTGTTATCTGCTTGCAGCAGTCATGGAAATGTGGATTTGGGGAAGCTGGTAATTGAGAAAATCTTCGAAATGGACAAATCACATAGTGGCGATTATGTGATCTTTTCAAACATGTGTGCACGAGCTGGGAAGTGGGAAGAAGTGAATTATATCTGGAAATTGATGAAAGTTAGAGGGATTAAGAAAATTCCTGGCTGTAGTACGATAGAGGTTAACAATGTAATGCATGAATTCTTCTCTGGGGAGGTTACGCGTATTGAGCACAGGGAGCTCCACCAGGAAGTTGACAAGTTAATTGAGAAATTGAAATTGGTTGGTTATGTTCCTGATACTTCTATAGCTTTTCGTCCTGGCCTAGAAGATGAAGAGAAAGAAGCTATTCTGAGGTACCACAGTGAAAAATTGGCAATTACTTTTGGTCTTCTTAATAGTCCTCCTGGAAAAACAATTCGCGTTGTTAAAAACCTTAGAATCTGTGGGGACTGCCATTCAGCTGCAAAACTCATATCGCTCATCTTTAAACGAAATTTAATTATCAGAGATATGCAAAGGTTTCATCATTTTGAAGGAGGAAAATGTTCTTGTGGGGATTTTTGGTAAAAAATGAACGATACGCACTCTTGCAGCGGGAAACATCCACCAACTTCACATTAACATGTTTCATCAATTTTAAGGTGGAAAATGTTCAGGTGGGAATTTTTGGTTACATAATTGATGGAATGCACACTAGAGAGAGCAAGCATCAACCACCTTAACATCAACAGGAGCAAACGCAGAGTTTCCTTGTGATGGCCGGGTATTCTCATCAGCCATCAAAATAGCTTGTCTTACAGATTTTCTTGTGAATCTTGGTGAAAAGCCAAACCCAAGGTTTGAAAAATAAGTAGTTTTTTAAGCTTCTTTTAATATAGTACATTTTGCTCAGTTTCTTTAATCATTTCAATCCATAACTTACATGCGAAGCTACTCTTTCTTGTAATCAACTGAAGTACTAAACAGTACTAATTCAAGAAGAGAACTTAAAATTGAATCCGTTAATACCCCTGTATTATGGAAAATGAAATTTCAGTGTAGAACCAACATCCTTGAAATACTGTGTTTCAATATGGTACATAATTTCATTATTTTCCAAACAGAGGCCTAATTGAGATGAGACCATTATATGTCTTGGACCACAGACTCTTTTTTTGTTTTGGTAACAATGTTTCATGAAAAGAGAGGACCACACAACTTGTTCTATACTAACCTGCTTGACAATATTCTGGCCACTAGCCATCTTAAATTTTATGAACTACTGTGTAGGATTCCTAATAAATGCGGTTCTATCATAACATATGCCTCACCCGTATTAGCAATATTTAGCATGCTTCCCATACTTCTCTGTGATGGGGAGTCAAATCAAGAAATGGCTCCATTTGGCACATGCTCGCTGTCCAAATTATCCTGTTAGACTAGTGTTAGCAATTTGTGTTCCACATTATTTTACCCCATGGACATGAAAATAACTATTTTTACTAATGCAGAGTTTGGTAATTTGTTGCCATCCACACACTGGTGATCCTGATAATTCCTGTTTTACATACATATGTCCAGTGAATCTAGAATATCTAGAACATGGGTGCACCACTAAAGAAGAAGAAAAAAAAGTATTAAGTGAGAATTGATCCATGTTCCTCTAGGTAAATGACTTAGCTTTGAACCAAGTGCACCATTCAGCCTTTTTGGAGCATGGGTGCCAACAGATAATATTACTCAAAGAGACCATGGGTTCACTATTCACATGCCCCATATTTTAGGCCTGAGTCCGCCCCTGCATATATGGCTCTAGATGCTAAACACCATCTTCAACTCCAGCAACAACCTTATCTATAGACAAGGATGAGATACTGCCGCCCTATGCTGATCAAGATTTTTATATTGAAAAATTTGATTGTCCTCTGTGTCTCAGAGTTATGATTTTTTTTACTTTGTTCAGCTGGCAAGTCTTCCACTTATCGCTAGTACCTCATAGAAAGAATGTTTTTTTTTTTGGTTAAAAGTTAATGGAGTTTTCCGGATACATTTAAACTTTCTAACTTTAAGGTTATGTTTGTTCTCAGTGGCCACATGCACAATGTGACCAAAAGCGAAGTTGTTGCTATCCAACTACTGGAAATCCAGCAGTGAACTTTGGCATGCATGGGCTTTGGACAAATTACAACAATGGCTCCTATCCAAAAAGTGGTGATAACACAGCCCTCTATAATGAAACAGAGGTAAGCTCAACAAATTGCTATTTTACGTATTATAAATATGATGCTCTTTTGTACCTTTGGCGCACTGGCAGTAGCTCGTGAACAGAGTTAATTTCTAGAAATAGTTGCTCAAGGAACTATCTTTCTCGAGTTTCTACCAGTTGAGTTACTTTTTCAACGGATGACATGGGCATGATTACAAATCTTTCCACTTGCCCCATCAAACATCAAGTCCATACTAGATTGGAGATGGGGGGAGTGGACAGGGCAAGAAAGTAACAATCATACCCGATATTTAGAGCGCCAGAGATAGAAAGCGGCGACAGCTGGATTGGAGTTATTGAACATTAAATAAGACCATTCTCATGGCTGACATAATCTGAGTACTATAACATCCTTGTGTGGACCTCTTTGTACAAACCCAACTATTGATCTGCATTTTGATATGGTTGTCTGGTGTCAACTTCTATCTTAATAATAGGTTATCTATAAACGAAGCTAGAATTATTCCAATCACATGTCCTTGTAGCCTGACATTGAGATTGTCATCACTTCATTAAGTAATGGTTGACAATTAGCACTGCATTAGGATTGTGTCGAGATCAATTGAGAGTGATAAGGAACTTAAAGTTCTATCTGTTTATTAACTTACAAACAAACGTTGGATACAGGAGTTTGGTTTGTTCCCAATTATAGTGTGGTTAGGCCAAGACATGCTTGCAACAGAAATGTTCTCTTGTGCAAGTCGTTCGCTATCAGAGTTGTTGGTTCGAGTCCAACTCGTGGAGCAGTTTGTGACTGTGTGTATACCTCAAGATAACTTTATATCCACTACTCATCCTTAAAATCTAGTCTAGTTTAGTCATATTAGATTTAAAACTAATATGCTTTCTCTGTTGGTGGGAAGTTCTTGGAGGAAGGATGCCGGGGGTCTATTTGGAAACAGCCTCTTTACCCAAGGGTAGGGGTAAGGTCTGTGTACATACTACCCTCCCCAGACCCCACTAAATGAGATTATACTGGGTTGTTGTTGTTGTTGTTGTTGTATGTTTTCTCTGTTGGTTTAATTGTTGAATCAGACAGTGGCGGACCCAAAATTTGAATTATGGGTGACTAAAAACTAAGGTGTTTTCTCTGTTGGTTTTATTGTAGAATCAGACAGTGACGGATCCAAAATTTTTAAATTAAGGATGCTAAACTACTTTTAATATGATATTGCTACTGAGATAGGGTGCCAAGTCAACCTACTTGTGCGCGTACCTTTAACGTAGGTCCACCACTGGAATTAGACCGCGATCTCAGTATAATGCCTCAGAATTCATATCTGTAACCAGATCCATATGTATAGTCAATGATTTGTACGTAGAGTCACCTCAGTCATCCTCGTCATCTATGATAGATTTATATGCAGTGGCGGATCTAGAGTATATTATGCGTATTCCCCCGAATCCAATAACTTTTACGTAGATCCTATATTTCTATTAAAATCTACTAAATATCTAACTGTGAACCTAGTTATTATTGTATATTAATTTGAGATTACGATAATAACCCATAAACTTTAAATTTTAGATTTGCCTCTGTTTATATGTATAGAAGGATAGGATGCTTGAAGTTTTCCATTATGACAAACCACCCAACCCTATTGGTGCACCCTTACCCTGGGGTCCTGTCTCAAAGCACCAGCCATATTAAATATATCATGTGCACCTTGCTATCCTCTTGCATTATCACATGGCACCTCTTCCTCTTCTTCTTTTTTATTTATTTATTTAAAAAGTGAACTTTTAATAGAGATAAAAGAGAAAAAAGAGAAGACCATTGATGAGATTAAAAAAAATTACTCAAATAGTTGAGCACAAAGTTGTAAGTAACCACTTAGCTGTGACTCATCTCCACATTGCATTTTTCTTTCTTTTTTTCCTCCCCTCCTTTCTCTTCCCATGAATGAGCTAATTAAACATTGAAAAGAAATACTTAAATTCAAGTCACCTATCTGACTTAAATTTTTGTAATGAAATTAATTGAAATTCGAACAACCTACTGGTGCCCCCCATCTTACTTAAATTTATTAATTCCAGATTCCTCGCTTGTTCAAAATTAGGTGCACAATCCCATATACAAATATACTAGAGTGATTTTGAATGTGTTTTATGGTTTCAGTACTGATCATCAATACGGGATTTGAACAGGGAAATCCTCAATCTCATCCGTCCACGCGTTCTTTTCAATGGCTGCATCAACGGTCTTTAGCGCGCGCCAAACAGCACTGTTACATTTGAATCCTGAGCCAAAACCTATTTGCCATGCTCTGTCACCCTTCTTTATCCTCCCTTTGGCCTCAGAGTAGGCCAAATTATACCACACTGAACTACTTGAAGTGTTTCCGAACCTATAAAGAGTCATTCTTGAAGGTTCCATAAGTTCCTCTGTGAGATCAAGATTCTTCTGAAGCTCGTCCAACACGGCCCTCCCCCCTGCATGAATGCAGAAATGCTCGAATGCCATCTTGAAATCGGGGATATATGGCTTTATTTTCCTTTTAAGAACATTTCTCGCGATTAAAGAGACGAAAAATAGGAGCTGCTCGGACATTGGGAGGACTAGAGGGCCCAAAGTAGTAATATTTGTTTTTAAGGCCTCACCAGCTACTGCCATTAAGTCTTTTGACAATGACATGCCTTTTTTTCCATCCTCTTCCTCATCTTGGTAGACGCAACCGAATGCTCTGTCGTCTGCACCTTTATGGGTGCGGACAACATGCATCAGTTGATATTTTGAGCGCCAACGATCCGAGAAACGGTTCGAAAGGAGAATAGCAGATGCACCCATCCGGAAAATCATATTTGGTATTAGCTTTGATTTGTCTTTCCCTGTATAGAAGGCTGCTGAGACTACTTCTGTACTTACAATAAGTGCATAGGTGTTTGCTTGCCCCTATTCAGTAATTTCATATGTCAGCAATTTATTGAAGAGAGATAAGAGTAAACTTGTAAAAACAAAAGTGCTTTTTACTTGTGATTTCTTAAAAAGCATATAAAAGGGAAAGATACAATCAAAATGGGGCAGTCCTCCTTCTGTTGCATCTCAATGATGATGTTTGATTAGATACAAATTTAATGAAAAAACTTCATAACATAGTGAAAGTATATATATTTAGAACTTGTATGGCTAAAGAACTTAGAAGACATTTTTTGGAAAGTATTTTCCTTCAAAACATACCTCAAAGTAAAATGAAAATTTATGTTAGAAGAGTTTCAAAATATTATAATATATTATTTATCTTCTTTGGAGCAAACAAAAAAACAAAACGAGGGCCATATAAAATAAAATTGAGGGAATAAGTGTTACTAAAACCTTCATAGAAATGTTTCGACATGAGAGCAAGTCAGTTAATCTAAATAGTCATCCACTCAACTGTTTAGACAAAAAATAACAGACAAATATATAATATATATATATAATTCATACATAATATATGTATAATCACTAGATAGTAAAAATAAGGGAGAAATAGCTAGATTTACAACTGATAATTGAAAAATAGCCACGATTTCAAAAGTAATAGAAATTTAAATATTTTTTTCATATAAAGATATAATCTGAACAAAAAAACTATAAAAATTCTGAAAACTTCCAACATAATATGCCGGAGTTTGAATTTTTTACATATGAGATTTCAATATAATATGCTAGAATTTCATAATATGTTGGAGTTCTAACATAATATGCGGGAAGTTTAAATGGAAGAACTCCATAACCCATTAAGCTGGAACTTTTCATGTGCTGGAATTCCAACGTAATATACTCGAAGTTTATACGCATGAGCTCCATAATTTCGCGTATTATGCTGGAACTTCCGTGTTTTAGCAAAACAATAACTATTTTTCACTGACTTTACAAATACTGCTTATGTTTTAATTACTAATTCGAAAACTGGATAACACGTACTATTTTCACTAAAGATTGTGAAAGAAAATATACCAACCTGTAAAAGCCGATTAGCTAGGTCCACAGAAATAAGTCCAGCACTGCAACCCATGCCACCAAGATTATAAGTAATCACATTAACTCCAAGCTTATAATGGTTGACAATCATAGCAGAAAGAGAAGGTGTTGGATTAAACATACTAGAATTAACAATAACAATCCCAATATCTCGAATTTTCACTCCTGTTTTTGCCAAAACATCATCTATAGCACCAACAATAACCAATTTAGCTTGATGTTGATTACTACTAAGTGAAAAATTTGATGGAATCCATTTATCTACTGGTATATAAGTCTTATCACTTAAACCTGACCTTTCCAATATTTTCTTTTGAAAATTCAAACTATCTTCATCAAAAATACCAGCCAATTTCTCTACTAAACGTTCTTTTGATATCATATAACGATCATGTGGTTTATAGCACGCGAAATCGACTAAGTAAACATTTCTTGGACGACTCATGAAATATAATGTGGCTAAAAATACAACAAGTGTTGAATAGGATTTCAACATGGCTAGATTTGTAATGAGATCTTCAAGTGTAAGAGTTGAAAGATGAAGTCCAATGGCAACAAGAATTGGAACAATGAGAAGATAAATTGCATTTGATATTAAGTAATGGTAACCAAGTTTTACATATTTAAGTCTAACAGAAAGAAGAAAATTGGGTAGATTTGAATGGATTTCTCCATTTAGAGAATTTTCTGCCATTGTTTTTGGAGAAGAGAAGAGAAAGACTAATACAAGAAAGATTGAGGAAAATTACTATTTGGAGTATGATGAGTTTCCAAGTACATCAAGAATGGTCACAATTTAAAGAGTACTGAAAAAAATAGTCTTGCCCACCCAATTAATGTGCCATTAATTGATCATATAAGAATACAATATATAGTCAAAATTTGTCATTTACGTTTGCCAACTTTCCATTTCCTTTTTAATAAATGCAAAAGGTTAGGTTATACCCTTCATGTGTCGGAAGAGATTTTTACCCATGATAAGAACATAAGCTAACGAATTATTGTATTTATAAGAAAGGCTAATAGATTATTGAAGAATTAACTTAAATAGCAGCCCATAATTATTTAAATTAAAAATAATCGATAAATGTATAATATATGTATAACACATATATAACCTGTGTATATCGGCTAGAAAAAGTAAACAGTATTTGTGTAATCTATTCTGGTTAGAAAATTCTCTTAGTTCAATTCAGCAGAACGTAAACCTAAAGCGTAATTTTTCTCTTCTTAGATTAAATTAGAATAAAATGTAGTCATCAGTAACTTTTACAACAATCAAAATTTGACCTCCTAGTGATGAAATTACGTAGTAAAGTGATGTATCTACCCTTTTTTTCAATAAATCAACTAACTTAAGTCTCTCAGAAAATCATTAAAATCGAAAAATGCATTTTTCAGGTGTCGGATTAATTAAGTAGTTGGCAAACCATCTCATATTAAATGCTTTAGGTGGCCACACATGCCATATGTAGGAGCCAGATGCAGACTAATTAAGCAATTACACAAAACCCCAAATATCTCAACACAAATAATCTTGTATAAAATATCCCTTTTCCATTAATTTCCCCAAAAATTGGATCTAGAAATCAAAAGAGGGCCCCTCTGAGAATTCCTTTAGGGGTCGTTTAGCACGAGATATAAGGTGAGATAAGATGAAAGCTCAACTTATAATGCCAACTAAATAAGGTATAAATTTAATTTCAGACTTAGAACGATGATATTTCATCTTCTTCCACCTCGTCTCATCAAATACGGGATTATTTTATCCCACTCTCATGTAGTATAAATTAGTCCCATGATTATACGGTTATAATCCCATCATTGTCATCTCAGAATAATTTACCGCGTACTAAATGACCCTTTAGAGTTCTAAGGCACAATCTGAGTATGAAATCTTCTAGAAATTTATAAAGTTACCATTTCGGATAGCTAACCATTGAAATTTGTGAAACTTTTCTATATAACAACCATATTTTACGGTACTTTACAATAACGGCCAAGTTCTCTTTAAAAATAAATTTTGATTTTATGTTATAATATATATTTATTATAATAATACTTTATTATAGCAGTAAAAAGATATTTAAAAACGAGTTTGCTATAAAAAAATTTGACTGTAATAATCACCTAATTTGACACTTTCTTTTATGAAAGATGAATAGATAAAAGGTTTTTTCATGTGTTTAAAAGTACAAGGAAAGGAGGTCCCCCTGTATTGGGGGTGCAAGTGGTGCTCATAGCAATGTTTGCTCATGACAGTGTACTATATATTTAGTGAGCACTTTATATGGTGTGTTGGAATTACTTAATAAGTATTATTTCCTCCATTTTATATTGTTTGCAATACTTTTTTTAATCTGTTTTAAAATAAATAATATATTTTTAAATTTAGAAATAATTCAATTTTAAATTCTTTATTTTACCCCTTTTGTCCTTAGTGAGAAGCTTTTATAACCACACAAATGGTATAGCCCCACAAACTTTTAACCTTTAATCTTTTAAGACCACAAGTTTTAAAAGTCTTTTTCTTTTTTATTTAAACTGCGTGCCGAGTCAAACTACCTCAATCAATATGAAACGGAGGGAGTAATGTTTAGTAAAATTGTAATGTTGCTTCAGCAGTACTTTTGCAGTTGCTTGAAATTTTCACTCACGTTTGGCCATAAAATTTGGGAGCTTTTTTTTTGTCGAATTTATTTTTAAATATCTGTTTGTTTATAAATTTAAATTATTTTTTGACAGATTTGAAATCAAAATCTTGAAATCCTAAAAACAACTCTAAAGTAGTTTTTGAATTTTTCTACTCACAAAATTTCAAATTCTTTTCAAGTAAAATGCATGTCTAAATAGAATTTTACATTTCAAATAAGAGACTAAGTATCTCGGCTGGGTTCGCGTTAAAAATACTTGGTTCAAATAAACTCGACTTCACTACTCTACATCCGACCTTGACACTACTTGAAATTCGGCAAAAACCGATCAAGAAAAACCGGCCAACATTTTCCGGTAAAAAAAAGGGCCAAAAATAGACCAAAGTTGGTCGGTTTTTCAAAATATTTTAATTTTTATTTTTTTTACGACACCGACAAACTTTGGTCGGTTTTCTTTAGTGCAAAAATACGGGAAATATTTTTTGAGTCACGCAAAATTTATTTTTCAAGAAATCGATCAAAGTATAAATAAAAAATAATATTAAAAACCGATCAACTTTGGTCAGTAAATTCGGCCGGTCATTTTAAACGACCATTCGTGGAAAAATATATTTAGAGAGTATAAATAAAAAATAAGACAATCTTAAAATAAAATGCACCAATGGTATAGTGGTAGAATAGTATCCTGCCACAGTACATAACTCATTTCGATTCCCAGATGGTGAATCTTTTGATTACATAATTAAAATACCGACCAACTTTGATCCGTTTTTTTGCAAATTATTTTTTTAATTTAATTGACGAACCAACATTGATCGGTAATTTCCAACTAACTTTGATCGGTATATTAAAACGACCATTAAAATGCCGTTCAAACATATTTAGTTGCATTTTAATTGGTAATTGGCCATAACCGACCAAAGTTGATATTTATCAGATTTATAGTAGTGTGACCTTTGATAATTATATGATCTATATGTGTTGCTTAATAAGCAATACTCCATTTAGTAACGTAACGTTTCTTGATCAGCAACACTTGTTGTTTGAACTTTTATCTTCTTCTTTGTCATTATGCACAAGCTATGTTTATTATGTTGGGGAAGAGGTAAATCCGAAAATAAAGAAGATAAAGAACATTAAATTTTAACGTTAAAAACCTTTTAAATCGAAGGTAAAAATTACGGGATCACAAAGATCCAAAAAGCTTTACTATAATAATAAGAGGGCTACAAAAGGTTTCTAAATTGGCTACACAACTAGTGCCAAGTACGGAGCAACAATAGTAATAAGAGCAACAACTAATCAATTAAAGAAAGAGGAGAATTCACAAAAATAAAGCTGTTGTTCGAGGCTCGAAATCAGATACTATAGGCCTCCAAATACGATCTTCACGATTCAAAACAAAGACCAAGATGTTACACACATTTTGTCAAAATTTCAGCTCGATCCAACGATTAAGGAATCAGAAAACGTAATTTGAAGTTGGATGGTCGGAATAAAAGATGCAGCAAAAATAAATACTTTTCTTCTCTCTTCTCTCTTAATGAAAGCTCTCTAAAAAACTACTCTTATGTGCTTAAGTCTTTCAAAGACTTGTATCAATGAATATAGAACAATTCTTCAAGATTGTCCTATTTAGAGATCACGAGTGGTGCTTTTTTTAAAGCCAAAACCCACTCAAAATAGGAATAAACACCGAATCCAATTTCAAATAGGAATGAAAACCAAAAGAGAATAGGATTAGACCACTGGGCTTTTGGCTGGACAATATGGGCATGACCCCAACAAACTCCCCCTCCAGTCAAAGGGCCAAATATGTCTTCAAGTAGAGGAACTATTGACAGGCTTCATGCCTGCTAATTTTTTTCAATACGCATGTGCATCTACAAGCTTAACTACAAAGTTCTCATGCTGCTCCATATAAATCTCCTCATTTAAATCACTATGAAGAAAAGCAGTCTTGATATTCATCTGCTCAACCTCTAAATCAAGACTTACAGCTAAGCCTAGAACCACACGGATAGAAGACATCTTTACAACAGGAGAGAACATTTTATCAAAGTCAACTCCCTTCTTCTCGCCCAAATCTTTAACAAATAACCTCACCTTGTACCTGTACACAGAGGTATGATTATCTTGCTTTACTCTGAATATCTATTTCTTTGATAAAACTTTCTTATCTTCCGGCAATCTCACTAAGTCATATGTATCATTCTCATGGAGTGACTTCATCGCATCTTCTATGGCTTCAATCTGTTGATCTTTGAGAGTATCTTGCATGGGTTCATCATAATTCTCAGGTTCTCCCATGTCATTCAAAATTACATACTCATCAGGAAAAAAATGCATGAATGTTTGCTTCTTCCTTGTAGATCTTCTAAGAGAGGTTTTAGGAGCATTCGAAGTAGCTACCTGAGAAGGAACTGGTTGCTGATCAACCACATATTCATAAACCGGAGCATCCATAACATCTACACCATAATGATCATTTTGATATTGATCATTATCTTCATCATTGTCTTGGATTCCTTCATGTGCAATAGGTGCCTTAGCAATAGAAACTGGATCAATATCAACTAAGCTCTCATTACTCTAAGAATCTATCTTCGCATCTTTGTTAATATCTTCAATAGTGTGGTCTTCAAATAATATTGCATCACGACTTCTAATAAGTTTATTATCAACTGTATCATAAAAACGATACCCAAATTTATCTTGACCATAACCGTTAAAGATGCACTGCTTAGTTTTGACATCCAGTTTCGTTCTCTCATATTTAGGAACATGCACACAAGCTTTACACCTAAAAACTCTTAAGTTATCATAAGAATCATCTTTGGCAAATCAAGCTCTGTCTGGGAGATCACTATCCAAAGCAACAACAGGAGACAAATTAATAACATAGGCAACAGTGTTAAGTGTTTCCGCCCAAAATGTATTTGGAAGCTTAGCCTCTGAAAGCATCCATCTAACTCTTTCAACTAGAGTTCTATTCATCCTCTCTGCCAAACCATTCAATTGAGGTATCTTGAGCGGAGTTTTCTGTTGACGAATTCTTTATCCCTTGCAATAGTTATCAAAGGGATCATAATATTCACCACCATTGTCAGTGTGAATACATTTTAATTTTTTCCCCATTTCTCTCTCACCTAAGGCTGAAATTCTTTAAACACGCCAAGTACTTGATTATTAGATTTCAAAGGATACACCCAGAGCTTACGAGAATTATCATCAACGAAGGTCACAAAGTAAAGTGCACCACATTTTGACTTTACTTTAAAAGAACCGCACAAATTAGAGTTTACTAGCTCCAATAAATCAGGCTTTCTTAGGGAGGATGGATATAAAAGGAAACCCTTTTCTGTTTTCTATCTAAATAATGGATACACCTTTTTTATCTTTGCTTATTTCGTTCCAGAAAGTAAATTTTTTTAGCCAAACACGTAATCCCCTTCTCGCTAATATGACTCAATCTTCTGTGCCATAATTCTGATAAAGTGTTACTTTCCACCAGATTTATGGAGTCATTAAGAATAGAGCCCTGTGTCATATATATATATATATATAACCAGAATTGACTCCCCGAGCCACTACTAACGAGCCCTTGGTGATCTTCCATTGGCCATTAAACAGGGCATTATGATAACCTTCATCGTCTCATCTTCCTGCGAAAATCAAATTGAAAGGAAAGTATGGAGTATGCTTGACATCTTGAAGAACTAACAGTGAACCATTATTAGTTTTCAAACAAAGTGTACCAACACCAAACACCTTAACTTCACTGGCATTGCCCATATTTATCACTCCAGAATCAACAGGAGTATAAGATGAGCATTTTTTGTCTTGGTATGACATGTGAGGTAGCTCTAGAATCTACTATCCAGATCGTCTCATGGGATACCAAATTGATGATTTTCATCATAAGCAAAAATAAGGTCATCTCGAATAATAGCAACAATATTGTTCTCGTTATTTTCAGTTTTATTTCCTTCTCTAATATTTTTATTCAAGTTGCGGAAAAACCTTTTGATATGTCCTTTCTTTCCATAGTGGCTGCATGTAATATTATGATATTTGGATCTTGACTTAATTTTACTTTTAACTCTATTCCTCGAGCCTCTTGTTCTATCTTTTCCTCGGTCTTGTGTAACCAAGATATTTGTTTGCGAGGATGAACCCTGAGATTTTCTTCTTACTATCTCGTTCACCACACCACTCTTGGCATATTTCATGGTCACCTTACCTCTAGAAGATAAATTTGTCAAAGAAACACGAAGAGTTTCCCAAGAGTCAGGCAGAGTATTAAGAAGCCAAAGTCCTTGTATCTCATCATCAAAATTAACTCCCATTCTAGACAGCTGATCGAGGATGCCTTGAAAGTCATTTATGTGATCAAGGATATGGGTGTCTTCCTTGTATTTAAAGGTCATCAATTGCTTTAGCAGGAACAACTTATTGTTCCAATTTTTTGAAGCATAAAGAGTCTCTAGCTTTTCCCATAATGATCTTGCATGTGTCTCGTTCGCAATATGATTTCGAACATTATCTTCAACATATTGTCGTATATATCCATATATTTGTTGGTTCTCGAAACCGCAATCATCACCAGATATACTCTCGGATTTATGAGCTGAAAAAATAGGTAGGTGCATCTTCTTCACGGATAACAGATCTTTCATCTTGCTTCTCCAAACATTATAATTTCTTCTACTTAAATATACCATCTTGCTCATATTCGCCTCCATTCTATAGTAGCCCAGATAAATAACCAAGGTCTGGTACCAATGTTATGTCGCAGAAGAGGCAAACCCGAAAATAAAGAAGATAATGAACACCAAATTTCAAGGTGAAAAATCTTTCAAATCGAGGGTAAAAACCACGGGATCACAAAAATCCTAAAAGCTCCACTATAGCAATAAGATGGTTACAAAAGTTCTCCAAATTGGCTACACAACAAGTGCCAAGCACAGAGTAACAATAGCAACAACTAATCAATTGAAGAAAGAGGAAAATCCACAAAAACGAAGCTACTGTTCGAGGCTCGAAATCAGATGCTATGGGCCTCCAAATCCGATCTCCACCGTTCAAAACAAAGACAAGATGTTCCAAACATTCGGTCAAATTTTATCTCGATCCAACGACTAACGAATTGGAAAACGTAATTTGAAATTGGCTGGTCGGAATAAAAGTTATGTATCATGAGTGTTGCTTTCTCTTAAAGCCAAAACCCACTCAAAATAAGAATAAACCCCGAATCTAATTTTGAATAGGAATGAAAACTAAAAGAGAATAGAATTAGACCATTGGGCATTTGGTTGGACAACATGGGCTCAGCCCAGCAATGTTCACCTATTATAACAAAACTCATTAAAATTAATATATTATTGCGCTCAAAACCAGTCTTGAAGTGAATGAATTAAAAAGAATCAGAATATAATTAGAATTTATAAATTTGTTTCGGTAATCATTAGGGATTTCGGGGTTGTTCTAGCTCTTTCCTTCCTACGTTTTCTGATAGGCTTTGATAGAAAGATCGTGCAGAATGGATCCTTCTTTTACTCTTTTGTTTAATCTTAGTTGCTATGGCTTATAAAAGAAGACTAAGAACAAGAAGAAAAAGGAGTGTGATTCTTTTCTTTTTAATACTTTTTTCTCGTTTGTTTATTTGTTTACCTTCTTCGCTTGTTCATCATGGACTCTTTTTTGTCTTTCCCATGTTGCAAAACGAAAAAAATACTTCATCCGTTTTAAAAAGAATAAATCTATTTTCGTTTTAATCTGTTTCATAAAAAATATTATTTTTGTCATGAAATAATATAAAGACAAGAACAATAATGCAAGAATAAGAGCAATATAGAGAGAGAATAGGAAGAGAGAGAAGTATTCTTATTAATACTTGGGGGTGATTTACAATGGGGTAAGACCCCTCTATTTATAGGAATAGGAATGACTTAGCTTCAAGCTAAAACTCTTAGACATTCACTCTAAATAGACTTCTATTTTATAACACTCCCCCTTGAATGTCTATTCAATAATGTGCCTCATAAAACCTTAAAACCAAAACCCATTGGGAAAAATTAAAGAAAGGAAAAAGAGTACACATGTTTGAATATGCGCCTATTGGTTGCCTCGTTAAAAACCTTGCAAGGAAAACCCAGTGGGAAAAAACCTTGTAAGGGAAAAAGAGTGCAACGCGCATTGACTCCCCCTAATGAGTACATCAATTTATATCCTTGAGCATTTGCATTCCAATCTTGTGCATCATCTTCAAAACGATCTTTGGTAGAGATTTGACAAATCAACCATATTGACTTAAATAAATATTCCGTACCTTGAAATCATCATTCTTGATAGATATGAACATCTTCATATAATGTCGTGGAATAACTCTTCAATATCTCCATAGATGCATTCTCAATGCCATCATGCTTATAGTTATAGCAAGATACATATGTACACAAATTGCACTTAGGATGTGGTACTTCAGGACCACGAATTGCATATGCTTCAAGCAACTTAAATCTTTCAAGTTAAGTCATATAAGCCATATAATAGACTTTAGATGCATATCAAGTTTTCCATGTCATGCTAAACAAATAAGATATTGAAAACTGATTATACATACCTTTGACTTTATACTTTCAAGTATTTGAACTATAGGTTCAAAACTACATGTCTTTCATATGGAATCAATTCTTCTTGAATTGTATCTCTTCCATTTAGTTACTTTCTTTGGGTCAGCAAATGCGTATAGCATGCTTTGCAATATGTTGCAATTGAATTATCCCTTTTATGAACTTCAGGTTCATATCATGATATTCGGGGATATACATATACAAATGATAATTCATCCCATGTAACCTTTTCTCAAGTGTTTATCATGTCTCCCCCTCATGTTAGTAAAGCTAACTTGTTTCCTCAACTTTGGGAAATCATCTTTGTGCATT
The DNA here is from genome assembly GCA_034376525.1 of Nicotiana benthamiana. NCBI lineage: Eukaryota > Viridiplantae > Streptophyta > Magnoliopsida > Solanales > Solanaceae > Nicotiana > Nicotiana benthamiana. The sequence continues at coordinate 41,592,199 of CM067340.1, read as the reverse complement.
ATTATGTCAATATACACGGCACATTAATAAGATGAAATTATTTGGTTCCTGACCCTGAACCACTTGTGAGGGGAGAATATAATATACTCTCGTATACAACGTATATCAAACTGATATATATAACTTTGTTCTCATAAGAAACAGTTTAGCTATTTAGTGGAAGCACTCAATAATTATCTTGCTAAACTTACTTTGATATAAACCAACTTATCAAGATGAACTATCTTGAGTAGAAAATCTGAAAATTATGCTCGAAGTTAGATTACTGAGCAATTTACCTCGCAAGCACCGGCCAGGCTGCGGGTCAATAACAATTGCGCATGTAACCATATCATAGATGCATCATATGTGGTATACATGGCAGGTGAATGGGCCCATATTCACCTTTGATATTTCCAGAATTTATGGGCTTCAACCCGAACTCTTTAGTTGGTCAGTTCATTAATGAGAACAAGTGATACAAGAGAATTCGTAAAGAACTTTCTAGTTCTTTAATATTCACCTATGTGAATTTGCACATCATACTTAAAATGAGATGGCTAACACGAATGTCAACTGAATAAACTATCAATATTGGTAAACTTCAAATTTACACCATGACATGTGCACTTATCAATAAACTTCAGGTTTATTATGACATGGGTTTTTATACCAATAGATATCCACTTTATTGTGGCATTCTTTCGTTTGTGTAGTACAAACTGGAGAACAAAGCGGGTAGCTTTTCATATGCAAATTAACCCGCTACAAGTTGTAGTAATAGGAGATATCAAAGCCTTCCTTTATTTATAGTCTCAATATAATCAATCGCTTTCGCGTGTACTTTGGAAACTGAATAAGTTTCTTTGAGACTTACTACAGCACAATACTCAATTGTGTTTCTCCAACATAGTAATAATTGGCTCTTCTAGAGCTCTCAATTAATTTTGTACTACCACAGATTCATCAACATCCATGTGGTGAATATCTTTCTTAAAGAGAAAGTTATACCATTATGGTCATGTCAAACTTATATGCAAGATATGTTTCTTGCATTATCGTTGCCTTTTAATAGTCATATTTCCAAAATACTTTGGCGTACAATAGGTACGTGACCAACGATCATTCATGCAATATATCATCTCAAACCTCCTTCTAGGGGTGAGTGTGGTATCATCTCAAACCTCCGTCTAGGGGTGAGTGTGGTATATTTAATACCAATTTCATGTTCATATTCTTCCAATAATGAATATGTATTCGTGAATAAGATGTTGTCACATTCACTTCGGGGATATGTGATTTTGTTATCCTTTTCAAATCTATAAATGCGTCAGGCATTTGATTTGCTATTCTTTGCAAATGGATAATCTTTTGTGCCTCTTTCACAAATAGAGGTATGTGGATCAAGATGAGATAATGATGCATTTTTCCACAAAATTTCCCGTTTGGTTTCACCAACTTCTCCCCCTAATTTTGGGAAAAGTGTCTCATCAAATTGACAGTCTGCAAATCGTGCAGTGAACAAATCTCCTGTCAATGTTTCGAGGTAGCGAATAATGGAGGGCGATTCAACCTCAACATATATTCCTAACCTTCTTTGCAGACCCATTTTGGTGCGGGATGGCGGTGCTAAGGGCACATATACTGCGCATCCAAAAATTCTTAAATGGGATATATTGGGTCCATGACCCAAAACCAATTGCAACGGGGAATATTTGTGTCAATTCGTCAGTCAGAGACGAAGTAGCATTGCTGTATGCAAAATGGCGTGAACCCAAACCAAAGTGGGCAGCCGACAAACTAAAATGCTGCATGCAAAATGGCGTGAACCCAAACCAAAGTGGGCAGCCGACAAACTAGCATTGCTGCATGCAAAATGGCGTGAACCCAAACCGAAATGGGCAGCCTCGTTTTCATGAAGAATTCAAGATTATTCTCATCTATTGTCTCAATATGATATCCATTTTGAATGATATCTTTAAAACTCAACAAGTTCCTTTTTGACTTGGAGGAGAACATTGAATTCTCTAAAATGGATTCTCAAAACTCAACAAGTTCCTTTTAAACTTGGAGGAGAACATTGATATCATTAAAACTCAACAAGTTCTTCTTAGACTTGGAGGAGAATATTGCATTCTCTAAGATAAACGTCATGCCTTTGGGCAGAGTTACAGTTGCTCTTCCGGAGCCTTCAATCAATTTAATTCCCATGGTTTGATATACAAAAGAAAATATACGAACATGAGAATAAACAACTTCAATTCGTTTGTGTCACATAATATTTTCAAAATCTGCTGCTAACAGTTGACTAACAAAATCATAATTGATTACTTTGCAATTTGAAAATTTTCAGCGTTTTTCATAAGACAATCGATTATTAAACACACAATCGATTGTTTGAACATAGACAATTGATTGTTAAACACACACAATCGATTATTTGTTATTTTTAAAAAACTTCAGATCACACTGTCTTAAGACAATCGATTGTTATGCATAGACAATCGATTGTTGGCTATTTTTGAAAATTTCCAGAACACACTGTTTCAAGACAATCGATTGTTAGCCAAAGACAATCGATTGTGGATGATTTTTGAAAAATTCCAGATTACACTGTCTAACGACAATCGATTGTTAGTCAACGACAATCGATTGTTGATCAATTGTTTTTCAACTTTAATGCGAAAATAGTTGATAATCGACTAGTTTTTCAGGCTAGTCGATTACCCCCATTGGAAAATAAAAGTTTTATTGATATTTGAGCATATTGAAGATATTCTAAAGAACTACTGCTAACATTGCATCATGAACTAACTAATACGAGCTAATGCTAATGACTATTAGTTTATTCACTAACTAATATAAATAAGTAGAACAAAATTAAATAACTCCATCTTCTTTCATCACGGATCCATCGCCGATTAGGTGGTCTATTTTGCCATCGGGTTGCTCAAAGAAGTCTGCCACATCCAGGTGGGTGATGTCCCCATTGTCGTCACAGACAAAATTTGTTTCAGGGCCTTTTCTCTTTCGAGATGCTTGATAAAGGTCAACCAAGTGTCTTGGTATACGGCAAGTCTTTGACCAGTGCCCTTTCCCACCGCAACGATAACATATAGTTTCTGAACCATTTGCCTTAGGATCTTCATGACCCCGTTTCTGCTTTCGGCGGTTATCTCTCTTCGGGGGTTGACGGACTTCATTGGAATTTCTTCCTTGTCTACGTCCCTGGCTATGACCCCGTTTATGGCCATGACCATGGCCCTTTTCATGTTTGGCATAATGAGAGTGCACCTTATCTGCTTCAGGCAGTGGTGTAGACCCAGTGGGTCGATTTTCGTGATTTCTCATGAGCAGGTCATTATTTCGCTCAGCCACTAGTAGAAGAGAAATCAGTTCAGAGTACTTTGTTAAGCCTTTCTCTCTGTACTGTTGTTGCAGTACTATATTGGAGGCATGAAACGTTGTAAACGTTTTCTCAAGCATATCATAATCGGAGATATTATCCCCGCATAGCTTCAATTTGGAAGTAATTCTGAACATAGCAGAATTATATTCAGAAACGGACTTAAAGTCCTGGAGCCTCAGATGAGTCCAATCATATCGTGCTTGTGGCAGAGTGACCAACTTCAGGTTGTCATATCTCTCCTTTAAGCCGTTCCACAAGACGAGTGGATCCTTGACGGTGAGATATTCAATCTTCAAACCTTCATCAAGGTGGTGGCGCAAGAAAATCAAGGCCTTCGCACATTCTTGGGTGGATGCTTTTTCTCTATCTTTGATGGTGTCTCCGAGACCCATAGCATCTAAGTGGATTTCAGCATCCAACACCCATGTCATATAGTTCTTGCCCGAAATTTCAAGGGCAACGAACTTTCTTTTCGTAATGTCAGACATAATCGAAAATTAAATTAGGAAGAGGGAAATACCTTAGATTTCTCGAGAATGGTTCTTGAGACGGTAGAGACTCGTGCTGATAACGTGTTATGAAATAATATAAAGACAAGAACAATAATGCAAGAATAAGAGCAATATAGAGAGAGAATAGGGAGAGAGAGAAGTATTCTTATTAATACTTGGGGGTGATTTACAATGGGGTAAGACCCCTCTATTTATAGGAAGAGGAATGACTTAGCTTAAAGCTAAAACTCTTAGACATTCACTCTAAATAGACTTCTATTTTATAACAATTTTTAAATTTAAAAATAATTTCGTTATAAAATTTCACTTATAGTCACACAAATATTTATAATTTTTTTTAAATCACAAATTTTAAAAGTTATTTTTTTATTTTATTTTTTTAATTATGTGCTCAGTCAAATTCGTTCAAACAAATTAAAACGGAGCACTTACTCCCTAAGACCTGCCCCCATTTAACATCCTTACCAACAGCAGTACCAACCCATATGCACAATTTACTCCCCTTTAGTACACATACTATTCACAACCTCTGGCAGATCAAAGCAACTCAAACATACTAAAATCAATGCATTAACTACCCAACCACCAGAATTAAAACCCCAACATCTACCAAAATTTTCCCCTAGCAAAAAAGCAAATGGAGTTTTCAAATTGCAGCAAATCTTGAATATGAGTGGTTTAGTATAAAGTACTCCATGGCAGCTCATAGTATTAGTTTATGAAAATTACACCCAAAAAAAATATATTAAAAAATGTCACATTCAACGCTGATTTCCTTAAAGTTCAAGACATATGAAGCTGCTATATTTTGACCAGATTCCCTCGTTTAAAAGGGCTAATTAATCTTCTTGTTTCTTTTCTCATGTGGAATATGACTTAATTTAAGTATAGAACTAAAAATTAGTCATAAATTAAAAGGGGCTATCGCCAGGGGATGGACAAGCGGACCTACAGGTTCTGCTGTCGAATCCAGCGACTAGAAGCGGATCAAAAATTTAAAGTTAGTGAGTTCGGCTTTTAAGATTTTTTGAATTCATTATATTATTAGAAATTATGGGTTCATATATAATATCTATCGAAATTTTAGTTGGTTTTTAGTTATAAATCTGTATTTCGTGTTGAAAGTTATGAATTTAATTGAACATATAACCGAAAGGTTGTATCCGCCCTATCAGTAAGGCAGCAACTTTGGTCCCGATACTGTATTTGTGTTAAGAAATTCAGTGAAAATATTAAATTTAGAAGTTATCGCACTTGAGGTCGCTGTTCAAGTCTGAAAGCAAACACAAAATTTATGTATTTCCTATTAGTCAACCTTATGTTACTACATGACATTTATTTATTTCCTATTATAGCCAACCTTATCTAAATTGCAAGTGGCTCACGGGATTTCGATTTTTTAATTTTATTTTGCTCAACAGGTACTCAATCAATTCAGTAAGAAAAATAAATTGTCGTCTCGAGTCTTTGTTGGTCTTTTACTTGGGGTCATTCTAATTTCTGCTCAATGTAATGGATTTTTTAAATTATTGTATTATCACTAGACCTGATATTACCTATGTTATAGGGTGGTAAAACAGTATTTACTTATCAAATACACCTATATTTAGTATACGCAATATTGAGGTTCAATTATAAAACCTTTGAATAAAAATGAGAATGAATCGAATATACCTGGCTCACCAAAATTAGGTGCAAAAACCAACCAAACTGACCATTGTAATGAAATCTCTTTGTTTGGACAAGAGAATGTATTCTCATTGTTGGATTAATTACAAGGATGATCATTCAACTTTTGTTTTATTGCACCGAAATTACTAAACTAATTTTCATAATGAACTATTTATCACGAAAAGCCATTAAACTATTTGTTGTAACAAAAAAATCGCTCAATGTTGCCTAAGTATCATAAAGTCACTAATGAATAATGATCGCTGCACCTTCTTGTACGTATTATATAATTAGTTCTTTTACAAAATACTTAGACAAAGTTGAGATAATTTTTTATTACAAAAAAATACGTTAGTGATTCCCTGTGAAGGTTAGGCAAAACTGAAATTGGTTGGTTATTGTTTGACTCAAAACTTGTGAAGTACCTTTTAACAATCAATCAAAAGAAATGAATGGGTAAATCATAGTCAATCCTAATTGATGATGGATCGAAAAATAGAATCAAAACATGAAAGTAATAGACAACAAATAATAATCGGAGAGTTTTATTGATTACAGAAATTTGCCCTGCCTCTCCTTAGATAGATTCAGGGAATTACAATCATATTACCCCTCATGGGTGGTCGAAAAATGGATATCCCCTTGCCCGTAGGTTCAAGGTTCTATTCATGGAGTTTCACTCTACGTTTTTCAGGTTGTCTCTGTAGTGGAGAAGAAGGCTGAGGCCGGAGCCCCTTTTTCATCTCTCTTACCTTGTATTTATAGTTGAAATTAAAGGAAACCCTCTGAATTTTTTACGATGGTCGTGGTCATGTAGGAGAGATGTTCTTTCGTCGTGGGGAGCCCTTGGCCTCGTCGCTCGTATTGGAAATGACAATAACGAATTGGAGTCGAGTCTGTTGACTAATCTCATGAATTGATTAGGACGAGGTCGTTACCGTCAAGGTCATATGGTCAAATTTTGACCAATACAGTTATGTTCATGATACTTTTGCAGCTTCTCGCTTAGCTTGGAATATGAAGAAAAAGAAGCCACTTTGAGGTATCGTGGAATCAACAACCGATACTTGCATAAGGATAGGTTGTCCACATTACACCCCCTTGGGGGCGGCCTTTTCCCAGACCTTGCATGTGTATTGGGAAAAATTGAGTTTACATATTAAAGTGGTATGGAGACGACGTGTCGTGACACTTGGACTGGTCAAATGGTCAAAGAGCGACAACTGGCAAAGAAGTACGGGGTGCAACAGATACGAGCAAAGAAAAAGGAAGAGGCACAGATACTTATTCAAATAACTCGGCGCCCGTACCTATTTAACTAATTTATATCCAAGAATCAAAGGGAATGAATCTGACAATATAAAGAATGCAGATACGGTATTTGCAAGATATCTATAAAAGGGAGATATCTGATCAATTGTAAGGACACAAAACACTATTGGAATACACTTTGATTTACTTGTTTTTCTCCTGATTATATTCTTGTTATCCAAATTACTCTCTTCTACATATTATTTCGATTATCAGTAACCCGTGTTATTCTAAATTTTGGCTTTGACTAAAATTTTATTTTTTGGTTAAATAGCATGATCACGGTATACTTTGTGTACCGAGTTTCCCTTTGTCTTTCAGGAAGCTTCACGACAGTGGCGAAGCCAGAAATTTCCTCAAGGGTGTTCAAAGTTCAAAATTGAAATAAGTAAAAAAAAATTCTGAAAAAGAGTGTTCAATATATGTTATGTATCTCTAAAACCTAATATTTACCTATATACGCAATGTAATTTTCCAATAACGGGTGGTCAATTGACCACCCTAAGCAAAGTGTAGCTTCACCCATGCTACTAGAAATTCGGCAAAGCCGACCAAGCTAAACCAACCAACTTTGGTCGATTTTCTTTGGTGCAAAAATACGTGAAATTATTTTTGAGTCCCGCAAAATTTATTTTTCAAGTTGGTCGGTTTTGCGCATTAAAATATGAAATCTAGGGAACCCAAAAATAAAGAAAAGAAAAGTATAAGAAAATTTTGGATTCATCTTTTAACCTGTAGAATAATTTGTTGGGCTTTAAGGTATTTAATTAATATATTAAATACTTAAAAGAGGGTGAATGGGAAACGGAGGGAAATAAAAATTTTGAGTGAAATTTCAAGTTCTCCCCTTGGCATATGGACATTGTCCCATATTGGAAGAGGAAGAGATTTTTATGGGTTTATAAGCAATTGCTCTTCTTCTAGCTCTTAAATAGTTGAGAAGAAAGCAAGCCTCACGCCGTCGTCGACATCGCTCGCTCGGCTCGACTTCGGGTTCGGGTTCGGTCAATTGATTGATTAACTTTTTGGACCACATTTATTTGTTAATAGTAAAATATTAACAGAAATGTGTTACTAAATATTTGTTAATAATAGAATATTAATATTAAATCCAATACATTTTTCTATTTTTGTATCAGAAAATTAACTACCCATCAATTTTTCCTCTGTATTTTTCCTCGTTATTGTTGAGTAAATAGCCATTTATGTAATGACATTTATGCTATGGACGTTTGGAGAAACATCCATTCTGAAGAGTTGCACCTCTTCAGATTCCAGCCCAAATTTTGCCTATAAATACAACACTATTCTGCTCAGAATTTCACTACGAATTTCTGAGTTTCTTCTCCTTTTTTCTGCATACTTTTAGTATAAAACAAAGCAAAAAGTAAGTGTGATTTGCTACTGATCTTTTTGTTCGCAGAAACACTGGCGTTTGGAGTAACACTACACCAGTGTGTAATTCGTTCTATCCTGAGAGGAAATAATCCATAACTTTGGGTGCTAGAAGGGGATTAAACTCCTTAAGAAGGCACTGTGAATTCAGTGGGCTCGAATTTTTTATAATCATTTCCGTTTATCATAATTTCTGTTTATATTAATTTATATTTCCAAAATTATTTTACAAATACAGTTTAATAACAAGCTTAAGGAATTTTATTTATATTTCTGTATTTGTATTATTATTTTTGGAGAGTAAAACCTTTGTGGTTTTGTACTCTATTAAAATCTATGTGATTTTAACGTTTGTGTCATTATTTTTACAGAAATAACTAATGAAAATGAGAACCAAGCTATTCCTATGGTGACTGGCAATGCTTCAACGAGCCGAACACTGGCAGCATTGGCACCGACGGAGAAACCCGAAAAATTTTCTGGGATTGATTTTAAGCGCTTGAAGAAAAAGATTTTCTTCTATTTGACTACCTTAAGTCTTCAAAAGTTCATATAGGAAGATGTTCCTGTGCTGGCCGATGAAACTCCTGATAATGAACACTTTCTCGTGACTGAGGCGGGGAAACATTCAGATTTCTTGTGCAAGAATTACATTCTTAGCGGGTTGGAGGATGCGTTGTATAATGTCTACAGTGGCGTGAAAACTTCAAAGAAATTGTGGAATGCGCTTGAAACGAAATACAAAACTGAAGATACCGGGTTAAAAAGTTCGTGGCTGCAAAGTTTTTGGACTACAAAATGGTAGATAGCCAATCTGTTATTACCCAAGTCCAAGAGCTGTTAGTGGTTATTCACGATCTCCTTGCTGAAGGTATAAATCAAATAAATATTGATGTTGAAAGTAGTAATCTTAGTATTCTTACTAACAGAAATTTCATTGAAGGTATTGTCATCAATAAAGCATTCCAAGTAGCAAAAATGATTGAGAAGTTGCCTCCTTTGTGGAAGGACTTCAAAAACTACTTCAAACACAAACGCAAGGAGATGTCCCTTGAAGATCTCATTGTTCAATTGAGGATTGAAGAGGACAACAAAGCTGCTGAAAAGAGAGGCCGTGGAAGTTCACCAATAATGTGGGCAAATATTTTTAAAGAGAACAAGAAGAGAAAGAAGGCTTCTGGTCCGAAATACAACCCAAGTAAGAAGTGGTTCAGTGAAAACTGCTACAACTGCAGAAAACCTGACACAAATCTACGGAGTGCCGTGCTCTGAAGAAAGACAAGAAGTTCAGTCAAGAAAACGTAGTTAAAAATCATGATGATGTTGATGACTTATGCGCCATGCTTTCCGAATGCAACTTGGTGGGCAATCCTAAAGAGTGGTGGATTGATTCTGGAGCCACTCGCCATGTTTGTGCTGTCAAGGAAGCTTTTGCTACTTATGCTTTATTGGACCCGATGAGATAATTTCCATGGGAAATGCTGCAAAGGCCAAGATTGAAGGATATGGGAAGATTTTTCTCAAAATGACTTCCAGCAAAGTCGTGACTTTGAACAATGTCCTTCATGTTCCCGAAATTAGGAAAAATTTAGTCTCTACTGGACTTGTTGTTAAGAACGGATTTAAGTGTGTTTTTATTTCCGATAAGGTTGTAATAAGTAAGAATGAAATGTTTGTTGGAATATGTTACCTTATCGAGGTCCTTTTCAAGCTGAATGTAATGGTTGTGGAAAATAATAATAAAGTTTTTGCTTCATCTTACTTAGTTGAGTCAAATGAATTATGGTATATACGTTTGGGTCATGTTAATTATAAAACCTTACGGAAAATGATTAATTTGAAAGTATTGCCTAAATTTGAATGTGACAAATCAAATGTTAAGTATGTGTGGAATCCAAGTATGTTAAACATCCTTATAAGTCAGTTGAAAGGAATTCAAATCCTTTAGACTTAATTCGCATAGATATTTGTGACATGAAGTCAACCATCCCGCGGTGGAAAGAAGTATTTCATAACTTTTATTGACGATTGTACTAGATATTGCTATATTTACTTACTTAATAGTAAAGATGAAGCAGTAGACGCATTCAAGCAATACAAAAATGTAGTTGAAACACAACTTAACAAGAAAATCAAAATGATAAGAAGTGATAGGGGTGGTGAATATGAATCTCCTGTTGAACAAATATGTTTAGAATATGGAATTATTCATCAAACAACGGCCCCTTACATGCCCCAATCCAATAGGATTGCAGAAAGAAAGAATCATTCATTAAAAGAGATGATGAACACATTATTGATAAGTTCTGGGTTGCCACAGAACTTGTAGGGAGAAGCCGTTCTTATGGCTAGCCGAATACTAAATCGAGTACCCCATAGCAAAACACAATCAATTCCATATGAAAAATGGAAAGGAAGGAAGCCCAACTTGAATTATTTTAAAGTGTGGGGGTGTTTGGAAAAAGTGCAAGTTCCTAAGCCCAAAAGGGTAAAAATAGGACCGAAAACCGTTGATTGTCTTTTCATAGGATATGCAACTAATAGTAAAGCATATCAATTTCTGGTTCATAAATCAGAAAATACCGACATTAATAATAATACGGTTATAGAGTCAGATAGTGCTGAGTTCTTTAAAAATATATATCGTATAAAAAGGAATGTGAGTCGATTGATGAAGGATCTAAACGACCTCAGGAAGAAACAAAAGAAAGTACCATTAACCAGGAGGATCCAAGATGCAGTAAATGTCAAAGAATGTCTACTTCATTTGGACCAGATTTTGTGACTTTCTTATTGGAAAATGAGCCTCAAACATTTAAAGAAGCTATGTCTTCTTAGGAATCATTGTTATAGAAAGAGGCAGTCAATAGTGAAATTGAATCCATACTGAACAATCATACATTGGGATTGGTTGATCTTCCTCCTGGAATAAACCGTTGGGTTCTAAATGGATATTTAAGAGGAAAATGAAAGATGATGACACTATTGACAAATATAAGGCAAGAGTTGTTGTAAAATGGTATAGACAATGAGAAGATTTTGACTATTTTGATATATATTCTCCAGTTACAAGAATTACGTACATACGAACGTTGGTAGCGTTAGCTGCAGTTTATGGTCTTAAAATTTATCAAATGGATGTTAAGACGGCCTTCTTAAATGGAGAGTTGGAGGAAGAAATTTACATGGAACAACCTGAAAGGGTTTATGGTTCTAGGTAAAGAAAAGAAGGCCTGTAGACTTGTTAAGTCCCTTTACGGACTAAAACAAGCACCCAAATAATGGCATACGAAATTTGACCAAACAATATTGTCAAATGGGTTTAAGATAAGCGAATGTGATAAATGTGTGTACATTAAAAATGTTCCAAATCACATAGTCATTATTTTCTTATATGTGGATGATATGCTCATAATAAGTAATGACATTGCCAACATAAAGGCTACTAAGTATATGCTAACTAGCAAGTTTGATACGAAAGACTTGGGAGTTGCTGATTTAATTCTGAGAATTAAGATCCATACGACTTCTCAAGGTCTGGCATTGTCACAATCTTATTATATTAAGACAGTACTTGAAAAATTCAAGCACTTGGGCTTTAAAATTGCAAAGACTCCAATTGACATGAATCTTGCATTAGCAAAGAACAAAGGCTAAAGCATATCATAATTGAATTATGCTATTGTGTTGGGATGCTTAATGTACATCTTGAATTTTACATGACCAGATATAGCTTGTGCTATAAGTAAATTGAGTCGATATACGAGCATTCCAAGTCAATCTCATTGGATAGCCATGAAACAAGTTTTGAGGTATTTAGTACATACCCAAGACTTTGCTTTGCACTACAGTAAATATCCTGCAGTTAGTGAGGGATATTGTGATGCAAATTGGATCACCAGATCAACTGATTCTAAGTCCACAAGTGGATATGTATTACTATTGGTGGAGGAGCAATATCTTGGAAGTCGTCCAAACAAACTTGTATTCCCCCCTCTACAATGGAGGCTGAGTTCATAGCCTTGGATAAAGCCTGCGAAGAAGCTGAATGGATTTGAAATTTCTTGAAAGATATTCCATTTTTGCCCAAATCGTTGGCACCAATATGCAAATATTGCGATAGTCAAGCGGCAATCGGAAGGGATGGAAGCGTTATGTATAACAATAAATCTCATCATATACGACGAAGATATAAAAGCGTTAGACAATTACTCTCTAGAGGAATTATCACGATTGACTATGTAAAGTTAAGTGATAATGTGTCGGATCCACTTAAAAAAGGCCTAACTAGAGATGTAGTTGAGAAGTCTTCAAGAGGAATGGGACTGTGGCCGAGATCAATTCATAGTGGCGGTAACTCTACCTAGAAGACTGGAGATCCCAAGATCTAGGTTCAAGGAGATCAAACAAAGTCATTTATGACGGTTCAACATTGTCTAAACTTTTGGTCCATTATCGTGATGAGACAATGTTCTGTACAAAGGATAAAGCATTAAGACTTTTTAATGATTTCTAAGTTTGATACGGGGTATATCAAATAGTGTATCTACGGGATGACACGTTTAGGAATCACCTATGTAGGTGTGAAGTGTTAGCCGCTTCAAGGAGAACTTTGTAAGGCCAGTTCTCTACGCACTTATGAAACCAGGCGGTGTTCATGGCTGAAATGAACACAACAATGAGAACCAAAGACGGTTAAGGGTTGATTGTGTGACTTGTGGTTGTCTAGGTATACACAAAAGTTCAACGGTTCCAATATATCAAATCTACTGATTGATCGAGTATATCCGACATAAGTTCACTACGGAAAGTTCAAAGGGAAACCTACTTATCCAAATGTAATTAATCCTTACTTGCGAATGACACAATTTTTCATGCATACTTCCGTGATATAGCTATTCCCCATTCATGTGGGGGATTGTTGGATTTTTAAGGTATTAATTAATATATTAAATACTTAAAATAGGGTGAACAAGAAATGGAGGAAAATAAAATTTTTGAGTGAAATTTTAAGTTCCTCCCCTTGGCATATGGACATTGTCCCATATTGGAAGAGGAAGAGATTTTTTATGGATTTATAAGCAATTGCTCTTCCTCTAGCTCTTAAAGAGTTGATAAGAAATCAAGCCTCGGGCCTTCGTTATCGTTGCTCGCTCGGCTCGGCTTCGGCTTCGGATTCGGATTTGGTCAAATGATTGATTAATTAACTTTTTGGACCAAATTTATTTGTTAATAGTAAAATATTAACAGAAATGTGTTATTAAATATTTGTTAATAATAGAATATTAATGTTAAATATTAATAATAAATCCAATCCGTTTTTTCTGTTTTTGTAATAGAAAATTAACTACCCATCAATTTTCCCTCTTTATTGTTGAGTAAATAACCATTTATGTAATGGCATTTATGCTATGACCGTTTTGCAGAAACAACCATTCTGAAGAGCTGCACCTCTTCAGATTCCAGCCCAAATTTTGGCTATAAATACAACACTATTCTGCTCTGAATTTCACTATGAATTTCTGAGTTTCTTCACCATCTTCTGCATACTTTTAGCATAAAACAAAGCAAAAAGTAAGTGTCATTTGATGGCGTTTGGAGTACCATTACACCAATGTGTAATTCGTTCTATCCTGGGAGGAAATAAACATAACCTTGGGTGCTAGAAGGGGATTAAATTCCTTAAGGAGACACTGTGAATTCAGTGGGCTCGAATTGCTTATGATAATTTCTGTTTATGTCATTTCTGTTTATCATAATTTCTGTTTATATTAATTTATATTTCTATAATTATTTTACAAATACAATTTAATAACACAATTTTCAACTTGTATATTTACCATATTTTATAGTTTGCTGGTACCACAATAGGAGCTCCGTATCGATCACGCTGATTTCTGCCAATATAAACTTTTTGATTATAATAATTGAGTGTCTCTAGTTTCAAGTATGTGATGGCTCATCACACCTAGTGGCGTATACAGAATATTGCGCATGTACAGTCGATCTGTAGTCACAATTTAACTTTTAAGTGGGTTTGAGATTTTATGCAAGTAATATAGATTTATAGTCATAATTTGACTTGTAACATTTTTTGCAAGAATTGTTCGAGTCTAAGATGTGATCGTTACGATGAATACGACATACTCCAAAATCCTACAAGTTTCTTTTAAAGACCATTGCATTTGTTGAACTTGTTATAATAGCACGGACTAGCCAATTTTTGGATTGGTCATTCAAAAGTAGCTAACTATTTGTAAATCATTGAAAAATAGTTACTATTTTGCTGTAACAGGGGCCGGTCCAGCATAATATAATGAAGATCGGTACACTTCTATATGAACTTCCAGCATATTATGATGGAACTCCAACAAGCGGAAAGTTCCAGCATAATATATTGGAGATTGGAGCACCTGTGTATGAACTTCCAGCATATTATACTGGACCTCCAGTATATTATGCTGGAGTTCTAGTATACTTATGCTGGAACTTCATTATAATATGCCGGAGTTCCAGTATACTTATGCTGGAGTATTTCCCGAATTTTGAATAATGTTTTCGTTCAGATTTATCTTTACATAAAAAGTGGTTGAATTTCGATTACTTTTAAAACTATGACTATTTTTAAATAACCACTTGTAAATCTGATTATTTTTAAATTTCTCTCGTTGAACTTGCCCAATTTTAGAGGATAATTGCAAATCTCTAAAGTTAATTATGAAAATTTCTGATTTGGTTATTAGAATACAAATAAATGGGCCAACCTTAGCAGGCCCAAGTGAAAATAGGCCCATAGTCGGCACAAAGCATTATTTCACTTTGGGCCTCAAATTCTGGGGCTGTGCCGGTTACGATATCTCTACCCCAGGGTCGAATGGGCAGACCGACTTGAACTGGACCATAAAAAATACAGTCATTTTTGTTACTCCCTCCGTTTTAATTTGTTTGTGGTATAATTAAAATTTTATTTAAAATAAATATTTATATTTTAGAGAAATTTTAGGGATTTTTCTTGGTGGCTAAGTCATGCTTTCCCTATAAAAAGAGGGGTCCTATTATATTGTAATTGATCACAAAATCAAAATTCTCTCTACTTTTCTCTGCAATACTTTTCTTCTTCTTCTTTTATTGTTTCATAACACGTTTTCTTCTTCTGAATTTAAGGTAAGTATTTTACCTTATTTTCTCTTTTAAATTCTTGACATTTTATAATTTGATTTTAAATATAAGCAAAGACAATAAATTTTGATTGTAACTCTAACGGAATTTGAAAGAAATTATAACCGCCCAAAGTGGTAAAACTTCTGTGTCTTATCATGATCAAATTCATGTATGATTATGGGTAAATAATTAAAAACCCATCTCATTGGATTTGCTCCATTCTCATTCCCTTAAGAGAATATAATAGCACTATGTGATAAGTCCGAAAGAAGATAAAATTATGGGGTCAATCCAGAATATCCATTCAGCCACATATTCATCGCTCAAGCCAAGGATTTTCCACAAGAATTATTATGATTCTGGTACCTATGCCATCAGTATTATATTTTCATGGAATTCAAATGCAACATCTTCAAGAATTTTGATAACATTGCACCAACTCTTAAAGTATTTTTGCTATGGTTCAAGCCTAGAATATATTAGATGAAATGCTTCAGCGATTCCTACACAGCAAAGGTATTCATGTTCCATAGGCCAGTAAAGATAATTAATGGAAAAACCCGGGCACAAGTAGAGGCATCATTCTGGTGAAAATTTCCCGTGTCCATTTTATCAATGGAGCAAGAATATAGTAAGGCACAAAGAATCCTTTTCCAGTAAAATAGGTGTATCCTAAAGAGATATGGCCAAAATATTGGGCAAGCTGGAATTATACAAACACTCATCCTTACTGGGAAAGAGTCCGAGAAGCAGTAAAAGAATATCAAACTCCATACGAAGTCATCCGAGAAAAGATCACTCATGACATTTCCAGATTAAAGTTGCGGATTACATCTCTCAATCCAAAGGAGAAAGAACATATCGGAGAAGGATCGCCAAGTTCCACGCATTAGTACACAAGGTCTTTGAAAAGATGCCTAGAAGACAACCCTAGAATCAATGAAGGTTAATTATCTAAGTCCATGCTAATCCCACCATAATCCTTCATTACCTACCAAAAAACCCTCAAAAATATCCTACCCTATCCAAGACAAATTTTCACATCTTTCCATACTATCCGGGCCCCACTTCCACTTGTTTTCACATGCTTCCACATGCCTCCACATGCTTCGTCACATGAAACATAATATTTTCACATGGCGTCACATGCTACCTCATCTTTTCACATGCTACACCATGTATATTTCACCCCTTTCACATATTTTCAGATGTTTTTAGTTGGTTTGTCTAAAGTCCTTTACATGCCAAGAAGAACCCATATGTAGATAAGTTTGCCATGTAAGATAGGTTTATTTTGAAAGTTTGTCTTGTAATAACCTCCTGGCCCTATATAAAGGAGGCATTGTAATAATGGTAGGATCATCTTGTAAACTTTGTAAATCTTTTGTGATATATCACATATGAGTGCTTTCTATATTTTCCTCTTGTTCTTTCTTTCAAATGGATGGAAAATCCGGTCCATGTATGAAAATAGAGTAAGAATACTTTGTTAAAGTTAGATTATTGTAGTGTGAAAGTTTTCTGAGTTATGAACAACTAACGTTGGTTATAGTACAAAAGTTTTCTGAGTTGTATAACTTGGCAAGCTGTCCCTTATGGGTTGTTTAAGCCAGCCCCTTTTGTAGGGAAACTTTCGTATCTATGATATAGCTTACTTTCTTGGAGTCTTACTCTGTTCTTTATAATTAATGTAGTATCAGAGCCAGCCCATCCTTTCGGAGGGAAGAATAGTTTGCTAAATATATCTGAGTCATTTCCATCATACTCTTCCCTAGCAAAATGGAATATGTCTCCTACTCTATACAAAACTCTGTCCAAAAAATATGTTTACCTCTATGAAGTAGATATCCTACCCGATGAACAAAAAGTATCCTCCACTGAACTACCCCTCAAAAACCCCTACTCAGCTTTCGCCAAAAAATCCTTGGCTTGAGCGATGAATATGTGACAAAATGGATATTCTGGATTGACCCCATAAGACTTGAGAATAGATCCTCTATATTGCCGGAAATCTTGGAGCTCATAATAAGTTCTTCTTTCCATAATAATTGACTGATCAAAGGGATCCATGATGTTGAACAACTCCGGTGGATGATCTGCTGGCTTTAGTGTACTTGTTCCTTGTGCATTCGAAAATATGAAGATGTGGCTGATTATCTTCTGTTTTGTCTTTATTTTTGCGGGTGAAACTTTCTTTGAGAATTCTTCTGGTCGAGATAGAAAATCTATGAGAATATTATCCTTGAGCATTTTTCTTGAGCATTTCTGTGAGTGGTGAAATGTATGTAGAGATATTTAGAATAAAATCTCTTACATAATTTATTACACCCAAGAGCTGTTGGATCTGCTTTATTGTGAGATTGGTATCTGGGAATTTGAGCAATTCTTGACTTATATGCGGTCCTGGACTGTATTCCCTTTGGCAAAGTGCATTCCGAGAAAATCAATCTCCTTTTGAGCAAGAACCATTTTTTTTGCAGAAAGCATGATCCCGTACTGTGTTAGTAATTCCTCAAATTGACGAAGCAAGTTGACATGTTCTTCCAATGTATCACTAAATAACAGGATGTCATCAATGTAGACTAAAGAGGTATGGAGGATGTGTTGGGAGATTTTTATCATGGCTTTTTGGAACAAAGAGGGTGCAGTTTCCAACCAGAAGGGCATGACTTTCCTTTGGAAGTGATGATCGGGGATGCAAAATCCCGTTTTGGGTCTTTCTTTAGGGAGGATTCCTAATTGCCAAAATCTAGATTTTAAATCAAACTTGAAAAAATATTTGGCCTTGGCTAAATGGGAGAAAAGGGTAAGTTTATTTGGGATAGAGAACTTATCATCTTGGAGGAAATGGTTAAGTGGCTGGTAATTGATAATTAACCTAAGTTTTCCTCTTGTCTGTTCAGCTTTTTTGTTGACATAAAATGCTTCGCATGCCCATTGTGAGTCTGATGGATCTATCATATCAAATTCCAAAAGTTCTTCACATTCTTTCTTTGCAAGCTGAAGATGGTCTGGATTCATCCCTGAACGACTGGCTTTTGTTGGATTGATATTTTCATTCTTTTTGAAAGGGAGCTTGATAAAAAACTCTTCGTTTTTCCATAATGGGCATTTCCCTTTCTTTATAAAATCCTTTTGGGACTCAACACATGAATATTTAATGAGATTTTCCTCAATCTCTTTGATTTGTTCATCGTTGATGATTTGGAATAGCCTTGGAATCTCAGAATAAGTTTTGAACTAGTTTTTAAAAGCTATCCCGTTAGACCTGATCTAGAGTTGATCTCTAAGTTGTCTGTATATGTCGAACCCAATAATAAGATCCTTTCCTGGTACATCAGATCCTAGCAGCTTGGTTCTGCACTTCAATCTTGGAAAGAACTCAATTGTGACCGAGTTCTTTGTGATGACAATTGTGGTAAAGAATGCATTTGATGCAGTGTTGAAATCCTTAAAATGTGTCACCCATTAATCATCAGGGAGAACAACAGAATTTATGAGTGAAGAAGCAGGTCCGGTATCGATGAAAGCAATAAATCGAGTTGGTTTATCCCATTTGGATGAATAGACCTTTAGTTCTACTTGAGGAACGACTGTGAGAGTGTTGTTCTCCTCTCGGTCTTCGATCACTGGTTCTGAAATTCGGTATTGCTCATTGACTTGATCTTCATAGATATCAAGAGAGAATAAAGTTTCTTGATTAGGTTCATCATCTACAGAGAATATGGATTCACAGTCCTCCTCCTTTCCAAGATGTATGCTAGTGTAATCTTCAATCTCTTCAAGGAGTTTGATAGATCTTCTTGATTGTGGATAATTTTTAGTGAAATGTCCAATCTTATGGCAAATAAAGCATTTGTTCCTCTTGTGAAAATTTCCTGGCCTTCTGCGCCTGAAATATTTTGTGCGTCTCTTGGACCTTGATTTTTCGTCTAGAATTCTTGGCCATCTGAACCTCCTAGATTCTCTCCTTCGTCTGGATGTGCGACAGGAACATTCGATCCGGTGATTAGATCAGATTTGCGGCATGCTTTGTCAAGCGCTGTCTTATGCTGGATAATTTGCTTTAGGGCTGAGTGCTTTGTACAAATATCATCCAATGCAACAAAAATATCTTGCCTGATGTGATCAATTTGTGATACTGTTATGAACTGAAACTTTTCTTCAATGATTGTAATGGTTCGGTTTACCAACAACTTTGGAAGGGAAGAGACAAACGCTTGCTTTAGATTTATGTCTCCACTAATTTCAAAGTATATATTCACCATTTTGAAAATGCCTGTCAATTTCGTTTCTGTCGAATGACACACACTTCATCTCAAAGAGTTGTCTTCGCATTTTCTCATGTCTTTGGCCAGTATCTCTATAGAAAACTTCATGTAGGATCCTGATGTTGAAGGCAAAATCTTGGGAAGAAAGAAAAGTATTTTTTTCTTGAATTCCAAGTGAGTTCCACAAGGAAAAACTGGCTAAAAGTTTTTTCTCGCCATGTTTAACTCTCTTTAATACCATTGCAGGTAAACACACATGATGAGTATAGAAGTTGTAGATGCAGTGCATGGATGATAAAAGAGGATTAATACTTTCAAATAACAGGTCTAGAACCTAGTTCTTGTACCAGAGGTTAATAGTTCTGTGTATTCTTTTATTCACATCTTAAAAGGGTACAAAACACAACTGCCATGTCATCCAACTTTTTAAATTATGTTGTCACGTCTCTTCACTTCAAATCGTTTCATCTCCCTCTGAAACGTTGCACTTACTCCACGCCCAACTGCCATTTTAGAACCGATCCCTATCTCTCTCTCTTCATAATTATTCATTCTTAATAAAAACCCCCTCTGTTCTCCAAACCACAAGTCCTTCATTAGATCTTCCCAAGACACCTTCACTCTATCTTTCTAATGGCTGGTACAAACTCTGACCTCCCTGCCTCAGTCATACATTTTACTAAACTATCGAGTCCTCAGCCCGTACTGAGCCTTCTTTAACCACTCTTACCCTTCCCACTAAAATCACACCTCACCCAGATTCCCCATCTCTCTCCATTTCAGAAACCCCTAAAATTATTGATTCGTCCTCTCTATCTTCTGAGGTTCCCACTAGTCAAAGAACAAGTAGAGAACAAGGTTATCACAGAGGGTTCTGCCATTGTTGCTACAGATTCCGTGGTGGCAGCAATGCCGATTGAGGAATAAAATGTTGTTACAGTCTTTGTGGTGTCTGCTGATGGTGTACTACATGAGATCATCTCTCAAAAAAATTAGGTATAGGGTATGGGGGACGAATGGGCCACTGTAAGTGTTGAATACGTTGCACTAGTAGAAACTACTTGGCCCTCACATGAGGAACCTGACCACTATCCGGAGGACCCAAGTCAGGGTTCTCATTCCATGGACAGTTCTACTCCTGCATTCACTGTTGTGCCTTTGGACATACAGGCACCTGAGATAAGGTCCAATGATGAGGAGGATTTAGACAACCTAGCTCTTGATGCATTCATAGTCAAGCGAAAGGTGGTTTCCACTCCCGAGTCTTCCACCGAACAACCCACTACCAGGTTGCAAGCTAAGGTGGCCTATGATTCTTCCCTTAAAAAAGAGCAAAAAAGTAATAAGAAGCATAGAAGGAGGTTGGTGAAAGATAATGTGCCAGTATGTGTTGAAGAAATACATATGGTAGAAGTGGAAGACGAAACACTAGAGGGACTTGGTTCATTGGTGAGACAGTCTCAGAAGAAGAAGTAGCCCGCTTTAGTAGAAAGAGTTTCAATCCCTAGTTCCAAGTTGAAGGATGTATTGAGTGAGTTCTCGATATCTGATGAGGATGTATTAGTCAAAACCAAAGGAAATGATAAATCAAGTGGTGGGAAGTCTGGCAAACTAAAGTTTGAAATTGATCAGGAACCTGGTTTTGTGAAAAGATTGAGAAATGAAGTCAACCTTGGTTCAGAACTCCTGAGGCACCAAAAGGTTCTGCTGGGTCATACGTTTGACCCAGTAATCTCTGAGATGGCTGGTATGCGAAATTTTTTTGAAATGGTTGAGTTTCAATGATGGGGACATCTATTCCAAATAGATGCACCTAAGGCATATGCGAATGAGGTACAAAGCTTCTTTGTTAGCCTCTTTTCCGTTAAGACCGACCACATCTGTGCTTTGGTGAATGAAGTAGATACTGTGTTCGATGTAAAGTTACTTGGAGAAATTCTTAAAGTTCCTACAGTTGGTATGTCAGTATAAAGGATTTGTGTTAGTTTAACTTTAAAACTGTCGTGTTAAAAGACAACGCAAACCAAAAGGGGGACCAAATCCATAAGAAGGCATTACTCCCTGTCTATCAGCTGCTTTTCGAATTAGTAAACAAAGTTCTATTGCCTCGAGCGGAGAGGAGGTCCGTGACTTCTAAGTCTGACATGTTCTTGATGGAGCAAATGGATAGCTTTACTCTTGTAAGCCTACCCGCTATTATGATTGAATACATACAAAGTTACCCACCTTCAAATATGGTAATCATGGCCTTTCGGATGAGTTTTTGCTTGCACGAGTGTTTAAGTTATTTGAGGTTCCACTGGGGCAAGGCAAGGTGGGAACCAAGAAGTAGACTTTATCACAGACAATAATGGAAGAATGTGAGTGCATATAAAAGAATGGAGGGGGGGGGGGTAGGAAGTACATCAACCGTCTCACAGCTTATTAATTCTCAAAACAGTGCAACTGAGGAGATTTGTCGGTTGAAGGCTAGGAATGCTATCCCGGAAGGTTAGAAAGCCTAAGGGGTTCTGACATCAAATGATGAAGTAGCTCGTTTGACAATAGAGAATGTTGATCTCAGGGCGCAAGTAGAGAACCTGAAAGTTGAACTGCTCAATGAGCAAAAGTCGGTCAATGCCTAATTGACCTTGTTCTCCAAACACTTGCTGCAGTTTCCAAACCCTCTACTCCTAGTGCCCCCTAAGTATCCCATTAGTGACCAATTTTTGGAAATGTTCTTTAAGTTTTTTTTGGCAGATATTTTGTTTTGTTTTATTTTTTTATGTAGTTGGGATGAAACAGTACTGCTCCCGTCTTAACAGTCCAATGTTGCCTTTGCTTTTTAAGCAAAGGCATATTAAATTTTATTAATATAAAATCTATCCTTTTTTATTATCTCATTTCTTAAATTCTATGTTTCTCTTCTGTATCGTGTTGTGTGCACATATGTGGCATGAGTTAGCTCGGCTAGATTTCTTTATGTTGTTTATATGTTTGTGTCTTTTTAATGATTCCAAAAAAGGGGAATAAATAAGTGTAGATAATGAGAAATAAGGAAGGCATAAAGTCAGGGGAAACTTGTGTTCTCCTTTACTTAATCTGGTTCTCCTTGCTCTAAATCCATGTTATCAATGTTAAGTTTTTCATCATCAAAAAGGGAGAAATTGATAGGTTTTCAATGTCTTTGCCTTATGTTTTGATGATCTAACAAACTTACTGTCAAGGACCAGATAGGGAACCTGACACACTTGGACTATACTGCAAGTTAATAGATTCCAGCTAAATGTGAACTGTTATAGCTTCAGGAGATAGGAAATCAAATAAGGATCCAATACCCATATGGTTCCCTTATAGTAGTACAAAGTCAATTGGACACAACTGAAAGTGATGTGACCGCCTGCATTGTTTCTGCCTGCACTGCACTGTTTCCAGTGTCCACTTATTCCTTAACCAACTAAAGTGCTTACATCATTTCAAGTGAAGTCATCGAGGTGTATCAATAATGAGTTTATATCAAAACATCACTTGAACATTTCTGTTTCTCATTCAATCCTTTTGCAAAACAGAGAAATTAATTCTCACGAGCTTGAAGAACAAAGTTAAACGCTACTACGGACCAGTTCCTAAAGTTAGTATTGTGTTGTCCTTTGTTGAGTTGTAGCTTTGTGATGTTCTTATTGTATCTCCTAAACTGCTTAGCCAAAAGTGTTGATTAGGAACCCTCTTCTAAAATCGGTAAACTCTCTGAGTTATGTTGTGACTAGGTTTAGTCATAAGTTAAAGTGTTTGTGACTAGAGAGTGACAAAGTGGCTTGTGATAAGAGTATCACAAGTTAGTTAAACTCTTTGTATCTAATGAGTGGCAGAGTGGCTTGTGGCGAGAGTAACACAAGTTAGTTGAGTTGAATTCTTTGTAATGGAGTCATTACAAAGTGGCTTGTAATAAGTATTTACAATTTAGTGAAGTGGAAAGCCTACAACTGTAGGTCGTGGTTTTTGTCTCCTTGAGTTTGGATTTTTCCATGTAATAATCATGTGTCTCATTTACTTACAGGTTTATTAGCTTTCTTAGCATAATCTCATAGAGGAACAGGTACTCTACTAATTGGTGGACTCCTACAAACTAACACCTTCCTCTACTGACACATCCTCACCACCAGGGGGAGGTACTACAGAAAATGGGGTGGCGTCTGAAATCTCTTTGAGGGAACGATGTGTTCTAAGCACGTCGATGGCAGATGGTATATTGATAAAACAAAAGAACAATGAAAAGAAGAAGGTGAAGAGAAAAATCACGGAAGTAGAGCTGAAAATACGATAAGAGATGGCCAAAGAAGATAACACATACACTAGAAAGAAAGCGATTGAAAGTTCTTGGAAAACCAAACCCTTATCTATTTATAAGGTTTGGATGGCGCCAGAATTGAAGAGAATGAGTGACACTAAAATCGAAGCAACAAGCCAATTGGTCTCTTCCTCGGAAAGATGCGTAATGATGACGCACGTGAGAGTGACGTCACTTCCCAATATACTACGCTAGCCGGAATACCGTAGATTACGCTGATTTCGGTATTTAATCAAACCATTACAATCTAACAGCCAAATGTCTCCATGGGAACGGGCGACGTCCGCTTATCAAGGATGCACGGGCCGTGACCTCAACAAGTGGAGGGACTAACTGTATGGGTCCAAATTTGGCCACCACGACCATTATCGAGTGGGATGAGGAACGAGGTTATCGTGACGCGCCGTCTAATGATCGTCGTAGTGAAAGGTAACGACTGAGGGAGGGCGGTCGTTGCATAACGTCCATGACAGTGCCCACCTAGTGGGAGACATTAAGAATATACCTTTCGAATATTCTCTGTGTTGTACTTTTAGGATTTTTTTGGGGTTGTCCCTTATAAATAGAAGGGCGAACACTTTGTATAGGGGGTATCTAAGATTGAAATAAAGAACAGTCTTGTTTATCGGAGAAAATCCTGAGATTTTCCAATCATCCCACACTTATTCTCCCTTACACCGATTGCATCTGTGATAGTTTTACTTATGCATTTAAGTCTTCGCATTTATGAGCTTTTATTGGATTTGAATAGACTTATTATATCTTTCATCTTGTTTGCTCATTCTATTATTTGATCTAGATTTTATTGTGCTTGACTAAGATTGACCTCATCCCTATTATTAGTTGTTTTAATTAAAATGATTTTGACATCTTTTGATCAAACGAGTATTCCGCAATAGAAGTTATATGAATAAAAAATTGGGATTTTTACATATACATCCCATATAGCAAACCTTATAACCACTCATGTTTAAGGTTAGTGTTTATTACATTTAAGTATACCATATTTCAATTTATGTACCAAAATTTACTTTTAAGGTTTAATGATCAATTATTTATTAGAGGCTTGATTTGTGGAACAAAATCTTTTCATATTTTGCAAGGTGATTGAAGAACAATCAGGCAAAATCTTTTCATATCTTCCAATTTCATACTAAAGCTAACGGGAATTTCATATCTTTTCATATCCTTGCCTGATTGTTCGTTGCCTTGCCTGATCTTTTCCTATGTTTTGATATCTTCCAATTTCATATCTTCCAATTTCAACAAAATCTCTTCATATTTTGGCGTGTAAGTGTTTTTTGTAAAAATATATTGTATTGCTCCTTCTTCTTCTCAGTCCCAAATTCTCAAATTTCATTTTTCTATGAGTGAGAAATGAGGGTTTTATGGGGGAAAATATGTGATTTCTGTATTGATTATTAGCAAAATCGAACTCGGTTGGAGAAGGAGTAGATTCGTCCCTAACAACGATTTTGTTTTTGTTTGTGAGTGGAGTTTCCAGTTTTCCACTATGTTATTCGATACTAGTTTTGAATTTGATACAAGTAGAAATACTTGCTACATTTAATTTAATGGATTTTTACATATACATGCCATATAGCAAACCTTATTACCATTATTGTGCCTTCTTCTTTAATTTCATCCTCCATTGTCATCCTCCATTGTCGAAGGTTGCCATTGTTTCAGATCGAGAGTTTCATCCGCCATATTTTTCAGTCCTACGATTGCATCAAAGTCCCATTTGTAGTTTTCAGCAACTCATACCATCCAGTAGATACAAAAAAATACGTTATTCAGATATATTTTTCAACTGACTACGATTAACTACAAGTAACTACAATTAACTGCAAAGTTCATATAACTACAAAAATTAGACTACATTTTAAAAACACACTGGAAACACTGCATATAACCTTAACTACATTTACCTACATTTGACTACATTTTAAAAACACACTGGAAACACTGCATATAACCTTAACTACATTTACCTACATTTGACTACATTATAAAAACTCACTGGAAACATTCATATAACCTTAACTACATTTACCTACATTTGACTACATTTTAAAAACTCACTGGAAACACTTCATATAACTTTAACTATATTTACCTACATTTGACTACATTTTAAAAACACACTGGAAACAACAATATAAATTAAGAAAGAAAATCTTTGATTCGAAAGTGACTTTGAATAATAACGTTCCTAAGCTTGGCTAACGTTCTTGATTGTAGGAATGGTTAACGTTCTGATGGTAGGAATGTATACAAAATATAGAGAATGAAATGCTGTATTCAAAAAAATGAAGTGTCGCTAAATGGAATAGAGCAATATAAATTAAGAAAGTATGATTAATTGAAGGGATTTTTACCTTAACTGAATTAGCATTTATTTGGTACAAAATCAAAGATTAATTAGGAGCCATAAATACAGGCGTTATTTTAGGCTACAAATTATTTAACATAGATTTGAGCCTTAATAAGTGGCGTTATTTTAGGGTGCAACATCAGCAAAAATTTCGTTTGGTACATATTTTGTAACAAAAACATGGGATATAAGGGTAATAACCAAACAAGGCACAATAATGGTAATAAAGTTTCATATATGTGATGTATAGGTAAAAATCCCTAAAAAATTCTACAAATATAGATTTAAAATAAAAAAAGAGTTCACCCTAATCTAAACAAGATCGGCCCACCAAGTCTTCCGTCTAACTGGTGGGGCAAGTGTATAGAAGTAATTACCAAGGATGCCATTTATAAATTAGTTAATATTTGTTTCGTCCTAAAATTTTAAATTATAATCATAATATTAGGATAATTCAGGACATTTTGTCCCAAAAAGTTGAACTAGGAAAATTAAAATTCAGGACGCACTGACTAATTTTTAAATAGCACCTCTTTAGAGTGGCTACCTGGTGTCATTTCTACCTAACTGGTTAGTGATCTTAGACCTTGGTTAGTTTCAGTAAAAATAGCACGGGCTAGCCAGTTTTTAGACTAGTCATTGAAAAATAGCCAGTATTTGCAAAGTAATTGAAAAATAGTGACTATTTTGCTGAAGCACGGAAAGTTCCAGCATAGTATACCAGAGATTGGTGTACATGTATATGAACTTCCAACATATTATGTTAGAACTCCAACATGTGGAAAGTTCCAGCATAATATACTAGAGATTGGAGCATCTGTGTATGAACTTCCAACATATTATGCTGGACCGGTATATTATACTGGAACTCCAGTATATTATGCTGGAAGTCTAGTATATATTATTGGAACTCCAGTGTAATATATTAGAGTTCTAGTATACTTATGCCATATGATTTAAGATTTAAGTTATGTTACACTAATGAGTTTTTTACACGAATATGTGTAAACTTAAAGATTTAAGTTATATGACACTGATCATGTAATAATTTTTTTACAAAATCAATGTAAATTTAACAATTTAAAGCATATTACTTACCTTATTCTAGGTTACTGCTCAACGTAATTAAATAGAATGTAATTATCTTTTAAGCGTCTTAATTGTATAAATATTTTTACATAATCAGTATATAAAATTCAAAAACAATAATAGTATAGTGATATTTCATTAAATGTGGAGGAAAAATAACAAACAAACGAAGAACAAGACAGAAAATCATGCTGCTATTGATTGAATAGAAGAGGAAGTGCAATATTTTGGAGTCTATAAAATGGGGAGATGTGAAAGAAAGTTGTCTATCGGCCTAAATGGTCAAGGTGCAAGTATGTATATATGTCAACTCTTCCTTGTGTTCACATACAATTGCTTAAATTATTACGAATTTAAATTGTATATATCAAAATACATTCTAAATTATCAGTGCATTTTAATTTATTACGAGAATTTATTACTCTATTTTTTAATGACGTGTCTTAACAAATTCTTATGATATTATAAGTTCTTGTTTATACCTCTAAAACATATTAACACACACCAAATCAGATCTTTCTAGAAATTACTTTCCTTCTTCTCAAACTATTCACGAACGTCTTTTAGTGAAAATTCAAGTTATTGCTGAAATATTAAATTTCGATTTTTGCAATGTAAAAAGTTTGGAGGAATTATGATATAATTCCAATAACAACATACGAGGATACGTAAATTATTTAAGAACAATGGCTTCCAAAGTTACTTTTAAATTGTCTTTGTAATATTATTTTTAAAACTATTAAAGAATAATGCAATAAGAATTAATATAAATGTTCTGAACTAATACCAATATAAATTGTCAAAGTTGGCTTATATGCTTAATATTCAAAAAGCAAATAGATCCAAAAATGAAGTGCATCTTTTTCATTTTTCAATTGCATTCTGTTATAAAATTATCTATAAATCATAGTTAATTTATAAAGTTTTAAATATTAGCAAGATATTGTATTATTAATAAATCATATTAAAATTTAAATTACAAAATATTAGGAAAGAAATTTATTTTATATAAAATTTTACTCAAACTTAAATTACTAGGTGAGGAATTTATTATGAATAAAATCTTACTCAGATTTAAAATGTTCGGCGAGGAATTTATTATAAAAATCTACTCAAATTTGAATTACTAAATATTAGGAAGTAACTTATTATAGATAAAATCTTACTCAAATTAAAATTACCAAATATCAGGCAAGCAATTTGTATAAAAATCTACTTAAATTTCAATTACTACTAAATATTAGGCGAGGAATCTATTATAAATAAAATCTTACTCAAATTTAAATTATTTCTTAATGTGAGATTAAACTCAATTATTAAGAGGCAGATATGGAGAACATAATGCCTATTAATAATAGATAGGAGTAGTATACAATTAATTCTCGAGGGACGTGCAAGTCTGAAAGCGTCAATCAGCCCTTTGAATAAATTAAAAAAATAAAAACAATACTCTCTTTTATTTGCCTTTCAATGAACTTAATTATCTTAATACAAAGAACACACTTTATGACAACTTTCCATCTTCCAAGATTAAGGCCCGTTTGGCCATAAAAATATTTCTCTCCTTTTGGAAATCATTACTTGGCCATAAAACTTTTAATTTTCACTTGAAGATGAATATTGAAATTCTTTGAAAAGTTAAAAAACTCCAAAAAGTTGTTTTCAAAATTTTCATTTCAAATAACTCATAAAAATTCAAAAATAGCCCAAATTATATTCACATCCAAACACAATTCTAATTTTCATATATCATTTTCATTTAAATTTTTTTTTCCACTTTTGTTGGAAATTTTCAATTCTTATGTCCAAACGACCACTAAGAAAGCTTCTTTAAAAGGAAAAAAATCGAAAATGTATCCTTAAAATCAGCCTAAATTAACATAAATATTAGTAACCCAATAAAAGAACACCGTCCTATCATATGATTAAAGAATATACCAAAACCAATAATTACCATCTTTCTCATTGTCACCATCAGAATCAGAAACACTAATAAGGACAAAAAAGCGAATCAGATTATAATACCAATCACCGAATATCCAGCACCTCAATTCACACTTAAATTAGTCTGTTCACATTTTCAATTTTTTCTATAAATAAACAAGCCAAAAATCAGTACCAATACACCCTTTTAAAGTTTAAAAAAAAACGCTTCATTTTTATAAGAAAATAGATAGATGAAAATGGCTTCAAATTCAGCCACTTCACCGTTCTTGACACTATTTCTGATTACACAGTGTTTATCAGTCCTTACTGCTGCTCAAGATTTTGACTTTTTCTACTTTGTTCAACAGGTTAGCATTAAGTACTTATTAAATAATTAAATGTAATTTTCTCTGTTTTGCTTTAGTAATTTTTAACTAATATATGTCTTTTATGTTTTATGCAGTGGCCAGGATCATACTGCGACACTAAACAAAGTTGTTGCTATCCCAAAACTGGAAAACCAGAATCAGATTTTGGAATCCATGGACTTTGGCCTAATAACAATGATGGCTCTTACCCATCAAACTGTGATTCTAACAGTCCTTATGATCAATCTCAGGTACTCAATATTCTAAAAATTTCTCACCGGTGTTTAGTACTTGCATTAGTGCCCAATTAATCTAGATTTACACCGCGTAAGATCCATTAAATGAAAATCCTTCCAACGGAATTTTTTATATACCCAAAGCTCGAACTTAAGACATCTGATTAAGGGGGAAGGATTCTCTCCATGCCAGAACCTTAGCGGTAGCGGACGTGAGGGTGACACCACTATTTTGCTTGCTCAGTATCCCTAAAGGCTTTTAATGTTTAGGGTGCCAAGTTATTTATATAATCATTTTCAAAGTATGTAGTTAAACATATACAAGATTGAAGTTTACGGGTCCGATAATCCCTTAATGCTACACATAAGTGCCCCTCTGATTGCGGGCAGTAGAAGATACAAAATATTAATTTGTTTTTGGGTTCAGTCCGTAAATTTTTAGCGTTGAAGACATTGCCTTCTTAAAATTATGTTAATGTTTATGAATTAAATATTTGTTAAAATTTTAGGAATTTTATGCTATACATCTATGATTCGTGTTAAAAATATTGAGTCCAATTAAATTTATTATGCAGGTTTCTGATTTAATTAGCAGAATGCAACAAAATTGGCCAACTCTAGCATGCCCAAGTGGTACTGGCTCAGCATTTTGGTCACATGAATGGCAAAAACATGGCACTTGTGCAGAAAACGTTTTTGACCAACATGGCTATTTCATGAAAGCTCTTGATCTCAAGAATCAAATTAATCTTTTGGAAATTCTTCAGGGTGCTGGAATTAACCCTGATGGCGGATTTTATAGCTTGAACAGCGTTAAAAATGCGATTAGAAGTGCGATTGGATATACTCCTGGAATCGAATGTAATGTAGACGAGTCGGGTAATAGCCAGTTATACCAGGTTTATATTTGTGTCGATGGCTCGGGTTCAAATCTCATCGAATGCCCTGTTTTTCCTAGAGGAAAATGTGGCTCCAGCATTGAGTTCCCAACATTTTAAGGCTAGTTATTGTTCTTTGGCTATTTCATATACCTCATTTTGTTATCTCTTTCCATTGTACTATTTCTTGTTTATTAATGTATACATGCTCTAATCATTGTAAAAGGTTATGCCTTCATCGGAGCAATAACATATTGAAATAGTTGCATTCCATAAATTTAATTGCTGTACATGAATCAGATCCTCCAATTGGTGCATGCAAAATAAATAAAAAAATATATACCTATCTATACATTATCTATTAAAATATGGATCGGATAATTAACCATTTAGAACAGAGCCAAATATGAATAATATCTATATTATCCGCGTAGAAAATGAATAACGACGGGTCGAAAGTGGATTTATTTTATTCAGTTCACTTGCTGCCGCTTCAGAATTCGTTTCTGTTACATGGATCTCTCTCTCTTTTATTTATTTATTTATTGTTTGTTTGTTTGCTTTTTTATCTTCCCCTGGTTCAGTTCAATCAGGTAGATTAGTAAGCAATTTTTGTCTATATTGTATTTGTATAATTTAAAAAATATCCTCTAGTTATATGGTTTATGTTGCGATAGTGTTGTGTCATTGGGTATATAAGCAGCAATTAAAAGAAACATAAAACACCCAGAACACAAAAGCTGAAAAGTTCGAACTTTACCAAGAGAAAAAGAATTATAGTTTCAAAAGCTAAAATATTCGAACTTTACCATAAGAAAAAAAATTTATAACTTCAAAAGCTAATGCAACGAATTTTCTGCAAAAGCTCAAAAAGGTTATTTAGCAGTATTGATAGCCATGATATGTAAAAGCTATATCAAAATTTTCTTCTTAAATTTTTGTTTCAAGGCTTTCACTTTTTTCTTTTGAGATTTTAAGTTTAAGTTCAATTATTCATATATGAATGCTAAGATCCATTAAAAGAATAAAGAACTAATGTTTCAATCTTTGACGGCTGGATATGATTCTGATATTTGGAAACCAACATTAGTTTAATTCACTCCAATATTCTAGTGATTTTTAAGAATTCACTCCATAATTAGTTCAAATGTATAGTTAAGACTCCTCCCACAATTAAATCTTAACTTTACGAGGTGATCTAATATAAGGGCGGTGAAAATATGCAAGCATGCATTAATGAAGTAGTTTTCAGGAAAACGTCTCTCCAATATTTCCTAACTTGATTTAATAAAAAATTCAACAAGTTGTTTCGATTACCTAAGAGAATAATTGAATTAAACTAAACAAAATAATGCAATATAATCACCAGAATATTCCTTTTTCGATTAAATAAATCGGTGAATAAAGTTATAAATAATTCAAAGCTCCATAAACGAATTCAAGCAAAAAGTAGAGTTAAAATCCACAAATATCAATTAAAATATCATCTTTGTCAAACCTAAGAGAAACTACTCCATAATCATGGAAGAAGTCATCAAACTCTAAGGAAAGCTACTCCATAATCATGGAAGAAGTCATCGCAAATATAATGAAAGAGTCAGAATATGAATTCAATCCAAACTCGAGTGTTGAGTTGAGGAAAGAATGATAAATCCTTGTGCCTTAAGTCTCCAATGCTCTCCCAGTCTCTCCTTCTTTGGTGTCTAGCTGGGCTTGAACTGATGTGTTAGAATCCACTTGATATGCTCTAACCTTTTTCCTTTTCTCGTTATCCTCTACAAGCCATTGATTTGTATCTTAGGATAATTCATTCAGAATTGCAACAATCTCCTCAGGAGTTTTCTTCATTAAGAACTCTAACTGCATTGTTTAGCATCCTCTTGCCAGAAGTGTCAGACCATCCCAGAAATCTTGGAGTTGCATCCACAAGTCTACTCCATGATGCAGACATCTTCTTACAATATCCTTAAATCTTTCCCATGCTTCAAACACTGTTTCTGTATCTTTCTGCTCGAAGCTGTGGATGTCTCTTTGAATTTTCCTTATTTTTGTGATTGAAAAATCTGTTTCAAGGAACTTCTTTGTCATGTCTTCCAAAGTTTGAAGTGACCTAGTCAGCAAACTCTGCAACTGGTTCTTAGCATCTTTGAATAAGAAAATTCCCTTAAGTAGATAGTATCTTTCGATACCTCGTTGTGCTGGAAAGCATTCATATTCTAGTTAAAATCCATCAAATAAGTATTTGGATCTTGTTGGGTTTGCCTCGGAGGACATAATTGTTCTGAATGGTCTGAAGTAGCCCTTGTTTGATCTCAAAATTCTTGGTTACGAACAGAGAAGGTTGCATACTAGATACTCCTTGGTTGTAGAATGGTCTGGCGTAGTCTCCCAGTGATCATCCAAGACTAGGTATATTATTTTAAAATTCGTTTTCAACCAGATGTCGGTTCAGGTTAAATCTTTATCCTCCATTCTCGTTAACTGTTTCATCAATTCTGAGATTTGCTTCAGCAGCTGTCCGTGCGATTGATTCCTATTGGGTTGCTTCCCATGCAGACAAATCAACTACCTCTACACCCTTTATAGCCATGTTCTCTTTTCTCAGTTGTCGCAGATATTTTTTGAACTGTTATTTGTAGGGTATTACTTCTTTTGAAGAAGATCAAGTCATACACCGACGAGCTTAACATGTTGCCTAGTCATGGAAGAGAAACATCGTGAAGAATAAAATAAAATTGATTACTAAATTAGTACCAAAAACTAATTTGAACATTATTGACTATCAATCCCCAACAACGGTGCCAAAATTTAATGAGCACAAACACAACACAAAATTAATGCTAGTTAGTCAAAGATAGTATAGTTATGATTATCATCTCCGTAGGGATTGGACTTAAACAATTTTCAAGTAATTTCTAGTTTAACGCTATTTAAGATAATTAACATGTTGATTGGGATGATTAGTAAGTAAAATTAACTATGAAACTAAAATAATAAATAATTAATTACTAGAATTGAGAAACACTGAAATATCAATGGGAGAAATAAAGGTTGCGACATGATAGGTGCAAGATAGCTATTTGGGACCCTACTCTAGTTCAATTCACCCTAATATTCTAATGATTCTTACGAATTCACTCAATGATTAGTTCAAACGTATATTCAGGACTCATCTCTCGATTAAATCTTAACTCTACGAGGTGAACTAATATAAGCACTGTGAAAATATGCAAGCATGCATTAATGGATTAGTATTCAGGAAAACATCTCTCAATCTCCTAACTTGATTTATTCAACAAGCTCTTTCAATTACTTAAGAGAATCATTGAATTAAACCAAACAAAATAATGCAAGAATTATCACAATATTCCTCTTTCTATTAAATAAACTGGTGAATAAAGCTGCAAATAATTCAAATCTCCATTAACGAACTCAAGCAAAGAACTAAAGTTAAAATCCACAAATATCAATCAAAATATCATATCGGTCAAACCCTTAGGAAAACTAATTCATAATCATGAAAGAAGTCATGACAAATTAAAGAGTAAAAAAATATGAATTCAATCCAAACTCGGGCGTTGAGCTGAGGAAAGAATGATGAATCCTTGTGCCTTAGACCAATGCTCTCCCACTCTTCCATAGGTCAAAAGTCCTCTAAAATTTATGTTTTTGATGTATTTATGCTATATAGGAACGGGCGCGGGCGAAACTATCCCTTTTAAGCCAAAGTGTGTAAAGTTGGGCGAGCAAATACACTACCGCGTCACACTATGCACTGCATTAGTGAAAAGGTTCAGAGGCATATTTTTTATACTCTACAAGAACTTTGAGCTAGTGCCCCGTGCTCCACGGCGCATGGTGCGACATAGTAGTACATTTTTCCCAGAATAATTTTTTTTCACTTTTTGACATTTAGACTTGGTCTTCGCCCCCCGAATGTGATTCTAACTTAATTTTTTGGACTTTCACTTAGACTTCAAAGTTCTACTTTGTTCAAATTAGCTCCAAATCATCTTAATAGCTCGAAATTAAATTAATAGCTCGAAATTATTTTGCTGCAAGGCATAAAATATGTAGTAAGTGCAAATTACCATTAATTAAGCTCAATCACAAGTAAAATATAGTGATTAGAGTGCAAACTATGACTATGGATTTCTAGCCTACCATTGCTCCCTTTTTTCTACCGTTTGAACATGTGATTAGAATATTATGCCAAGACTATTTTTCACAAACCCAAAAAAGAATGAAGAATTACAACCCTTGTCACTTGACCCAACGTCCTAATAGAAAAATAACCCAAAGTTGAAATTCGTATCCTGTTTGGCCCAAGTTGTACATATTATGATACAAAATTTTCATCATTTAGCCCACCTTAATAAGTTTAATTGTTATATTCACTTTCACTTTTATTTTCATTTCTTCTCCTTTTCACGCCATTGCTGCCTTTCTTCTTCTCTCTACTTTCTTTCGCCCAATCAGGCCATAAAATGTAGAGAGAAATTAAAAATCTTGAAGGCAAAAGGTGGGAGCTTTTGCAGATAATAATTCTCATCATTATTCATGGATTTATTATTTTATTTTGTTTCTAATCCCTCTCATCGTACGAAAGGTGGTTTCAGTGTAAGAAAATTGAAGAACAGAATTCCACAATTGAAGACCATTCACAACTTCACTTTTAAAAATAAAATTTCGCCTTTTGAAAAGTCGTTGCTACTACAGATACGTAGTGTATCTTGAATGAGTTTGTTCGAGAGGGTCTTCCTCAACCTATTCAATCGGAAGATCTGTCTCGAGTCGTGGTTGCAAAAGAAGAGGCTTGTTAGATATCGGCCTCGCATCCTTTGGATGAATCCTCTAATGGACACGAGTCGTTGTCAAGGAAAAGAAGGAGGCTGGAGGTTGGGAAGGGCGTGGCTACGCACGCTGATAGAAATAGGGCATCCCGGATAGCCCATGTGCCCGTATTCATGGTCGGCGCCATTTTGTCGGGGAGATCTCCCCAAATGGAAGGAGTTTTCCCACGAGCTGGTTTAGTGCGCTCTATTGAGGGTGGTGTGTCATCCAATATTGGAGGGCATTATGTTAAGGGTGGAGGCTCAGGTTCGGATATCGACCTAGAGGATGTTAATTAGTTCGCGGGTCGCCATACCCATGTGGATGTTAGGATAGATGGATCTGACCATCATGTGGTCGTTCCGGGGGACTATAACTTGTTGCTGAATAGCGAGCAGGTCGCGTCTGCCCTAGCTCCTGTATGTGCCACTCCTGAAAGCGAGATGCTTAGGGCGATGAGCGACGTTGAATTGTCTCAGAAGGTTGCTGGTATGGCCCTACAAGCAAAGGCCTTTCCTTCCTTTTTCGTCTTTGGGATTGTACGGTAATTGTCGTTCTATATTTTGTTTTTAACTTTTTCCCTTCTCTTTTTTGTCAGACCCTCGTCATGGAGGTTGAGAGAGAGCGTCGAGAGAGGAAAAGGATGGGACTTTTATGAGAAGATATCTTCTAAATTTTCGTAGTATCATGCTTAGCATCGGACGATGGCCGACATTTATCATCAGGACCGCAAGTTCCAGTTGTTTCGCGAGGGGCTCAAACAGCGGGAAGACTAATTGGAGCGTAAGATTTAATAGTTGAGGGAACGGGATAAGGAGCTCATGAAAACTGTCACTCGTAATAGCGAGCTCGAGGATTCCCTCAAAGTGACAGACGGCGAGCTTGAGTTGAGTAGGGGTGATGGCCAAAAAGCCGACTTGCAGGCAAAGGTGGTTGATTTGACCACTGAGCTGAATACGAAAGCAACAGACATAGAGAGGCTTAAAGGCGAGCTATGCATCGGTACATATAAAGTGGCGGCAGCTATTTCTGAAATTTTATCTTTGGAAGATGCCCTCCGCATATCTAAGTCGGAGTTGACTAAAGATAAGGAAGCCTCTGGTCGTCAGTTGCAGGGCTCGAAGGGCGTGTCAAAGAGCTAGAGGTGGAGGTGACTGCACTAAACGGACGAATGGACTCGTTGATGGCGTAGGATGCGAGTTGGCATTCTCAACCTTCAATATCTCATTCCTCAACTGATTCAGTCATGCCCCATCATTTATATGAGTTATGGGTCCGCGTGGAGGCTCGGCTCCATGTGTATAAGGCTTTTCACGCTGAGGGAAGGGCTACTAAGGCGGAGGTTCAGGTTGTGCATGCCGAGGCTCGTGCACCTCGTGACGCATGCGGGTACGACCTTCTCACACCTGACGGAGATGATATCAACTTTGATGATACGAACCGCCTTGCTTCAGATTCGTGGTACGAAGATGTTTACCCCACTAGGAATGATGTGCAGTTTTTGTTTGTAATTGCTTTTTTAGGGGTTTTTGCATAGGACATACTTGAGCCCATTTGTATGGGCAGGAATATTTTGCTGTAATGTAAAATTTACTTTGCCTACTTGTACTTTCTTGCATTTGTCGAACCCATGATATTATTGACGCCCTTGGCTACCGGGATGTTGCTTCGAACTATCATCAAAGCGGGATCCCATCCTAATTTGAACAAGGTCAAACTCATATTTTTATCGATGGCCTTGGCCATTGGGATGTTTCATCGAACTGTCGTCGAAGTAGAATCCCATCGTAGTTTGATCGAGGTCGAACCTATAGTTTTATTGATAACCTTGTCCATTGGGATATTGCTTCGAACTGTCATCGAAGTAGAATTCCATCGTAGTCCAAACAAGGTCAAGCTTTTATTTTGTCAATGGCCTTGGCCATTGGGATGTTGCTTCAAACTGTTGTCGAAGTAGAATCACGTCATAGTCCGAACAAGGTCGAACCTATGTTTTTGCCGGTGGCCTTGGCCATTGGGATGTTGCTTCGAACTGTCGTCGAAGTAGAATCCTGTTGTAGTTCAAATAAGGTAAAACGCATATTTTTGTTGATGGCCTTGGCCACTGGGATGTTTCTTCGAACTGTCGTCGAAGTAGAATCACGTCGTATTCCGAACGAGGTCGAAACTATATTTTTGTCTATGGCCTTGTCCATTAGGATATTGCTTCGAATTGTCATCGAAGTAGAATCCTGTCGTAGTTCGAACAAGGTCGAACTCATATTTTGTCGATGGCCTTGGCCATTGGGATGTTGCTTCGAACTGTCATCAAAGTAGAAACTCGTCGTAGTTCGAACGAGGTTAAACATATATTGTCTTCGATGGTCTTGGCCATTGTGATGTTGATTCAAACTCTCATCGAAGTATAATCCCGTCGTAGTCTGAACGAGGTTAAACCTATATTATCATCTATGGCCTTGGTCATTGGTATATTTCTTCGAACTTTCATCGAAGTAGAATCCCGTTGTAGTTTGAATGAGGTCGAACTCATATTTTTGGTTTATGGCCTTGGCCATTTCTTGGATCTTTGGATCGTATTCCCGTAGGAAGACATGACTTTGTTTATGCAATGGAGGTTAAATTATATACTTGTAAGGATCACATGTCGACTTTGTACATACAATGGAGATTTGATTAAATTCGTGAGAATCACATGTCTACTTTGCACATAAAATGGAGATTTGGTTAAATTCATGAGATTCACATGTCAACTTTACACATACAATGGAGATTTGACTGTTTACAACCAGTCCCTTCATTACTTAGTTCCGGAGAACATGTCGACGGGTCGAGGTAATGAACAAAACTTCGATCCTTGAGGCGTCTCCCATGCTGCCTCAATAAAAACCTCCCTAGGAAAGCCTAATTGGGACAAAACCCGGGTAAGGGAAAAAGAGTACGACTTAGGTAACGCCTTCTTTTAGAAGTGGAAGTACTTAAGGTGGATGACACTCTAGTTGTTTTGGAGTAATTTTCCCTCCATGGTTTCTAGCTGGAATGCTCCTTTGTTTAATGTAGCTATGATTTGGTATGGTCCATCCCAGTTCTTTCCCGATTTTCCCTCATTAGGGTCTTTTGATGCTTGTGTTTTTCCGTTGAGGACGTAGTCTCCAACTTTGAGTGGTCGCACCTTGGCTCTCTTGTTGTAGTATCTTTCTACCTGCTTTTTCTGGGATACCATTCTTATGTGGGCTATGTCTCTCCGTTCGTCGACTTCATCCAGATCTTATAGCCTACTTTCGTCGTTGCTTGGTCCTCTCTCATTGGAGTATCTAAAACTAGGTTCTCCGACTTCGACGGGTATAACTGTATCAGTCCCGTAGACCAGTGAATATGGTATTTCTCCTATGCTGGGTTTTGGCATAGTACGGTATGCCCATAACACTTCCGGTAGTAGTTCAGGCCATAGCCCTTTAGCATCCTCAAGCTTCTTTTTCAATATATTTAGTATTACTTTATTGGAAGATTTGGCTTGACCATTGGCGGTAGGGTGATATGCCGTGAAGAGTATTCGTTTGATGTGTCATTTTTCGAAAAACTCAGTCGTTCTTTTTTTGCCGAACTGAGGTGCTTAGTCGCAGCTAATTTCTTTGGGGATGCCAAAACGGCATATAATGTTTTCCATATGAACGCGATGACCTACTGTTCACGTATTTGAGTGTATGCACCTGTTTCCACCCATTTGGTAAAATAGTCCCTTAAAACCAAAAGAAAGTGTACCTTACCTCGTCCTGCTAGGAGGGGCCCGACTATGTCCATTTCCCACTTTATGAATGGCCATAGCGAAGTAACAGAATGAAAGAGTTACCCTGCTTGATGTATCATAGGAGCATACTTTTGACACTTCTCACATCTCCGAACATAGCCACAGCTTCATTTTTCATGGTATGATAGTAGTAGCCAGCGAGGATGAGGCATCGAACAAGGGTACGATTTCTCGTATGTGCACAACAATGCCCTTCGTGTACGTCTTTCAGTACTCGTCTTGTTCGATATGGTCCAAGACATTTGTCTAGGAGGCGCCGAACGTTCTTTTGTAGAGATCACCGTTTACTAGGCTGTATCAGGCTGCATGTACCTAGAGTTTTTTGGCTTCTTTTTTATCTTTTAGGAGCGTACTATCCTACTAATAGGCTGCGAAGCGGTTATGCCGGTCCCATGTTAATTTTATGGAATGTACCTCGACGTGGTCGATTGTGAAATGAAGGAGGGTGACCATGTTTTCCTTATTTATGTACTTGGTGGCTGAAGCTAGTTTAGCAAGGCCATCTACTTCAATATTCTGCACCCTGGGTATTTGGTCGATTTGTCGAATGCTAGAAACAGTTTGTGGATTTCCTACTAGTACCTTTGTATTCTCTGCTCTTTGATTGGAAAGTCCCGGTGACTTGATTCACCACGAGTTGAGAGTCACAGTGGAGGACGAGTTGTCGAGCGCCATATTTGAGGGTTAACTTCAAACCTACAATCATAGCTTCAAACCCGGCCTCCTTCTTAGTCATCTCGGGGTATCGTATTGACTGGAAAATTACTTCGCATGTAGGGACCTCAAGGAAGAGTCCCAGTCCCGATCCCGAGGCATTAGAGGCACCGTCGGTGTACAGGACCCAGAGGTCGGTATGCGTAGAACTGCAGAGTGCTTCCTTCTCTACCTCGGGGAATATTTCCATGCTGAAAGCAACCACGAGTCGGCGAGCATCTACGACTTAATGAAAGTTTGCGGTTGGCACGTTATGTCATGCTCACTTAGTTCTATGGCCCATTTTGCAAGTCTACCCGATAGTTCAGGTTTGTGTAGGATACCCCTTAGGGGGAAGGTTGTCACCACTTTTATGGGGTGACATTGATAGTATGGTCTAAGCTTTTGTGAAGCCACGACCAATGACAGAGCTAGCTTTTCAAGGTGGGGCTACCTCATTTCGGCATCGATTAAATTTTTGCTGATATAGTAAATCGGAGATTGTGTACCTTTATTTTCACGGACCAACTTACCACAACTTCAGAAACTGCTAGATACACAACTATACATTCACCTGGCTCCGCTTTGATGAGTAATGGTGGTGTTGATGCCCAATTTTTCCCTATGTGTTTTTTATAATCAAAATACTTTCGAAATAACATATATATGCATATATAAGCATGCCTGAAAGTCTGGTATTTTTCCTCAAGTTTTAAGATTTGTTTTTATCAATTTACTACCTATTTTTAACGAGTAGAAGATCCAAAATTATTTCCAAATTATCATTTTGTTTTGGTAAATAATGTATTTCACTCTCGTATTTACAAAAAATATAATTAATATAATTTTTACATATTTTTACAAATTTATTCGGAATTTCTAAAGCTTAATTGGATGAAATTGCAATTATAGGTTATTTTATGATTACCCGCGTTTTATAATTATAAAATTGTTCGTAATATTTTTTGATTGTTTATTGTATATTATTAATCAGTTTCAGTGTTTTTAATTTACTTTTAAATTATTCTTAACTATTTTTTATTAAATAAAAATGGAAAAAAGTGGCTGTTTAAAACCTGGCCCTATTTCATTGCAATTTTAGCCTTAATTAACTCCAATTTCAACCCCCCAATTAAACGACCCAATTCCAATTCAACCCGCCCCAAACCCAATTCATTAAACCCGCTCAGCCGCCCCATCATTTTGATCAACGATCACCCTCCCTTCTTTCCTTTTTAATTCCACCCAACCCCTATTCCTAATTCATTATCCAAAATCACCTGCCCCCAAACTACCTTGTCTCTCAAACTCTCCCTAAAACCACTCGAAACCCTAGTTGCCTACCGTCTTCTCCGACCAAACCCGCCGGCGTCCATGGCTTCCCAGGCCATGGACATCCTGTACCCTCTTCCATTCACTCAAAACCATGATTATTCAAGGTTTTCGAGGTTCGATCTTCAACAGGCCTGTTTAGGTCCTCCGCCGACCTGAGTTCCTTTAGTTTCTCCGGCTCCGTTCCGGCATATTTGAGCTTTGACAAGGCTTAGCCATGGCTCAGACTTGTTTAAAGACCAGATCTTTCCAGGCCTTCTCGTTTCTAGGGTTTCTGAGAAACCCTAAATTGCGTGTTCGAGGTTCTTTCTTCCCTTGTTTTCTTAAATATGTAACTGATCCGTGTTCTTCTCGAGTTCCTGATGCTTTTTCCTAATTTTCTTTCTCAAAATTAGATGGTTCAATTTAGGGTTTTCAAAATCTTATAAACGATTCCTCTTCGTCTTCTTCTTTCTTTATGTGAATCT
Source organism: Nicotiana benthamiana (assembly GCA_034376525.1). NCBI lineage: Eukaryota > Viridiplantae > Streptophyta > Magnoliopsida > Solanales > Solanaceae > Nicotiana > Nicotiana benthamiana. The sequence goes on along the minus strand of CM067340.1, from coordinate 41,550,159 downwards.
GTGTGTTCATGACGTGCTTTGTGTGCTTTTCATTTGTTCCTATTATGCAAGTTTCTCTACCTTTGTTCTTCTACTGCTTCTATTGGTTTTCTACAAGCATGCTTTACACGCCTATATTTCCTGGCCTTTTACTATTTATCCTACTGAGATTGTTTACTTTTACTGGATTCGTTTGGGTTCTAAACTTGTTTCTTTTACTATTTCCTACGTTCTATGACTGAACTGATTTGAGTTTTAGCTTTCTTCTAAAACGTTTTCTTTACAATCTTTCACTCTACTTCTTTTAATTTGCTATGTGTGTTTGTGTGTTTCCTCAGGAAGCTTGTTGTGAGGGCTTGCCTTCTCTTTTCTACTCGGATTGAAACCTTGGGGTTTGGGTCTTTGCAAGTTTGACTCTAGGGTTCTGCTCTAAAAGAACCTGGGCTCCCGAACTCACGCAGAGTCTACAATCAATGTGGAACTTCCTGTTTCTAATTTGAAACCTCTTATGCCCATCTTTTTTGTTTGATACTAGTATGCTTATATACGAGGGTTTTTTACTATGAATTGATTTTGTTAACTTGTGATTGATTTCAATCTCCTTTACTAAGGCTCAATTGATTTGCTACTGATTTTTTGACTTAGCCTCTTCCCTTATTTTTCTGACTAAGTTCATTCAAAGCTTTTAAATTCCTGGCTGTTTGATTACTGTATTTTCCTTACTATCTCAAAACAGTGTACTGTGGGTTCCTTACCTTGAATAGACTATATGAACTTACCCTTATTATGTTACTCTAAAAAGATTTGTATTATTCTCATTTCCTTAATTAGCCTATGCCCGTTTGAAATCAAATCCCATAACCTTAGGAGAACCCTTCTGTGATTGATTATAAATTATTTTCTTACCTTATTCATGCCTGATTTCTACACTATAAAAGGAACGACCTTATGACACATTCAACACACACTCGAAACACAGACACCTCTATCTTTGAAATATATTGCTACTACTCTCTCTACTGCTACTCTCTCTACTATTGCATTCTCTACTACTACTCACTACTTTCTCTACTACTACTGAGCACTCTACTCCCTTCTTTTGATATACTGTGGAAGCTATTTTGGTTCTCAAAGCTCTAAAGTTGCTCCTATTTAATTTCCTGTCTGTTCGCTCTCTTTTTTTGTTTTGCTGTGCTGAGATTGAAAACTGGTATGTATTTCTAGTTTAAATCACACTCTCCAACTATGTGTGTTCACTTCTCTTCTTCTACACATCCTCTCCTATGTGTTTATGTTTGGCCTTCTTGCATTATATAGATGTACCACAGCATAATCAACCCTCCTCTCTTATGATTTTGTGTCCTTAGCCTGATGTTCTCTCCCATCTCTCTTTAATATGCTTTCATGCAAATCCATTGCCTCTATTCCCTTTTTGTGTGTGAGTACTGTTATGAACCATGGCAACACCTTATATTGCTATCCATGATCCAAAACTAGACTCTCCTGAGTCTCTACTCAAATGCTTTCCCATTCCCTCTCCCATTTATATGTTGAGATTTAACTTGGGTCTAGTAGTGTCATAATCACCACTCAGACCCTAAGTTCGACTCCCCAGAGTCTGCTCCTATTTGTTTGACCTAAACAGGGGGTCAGGGTTGTGCCATCCTATGCCATGGCTGGGTATGACCACCCTCTGCTATGGTTCATCCCCCACTTTGCACTCATTCCTAGTTTCCTAAGTTCTGCCTCCTTTGGTAAGCAATGCTTTGGGACTTAGGAGTTCTCTCTGAACTTGGATGCCTGAGGGCTAGTAACTCCAAACTTGCACTATTCTATCATGACTGTTGTTCAGAATGTAAGCATTGCCTGGGTTCTTGAAGCTCCTAGGAACTTTGAAACACTCTGAACAAGAGAAGGCCTTGGAATCTGGCATCCGGATTTGGTGAAACACATGTTATTGGATGTTAAGATTGAATTAGGCTGCTCTGATTTAGTTGTAGGCTGTGATGTATTTTTGTTTACCTTATTTCTTCTAATTTTGTAATAGCGTTGTAAAAAGAACTCGAGGAAATATTAGTAAAGGGTGTGGGAGGGGTTTACTTTATTGCTAAAAGGTAAATACCATACCTATAGGACCAATATTGTTATTTAATCACTTAGATATCATGCCTATAGGTTCAACACTTTAAATCACCTAGAGATCATGTTTATATGCTTTTGCATTCTTTTCAATCATTTAGAAATCATGTCTATAGGAATTAATGTTCAGCCATGCTGCAAACCAGTAGATATCCTGTCTATAGGATCTAATAATTGAACAACTAATTGCATATAGAAATCCTGCCTATAGGAAATGCCTAAATGTTAGGCAAACTGTAGGTTACTACTCATTTTTTTGCTGGTTTAATAATAGTAACAAGCCTAAGAAATCAAGATGTAGATACCATGCCTATAGGGGTTTAAACTCGCCTAATATGAGTTTAATGATCTAACAATTGGCCTTAAACGTTTTTCTTCTTCAACGAAAACTTGTCCAAACATGTTTGCTTTTGAAATTCGTCCGAAATTATTTGTTTTCAAAACTCTTATAAATCCGCTTTTAATTCCTTTCAAACTTTCTTCTAAATAATGTCTTTAAAACCTTTCGCCTGAATTTCCCTTCTACTTTTGAAGTTGTCTTCCGAAACAGAGTTTCAACTCTATCTTTTAAAGTATCTTCACTCTTTAAACTCTTTTACAATTCTCCTGTCAAAGCAATCTTTAACAGTCGGTTCTTTTAGAACGTGTCACTTTCGAAAACTCTTATTTACAATTTTACTGTATTTTTACTTAAACCATTCTACTTATTTTCAAGTCATCTCTGAACCTCTCCAGTTTCCAACCTTCTGTTTTAAACTCTTCTGCATTAGATTCTTAATCAGTAACTTATTTTAAAATACCTCAATCTCTGACATTTGGATCCGGGTTGCCTAATGCATACTTTTTATCCAACTCCATGTGTTAAACTAATCTGTCCGCCGTTTAAATTTTTTAAGACCAAATCAGTATATGCAAGGCATGCTAAACTAGATGTTATGTGATCTACGGGGTTTATGTGAGCCTCTTATGTGTTTGTTCATTCCCTAATATTTTCTACTTGTTTTGTTTGTCACCTTAGTATTTTATCCTTTTGAAACTCCATATATGCCTATGCTTCCTTTCCCCCTTTTAGGATTAGAAGTCCTAACCCCGGGACCGATAGGTTGGGACGGGTATTAGCATGCAATAAGTAAACGAGACTAATCACGTTTAAATACCTTAAAGGGGTGGGAAGGGTAGAATATGGATATGATGACTGGTGCGCTAATATATCGTGCGAGAGTGATTGCTGGGTATTTCACCAAGGTGATCCATATTATATTTAAACCCAGGACCCATTTTCCATTATTTATATGAGGTGATGTTTTCTTCAATTAATCTTTCTCTTTCCAAAATCACTTATGTCTTTCCTCTTTCAAAATTTTCAACTTATTTGTAGTCCATACATGCAAACTCTATGTGTTTCTTTATACTCTCCTTAAAGTCACAATTAAACATGGCCGGGAACCACACTAGTGGATCTTGAGGGGTGCCTAACACCTTCCTCTCGATATAATCTCAAGCCCTTACCCGAACTCTGGTTTTCTTTCAAAAACCTTCTTCTTTTATTAGAAAGTGTCCTAATGCACTATAATCATTAGGTGGCGACTCTTCAAATTCCGTAACCCAATTCCTTAAAAGGGAATAAGAGTTGTTTTCGCCATAATGTTGTAAACCCGATTTTGCCTATCTTTTAGGAGGGAAAAAGCGAGCGTCGACATGTGGCGAGGATAGATACACTTTCAGTTTTCTCAGGGCGTCGATACATTCTTCGTTCCATTGTATCCCATGGTCCTTTATCAGCACATTGAAGAATTTGTGTCATCTATCCGAGGATCATGAAATGAACCTTGATAGGGAGGCTATTCGCCTTGTTAGCTTCTGCACCTACTTTTTGCTGGTCAGTATCTCTGGTATTGCGTCGATGGCCCTAATTTGATTCGGGTTGACTTTGATTCCCCTTTGTGATACAAGGAAACCAAGGATGTTTCCTGAAGTTATGCCAAAGGCTCACTTTTCGGGATTCAACATCATCCCGTACTGCCTTAATATCTCGAAGGCTTTCTTTAGATGGCCAATGTGATCCTCTTTCTTTATCGACTTTACCAGCATGTCGTCGATGTAAACCTCCATGGTCTTGCCGAGCTATTTTTTGAACATTTTGGTGACTAACCTCTGGTACAAGGCCCCTACATTCTTGATCCAGAACGGCATCACTTTATAGCAGTATGTTCCTTGGTGAGTGATTAAAGTTGTCTTTTATTGATCTTCTTCAGCCATTAGAATTTGGTTGTAACCGGAGTAGGCATCCAAGAATCTCAGTAGTTCGTGCCCCGCTATCGCATTGATAAGTTGGCCGATGTGAGGTAATGGAAAGGAGTCTTTCGGGCATGCTTTGTTCAGATCGGTGAAGTCAACACACATTCGCCAATTCTTATTCTTCTTTTTGACAATGAACATGTTGGCGACCCATTCGGGGTATTTCGATTGTTTGATGGAACCGTTGGCGAGTAATTTCAACCTTCTCGCTAACCACCTCATTGATTGCAGCATTGAACTTTCTCCTCATTTTCCGTACCAACAGATAAAGTGGGTCGAATTCAGTCTATGAGTGGCGATATCCCTTGGATTCCTGACATATCTGAGTGGGAGAAAGCAAACAAATCGGCATTTTTAGTTAAAAATTCATGATACTTACCTGTCTCTGTGAGGTTGTGTCCAACATAGGCCTTTTTGGTGCAGTCGGTGTTATCTAATTGGACAGGGTCGAGATCTTCTATGGTTGCCTTGCAAGCTTCTACAATGTCTGGGTCTTTGATGGCTTCTACTTGTACGTCGGGTTTGATTCCTGACATGGATGATTGCTATGCTTTTGAACTTTCCCATTTTAGTTGTTTGGTGTGTGTTCAATCTTGGGTGATTCGGTATCATTCTTGGGTGGTACGTGGATCGCCTCAGATGCTAAAAATCCCCCATGGGTTGGGAAATTTAATCACTTGATAGAAGCTTGAAGGGATGGCTCGCATAGCGTGTATCCATTGTCATCATATGATGCGTAGTATGTCGTTTCTTGGTTCGTGACGTGGAATGTCATTCCAGAATAACCCTTCCTACTAGGATAGGCAGCACTATTTCTCCAGATGTCTGCTCTACTGCATTATTAAAAACTTTTAGTGTTATGAAATGCGATGTTATTTTATCCTCGAGCCTCATATGCATGACACTCGTGGGTGAACAATACATGTGTTGCTTCCGCCATCCACCATTATTCATTTTAAATCGGTATCTATGAAGGTAAAGACAAACCATCGGTATTCGACTTATTGAAGATGATACTATCTTCGAGGTCACCATACCGTTCGTGGGTGACCATCCGTTTAAGTTTATGTGTGGTGGTGAATTTCACATGGTAGATTACCATGTCATCGTCTCCACCTATGATCATTTTTAAGGTACGAACTGGTGATGGTGGCTTTGGAGGTCTTTGAGGTTGATCGCGCCCTCGAGTGAAGTTGGCTCATCTTGTGTCACTCAGCAGTTATTTCAGGCATCCCAGGTTTAACATTCTTACTAATTCTTGTTCCAGGCCTATGCGGCACTCAGTCATGTGTCATCTTTCTTGGTGGAACTCATACAGGATGTTTGGCCTCCTTGTGCTCGTGCTCGACTTCATCTTTTGTGGCCACTGCACCTTAGTGTCGTTCTTCTCCATTGCATACACTATTTATGAAGGGGAAACAAAAAAATTATGAGTAGATAGTAGTGGAGGCATACCTCTTTCATTTCGGGAGCAGTATGTCGAGGCACAGCATCTGCAAGTCGTGGAAGTGGAGGATTGGATGCTCGGATATAGGGCTGGTGTCTTTCTCGATTGTAGCGTGGTAGCTGCTCCTTTCTCCCATCATAGAGGCAATCTCTCTTGGTCTCGATCTGTACTGATTTCAGTTGCTGAAGAGGGCCATTCGGATCATCCCCGTCTGCCCTCAATTCGGCGCAATAGGCATTATGGATTTCTTCCCACATGGTAGAAGGGTAATTCATGAGTCTGCTGAGTAGCTTTTTCGTTGACTTTGATCTATTCCTATTTAACCCATTTTGAAAGGCTGCTACTGCCATCCCTTCTGACACATTTGGTAGACTCATCCTTACTCTATTGAACCGGGCTAGAAAATCCTGAAGTCCATCGCCCGTCGTTTGTCTGACGGTGAAGATAACATTAACCCTAGCCTCGGCCTTCTTCGCTCCAGTGTGAGAGGTGGAGAATTTATCCACCATTTCTTCAAACGTCGATATTGATTGTGCTGGTAGTTGGGAGTACCATTTCAACTCTCCCCCTATCAAAGTCTCACTGAACTCCTTTAGAAGCACACATGGTAGTTGTTCTTTTGATAGATCAATGCCCTTTACTGCAGTAACATAATGGATTAGGTAATCTTCTGGGTCTGTGGTACCATCATATATTTTCAAATATGGTTGCATTTTGAAGACCTTTGGAATAGATTGGGGATCTTACCCTTTGCTATATGTATGGTCAACGAATCGGCCTACATCGCATTTTGGTCACAGCTTCGGAGCACCTGGTATTTTGTCGACCCTTTCCTGATGTTCCTTCATCTAGTCGCGGAGTGTTTTGTTCTCATTCTCCACCTCTTCCATTGTCTTTAAGATGCCCAAAAGAAAATCTTCACCTAATCAGTAACAGTGGAGGTGTTACCTGTTCGTGTAGCGGTTGCCTCATCGGTAGTGGCTGCGATTTCTGTGGGTAGTGCGTCTTCGATACCTCCTTGAATGGGTTTCTTGAGCATGTTGCTCAAGGCACTCGATAACTATTCTTCTAGTAGAATTTTGAAATCTGGTGGCACTTCTCTTGCTGAGGATGTTGAAGTTCCTCTGCGCAAGATCGTTAGATCTCCGTGCGGAAAAGGTGAGATCTCACCCTCGGTTATAACACTTGGTGTCACATTTTCAGTGTGTTCTCCACTGGCCTCGTTGAGGGATTTCAGGAGGTTATTTGTGACACCCTCTATTGCTTTTAACCTTGCTTCTCCCTTTCCCGCCATCATCGGTTTTTATGGAGCTGAAGAGAGATGATCGCTTCTTTCAAGGATCTAGACGAAAACTACGATTCAACTACAGAAATCGCTACGAACGGTACCAAATTGTTTGACTCAAAAGATGTGAAAACCTTTAGAACAAATCAATCGAAGATGAAGGGGTAAATCTTAGATGAAGATAATAATTTCTAGAATGAATAATAATAGAAAAATAGAATATGGTTGTTAGGTTTATTTTAATTCAATAATGGTAAGCTTTCCAGAGTATTGATTATCCATTACAAGGTTTTTGTGTTCTCTTTATATACTAGAGGAACCTCCTCTAAATTGTAAGAAATATACAAGAAATATTTGACGGAATATTCTTAATATCCCCTAATGAGCTTACACTACATAAGAGTCGTACAGACTCTTATTTCGCCCTAAGGTCGTCTCCCCCCGGGCGTCGACTCGAAGATACCTGGTCGTTTGTCGTACTCATCATAGGTCATGGTCGGTCAAATTTGAACCAATACAATGTGCATCCACCTCTGGTGGTTGTTGAGGTGGAGAAAGAAGTAAAGAATTAAGAGAAACTAATGAAAAGAATAATTAAATGATAAAATACACATATTAGGTGTGTATAGTTCACCACTCAAACACAAGTTTAGTTGTGACTCTTCAAGAGATAGTTATTCCACTTTGGAAAAGTTCAAGGTGTAATAGAACTTCCGCAAAGTATGTGTCTGAGAATTGTCACTAGGTGTCCTTTGTAAGGACTGATGTTTAACTTTCTTCCATTTATGTTTGTGTATTGGTTAAAAAACCTGAGCATCTGATGGTCACGAAACCGGCTCCGTACCAATTGGTTACGACCACCGAGTAAAACAGTCGACTCTGAGTAATTGTTACCGTCTCCACAACAACCACTGGGATTACGGCCCTCCCGTGCCAAGAAGGCATCTCCTTGACATGGCCACGACAATTCTTTATCGGATCATGTAGCTCACAGCTATAAATACTAAGAAAGAGGACCTCAAAGGGGGGCTCTTCTTCGAGAACACTATTCACAATAGAACTAGTCAACCATATTACATATTAAGTTCTGACAACAATACGATTGTAAGGATATGATCCTCTTCAAGAAGAGGCATATCAAGTTATTATGATGAATATAACATCGAATCTAGGTCCGGTTTGGCCCTCTTTATTCGCATTTTATCCCCTTCTTTTGGTCCAATGTTTTATTGTGATTTGCTATGATTTACTCCATAAATTATTTTAATTGGTTTCCCTTATAAAGTACTTTATAAACTTTTGGGTCAAAAAATTTGGCGCCGTCTGTGGGTATTTCATAGCAACATTGCACAATTCTTCCCTGGACCAAAGCTAAAAAGTTCCCAAAAAAGGGAACAATCCAGCTCAAATGGGCCAAAAGCAGTACATCGAGTAAAGAGAACTCGAAGGCCTCAGTGAAAACGAAAATCCTCTGTTCTACTAATCTTGAACAGTGCAAACAAGAAAAGGAGCTCCCAAAACAAGAGGAAGTCGATGCAAAGCATCCCCCTCACCCCTTATACGGTGTCCAATCGAAAGCCGACATAAAGATGTTATAAATCGGGGATCGATCTATAGGATCCCGATCTCGATCAACGAACAAACTCAGTCCAAGTGCCTTCTCCATCAACGCCATTAAGTTTGACCTTAGTCGAACTGGGACTCAAGCTAAGTGCCTTCGCCATCAACGCCATTAAGTTCGACCTCAGTCGAACTGGGACTCAAGCCAAGTGACTTCGCCATCAACGCCATCAAGTTCGACCTTAGTCGAACTAGGACTCGGGCCAAGTTCCTTCTCCATCAACGCCATCAAGTTCGACCTTAGTTGAACTGGGACTCAGGCCAAGTTCCTTCGCCATCAATGCCATCAAGTTCGACCTTAGTCGAACTGGGACTTAGGCCAAGTGCCTTCGCAATCAACGCTATCAAGTTCGACCTTAGTCAAACTGGGACTCAGGCCAAGTGCCTTCGTCATCAATGCCATCGAGTTCGACCTTAGTCGAACTGAGACTCAGGCCAAGTGCCTTCGCCATCAATGCCATCAAGTTCGAACTTTGTCAAACTGGTACTCTGGACAAGTGCCTTTTTCATCAACGCCATCAATCTCGACCTTAGTCAAAATGGGACTCAGGCCAAGTGTCTTCGCCATCAACATCAACAAGTTCAACCTTAGTCGAACTGGGACTCAGGCCAAGTGCATTCACCATCAACACCATCAAGTTAGACCTAAGTCGAACTAGGACTCACGCCAAGTGCCTTCTCCATCAACACCATCAAGCTCGACCTTAGTCGAACTAGGACTCACGCCAAGTGCCTTCGCCATCAACGCCATCAAGTTCGACCTTAGTCGAATTGGGAATAAGGCCAAGTGCATTCGCCATCAAGTTCGACCTTAGTTGAACTGGGACTCAGGCCAAGTGCCTTCGCAATCAACACCATCAAGTTCGACCTTAATCGAACTGGGACTCAGGCCAAGTGCCTTCGCCATCAATGCCATCAAGTTGGACCTTAGTCGAACCCGGACTCAGGCCAAGTGCCTTCGTCATCAATGCCATCAAGTTCGACCTCAGTCGAACTGGGACTCAGGCCAAGTTCCTGCGACATCAACGCTATCAAGTTCGACCTTAGTCGAACTGGGACTCAGACCAAGTGCATTCGCCATCAACGTCATTAAGTTCGACCTTAGTCGAACTGGGACTCAGTCCAAGTGCCTTCACCATGAATGCCATCAAGTTCGACCTTAGTCGAACTGGGACTCAGGACAAGTTCCTTTAACATCAATGCCATTAAGTTCGACTTTAGTCAAACTGGGACTCAGACCAAGTGCCTTTACCTTCAATGCCATCAAGTTCGACCTTAATCGAACTGGGACTCATGCCAAGTGCCTATGCCATCAACGCTATCAAATTTGACCTTAGTCGAACTGGGACTCAGTCCAAGTGCCTTCGCCATCAACATCATTAAGCTCGACCTTTGTCGAATTGGGACTCAGGCCAAGTGCCTATGCCATCAACGCCATCAAGTTTGACCTTAGTCGAACTGGGACTCAGTCCAAGTGCCTTCGCCATCAACGTCATTAAGCTCGACCTTAGTCAAACTGAGATTTAGGCCAAGTGCCTTAGCCATCAACGTCATTAAGCTCGACCTTAGTCGAACTGGACTCAGGCCAAGTGCCTTCGCCAATGATGTTATTAAGTTCGACCCCAGTCATACTAGGACTCAGGCCAAATGCCTTCGCCATCAACATTTTCAAGTTCGTCCTAATTTGAACCGAGAGTAAGACTATGCCTTCGCCATCGACTTACACGAGTCCAATTTCGCTCGAACTAGGACTCAGGCTACATGATTTTGCCTCCAAATCAAAGTTCGACCCCGCTCGAACTATAAAGCTGTCTTTCCACAATCATAGTCGGTAGTCCAACCGCGTTCGAACTGGGACTCGAGCCAATATGAGCTAATCACCGCCGCCATAAAACGACATCTCTACCCCGTCCATGTTGAATCAAAGGACGAAAATTGTTCGTCAGAAATTGATATGTCACGACCGACCAAGGTCAAACTCAAAGGCGAGTGATCTTTCTTTACATTCAAAAAGAAAAAGAGAAAGGGAACACGCAAAGTAAACACGACAAACAATGGGAAGGAGTGCATTTATTTATAATAGAAAGAGTGCGGATCCTCCCCGCTTACATTCGGCCATGACCGATCAACACAAGAAAAACTAGGAGGGACTTCTCAATGGCGCTCCGCCAAATCCGTTCACGAGGCCGGCAGGGCACGACCCTTATGGACGGAGGGACTAACAGTATTGGTAAAAAACTTGATCATCTGATGGTCACGAAACCGGCTCCATCCCAATTGGTTACGACCACCGAGTAAAACAGTCGACTCCGAGTAATTGTTACCGCCTCCACAACAACCACTGGGGTTACGTCCCTCCCGCGCCCAGAAGGCGTCTTCTCGATATGGCCATGACAATTCTTTACCAGATCATGCAGCTCACAACTATAAATACTAAGAAAGAGGACCTCAAATTGAGGCTCTTCTTCGAGAACACTATTCACAATAGAACTAGTCAACCATATTACATATTAAGTTCTGACAACAATACGATTATAAGGATCTGAACCTCTTCAAGGAGAGGCAGATCGAGTTATTATGATAAATAAAATATCGAATCTAGGGCCGGTTGGCCCCTTTTATTCGCATTTTGTCTCCTTCTTTTGGTCCAATGGTTTATTGTGATTTGCTATGATTTACCCCATGATTTATTTTAATTGTTTTTCCTTATAAAGTATTTCATAAACTTTTGGGTCAAACAGTTTGGCTATAATTATATATTTTTAATGTATTATTTACCTTACATTTAGATGCTTTAATACTAAACTATATTATATTTATGCTTAATTAAATTTATTTTATGTGTAAGTACATTAAAAATGAAATTGTGAGCAAAGAAAATATTTTGAAACTATATTATATGTTTTTAATGATTGCATGCAATTATGGACAAAAGAATAATAAAATGAAGACTTGGAGATTACCTCGCAGCACCAAAAGCAACGAGCTGCAATTCAAAAATGAGAATTGAAGCAAAAAGTTAGGCCACAAAGGCAGAGAAGCTGGCGACGCGAGCCAATTTCCTCGCGGTAAAGGCAGCAGCGCCAGGCCTTTTGTGAGGTGCTTCGCGGTTTCGCGTGGCGACGCATGGTTCGGGTTTTAAGCCTATTTTGTTTTCTATTCGGTTTTAAACTTGTTTATTTCATTTGACTTTTTTTCTATACGTATATATAGTCATTAAATATCAATTTTGAGGTGAGACCGATAAGAGACCGACAATAGATCGGAAATTCGAACTAAGGAGGCAAGAATAACTAGGAGCAAGACAGAGAACTTTTCTATGAGTTTTTCACCTCCTTCTTCCTATTTTCATTATTGGTTATGAATTCTAGTATTGTAGTTATGCATATTATTATGAATAGCTAATTTGTTATCTAGGATTTTGATGGAACCTATTGGAGGATGATTTTCCTGTTACGCTAACACAGATTTGTTGTAGTATTTCTCTATTTGTTCAACTATGTTATTATTGTGGTTGGTTGAATAGCTCTCGATTGACGGTGCCTATTTAGTATGTATTACTCGGGAGAGAGTATATATTTAGGTATTTGTTGAACAACATCACTCCTAACGTAAATGAGGGATCAATACGGAGGGTTTAAAGGTGGGATTAGGCATAACGAAACATTGGTGCGATCCAAGTGAGCCATACTTAATGCCAGCTAGCATAATTCGGGAGAACATTTATAATAAATTGTGGTAGTTACTCGGGAGAGAATTATGACACAAAGGGCGCTCATGATCGATAAAGAACTTAGGCAAATTTATAGAAAACGTAGTGGAAATGATTCCGACAATATGAGAAATCATAACTCTAGACCTCCTTAATCTTGCCTCCAATCCTTATCCTTGTTGATTGATAGTTTTACTGCTTTCTAGTATTTGTTAGTTAATTAGATAAAAATAAGTATTATAATCTTTATAATTAGAAAATTGTTTACTTGTGCTTTTTAGTGATATTAAATAATTGTAACTAAGCCTTAGTTCTCTGTGGGATTCGACTCCGGACGTGTAAATCGAATTATCTTTGCAACGACCGCTTAGTCCTTTTTATATGGCATAGTTGGGCGACCGCTTTTGTCTAGGTACTCTCTATTCTATTTTAGTTGTGTTAGATTAATAAAATAAAAAAATAGAAAAGATTGGACTTTTCCCTACGATGGATCTATTAGCCAATTTTCGTAAAGGATTAAAGTCTAACCAAAAACACGCAAAAAAATAAATAGAAAAATCAAAAAATATTTCTTTTATTTTTTTAGGTAGTAATAATCCCCTGTGTTTTTTTTTTGTGCACCGGTTCTTTTTCACGGGATGTAATTTTAATCGGGTCATAGTTTATTATTTTTAGAGTAGAATAGGATTTGGGAAATAAAAGAAGGAAGATGAAAGTCCTAGGCGTTTTTTGATTTGTTTGATAGTAGCATATTTAGGCGCTAGCATGTATATTACCTTCCTTTTAGTTTGAAATTGCTTGTGATGCCTTATTGAGTTAGATAGCATGTCTATTGACGCCTTTGTCACATTTTCTTGACTTATGTCCACTTTGTGCTTAATGCTTAATATCTTGTGGTTACGTGAATACTTGCATTAGTTTGAGAATCGTAATGATATCGTCCCTTGGTGAGTCATGTGCCATGTGTGGTAAGGTTTTTATTTAGTCCGTATTTTTGAGATTGAGTCTAGAACTTGCCCGTTATGTGAGCTGAAGTAAGATTTTAGGTGATGCTCGATTTAAGAAATAATTTTCTTTGATCTTTTTAATCTTATTGTTTACCATAAATAAAATTTATGCCTAGTTACCCCTTTTGAGCCTATACACTTTTATTTGGCACCCACAAAATGAGTCTATACCATTTTATTTTTAATTGACATTATTTTGATCATTTTACCTCTTATAGCTACAAATCTAATTTTGAGTTATGAAATTTCAAAGCCTTTAAATCCTCTTTTCTGCCCAGCGATTTCCGCATTTGCCATCATGGGGCTGCATCTGTGGTCCCGTACCTGCAAAAATATCATCCCAGGTGTGAATGTCACATATCCGGGCTGGGGCCACATCGGCGGTCATTGGGTCGCATCTGCGGTCCCATTTCTATGCTCCACCGGTCGTATCTGCGGTTCCTGATGCCCAAGCCAAATTCCACATATGCATCTTCCTAGACGCTTCTACGGTTGCGCACCCGCGGTCCCACATCCGCGGGTGCAATTATATCAAGTGCAACAAATCTTCAGCAATTCCTAAGTTCCAAACCAAACTTGCTAAGCATCCGAAACTCACCCTGAGGCCCCTAGGACCTCAACTAATCATACCAACTAATCCTAAAATATCATACGAACTTAGTCGAGTCCTCAAATCACATCAAACAACGCTAAAACTATGAATCACCCTCCAACGCTAAGGCGCAACTTCGCAGAACTGCTACGCCCTTGCTTCTTGCCCCTTATTTCAAACTAAAGGAAAGCCTTGATCGATATAAGAAAGGTGCGCTCAAGCGCCCAACCTAATAAAGGGGCTTGTGCTAGAAAGTCGGGCTTACTCAACAAGCACCTTTCTTAATAAGGTTGCTTGTTTCCACTCATTGAAGATTCTATCTACAAAAGAACGTCAACGGGGGATACTCAAATAGCTCTCAAGTGACACCAGAGAAGGTGAGGTCGTCTTTCTATCCATCCGCCATATGGTTTGCCCTAAAGCCACTTAATGAACTTGAAATTCCAAAATTCTACATCTTATGTCGAAACTAACCAAACAATGTCCTATTGACCCCTATTTTTAAACACACGTCATATTCACCACTACGGACTTCTTCCAACTTCCGTAATTAGATTCCGAATCCGATATCAAAAATTCACTATCGTCCCGAAACTCCAAAAATTTAACTTTCGTCATTTCAAGCCTAAATAAGCTACGGACCTCCAAAATACAATTCGGGCACACCCCTAAGTCCAACGGAGATAACAAAATTGACGGTATTCCTTTCCGGATCCGTCTTCATACTGCTCCGACTACAGTCCAAATTCTAAGACTTAACTCTCATTTAGAGACTAAGTGTCCCAAAACACTATAAAACTCAAGATAACCATCCCGGAAAATCACAATAGTATAAAAAGACACGGGGAAAGCAGTTAATAGGGGAACAGGGTGTAAATTCTCTAAATGATTGGCTGGGTCGTTACATCCTCCCCTTTTTAAAATATTCATTCATCCTCGAACGAGCATAGAGACATACCCGAAGTGGTGAAAAGATGAGAATAACGGTTGGGCATATCCTGCTCGGTCTCCCTAGTCGCCTCCTTGACCGGCTGACCCCGCCGCTGAACCTTTACTTATGCAATGCTCTTTGACCTCGGCTTTCGAACCCGCCTATCCAATATAGCCACTAGTTCCTCACATAAGATAGATCATTGTCCAACTAGACTGAACTGAAATCCAACACGTGTGGCGGATCGTTGTGATACCTCCGGAGCATCGAAACATGAAATATCGAATGAACTCCTGCCAAGTTGGGAGGTAAGGCAAGGTCGTAAGAAACCTCCCCAACACGCTGCAACACCTCAAATGGGCCAATAAACCTTGGGCTAAACTTTTCCCTCTTTCCAAATCTCATAATTCCCTTCATAGGCAAAACCTGAAGCAAGACTCGCTCTCCAACCATAAATGAAGCATCGTGAACCTTCCGGTCCATTTAACTCTTTTTTCACGACTAGGCTATGAGAAGTATATCCCCAATCACCTTAACCTTCTCCAAAGCGTCCTGAACCAAGTCTGTGTCTAATAATAGCCTCGCCCAGCTCGAACTAACCCATCAGGGATCTGCATCGCATACCATACAAAGCCTCATATGGTGCCATATGAATGTTGGACTGATAACTGTTGTTGTAGGCAAACTCCGCAAGGATCAAGAACTAATCCCAAGAACCTATAAACTCCATCACACAAGCATGGAGCATGTCTTCAATATGAATAGTGCACTCGGACTATCAGTCCATCTGGGTGAAATATTTTGCTCAACTCCACTTGAGTATCCAACTCATGTTGTACGGCTCACCAGAACTGTGATGTAAACTGAGTAACTCTATGAGAAATGATGGAAATTGGAATACCATATAGGCGAACAATCTCTCGGATATAAATCTCAGCCAACCGCTCCGAAGAATTGGTACTACACGAAGGAATGAAGTGCGCAGACATGGTCAGCCAATCTACAATCACCTAAATAACATCAAACTTTCTCAAAGCCGTAGGAGTCCAACTGCGAAGTCCATGGTGATATGCTCCCACTTCCACTCCGGAATCTCTATTTGCTGAAGCAAGCCACCCGGTATTTGATGTTTATTCTTCACCTACTGACAATTGAGCCACCGAGTTACAAATCCGACTATATCTTTCTTTATCTGCCTCAACTAATAGTGCTACCTCAAATCCTATTACATCTTTGTGGTACCCGAATGGGTGGAATACCATGAACTGTAGGCCTTCTCCAGAATCAACTCCCGAAGCCCATCAATATTGGGTACACATATTCGACCATGAATCCTTAATATCCCATCATCACCAATGGTCACATCTCTGGCATCATTATGAAGAACTTTTTTCTTAAGTGCAAGCAAATGAGGGTTATCATACCAACGCTCTCTGATACGATCAAACAACGAAGATCGAGAGATAACATAAGCTAGGACCTGACTGGGCTCTGAAATATCCAATCTCACAAATTGGATGTCTAAGGCCTGAACATCCCTCGCCATGGGCCTCTCTACGACGGGTAGATAAGCCAAAGTAGTCCAGAAAGTACTCTTCGGGATATCTGGCTCCCGAAGTTTCAACTGATGATAACCTGAATGCAAATCAATCTTAGAAAACCCTCGGGCACCCTATAACTGATCAAACAGGTTATCAATATGATGCAAAGGATATTGCTTCTTCACTATATTGTTCAACTGGTGATAATCAATGCACATATGCATAGAACCATCATTTTTCCTTACAAACAAGACAGGAGCACCCCAAGGTGACATACTGGGCCGAATAAATCCCTTATCAAGCAATTCTTGTAACTGTTCCTTCAACTCAGGAGGAGCCATTCGATAAGGAGGAATAAAGATGGGATGATTGCCCGACAACAAATCAATGCCAAAATTAATATCTCTATCGGGCGGCATGCCCGGAAGATCAGCTGGAAAAACATCAGGGAAATCCCGCACTACTAGGACTGAATCAACTGTATGGGTATAAAAGTTGACATCTTTGACATAAGCTAGATACACATCACACCCCTTCTCAACTATTCGCTGATCTTTAGAAATGAAATAACTCTACTGGGGGTGTAATCTAAAGTACCCCTCCAGTCCAATCATGGTACACCTAGCATAGCCAGCGTCACGGTCTTGGTGTGACAATCAAGAATAGCATAATGGGGCGACAACCAGTCCATGACCAAGATATCATAAAAATCTACCATATTGAGCAATAATAAATCTGTTCTTGTCTCAAAACCACTAAGAGCAATCAAAGATGAACAATAAGCACATTCCACAACAAGTGAATCTCCTACAGGAGTAGAAATGTCAATAGGGGAGCTCAAAGAATCTCAAGACACATAGGAATAAGTGGAGCCTAGATCGAATAGAACCGATGAATATCTATGACACACCGGAACAATACCTGTAATGAAAGAATCAGAAGCAACAGCCTTTGTACGGGAAGGAAGGTCATAATAACTGGCATGGCCTCCACCTCTTGGACAACCCCTACCTCCTCGACATCCACATCTAGCTAGCTGAGCAGGTGGGATAGAAACTGGTGGTGTGATCATAGCCTGGGAACCCTATGGAGCATGCAGTGGCTGAGAAGTATGTGAAGATACATCCCTCCTAAGTCTAGGGCAATCCTTCACCATATGGTGTGTGTCTCCATACGCAAAATAGGCTCTAGGTGGGTGTGGCGGTTGTTATTGGCTCGAGCCAGGTCTGCTGGACTGACCACTGAAAGCACCCCATACAGGAGGCGCACTAGATATTGGGGGTGCATAATAAAGCTATTGAGGTCTATGAGAAGCTGAATACCACTGGCTACTGGAAGAGCTGAATGAACGGCGGCCACTCACATAACCCCTACCATGACAAACTAAAGCTGAGGCACGGGCACCAGAATAATGGCCCGACTCCCAAGACCTCTTAGCCTCTCTCCTCCTTATCTCGAGCAAGCATGCCCTCTACTCTCTTAGAAATACTCACCACCTGCTAATAAGCAATATCCATCTCTAACTCCCCGCCATGCTAGACCTGATGCTGTGAATGAGCCCCTCAATAAACCGGCTAAATCTCTCACGAATTGTAGAAACCAAGGTCAGTGCATGTCTAGCCAAGTCATTGAAACGGAGAGCATACTCTAAAACAGTTATAGTACACTGGATCAGGTCTAGCAGCAGCAGCAGGCGCTTGGGCTCCAATTGAAGCTACTGGTAGCTCCTCAGTAGCAGCTCGCGCGGGTGCTGTGGCTGTACCACATGCGCGTCCTTGGCCTCTACCAGGGCTCCGACCTCTGGCGGCTCTAGTAGGGGGCGCCGGTGCCTGGTTATCTACAGTAGCACATTTCCTCACCATCTGTGAGAGAATAAAAGACAGAGGTTTAGAATTTCGAAATCAATAATCTCACACGACATGGAATCAATTAAGGTGGAATTTTCCTAACAGTTACATAGCCTCTTGAAGATAAGTACAGACGTCTCTGTACCGATCCACGAGGCTCTAATAAACTGGTTTGTGATTCATGACTCCTATGAACCTAGAGTTGTGATACCAACCTATCACGACCCAAGTTCTTCATCTGTGAACTGTCGTGACGGCATCTAGTCTCTACGACTAGGTAAGCCTAAAGATTTACGAAATGAAATAAAGATACGAACACTAACAATTTAACAGGTAAATATAGTAAAGAAGTTTAAAATGTCGCTCGGCATATACAGTAAAACACTCTCGAACTGAACATAAGAACTCCCAATATTCAAAATCTCATGAATCTGTGCATGAATCTGGAAGTATGGCAGAGAAGAAGTACATGGCTCTGCACACACAAAAATATGTGCAAAAAAGGACATGAGTACATCACAACGGTACCCAGTAAGTGTCAAGCCTAACCTCGTTCGAGTAGTGATTAGATTAGGTCAGGGCCCTAGTGGTTTATATATATAATAAGATACAACAATATGAAATATTACAGTAGAGTTAAAAATTCTAATTGTTAATGAAAAATGAAATAACAGGAAGAAATAAATCAGTACATAGAAATAGCAACTGAGGATCTCCCAGGATACTATCCCGTAATCCCAAACATAAATGTACAGAGGATCTCCCGGGATACCGTACTGTAGTCCAAATTGTAAAAGTGGAGGGAATCCCGAAATACCGTTCCGTAGTACCAAAGTAAATATCTAGTACGGGGGATGTCCTAGGATACCGTCCCGTAGTCGCAAACATAAACATGCAGGGGGATCTCCTGAAATACCGTTCTATAGTCAAAAAATAAATACACAACTAATTCAATATACACAATTGTTTCATCTAGGAAAAAATCTACAGTTCTAATCAATTTCGTAGCAAAGAAAAATAAAGGGTAATTATTACTCTAAACATGCTACACAGAATCCAGCTAAGCAGTTAAAGCAGATAAGACAATTAAGGCACGTAAGCATGCTTTCTTAAGCAAAATAGGAGGCCACATATACTAGTATGTCTCAATTAAAGGAAAACACATATATTTACTTAATGAAAACGAGATCTTTCAATAATTAGCACGTGCACGCACTCGTTACCTTATGTACACGGTATTCATATAACAATAGTACCAAATCCTTAAGGGAGTTCTACCACACAAGGTTAGGCACGCCACTTACCTTGAACCAAGCTCAAAAATCAATCTGAAATCACGCTCTTGCTAGGAGTATCCAACTCCGAGTGGCCAAAATCTGATCAAATCAATTACAATACGTAAATATAGCTACAAGCAACTAATTTAGCTAATGAGTTCAGAACTAAGACTGAAAAATAGGAAAACGCCTAAAAATTCTTCCCGGACCCGCGTCTCAGAATCAGATAATAATCACTAATTACGAACACACATTCACTCATGAGTTCGCTCGTACAAAATTATCCCAATCTGGCGTCAAATTCCTATTCAAACTTAAGATTTTCAATTGGGAAACTTTTTCCCTCATTTCCAAATTTTCACCCTCAAATTCCATAATTAAATGAGGAAAATAATATTAGATCAATGTATTTATGATCAATTAGAGTTAAACTTCGTTACCTAGTAGTTCTCCTTTAAAATCCCTCAAGAAATCGCCTCCCACTGAGCTCCAAATCAAATTTTGTGTTATAACATTTTAAACCCTCAAAATCCTCTTTTCTGCCCACCGATTTTCGCATCTGCTCTCATGAGACCGCACATGCGGAAAAATCATCCCAGGTGCGAAGGTCACTTATCCGGGTTGGGGCCGCATCTGGTGTCACTGGGCCACATCTGCGGGCCTGCTTTTGCAGTCCACCAGCCGCATCTGCGGTTCCTGATTCCCAAGCCAAATTCCGCATTTACAGCTTCCTCGCTGCTTCTGCGACTCCGTACTTGCTATCTAACATCCGTAGGTGTTTTTATATCAAGTGCAGCAAATCTTCAGCAATGCCTAAGTTCCAAACCAAATACGTTAAGTATTCGAAACTCACCTGAGGCCCCCCGGGACCTCAAATAAACATACCAACCAATCTTATAACATCATACGAACTTAGTTGAGCCCTCAAATCATATCAAACAATGTTAAAACTACGAATCACCCTCCAATCCAAACTTAATGAACTTGAAATTCCAAAATTCTACAACCGATGCCGAAACTAACCAAACTATGTCCGATTGACCCCAAATTTTTGTACCCACGTCATATTCACCACTACGGACCTATTCCAACTTCCGGAATCGGATTCCGACCCTGATATAAAAAATTTCACTATCGGGTCCGAAACTCCAAAAATTCAACTTTCGCCATTTCAAGCCTAAATAAGTTACGGACATCCAAAACACAATCTGGACACGCCTCTACGTCTGAAATCTCTCGACGAAGCTAACAGAATCGGCGAAATTCTAAGACATAACTCTCATTTGGAGACTAAATATCCCAGAACACTCTGAAACTCAAGATAAATCATCCCGGCAAATCACAATAGCAAAAAATGATACAAGAAAAGCAGTTAATAGAGGATCGGAGAGTAAATTCTCAAAACGAACGATCGTATCGTTACAAATTTATTTATTAAAAATACAATAAATAGTTCTAGGCTCTTTACTTCAATTACATTTTTGAAAAAAAAGTTCTTTTTTTAATATTTAAGAGAAATCAAATAACGTGGACTAAGAAAAGGCCAAATACATTAATTAAAGTGGACGAAGTACGGCACCTTATGGACGGATTACTAGTCATTTATCTGCTACACACGTGTAATCTGATACTTATGTCGAGTAGGAATTAAATAATCAGAATTAATTAGAACCACATAATTAATTAATTAATGTAACTAAAACACGACCACTAATGAAAATGTAATACTACTGCATTGTTATAAAATCTCCTATTTTAGGTGAATGTTCATAATTATAGAGATTTTAGGGTTTATTTCTCCCTATAAATAAAGGGGTCTTCTACCATTGTAAACCATCCCTAACCATCCCAAAGTATCAATAAGAATACTCCTCTCTCTACTTTTCTCTCTATTGTTCTTGTTCTTGCATTATTCTACTTGTTCTTATATTATTTCATAATACGTTATCAGCACGAGACTCTACCGTCTCAAGAATCGTTCTCAAGAAAAACTAAGGTATTTCTCTCTTCCTAATTTGATTCTCGATTATGTCTGACATTATGAAAAGACAGTTCGTTGCCCTTGAAATTTCAGGCAAGAACTATATGACATGGGTGTTGGATGCTGAAATCCACTTAGATGCTATGGGTCTTGGAGACACCATTAAAGGTAGAGATAAAGCATCCATCCAAGATTGTGCTAAGGCCTTGATTTTCTTGCGCCATCACCTTGATGAAGGTTTGAAGATTGAATATCTCACCGTCAAGGATCCACTCATCTTGTGGAAAGGCTTAAAGGAGAGATATGACAACCTGAAGTTGGTCACTCTGCCACAAGCACGATATGATTGGGCTCATCTGAGGCTCCAAGACTTTAAGTCTGTTTCTGAATATAATTCTGCAATGTTCAGAATTACTTCTAAATTGAAGCTATGTAGAGATAAAATCTCCGATTATGATATGCTTGAGAAAACGTTTACAACGTTTCATGCCTCCAATATGGTACCGCAACAACAGTACAGAGAGAAAGGCTTCACAAAGTACTCTGAACTGATTTCTCTTCTACTTGTGGCTGAGCGAAATAATGACCTGCTCATGAGAAATCACGAAAGTCGACCCACTGGGTTGACACCACTGCCTGTAGCAGATAAGATGTATTCTCATTATGCCAATCATGAAAAGGGCCATAGATCTAACCATGGTCGTGGTCGTAATCGGGGTCATAGCCGTGGACGTAGACAAGGAAGAAATATCCATGATGTCTGTCACCCCCCGAGGAGAGATAACCGCCGAAAGCAGAAACGGGATTATGAGGATCCTAAGGCAAAAAGTTCAGAAACTATATGTTATCGTTGCGGTGGAAAAGGGCACTGGTCAAAAGCTTGTCGTGTACCAAGACATTTGGTTGATCTTTATCAAGTTTCTCTAAAGAATAAAGGCCCTGAAACAAATTTTGTCTCTGACAACAATTTTGACATCACCCACCTGGATGTGGCAGACTTCTTTGAGCAACCCGATGGGAAAATAGACCACCTAATCAGTGATGGATCTGTGATGAAAGAAAATGGAGTTGTTTGATTTTATTTCACTTATTTGTAATAGTTAGTGAATAAACTAATAGTCATTAGTATCAGCTCGTATTAGTTAGTTTATGATATAATGTTAGTATTAGTTCTTTCGAATGTTTCAATATGCTCAAATTTCAATAATATTTTTATTTTTAAAGTAGAGGTAATCGATTAACCTAACAGTTAGTCGATTATCTAATATTTCGCATTAAAACTGCAAAACAATCGGTTGTCAATGTTCAACAATCGATTGTCAATGTTCAACAATCGATTGTCTATGTTTAACAATCGATTGTCTTAAGACAGTGTGATCTGGAATTTTTTCAAAATAGCAAATAATCGATTGTCTATGTTTAACAATCGATTGTCGTAAGACAGTGTGATCTGGAATTTTTTCAAAATAGCAAATAATCGATTGTCTATGTTTAACAATCGATTGTCGTAAGACGGTGTGATCTGAAGTTTTTCGAAATAAGTCAACAATCGATTGTCTATGTTTAACAATCGATTGTCTTAAGACAGTGTGATCTGAAGTTTTTCAAAATAGCAAATAATCGATTGTGTGTGTTTAACAATCGATTGTCAATGTTCAACAATCGATTGTGTGTGTTTAACAATCGATTGTCTTAAGAAAATGCTTAAACTGGAATTTTCAAACTGCATAGTAATCGATTATGGAAAACATATAATCGACTATCTGATTTAGTTAGTCAACTGACCTCAGCAGATTTTGAAAATATTGTTTAAGTGTGACACAAACGAATTGAACTTGTTTATTCTTATGTTCGTGTATTTCTTTTGTATGTCAAACTATGGGAAAGCAAATATGGAAATCTCACAAAGCAAGCTTGGATCATCGTCCAGCTGTAAAAATATTTGCCTAGTTGATTCATGTACTACACATACGATACTCAAAGAAAAGGAATATTTCTCTCAACTAAATATGTGTAAGGCAAATGTTACTACAATCTCTGGTAGTAGTAAATTGATTGAAGGCTCCGGAAGAGCAACTGTAACTCTGCCCAAAGGCACGATGTTTATCATAGAGAATGCAATGTTCTCCTCCAAGTCTAAGAGAAACTTGTTGAGTTTTAAAGATATACGCCGGAATGGCTATCATATTGAGACAATAGATGAAGATAATCTAGAATATCTCATCATTACAAAGAATGTCTCCGGCCAAAAGAGGGTTATTGAGAAATTCTCATCTTTATCTTGTGGCCTGTATTGGACAAGAATTAGTGCAATTGAGGCACATTCAACAGTAAACAAAAAGGTTACTGATTCCAATACTTTCGTACTTTGGCATGATCGATTGGGACACCCGGGATCGATCATGATGAGACGGATTATAGAAAGCTCATATGGGCATCCGTTAAAGAATTTCAAAATTCTTTCAAATAATGAATATCCTTGCACTTCTTGTTATCAAGGCAAGTTGATTATCAGACCATCACCAACAAAAGTTGGGACTGAGTCACCCACGTTTTTGGAACGTATACAAGGGGACATTTGTGGACCTATTCACCCACCCAGTGGGTCCTTTAGGTATTTTATGGTCTTGATAGACGCATCCTGTAGATGGTCTCATGTGTGCCTGTTGTCATCACGCAACCTTGCGTTTGTGAAATTAATGGCACAAATAATTCGACTACGAGCACAATTTCCTGATAATCCAATCAAGTCTATTAGACTGGATAATGCTGCTGAGTTTTCATCCCAAGCATTTAATGATTATTGCTTATCAATTGGGATAAAAGTGGAACATTCTGCAGCTCATGTTCACACTCAAAACGGTCTTGCAGAATCGTTAATTAAACGCCTGCAGTTGATTGCAAGGCCATTACTCATGAAAACGAGGCTGCCCACTTCGGTATGGGGTCACGCCATTTTGCATGCAGCAATGCTAATTCGTCTCAGACCGACGAATTATCACAAATATTCCCCATTGCAATTGGTTTTGGGTCATGAACCAAATATATCTCATTTAAGAATCTTTGGATGCGCAGTATATGTGCCTATAGCACCGCCATCCCGCACCAAAATGGGTCCGCAAAGAAGGTTAGGAATATATGTTGGGTTTGAATCGCCATCCATCATTCGCTACCTCGAAACATTGACAGGGGACTTGTTTACTGCACGATTTGCAGACTGTCGATTTGATGAGACACTTTTCCCAAAATTAGGGGGAGAAGTTGGTGAAACCAAACGGGAAATTTTGTGGAAAAATGCATCATTATCTCATCTTGATCCACATACCTCTATTTGTGAAAGAGATGTACAAAAGATTATCCATTTGCAAAGAATAGCAAATCAAATGCCTGACGCATTTACGGACTTGAAAAGGATAACGAAATCCCACATCCCCGCGGAAAATGTTCCAATCCGTATTGATGTCCCTGTTGGACAATCATCTAGTGTCATAACCAATGAGTCGAATGCACGCCTGAAGCGTGGGAGGCCATTAGGTTCTAAAGATCGAAATCCTAGAAAGAGGAAAGCAAATGATAAAAATGACACTACGAAAGAATCTCATGAGGAAATTCATGATTTAACAAATTCTGAGATTCATGAAGAATCCATTGAGCCCGAGACTCTAGAAAATACGGAACTATCCATAAATCCAACTGATATTGAGGCAAATATTAACCGAGTGGATATAGTGGTGGATAATGTCTTTGCTTATAATGTCGCATCTAGCATTATGCAAGAATGTGAGGATCTCGAACCTCAATCTGTTGAAGAATGTCGAAAAAGACATGATTGGCCAAAATGGCAAGAAGCAATTCAATCAGAATTGAATTCGCTGGCAAAACGTGAAGTTTTTGGCCCTATAGTTGAAACACCTAATGGTGTTAAGCCCGTTGGCCATAAATGGGTCTTTGTACGCAAGAGAAATGAGAAAAATGAGGTACAAAGATATAAGGCACCCCTTGTTGCGCAAGGTTTTTCTCAAAGGCCTGGTGTCGATTATGAAGAGACATATTCGCCTGTAATGGATGCTATAACCTTTCGTTATCTCATCAGTTTTGCTGTCCTTGAAAAGCTTGACATGCATTTAATGGATGTGGTTACTGCCTATCTTTATGGCTCACTTGATAATGAGATATACATGAAAATTCCCGATGGACTCAAAGTGCCAAACGCTCATAATTCAAAGTCTCGGGAAATGTTTTCAATTAAATTGCAAAGATCTTTGTATGGTCTAAAGCAATCAGGACGAATGTGGTATAATCGTCTTAGTGGGTATTTGTTAAAAGAAGGCTATATAAATGACGTCATTTGCCCATGTGTTTTTATAAAGAAAACAACATCAGAATTTGTTGTACTTGCCGTATATGTCGATGACATAAACCTTATTGGAACCCCCATAGAACTCCAAAAGGCAATTGATTATCTAAAGGATGAATTCGAGATGAAAGATCTCGGAAAGACAAAATTATGTCTTGGTTTGCAAATTGAATATTTGGCAAACGGAATTTTTGTCCATCAATCTACCTATATAGAAAAGGTACTGAAACGGTTTTACATGGATGGAGCACATCCTTTAAGTACACCGATGGTTGTTCGATCACTTGATGTGAATAAAGATCCATTCCGACCGCAAGAAAGGAATGAAGAGCTACTTGGTCCTGAAGTACCATATCTTAGTGCAATTGGCGCACTAATGTATCTTGCAAATACTACAAGGCCTGACATATCCTTTTCAGTTAATGTCTTAGCAAGATTTAGCTCGGCTCCTACAAGGAGACATTGAAATGGGATCAAACATATATTGCGGTACCTAAAAGGGACCACTGATATGGGCTTATTTTATGGCAATAATTGCAGCCCCAATCTTGTTGGTTATGCTGATGCTGGATATTTATCCGACCCACACAAGGCTCGATCTCAAACAGGTTATGTGTTTACCTGTGGAGGCACCGCCATATCTTAGCGATCGATTAAGCAATCAATTGTGACTACTTCATCTAATCATGCCGAGATAATCGCTATTCATGAAGCAAGTCGGGAGTGTGTGTGGTTGAGGTCTATCATACATCATATACAAGACAAATGTGGTTTGAAGTGTAATAAACTACCCACGACTTTGTATGAAGACAATGCAGCATGTATAGCTCAATTGAAGGGAGGATTCATAAAAGGAGATAGAACAAAGCATATTTCACCAAAGTTATTCTTCACACGTGATCTTCAAAAGAATGGTGATATCAATGTACAACAGATTCGTTCAAGCGATAATATGGCTGATTTGTTCACAAAATCTCTACCAACGTCAACCTTCAAGAAGCTAGTTCACAAGATCGGAATGCGAAGACTTAAGGATATGAATTGATGTTCTTATCAGGGGGAGGTAATGCGCGTTGCACTCTTTTTCCCTTACAAGGTTTTGTCCCACCGGATTTTCCTTGCAAGGTTTTTAACGAGGCAACCAATAGGCGCATATTCAAACATGTGTACTCTTTTTCCTTTTCTTTAAATTTTTTCCCATTGAGTTTTGTTTTAGTTAAGGTTTTAACGAGGCACATCATTGAATAGACATTCAAGGGGGAGTGTTATAAAATCTCCTATTTTAGGTGAATGTCCATAATTAGAGAGATTCTAGGGTTTACTTCTCCCTATAAATAAAGGGCCTTCTACCATTGTAAACCATCCCTAACCATCCCAAAGTATCAATAAGAATACTCCTCTCTCTACTTTTCTCTCTATTGTTCTTGTTCTTGCATTATTCTACTTGTTCTTATATTATTTCATAACATGCGATCAAATTATTTCCAACCAATGCGATCAACCAAACCAACCTATATATTTTCCAATTTTAGAAACACAAAATTTTTACACACACAACTTCTGGATTCTTCATCGTCGTCATCTTCTATTTTCCAATGTCTGCAAATACAGAGTACCCTCAACTTATGGGGCGTACTCTCCGAATCAAAGCGCATAATCAATGCTCTCTCTCGCCATTTCTCAGCTCTTTCAGTTCTCTTCCTTCTGCCTCTCTTTCTCTATCATCACCTACCCTACTCTCTAAACCACTCTCTTTCAATCCGGTTTCACAATTTTCCGATCCGAAACGACCCACCTTTCAGCTTTCCCAATGACCCGACCCGGATTCTTATTCCCCTTCTATTCACTGTCTTTGCTGCTCTTCTTTCAGTTTTAGCTATAACTACAATCACCTGCAGCACTTTTCATGGGTTTTATGGTAGACCTGTTAAGCTAGTTTCATCAATTAAATCAGTTTTATTCTCTTTTTTCCGATCATTTCGACCCTTTTCATTTCAAATGCTATTGTTGGGTTTATTAGTTTTCTTGGTGTTTGTGGTTAAGGGGTTGGAGTTTCTTGGACTAGAAATGGGCTATGATTCATATTACTTCATGGGCTTGGTTATTTGTTTCGGTTTAGTGCTTGTATGGGTCTTGATTTTGCTGCAGGTTAATTGGTCACTAGCTTACGTGATTGTTGTAGTTGAATATAAATCGGGTTATGAACCTTTACAAAGAAGTGGTTATTTGGTTAAGGGGATGAAGTTGGTTGCTTTATCAGTAGTACTGTTTTTTGGTGTTTTAATAAGTTTATTGGTCGTTGGTTGTTCAAGTTTTTTGGTTACTTTAGGAGAGGCAAGTGGTAGGTGGGCGAGTTTTGGTGTTATATTTCAAATGGTGGTGAGTTCAGGATTTGCAACTCTGTTAATGCTTCAGAGTCTTGCTGCTAATGTGGTGTTGTATATGTATTGCAAGGCATATCGTGGGGAGCTAGCTTTTGAGATCGCGGAGGAGTTTGCGAGTCGGTATGTGTGTTTGCCTTTTGATAATGAGAAGGTTCCTCATCTTGTTTGTGTTGTTCAAGATTGAATGTGCCTAAGGTCAGTGAGATTATGTTAGGATGATGCAGTTAGTAGTTTGAAGAAGTAGTGTTTTGTTTGACTCAAAGCATGTATATAGTTTCTTGTTTGTTAGATAAATGATGGAAGATGTGTTACTTGTAGGCAATGTGCATCTTTATCCGTAATAAGCTTAATACTGATGAATTTTCCTTCTAGTTTTCCACTTCTCATGTATCAACCTTGTATGAAATGTGAAGTTAGGTTGAATATTATGTCAAGCTTAGTTGCGGTGGTGTCTCGTTACCTTGCTCTTGAGACTTGTGAGATCTAACTTGATTTGGAAGTTGTGGAACAAATAAAGTGTACATTGAATTAGAAAAAGAGAGCTTTGACGTAATTGGTAAAGTTGTTGCCATGTGATCAGGAGGTCACGGAGAAATAACCTCTTGCAGAAATGACGGGTAAGGCTCAATGGTCAATGGAACAGACCAAGTTGAAGGTATATACTGCTGGACAAACATCAGCAACAAATTAAGAAATGTCAACAGATCATGTAACTTCAAGAGCTTACACAAGAATTCCAAGTATGTTTTCGAGGCTCAATGTTTCCTGATGTTAGCCTGGCTTGATGAAGATGGTACCATCAATCTTCTCACTCTATCATCTTGCTGATCAGATCCAAAAAGAATACTACTCCACCTTGTTGACCTTTGCACAATGCGAGTAGGCACTCGATCGCTATCCTCCCCACCAGATGCCTCGTATCCATCACTAGTCGACCTAGACAGTGGAGTGTCCTTCTGAAGAGTCATCCCAGATGATAGACCCACGAAGCATGTAGTGTCTTCAACTCCTGATGATGACACCCGTAGTGGGTGCATGTCAGGAGAGTCCAAACTACTCTCGGGGGAAGAAGCAGCAACACCACCTGAGGACAACCCTCGGCTTGTTCGGAAATCGCTCCGTGCTTCAAGCTGAAGTGGAGCCAAACTACTTGATGTCTCGGACATAATAGCATTTCTACTGTTTTGAGCTATATCACTAGGAATTTTGCTCAAGTTTTCAAAGGGTAGCTCTGTGGGGAGTCGCACACGTTTACTAGCTCTCCTTCTATTGTTATCAGGCCTAGGCACCATGCGACGACCACTACTTCCTAAACTGCTATTTGTTTCAAGGGTGTAAGGTTCTTTGTTTCTCACCACTGGCTGGAGAATTTTGGACTTCTTCCTCGCTTCAGCAGCAGCTTTTGAAACATCCTCTGCATTTAATCGTGCCAACGTCCATGGACTAATCTTCACAGCAGCAGGATTCCTTTTCTTGATTGGTTCCTCTACCATTGACCTTTTACCAAGTGAACTGACCGATACAGTGTCTGGAGCAACTACATCGTACTGCAGGCCAGGGAACCATAAAAATTAAATGAGAATTAACATCTTTTATTCATATAAAAGCATTAAGCAAACACTATCCATCTCAACTATAATCAGACCATATGAAGTCCTACATTTTATTTCACAAAATAGACAATCCCTTAACCATTGTAACAACCACGCATCCACGCCCAAAACTGTTCAAGATTTGCTATCAGTCAAAGTGGATTACTATCCTCATGAAAATAACTTAGCAAGCACTCCATGCTGATAGCAAAAGGTTCTATTTTCTAGAAAGCCATAGTAATTTTGACAACAAAAGAGTCAAAATCTATCAAGCTCAAGATTGAACATACTAGCTCTAAGGAGTCCACTTTGAAGAACTCTTCGGAAGCAAGCAAAGCATTGACCACACTACCAGGTTAAGTGGAATTGAAGCTAAGAAGTTGGAAAGTAGGAACTACATTCAAATCTTAATTTAACTAGAAGAAAATCATGAATAAGCACCAAAAACTCGATAAAGGGCTGCTAACACCATGACCGTTTAATGCTACTAAATTCCAGATATTATCACAATTGATTCCTTGTTAAACCGTACCTGGTCCTCAACAAAAAGGCGAGGCGGTGTGCACCATGCTGCTCGATGGAAAGTATTGAAGGAGCTTGCACTGCTTAATCCAGTCAAGGAGCTGACAGTTGACATTTGAGGACTTTGCTGACCTGCAACTCCTTGTTGTTCTTGATCTCTGAGAGCAATGATGTAGTCGTAGGTGCTAATTCCCTGTTGACAAAGCAAACATACTGTCAGCTGATAAAAGAAGCCATACGATAGGATCACCAGATGACGAAATGCTAACCTTCTTTATGAGAAGTATGTGAAAGAAGAAAAGCTGAGCAAGTGGCAGGGTTGCTATCATGGCCAATATGGTACAGACTGCCTGGTACATGTATAACTAAAATCAGACACATTTCAGAGATAAAATTATACAAAGACAAAAATGTTTTCTTTTAAAGATAAAGACAGAGAACAATTTGTGCAGATTCCTAACATTGAAGACATAATTAAGAAAATAAAAGCATGCCCTCTCTAATAGTTTAAACTTTTGGATAAATGGTCAAACACTTTAACATGGTACTAGAGCATACAAGGGTTTCGAGTTTCACAAGCCACCACCACCCATTATCAAAAAGAATTTCTACGTGCTTGGTTCATGAAAAATAATCAGGCCACAGGTGACGGGGCGTGTTGAAGACATAATTAAGCAAATAAAATTAAGCTCTCAAATAAGATAGTCACATAATTCAACACCTAAGTTTCATTTTCTAACGCAACTCAGCATTGGCATGAATAGTTGTGTTACTTTCTTTTCCTTCTTACGACTACCTTTCTCAAAATAAAACTATAAGGATGGCATTAACGAATATAGGGTCCTCACATGAGGGCAAAATATAAGAATATATACTCACCACCACAATAACAAAGGGAACGAGGGAGAAACTGCTTCCTAATTTGGAGGTGATTTCCACAGAAAATTTCTTCTCAATGAAGCAGTAGATCAGTACAAAAATTCCAGTTGACCACTGAAGTATAAGCTGCAATCTCAAGTCCAAAGTGAACAAACCATGTATAGACCTGTCAATAGTCAATTAAATGGAAAATGCACAAATATGAAATGTTTACTGTAGGAGGTGACTCTGGCTGTGGGCAAGTTTTCTTCAGGAGAGAAGGGAATAGAAAAAGAATCTTGGACCCAACATGAGAGGTTTTTCTATGACAGTTTGCAAGCGGGTCAAAACGGGTATGCAAATAACCAACCATCCTCCCTCCCACATAATGAAAAAGAAAAGGAGAAAGGGGGCGAGGAAGGTCGAGGGAAGGAGAGGTAAAGTAAGAAAGGACATATTTAAAACCGAAGATGCTATTTCAATTTTAAGGAAGCAGATACACCTTTCAGATAGAAGACAATAACTTACTAGCCTGTGAAACTCATCACGTAACTTAGAATTCTTTAGAACTGTGTGTAAGCGGGCTTAAAGCTAGCAAAGAGTGCTTGATCATACCAGGAGGACCGCAGAAACCATGAGCGTAAAGAACTTGCGATAGTTCCTTTTACCTATGCAGTTGTTCAGCCACTACAGAATCCAAAGAGAAAAACAATTAGGAGGTTTTTACATATATGTACACACGGACAAGCATCTACGCAAGGTGTAATATGTTTCAGACTACTCAAGTTTGTCAAATACCCTGCAATGATGATCAAACTGATCTACACACTTGTCGCATACTCTACAATGCTTGCTGTATTTAAATACCTGCAAGTGTCATCCAGCATTGAGTTATAACTCGTGAACAAATATTCCAGCAATCTATCTAAAATAAGAACATATTTCAAGCTAAGTGTATCCAGTTTAAACAAAATCAGTTTTACACCTGCTAATTTTAACAAAAATGTTTCGACTTCATAATTACAGGCAATTCTGTGACCCAAAAAAAGATAATTTATAGGTGCTTCTGTAGTTAGGAATTGTATTCTTGTTTTACAGGAATTTCATCTACATTTAAACCATTTTTACAATCGTATTCTCCCTTTAGAAAATAATAGTGCTTCAAGTCGAAGCATTAGAAAAATAATGGAGTGAAGTTACGCACCTCTACTTCACACAAACTGCAGTAGAACATGCCATCTTCACTCAACTGTTGCTGTGAAGATTCTTCATGTCTACCTGTGCGAGCACGTGGTAGTAGCGCCAACAAACCTCTTCGATGAGTAGCTGCAATTTTCTTTTGAGTTGCATTGTGATCTGCAGATGGTTCAGCTCCTTTATTGCTTTTTACAGATGCATTTTCTCCGATTGAAGCAGCATTAGCGTCCTGTATAGACGAATTCGTCTCACACCCTAACTTAGATTCTTTAAGTTGAACTTGCTTTTTGTTGTCTAGCTTCTTAATATACTTCTTGGATTTAAAAACTCCTGGATCAGCCGGATCAGCACCAGCGCACCAGATATACAAGCCAAATGCACTTATTATCTGGAGAAAACAAAAGGATCACGTTACCAGATGCCAACACATGAGAACATACATGGCGCAACAGCCAAAGTTTCAAAAGCGTTCACATATCAGGTTGCTGAGCATGTATTCAAGTCATGAAAGAAATATTTTATTTCATTGGGTAACTTTTCGACATTCTGTAAGTTAACCGGTAACAGCAAAAGATGGTACCTTGTTGAATTCTTTTAACCGGTAACAGCAAAATCTAGTACCTTGTTGAATTCTTCTAAATTAAAAATCAATATTGCGTTACGTGCTAATGTACGACACAAAATAATTCTCTGCTTTCTCAGCTGCAGTAGGTCCTGAACATACAAAATTTTCAATCACGGCAGCGCAAAACGACTTTGCCACACAGGGGCGAAGCTACAGCAAGCCAACACACTTTGCCGAAATATTATACTGTGTATAGGGTAAAATATGTACTTGTTATTGATAAAAAAAATAATACACTTTGAAAACCCTTGCATAGCACACTGGCAAAGAGTGTTAAAATTTGAACACCCTTATTAAATATCCTGAGTTCGCCACTGACTCCACAATATCAAGTTTATCATCCAGCTTCAAGGCACACCCGAGTCTTGGGAATGTGTTCAATAGAACCCTTCATTTTCAGCACATATAGTATATATATATATATATATATATATATATATGTGTGTGTGTGTGTGTGTGTGTGTGTGAAAACCCAAAAAAAATACTCCTATCAAATTCTGAACCCATATCATCAAAGAATTAAGAACCTTGAACATAATAAGTTGCTCAATTAAGTTTTAAATTCTGAATTCGCCTCAGCTTGAGCTGTATCAAATTGAACTTTAGGGTCTCTAACATTATTAATATTTTAAATCATACAAAGAGAACTACCTGAAGAAAGAAATGAAACTAAGTATAAAATATCCAAATACCAAATCCGACTTTTATATACTCCCCACAAACTAGAAGAAGCTCGTGGGAAGGTCAAAGAAAGAACTTGTTCTTCCGACGTTAAAAATTCTTCCAATAATTCCGAGCCCGATCTTTTCAAAAAAGTGCGTACAGTACTTTTGTGTTTCCGAGCTAAAGTTCTAGCACAAGAAAGTCGAAGTATATACTTTATTCGATATAAAGTCTTTTTTTTGGAAGATCCGCTATAATAATGAAAAAGATTTCTGCATATACGCCCAAATCGGTCAATAATATCAGAATCTGATAAATCGGACCAAACCGGTTTACTAATGGGATGCCCTAATACGGTACAAAAAGAAAAAGAACATAAGATATTTATCAAAGCAGAGTCGAATCTAGAAAGTACAATGGAACATATAGAGGAAAGATCTGCGACACTAGTTCACAATGAGGAACCAGGAGGTAGCTGAATGATAGATCTGTGTTCTTCATTCCTTTGACAAAAAATGCATATATGAAACATAACAAAATAAGGCAACAGCATTTCAAGATGACTTACAAGAGGAGTATAAAGCCCCATCACAATATACTGAAACAATTTCTTCCCCGCAAAAGGTGCAAAGAAAACATAAAAAGCAAATCCCAATGCCAGAAATACAGCAACAGCAACCACCTGCAAACATAAATACCTAAAATCAAACACATTTTGCAGAATTCCCAAATTAGAAACCAAAACTAAAATGTACACATAAATAGAAACCTTTACCCCCCCCCCCACCCAAACACAAAAAAGTGAAAAAGTTGGAACCTGGAGAGGATGATAGGGAAGTTGCCATCCATGCTTCCTCATTGTGCTGATTGAATGTAGCAGGAAACAAAAAAGTTTCAAGAAAATGCAAAGGGGGGAGAAAAAGACTTGATTTTTACTCTATTTCTTTTCTTGAATCTCTTTTTCTTTCAGCTCCCCACATTTTTCAAGGGAAAAAACAAAAAAATCAGGAGGTAAGGGGAACCATTCACTGTATATGTTTCATGAGATATGAAAATGGATGAAATGGGAAGGGAGAAAAAACAAGAAAGCAACAAATAAAGGAAGCTCAAAGGGAAACAAAATACATGTTTGACTGACAGTGGAGTGTGGGGAAGGAGTGATGGGATATGGCTTGATTGCTATTGGTAAGTTCTTGTCTAGTACACTCAATCATAATCCACAACCCCATAAGCACAATGAGGTTGAAGAGAGATAAAAGGTATTAAGAGCTTTGAGTCTTGAAACAAAATTGGCACTCATTATTTTCCTCTATCTTGCTTCTCTTTAATTTTTTTATTTTTATTTTCTTGGTTTTGTTGTCTTCTTGGGAAGAGATAGGTCTATTACAGTGATTGATCTGTGGGTGCTGTAACTGATGAGAGAGAAAGAGAAAGTGAGAGATCAAGAAGAGAGAGAGGGGGCATATGCTTTTGAAGCTTATTATTACCTTGCCAACCAACACAACCTGCTTTCACTTTTTCCATTGTTTCTTGCATTTGCCTTTTGCCATAGGCAAAATTATGTGTCACACAAGAGGCAACATTAGCCAGTTGTATTTCTTTTTTTTTTCTTTTTTTTCTAAATGAGTTTAGTTAAATCACTATTGTTAAATCACTTAAAAGGGTAATTATAAGTAATTTTATTCAATAATGGCATTAACTAGAAATAACTCATAATCCATTCTAGGGGTGTGCATTCGATTTATCGATTCGATTTTGACCCTTATCGATAATTACTTATCGGTTATCGATTTATACATATACTTATCGTTATCGTTTCAATAAGGTTTCGATTTTTGCGATTTCGATTTTTCGATTTTGGGGGCTTATCAATTCAGTTATCGATTACACCAATAAGAAAATTTGGGGGATTCCACGAAAAGTATATCGCTATAAACGCGTCTAACTAATATGGACAAAAAGAAGCTAAAATAAGACGAACCCATTTATAATATAAAAATTGTGTCAACAAGCACATGCAACAAAACTAAAGTAACGGATCAAATGTATGTCACCAACACTCCAACAGTATAAAAAACAAAATAAAACAAAACACATCATCATGGGTAATTCTGTTTTCCATTAATTTGAACTTCATTCCGTTGATCTTTAAATATGATCATTCCTTAAACGTGGTAGAGGAAATAATAGGATAAGGGACTCAGGGTAAAGAAAGGGTATAGATTAGGAAAAATAATTTTGTATACCCGCTTTCAAAATAGTAGCGGAATATATATACATTTTGTATGTTATATTAATTTACACAAATAGGTAATTACTCATTTAACAAGTGTCTATAATCTAGGGGTGTGCATTCGATTTTGACATTTGTCGATAATTACTTATCGATTATGGATTTGTACATATGCTTATCGTTATCGTTTCAATAAGATTTCAATTTTTTGATTTCGATTTCGATAATAAATAATCGATTTGATTTATCGATAAACCAATTCGAATGCACACCCCTAATCCATTCTCCTCCATCTTAAATTATTTACCGTATTTTTATTTTACACGTTCCTTAAAAAAATTAACTATTTTATCTTTATTTACGTCTAATTGGTATTTAAG
This sequence comes from Nicotiana benthamiana, assembly GCA_034376525.1. Taxonomy (NCBI): domain Eukaryota; kingdom Viridiplantae; phylum Streptophyta; class Magnoliopsida; order Solanales; family Solanaceae; genus Nicotiana; species Nicotiana benthamiana. The sequence goes on along the minus strand of CM067340.1, from coordinate 41,513,692 downwards.
AGCAATTCCAACCTTGCCCCCATCCCCCATAATGGGAGAAAAATATGGGGGAATTTTGCTCCAATCCTCATCTATAGTTTTCTCCAGAATGGGGGACGAATTGTGTTCCCTCAAATACGGGGTACACTATTCATCTCTCATATTGATATTCACTCATTTTTTATTATTATTTTAATTATTTAATCTTTTAGTTTAACTCTTTATATATACTAACTATAGTTATGTAATATCTATATTAATATTATATCTTAACTTTGGTGTATAATTTTGATAAACTAATCTTTGTGCATTTATTATTTTATGTAAAATTATAAGTTAATTGTACAAAAAATATATAATTATCTCAAAAAAATGAATGGTACAATTATAAAATATCAAATATTGTTAATATTGAAAGATGTGAATATAAAATATTATATGTTGCTAAAATTGAAATGTAAAAATTTAAAATACATTAAAAATTAAAAATACATGACAATTGAAAATACATTAAATAAAAATACTCAAAATAGAAACTACAGTAAATATAATAATTGCTTACAAATTATATTATTTACAATTTTATGGAATTATTTTGATTATGAAAATTACAAATTAATAAAAATAAAAAATGGAATTTGTTTAATTGAAATTAAAAAAATAAAATTAAAATGAAAGATAATAATAAAATATAGAAGAGAGAGAAAAATATTAAAAAAATATTGGGGGTGAGGGGGAGAAATAGGGGAATGGTTGGAGTAAGTTATCCCCAAAATATGAATATTCCCATATTGGGGACAAAAAATGGGGACAATGTTGGAGTTGCTTCTAAACCATCATAATATTACCCTATAATTGAGGTATTTGTGGTGTTTAGAAACATTTACTATTACTATTATTTCTCTCTCTAAAAACACTCTCGGTGCAAGATAAGCAAGGAAGCTAACTTGCGCCTTCAGCCATGGCAAGAAGACGAAGGAAATAACTAGTGACAAATGTGATACTGGAAGAGGAGAGTATATAAACGCTTGCTGTGAATAAGGCTGCTCAATGGTTAACTGGGATGGGTTCGGCGCCTACAATCTTTCACAACCCTAGAGGAAATAGAAATTTCGGAATGGAGATAAAGCCGGAAAATGGAGTACAATAGCGATTACCAGTTACGTTTGGAAGTCTTTTACTGCTATCAATAATAAGGAATACCATGCTCCGTCATTCTTTGACGAAATAAATATTCCAACTTATCAGTGAGGGAATCGGCGAAGGCGAGGGTAAAGTTCTGGGGATGGACAGTGTCGATACACAACAAGTTCATCGACGACTCCAATTTTCTGCACAAGCGAAGCAAGTTTAGATTGGCCAGACTTCTGATGTTTCTATGGCAGAAAAAGATAAAAGGGACACCATGCAACAGAATCGAAGCCCTCAAAAAGGGAAATCGATGTGCTATGTACCACCTGCTATGCGAGATGGTACATTTGTGGTACAAATTGAAGACGAGGATACGAAGGAACAAGAGGCATACTGGAGCAGTGCATTGATTAGGTTTGTGCTTGGACAAGACCCGTATGACCGAGCAATGGATAATTTCATCACAAATGCTTGGAATTTTGTTCTAAAACCTCAAGTGTTGCATCATGATGAAGGTTATTATTTCAGATTTGATAATGATGAAGACAGGGACCTTGTTCTTCAGGCTGGTCCATACACCTTTCATAACAAGACATTTGTGTTACAACAGTGGAGAATGGATTTCAAATTTGAACCAGGCAGTGTGAGTGTAATTCCCTTATGGATTACCTTCCCTGGCTTGCCGTTGGGATTTTGGTCCACTGAAGCTCTCAGTAAACTAGCTAGTGTGGTTGGGAAGCCTATGTACACTTAAGGAATCACTGCTGAATTGGAGAGGATTTCTTATGCAAGAGTATGGTGGAAACAGATATACCCAACCCTTGCCAGATAGTTTTGAGTTACATACAAAGAGGGGAGTGATCATACAACAGATTGGATACGAATGGAGGCCAAAATACTGCTGTGACTGTGTAAGATTTGGCCATAACACTGATGATTGCTGGTATAAAACAAGCAGGGAGGTAAAGAGGTAGCACAGAACCATTACAAGGCCGCATGGGGGAAAGAAGCAAGTGCGAAGTGAGAACTGGAAATGGATACCAAAAACAAAGCAGAATGGTGAGGTGGTTCAAAATGCTATGATAGTGGAGGAAAGCAAGCATACTAACAATGCTGGAAGCAGGGTAATTGACAGAGGGTTGGAAAAAGGGAAAAATATACAACACTATGCTGGAGCCTCATTGAACATGACAAACAGTTTCTCCATGTTACAGATAGGTGATGACCCAGGGGACGATGGCCCATCCAGCTTCACCACAACATGATTTTCAGCACATGGAACATTAGGGGCCTTAATAAGGTCCATAAACAGAAGAAGCTGAAACTCTTTCTGAAAAAGCATAAAGTAGATTGTATGGGATGTATAGAAACTAGGGTGAAGGAAGCAAAGGTGCAAAAGATTGTTACAAAACTGGGGAATGATTGGAGACATACTGGGAATTACAATGAACATCCAAATGGGAGAATCTGGATACTGTAGAATTCAAAAGTTGAGATGCAGGTATTGATGACTGATGAACAGTTTATACACTGTGAGGTTAAAGAAAGAGGTACAAATTTATAACACTGATAACTGTAGCGTATACAAATAATGAGATGCACAAGAGACAGCAACTTTGGGCCAAATTGTTGACTTTAGGTGCCACTATTCAGGGAAGCTGGCATCTCAATGGAGACTTCAATAATGTTCTCCACACTGATGATAGAATAGGTGCTCCAGTTATGCAACAGGAGATTCAAGGTTTCCAAGACACACTCATTGCTCTTCAACTCACTTAGTTGAAGAGTTTGGGCTTTTTTATACATGGTGCAATAAATAAAAACCAGAGACAAGCGTATATAGAGAATTGATTGGGCTTTTGGGAATGTAAACTGGATGCAGGAATACAGTCACATTGAAGCTGATGTGTTGACCCCGGGAGTTTCAGATCATTCCCCTATCCTTTTACTGTGCAACCCTGAGGAACAAAGAAGGAACATTCATCCTAAGCCATTCAAACTGTATACATCTGTCATGGACCATGCTGATTTCCCTAGCACTGTGGATAGTGTATGGAACCAGAGCCAGCATGGAGGGAAAATGCATAAAGTATGGAATAAATTGAAGGCCCTAAAAGTGGGGCTAAAGGAGTTTAATACCTATATGGCAAAGTATAGGATACACCTTACTGAGGCAAGGCGGAAGCTGGAAACTATACAGAATCAGATGCAGTTCAATTGTATGGACCAAGGGCTGATTGACCAGGAGAGGATGCTGCTTATGGAGTGGAGAAATGGAGTAACATAGAGGAGCGGATCTTACACCAGTAATCTAGAGCTCACTGGATTGCCTATGTAGATTCCACCACTAAATATTTTCATGCTCAACTAAAGATGAGGACAAAATTTAACACTATAAACTCTATATATACTGAAGAGGGAGTAAAATTGTCTGATCCCAGGAAGGTGGAAGAAGAGTTTATTACTTGCTTCAAGAGTTTGCTGGGGGGAAACAATAACATCTGCCATTGTCCAAAAACTGAAGTAATCCATCAGGGCCCTTGTCTCAATTTCCAACAGAAAGATTATCCAGTGAAGCCAGTCAATAGGGAGGAAATACTAAGGGAAATTAAGGATATGCCTCATGATAAGGCACCAGGGGTGGATGAGATCTCAATTGAATTTTTTATAAGGCAGTGGCATGTAGTGGGGGAAGACATCTGTGAAGCTGTGAGAGAATTCTTTCTCACTGGGAAGTTACATAATGGAGTTAGCAGCACTGCACTAACTCTAGTTCCTAAAGTTCAAAATCCAAGCAAAGTGAAGGACTACAGACCCATTGCCTGTTGTACAACACTGTACAAAATTATCACAAAGATCATTACAGCTAGGCTGAAAGCAGTTATTGACTACCTGGTGGGTAGATCACAGTCAGCATTCATTGAGGCTCGTAGTATTATTGATAACATTTTATTTACACATGAACTGTTCAAAGGCTATTCCAGGAAGGGCACTTCTCCTAGATGTGTGCTTAAAGTAGATTTAAAGAAGGGCTATGACTCAGTTGAATGGTGCTTTCTTGAAAGACTGCTGCAGGACTTGGGCTTTCCTCGTAAATTTATTGGGTGGGTTATGGAATGCATATCCTCTGTTACCTACTCTCTCAACATCAATGGTGGTCTCACTGCACCATTTAAAGGAAGAAGAGGCTTAAGGCAAGGTGACCTGATGTCTCTATACCTCTTTGTTCTGGCCATGGAGTATCTACAAAGAGAATTTGTGCAAATGATGATGAGGAAAGAGTTCAAATTCCATCCTAGATGCAAGAAGTTGGGTGTAGCACATGTTTGCTTCGCGGATGATCTTCTTATGTTCTATAAGGCAGATATTCAGTCTGTAATCTTACTGAAATAGACTTTCCACAAATTCTCTAAAGCTTCTGGACTTCAAGCAAACACTGATAAAAGTGCAGTGTACATAGCAGGGGTAACAAACTGGCAGAAGGAGGAGATTTTACAGGCATTAGGATTTCCTGAAGGCAGGCTTCCATTTAAATATTTGGGGATGCCTTTGGATTCAAAGAAGTTGTCCATTGCTCAATGTTGGCCACTGGTGGAGAGAATCACACAGAAATAAGCTGCTGGTCATCAAGGTTGCTCTCCTATGCTGGTCGACTTCAACTGATTAAATCAGTTCTATTTGGTATTCAAGCTTACTGGTCCCAAATATTACTACTGCCTAAAAAAATTCTGAGAATGACTGAAGCAATTTGCAGATCATACCTTTGGACAGGTTCAGCTACAGTTTCAAGGAAATCTCTGGTTGCCTGGGAAACTCTCTGTATGCCATACAGTGCATGGGGGTTAAATGTGTTGAGTCTGTTTAAATGGAATAAGGCTGCTGTTGTAAAGCATCTATGGGCACTGACTAAGAAGAAGGTTAGTCTGTGGATAAAATGGGTGCATACCTTCTATATTAAAAACTGCTGTATTGAAGACATGCCAGTGCCTGGGTCTGCTGCTTGGGCAATAAGGAAAATATTTGAGTCGAAAGAGTTCATAAATGGCATTGCAACTATTAATGGTAACCTGGACAGTAAACTGTTTCACCTTCAGAAGGGTGATTCTTTTAGCATCAAGAAGTTATACAGACACATACTCCCTCAATACAGCAAAGTCCAATGGAAGGCCACCATACTGCAGACTCAATTGCATCCCAGGTATAAATTTATTCTGTGGTTGGCTCTGCACAAGAGATTAGCAACTGTGGACAGACTCCAGGAGTTCAATATCCTGGTTCCACATGACTGTATTTTCTGTAGTCTGCATCGTGAAACTTTTGGTCGTCTGTTCTTTGATTACTTGAAGACCAAAGAAATCTGGAATCGACTCCTAAGATGGTTGGGCTATAAGCGTTCCATTTATGACTGGAAGGAGGAATGTGACTGGGTTAATATGTTGGCAAGAAGTAGAACTGGAGTAGCAGAAATCACTGCCTGTCTGTTTGAGATCCTGGTGACAGTGATATGGAGGGAGCGTAATAAAATGAGATTCCATGGAGGTAAGTTGATGAGAGATAATGTTTGTAAGAAAATTGTAGTCCATCTCCACTCAAGAGGGGCTTCAATTCACAAATGGGGGCTGTTCTACAAAGTTTAAACCATTACCCCTAGGCTTTTCTTGAGACAGTTTTGTCACACGTATTATAAAATAGGTTTATTGTTTTTAGTGTGATAATAGTGTAGTGATTGTATAGCATATGAAAATAGATGGTCAGCATCTATGTTTGTACGTGTACTTTTTTGACGGAATGGAATAGAAAACTTGTTTATTTAAAAAAAAACAATTACTATTAAGAGTAAAATAGAAAAAGATAATTAAATTTGTCTTAAACTTCTAAAATAACAAATAATTTGAGATAACTATATTTGTAAATCGCGACACATAATTTGAGATGAAGTATTTCCTTTGTTTCAAAAAGAATGAAAATCTCACCATCTAAACATTAAAACAAGGCTTCTTTTACCTTTTTTTTAGCGAATAGTTTCTAAATATGTATATTTTATTTCAATAAACTTTAAAAAATATTAAAAATTAAATCAATTTGACCTCATACTCTGAAAATGTTCAAATAAATTAAAATAGAGAGAATATAATATACATTAAACTATATTTCCTTTGGTCCAAAATAAGTAATTTTTTCAGAATTCAAGAATGAATTAATTATTTTTTTCTACATTATTCTTAGAGTAAATTGTGTCGGAATATGTGTTGGGAGTGTTTATGTGAGATAGTAAAGACTAGTATGGTCAATTTTATTGTTAATTAATAGTAAAAGGTGATTTCTTAACTGTATGAAAACATTCAAAAAATCACTTATTTTGAACCGGATGAAGTATTAATCATATAAACATATTTATTATGTGGTCAACATAAATGATTTAAATTCCTTTTGAATTCCCAATCAACCCTTCATTTATGGCTCTTGTAACACATCTCTCTACCTCTTTTGTCATTTTTGGTTCTCTTTCTTGAGTCTTGTCTATTTCAATGGAACTTTTGTCCGAAATGGTCCTTGAAACTTTTTCACTCTTTATCCATTTATTTGAAAATAATTTTCAATATTTCCTATTCTCTCTTGGTGGGAATTGGATACAAGTGTAATTCAAAATTGTCAGTTTTATGTTTTTGTTTTTTTCTACAAAAATATATTTGAAGGTTCATGTGAAGTTCACTAATTTCAGAACTTAGTAAAATACGTATAAATGAGCAAAAAGAATAATTAAAAGTTCGCTCATAAACCATTGTATGATATATAGTACTGTAACATAAAACAGTTGAGAAAAAATGTACTCACACTAATTGTTTAGAGGATAATATTACATCAAATATCTTCGTTAAGTAATCCTTTTGGTCCATTTTAACTAATTTTTTTATTGTTTTACACATATTAAGAAATTTACATTTTAATATTAACAATCAATTAAACTGACCATATTAATCTTTACTATTCCTTTAATTTGTTTATCATAAATATTACAGATACTTCGCGAACCTTTACTTCAAGTACAACTTTAAAAAAAGAAGTTAATGTTAGATATATGGACTTATACTACATACATATGGACAATATATGGATGAATTATATGTTATGTGCTATCTTTTGGTTTGGCCTAAATTAGTGGTCTTTTGGACATTATTATTAAGGAGGCCAATACATTGTCATATAAAGTATAGGGTATAATTTCTTGTGTAGATACCCATAAAGAGTAACCTTAGTTAATGATGGGCTAACTAAGGTTACATACATGTAACTAAGGTTACATTCTTGTGACCTTTGAGTTTTCTTAAGTTACATTATAATAAGGGGGGTTATGGTTCCCACAAGAATGCAAGACCATTCTCTTCTTCTTCCCATTGAAATTAGAGAGCAAACCATTGTCTTGCACATCAAGTGGAAAGCCAAAGCTTGGACAATCTTCAAGCCGGATCAAGGAGCTTCCACCTATGGATTCAGGTACGCTTCCGCTTATGTTATAGTTCCAAATAATTCGATAAGAAGGCTTTAGTTTTATAATCGGATTTATTCCAACAATTGGTATCAGAGCCTCCTTCGTATTGGATCATTTGGAAGTTCATGAATTCAATGTTATAATGCTTAATGACTAAATTCAAATAGAATTTTAATTTTGAAGTTCTAGTACCTTGATATAGCATGCTTTCATGAATGATTTGTTGATGATAAACTTCAGTATTTCGATACCTTTCATATCACCAAATGAATTGAAATGTTTAAATTATTTGCATAATTTCGGTTGTTGAATATGATTCCATGATTAAGCCTTTTGTTGAAAGTCCCATTAAGTTGGACAGATTGGTAAGATAATCGATTATCTTATATAGGTAATCGATTATCTTGATAAGTTCACCAAATTTTTGCAAAACAGAAGCTTAAAATAATCGATTATGTTTTGAAGATAATCGATTATCTTATTTGTAACGTTTACATAATCGATTATTTTAGATCAATAATCGATTATTTCATTTGTTCATCAAATATTTATGAAACAGAACCATACAATAATCGATTATTGTATTTGGATAATCGATTATGTTATATGTCCGCCAAATTCCAGAAAGTCAAGATAATTGATTATCCTCCCAGGATAATCGATTATCTTGGAATTTCCAGTTTTGCTGGAAATTCCAGAAAGCCAAGATAATCAATTATCCTGGCAAGATAATCGATTATCTGGAATTTCCAGCAAAAATAGAAATTCCAGAAGGCCAAGATAATTGATTATCAGGACCAGATAATCGATTATCTGGCAATAAATTGCAGAAACGTTTCATTTTCTGGCAATTTAATGAAGACATAATGTAAAAAAATGAAACGTTTTTCCATCATTAAAGAAACATTTTTCTTAAGATTAATGGACACATAATGCAAGATTAATGTTATAACATTAATGTTTTGTCCATTATTATTCAGATTTTACATTATAAACATGTAAATTTCTGTTGAGATTCAATATATGGCTTAAAGAACTAATTAATTTTGCATCTAATATTTTACATTAGTCAATTGAAACATTATGTTACCAAAGTAACCTCTTTTGTGTAGATTGATTGATTTTTAAAATATAAGATGACTGTGTATGTTAGTATTCCATGCGTTTAACACCGGCCCAAAGGAAGGTTATTATTTGGCAGGAATTCGAGCATGCTTGTGGTGATAAATATGTGACAATTATTAAGTTTTCCATGTGGATATTAAGTCGGCCCAAAGGAAGGCTTGATATTTGACAGGAGTTTATTGTCAATATTTGATTACTACACCAAGAGTACCACTTACAAATTGATTTTCTGTCCAAAGACTAAAATCTATGTTGTGCTAGGTATCTTGTAATGGGATTTGCCTATTTTGAATATGTATACTAAAGTTAAAATTCAAATAAGTGTAAGCATGTGTTAAGTTGTCCTTGTTCTATTTTCAGTGAATTCTTCAGCTGCTACAATATCTGCGAACATTAATAGCATCCCTGTGCTTAATGGCACAAATTTTAAGGAATGGAAAGAGAACATTATGATAGTTCTCGGTTGCATGGATCTAGACCTTGCACTTCGGATTGAGAAACCTACTTCTCTTGAGGATACATCTTCTTCTGATGACAAGAAGGAGATGGAGAAGTGGGAACGCTCAAATCGCATGAGTCTTATGATCATGAAACGTGCAATTCCAGAATCTTTTAGGGGTACTATGACTGAAGAAAACAATGCCAAAGTTTTCCTTGGGGACCTTGAAAAGCGTTTTGCACAAAACGAAAAGGCGGAAACTAGTACTCTTTTGAGTAAACTTGTTTCCATGAGGTATAAAAGCAAAGGAAACATAAGGGAGTACATTTTAGAAATGTCTCATATTGCTTCAAAACTAAAGTCACTCAAGTTGGAATTACCTGAGGAACTGCTTGTGTACTTAGTTTTGATCTCTCTCCCTGCACACTTTAATCAGTTTAAGGTCAATTACAACTGCCTAAAGGAGAAATGGACTCTTAATGAGCTCATTTCACATTACGTGCAAGAGGAAGAGAGAATAAAGCAAGATAAGACAGAAAGTGCTCATTTGGCATCCTCTTCTAAAGACAACAAGAAGAGGAAAAATAAGGAAGTTGCGGTCTCAAGGCCCCAGAAGAAGCAACACAAGGAAACTAAGGTTGAAACTACAGAATCAGGTTGCTTTTTCTGTAAGGGGACTAATCACATGAAGAAAGATTGTACCAAATACCACGCTTGGCGTGCGAAAAAGGGTATATATCTTGCTCTTGTTTGTTCTGAAGTTAATTTAATTTCGGTACCTAAAGATACATGGTGGGTAGATTCTGCTGCTACTACTCACATAAGTATATCTATGCAGGGTTGCCTGAATTGCCGAAAACCAAGTGATGGTGAAAGATACATCTATGTTGGTGACGGCAAAAGGGTTGAAGTTGAGGCTATTGGAAAATTTAGGCTATTATTTAAGACTGGTTTTATTTGGATTTGAATGAGACTTTTGTTGTACCGTCTTTTAGACGGAATTTAATTTCTATTCCCAAGTTGGACATATCCGGTTATTCTTGTTCATTTAGTGACAATAAAGTGAGTCTTTTTCAAGGTTCAAATCTTATCGGTACTGGTCTTTTATCAGCATATGATAGCCTATATTTGGTTGACATAATAGCCTCACATAATGGAACTTTGCATACAAGTTATAGTGGTACCAAAAGAAAATTATCTAATGAGAATTCTTTATCACTCTGGCACAAGCGTTTAGGTCACATATCTAAACAAAGAATTCAGAAACTCGTGTCAGATGGAATTATTGATTCTCTTGATTCCTCAAATTCGGATATTTGCATTGAGTGTATCAAGGGTAAACAAACAAACAAGACGAGATTAGGTGCCCAGAGAGCTTCGGATGTCTTAGAATTGATACATACGGATATTTGTGGGCCATTCCCTACACCTTGTAGAAATGGTCAACAATACTTTATCACATTTATAGACGATTACTCTCGTTATGGATACCTATATCTCATTCATGAGAAGTCTCAATCTATAGACGTGTTCAAATCATATAAGGCCGAAGTTGAAAATCAACTAAGCAAAAGGATTAAAACCGTTAGATCTGACCGTGGTGGTGAATACTATGGTAGATATGATGGTTCAGGTGAACAACGTCCAGGGCCATTTGCTAAAATTCCTAGATGAGTATGGGATCGTTCCTCAGTACACCATGCCAGACTGTCCTACTATGAATGGTGTATCTGAGAGACGAAATCGGACCCTAAAGGACATGGTGAGAAGTATGATTTGTCATACTACTTTGCCAGACTCACTCTGGGGAGAAGCATTGAAAACCGCAGCATATATACTTAATATGGTTCCAACTAAAGCTACAATAAAAATCCCATATGAACTATGGACTGGACATAAGCCCAGTATAAAGCACTTACACATTTGGGGTTGTCCAGCTGAGGCAAGGCCTTACAGGCCAAATGAAAAGAAACTGGATTCTAAAACGGTTAGTAGCTATTTTGTTGGATACTCTGAAAAATCCAGGGGGTATAAGTTCTATGATCCCACTTCTAGAACTATTTTTGAGACGGGTAATGCTCGGTTCTTTGAGGATATTGAGTTTGGGGGGTGGGGAGATAAATTTAGAGATTTTGTCTTTGAGGAAGAACATGTGTCTTTGCCTCCAGTTGTTGATCTTGATCAGGGTGTTCTCATTCCTGATACGGATCACACAACTCCAGTTCAAGACATTCTTGATAATCTCCCTAATCAAGTTCCTAATATTATTAATGAAAATCAAACTCAACAACCTCAAGAATCTGAAGTGCCATTAAGGAGATCCACTAGAGAGAGGAGAAGTGCAATTCCGGACGATTATGTTGTATTTATCCAAGAACAAGAAAGTGACATTGGACTTGAGGAAGATGATCCAATCAACTTCCGTCAAGCCATGAAAGGTTCTAACTCTCAAAAGTGGATTGATGCAATGAATGATGAGATGAAGTCTATGAGCGATAACGGCGTTTGGGAGCTTGTTACATTGCCCGAAGGTGTTAAACCAATTGGTTGTAAATGGATATTTAAAACCAAGAGGGATTCAGAGGGCAATGTCATTAAGTATAAAGCTCGCCTTGTCGCAAAGGGCTACACTCAAAAGGAAGGCATTGATTATATAGAGACTTTCTCTCCGGTTTCATCGAAAGACTCTTTTAGGACAATAATGGCACTAGTAGCACATTTTGATCTTGAACTTCATCAGATGGATGTTAAGACAACGTTTCTCAATGGTGACATTGAGGAATCAATTTGGTATGGTGCAACCTGAAAACTTTATTTCGGGAGACTCAAAGAAAAGGGTTTGCAAATTAAAGAAATCCATCTATGGGCTCAAGCAAGCTTCCCGTCAATGGTATCATAAGTTTCATGAAGTCATTACATCTTTTGGTTATGAACCAAATATTGCTGATGACTGTATATACCATAAGTTCAGTGGGAGCACACATATTTTTCTGGTTTTATATGTCGATGACATACTGCTTGCTAGTAATGATATAGTATTATTGCACGAAACTAAGAAATTTCTTTCAAAGAAATTTGAAATGAAAGATCTTGGTGATGCCTCTTTTGTATTAGGAATTCAGATACATCGAGATCGCTCCAAAGGTGTTCTCGGTCTGTCACAAAAGGGCTATATCAATAAGATTCTTAAAAGATTTGGCATGCAAGATTGTAAACCAGGCGACACCCCTGTTGCTAAGGGAGACAAGTTCAGTCTCAAACAGTGCCCAAAGAATAGTTTTGAAACCATGGAAATGGAGAAGACACCTTATACTTCGGCTGTAGGTAGTATGATGTATGCTCAGGTATGCACACGACCTGATATCACATACATTGTTGGGATGCTGGGCAGATATCTCAGCAATCCAGGAATGGACCATTGGAAGGCAGCCAAAAGGGTCATGCGGTACTTACAGAGAACTAAGGATTACATGCTCACATATCGGAGATCGGACCAGCTTGAGATCATCGGGTACACCGACTCTGATTTTGCTGGATGTCAGGATAGTCTGAAATCTACATCAGGCTATATCTACATGCTTGCTGGCGGTGCTATCTCTTGGAGAAGCATCAAGCAAACTCTTACGGCCACTTCCACCATGGAAGCGGAATTCATGGCATGTTATGAGGCATCCAATGGGGGATTATGGCTGCGAAATTTTGTTAGTGGACTGCGCATAGTAGTCAGTATTAGAAAGCCACTCAGGCTATTATGCGACAACAGATCAGTAGTCCTTTATGCTAACTATAACAGTAGTTTGACGAAGGCAAAGCATATGGATGTCAAGTTTCGGGTTGTTAAAGAAAGAGTACAAAATGGACAACTGTGCATAGAGCACATCAGTACAAACTCCATGATTGCGGATCCACTTACTAAGGGATTGCCACCCAAAGTATTTCATGAGCATATTGCTCGCATGGGTGTCAAATCAGTTGAGGATTATGAGTTTTAGTGGGAGTTTGTATTATACAATTATGTATTGTCCAGTACATTCGGTAATTCAGTCTTTAAGGTTTTATCTGCAGATATTCAGTCTTAAAATTTTATGTACTCTTATGGTTTATGATTGATCTCAATAAGGTGAACTAGTTGGAAATAGACATTCTATTTCAGACCACACTTTATGTTATTTCCATGCTACACACCTATACTTGATCCATGTCGTTGGTTATATTGATATACGTGATCAATGTTGGGTCTAGTTACGCGAGAGTAACTAAGATCTCTTAGGTCCTATGTTGATATGATTGATGGACCGGATTGTTCATGACAATTTTATTTTGATAGCAATACTGAGCTCATAAAGTTATAATGTAACATATAATACTAAGGTTTGTACATATGCATGAGTATATCGTCCAAGTGGGAGATTGTTAGATATATGGACTTATACTACATACATATGGACAATATATGGATGAATTATATGTTATGTGCTATCTTTTGGTTTGGCCTAAATTAGTGGTCTTTTGGACATTATTATTAAGGAGGCCAATACATTATCATATAAAGTATAGGGTATAATTTCTTGTGTAGATACCCATAAAGAGTAACCTTAGTTAATGATGGGCTAACTAAGGTTAATGATGGGCTAACTAAGGTTACATACATGTAACTAAGGTTACATTCTTGTGACCTTTGAGTTTTCTTAAGTTACATTATAATAATGGGGGTTATGGTTCCCACAAGAATGCAAGACCATTCTCTTCTTCTTCCCATTGAAATTAGAGAGCAAACCATTGTCTTGCACATCAAGTGGAAAGCCAAACCTTGGACAATCTTCAAGCCGGATCAAGGAGCTTCCACCTATGGATTCAGGTACGCTTCCGCTTATGTTATAGTTCCAAATAATTCGATATGAAGGCTTTAGTTTTATAATCGGATTTATTCCAACAGTTAAATCCTCCTAACATATGAAAAAATTAAACATTATGGATCACAAAAAAATTAAAAATTAATTAAAGTAATTGGAGAAAGTAATAAATTGAGGTGAGAAAGTGTATTAAATAACTACAATTAAGTGGTAATGATGTGCAAACACATACTTCTTCCGTTCACTTTTATTTGTCTATTATACTAAAAATATATTTTTATTTTTACTTGTCCACTATATTAAATTAAAAGAAAGACAATCTTTTTTTCCTATTTTACCCTTATCATTAACTACTTTTTTTCCAAATCATTTCCCAAGATTTTTGTAAATGTCATCATTATTATGGGTAAAATTATGAATTATATATGTTATTTATTATTTTTTAGGGGAACGCAAAAATTTTAAAATAGACTACTAAAAGTGAAACTTGATGCAAGCCCAGAGTGTGAAGAAGATTTTTAAAAAAGAAGAAGAGAAATTACTACTTTATTTGTTCTTTGAATGTATTTTGCTTTTTAAGTTCCTAGATTCTGTCATAACATGAAAATGCAGGATTTATTACATGCTAGTATTTGGAAGGATTAGATATATCTGATAAAAGAATAAAATCTTGGACCTCTCGTTAATCTTGTATTATTATTTGTCTGTATTTGTTGTTTTAGTTTTTAATAGAGATGAGATAGGCAGTGCATAATCTAGACAAATCTCATATCGTAATGACTACTAAATTTTTATGTTACGAATAAATATTCTAATTACCAAAAAAAATGGAGTAGTTAAGCCTAAGATTAAAAGAGAATGAACTAGTGATCTAGTGGCTTAGCCATGTGTTATTAGTGGCCTAGGCCTATTGCTATGAGGTGAAAAAGTTTCATACCAAATTGGCCTATAAGAGTAAATATGTTCAATACGTCAAGAAATTGACAAGCAAATTGAGATTGTAATTTAATGCGGCAATTTTAGTATTATGTTCGTTTATTTTGTTTATCACTATTTTCTTTACTAGTCTATTTTAAAAAAGAATGACATATTTTTAATTATATTTTATTAATGAGAAATTTTTAAAGTCGAGAAACTTTTACGATCATACCTATATTATGACATATTTAACAACACTAATTTCTAAAGTTTTATAGCTACATAAATATTTTGGTATATTCAAGACCACGAGTTTTGAAAAATGAATTTCTGAAATATTAAGTGATCTGAATTTCTGAAATGCTATTATAAATTTCAGGACATTAAATTCTAATTTCTGGAACAATATTCGAACTTTAGAACACAATGTCCTGAGTTTGAATGTTGAGGTTTAACCTTTTGGAGGTTATATCTTGAAGTTTGAGTGCAAAGTTAAAACTTTAGGATGTTATATCCTGAAATTTTAAAATTAATTAATCTTTAAATACGTTATAAACTATAAATTTAATAATCATGCTTAAAATGACTAAATGTCAAACAAATTGAAACAAGTGAAGGAAAGAATTTAAGAATACTAAACAAAACAAATAGTCAACAATAGTTATAAATTACAACAACTATTGCTAATCCAACAACTACCTGCTCTCGTCTCTTTTTTCTTTTCCTCCCGTCATTTAACAAACTCTTTAAAATGGAATTCCTTCACTAAATTACTTAAAGAACCAAATTTAAAGTTAGTTAATGCCACTCATTTTTATGTTCTTCTAAATTTCTCTCTATATTATTTTCTTGTACTGAGAACTATTTTTTTTAATTACTATTTATTTGAAATTTTCAATATGCAATTAAAATGATGAAATACGACGGTAAATAAAAACAATAGAAGTTTAATGTTACTTTATACAATTTGCTCCACTCCAATCTGTTTGGCATCATTTGCTTGTGGAGAGTCATGACTATTTTTCGTACCTAAATCAAATTAATTATTTCATTTTTTTGGATTGAAAGAAACTGAATTTAGAATAAATTAAAATTAATTTAGGTTGAATATCAGTCTCACATCGCGTGGCAAAAATAATAAAGAAGTCTAAAATGAGTGCTATTCTAATCAAATCAATTTGATAAAAAAAAATACCATCTTAGGAACCAAAAAACATTTATTATATTTTTCAAATCTATTCTTGCTCCAAAAATTAAAGATCTCTACATTTTAAAGAGTCTAAGGAAAGATAGAGACTAATTAGAGAAGAAAAAGGATAATTTTATTGTCTAATTCTTAGGATTAATTTTATTAAACTATTTTAGTGGTTCTTGCTATCACCGACCTATTTTTTACGATGTTGTTATTATTTTTATAGCTTTTATTGTTGTCACAGACCTATTGTTTATTGTTCTTCTTCTCGAGCCGAGATTGTCGACCAACTATGTCCATTTAGAAGTAGCTCATTATAAAAATTGGCCAATTGATAAAATATTACTAATATTAGCCAAAATGGTCAATTAGCTATTTGTACCAAAAAAATCAAAATTTTACTTTATTTTGAGTGGGTGCTATTAGAATAGATTGAGTATATCTTAAGGAGCTTGAATCTCAGTTTGGGGTGATTTGGTAAAGTTTTGAGGTGGTTTGAATTGAAAATTCGAAGTAAAAACTAAATATGAAAAAAATGATGCGTGTATCACACTGTGTATAACATATGTATCATATTTGTATCGATTGTGTATCACATGTATATCCATGTATATCTGTGTGTGAGATACATGCGTGATACATGTGTCACATAAGATTTTTTTGACATCGATTTAATTATGAATTTTGATACAAAATCAGTTCAAATCACCTTCAATCTTACTCAAATTTTGTATATTGACTTATCTATATGTTTTCAATGAATTTCGACTATACACATTAAAAAATTCCTTGTTTATTTCAATTTTTGGAATATTGGCTAGAGGTTAATAAATTAAAACTTATAAGTGACATTTATTTAAGTTTTCTATCCCTCTAAAATAGAAGTAAAGCTTGTGTACACTTTATTCTCCTTATACCTTATTTGTAGAATTTTACGATAACGTTATTGTTGTAGTATTACTTTTAATGGGTATGTCAAACCTTAAGCAACACTTATTTTGAATAGAAGAAAGTTTATATTAGTGGTTAGATCTTACCGTCATTCATTAAAAAGGGTCATCTAAACGTAAAAGAACATACTGTCTAATCAAAATTTATATGTAATTTTATTTTGGAGTAACAACTCAATGAAGGTCTTTCGAAAACAGTCATTTACCTTTTTTAAGGTAGGAATAAGGTCTGGTAAATTATCTTTTCCTGACCCTACTTATAGGATGATAGTGAATTTATTGTTGTTATTATTGTTCTTGTGTTTATATATTCCATCCGATTCATAATAAGTGACTTTTAGCCTTTGATACACCTTTATAAAAAAAACTAAACTCATAAAGAAATAAAAGATGTAGTATTTATTAGGATATATTGTGAATATCTTTTGTGTATCTTTTAATTATTGGTAGAATATTCTTTCATTATTGTACAGTTCTATAGTTGGTAGGATTTGATACCTCTCTGTACTCTATATATATTTTTGTGAGCAATACGAGAAAATTACTTCTCCCAAAACACTCTACATGGTATCATACGCCAGTGGCTTATCGCCAAAGAAACCCTAATTCTATCCTACCCGCGCCGCCGGCGCTGCTCTTATCGGAAGCCAGTCTCCGCCGCCGCCGCCGCTGCACTAATCGGCAGCCCTCTCTCTCTCGACGTCGATCAACGCCTCCTCTCCTTTGGCTCGCGCTTCATGGCCGCTACGACGTCAAACGAGCTTCTCTAGCCGATTGCCATCAATGCATCGGCTCAGATCCCACTCAAATTGGATTCTACTAATTACCTGGCGTGGAAATTCCAATTTTGAACCCTTCTTACGGGTTACGACCTCCTCAGCTTCTTGGACGGATCAAAGCCGTGCCCACCAGCCACTATCGTCAACAAGGAGGTGACTTCCCCCAATCCAGCATATCCTTACTGGATTCGCCAGGACAATATTATTCTCAGTGCCATCATCTCGTCGATCACACCGACGATCATCTCCTTTATTGCCGCTGCGGAAACCTCTAAAAAGGCCTGGGACATCCTCGCGCGCACATACAGCACTGCTTCTCGTGGTCGTATCATGGCTCTCAAACAGCAGCTCCATAATCCGGTAAAAGGTTCTAAATCTGTTACTGATTTTATGCACGATATTCGCGTGATTGTGGATGAATTATCTCTCCTGGGTGTTACTGTTGATTTTGAGGATCTTGTCATTAAGGTTCTAAATGATCTTGATGATCCGTATATGGAACTCTCTCATGCCAACCAAGCCCGCGAATCTCCCATCTCTTTTGCTGAATTAAATGACAAGCTGTTAAGCATGGAGGCTCAAATTACTGCTTGTGTGCCGGCCACCTCCGCCGCATCTGATGTGGCTCCTTCGGCTGCCTTCGTCGCCGGACAGCAGTCAGGCCATAAACGCTTCGGTAACTGCGGGTGCGGCCGTAGCAGTCGCGGTTCAGCCTACGGTCGCGGTGGTTACTCCAGCAGTGGCTAATCTCGCGGGTACAATGGGAAGTTCCAGCTCTGCAATGAATTTGGCCACTCCGCGCGCCGTTTTCCGTCCTATCCCATCTCTGGCACCAATCAGCCACCGTACGGTGGACCACTGCCGCGGCCAGCTTATGCTTCGCCGCCTTATCCGGCTGCTCACACAGCCCATCACTCTCCGACGATTCCCTCTGCATCCGATTGGATCCTGGACTCTGGTGCCTCCCATCACATAACCTCTGATCTTGCCAACATGTCTCTTCATAGTCCTTACACTGGTTTCGACAATGTGGTTATTGGTAACGGTGAAGGTTTGACAATTAAACATACTGGACAACTTAACAGTTATTCCTCTCTTTTATTACCTGGGTCTCTCTGTGTTCCACATATGCGTAAAAATTTGATCTCTGCTGCCCAATTATGTCGTCATAATAATGTTAATGTTATTCTTTCTGATACTGATTTTCAGGTGAAGGATCGTCGCACGTGAGCAACACTCGTTCGGGGCCCGCTTAAGGGCAACACCTACTACTGGCCGCGGCTCCCAGTCTCCCGTCAGCCCTCACGGAACAAAAGCTCTCAGCGTCATTGTGGCATTCTCGGTTTGGTCACCCGTCGGCTAAAATCCTACATCATTTAGTGTCTTCTAGCAGTATAGCGTCCAGTAATGTATCTGATCTTGCTTGGGTCTCTTGCAAGCTTCATAAGTGTCATAAGTTACCTTTTTCTGAGTCAAGATTATCTTCTACTGCTCCACTGGAGCTTATTTTCTCTGATGTATGGACCTCTCCAATTATTTCGAACGAAGGATTTAAATATTATGTCATCTTTGTTGATAATTTCTCTAAGTATGTTCGATTTTTTCCTTTACGCCGTAAATATGATGTCTTACAAACCTTCCCCATTTTTAAATCTGTTAGAAACTACGCTTTACGCTAGAGGGGGGGGGTGAATAACGTATTAATAGAATTTAGCGTTTTCTTGCGGAATTTAAACTTTGCAGGAAGTAAAATAAATGCAGAAAAATAAACTTACACAAAGATGTATACTGGTTGGCCACCAACGTGGTTAGTCCAGTCCCGAGAGACTCTCTCGAGATTTTTCACTATCTTGTTAAGCTTGAGGGTGCTCAACAAACCGTTACACACTTGAGGACACAAGCCTCAAACAGTTGCTCGGAGATCGCAATCTCAAAGACTTCACCCAAGGAAACGCAAGTTCCTTGAAACAAGAGAATCGCAATTCTCTTACAAGTATATCAAATACTTGGACACTCACTTAACTAAAGTACTCCTTATTGAGTAGATATGAGTAAAAGAATATGTTCAAGATCACAACAACTTTAAGCAATAATATGGCTCTCAAAAGCTTTATGAAATGAGTAGAAAATGAAGAACAATTGAATGAAAGCTTATAGCAATGTAATGATTAGTTTGTGTATGTTGTTGTTGTTTAAAACACTGAAATGAAGCTGTATTTATAGTTGAAAAAGTTGGTTCAACCGTTGTCTAATTGCCAATTAAGAGTTGCTGAAATTACTCAGTGATAATCGATTATTAAGACCAAACAATCGATTATCTGCCAGTCAGTTTAAAAATCAATCCCAGATTTAACGCTTGATAATCGATTAGTTACAATCCATAATCGATTACTGGCAACGTTTAAAAAATCCTTTCCAGATTTTACCACAAACAATCGATTGTCCAGACTCAACAATCGATTACTCAGCAACGTTCAAAAAATCTTTTCCGGATTTTAATCAAAACAATCGATTATACAAAATCAATAATCGATTACCCAATAACGTTCAAAAAATCTTTTCCGGATTTTAATCAAAACAATCGATTATACAGAATCAATAATCGATTACCTGACGGTATTTGAAAATTTTACGACAACGGTCAGCTTCACAATCGATTGCACAAAGTCAACAATCGATTACTTATCAGTTTTTGAAAAATATTTTAGACACTGCCTCTTGACAATCGATTGTTATATACTCACAATTGATTATTTAATAAATTTGAAAATCACTGGAAGTCACTGCCTCAACACAATCGATTGTCATTAGTTCACAATCGATTATTTTGTGATTTTGAAAAATCTGAAGGACACTGTCTCTTCACAATCGATTGTCATTAGCTTCACAATCGATTATTCTGAGTTTTGAAAAACTTTGATGGACACTGCCTCATCACAATCGATTGTCATAAGGTTTACAATCGATTGTCATGCAGGTTTGAAAAAACCTGATGTTCACTGCCTTAACACAATCGATTGTCATTAGTTCACAATCGATTGTCATGCAGTCTTGGCTTAAAACAATCGATTATCATTAGTACATAATCGATTATCTTAGTCCAGTTTTCAGAGGCATTTAAAAATCATTTTGACTAATGAAAATATGCATGATTTAAAATCATTTAGCATTAAATTAAATACGCATGATTTTGGAAAATAGTTTTATGAGAGAGGCCATACTATGAGTCAAGTTATAGGATCGAGATTACAATTTTAGAACAACTCAATAACAATTAAAAGCTATATCTTGAACTTCAATCTTATTCGCAACCATTGTGCGCTTGTACTTGAATTCCGTCATATATCAATTTTTGCTTCGTTTGTCATTCATCAAAACCTACAAAAGAGTACACGTTTAGTATATTGCATTGAGAACGTGTTTCTAACAAAATCCATTGTAGAAAAATATTTCTCTGCTAAAATCATTACTCTGTATACTGACAATGGCGGTGAATTCCTCGCTTTACGCTCTTTTCTTGCTTCCAATGGCATCTCACATCTCACTTCACCTCCTCATACACCTCAGCACAATGGCTATGCTGAACGCCGTCACCGTTATGTTGTCGATACTGGTCTCACTCTCCTTCATCATGCCTCCGTACCTCTCATTTACTGGCCTTATGCCTTTGCTACAACAGTCTATCTCATTAATCGTCTTCCCAAGACAAATCTCTCGATGCTCTCCTCCTTTGAGTCTCTCTTCCATAAGCGCCCCAACCTTGCCAAACTATGTGTCTTCGGTTGTCAATGCTTCCCTTGGCTTCGGCTCTACACCTCACACAAAATGGAACCCAGATCTCGTGCATGTGTCCTCTTCGGCTATTCTACTACTCAAAGCACCTATCTATTCTTTGATCCCTCAACGTCTAAAATCTTCGTCTCGCGTCATGTCACCTTCCATGAAGATGTCTTCCCATTCTCCAAATTTCCTAACCCCGAGTATCCCCCTGTACCTATTCCGGTCTCCCTAGAAGTCCTTCCGCTGGCGCCACCAGTACCTGTCACCGCTCCCACTGGTGATCCTTCACCGGACGCACTGCCGGCGCCAACGCCCGCGCTACCAGCGCCCCTTCCGGCACCTCCAGCGGCCCCTGCCACCGCTACACCCATTATGCCGCCACCTACATCCTCTCAGGGTGGTCATATGTAAACTCGCAGCAAAAATCACATCTTTACGCCCAACAAGAAGTTTGGTATGTCTGCTATCACCTCTCCAGCTGTTACTGAACCTCAGACTTTGTCTAGTGCTTTATCTGATGAGCGCTGGCGCGCTGCTATATCATCACAGTTTGATGCTCTGCTACGGAATGGCACCTGGGATCTTGTTCCGCCTGATTCTTCACAGAATGTTGTGGGTTGCAAGTGGGTTTATCGTATCAAAAGAAAGCCTGACGGTACTGTGGATAAGTTCAAAGCCCGGCTTGTTGCGAAGGGCTTTCATCAGCGTCCGATGTAGACTTCCAGGAGACTTTCTGTCCAGTTATTAAGCCGGCAACTGTGCGTTTGGTTCTCAGCCTAGCTGTATCCAAGGGCTGGCCTCTTCGTCAAATGGATGTGAACAATGCCTTTCTCCACGAGAGGCTTACAGAGGATGTTTATATGGAACAACCACCGGGTTATGTTGACAAAGCCTATCCATCTTGTGTCTGTAAGTTACAGAAAGCTATTTATGGTCTCAAACAGGCACCCCGGTCATGGTACAGTGCGCTTCGCCAACGTCTTCTGACCTTGGGTTTCGTTAGCACTACCTCTGACACTTCGCTCTTCGTCTTTCAGCATTCTGGGATTACGGCCTATTTTTTGGTATATGTTGATGATCTCATATTGACTGGTAATGATTCTGCTTTCATGAACCGTGTGATTGACTCTCTTGGGACTCAGTTTTCTCTTAAAGACATGGGTGATCTAAGCTACTTTCTTGGTGTTCAAGTTCTGCGCAGCTCCAAGGGGTGTTTTCTTTCTCAGTGTAAATATGTTGTTGATCTTTTGACTCGTCATAATATGCTGGAATCCAACCCTGTTCAGACGCCAACAGCGGCGTCAACCCGCCTTCATCTGGCCGACGGCTCGGCTCCTACCGACGCATTCGCCTATCGACAGGCCCTTTGGGGCCTCCAGTATCTCTCCTTCACTCGTCCTGATATCTCCTTTGCTGTGAATAAACTCTCACAGTTCATGCACGCTCCTACTGTCACTCATTTGGGTGCAGTTAAGCGCCTCTTCCGGTATCTGAATGGGACGCGTGACTTTGGAGTCTGGCTGCGTCCTTCATTTGCTATACCTCTGCATTGTTTCTCTTATGCTGATTGGGGTGGAAACTGTGATGATCGCTCCTCAACTGGTGCCTATGTTGTCTTTCTAGGGCCTAATCCTATTTCCTGGAGCTCCAAAAAGCAGCGTTTCGTTGCACGACCTTCTACTGAGGCTGAGTATCGTGCCATTGCTTCTGCTGCCGCTGAAGTACGTTGGCTTCATTCCCTGCTGCACGAGCTTCATGTCCCTCTTCCGGCTGCTCATGTCATCTACATCGACAACTTTGGCGCCACTTACCTCTGTGCCAACCTTGTGTTTCATTCGCGCATGAAACACATCTCCATTGATTATCACTTTGTTCGTCAATTGGTTCAGAATGGGTCTCTTCGTGTTGCTCACGTAACCTCTGCTGATCAGCTTGCTGATGCTCTCACCAAGCACTTATCTCGTCCTCGGCTTCTTCTGCTGATGTCCAAGATTGGCGTGTCCTCCTACCCTCCATCTTGAGGGGGCGTATTAGGATATATTGTGAATATCTTTTGTGTATCTTTTTATTATTGGTAGAATATTCTTTCTTTATTGTACAGTTCTATAGTTGGTAGGATTTGATACCTCTCTGTACTCTATATATATTTTGTGAGTAATACGAGAAAATTACTTCTCCCAAAACTCTCTACAGTATTCACTAAATTACCTTTAATTAATCATTACTTTCACACATTGGAATATATAAAGAAGAATAAATTTCGAAAAAATAAAATTAATTTCTTTTTTATTATGTAAAAAGATACTCCCTCTGGTTCAAAATAAGTAATTTTTTGACCTTTTCTTTGTGGTCCAAAATAAGTGATTTTTTCAGATTTTAAGAGTACATTAATTATTTTTTTTCCTACATTGTCCTTTGAGTAGATAGTGTTGGAATATGTATTAGGAGTATTTATGTGAGATAGTAAAGGTTAATATGGTCAATCTATTGCTAATTAATGTTAAAAGGTGGATTTCTTAATCTGTATGAAAACATCAAAAAAATTATTTTTTTTGAACCGAAGGGAGTACTTATTATGTACGAGAGGGAGTAACAACTTAAACTTCGAGAGGCAAAAAACCAGCTCGGCACACAAAATATTTTACATTCACCCAAAATTTAAAAAAATAATACCTTAAGAATTGTGACATAAATAATCTAATTTAATATAAATGTTGTGTACTTTTCTTGTTTCGATAAAATAAAGGAGAAAAAGGGCGTGAGAGAGAGACTCCAATCTAGTTTTTCTATACAGAGAGACCTGTCTTTTTGGCAGCTTCTTGTCAGTTCCATCGTGTTTGATGAGGTTTTCTTCTTGATACACTCCAAATCACTTTTATTTAATCAATTAATTACACCAAGTCAAGACCTCTCAGAGGAATTTATTTCTCCTTTTCTTTAATGTTTTCGACTATAGTTTTTTCATATCAGTTTTATCGCTGGATTAATTCGTATTCGCAATAACATTTTAAATTAATAGTCTGTTTGGCGAAATTTATTTTTTGTTAAAAGTATTTTGTTTGGTCCAAAGTACTTTTGATAAAAAATTGAGGTGTTTGGTCAAGCTTCTGGAAGGAAAAAAGTACTTTTGAGGATAAGCAAAGCAATTTTGGAGATACAGAAAAAAGTAACTCCTCTCCAAAATTATTTTTTTAAGAAACACTTTTGAGAAAAAGACACTTAAAAGCAGTTCTTTAAAGTTTGGTCAAATACTAATTGCTGCTCAGAAGTGCTTTTCAAGCTAATTAGCCAAACACAAACTGCTTCTCACCAAAAGTATTTTTGAAAAAAAAATGCTTTTGAAAAAAAAAATACTTCTCAAAATAAACTGATTTTTGCAGCTTGGCTAAACGAGATATAAGACTTCTAATTAAAGATGAAGAGGTTACTCTTGAGTATATGCATCTAACCTACCTTTATGTGTGATCCACTCACAATAGTGAAGCGGTTAGACTAGTGATATTGTCATAACCCTAATTTTTTTTTGTAGGATATAGTGATAGCACCTAATCTACAAGACTAACGTATAGCGGTCGAAATCAAGTGTGTCCGATTTCATAGGCTCGAGGGATCACTTCGAGAATAAGTTCAAAATGGAACAGACTCGAACCCGATGGCGGAGTACAAGACTCGAAGATCGAAGTGCTCGATGACCACAAGAAATGACAAATGTATCAGATTCAAAAATAAGTTTAAGATCTGCTTTATTGAGAAACGCACCATAAACTAAGTTTCTACGAAGGGAGGGTACATATAGAACATTGTTCAAGACTAAGGTTTTTTCAGAAGTTAATTTTAGGAGAATTTTTCCTTTACCCATAACTTCAGCTGTAGTGGAGTTACCCATGTAGACACACTCGCCACCAGCAGATTCCTCAAAGTCGTAAAGCAACTCCTTTTTGGCGCAAAGATGCCTTGAAGTTCCTGTGTCCAATATCCAATGAGTTTTGTTAGCCACCATGTTCGCCTCAACAACCAACAACAACAATGACATCACCACCCTCTGTAAGGTTAGCTTGGACTGGATCTTTTCCTCAATTCTTTGAGCTTTGTCCTTGTCTCTGGTTGCACCGAAAAGCCTTGTGACAAATTTTGCCGCAAATATAGCAATGTCCTTTCGACTTTTGAATATGGCCCTCCGACTTATTGATGTAATTTTGCTTCTTCACATGTCCTTTCTTTTGTTTTCCTTTAAACTTGTCTTTCACAAAAGTACTAGAAGATTTCACAAGGTTAACTTTAGAAGAATTAAGAGAGAGAGATTTCATCTTATCCTTAAGCCGTTTAGACTCCCCATCTTTGAGACGGTTTTATTCCTCAGTCCTCATGTGACTTATTAGTTCTTGAAGATTTATGATTTTCTTCTTGTGTTTTAGTTGATTCCTGTAATCATTCCAGGAAGGTGGAAATTTTCAAGTAAAACATTAGCCTGAAGAATCTCACACATCTCCATGCTATCGTTCAAAATATCATCAGTTAAGTTCTCATACTCGTGAACCTGTTCCATGATTGGGTTATCATCAACCATCTGACACTTGATACACTTTCCAATGACATAGTTCTTTTTCCTGCATCATCAGCACCATATTTCTTCTCCAAACTGTCTCATATGACTTTAGCAGATTTATAATTTATAAACAAATCAAAGATAGGGTTAGTCATACCCACTCACTATTTTATTATCCCTTTTAAATTTCCTCTTAGCAGCATCATCAACAACATCAATATTAGCAGCATTAGAGCTATTAGCAATAATATCAGCAGGAGGATCGTTAAACAAAACATAATCAACTTCTAGTTGTTCAAAGAAAATTAAAATTTTTTGGGAAATGCTTATAATTATTTCCATCTAAAGGCTCAAGATTTGAGTGATCAGGAAGTATTTTGTTCAAAGTGATAGCCATTAGTCAATATTATATGTAAATCGCTTTCAAATTGTAAGGAAAAATAGCAGATAATATTGACTAAGAACAGCAAGTAAAGAATTTAAACTTATCAAAAATACTGTGTCGTGGCAAGCCACTGCCTTGAAAGCAATTTTGACCCAACTGGGTGCAAATCATTAAGGCCGGTCGCTTCCCAAAGTTCCACAGCACCTCCAAACACGTGCACTCGTGGCTGGAAGTTTAGAATTTGTACAAAATAGTTGCCCAAGAAGAAGAGAAGATTAAAGTATTTTACGTATTGGATAATTCACAATGAAGACTAGGAAGAAAGGAATGATTAGCTAGATAAATTCTTGGTTAAGAATTGAGTGATTATGATGGCTAATTCATAGCCTGTTAATAGAAAATTAAGGAGGTTGCATGTATGACAAGTGTCGAGAGACTTTTGACACTTGTCCCATTATGTTAGTCCACTTGGCTCCAATATTGACAAGTGTATCTTGTCTTCCATGCATGGAGACGTTTGGCTCCAATATTGACAAATGTATCATGTCTTCCATGCATAAAGACATTTAGTTCCAATATTGACAAGTGTATCTTGTTTTCCATGCATGAAGACATATGGTAGATTTGCATAGCCATTTGTTAAAGCCATTCAACACTTGTCTTTAAGGCTTCATGCAAGAGGCCACTTGAAAATAGATAGAACATTTGAATAATAAAATACTCATGACTATTGATTGTAAATAAAATTTAAATAGGAAATATTTGATTTTGCATTATGAATAATTCCAACAGATACTTGTAGGGTTTGCTAAAAACTTTTGCTACTTCATAAAAATAAATAACAGAAAAATACTGTGTTTTGTCATTTAAATTAATGCTACATTTACACGTGTAAGTAACTCCAATATACAATCAAAAACCAGTTTTACTTTGTTAGGGGAAAATGTTGTTAGTTCAAATAATAACGCCTCATTAATTAATTTGTATAATATATTACTTACTACTATTGTCTTTATCTTGTTTTTCTATTTCAATTTTATACACGAGAAGGTCATTACATTTACAGGGACAATGTTTGTCGTATAAGTGATTGTGATATGACCAAATCCTAGTGGGTACCTAACCTTCTCTGCACTGCACTGTCAATATCAAAAGAATTATCTTTGTGGTATGATCTTAATTTACTTACATTAGCTGGGTAATGTCAAAAGACAGCAGTAAACATACGATAATCTAACAAAAAAAAGAAGACTCTTTGATGATTAGTTAAGTTTAATGTATTAAAATAAAATAATCAAATGTAACAACTCATTCGGTATATACCAACAAACTTTTCCATAGCAATCATCTTCTATAAGAGCCCGTTTGGCCATAGAATTTTTCACTTTTTCACGATTCTTTTTCATTTTTCCCCAAAATCAGTGTTTGGTTATAAAATTTTCAATATTTATTTGAGGATGAATTTTAGAATTTTTCGAAAATTTTTAAAACTTCAAAAAATTGTTTTTCATATTTTTCACTCAGATCATTCACAAAAAAATTCAAAAGCAATCCAAAAATATATTTATGTCCAAAAAATTCAAATGCCATTTCCACTTGAAATTTTTTCCACTTTTTTTTTTATCTCGAAATTTTACAATTCTTATTTTCAAACGCCCCTTAAAAATATTTTACTATAACGGTTTGATGATTTACTATGTTATGTCATATTATATATTTTGTATAACAATATTTCATATATCAGTTAATTTTTTTCCAGACAACAGTATTAGTATTAGAGGTTTTAACTATACATAGTATTATCCTCTTTGGCTCAATGTATTTCACAAATTAGTTTATTATATGCATAACTTAAACTGTTTTGATCCAATAGACCTCACGAATTTATATTGCTGAGTTAATAATGCACTCTTTAGGGGCATACACAGACCAAATTGGTTCGTTTTTTATCAAAACCAAACCAAACCAACTGTATCGGTTTGGATTGGCTCGATTTTTTCCGGGTGGTTTTTGGGTGGTTTTTATTACATGAATATTATTTCAGTCGTTCTTTGTTAAAATTATAGATAAGGCTTTGATAAGTGAATATATGTTTAGTAAATATGCAAAAAATTGATAAACATATGATCTATTAATATATTTGTTTGGCTAAAAAGTTATGTAAGTACTTATTAAGCCCTAAAACAATAAAAAATAATATGGGTTAATCGGAATCAAGAGTAATATGGACTAGAGAGTACAGTATGGCCAAGATCTGTGATTATAGTGTAGATAATTCGAGATACACTAACAATAAGACAAGTAATAGACTTTACACAAGAGAGAGAGAGAGATAGAGAGTCAGATAGAGAGAGAGAATTGTATATTTTCAATAGCAAAATACACATGAGTCTTTACAAAGGGAAGGTCCCCTTTATATACTAAGGGACCTCCATCGAAATAATCAAAGAAAAGTACAAGGAATGGTGGCCTCAGTGTACGGGAGAGTCAAATCTCTAAACGACGTCGCAGTGAGTCATGTCACTTGGTCCGTCTACTAACTGAGGCCGGCCTTATTTGAGTCGACCATAATTGGGCCGCTCTCTTCACTGAGGGCGTACGTAGATAACGTATGAAAGTAGGGAACCAAATTTGCCCCATACAGATAGTCCCTCGGTTTGTTGAGGACATAGTCGAGATACGTCTTCGACGAAACGGACATACATGCTTGATGTTTCTGGCAATTTGGCCGTTCATGTGAATACCGTCGGAAAGGGCGTGCCCACATGTGAAGATGTTATGCCGTTGACATATTACCTCCTTTTGGGGCTCCTTTTCAAGATGATGTCATCGATCACGTGCGTTATCATTACTTCTGCTCCCGAGACGGTTCAGTCCATGATGTGACGTTTGGGTTTCCTGCACCGGTTTTCGCATCATGCCTTTTCGATTTTCGTGTGCTCTTTCTTACAAATAGAGGGAAAGTTGAACTTGAACCATCTTTCGAACTTTTTTAGAGAGTGTTTCCCCAATCTTTTCCTCATCTTTTTCTGGCACTCGTCGCTCTTTCCTTTCTGATACTCTCGTTCTTAGGAATCGAACCCACGACCAGAAGTGCCTTTTTCGCATAACTTCTGTTATGGTTAAACGTCTCCATGATGATACCAGGACCAAGGACGATTCTCCCACTAGGGCTTCGTCATCCTCAGACGATGGGGAGGCCGATGAGGTTCTTATTCCTTTGTCAACGGCTAACATACTCTTACTGGATATGGATACAAGGAAGGACTTCAAGAACAAGTGTAAAATACCTCCTTGGGAACTCAGTGATCTGATGCCGTCTCACTTGGCTGCTCTCAGGAGGTCATATGACATTCCTGATTATGTTGAGCCCGCCAGGATGAATTATGCTAATGTGCACAAGCCCGGGTACTGTACATTTTACGAATACGCCTTTCAAATTGGGTATAGACTCCCGCTTTACCCTTTGGCGGAAGAGCTCTGTTGCTGGTATAGGGCGTGTCCGACCCAACTTACTCCGTACGTATTGAAGGTGTGTAGGATTCTTACCACCTATGCGGCGAAGGCTGGGAAAGAGGCTACCGTTCATCACCTCCTACAAATTTTCGGTGCGAGCTTTATGAGAGGCTCGATGCTCGAGTTAAAGAGCCGGGGCAAAAAGAGCTTTGTGTCGCAAGTGGACGACAAGGCCAACCGCAAATATTGGAAGAGATTTTTCTATGTGCGTATTGAGCACCTTGTGTCCAACCCTGAAGGGTTTCAAGAGGCGTGGAACGATGCATGTAAGTATTACTGTGCGTAGATTTTATTATGGAAACCTTATTTTGCTGGTTTTCACTGTTGTAAATTTCCCGTTGCTTTCATGCAGTGACAGCTCACCCTCCTTGAAGGGTTGACGACATTAGGTCGTGGGTGCAAGCATTGATACCGTTTGCAGAAGAATGTCGTTCGTGGCCTGAATTTCCCAGGCCTATGGCCCGATAGTTAATTGGTTTGCCTAGTTTTTCCTTTCCGTTCTGGTTTAGGAGTTCCCCTATAATTTTCTTGCCCATCTCTAATATACATCTTGGTAGGCGGGGGTGCTCCTCATAAGGCGAAGAAGAAGAAGAAGAAGAAGAAGAAAAAGACTGCGGCCGGCCCTTCCAGGGTGGCATCTAACCTTGACAAGGAGGATATGATCCTCGTAGGTACGTCCAGGGGAAGTGCTTCTCCCCTTTCGATAAAAGAGATTGCATCCGAGGTAGTTCCAGAGTTAGTATCTGAGGTAGTATCTAGGGCCGTACCTGAAATGACACCTGAAGGGATGTCGGGGGCTGTGCCTGGGGCCGTCCCCGGAATCGCCCCTGTAAGGACCCCTACTATCGATCCGACTCTATCTGAGCCCGACTTGCGTCCCAAAAAGGGGGACCTCGAAGATGAGGAGATGTTGGTGATGAGGAGACGCCGGATTCTTACTGGCAAGGCTGTGTCCACTCAGACAAGGAAGGTTAAACAATCCGTCCCGAATCTAGGCTGGTCTTTATGGCCGAGTCTATTCGCTCGGGGAGGTTTGATCATAGGAGAGATGCCACGGAAAGAAGGAGAGAGAGAATGGACGTGGCGGGCTCGGAGGTCACCACGGAGGACGTGGGCAGAGCAGTCGGGTCCTTGGACCAAGTAGAGATGGTGGCCGGCCAGTCTTCCCATCGCATACTGATTCCAAGCCGCTATATCTTGTTGGATAATTGCGAGGAAGCGGTCACCAGTATGACACTTTTATGTGCCGGTGCTGAGCGTGCGACCCTGGCGGAGCTCAGTGACAAGGTCTTGGCCTGAAGGGTGGCGGGCGCGGCCTTGCAGGTATGTATTTGTCTTGGTCGATGATTTTTCTTTTGCATTAGTGGAGGGTGATTTCCCTCGTTCTTACTATTCAATTTCTTTTCTAGACTCTTATCTTAGAGACAGAGAGGGGTCGACGCCTGAAGGAGAAGGCGGCAAAGTACAACAGGCTGGTGCAGAAGTATAATTGGATGTGTGAGGCGCACTGGACCTTGGCTGATATGTATAAACATGACCCTAACTTCAAGGTGGTCCATGAGGGCCTCGTGAAATCCAAGGAGCAGTTGAAAAAACGGGTGGCTGAGCTGGAGAAAGTCGATGAGAAACTTATGGCCGCTGTTGCTCGGATTGCGGAGATGGAGGTCCTTATTCAAGCTAAGGACGAAGAATTATAGATCGCTCCATAGTGGCGGAGGAGGCGACAAAATTGCGCACCCGGGTTGCGGCCTTAACGGCAGAACTTGGCTCTAAAAGGGCCAAAGTCCAGGACCTCAAGCGAGCTCTTGCTCAGGCAGACGTGTCTCGTGAGGCACACGAGATGTGGGTGTATGCAGAGGCCAGGATGGTCATGCTTGAAGAGTTTTTGGCGGCTGGTCGAGAATTTTAGGCGGAAGTTGAGAGCCAGCGCCTATTGGTTAGAGCTGCTCATGAAGCGGCCGGCTACAGTCCCGAATCGCCGGCTCGGGAGGGGGGATATTCTGCAAATGTTAATCGTTTGTAATCTAGCTCTTGGATTTCCAAGGTGTATCCTCCTGGGAATGAGGACGGGCCACATGACGGCCAAACGGGATAGGATAAGTAGAGGACTTTAGGATCCTTGTAAAATATGTTCAGAAATACTAATTTTTGTATCATGGGTGTTGACCCTTTTGATAAAGATATACGATTTTTGCTGTAGGTAATCTTTTATATTATTTTTGGCTTGTTGTTTTAGTTTTTGCCGTAGTTGTGTAAAACTCGACGGCCTTAGCCGTATTGAAATGATGGCCATAGCCGCGTAAAACATTGGCCGTAAACTTGTAAAATTTGACGACCTTAGACGTATAAAAATGATGGCCGTAGCCATGAGAATTCGATGGTCTTAACCGTATAAAAATGATGGTCGTAACCACGCAGAAGCAATGGCCGTGGCCCGGTGAAATTCAGTGACCTTCGCCGAGCTGAGACAATGGCCTTAGCCATGTAAAAATGACGGCCGTAGCTACGTAAAAAGGATGGCCTTAGCCATGTAAAAATGATGGCCTTAGCTATGTAAAAATGATGGCCTTAGCCATGTAAGAATGATGGTCGTGGCCTGATGGCCTTAGCCATGTATAAATGACAGCCGTAGCCTTATTAAAATGATTGCCTTAACCATGTATGAATGATAACCGTAGCCTTATAAAAAATGATGGTCTTAGCCATGTAATAATGACGGCCGTAGCCATATAAAAAATGATGGCCTTAGCCATGTAAAAATGACGGCCGTAACCTTATTAAAATCATGGCCTTAGCCATGAAAAAATGGTTACCTAAGCGGAGTAAAAATGATGGCCTTAGCCATGTATGAATGACGACCGTAGCCTGATGGCCTTAGCCATGTAAAATGATGGCCTTATCAATGTAAAAATGACGGTCGTAGCCTGATGGATTTAGCCATGTAAAATTATGGCCTTAGCGATGTAAAAATAATGGCCTTAGCCATGTAAAAATGACGGCCGCCTTATAAAAATTATGGCTGTAGCCTTTTCATTCACTTGGAGATGGTTGTAGCCTTTTAATTCAATTATAGATGGCCGTAGCCTTTTCATTCAATTGGAGATGACCGTAGCCTTTTCATACATTTGGATATGGCAGTAGCCTTTCTATACATTTGGAGATGGCCGTAGTCTTTCTATACATTTGGAGATGGCCGTAGCCTTTCTATACATTTGGAGATGGCCGTAGCCTTTTCATTCACTTGGAGATGGCCGTACCCCTTCTATACATCTGGAGATGGCACTAATCCAGTCCCTATTTCATGTCGAGTTTAGAGAGTACACGGAGAGGCGGATATGATACACTTGAGCTGCAAACATCTCTAGGTGTCCCCTTTGCCGCCTCGTTAAAAACCTTCCTGAGAAAACCCAATTCAGACCAAAACGGGGTAAGGGAAGAAGGGTAAGACTCATGCGACACCTTTTAGAAGTGGAAATATTTGAGGTGGGCAACGTTCCAGTTGTTCTGGACTGTCTTCCCTTCTATTGTCTCTAGGTGGAATTCTCCTTTCCCGGCTGCCGCCGTGATTTTTTAGGGTCCATATCAGTTTGTGCCCAGTTTTCCTTCACTTGGGTCTTTTGAGTCTAATGTCTTGGCGTTGAGGACATAGTCTCCTACTTTGAGTGGCCTTATTTTTGCCTTCTTGTTGTAATATCTTCCGAACTGTTGTTTTTGGGCTACCATCCTGATGTGGGCCATTTCTCTTCTTTCTTTGGCTTCATCAAGATATTGGAGTCTACTGATGTCGTTTTCAGTTACGCTGGTGTGTGAATACCTTAGGCTGGGTTCGTCCACTTCAACGGGTATGACCGCATCGGTTCCATAAACTAGTGAGTATGGGGTTTCCCCGGTGCTGGACTTGGGCGTGGTCCTATGCGCCTACAAGACTTCGGGTAGTATTTCTTGCCATAGCCCCTTGGCATGTTCGAGCTTACTTTTTAGTATGTTTAGAATTGTTTTGTTGGAGGACTATGCTTGGCAGTTGGCGGCGGGGTGGTATGGCATGGATAGTATCCATTTGATTCACCATTTCTCGAAGAACTCAGTTGTTTTCTGAAAGATGAACTGGCACCCGTTGTCACAACTAATTTCTTTGGGGATGCAGAACCGGCATATGATGTTCCTCCATATGAAGGTGATGACTTCTTGTTCGCGTATTTGTGCGTGTGCACCTGCTTCCACCCACTTGGAGAAATAGTTAGTTAAAACAAGTAAAAATCATACCTTTCCTCGTCCTGCGGGTAGCGGGCGGACTATATCTATTCCCCACTTGATGAATAGCCAGGGGGAGGTGTTAGAATGGAGGGGTTCTCCTGGTTGGTGTATCATTGGGGCTTACTTATGGCATTGCTCGCATCGGCGGACATACTGAGCTGCCTCTTTCTTCATGGAGGGCCAGTAGTAGCCTGCACGTATGATGCATCGCACAAGGGCGCGATTGCCCGTGTGGGCGCCGCAATGGCCTTCGTGTACTTCTTCGAGTACTGGCCTTGTTTGTTGCGGCCCTAAGCACTTGGCTAAGGGGCCACCGAACGTGCTTATATAAAGGTCGTTGTTGATCATGTAGTATCGGGCGGCCTGTATGCGAAGCTTTTTCGCCTCTTTTTTATCGGAGGTAGTGTCCCATCCTGCAAATAAGATATGAACTGGTTGTGCCAGTCCCAAATCAGGTTTAAGGAAAGTACCTCAGTGTGATCAATGGCCGAGTGGAGGAGGGTGACCATACTTTCTTTGTTGATATTCTTGGTGGTTGCAACCAACTTTTTAAGGCCGTCAGTTTCGATGTTCCGTGCTATAGGAATTTGTTCGAAGCGACATTGTTTATACCCAATTTTCCCTATATATTTTTGTACTCAAAATACTTTCCAAAATAGCATATGTATTCATATATAAGTAGGGCGGGGTACTTTGCTATTTTTTCTTTAATTTTTGAGATTTTTTAAAATCAATTTACTGCTTATTTCGACAGTACGAAGGCCAAAATTATTTTTTAAATTATTATTTTTAGTGAATAATGTGCTTCACTCCCATATTTACAAGAAAATATAATTTATTGAATTTTTGCACATTTTTTACAAATTTATTTAGGATTTTTATGGCTAATTACACAAAATTGCAATTATAGCGAATTTCGTAATTAACTGTGTTTCATAGTTATAAAATCATTTCTATTATTTTTTGTATTATTATTTATATGTTATTAAATAGTTCCATGTGTTAATTTTTCTTTTTAAATGATTTTAGCTATTTTATAAAATCATTTGGGGAAAATTTGGCTATTTAAACTATAGCCAGATTTATTTAAAACATAGCCAAAAATCAACTCCTATTTCAGCCCAATTTTTTAACCTAATTCAATAACCCTCACCCATTAATTTGCCCGACCCGCCTCAGATTTAATCTGAGCCGTTGATCAAATAAGATCAACGGTCCAGATCTCATTACCATAATTAATATCAAATGACCCCCCCAAACCCTCATTCTTCACAGATCAGTCTCTCTCTCTAAACGTTTTCTCTCAAGAACCTTCTGGTTCTCTCCGTCTTCTCCGATGATGACGATCGCCTCTCCGTCTCACTCCTTCCACACTTCTCTCGACCTCCAGCAACCACGTAGTCCTTGTATCACTGTTTTCTCTCTAAAGCTTGAAGCCCAGCAGCTTCCGCCATGAAAGACGGTCAATGAAGCTTCACTTGGGTATGTGTTCCGGCTTTTCTCCGGTGGTCTTTGTACGATAATGCTTTCTATGGCATTGTATACGAGTTTCGCAGCCTGGTTTTTCGTTTTTCCTGATTTGTTTGAAAACCCTAATTTTTCCTCTTTAATATCTGCTCTTTTAAAACAACACTTAGTTTGACTTTTTTTCTACCCTATTTTTACTTAGCGTTTCCCGTTATTCCAAATTTTTCAGATGATTACCACTCTTTCAAATTAGGGTTTCTGACCCCTTCTTCAAAATCGTTTCTTCTACTCTTTCTGAGCACTATATATTCATTTGTGTTTGTTGTTTCACTTCTTTGTCTATTTTCCTTGTTAACCAAGGTTCCATACTGTAATTTCTATTGCTAGGGTTTCTTAACCCCTTCCCAAAACACTTTACTTTTCTGTTTTTCAAGTACTAGTCCGTAACTCTTAGTACTACTTCTAAACATTTTGTTAAAATTTGACGAAAACCCTAACCCTACATGTTTGTATATGTATTTGCCTGTTTACATATTCTTCGGGGTTCTTCTTTGAGTTCCGTGCTCTTTACTTTGACTCTTGTTGCTAGTGTGCTGTGTTCTTCTTTTAAGGTTTCTGTTTGTTTATATGGTGATGTTATACTGATTCTTAAAAGCTCTCTTTAAGGCTATGATGACTGGCTTTAGAATTTTGATTTTTTGTATTCTCCTTATAATTTGGTATTGATTTCGATTTTTCTTCCTCAATTAGTGGGATACATTCCTCAATTAATAAATGATCTCCTAGGTTTTCAATCTCGTTCATTAACTTGAAAAATATTTTACAGAATTAAAGTGGTATTTTTCCTTAAATGTGTGCACAAGTATGCTGATTTATTTGCTTGACATGTTTCTGTGGTTAAGTATCATGCACCTAGTCTTCATTGTATACCTTATACTATTTTTGTTTCCTTATGTTACCATGCCATACTTTGTGATTCCTTTCCTTTTAAAAATGACTGCTTATTTCCGTTTGACTATGATTCCTTAATTAAAGGGGAGTCCCTATACTTATTTGATTATGATTGATGCTTAGTTCCTTAAATATGGATTGATACCTTATTTGTTTACTCGCTTTCAGTTATATAATACTCCTTACCTCTCTCTTTGAACACAACCAACACACACTGCTCTAACAATCTCAAACTTTCTGAATTCTCTTTTTCTCTGTTATTACTATACTCTTTCATTCTTTTCTTTGAACACTCAATCGGCTAAAAGCCAAGATTTAGTAACCTGGGTTGATTACTTTATACTATTGGGTTCTATTTGTTTGTCTACATTGGGTCTGTTGCTGCTACTATTCTCATATTGGTGCTGCTATTCTGATACTGCTTTTACTCACACCGCTTCTCTAATTCTTTGCAAACTTTGCTCTCCCTTTGTGCACTATTGCATTGCCATTGTATCCTATTACCTGCAACTGGTATGTCACCTATTTAAGATAAAGCCTCCAAAACAACATGCTCCTACTAGTTTTGTAATTCATGTTATTTCTTGTGTGCTTTCACCTATGGTTCAGTTGCTTTTATTGCCACTAGCATGCAGTTGTTAGTCTACTAGTTTAACTTAGCATATTTTCCCCTATCCCCCTTTCCTTGTCTTAATGTATGTTTTCCTCTTCCATGTGTACTACAGTTTGGCTACTTGGCAGCCCTGAAACGTCTCCCTGAGGTTTATTTTATTTGGGGTTTTGGTGCAGTAAGAACTAAACCCTTGTTTTACAACCATGCTTGATTACTTTCCCCCAACATGTTGTCTGTACACTTTACTTGTTTACTATTTACTTATTTGCTCTCTCACACCCTCCCCTATCTCAATAAATGTTTACTTTTTCCTTGTGTGCTACTACCATGCATCCATGTCTGCTTGGCTACTTGGTTAACCTAAAACCCCTGTTTGAGGCTAAGCGTGTTAGAGTTTGGTGTAATAAGAGCTGAACTCTTGTTTGCAACCATGTCTGATTATTTTTCCTCCAATATGTTGTCTGTGTGTGAGTAGTTCACTTTACTTATTTGTCCCCTTTTCCCTTTGCCACCTATTTTTGTGATGCCCTGCTGTTTTAGAACTGGTAAGTCCAAATGACTTCAGAAGAACTGTCTCAACTTTTTCAACTAGTTTTTCTTAAACTGTCTTAACTTTTCAACTCTTTTCTTAACTCTCACAAATCTTTCAACTGTTTTCTTAGACTGTCTCTCAACTATTTTTAACTCTGTCAATTCCAAACACAATCTCATTCTTAGAGCTTTAGGGTCTGCCCCCTTAGTGTAAGCACTACCTTGGGTGCCTTGAGCACCCATGGAATCTGATGCACAAGGCTGGCACTTCCATGCTTGCTCTTGTCTAATTGGGACATTTTGGGTGCTTAGTATTTGCCAGGGGGTTCAAACGAACCCTTAGGGAACTTTTTCGCACCCAAGCCTTGGTAATGGCTGTGGAACTCGAAAGGAGTGAGGTTGGAGATTGCATGGGCCTGGATGAAGGCTCTCTATGGAGTAACATCTTATTTTCTTTTATATGTGTTGTATTTTTTATTACTTGGCTGTAATAATTTGTAAAGAATAATGGGGATTAGAGTGAAATTGGGGAGGGTTATGCATTATTATTAAAGGTATGGGTAGAAAACATGTAATAGGATTTTACTTATCTATTTGCGTAATAGAAACTATGTATAGGACATGCATCTCACACATAGAAATCCTGTTCTTAGGTCTTTTACTTTCAGCTTGTTATTTTTTCAGTTAATAATCAAATTACTGCCTTGCATTTAGATACCATGCTTTAGGGCCTCTATATTCATTAGATATAATGTGCTTAGGGTCTTTCTTTTACAACTGTTGAATGCTTCTGTTAGATATGTAAATATAGTAGAACTCTAGTTATAGTAGAACTCTAGGTTATTAGTATTATATATAGGGCTCATTGTATTATGTTTAATCTCAGTTATATTCTTCTCCTGTGCTTTCTCACATGGTATCAGAGCTTTGGTGAGAATAGTATAGCTGTGCATCATTCCAGCTACTTTCGGGAAGATGACCTCGTCGCCGTGCAATTTTCCGGCGACTAAACAATCTGTCAGTATACCTAAACTACCTTTTCTGGTGGTGTTGTGCAAAATCCGAGACCACCGCGAGGTTCGGCTCACATGGTATCAGAGCTTTGGTGAGATAATTATCGTTGTGCGTCATTCCAACGACATCCAGGAAGAAATAACTCGGTCACCGTGCAATTTTCCGGTGACCTAAGTGACTAATTACGTCAAAGTCACTAATTATCAGTGTTGTGCAAAAACCAACACCACCACAAGACTCGGAATAGAATTCCGACCAAACCCCAGAAATTTCTCCGGCAGACTCCTCGTCACGCGCCGCCACAGCTGTTGGCGCGTCAGACCACGCGCCGGCGCGTGGGGCTGCTTCCGGCCAGTTTTTGGCTTCGCTCCAGAAGGACAGTTTGGTCGGCCTTAATTTCCGACCCTACCCATCCTTGTTCCGTTCGATTCCGACAACTTTCAGTTTTTCCGGCGACTTTTCCGGCAGCTACAGAGACTTTCCGGCCAGAATTTCAAAAAGTTTCTTCAGGACAGTATCATCGCCCTCAAATTCCGAGCCTACTCATGTTTTTACTTTTCAATTCCGACAACTTTGAAGTTTTTCCGGCATCTACAGTGATTTTCCGGCAAAAAAAAAAAAACAATTTTCCTTCATCTATTTCAGCAAATTTTCAACGATGTCTTTGGGAATCGATGCTTTCGGGTCTAGAAACCTGGGTTCGATGTTAAACTACATATGTAACAAGCTCGATACATATGATTTATATGCACCAGCTTGAGGGGGAGTGTTAGATATGTTAATATAGTAGAACTCTAGGTTATTAGTATTATATATAGGGCTCATTGTATTATGTTTAATCTCAGTTATATTCTTTTCCTGTGCTTTCTCACAGCTTCACTAATTTTGTTAAATAGATGTAAGACTGATTAATAAACTCCTCGTAAAAACTAGAAACCATGGAATGCTCACCGTCTTTAATAACGCCTAGGCAAGCCTTAGCTGGATAAAATAAATAAATAAATAAAATGGTCTAATCACTTTCAAGTCGTGTTAAAATTAATTCTCCTCTGTCTAAATTTGTTTGTTTTCTGAAGCCTTCTCTATATTTTACAAACTTCTTCCACATTTTTAAACCATCTATGCAAAAGGTTTCTGCTGTATTTTCTTGTTCAGGTTTGGATCACTATTTCAACTATCTGGATGCTAGTTTTCAAAAGCTCAAAAAGCCTGTATGTTTACCGTTTTTCTTTACGGTTCTGTAATCTAAAAAAGAAAAAATGCTTTCATGTTTGTTCCTTTACTCCGCCTGACCAAAACTATTTTACAAGGCATTCTAAATTTTTCTAAATGACTTCTACAGATTTCCAAAAACTTATACTGCCTCTTTTAAGTTCTGAACATGTCTCTCCTACGTTCTTTTTCTGCAAACTCTCCCACTTCTGTTTCAATTTATACTCCAGTTTTTTATAACTCTATCTTCCCTAGAACTTACATGTGATTGTGACGTGCTAATTACGTGTTCTTTTATGGAGGGTTATTTGACCCTTTTATATGTCGTATATCATTCCTTTATATGAAAGTCCTACTTGTTTTGTATGTGCTTAGTAATTTTAACCTTTAAACTTAAGGGTTTCACCTAGTTCCTACCTCATAGGAATAACGATCCTAAATGCCCTCTAGGATCTATAGGATGGGTCGGGTAATAGCACGCAATAAGCATTTGTGACCGATGAAAATGCTTAAATAACCTCTAAGGGGTGGGATGGGTAGAATTGGAGATGATGACAATGCGATAATATCATAAAGCGACCCCCCTTTGGGAATATGCTCGGGATATTTCATTGAATGATCCATATTATAGTTAAACCTAGGACCCTTCTCTCATTTGTTTTCTTTATCTAAATATAGTAATGCTTTTCCAAATCAACTCTTTTTTAATTTAAATTTACGTCCTTCTTTCTTCTTTAAAGCTTTTCAAGTTGCGCGGATGTTATAAGTGTGAAACTTACTTGTTTTAATTGTTTCATCTTTTATAAAGTCACGATTAACGCTGCCGGGAACCACACTAGTGGATCTTGAGGGGTGCCTAACACCTTCCCGTCGAGATAATCTCAAGCCCTTACCCGAACTCTGGTTTTCTTTTCAAAATAATCTCTCTTAAGTGTCCTAATGCACTATAATCATTAAGAGATGACTCTTCCAATTCCATAACCCAATTCCCAAATGGGAAATAGAGTTGTTTTGCCCATAATGTCGTAAAACCTGATTTTGCTTTCTTTTAAGGGAAAAAGGGGGCGTCAACAGCATGGCAACTATGCTGGGGACTTCTTCTTAGGCTTTTACCATTACGTGTTTTGTGGCTTCATTGTTTTCTTTATTAACTTTATTGCTTTAATCATTTCTCCACAATGACTAACTTGTTTCTTCGTGTATTTCTTTTTTTTTTAACTATTTTACCGCTTTATTATCTCACTTTACTTCAACTCCGAGCATTTATTGTAATCATTATTGTATGAACATGAAAATACATGTAATTATTTTATTGTTGTAATTGCATCCTTCAACATCATTTTCCACTCGTGCCAAACAAATTCTATAGCAACGCTTATAATAAGTGGTTGCGCTCTTCCATTATTACAAACCCCCTAAATTTGGCAAAGGCATATTTGCGTTAAAACCGATCGATCAACGGTGTAGTCGACGGTTTCGTGTCTTTCCCTCTTGAGTTGTCCGCTCAAGGGTACCTTGTCTAGCACTTAAAATAGAAGCCTTACTCTGTTTAAATGTTCATGCATCATGGTCAAACTTAGACGAGCCAGTTATGTTGTCCGCATAATGACTCATTAGGACAGCCTAAACCAAAAGTCCATCGGGTTTCCTCGAAACCCAAACGGACATTCATGTTATGTGCATTGATTTGGAGAATTAAATGGCTTTTGATAATTATTGATTAACATAGTCGAGTCCGATGGGGTTAAGGGACTAACTCTCTATTTTGCAGGAAAATAAGGCACGAGCTCCCCAGATTCTGCATGGTGTCAAACATTCATCCAAAGTTGCTAAGCTGGTGGGATGATTTGTACGGTAGTGATCGGGTTC
Source organism: Nicotiana benthamiana (assembly GCA_034376525.1). Classification (NCBI taxonomy): domain Eukaryota; kingdom Viridiplantae; phylum Streptophyta; class Magnoliopsida; order Solanales; family Solanaceae; genus Nicotiana; species Nicotiana benthamiana. The sequence continues at coordinate 41,471,698 of CM067340.1, read as the reverse complement.
TTGTCCGCAAGCACCTAGGAAATCTTCCTTCACTCCTGGAAGTTAGGCCAGATAACAAGATTGTGGAAGCTGCTACTACGATTTGGGATAGTGAACGGTCCATCTTCCGCTTTGGGGGTATTGAAATGACGCCGCTATTGGAAGAAATTGGGGATCTAGCCGGAATTCCTTGGGATAGCCCAGGGTTGTTTATGTTGGAAAATTACAAGGGTAGAGGGTTCGTGAAAATGATGGGGCTCAAGAAGAATCCTAATCTGACCAGTCTAAAGGACTCCTACATATCCTTCGACTTCATGTATGAAAGGTTTGGACATAGCAAGTCATACCGCACTCACATGGACGAGTTCGCCCTCACCTCTTTGGGGCACATACATAGGAGAGCCTTTGTATTCATGTTCAGTTTCCTAGGCATGATAGTTTTTCCGATTAAGAAGGCTAGAATCCATACAAGACTAGCCATGATAACCAAAGCCGTAATGGAGGGTATCAGCGGGCAGACATTCAGCATAGCACCCATGATCCTCGCCGAACTGTACCGAGCCTTAGAAAAATGTCAACAAGGGGCACCACACTTTGAAGGGTGCAATTTTCTACTACAACTCTGGCTCATTGAGCATCTTCATAAAGGATAGCATAGATAGGAGATCATACGACGAGATTGGAATAAACATATTGCTTTCCATCATCCAAAGTGAATGCACTTCATGCCGGATATGTTTGCTCACCCGGAAGATGCCAGTGGATGGGTGGAACTATTAGGGAATTTGAGAGAAGAGCAGGTACAATGGATGTACGAGTGGTTTCCAATTGGAGAGTTTATCATTCGGTCTAGATATGCACCATTCCTTGTACTCATCGGCTTAAGAGGAGCTTACCCTTATGTCCCTCTCCGAGTCATGAGGCAAGCAGGAAGAAAGCAAATTATACCAAGGGTGGAAAAGATGAGTCACTACTGGGCTGACTTCCAGGATGACGATAGCCCACACAGGTGTTAGGCTCAGCATATGTGGCACTCCAAGCTTATTTTGGAAAGGGAATCTATGGAGCCAGATAGGTATCAAGCAAGGAATGCGCTGCTTTATCCGGGGTGTCTAGAAGGTGATCACATTGGCTTGGGAAAAACTTGTTTTGTCCATGGTCACAGGGTTATTGATGAGGAGACTACGACAAAGGTGAAGTATAATCAGCTGAGCAAGCGGATGCGAGAGTGTGAAAGTGAACATCGGGAAATGCTAGAGGCTCAAGAGAAGGTAATCAATGAATGGAAGGACATGGCTGGCCACGCAAACAATTGTTTAGGATACTTGGGGTGGGGTTTAGTGGAGCTGGAAGGCAAGTTTCTGAAAAGGATCAATGACTGTCAGGAAGCTCAAGGTAACGAAAGTGGGTACTTGGCTCGAGCTTACTTATTGCTGGGACTGCGCGAGCTGATGAAACTCTACGAGGGAGGCAAAGATTCCGAATCTAGGGAATGTCCTTCTGGGACCAAGTAGTTAGGATTTTACTGCTTTCCTGATGTAATAAGGCCTTGGCCATTAGTGACAATATTTTCTTTATTTTAGTTTGTTTTGACTCGTTCTATTTTCTGTCAATAAAATGACGCATTTGGTATTACGAGTTCTCCAAATCATATTTGTCGCTAGGCCCATCGCGGGAACAACGAGGCACCCAAATAGGGATCGACTTATATTCCTACAACAACGTATTTAAATATGCAATGTTTTCTTTCTCAGAATCCGCACTAACTTTTTACCTTTTTGTTTTTCTTTTATTTTTTATGCCCCTCCCTAAAGGTTAGTTCGTGCATTCTGGCACCATCAGCATACTCAACAAGTTCAAAGGGTCCTCCTCCTCCTCCTTCTCCGAGTCCTCCCAGAAATAGGAACAAAGGAAAGATGGGAGATAATGAAGAAAGGAAGGAAATTGAAGGAACTTCTCACGGTACCCCGGTCACCAAAGAAACTGCTGCTCATTTGGAGCTCATCCTAGAGATCTAGAATGCTCCAAATCATTTGGATACCTTTATCTTTGTGGATATTGTGCCATACTATACACAGCCCATACCAGATGTGTCAGAACCAGACTCACTCATTCAAAACTTGGTTGCTGAAAACTCACTAGCAGGGTTCAACGCGTGGAAGGTAATAAAGGTGTAGAGGGTCTAATTTATGAAGACCTTTGTGTTCAGCTTGATGTCGAACTCCCAGAGGAGTACAAACCTCCTAAGTTCGAAATGTTTGATGGTACGCGTGATCCCAGGGTTCACCTCAGGATGTATTGTGACAAGTTTAGTGGGAGTTGGTAGAGATTAAAATATCCACGTGAAACTATTCATGAGGAGCTTAAAAGGTGATGCGTTATCTTGGTATATCAGCCAAGATGCGAAGATGTGGACTAGTTAGGTAAACATGGCATCCAATTTCATGGATCGTTTCAGGTTCAACACTGAGAACGTGCCGGACGTGTTCTATATCCAGAATTTGAAGAATAAGCCCACGAAAACCTTTTGCGAGTATGCTACTCATTGGAGGTCGAAAGCTGCCAAAGTCAGGCCGGCTTTAGAAGAAGAACAAATGAATAGATTTTTCATTCGTGCTCAGGACCCACAATATTACGCGAGATTGATGCTGATAGAGGGGCACAAGTTTGCTGACATCATCAAACTGGGAGAAAGAATTAAAGAGGGGATAAAAAATGGTATGGTTACCAACCTTGAGGCATTGCAAGCCACCAACAAAGCCTTGCAATCTGGTGGTACGTCGAAGAAAAAGGATGTAAACCCCGTAATGGCTGCGCAAAGAAATCACTCTCCCATGAAATATCAACGCTACCCTCTAACCCCACTCACATACCAACCCTCACTAAATTAACAAGCACTTTTACCTACCTATCAAAATCCACATCCAAACATCTCCATCACCAACATATCAGCCCACCTCGCCAGTATATTCCTAACCCGCACCTGTATACCAAGCTTACAACTCCTAACCTCCTCACTATCCATCACCGCCTACCCGCCAAAACTTCTCACGACTAAGACCAAACTTTGACCGCAAACCGCTCAGACAATACACTGCTATTGCTGAACCCATTGACCAATTATATGAGAAGCTCAAAGCTGCTGGATATGTTATACCCATCTTGGACATAACCCTAGAAAACCATTCCTAGTGGATCAACCCAAATAATACATGCGCATACCATTCAGGGATGAAAGGCCATACCATCGACGAGTGCCGCTTGTTGAAGGACAAAATCCAGACCGTAATTGACAATAAGGTCATCATAGCTTAGGAGCCTGCTCCTAATGTTCGTAACAACCCTCTTCCAGACCATAAAGGTGGAGGCATCCACATGATTGAAGTAGAAGATGACTGGGACCCCGAAGGGTCAATTGGTTTGATATCTGAGGGAGATGAGCCCAGGAAACCGGCGGTCACTCTTAATCCTATTTTTGTGAAAATCCAGCCATCTGAGGAAAACATGGTTAATATATCTATACCATTTGAGTTTGAGGCACCTCCTGCAAAAGTGCCAAAACTAATTGAGGTGGAGTTCGGAACTCCAAAGACGCTCGTAGCAATTGAAGTTGCTATGTTGCATCCAAGGGTGCCCATTCCAGTCACCATGTCAGACATAACCCCATTTCAGTCAAATGCCATACCCTGGGACTACACAGCCGAGGTGATAAGGAAAGGAAAAGAACGCACATTTGAAGCAATCGCCGCGCAAGGTATGACTAGAACAGGCAGGGTATACATACCAGAGCACCTAGCTGAGTCCAGCAAGCAGGCCTTTGGACATCCCATTGAAACTGGACTGGATGATCTCTGGAGAAAGATACAGGCTAAGGAATATTCAGTTGTTGAACAGCTAAACAAGACTCCGACGCAGATTTCCATCTTAGCATTGCTGCAGAGTTCCGAGGCACATAAGAACTCCTTGATGAAGATATTGAGCGAGGCTTATGTCTCGAGCAACATAATAGGAGGAGAATTGGCAAACTTGATAGGGAAGGTATTGGAAAGTCACAAAATCACTTTCCACGAGGATGAATTTCCACCTGAAGGGCTCAGTCATAACAAAGCACTACACATCACTGTTGAATGTGAGGATCATTTCATCACCAGAATATTAGTCGATGGAGGTTCCAGTCTCAACATCCGTCCATTGATCACCCTCAAAAAGTTAGGCAAAGGATTGCACGAGATAAAAGACAAGGCTATTAATGTTAAGGCTTTTGACGGTTCTCAAAGGTCCACTCTCGGGGAGAATAGCATGTGTTTGAAAATGGGCCCCACTTGGTTTGATGTTGATTTCCAAGTCATCGACTTACCAGCATCTTACAACTTACTGCTGGGAAGACCCTAGATCTACGCCTTTGGGGCTGTGGCATCAACCTTACATCAGGCTGTGAAGTTCGAATGGAACCATCAGGAAGTAATCATCCATGGCGACGGTAGCAACCCCATATACAGTCGCCAGAACATTCTAATGATCGGAGGCAGAGGAAGAATAGGCGGAGAAATATATCACCATATTGAGCGAGTCAACGCAGTGGACAAGGACAAATGGTGGAGCAAAAAGGCTAAGAGCATTCTAAATTGGAGTGGGTATGAACCAGGGAAAGGGCTTGGTAAGCATCTTCAAGGTATCACCAAACCTATCCAGCTGAAGAAACATGGTACTACCTTCGTACTGGGGTACGAGTACACTTGGAAAGAATTCAAAAACTGGTCACCACCATGGTGCGACCCATATTACCCATTGGAATGCCCCATATCTCAGTTGGAGCAGACATTTCAACCAACCGACACTCTCTACGGGTCAGAAGAAGACGAGGCTCTTGCGGCAATGAAAAACCTGTTTATGGAGGACATGGACTGTTGTGTGATCTTTGAAGAGGAAAGGGAGGAAGGACCTTCCATTCAGGCTGTGAACCTAGGGGATCACCTCACCAACTGGCTAATCAGGACCGCCATTGTCCGGAAACCTGCGGGGTAGCAAGGTTGAACAAGCACCATGCATATTTGTTTAGTTGTTTTCTTTAATTTCCGCATTTGTCATTACTTTCCAAAAGAGTTCCAATATTTTAACATTTATGAATTTAATCAAAAGCATTTTCATTTTATCAAATATCTCGCTATTCATTACTTTTCTCTGCTATTTACTTTATTTTCACACAACATTACTATTACGTATCTTGATGATGAACCAACAACTGTAACTTGCAACGAGGCTATGCAACAAATGGACATAAAGTCAAAGGAGGAGGATATACCAGAAGAGGTTGTCAGAGAGGCCGAGAATTTTGAGAATATATCTAAGTCCAACTTGGATGAAAGCGAAGTCGTCAATTTGGGAGATACAAAGAATGTCAAAGAAACGCACATTACTGTGCACTTATCACAGATAGAGAAAGAGGAATATATAGATTTCTTAAGGGAATATGAGGATATCTTCGCACGGTCTTACGACGATATGACTGGCCTCAGCACATCCATAGTCGCTCACAAGTTGCTGATAGATCCGACATGTCCGCTGGAAAAGCAGAATCTCTGAAAATTCAGGCCAGATATGAGTTTAAAAATCAAAGAGGAGGTCACCAAGCATGTCAAAGCCAGAGTTCTTTAAGTGGTAGAGTATCCAACCTGGTGAGCTAACTTCGTGCCAGTATCGAAGAAGGATGGGAAAGTTAGAGTCTATGTCGACTACCGGGATCTCAATCGGGTCAGTTCCAAAGACGATTTCCCCTTGCCAAACATACACATCATGATCGACAACTGCACCAAGCATGAGTTGTAGTCGTTCATCGATTGCTTTGCGGGGTACCATCAGATATGGATGGATAAGGAAGATGCAGAGAAAATGAAATTTATCACGCCCTGGGGAATGTATTGCTAGAGAAAGATGCCGTTCGGGTTGAATAATGCGGGAGCTACTTACATGAGGGCCATGACTACCCTCTTTCATTACATGATACATATGGAGATTGAAGTATATGTGGACGACGTCATCATTAAGTCCAGGAAGGCTGCAGATCACATGGAGGACCTTCGAAAGTTTTTCAACAGACTAAGGAGGTATAACTTGAAACTGAATCCCGCCAAGTGTGCATTTTGGGTCCCTGCGGGAAATTTATTGGGTTTCATAGTAAGTTGTCGAGGAATAGAGTTGGATCCATCAAAGGTCAAATCTATTCAGGAGTTGCCACCGCCGAAGAGCAAGAAAGAGGTAATGAGTTTCCTGGGGAGACTCAACTATATCAGCCGGTTCATTGCTCAGTCTACCGTCATATGCGAACTTATCTTCAAGTTGCGAAAAAAGGATGCCGCCATCAAATGGACCGATGAATGTCAAAAGGCTTTCGACAGGATCAAGGAATTACGCCTCCAGACCTGGTTTCGCCTGAGCCTGGGAGGCCCTTATTGCTCTATCTCGCAGTTTTGGATGGAGCATTTGGTTGTGTCTTGGGACAACATGATGAGACGGGGAGAAAGGGGCAAGCTATTTACTACCTCTAATTTTACCCCTTACGAGGCTCGTATTCTTTGCTAGAACGCACCTATTGTGCTTTGACTTGGATAGCTCAAAAGTTGAGGCATTTTTTCTGTGCTTACACTACCTACCTTATATCAAGAATAGATCCACTAAAGTATTTTTTTCAGAAACCCATGCTCACCGGCAAGCTCGCCAAGTGGAAAATTTTGTTTAGTGAATTCGACATTGTCTATGTCACCCAGAAGGCAGTAAAAGGACAGGCTTTGGCAGATCATCTCGTAGAAATCCTGTGGAAGGGGAGTATGAACCATTGAAGACGTATTTTCCCGATGAGGAAGTAGCTTTCATAGGAGAAGATATTGCAGAATCCTATGACGATTGGAGGATATTTTTCGATGGAGCCAAAAATTTCAAAGGAGTTGGTATCGGAGCAGTCCTGGTATCAGAAAACGGTCAACATTACCCGGTATCCGCCAAGCTCAGGTTCCCGTGCACCAATAACTTGACCGAGTATGAAGCTTGCATCTTAGGGCTTAAACTGTCCATTGATATGAACATTCAGGAGCTGCTAGTGATTGGGGATTCAGACCTACTAATACACCAGGTTCCAAAGGAATGGGCAACCAAGAGTTCCAGGATATTCCCTTATTTGCACCACATACAGGAGTTGAGGAAGAGGTTCAGAAAAACGGAATTCCAGCATGTTCCAAGAATACAGAATGAGTTCGTAGATGTGCTTGCCCCTTTATCATCCATGATTCAACATCCTGATACAAATTTTATCGACCCTATCTAGGTCAAGATTCATGAACAACCGGAATATTATGCACATGTTGAATAAAAAGCCGATGGAAAACCCTGGTTCCACGAATCAAAGAGTACCTGACAATATGGGAATATCTAGAGCTTGCTAATTCTACTCAGAAGCACACGCTTCGAAGGTTGTCCAACAATTTCTTTCACAGCGGAGGAATCCTGTATAGGAGGACTCCCGATTTGGGACTATTAAGGTGTGTCGACGCGACAGAAACAACCAAGTTACTGGAAGAAGTGCACTCAGGGACTTGTGGACCGCACATGAACACTTTTGTTCTAGTAAAGAAGATACTCAGGGCAGGATATTTTTGGATAACTTTGGAAACATATTGCATTCTGTATGTCCGGAAGTGTCACCGGTGTTAGATACATGCAGACATGATAAAGATACCTCCGAATGTGCTCACGTCAACAAGCTCACCATGGCCGTTCACCGCTTGGGGAATGGATGTTATTAGACAAATCGAGCTTGCCACATCAAACAGACACATATTCATTCTAGTGGCAATTAACTACTTTACTAAATGGGCCGAAGCAGCATCATACAAAGCAGTAACCAAGAAAGTCATGGCAGACTTTGTTCGAGATCGTGTTGTGTCAGTTCAGTGTTTGAGAGTCAATCATCACTGATAATGGTTCCAATCGCAACAACGACTAGATGAAAGCGATGTGTGCAACTTTCAAGATCAGGAACATGAATTCTAAATTTTTTATACCTCAGATAAATGGAGCTGTGGAAGCAGCCAACAAGAACATCAAGAAAATACTAAGGAAACTGATCGAAAGGCATAAGCAGTGGCATGAGAAGTTGTCATTCGCTTTATTGGGTTATCGCAATACAGTTCGCACGTCAACCGGGGCAACTCCCTACATGCTGGTTTACGGTGCACAGGCGGTCATTCCCGCAGAGGTAGAAATTCCATCCTTGAGAATCATACAAGAAGCTGAGCTAGATGACGCAGAATGGGTCAGGGGTCGCTACGAGCAATTAGTCCTTATAGATGGAAAAAGATTGAATGCGGTTTTCCACGGTCAGTTATATCAGAACAGAATGTCCAGAGCCTTCAACAAGAGAGTTCGACCAAGGAAGTTCGCACCAGAGCAGGTGGTGTTGAAGAAGATATTTCCACATCAAGACGAAGCCAAAGGGAAGTTCTCTCCTAACTAGAAGGGTCCGTACATGGTTCACCGGGTTCTAACTAGAGGAGACCTTATTCTTGCAAAAATGGATGGAGAAATCTGGCCAAAACCGATCAACTCAGATGCAGTGAAGAGAAAGAGATAATACATTTAATCAGTATGTTTTTCTTTATGATGTAATTTGAACTACGCCTGACCTGATTCCCGTTTAAGAGGGGATACGTAGGCAGCACTATGGGTTCAGTCACATCTCTAATAAAATTCCATTTTCCCCTGCATTTGGAACTGGGGCAAAATTTTGAGGAGGACCCTCAAAATTTCAAAGTCGGCTTGTTAATTTTTCGTATCAGCATCGACCCAGTAAACTTGGGGAGAATTTTGAGGAGGAACCTCAAAATTCTAAGGTCAATCCACTTCCAGTTATTCAGCACCGCCGTGAACAGCGCGAGCTCAGTAACTTGGGGGAGAAGTTTGAAAAGGACCCTCAATATTCCGGATCCAGCGAGGTTGCCGTGCCTTGAACCACGTTGCAGTTGTGGTTCATCATAAAACAAAAACTATCTTTTGCTTTACTTATATATATAAATTTGCATCATATTTATCAATTTTTTCATAAAATCATTTGGATCAATATAATTCAGCAATGCTACCCCAAATGGTTCAAGACGCCACAAGTCGAGGGCTGTGAACTAACCTCCCCCTTACAGAACTCACGATCTTTATTTGGATGCAGGAATCAAGGGTACAAATAGGAAATGCAGGAGCTTTACAAAACCGAAGTTCCTGAAACCACTACTTACCTTGCAAAGGCTCACTATCTACATTCAACGCTTCCCTAGCAGTCATTGATAGCGCAATCATTTACCAGCTAAGAAAATCACCACTATCCCCCCCTTTATATTTCTGCATTTTTCGAGACTAACCCCTGTCTCCATCTTCATTGTTGCATTGCATTAGGCTACTCTCTACCTTCCGAGGCTAAGACCTGCCTCCATCCTGCATTTTCACATGCATAAGGCTACTCTCTACCTTCCGAGGCTAAGCCCTGCCTCCATCCTGCATTTTTGCATTGCATAAGGTTATATTCTGCCTTTAGAGACTAAGTCCTGTCTCCATCTGCATTATTGCATTGCATAAGACTACTCTCTGCCTTCCGAAGCTAGCTCTGCCTCCATCCTGCATAAGGCTACTCTCTGCTTTACGAGGCTAAGCTCTGCCTCCATCATGTATTTTTTCATTACATAAGGCTATCTTATGCCTTTTGAGACTAAGCCCTGTCTCCAACTGCATTTTTGCATTTCATAAGGCCACTCTTTGCCTTCTGAGGTTAAAGTCTGCGTCCATCCTGCATAAGGCTACTCTCTACCTTCATAGGCTAAGCTCTGCCTCCATTCTGCATTTTTACATTGCATAAGGCTATCCTCCGCCTTCCGAGGATAAGCTCTACCTCCATCTTGCATAAGGCTATATTCTGCCTTTCGAGACTAAGCTTTCTCTCCATCCCTCATTGCATAAGGCTATTCTTTGCCTTTCGAGGTTAAGCTCTACCTCCTTTATTTTGCATTTTGGCTGAAAAATCGTCACCCTATTTCATCTGGCTGAAATATCGCCACCCTGCATTTTAAATTCTCTCTTTGGCTGAAACATCGCCACCCTTGCATTCATCCGGATGAAAGATTGCCACCTTTTCATGGGCTGAAATATCGCCAACATATTCAAAGGCATCATAGTTTAGATGCACTATCCGCATAGCACAAGAACACCATTTTATGGCCTGCGAATCTTTACTTTTATTCTCTTCATAGCCCAGGACGTCATAGTCTGAGGACGCAATCTTAATCGTCCGAAGACAACATTCATGGTCCAAAGGGAACTTGCATCACATTTAGATTATGCAAAATATCCACACACCGTTCATTTGCAGGTACACCACCCGACACCGTCGTCTCACCGGGAGCGATCCCGCTCCAGTTTTTTCATAACCGTCCGATGTCCGAACCCTTAAGATAATGGCCTTAGCCATGTAAAAATGACGGCCGTAGCCACATAAAAACAATGGCCTTAGTCATGTAAAAATTATGGCCTTAGCCATGTAAAAAAGATGGCCTTAGCCATGTAAAAATGATGGCCTTAGCCATGTAAAAATGATGGCCTTATCCATGTAAGAATGACGGTCGTGGCCTGATGGCCCATGTAAAAATGACGTCCATAGACTTATAAAAATGATGTCCTTAACTATGTAAGAATGATGACCGTAGCATTATAAAAAATGATGGCCTTAGCCATGTAAGAATGATGGCCGTAGCCTTATAAAAGATGATGGCCTTAGCCATGCAAAAATGACGACCGTAGCCTTATAAAAATGATGGCCTTAGCCATGTAAGAATGAAGGCCGTAGCCTGATGGCCTTAGCCATATAAAAATGATGGCCTTAGCCATGTATAAATGATGGTCGTAGCCTGATGGCCTTAGCCATGTAAAAATGATGGCCTTAGCAATGTAAAAATGATGGCCTTAGCTGTTAGATAAGCTAGAGGGGGGGGGGGGGGGGCGGTGAATAGCGTTATAATAAAAATTAGCGTAAACTTGCGGAATTTAAAATTTGCAGGAAATAAATAAGTGCGATAAATAAGAAAGAACACACCGAAGTATTCTGGTTCACCACAACCCGTGGCTAGTCCAGTCCCCGAGAGACTCTCTTGAGATTTCCACTAACTTGTCAAGCTTCCGGGGTGCTTAACAAACCTTTACAACTTGAGGACACAAGCCTCAACACCTTTGCTCGGAGATACAACACTCCAAGACTTCAACCAAAGGAAACACAAGTTCCTTCACAACTTGAGGACACAAGCCTCAACTACCTTTGCTCGGAGATACAACACTCCAAGACTTCAACCAAGAAAACACAAGTTCCTTCTTACAACAAGAGAATAACAGTTCTCTTCAAGTGTACAAAACACTAAGCACTCAAACAAGACACTCCTTAATGAGTAGATATGAGTAAAAGAATACGCTCAAGATCGCAACAACTTTCGACAAGAGTTTGGCTCTCAAAACTTATGAAGCAATAGAGTATGCAAGCTTATTGCAATTATATGATCAGTTGTTGTGTGTTGTTGTACTCAAAAGACTGAATTGAAACTGTATTTATAGTTGAAAAACTTGGCATTACCGTTGCCTAATTGCCAATTAAGAACTGCTGATTTTACTCTGTGACAATCGATTGTCAAGAAGCCACAATCGATTGTTTGCCAATCGTTCCAAAAATCAATCCCAGATTTTACGCTTAACAATCGATTATCCAAGATCAACAATCGATTATTGGCAACGTTCAAAAAATCATTTCCAGATTTTACGTAAAACAATCGATTATACAAAATCAATAATCGATTATTCAGCAACGTTCAAAAAATCCTTTCCAGATTTTAATTTCGACAATCAATTATAGAAGATCAACAATCGATTACCTGACGGTATTTGAAAATATTTTGGCAACGGTTAGTTATACAATCGATTATACTAAGTTAACAATCGATTATATATCAGTCTTGAAAAATCAATTTAGACACTGCCTCGTGACAATCGATTGTTATATACTCACAATCGATTATTAATAACTTTGAATAAGTCTGGAAGACACTGCCTCAACACAATTGATTGTTATATACTCACAATCGATTATTTAATAACTTTGAAAAAGTCTGGAAGACACTGCCTTAACACAATCGATTGTCATATGTTCACAATCGATTATTTTGTGACTTTGAAAAATCTGATGGACACTGTCTCTTCACAATCGATTGTCATTAACTTCACAATCGATTATTTTGAGCGTTGAAAAACTTTGATGGACACTGCCTCATCACAATCGATTGTCATAAGGTTCACAATCGATTGTCATGCAGATTTGAAAAATCTGATGCTCACTGCCTTAACACAATCGATTGTCATTAGTTCACAATCGATTGTCATGCAGTCTTGGCTTAACATAATCGATTATCATAAGTACATAATCGATTATCTTAGTCCAGATTTTAGAGGCATGTTTAAAAATCATTTTGACTAAAGTAAATATGCATGATTTAAAATCATTTAGCATTAAATTAAATATGCATGATTTTGTAAAAATAATTTTACGAGAGAAGCCATGTCATGAGTCAAGTTGTCGGATCAAGATGACAGTTAAGAACGACTCATGTAAAACTATAAAACTTGGTCTTGTGCTTGAATCTCGTTATATATATCAATTGTGCGCTTGTACTTGAGCTTCGTCATATGTCAATTTGCGCTTGTTTGTCATTCATCAAAACCTACACATATGAACACACGTTTTAGTATAATGCTTTGAGAACGTGTTTCCAACATTAGCCATGTAAGAATGATGATCGTAGCCTTATAAAAATGATGGCCGTAGACTTTTCATTCACTTGGAGATGGTCGTGGCCTTTTCATTCAGTTGGAGATGGCCGTAGGCTTTTCATTCACTTGGAGATGGCCGTAGCCTTTTCATACATCTGGATATGGCCGTAGCCTTTTTATACATTTGGAGATGGCCGTAGCCTTTTCATTCACCTGGAGATGGCCGTAGCCTTTTCATACATCTGGAGATGGCTGTAGCCTTTCTATACATTTGGAGATGGCCGTAGCCTTTTCATTCACTTGGAGATGGCCGTAGCCCTTCAATACATCTGGAGATGACACTAATCCAATCCCTGTATCACGTCAGGCTTGGAGAGTACACGGAGAGGCGGATATGATACACTTGTGCTGCAAAGATCTCTAGGTGGCCCATTTACCGCCTCATTAAAACCTTCCCGTGAAAACCCAATTGGGACAAAACCCGGGTAAGGGAAAAAGAGTACGACTCAGGCGACACCTTTTAGAAATGGAAATGTTTTAGGTGGGCGACGTTCCAGTTGTTCTACAGTGTCTTTCCTTCCATTTGCTCTAGCTGGAATGCTCCTTTTATTAGCAACCGCCGTGATTTTGTAGGGTCTATCCCAGTTTTTGCCTAGTTTTCCTTGGGTCTTTTGAGGCCAATGTCTTGGCTTTGAGGACGTAGTCTCCTACTTTGAGTGGCCTTATTTTTGCCTTCTTGTTGTAATATCTTTTTAACTGTTATTTTTGGGCTACCATCCTGATGTTGGCCATTTCTCTTCTTTCTTCGGCTTCATCAAGATCTTTGAGTCTACTGATGTCGTTTTTGGTTCCGCTAGTGTGTGAATACCTTAGGCTGGGTTCGTCCACTTCAACGGGTATGACCACGTTGGTTCCATAAACCAGTAAGCATGGGGTTTCCCTGGTGCTGGACATGGGCGTGGTTCTGTGCGCCTACAAGACTTCGGGTAGTAGTTATGACCATAGCACCTTAGCATCTTCGAGCTTCATTTTTTGTATGTTTAGAATTGTTTTGTTAGAGGACTCTGCTTGGCCGTTGGCGGCGGGGTGGTATGGGGTGTATAATATCCTTTTGATGCGCCATTTCTCGAAGAAGTCGGTCGTTTTCTGACCGATGAACTGGAGTCTATTGTCGCAGCTGATTCTTTGGGGATGCTGAAGCGGCATACGATGTTCCTCCATATGAAGGTGATGAATTCTTGTTCGCGTATTTGCGCGTATGCACCTGCTTCCACCCACTTGGAGAAATTGTCAGCTAAAATAAGTACAAATCGTACCTTTCCTCGTCCTGCGCGTAGCGCAATGAATGACCAGGGGGAGGTGACGGAGTGGAGAGGTTCTCCTGGTTGGTGTATCTTTGGGGCTTACTTTTGCCATTGCTCGCCTCGGCAGACTTACTCAGCTGCCTCTTTCTTCATGGTGGGCCAATAGTAGCCGGCGCGTATGATGCATCGCACAAGGGCGCGGTTGCCCGTGTGGGCGCCACAATGGCCTTCGTGTACTTCTTTGAGTACTGGCCTTGTTTGTTGCAGCCCTAAGCACTTGGCTAAGGGGAAACCGAACGTCCTTTTATAAAGTTCGTTGTTGATCATGTAGTATCGGGTTGCTTGTATGCAAAGCCTTTTCGCCTCTATTTTTATCGGGGGTTAGTGTCCCATCCTGCAAATAAGATATGAACTGGTTGCGCCAGTCCCAAATCTGGTTTTAGGAAAGTACCTCGGTGTGATCAATGGTCGAGTGGAGGAGGGTGACCACACTTTCTTTGTTGATATTTTTGGTGGCTGCAGCCAACTTTTAAGGCCGTCAGCTTCGATATTCTGTGCTCTGGGAATTTGTTCGAAGCGGCATAGTTGATACCCAATTTTTTCCTATATATTTTAGAACTCAAAATACTTTGAAAATAGCATATGTATGCCTACATAAGAAGGCCAGGGTACTTTTGTATTTTTTCTTTAATATTTGATATTTTTTAAAATCAATTTACTGCTTATTTCGACTGTACGAAGGCCAAAATTAATTTTCAAATTATTAGTTTTAGTGAATAATGTGATTCACTCCCATATTTACAACAAAATATAATTAATAGAATTTTTGCACATTTTTTACAAATTTATTTGGGATTTTTAAGGCTAATTACACAAAATTACAATTATAGCCAATTTCGTAATTAACTGTGTTTTGATAGTAATAAAATCATTTCTATTATTTTTTGTATTAATATTTATATGTTGTTCAATATTTCCATGTCTTAATTTTGCTTTTTAAACGATTTTATCTATTTCATAAAATCATTTGGAGAAAATTTGGCTATTTAAACTATAGCCATATTTATTTAAGATATAGCCAAAAATCAACTCCTATTTCAGCCCAATTTTGTGACCCAATTCAATAACCCACACCTATTAATTTTCATGTCCCACCTCGGATTTAATCCGAGCCGTTGATCAAATAAGATCAACGTCCCAGATCACATTACCATAATTAATATCAAATGACCCCCCCCCAAATCCTTATTTTTCACAGATCAGTCTCTCTCTCTCTAAATGTTTGCTCTCAAGAAACTTATGGTTCTCTCCTTCTTCTCCGATGATGACCATCGCCTCTCCGGCTCACTCCTCCCTCACTTCTGTCAACCTCCAGCAACCATGGAGTCCTTGTATCGCTGTTTTCTCTCTAAAGCTTGAAGCCCAGCAGCTTCCTCCATGAAAGACGGTCACTGAAGCTTTACTTGGGTCTGTTTTCCGGCTTTTCTCTGTTGGTCTTTGTACGATTATACTTACTATGGCATTGTATATGAGTTTCACAGCCAGGTTCTTGGTTTTCCCTAATTTGTTTGAAAACCCTAATTTTTCCTCTTTAATCTCTGCAGTTTTAGAACAACGCTTATTTTGATTTTTGTTTTCTACCCTAGTTTTACTTAGCGTTTCCGGTTATTCCAAATTTTTCGGATGATCACCACTCTTTCAAATTAGGGTTTCTGACCCCTTCTTCAAAATCGTTTCTTCTACTCTTTCTGAGTACTATATATTCATTTGTGTTTTTTGTTTCACTTGTTTGTCTGTTTTCCTTGTTAACCGAGGTTCCATACTGTAATTTCTATTGCTAGGGTTTCTTAACACCTTTCGAAAACACTTTACTTTTTTGATTTTTTAGTACTAGTCCGTAACTCTTAGTACTACTTCTAAACATTTTGTTAAAATCTGACGAAAACCCTAACCCTACATATTTGTATATGTATTTTCCTGTTTGTATGTTCTTCTGGGTTCTTCTTTGAGTTCCGTTCTCTTCACTTTGACTCGTATTGCTAGTGTGCTGTGTTCTTCCCTTAAGGTTTCTGAGTGTTTATATGGTGATTTTATACTGATTCTTAAAAGCTCTCTTTAAGTTTGTGATTACTGGCTTTAAAATTATGATTTTGTGTATTCTCCTTTCAGTTTGGTTTTGATTTCGAATTTTCTTCATCAATCAGTGGGATACATTCCTCAATTAATAAATGATCTCCTAGGTTTTCAATCTCGTTCATTAATTCGAAAATTATTTTACAGAATTAAAGTGGTATTTTTCCTTATATGTGTGCACAAGTATGCTGATTTATTTGCTTGACATGTTTCTCTGGTTAAGTATCATGAACCTAGTCTTCATTATATACCTTATACTATTTTTATTTCCTTATGTGACCATGCCATACATTGTGATCCCTTTCCTTTTAAAAATGACTGCTTATTCCCGTTTGACTATGATTCCTTAATTAAAGGGGAGTCCCTGTACTTATTTGATTATGATTGATGCTCAGTTCCTTAAATATGGATTGATACCTTATTTGTTTACTCACTTTCAGTGCTATAAATACTCCTCACCTCTCTATTTGAACACAACCAACACACACTGCTCTCACAATCTCAAACTCTCTGAATTCTCTTTTTCTCTGCTATTACTATAGTCTCTCATTCTTTTCTTTGAACACTCAATCGTCTAATATCCAAAATTGAGTAACCTGAGTTGATTACTTTACACTATTGGGTTCTATTTGTCCGTCTACATTGGGTGTGTTGCTGCTACTATTCTCATACTGCTGTTACTCACACTGCTGCTCTCATTCTTTGCACACTTTGCTCTCCCTTTATGCACTATTGCATTGCTATTGTATCCTATTACCTGCAACTGTTATGTCACCTATTAAGATAAAGCCTCCAAAACAACATGCTCCTATTAGTTTTGCAATTCATATTATTTCTTGTGTGCTTTCACCTATGGTTCAGTTGCTATTATTGCCACTAGCATGCAATTGTTAGTCTACTAGTTTAACTTAGCATATTTTCCCCTATCCCCCTTTCCTTGTCTCAATGTTTGTTTTCCTCTTCCATGTGCACTACTGTTTGGCTACTAGGCAGCCCTGAAACTTCTCCCTGAGGTTGATTATATTTGGGATTTTGGTGCAGTAAAAACTAAACCCTTGTTTTACAACCATGCTTGATTACTTTCCCCCAACATGTTGTTTGTAAACTTTACTTGTTTGCTCTCTAATTATTTGCTCTCTTACCCCCCCTCCCCCTGTCTCAATGAATGTTTACTTTTTCCCTGTGTGCTACTACCATGCATCCATGTCTTCTTGGCTACTTTGTTAAACTAAAACCCCTGTTTGAGGCTAAGTGTGTTAGAGTTTGGTGTAGTAAGAGCTAATCTCTTGTTTGCAACCATGTCTGAATATTTTTCCTCCAATATGTTGTCTGTGTGTGAGTAGTTCACTTTACTTGTTTGTCCCCTTTTCCCTTTGCCCCCCTGTTTGTGTGATTCCCTGTTGTTCTAAAACTGGTCAGTCGAAATGATTTCAGAAGAACTGTCTCAACTTTTTCAACTATTTTTTCTTAAACTGTCTCAACTTTTCAACTCTCTTCTTAACTCTCTCAACTCTTTCAACTGTTTTCTTAGACTGTCTCTCAACTATTTTTAGCTTTCTCTATTCCAAACACAATCTCATTCTTAGAGCTTTAGGTTCTTCCCCATTAGTGTAAGCTCTGCCTTGGGTGCCTTGAGCACCCATGGGACTCTGATGCACAAGGCTGGCACTTCCATGCTTGCACTTGTATAATTGGGACATTTCGGGTGCTTGGTATTGGCAAGGGATTCAAAATAACCCTTAGGGAACTTTGCCGCACCAAAGCGTTGGTAATGGCTGTGAAACTCGAAAGGAGTGAGGTTGGAGATTGTGTGGGCCTGACTGAAGGCTCTCCATGGAGTAACTTCTTATTTTCTTTTATCACTGTTGTATTTTTTATTACTTGGCTGTAATAATTTGTAAAGAATAATGGGGATTATAGTGAAATTGGGGAGGGTTATTCATTATTATTAAGGAATGGGTACAAAACATGTTATAAGGTTTTACTTATCTATTTGCGTAATAGAAAAAATGTATAGGACATGCATCTCACAAATAGAAATCCTATTCTTAGATCTTTTACTTTCAGATTGTTATTTTTTCAGTTAATAATCAAATTTCTGCCTTGCATTTAGATACCATGCTTTAGGGCCTCTATATGCATTAGATATCATGTGCTTAGGGTCTTTCATTTACAACTGTTGAGTGCTTCACTAATTTTGTTAAATAGAAGTTAGAGTGATTAACAAAACTCCTCGGTAAAACTAGAAACCATGGCATGCTCACCGTCTTTAGTAACACCTAGGCAAGCCTTAGGCCAGATAATAAATAAATAAATAAAATGGGCTAATTGTTAGAATACACGCTTAACGCTAGGGGGGGGGGTGAATAGCGTTATAATAAAAAACAATGTAAATTTGCGGAATTAAAAATTACAGGAATAACGTAAGTGCAGTAATTAAAATGATAAGGAGAGAACACACCGAATTTTATCCTGGTTCACCACGTGTGGTTAGTCCAGTCCCCGAGATACTCTCTCGAGTTTTACACTAACTTCGTTAAGCTTACGGATTCCTAACAAACCGTTACACTTGCTCGTAGATATACACTCTACAAGACTTCAACCTGCTCGAGGATACCGCACCTCAAGACTTCAAACCAAGGAACTACTTTTCCTTCTTACAACAAGGGATTAGAATATCCCTTCAAGTGTGTACAAAAACTTAGCACTCAAGACAAGACTCTCTTTATAGAGTAGATATGAGTAAAAAAAATACGCTCAAGAACACAACAACTTAGTCAAAATTTTGGCTCTCAAAAAGCTATGAAATGAATATAAAATGATTGATATGAGAGTATGTAAGCTTTAGCAAGAATGTAATCAGTTATTGTACTTAAAAGAGTGATTTTGAGGTGTATTTATAGTGCTCAAAGTCACCAAGACTGTTGCTTAATTGCCAATCACTAATTGCTGATTTTGTGCTTGCATAATCGATTATATAATCTGCATAATCGATTATCTGCAGATCGTTCAAAAATCATATGCGGATTTTAAGCATAATAATCGATTATTCAAGTTACATAATCGATTATCAGTTAACATTAAAAAATCGGAAACAGATTCTGTGCAAGCATAATCGATAATAGCCTTGTGTATAATCGATTATATTTCAGCGTTATTAAAAATACTTTGGCAACGGTCTTAACATAATCGATTGCTTAACAGACATAATCGATTATTTTGCTGTATTGAAAAATCCGGTTATACACTGCCTCAACATAATCGATTATTAGAAGAGACATAATCGATTATTTCGTTGCTTTGAAAATCTGGTTATACACTGCCTCAACATAATCGATTATTAGAAGAGACATAATCGATTATTTCGTTGTTTTTAAAATCCGGTTGTACACTGCCTCAACATAATCGATTATAAGAAATACATAATCGATTATTTATGTCCAGATTTGAAAAACATGTTTGAAAATCATTTTGGCTAAAATGAAAATGTTTGAAAATCATTTTGGTTTAATTCAATGATGCATGAAAATGATTTTATGAGAGAAGCCAAGACTTGAATAAGTTGTTGGATCAAGATCACACTATAAAGTGACTCATTTATAACTTTGTTTGATATTCTTGATCTTGCTCTTTGTTTCTCATGTTCTTGGACTTTGGCATATGTCGATGTTCCATGCGCGTCGGTTTGTCATTTATCAAAACCTACAGAAATGAACACACGTTTAGTTTTAGCGACTTGAGAACGTGTTTCAACAATTTCCCCCTTTTTGATAATGGCAAACCAATATCGGGATATGCATAATATAAGTATAAGTTCCCCCTCAATTTATGAGTTCCCCCTCAATTTATGCCAATTATGTATTAGTGTGCATAGCCCTTATTCTTCCCCCTTTTGACATTAGCAAAAATAATGAACTTTCATTTAAAAAAATATTAAACATACATGAGAAAGCAAGAAATAGACAGAATATAATTCAAGCGATACATAAAATTTTTATTCATTGTCATCATTAATATCCGGCTCGGCATCCGGCACTTCATCCGGAATAACAATTTGGGCATATGAATAGTTGATATGATCAAAGTACCCATGAAGCTCATGAGTCAAACGAGTGACGTTTTGATCAATACGAGTCATTGAGGTTGACAAAGAAGCAAGTTGGTCCGAAATGGTTTGAAGAGTAGGAGCTTGAGGACAACGTATTTGTGTAGGAGGAGGAGGAGGATTTTCACCAATATTGAGAAATGAAGATTCTTGAATTTCCCAATGCTTTGTTGCCTTTTTGTGTGGACCGATGGAGGTGTCAATACCGGAGGCTTCAAAAATAGCCATTATGAGAAAGGCATATGGGAGTGGCTTATCGTCCCCAATTGCATCAAACATATGAGTCATGACGAACTTGCACCAATTGATGTGAGCCCCGGTGATAATTGCATGTAAGAGTTTTGAATCTTCATGAGAGAGAGTTGTATGATTGAATTTTTGGGGTTTTAGAACTCGGGTGATGAAATAAAATATTAGACGATATTCTGGGCGCATGTGAGTAATAGTTGGGCGACGATTCTCCGGACAGTCGCCAATACCAATTTGGTGGAAAAGAAGTTGTTCATCAAATAAAGCGCCTGCTTCTCTAGTGTAGAGAGAAATGTCTTCACCATTCCATGGAAGGTTAGTGAGGAGTTGCAAGTTTTCCTCACTTACAAAAATTGGAACTCCATTTATGTTAGAGACAAGGTCACCATCTTCGTCTTTCTGTAGATTTGAATAGAAGGCACGGATTAGAGCAGGGTGAATGTAAGGAGTTTGCAGATATAAAAAGTCAATGAGTTGGATTTGTATAAGAATATTTTCTGTTGATGGGGGTGCACTATCTCGAAGATGTCGAGTAGTTGAAAAACGAGGCGGAAGGATTTCACGATTCTCAAATTTTTCAATAAATCGAAGAAGTTCGGGTTGAGTATCAAAACGCAAATAAGAGCCGTCTTTATAGTTGAAAACGGGTGGAGGAGCGGCGGAAGAGGAGGCAATTTGTTTGCCGGAGCGAGAGCGTTTAGAGTGCTTGCTTGCCATTAGTATGAAGAAAAAGGAGTTGTTTCAAAAGTTTGAAGGCTTTGAAAGATTGTTTGAAGCTAATAGTGAAGTATGAAGTGAGAAATTTGAAGGATGAAAACATCTATTTATAGAATTGAAGGAGTGAGGCATTTATGGAGCAAAAAGCTTCAGATTTATGAAGCCAAACGGTCATGAACGGTAAAAAAATTTGAATACTGACCGTTGGTAATCAATTATGGAGGCTGAATAATCGATTATTTGAATTGTAGTCAGAGACGAAATCGATTATGTGATAGGAGATAATCGATTATCTGAAGACAGTAAGTATTATGAGGATCCGGGCTCGGGAAATAATCGATTTTGGTTAATATGATAATCGATTATTTCAGTCCAGTGAAGTTACGAAAAGCCGAGACGATAAAAGATAATCGATTATGTAGTACTAAATATTCGATTATTATAAAACCTGTAACATTGAATCTCAACTTAATCGATTAGTAAAATATGATAATCGATTATTGCCAAATTCCTGCAAACCGAGATGTTAGAAATAATCGATTGTTCTGAGTCAATAATCGATTATTTGTTACCAGTGCCCGAAAATTCCCACTGTCTTTGGGGCGATACCTGCAAAAAGAATTAGGCGCCTCCGACGCTCAAGTTAGTAATTATTTAAAACAAATGCAATGCATGAATTAGATCATCGTGGAGTCAAGAATTCCGAGTTCACTACAAATGGGGAAAAAGGACTCTTTCTCTAAAGGCTTTGTGAAGATGTCGGCCAATTGATTTTTGGTTTCAACAAATTAAATTTCGACATCGCCCTTGAGAACGTGATCTCTTATAAAGTGATGTCTAATTTCTATGTGTTTCGTTCTTGAGTGAAGAATAGGATTCTTCGTCAAGCTTATGGCGCTAGTATTGTCACATCGAAGAGGAACATGATCAATACTAAGACCATAATCCGAGAGTTGTTGCTTCATCCAAAGGATTTGAGCACAACAACTCCCCGCGGCTATATATTCAGCCTCGGTTGTGGATAACGCGACACTACCTTGTTTCTTGCTAAACCAAGAAACTAAGGAGCTACCGAGCAAATGGCAAGTGCCACTACTGCTCTTGCGGTCCAATTTGCAACCCGCAAAGTCGGAATTGGAATAGCCAACAAGTTGGCATGAAGAATCTTTGGGATACCATAGTTCCACATTTATTATTCCAACAAGATACTTTATTATCCGTTTGACCGCAGTTAAGTGTGACTCATTCGGACATGATTGATATCGAGCGCATAAACACACGCTAAACATGATGTCCGGTCTACTAGCAGTAAGATAGAGAAGGGATCCGATCATACCTCGATACTT
Source organism: Nicotiana benthamiana (assembly GCA_034376525.1). Taxonomy (NCBI): domain Eukaryota; kingdom Viridiplantae; phylum Streptophyta; class Magnoliopsida; order Solanales; family Solanaceae; genus Nicotiana; species Nicotiana benthamiana. The sequence continues at coordinate 41,449,028 of CM067340.1, read as the reverse complement.
CTTGGTGTCTACTTCCTTACCTTTCTCATCTTTGTCAAGATGGTCGGATGTACTCATTGGGGTGGCCATTGCTTTGGCGTTGCTCATTTCAAAATGATTTAGCAACTCCTTGCAATATTTGGATTGGCAAATGAAAGTTCCCTCTTTCATTTGTTTCACTTGTAGCCCCAAGAAGAAGTTTAGCTCACCCATCATTGACATTTCAAATTCGCTAGTCATTAACTAAGAGAATTCCTCGCATAGAAAATTATTAGTAGCACCAAAAATAATATCATCGACATAAATTTGAACTAATAGAATGTCATTGTTTTTTCTTGATAAAAAGTGTGGTATCAACTTTCCCCCTTTCAAACTCATTGTCTAAAAGAAATTTACTTAGACGTTCATACCAAGCTCGAGGAGCTTGTTTAAGACCATATAAAGCTTTCTTAAGCTTGAAGACATGGTCGGGAGATGTAAAATCTTCAAAACCCAAGGGTTGTTCAACATACACTTCCTCTTGAATAAACCAATTGAGGAAGGCACTTTTGACATCCATTTGAAATAATTTGAAATTCATAGATGATGAAAAGGCAAGTAATAAACGAATGGCTTCTAGGCGTGCAATGGGTGCATAGGTTTCTTCATAATCAATGCCTTCTTCTTGATTATATCCCTTAGCAACTAGCCTAGCTTTGTTTCTAGTGATTATACCATTTTCATCTAATTTATTTCGAAAAACCCATTTCGTGCCAATTATGGTGTGATTATCGGGTCTTGGCACCAATTCCCAAACATCATTACGTTTGAATTGGTTAAGCTCCTCTTGCATTGCCAAGGTCCAATGCTCATCCCCAATTGCTTCAGAAATGGTTTTAGGTTCTATTTGTGAAACAAAAGCCATATGTCCTACAGTATCTTTAAGAAGGTTTCGTGTACGTACCCCTTTCTCGATGTTGCCAATTACCTTGTCAAGAGGATGGTCTTTAGACGTCCTCCAAGCCTTAGGCATCATCGATTCTTCTTCTTGTGGTGGTACTTCTTCCGAAGGTTGTTCCATGACTTCATCTTGAACTTCCTTTGGATCCTCCTTTTGCACCTCGTCTTGAAGATTGATTTTCTTTAAAGCATCTGCAAGATCAACACAAGAATCCTTTCTCGCCAAGCGAGCATCATTTTCACAAAATACTACATGAGGAGATTCCTCAACTGTTTTGGTTCGATTATTAAAAACTCTATATGCTTTGCTACGCGATGAGTAACCAAGAATAATTCCTTCATCAGATTTCGCGTCAAATTTTCCCAAGTTATCTTTTCCGTTGTAGTGAATAAAACATTTACAACCGAAGACTCTAAGATGGGAAAGATTGGTTTCCTTCCCTGATAGAGTTCATAGGGAGTTTTCATGAGTATCGGTCTAATGATAGCTCTGTTTAAAACATAGCTTGCGGTACTCACGGCATCCGCCCAAAAATATTTGGGAATTTCGGCCTCATCGAGCATGGTTCTAGCCATCTCTTCGAGACATCGATTTTTACGTTCTTCCACTCCATTTTGTTATGGTGTACGTGGAGCGAAAAGGTATGTTCAATACCGAGTTCGTCACAAAAATCCGCGAAGATATTATGATCGAACTCTCCCCCATGATCACTTCTTATGGAAGTGACGGTTGTGTTCTTTTCATTTTGAACACGTTTAAGAAAACTTTTAAAAGCCTGAAAGGCATTACTTTTATGAGCAAGAAATAACGTCCATGTAAATCTAGAATAGTCATCAACAATAACAAAAGCATAAAGATTACCACCATGACTTTTAATTCTAGAAGGTCCGAAAAGGTCCATGTGTAGAAATTGTAAAGGTTTAGTGGTTGAAACAACATTTTTGGATTTAAAAGAAGCCTTTGTTTGTTTCCCTTTTTGGCATGAATCAGAAATAGAATCTTTTTCAAACTTCATGTTTGGAAGACCAATTACTAAATCTTGTGAAACTAGTTTGTTGAAAAGATTCATATTTACATGAGCTACTCTACGATGCCATAACCACATGTCGTCTTCTTTACTCATAAGGCAATTTACAAAACTTGATGAAGAATTTTCAAGATCGACCATATAGATATTATCCATTCTAATACCACGAAGAATAATTTTGAAATCACTACGACGGATAACTAAGCATTCTTCGGAGTCAAACAATACAAGATTTCCCTTGTCACATAATTGACTTATGCTCAAGAGATTATGTTTAAGACCTTTAACTAGCAAAATATGCTTAATGGAGGAGGATTCGTCCTTACCGACCGATCCAATGCCGATAATTTTTCCTTTGTTATTGTCTCCAAAAATAACATTTCCTCCTTCCGTGGGTTTTAGTTGAAGGAATTTTGATGCATCCCCGGTCATATGTTTGGAGCATCCACTATCAAGGTACCAAAGTACACTTGATCCCTTCAAACACACCTACAAAACAAATTAATGAGATTTTGGTACCCAAGCCATTTTGGGTCCTTGTGCGTTAGGTGCAACATATTGGTGTGATTGTCCTGCAGTGAAATGTCTATGTCTAGTGAAGCATGCGGGAGCAATATGTCCAATTTTATTGCAATAATGACAAATGACATTCGGATTGTGCATTCTTTTAGGATGATAATAATTTGGGGGTCTAAATTTATTCACTCTATTTTTAGGAACATAGTTTTGATGTAGTTTTCGAAAATCTTGTCTAGGTGGTCTATACATGCCAACGTTTCTTCTAGTGTTCACTACATTTTTAGAAATATAGTTTTGATGTGGTTTTCGAAAATCTTGTCTAGGTGGTCTATACATTCCAATATTTCTCCTAGCATTTGTTCTAGGATGAGTTGCAATTCTAGGATTAAAATTTCTAGGTTGAGTGTTGGCATTTTTTGCCTAAGTTGAGTCTTAGGTGGTTTAGGAATGGACTCAACTTTTTCTTTTGGCTCGTGTTTAAAGCCTATACCGTGCTTAGTGGATTTCAAATTTACAAGCACTTCATTGAGATTTTTGTGTGAAGAATTGAATTTGTGCAAAGTGCTTCCAAGACTTTCTACTTCTTCCTTTAGAGATTTGCAAGAAGTACAATCCTTATTTGAGCTTTCGGGTTTATCGGCGCTTCTTTTGCCATAAAACTTGTTTTCCTCTTTTAATTTCTCATTTTCAAGAGTAAGTTTTTCAAAATCCTTTTCTTTAGAAGGAAATTGTTTTCTTAAATCTTTTATAGATTTAGAAGTGCTAATAAACTCTTTATACAACTCATCAAATGCATCTTGCATTTCTTCTAAAGTGAAATAGTTCTTAGAAGAAGTACATACCTCATTTTGAGTTTCTTCGTGTGCCATAAGACATGAGTTTGCGGTCTCGTTTCCTTCTCCATCGCTTGATTCGTCTCCGGAGTCGCCTCCCCAAGAGATGTATGCTCTTTGTTTCTTGACGGGTTTCTTCTCTTTTTTGGTATTTGGACAATTTGATTTTATGTGCCCGATTTCTCCGCATCCATAGCACTTTAATTGGTCTCCTTGTCGCTTACCTTTTCGTTCATACTCCTTTCGCATGAACTTGTGAAATTTCCTAATAACGAGTCCAAACTCGTTATCTTCGTCACTTGAATCCTCATCATTTTGAGGTTGAGCCATGCTTGCCTTGAGGGCGACTCTTCGCTTCCTTTGATCATCCAAAGGAGGGTTAAGAATAGAAGATTCATAGGTTTTGAGATTACCTCTAAGCCCGTCGATTGTGACATTTGTAATGCCGATTGACTCTTGAATAGCGTCGGCTTTGGAGCGCCATTCCGGAGTGAGACTTCGAAGAATTTTACGGACGAGCTCCCTATCCGTGAAAGTCTTCTTGAGAGCATGAAGATCATTAACGATTTTTGAAAATCGTTCGAACATATCGTCTATCTTCTCGCTTTCCTTCATATGAAAAAGTTCATATTCATGGGTTAGAAAATCTATTTTAGCTTCTCTTACCTGGTCCGTACCTTCGTAGGTGATCTCCTATTTATCCCACATTTGCTTAGCCGTGGTGCAACATGAGATTTTCCGATAGTCATCGGGATTTACAGCACAAAATAGCATGTTGATGGCCTTTGCATTATATTCCACCTTTCTGATATCGTCCATATCGTATTCGTCTTCCGACTTTGGGACGAGTTCATCTCCAACCTTTTTAGTTGGAAGTTGTTCTCCATTCTTTATGATTTTCCACAATTGGAAGTTGTTTGATTGAATAAAAATCCTCATCCTCTCCTTCCAGTAAGTATAATTTGTGCCATCAAAGAGTGGTGGCCTTGTGAAGCATTGTCCTTCACCTAGTCCTGCATTAATGTTACGAGTGGAAGCCACAGATTGTTTCTCTCAAACTGTTAAGTCTTTCAGAGAGTTAGGCTCTGATACCAATTGTTAGAATACACGCTTAACGCTAGAGGAGGGTGAATAGCGTTATAATAAAAAACAATGTAAATTTGCAGAATTGAAAATTGCAGGAATAACGTAAGTGCAGTAATTAAAATGATAAGGAGAGAACACACCGAACTTTATCCTGGTTCACCACAACGTGTGGTTAGTCCAGTCCCCGAGAGACTCTCTCGAGTTTTACACTAACTTCATTAAGCTTATGGGTGCCTAACAAACCGTTACACTTGCTCGTAGATATACACTCTACAAGACTTCAACCTGCTCGAGGATACCGCACCTCAAGACTTCAAACCAAGGAACTACTTTTCCTTCTTACAACAAGGGATTAGAATATCCCTTCAAGTGTGTACAAACACTTAGCACTCAAGACAAGACTCTCTTTATAGAGTAGATATGAGTAAAAACAATACGCTCAAGAACACAACAACTTAGTCAAGAGTTTGGCTCTCAAAAAGCTATGAAATGAATATAAAACGATTGATATGAGAGTATGTAAGCTTTAGCAAGAATGTAATCAGTTGTTGTACTTAAAAGAGTGATTTTGAGGTGTATTTATAGTGCTCAAAGTCACCAAGACCGTTGCTTAATTGCCAATCACTAATTGCTGATTTTGTGCTTGCATAATCGATTATATGATCTGCATAATCGATTATCTGCATATCGTTCAAAAATCATATGCGGATTTTAAGAATAATAGTCGATTATTCAAGTTACATAATCGATTATCAGTTAACATTAAAAAATCGGAAACAGATTCTGTGCAAGCATAATCGATTATATCCTTGTGTATAATCGATTATATTTCAGCGTTTTTAAAAATACTTTGGCAACGGTCTTAACATAATCGATTGCTTAACAGACATAATCGATTATTTTGCTGTATTGAAAAATTCGGTTATACACTGCCTCAACATAATCGATTATTAGAAGAGACATAATCGATTATTTCGTTGCTTTGAAAATCCGGTTATACACTGCCTCAACATAATCGATTATTAGAAGAGACCTAATCGATTATTTCGTTGTTTTTAAAATCCGGTTATACACTGCCTCAACATAATCGATTATAAGAAATACATAATCGATTATTTATGTTCAGATTTGAAAAACATGTTTGAAAATCATTTTGGCTAAAATGAAAATGTTTGAAAATCATTTTGGTTTAATTCACTGATGCATGAAAATGATTTTACGAGAGAAGCCAATGTTGGAAACACGTTCTCAATGCAATATTCTAAAACGTGTGTTCTTTTGTATAGGTTTTGATGAATGAAAAACGAAGCGAAAATTGATATATGACGAAGTTCAAGAAACAAGCGCACAATTGATATACAACGAGATTCAAGCTCAAGACAAAGTTTTATAGTTTAATTGAGTCATTCTTAATTGTGATCTTGATCCTACAACTTGACTCGTAACATGGCTTCTCTCATAAAACTATTTTCCAAAATCATGCATATTTAATTTGATGTCAAATGATTTTAAATCATGCATATTTACAGTAGTCAAAACAATTTTTAGACATGCCTTAAAAATCTGGACTAAGATAATCGATTATGTACTTATGATAATCGATTGTTTTAAGCCAAGACTGCATGACAATCGATTGTGAACTAATGACAATCGATTGTGAGTAAGACAGTGAGCATCAGGTTTTTCAAACCTGCATGACAATCGATTGTGAACTAATGATAATCGATTGTGACTGAGGCAGTGTCCATCAAAGTTTTTCAAAACTCAGAATAATCGATTATGAACTAATGGTAATCGATTATGTTGAGACAGTGTCGTCCAGTGATTTTCAAATTTATTAAATAATCGATTGTTACATTGGACAATCGATTGTCAAAGAGACAGTGTCTAAAATGTTTTTCAAAAACTGATAAGTAATCGATTGTTGACTTTGTGCAATCGATTGTGAAGCTGACCGTTGTCGTAAAGTTTTCAAATACCGTCAGGTAATCGATTATTGATTCTTTATAATCGATTGTTTTGATTAAAATCCGGAAAAGATTTTTTGAACGTTATTGGGTAATCAATTATTAATTTTGTATAATCGATTGTTTTGATTAAAATCCGGAAAAGATTTTTTGAACGTTGCTGAGTAATCGATTGTTGATTCTGGACAATCGATTGTTTGTGGTAAAATCTGGAAAGGATTTTTTGAACGTTGCCTGTAATCGATTATGGATTGTAAGTAATCGATTATCAAGCGTAAAATCTGGGATTGAATTTTGGTCTGACTGGCAGACAATCGATTGTTGGGGTTTGACAATCGATTGTCAGTGAGTAAAATCAGCAACTCTTAATTGGCAATTAGGCAACGGTAATGCCAAGTTTTTCAACTATAAATACAGCTTAATTTCAGTGTTTTTAACACAACAACATACTACAACTGATCATTACATTGCTATAAGCTTGTATACTTTTGTTTATCATTTTATATTCAATTTCATAAAGCTTTTGAGAGCCATATTCTTGTCCAAAGTTGTTGTGATCTAGAGCTTATTTCTTTTTACTCATACCTACTCATAAAGGAGTATATTGTTTGAGTGTTTTAGTATTTGTACACTTGGAAGAGAATTGTGATTCTCTTGTTGTAAGGAACTTCTGTTTCCTTGGTTGAAGTCTTGGAGTGTTGTAACTCCGAGCAAAGGTGTTGAGGCTTGCGTCCTCAAGTTGTAAAGGTTTGTTAAGCATCCGGAAGCTTGACAAGTTAGTGGAAAATCTCGAGAGAGTCTCTCGGGGACTGGACTAGCCACACGTTGTGGTAAACCAGGATATATCTGTGTGTAAGTTATTATTTATCGCACTTATTTACTTCCTGCAAATTTTAATTTCCGCAAGTTTACGCTAAATTTTATTATAACGCTATTCACCCCCCCTCTAGCGTTAAGCGTATTTTCTAACAATTGGTATCAGAGCCATACTCTCTGAAGACTTAACAGTTTGAGAGAACCATCCATGGCTTCTACTCGTGACTCTTTTGCAGGAATTGATGAAGGACAGTGCTCCACATGACCACCTCTATTCAATGGTACAAATTACACGTACTGGAAGGAGAGGATGATGATCTTCGTTCAATCCAACAGTTTTCACCTTTGGAAGGTGTTTACAAAGGGAAATCAAATTCCAACCAAGAAGGTGGAAAATGAATGGGTTCCCAAGTCCGAGGATGAGTACGCGGATGACATCCGAAAGGTCCAAAATAATGCTAAAGCAATAAACTTATTATATTATGCTGTTAATGCTGACGATTACAGGAAAATATCGTGTTGCACAACAGCAAAGGATATGTGGGACAAGCTAGAAGTTACATACGAAGGAACGGATCAGGTAAGGGAAGCAAAAATTGATTTCCTAACCCATGCTTATGAATTATTTCACATGAAGGAAGGAGAAAAGGTGGACGAAATGTTTGAACGATTTTCAATAATCGTAAATGATCTACATGCCCTCAAAAAGATATTCACGGATACAGAACTTGTACGGAAGATCCTTAGAAGTCTCACTCCGGCATGGCGATCAAAGGCCGATGGAATCCAAGAATCCATCGGCGTCTCAAATGTCACAATTGACGCATTAAGAGGTAATCTCAAGACCTATGAATCTACTATTCTTAACCCTCTTGTTGGTGATCAAAGGAGGCAAAGAATAGCTCTAAAGGCGAGCACAAGTCAACCGCAAATTGATGAGGAAGGAGACAACGAGTTTGGACTCGTTATCAAAAGATTTCAAAAGTTCATGCGCAAGGAGTATGGACGCAAAGGGAAAAAGCAAGGAGAAATAAAATGCTACGAATGCGGAGAAACCGGGCACATCAAGTCAAATTGCCCAAACCTCAAAAAGGAAAAGAAACCTTTTAAAAAGCAACGCGCATATATTTCTTGGGGAGGTGACTCCGGAGATGAGTCAAGCGAAGGAGAAGAAGACGAAGCAGCAAATCTTTGCCTCATGGCACAAGAAGATAACAAAGACGAGGTATGTCAAATTTCGTCTCAAAACTTCTTTACTCTTGATGAAATGCGAACTGCTTTTGATGAATTATATACTGAATTTATTAAAGCTTCAAAAACAGTCAAAAGCGTAAAAGAAAATGCTTCTCTAAAAGAAAAAGATTTTCAAAAACAGCTTTCTTTAAAAGAAAAGGATTTAGAAAAACTGGTTTTAGAAAATGAGAAGCTGAAAGAGGAAAACAAGTTTTTTGGAAAAAGAAGTTCCGATAAGCCTGAAAGCTCTACTAGAAATTCCACTTCTTGTTTGCATCTTAAGAATGAAGTAAGTAGGCTTAAAGGCACATTAGATAAGTTTAATTCTTCGCACAAAAACTTGAATGATGTTCTTGTTAACTTGAAATCAACCAAGCATGGAATAGGCTTTAAGAATGAAGAAAAGGTTGAAGCTAAACCCCAACAACCTAAAGCTCAACCTAGGATTAACAATAGAAATGCTTATCCTAGAAACAACAACTCTAGAGCCAATATGCACGCTAGACAAAATGCTGAACATTTTAGAAGACCTAGGAATGACTTACCACCTAGACATAGTCACCCTAGAAATGATGCATACTTTAGGCCAAATTTTGAACCCCTTAGAAGACCTAGCAATGGCCCTCAACCGAGAAACAATCACTCTAGAAATGCCGCCCATCCTAGAGCTCATAGTGGGAGAAATAACTCTCATGAAATGCGAAATAGTCATAGTGTTCAAAATAGAGTAAGAAATTTTCATCCGTCTAGTTACTATGAACCTAGAAGGATGCATAACCCAAATGTGACTTGTTATTATTGTAGACGTATTGGTCATATTGCTCCGGCATGCTTTACACGTCATAGACATATTACTCAATCGCATCATTATAATATGCCTAACCCCCAAGGACCCAAGATGGCATGGGTACCTAAAGAACATTAATTTGTTTTGTAGGTGTGCTTGAAGGGATCAAGTGTACTATGGTACCTTTATAGTGGATGCTCCAAGCATATGACGGGAGATGAATCCAAATTCCTTCAATTAGAGCACAAAAAAGGAGGAAGTGTTATCTTCGGGGATAACAATAAAGGAAAGATCATCGGCATCGGCTCAGTCGGTAAGGATGAAAAATCCTCTATTAAGCATATATTACTTGTTAAAGGATTAAAGCATAATCTCTTGAGCATAAGCCAATTGTGTGACAAGGGAAATCTTGCTTTATTTGATTCGGATGAATGCTTAGTGTTCAGACGTAGTGATTTCAAAATTATCCTCCGTGGTTTTAGAGTGGATAATATTTATATGGTTGATCTTGCTAAATCCTCACCCGATTATGTTGATTGTCTAATGAGTAAAGAGGATGATACTTGGCTATGGCATCGTAGAGTAGCACATATCAATATGCATCTTTTGAACAAATTGATTTCTCAAAACTTAGTTGTTGGTCTTCCCAATTTAAAATTTGAAAATGACTCTATTTGTGACTCGTGTCAAAAGGGGAAGCAAACAAAAGCATCTTTCAAATCTAAAAACATTATTTCAACTTCTAGACCATTGCAATTGCTTCATATGGATTTATTTGGTCCTTCTCGCATTGAAAGTCTAGGAAGAAATAGATATGCTTTTGTGATTGTTGATGATTACTCGAGATTTACTTGGAATTTATTTCTTGCCAATAAAAGTGATGCTTTTCAAAATTTTAAATATTTTCTTAAGCGTGTTCAAAACGAGAAAGAAACAACCGTCACTTCAATTAGAAGTGATCATGGGGGAGAGTTTGATCACAATCTCTTTGCGGACTTTTGTGACGAACTCGGAATTGAGCATACCTTTTCCGCTCCACGTACAACACAACAAAATGGGGTAGTGGAAAGGAAAAATAGGTGTCTCGAAGAGATGGCTAGAACCATGATCGACGAAGCTAAGATACCCAAACATTTTTGGGCGGACGCTGTGAGTACCGCTTGCTATGTTCTAAATAGAGTAGTAATTCGGCCGATACTCATGAAAACCCCCTATGAACTTTATAAGGGTAGAAAACCAAATATTTCCCATTTTAGAGTTTTTGGTTGCAAATGTTTTGTTCATAGCAATGGCAAAGACCAATTGGGTAAATTTGATGCTAAGTCGGATGAAGGTATTTTCATTGGATATTCCTCACGTAGTAAAGCATATAGGGTCTTTAATAAAAGAACCCAAATTGTGGAGGAATTCCCTCATGTTGTATTTTCCGAAAATAATGCTCGCTTGGCGAGAAAGGATTCCGGTTTTGATCTTGCAGGTATCTTAGATAGCTTGAAAGACAAAATACAAGAGGAACCACCCAAGGAAAAAAAAGATGAAACTGAGGAACAACCAACTGAAGAAGCGCCACAATTGGAAAAAGAAACAAAAGTGCCAAATGAGTGGAGGACGATCAAAGATCACCCTCTTGAACAGGTAATTGGAGACGTCGGAGGAAAGGTAAGTACCCAAAACTTCTTAAGAACACTTTAGGACACACTTTTTAAGAGCTCACGTTCTCACTTGGCAACACTAGTTTAAGTCATTACTTCTTTACAAATTACTGACTTGAGCGTTGGAGACGTTTAATTCTATTTTGCAGGTATCGCCCCAAAGGAAAGGGGAATTATAAAGCTTGACGTATAACAATCGGTTTCCGTCGTCTAAAAATCGATTATTTCGTATCAATAATCGATTATGTTGCTATTATTCAGGTTGATGTTGCTGTAATTTCTTTTAATAAATAAACAAGGTTTATTTCATCTTTGGCATCTTATTATTATGTTATTTTTGCTAATGGCAAAAGGGGGAAGATAACGGGTATGATGCACTCTCAAATTATAAGCTTAAATTGAGGGGGAATTCTCAAATTGAGGGGGAACAAATTACATACTTGTTGCATGTATATACTTGTCTTGAATCGTCAATATAAATTGCTTGTCTTGCATATCCCGCTTAATGTTTGCCATTATCAAAAAGGGGGAAATTGTTGGAAACACGTTCTCAATGCAATATACTAAAACGTGTGTTCTTTTGTATAGGTTTTGATGAATGACAAACGAAGCAAAAATTGATATACGACGAAGTTCAAGAAACAAGCGCACAATTGATATACAACGAGATTCAAGCTCAAGACAAAGTTTTATAGTTTAATTGAGTCATTCTTAATTGTGATCTTGATCCTACAACTTGACTCGTAACATGGCTTCTCTCATAAAACTATTTTCCAAAATCATGTATATTTAATTTAATGTCAAATGATTTTAAATCATGCATATTTACAGTAGTCAAAATAATTTTTAGACATGCCTTATAAATCTGGACTAAGATAATCGATTATGTACTTATGATAATCGATTGTTTTAAGCCAAGACTGCATGACAATCGATTGTGAACTAATGACAATTGATTGTGAGTAAGACAGTGAGCATCAGGTTTTTCAAACCTGCATGACAATCGATTGTGAACTAATGACAATCGATTGTGACTGAGGCAGTGTCCATCAAAGTTTTTCAAAACTCAGAATAATCGATTATGAACTAATGGTAATCGATTATGTTGAGACAGTGTCTTCAAGTGATTTTCAAATTTATTAAATAATCGATTGTTACATTGGACAATCGATTGTCAAAGAGACAGTGTCTAAAATGTTTTTCAAAAACTGATAAGTAATCGATTGTTGACTTTGTGCAATCGATTGTGAAGCTGACCGTTGTCGTAAAGTTTTCAAATACCGTCAGGTAATCGATTATTGATTCTGTATAATCGATTGTTTTGATTAAAATCCGGAAAAGATTTTTTGAACGTTATTGGGTAATCAATTATTGATTTTGTATAATCGATTGTTTTGATTAAAATCCGGAAAAGATTTTTTGAACGTTGCTGAGTAATCGATTATTGATTCTGGACAATCGATTGTTTGTGGTAAAATCTGGAAAGGATTTTTTGAACGTTGCCAGTAATCGATTATGGATTGTAAGTAATCGATTATCAAGCGTAAAATCTGGGATTGAATTTTGGTCTGACTGGCAGACAATCGATTGTTGGGGTTTGACAATCGATTGTCAGTGAGTAAAATCAGCAACTCTTAATTGGCAATTAGGCAACGGTAATGCCAAGTTTTTCAACTATAAATACAACTTCATTTCAGTGTATTAAACACAAAAACATACTACAACTGATCATTACATTGCTATAACCTTGCATACTTTTGTTTATCATTTTATATTCAATTTCATAAAGCTTTTGAGAGCCATATTCTTGTCCAAAGTTGTTGTGATCTAGAGCTTATTTCTTTTTACTCATACCTACTCATAAAGGAGTATATTGTTTGAGTGTTTTAGTGTTTGTACACTTGGAAGAGAATTGTGATTCTCTTGTTGTAAGGAACTTGTGTTTCCTTGGTTGAAGTCTTGGAGTGTTGTAACTCCGAGCAAAGGTGTTGAGGCTTGCGTCCTCAAGTTGTAAAGGTTTGTTAAGCACCCGGAACCTTGACAAGTTAGTGGAAAATCTCGAGAGAGTCTCTCGGGGACTGGACTAGTCACACGTTGTGGTAAACCAGGATATATATGTGTGTAAGTTATTATTTATCGCACTTATTTACTTCCTGCAAATTTTAATTTCCGCAAGTTTACGCTAAATTTTATTATAACGCTATTCACCCCGCCTCTAGCGTTAAGCGTATTTTCTAACAGCCAAGACTTGAATAAGTTGTTGGATCAAGATCACACTATAAAGTGACTCATTTATAACTTTGTTTGATATTCTTGATCTTGCTCTTTGTTTCTCATGTTCTTGGACTTTGGCATATGTCGATGTTCCATGCGCGTCGGTTTGTTATTTATCAAAACCTAAGGAAATGAACAGACTTTTAGTTTTAGCGACTTGAGAACGTGTTTCAACACTAATCACTTTCAAGTCGTGTTCAAATTAATTCTCCTCTGTTTGAATTCGTTTGTTTATGAAGCCCTCTCTATTTCTTACGAACTTTTGCCACATATTAAAACCATCTATGCAAAAGGTTTCTACTGTATTTTCTTGTCCAGGTTTTGACTCGTATTGCTAGTGTGCTGTGTTCTTCTCTTATGGTGTCTGAATGTTTATATGGTGATTTTATACTGATAAGCTCTCTTTAAGGTTGTGATTACTGGCTTTAAAATTGTGATTTTGTGTATTCTCCTTATAGTTTGGTTTTGATTTCGAATTTTCTTTCTCAATCAGTGGGATACATTCCTCAATTAATAAATGATCTCCTAGGTTTGCAATCTCGTTCATTAATTCGAATATTATTTTACAGAATTAAAGTGGTATTTTTCCTTATATGTGCGCACAAGTATGCTGATTTATTTGCTTGACATGTTTCTCTTGTTAAGTATCATGCACCTAGTCTTCATTATATACCTTATACTATTTTTATTTCCTTATGTGACCATGCCATACTTTGTGATTGCTTTCCTTTTAAAAATGACTGCTTATTACCATTTGACTATGATTCCTTAATTAAAGGGGAGTCCCTATACTAATTTGATTATGATTGATGCTCAGTTCCTTAAATATGGATTGATACCTTATTTGTTTACTCGCTTTAACTGTTATAAATACTCCTCACCTCTCTCTTTGAACACAACCAACACACACTGCTATCACAATCTCAAACTCTCTGAATTCTCTTTTTCTCTGATATTACTATAGTCTCTCATTCTTTTCTTTGAACACTCAATTGTTTAAAAGCCAAAATTGAGTAATTTGGGTTGATTACTTTACACTATTGGGTTCTATTAGTCTGTCTACATTGGGTGTGTTGCTGCTGCTATTCTCATACTGCTGTTACTCACAGTGCTGCTCTCATTCTTTGCACACTTTGCTCTCCCTTTGTGCACTATTGCATTGCTATTGTATCCTATTACTTGCAACTCTTATGTCACCTATTTAAGATAAAGCCTCCAAAACAACATGTTCCTATTAGTTTTGCAATTCATATTATTTCTTGTATGCTTTCACCTATGGTACAAATGCTTTTATTGCCACTAACATGCAATTGTTAGTCTACTAGTTTAACTTAGCATATTTTCCCCTATCCCCCTTTCCTTGTCTCAATGTTTGTTTTCCTCTTCCATGTGCACTACTGTTTGGCTACTTGGCAGCCCTGAAACTTCTCCCTGAGGTTGATTATATTTGGGGTTTTGGTGCAGTAAGAACTAAACCCTTGTTTTACAACCGTGCTTGATTAATTTCCCCCAACATGTTATTTGTACACTTTACTTGTTTGCTCTTTAATTGTTTGCTCTCTTACCCCCTCCCCCTGTCTAAATGAATGTTTACTTTTTCCTTGTGTGCTACTACCATGCATCCATGTCTTCTTGGCTACTTGGTTACCCTAAAACCCATGTTTGAGGCTAAGTGTGTTAGATTCTGGTGTAGTAAGAGCTAAACTCTTGTTTGCAACAATGTCTGATTATTTTACTCCAATATGTTGTCTGTGTGTGAGTAGTTCACTTTACTTGTTTGTCCCCTTTTCCATTTGCCCCCCTGTTGGTGTGATGCCCTGCTATTCTAAAACTGGTCAGTCGAAATGATTTCAGAAGAACTGTCTCAACTTTTTCAACTATTTTTTCTTAAACTGTCTCAACTTTTCAACTCTCTTCTTAACTCTCTCAACTCTTTCAACTGTTTTCTTAGACTGTCTCTCAACTATTTTTAACTTTCTCAATTCCAAACACAATCTCATTCTTAGAGATTTAGGGTCTGCCCCATTAGTATAAGCTCTGCCTTGGGTGCCTTGATTACCCATGGGACTGTGATGCACAAGGCTCGCACTTCAATGCTTGCACTTGTCTAATTGGGTGGGTGCTTGGTATTGGCCAGGGGTTCAAACAAACCCTTATGGAACTTTGCCGCTCCCAAGCCTGGGTAATGGCTGTGAAACTCGAAAGGAGTGAGGTTGGAGATTGCTTGGGCCTGACTGAAGTCTCTCTATAGAGTAACTTCTTATTTTCATTTATCACTACTGTATTTTTTATTACTTGGCTGTAATAATTTGTAAAGAATAATGGGGATTATAGTGAAATTGGGGAGGGTTATACATGATTATTAAAGGCATGGGTAGAAAACATGTTATAGGGTTTTACTTATCTATTTGCGTAATAGAAACAATGTATAGGACATGCATCTCACACATTGAAATCCTATTATTAGATCTTTTACTTTGAGCTTGTTATTTTTTCAGTTAATAATCAAATTACTACCTTGCATTTAGATACCATGCTTTAGGGCATCTATATGCATTATATATCATGTGCTTAGGGTCTTTCATTTACAACTGTTGAGTGCTTCACTAATTTTGTCAAATAGATGTTAGACTGATAAACAAACTCCTCGTTAAAACTCGAAACCATGCCATTTTCACCGTCTTTAATAACGCCTAGGCAAGCCTTAGGCCGAATAATAAATAAATAAATAAAATGGGCTAATAACTTTCAAGTCGTGTTCAAATTAATTCTCCTCTATCTGAATTCGTTTGTTTTATGAAGCCCTCTCTATTTTTTACAAATTTCGGCCACATTTTAAAACCATCTATGCAAAAGGTTTCTATTGTATTTTCTTGTCTAGGTTTGGACCACTATTTCAACTATCTTGGTACTAGTTTTCAAAAGCTCAAAAAGCATGTACGTTAACCGTTTTTCTTTATGCTTCTGCAATCTAAAAAAAGTTTCTTTCACGTTTTTTCCTTAACTCCGCCTGACCAAAACTGTTTTACTGGGCAATATAAATGTTTCTAAATGAATTCTGCAGATTGCCTCTTTTAATCTGAACGTTTCTCTCCTACATTCTTTTTCTTCAAACTTTCCCACTTCTGTTTCAATTTGTACTCCAGTTTTTTAAAACTCTATCTTCCCTAGACCTTACATGTGCTTGAGACGTGCTAATTACGTGTTCTTTTATGGAGGGTTATTTGAGCCTTTTATATGTCGTATATGATTCCTTTATATGCAAGTCCTACTTGTTTTGTATGTCGCTGAGTACTTTTAACCTTTAATCTTAAAGGTTCCACCTAGTTCCTACCTCATAGGAATAACGATCCTAAATTCCCTCTAGGATCTATTGGATGGACGGGTAATAGCACGCAATAAGCATTCATGACCAATGCAAGCGCTTAAATAACCTCTAAGGGGGGGGGGGTGTAGAATATGGAGATGATGACGATGCGATAATATCATAAAGAGACCCCTCTTTGGGAATATATACGGGATATTTCATCGAATGATCCATATTATAGTTATACCTAGGACCCTTCTCTATTTTGTTTTCTTTATCTAAATGTAGTAATGCTTTTCCAAATCAACTCTCTTTTAATTTAAATTTACGTCGTTCTTTCTTCTTTAAAGCTTTTCAAGTTGCGCGAATGTTATATGTTTGAAACTTACTTGTTTTAGTAGTTTCATCTTTTATATAGTCACGATTAACACTGCCGGGAACCACACTAGTGGATCTTGAGGGGTGCCTAACACCTTCCCCTCGAGATAATCTCAAGCCCTTATCTGAACTCTGGTTTTCTTTTCAAAATAATCTCTCTTAAGTGTCTCAATAGGTGGCGACTCTTCCAATTCTATAACCCAATTCCCAAACGGGAAATAGAGTTATTTTGCCTATAATGTCGTAAAACTTGATTTTTATTTATTTTAAGGGAAAAATGGGGTGTCGACAGACATTCGTCGAATGTGGCCATCAGCCTGCGAATTTTTGTCTGATACTTTTGCAGTCTCTGCTCTTTGATTTGGTAAGTCCCAGTGACTTGGTTTACCACGAGTCGGGAGTCGTAGTGGAGGAGGATTCGGCGAGCCCTATACTTGGTGGACACTTTCATGTCTGCAATAATGGCCTCGTACTCGACCTTGTTGTTAGTCATTTCCGGGCATCGTATGGACTGGCAAATTGTTTCTCCCGTGGGGACATCAAGAACGAGTCCCAGTCCCTATCCTGATGCGTTGGCGGTGCCATCCGTACAAAGGACCCATAGGTCATTTTCGGAGTATGCACGTTTGTATGGCCCCGTGAAAATGAGTGCTAAGATGTTAGCAGCTCATAAAGTCGAGTTTACCCACATGGATCGGATCCTATTTACTGTTTTGAACTTAAAAATGTGAAATTAATTTTTTTCTAGAAAATGGTAAAAATGCGGTCAAGAATGCGGTCGTAAATCAGCTATGTAGACTGCATTCCAACCACAGAGTGAATCAGAGAGCAACCAATTTTTGATGTTGAAAATGCGGTCAAATCTGCGGTCGCATAATCAATATGCGGACCACAGAGTGATTGCATATTGTCCCTGAGGAAATTTGAGGGTTAGTTCTGTAGTGCATTCTGCGACCGCAGAACGCAAATGCGGACCGCATATCTACCGCATTCCCAACCCGAGAGGTTTTAAACTTGAGCCATTTCTACGATCCATTCTGCGGACCGCATGTCTGTTCTGCGACCGCAGAGTTGCGTCGCATATTGAGCTCGCTCAGTTATTTTTCTAAAAATCTAAGCCCGACCCCTCTTTAATAAAAACACCCCATCCCTCATTTTAACACATTTTCTGAACAAAATAAGAGAGAGGAAGAGAGGGTCCTAGAGAGATAAAGCAAGTTCTTCATCAATTGATCTTTCAAAATCGTTGGAGTGTGGAAAACCCTTGGTGCGTTGTCTCCTTCATTGATTTCTCAGGTAAACTCCCTAACCTATTTCGCCCATATTTCGACATTAAGCTTGGGAAGGGAACCCCATACACTTGCTTTGAACTTTCTTCATAAACTCTTCATGCATGTCTTCAAAACCCTAAAATCTTGTAAAAATGGGATTGGGTAGTAACTATAAATTTAAATTTCTAAAACCTAAGTGTTGTTCATGAACTAGATTGACTTCTTGATTGTTTGGCAAATTGGGCTAAAAGTTTAAAGGGAATAAATCAACTCCAGGTATGTATGGCTAACTGTGATCCTTGTGAAATCGCCCTATGCTAGTTGTGAAATTGTTGATAGTAGATATTCATGTGAAAATCGTTGTGATGCTTTTGTGTTGTATGATTGTGTGGTAATACTTTGTGATGAGTGTTGTGGAACTTGTAATTGGAACAACAGAAATGGAAAGTAATGTGGAATAATGGAAATGGAACAATGTGGAACAATGGTAATGGAACAATGTGGAACAATGAAAATGGGAATAATGTGAAATAGTGTAAATGGAAGTATTATGAATTAACATGTGGGATTAGTTGTGAATAATTGTTGTGATGATCTAAATTGTGTACCAATACGATGAACGTAAGGAATTATTGTTGCTAGTTGTGGAATTGCATTACCCTTGTTGTGGATCTATGTTAATAATGTCCCATAGTTGATTTCTTGTATTTGTTGTTGTGCTGTTTGTTGTTTTGAACTGAAAACTGTCAGGCGGGGTCGGGTTGCGTGCCGCAACATGGTGAAATAAGGTGTGGGTTGGGGTGATATGGGTGGCCGAGGTAGTAAGGGTGGACGAGGCAATAAGGGTGGAAAATGTGATCCAATATCACTATTGATATGAATATGAATCATGAAATGATAAATGTGAAAATGTGAAAGGAAAAAGCAGGAGAGTTTGTAACCTGTGAGGCACTGATTGGCCCTTTGTATGACTACTTTAAAAAATTATGTGAGATGTTTAGTTGATGATCCATGGTTGTAATTGTACTATTGTTATTCAGTTCTATGCTTGTATACGTATTTTGGCTTGAGTTTACCTGGGATAGAGTTTTCTCAGACATGTCAGTACAATTCAAATACACTGACGACCCTTTTGCCGGGGGCACTACATTCGTGTTATGCTTGTAGGTGGATCCGTGGAAGGCACTCCAGTTCAACGTTCGTAGCTCCTCCTCCTCTCTATCAGTGGTTATCGTGTTGGTGAGCCTTTTTCCTTACGGGGCCTTGTGTGGTTCATGCCACTTGTATTGTTGTACTTTGGAGTCTTGTGTCCTTTTGTAAAGGCATAGCCGGGGCCTTGTCGCCAGCAAGTGTTGTACTATCTTTCTATTAGAGGCTCCGTAGACAGTGGTATGTGGGTTAGAACTTATGTATAAATGTTTATGTTTTGGGTGTTGTAAAACTTGTGTACCACATTCCCTGTTAATCAAAATATATGTTTTGTTAAAGACGTTCCCTGTTAATCATAATGTGTGGTTATAAAAGAGAAATCATATGTTCTCCCGATTGCAAATTTAGTATCTTTTGGCTAATTATCATTTAATAATGTGCGGTAACGCATGGGGAATAGGAAAGGCACCCAGGTCCACTCGACTGGGGATACCCAGTTGAGTGCGGGTCATGCCCACGAATTTTGGGGCATGAAAAACTTGGTATCAGAGCCTATGGTTTTAAAGGAGTCCTAGGATGCCTCGGAGATGTGCCTAGTAGATCCCTTCTTATCGGTATGTTGTCGACCACATCTATAAGTTGGGGGCTACACGGGCATCTAGGAAAAATGATCCTCTTCTTTGTTATTCCAAGTTCGTGCGGTGAAGTGATGTTGTGTCTAATTCGTGCTCTATTTCGAATTTTCAGTGATGACACCTAAGAAGAAAGCTAGACTCGGCCTAGGGGTTGATGCCACTTCCAGTGCGGCTGTGGATCATGTGCCGCCTACCGTCCCCATTCTGAATTTTCCTCCTTCATCCATTTCTGCTCCAAGCAATCATGTTCCAGCAGCGGCCGAGGGTGCTACTTTCCCTCCTGCCAATGCTCCTAATCCTGATATTGATCCAGTCTCTGATTTTAGGATTTCTGATGGAGATCTTAGGGGAGCTATCATTATGATGACTCAGCTAGTAGCCACCCAGGCCAAAAGATCTAATGATGCCACTGTGCCCTCCAGCGGACAGGGAGATTCCTCCAGCTCCAGAGTTCATCACTTTTTGCGATTGAGACCTCTAGAGTTCTCAGGCACAAACCCAGAGTCTGACCCGCAAGAATTCCTTGATGAGATGTACAAGACTCTTCGAGTGATGAAAGCTATGGAAATAGAGGGGGTAGAATTGGCTTCATACAGGTTGAAGGGGGCTACGCGTTCGTGGTTTGAGATGTCGGAGGATTCCCGTGAGGAGGGGAGCCCTCCAGCTAAATGGGATGAGTTCGTGGATGCCTTCATCGACCACTTCTTGCCTGCCGAGACCATGGTAGCCCGTTCCACCGAGTTTAAGATTCTTAAAAAGGGTAGCATGAGTGTTTACGAGTATCATATGGAGTTTTTGAGGTTGTCCAAGTATGCTCCTCAGTTGGTATCGACTATGGAGGCTAGAGTTCGGCGATTCGTTTAGGGTCTCAGTCTGTTGGTAGTAAATGAGGTTGCTACAGCAGCTTTGCATTTAGACATTAACTATGGGAAGATCGTGGGTTTTACTCAGGCCACTGAGGCCAGGAAGTTGAAGATTCGAGCAGACAAGGAGAGTAGAAGCAAGTCCCGGTCTATGGGTCACTCAGGGAGGTCAGCTCTAGGGAGAGGGTCACCAGGATCATATCAGTCTTATGCTCAGTCCTCAGCTAGTACACCGCCATCTGTGCACCGTCTCCAACAGAGTAGCTCTTCGGGGCCAGGTTCAGACAGTAGGAGGTCCCGCCAGTTCAGTCATGTGGGGATGAGACCTCGACAGCAGGGAGATATATGCCCCAAGTGTAGGAGATTTCATATAGAGGCTTGTTACTTGGATGCTCCAGTGTGTTACAATTGTGGGGTGAGAGGTCACATACATCGGGACTGCCGTGCGCCTAGACAGGGAATGGGCAGGGGACTTGCTCAGCCATCTAGTTCATCAGTTGCTACGTCATCGGTGCGCCCTACAGCCCCAGTAGGGCTTGGTCCAGCCATAGGTGGAGCTCGTGGTAGGGGCGGACCCAGCAGGTTTTATGCATCGAGTGGTCGTTAGAGTGCGGAGGCTTCCCCAGATGTTATCACAAGTATCCTATCTGTTCAGAAATTTTATTGCTATGCTCTTATTGATCCAGGGTCTTCTTTGTCTTATGTCACTCCATTTGTGCTTCGAGTTTTGGGATGTAACTCGAGCAGCTTCTTGAGCCGTTCTCTGTATCGATTTCGATCGGTGATTCTATTATTGCCGCGCAGGTCTGTAGGAATTGTGTCGTCATGGTAGGTGTTCGTGTCACCACGGCTGACCATATCGAGCTTGGGATGGTGGATTTTGATGTAATCATAGGGATGGATTGGCTCTATTCGTTCTTTGCTAAACTTGATTGCTGGATGAGAGTCATGAGACTCGAGTTGCCTAATGAGCTGGTTGTTGAATGGAAGGGAAATGGTGTTGTGCCGAAGGGTAGGTTTATTTCCTACCTCAAGGCTTCAAAAATGATCAGGAAGGGGTGTATTTATAATTTTGTCCAGGTGGCTGACACTACTCCAGAGGCTCCTGCCCTCGAGTCCGTGCCAGTTGTGAATGAGTTTCTTGGGGTATTTCCATATGAGCTTCCAGGAATCCGGCCAGATAGGGAGATTGATTTTGGGATTGATGTATTGCTAGATACTCAGGAAATATCTATTCCACCGTACAGAAGGGTGCCAGCAGAGTTGCGAGAGTTAAAAGAGCAGTTGAAGAATTTATTGGAGAAGGGGTTTATCCGGCCAAGTGTGTCGGCGTGGGGTGCTCTGGTTCTTTTTGTCAGAAAGAAGGATGGGCCATTTCAGATGCGTATCGATTATCGGCAGGTTAATAAAGTCACCATCAAGAATAAGTACCCGTTGCCTCGAATAGATGATTTGTTCGATCAATTGCAAGGTGAAAGGTTCTTCTCAAAATTGATTTGCGGTCTGGGTACCACCAATTGAAGATCAGGGAGCAGGGTATTCCTAAGACCGCTTTCAGGAAGCGTTTTGGCCACTTTGAGTTCTTCGTCACATCGTTTGGGCTAACCAATGCCACGACAGATTTTATGGATCTTATGAAACGGGTCTTCAAGTCAAATTTAGATGTCTTCGTGATTGTTTTCATTGACGACATCCTCGTGTATTCGCGGATCAGTGAGGATCATGCCAGCCACCTCAGAGCGGTTTTGCAGACTCTACCCCAACACCAATTTTATGCCAAGTTTTCCAAATGTGAATTTTTGTTGGAGTCCGTCACTTTTCTGGGTCGTGTTATTTCTAGTGAGGGGATTCAGGTAGACCCCCAAAAGATTGCAGTGGTTACGGATTGGCCTAGGCTTATGACCCCGACGGAGATTCGTAGCTTTTTGGGGTTATTAGGGTATTATCGGAGGTTTGTAGAGGGATTCTCCACCCTCGCCTCTCCTTTGACTAAACTGATGCACAAATAAGCTAAATTCCAGTGGTCAGATGCTTGTGAGAAGAGTTTCCAGGAATTGAAGACAAGGTTGACTTCGGCTCCAGTATTGGCCTTGCCAGAAGGCACATAGGGGTTTGTGGTTTATTGTGATGCCTCCAGGGTTGGTTTAGGGTGTGTTCTGATGCAGCACTGGAAGGTTATAGCATATGCTTCTAGGCAACTCAAGAATCACGTGAATAATTATCCGACGCATGATTTGGAGCTTGCAGCGGTTGTGTTTTCCTTGAAAATATGGCGGCATTATCTTTATGAGGTTAATGTAGATGTGTTTTCAGATCACAAAAGTATTCAAAATTTATTCAAGCAGAAGGAGCTAAATTTGAGGCAACGGCGGTGGTTAGAATTGCTTACGGATTATGATAAGGACATCTTGTACCATCCAGGGAAGGTGAACGTTGTGGCCGACGCCCTCTGTCGGAAATCCATGGGTAGTTTGGCTCACTTGAGGGCGGATCAGAGGTTCCTGTCTCGGGAGGTACATCAGTTGGCCGACCTTGGGATCTGTATCTCGGCACCGAATGAGGAGGAACTTATGGTGCATAATACAGCAGAGTCGTCGCTCGTGGCAGAGGTTAAAGAAAAGAAGTTTATTGATCCAGCATTGGCATAATTGAAGGAGGCAACTCTAAGTGACAAAATTTCAGCATTTTCGCTCGGCAGCAGCGATTGTGTACTATGCTGCCATGACAGGTTTTGTGTTCCAGATGTGGATAATCTTCGGGAGAGGGTAATGGTGGAAGCTCATCATTCCAGGTATTCAGCGCACCCAGGCTCTACAAAGATGTATCAGGATCTCAAGGATATCTATTGGTGGAGTGGTATGGAGAAGAGTGTAGCGGCCTTCGTCTCTACGTTCCCGAATTGCCAGCAAGTGAAGGCCGAGCATCAGCGGTAGGGAGAGTTGACCCAGCTTATTGAAATACCGATGTGGAAGTGGGAAATTATCAATATGGACTTCGTGACAGGACTACCTCGTACTTAGAACAAGTTCGATTTAATTTGGGTAATTGTGGATAGGCTCACTAAATCAGCTCATGTTTTGCCGGTCAAGTCCACCAACACTGCAGAACAATATCGCCAGTTGTATATCAAGGAGATAGTGAGGCTTCATGGTATGCCACTTTCTATCATTTTGGATCGAGGATTTCAATTTATAGCTAACGTCTGGAGAAAATTCAGCAAGGTTTGGGTACTCAAGTGAATATCAGCGCAACCTTTCATCCACAGACCGATGGCCAAGCAGAGCGGATTATTCAGACGCTCGAGGATATGTTGCGGGCATGTGTCTTGGATTTCAAAGGTAATTGGGATGATCACCTTCCCCGTATAGAGTTTGCTTATAATAACAGCTTCCATGGTAGCATCCGGATGGCCCCATTCGAAGCATTGTACGGAATAATGTGTAGGTCACCGATCGGGTGGTTCGACGTTGGTGAAGTAGATTTAATAGGGCCAGATCTCGTGCATCAAGACATGGAGAAGGTAAGAGTCATTCAATAGAGAATGAAGGCTGCTCAAAGTCGCCAGAATCCTATGCGGACGTGTGCATGAGAGAATTGAAGTTTCAAGAGGGAGATTGGGTATTCTTGAGGGTGTCTCCTATGAAGGGAGTCATGCATTTTGGGAAGAAGGGAAAACTAATTCCTAGGTAAATTGGGCCTTATCAAGTCGTTGAAAGGACCGGTCAAGTTGCGTATAGGTTGGAATTGCCCCCTGAAATGTCTCTAGTGCACCCGGTGTTTCATGTATCCATGTTGAGGAAAGTTGCAGGTGATCCGTCCAAAATTGTGCTCGTGGAAGAAATCAAGGTTATAGAAGAGTTATCATATGAGGAGATTCCACTTGCTATTTTAGATATGCAAGTGCAAAAGTTGCGAAACAAGGAGATTGCTTCAGTTAAAGTGTTGTGGCAAAACCAACAAGTCGAGGAAGCTATGTGGGAAGCGAAAAATGAGATGAAGATAAAATACCCCCTATTTGAGCAAGTCTAGGAATGATCGTGCGAATCATGTCCCTAGGAGAGCTAGTTATGTGTTCCATTAGGTGTAAGAATCATCCCTTCTTTTTCCAAGTGCCTTATTGTTGTAGTTTCTCCAAGTCGTGCCAACCAAGTTTATGTGTTGTAACTATTTGAGCAATGTCCAGTCCTTGTTGGTAATGAAAAGTTCTGTGTGCTCGCATGGTAATGTGATATATGGAAGTAATAATTATTCTTGCATGGAGATTTTGAATCAAAGTGTTCTAATTATGTACTGATTAGTTTTTGTATGGAGGAATTGTGTTGAAATGAATAACTGTTTTGTACCCTTATGATAGGTTATTGGCTTTAATAGTGCAGACGATTAATGCTTAGTTTGATTATATGTTGTGTGCCAAATGGTTAAAAGTGTATCAAGAGGTTGAATATGTCCAAGTGTGAGGATTATGCATTTTACAACTGTTGTAAAGGTAGCAAGTTGTGTAGTAATGCTTGGGAATGTGTTTTGGAGGTTCTTTGACAGGTGGTTATGTCCATATTACAAAGGAAACTCTGGCAAAATTTTTCTAAAACAAACTTGAAATTTAATAAAAGTATAGAAACTTGCATATCATGTTTTCAAACTCATTTGGTTCCCAAGTCCTCGTTCGAGGACGAATGATCTTAAGTGGGGGAGGATGTAAGGCCCCGTGAAAATGAGTGCTCATATGTTAGCAACTCATATAGTCGAGTCTACCTACATGGATCAGATTCTTTTTACTATTTTGAACTTAAATGTGAACACGAAATTTTTCCAGAAAATGGTCAAAATGCGGTCAAGAATGCGGTCGCAGATCAGCTATGCGGACCGCATTCCTACCGCAGAGTCAATCGAGAGCAACCAATTTTTGATGTTGAAAATGTGGTCAAATCTGCGGTCACATAATCAATATGCGGACTGCAGAGTGATCACATATTGCCCCTGAGGAAATTCGAGGGTCAGTTCTGCGGTGCATTCAGGGACCGCAGAATGCAAATGTGGACCACATTTCTATCGCATTCCCAACCTGAGAGGTTTGAAACTTGAGCTATTTCTGCGGTCCATTCAGCGGACCGCATGTCTGTTCTGCGACCGCAGAGTTGCATCGCAGATTGAGCTCGCCCAGTTATTTTTCTAAAAATCTAAGCCCAATCCCTCTTTAACAAAAACACCCCATCCCTCATTTTAACACATGTTCTGAACAAAATAAGAGAGAGGAAGAGAGGGTCCTAGAGAGAGAAAGCAAGTTCTTCATCAATTGATCTTTCAAAATCATTGGAGTGTGGAAAACCCTTGGTGCATTGTCTTTTTTTATTGATTTCTCAGGTAAAATCCCTAACCCATTTCCCCTAAATTTTGACATTAAGCTTGGGAAGGAAACCCCATACACTTTCTTTTAAATTTCTTCATAAAATCTTCATGCATGTCTTCAAAACCCTAAAATCTTGTAAAAAGGGGATTGTGTAGTTACTATGAGTTTAAATTTCTAAAACCTAAGTGTTGTTCATGAACTAGATTGACTTCTTGATGTCTTGGTGAATTGGGCTAAAGGTTTAAAGGGAATAAATCAACTCCAAGTAAGTATGGCTAACTGTGATCCTTGTGAAATCGCCCTATGCTAGTTATGAAATTTTTGATAGTAGATATTCATGTGAAAATCATTGTGGGGCTTTTGTGTTGTATGATTGTGTGGTAATATTTTGTGATGAATATTGTGGAACTTGTAATTGGAACAACGGAAATGGAAAGTAATGTGGAATAATGGAAATGGAACAATTTGGAACAATGGAAGTGGAACAATGGAATGGGAATAATGTGGAATAGTGGAAATGGAAGTATTATGAAATAACGTGTGTGATTAGTTGTGAATAATTGTTGTGATGATCTAAATTGTGTACCAATATGATGAACCTCAGGAAATGTTGTTGCTAGTTGTGGAATTGCATTACCCTTGTTGTGGATCTATGTTAATATTGTCCCATAGTTGATTTTTTGTATTTGTTATTGTGCTGTTTGTTGTTGTGAATCGAAAACTGTCAGGCGGGGTCGGGTTGCGCGCCGCAACATGTTGAAATAAGGTGTGGGTTGGGGTGATAAGGGTGGCCGAATTAATAATGGTGGACGAGGCAATAAGGGTGGAAAATGTGATCCAATATCACTATTGATATGAATATGAATCATGAAATGATAAATGTGAAAATGTGAAAGGAGACAACAGGATAGTTTGTAACACGTGGGGCACTGATTGCCCCTTTGTATGACTACTTGAAACAATTGTGTGAGATGTTTGGTTAAAGCTCCATGGTTGTAATTGTACTATTGTTGTTCAGTTCTATACTTGTATATGCATTTTGGCTTGAGTTTACTTGGGACAAAGTTTGTTCATACATGCTAGTACAATTCAAATGTACTGACGTTCCTTTTGCCGGGGGCGCTACATTTGTGTTATGATTGTAGGTGGATACGCGGCAGGCACTCCAGTCCATCGTTCATAGATCCTCCTCCTTTCTATAGGTTTTAGTTCTGTTGGTGAGCCCCTTTCCTTCCGGGGCCTTGTGTGGTTCATGCCACTTGTGTTGTTGTATTTTGGAGTCTTGTGTCCTTTTGTAAAGGTATAGCCGGGGCCTTGTCGCCGGCAAGTATTGTACTATCTTTCTCTTAGAGGCTCCGTAGACAGTGATATGTGGTTAGAACATATGTATAAAGGTGTATGTTTTGGGCGCTATGAAACTTGTATACCACGTTCCCTGTTAATCATAATATATGTTTTGTAAAAGAAGTTCCCTGTTAATCATAATGTGTGGTTATAAAAGAGAAATCATACGTTCTTCCGATTGCAAATTTAGTATCTTTTGGCTAATTATCATTGAATAATGTGGGGTAACGCGTGGGGAATAGGAAAGGCACCCAGGTCCACTCGACTGGGGATACCCGGTTGAGTGTCAGTCATGCCTACGGATTTTGGGGCGTGACAACCTTGTGCCTCGAGTATTGCTTTTGGCAGGACTTCCGTGCTGAAGTCACCGATAAAGTCATCTAAGATTTGAGACTTGATGGAGGTCCTTCTAAGGTACGTAATATCATGCTCGCTGAGCTTAACGGCCCTTCTGGCGAGTTGCCCTGAGAGTTTAGGTTTTTGTAGGATGCTCCTTAAAGGGAATGTCGTAACTACCCTTATGGGATGGCATTGGAAATAGGGGCGTAGCTTCGTGAAGCTACTACGAGTGCCAACGCTAGCCTCTAAAGGTGGGGGTACCGGATTTCAGCATCCACCAAGGTTTTGCTAATATAATAAATAGGAGATTGGGTACCTTTACTTTCGCGCACTAGGACGGCGCTGACTGCGACTTCTGATACGGCCAAATGTACCTATATCGGCTCACCTGGGTTGGCTTTCACTAGTAGGGGTGGTGATGACAAATATGCCTTCGGGCCTCTATACATTCTTCGTTCCACGATAGTCCTTGGTCTTTCTTCAGTACACCGATGAATTTGTGGCACCTGTCGGAGGAGCGTAAGATGAACCTGCAGTGGGCGGCTATTTGACCCGTCAGCTTCTGCACTTGCTTTTTACTGCTTAGCATTTATTGTATGGCTTCTATAGCCTTGATCTGGTCAGGGTTGACTTCGATGCGCCGTTGTGATACCAGAAATCCCAGGAACTTTCCCGAGGCTACGCCAAAAGCGCATTTTTTCGGGATTCAATTTCATAACGTACCTCCTT
Organism: Nicotiana benthamiana; assembly: GCA_034376525.1. Lineage (NCBI taxonomy): Eukaryota > Viridiplantae > Streptophyta > Magnoliopsida > Solanales > Solanaceae > Nicotiana > Nicotiana benthamiana. The sequence goes on along the minus strand of CM067340.1, from coordinate 41,420,553 downwards.
AATATTTCAAAGGCTTCTTTTAGGTAGGTGAGGTGGTCTTCCTTTTTTGATGACTTGACCAGCATGTCGCGATGTAGACCTCCATTGTCTTGCCGAGTTATTCCTTGAACATCGTAGTCACCAGCCTTCGGTAAGTGGCCCATGTGTTCTTAAGCCTGAAGAGCATTACCTTATAGCAGTATGTCCCCTGGTGAGTGATGAAGGTTGTTTTCTCCTAATCCTCCTCGGCCATCATGATCTGATTGTAGCTGGAATATGCATGAAGGAAGCTCAACAGCTCATGTCCTGCCGTTACGTCTATCAGCTGGTCGATGTGGGGTAGCGGGAATGAGTATTTTGGACATGCTTTGTTTAGGCCAGTGAAGTGTACACACATCCGCCGCTTCCCATTTTTCTTTTTGACCATTACGACATTAGTGACTCATTCCGGGTACTTGGACTCCCTGATGGAGCTATTAGTCAGCAGCTTGTCTGCTTTTTCACTCACTGGTTTGTTGATAGTGGCCTTGAATTTTCTTCTTGCCTGCCACGCGGGCGGGTGTAATGGGTCGATGTTCAATTTGTGGGAGGAAATTTCTCGTGGAATTCTTGGCATATCTGCATGGGAAAAAGCGAATAGGTCCGCATGGTTAGATAAAAATTCATGGTACTTACCTGGATTTTGTAGGCCGTGACCTATGTACGCTTTCTTTGTGGGGTCGCTGTTATTTAACTAGACAGGGTTGAGGTCTTCGACCGTAGCCTTGCTAGCCTCGATGCCATCAGGATCTTTGATGACGCTCTCTGTCAGGCGGACCTTAGTCCCCGATAGGGTTGATTGCTGTGGTTCTGTACTTGCTCCCTTGAGTTGCTTGGTGTGCATGTAATCCTGAGCTGTTTTATCGCACTCTTGGGCGGTACGCGGCTCGCCCCGTATGCGGTGCACTCCCCATGGGGTTGGGAATTTTATCACTTGATAGAAACTGGAGGGGACGACCCTCATGGCGTGTATCCACGGACGTTCGATAATGGCGTTGTATGCCGTTTGTTGGTTCATTACGTGGAAAGTGGTTTCCATCGTAACTCCTCCTGCCAGAACGGGAAGTGTTAATTCTCCAAAGGTTCTTTCCACTGCATTATTAAAACCAGTTAGTGTTATGCAGCGTGGAATTATCTTATCATCGAGTCCCATAAGTCCAAGGACTCTTGGATGAATGATACATGCGCCGCTTCCATCGTCGACCATGATCCTTTTAACATCAGTATCCATTATGCGTAAAGTAATAACTAAGGCATCATAATGAGCAAAACATAAACCATCGGTATCAGACTTATCAATGGTGATACTATCTTTGAAGTTGTTATACCATTCGTGAGCGATGGTTCGCTTTAACTTGTGAGTGGTGGTGAATTTGACATGATTGATCGCTGAGTCGTTCCCGTCTCCAATGATCATGTTGATGGTGCGCGTTGGTGAGGGCGGCCTTGGAGGGCCGTGAGGTTGTTCCCGTCCGCGTGCAAAGTTCAGTTTCCCTTTGTCGCTAAGCAGTTCTTTAAAGAACCCTTGGTTCAGCATTCGGACCACCTCCTGTCGGAGACCTATGCAGTCTTCTTTTCGGTGCCCTCGTTCCTGGTGGAACTGCCATAGGACTTTTGATTTTCTGGTGGCGGGGTCGGACTTCATCTTCGCTGGCCATTGCACTTTGTTGCCCAGCTTTCCAGTGCGTACACCACTTCTGAAGGAGATACACAAAAGTTATGTGCAGATAATGAAGGGGTCATACCTCTATCGTTCCTGAGTGGGGCGACATGTCGTTGTAAGGCATCTGCGTGCCTTGGTGGTGGCGGATGTGAGGATCTGATGTACAGTTAGTGTCTTTCCATGTTGAGGCGTGGGACTTGTTTCCCGTCATCCCGCGCTGCATCGGTCTTTTCAGATTTCTGGGTGCACTGTCGTCAACCGCCGGGTTGGGCCGTTAATATTGTCATCATTTCCACGTACCTCGGCACAGTAGGCATTGTGTATCTCTTCCCAGGTGGTGGGGGCATATTTCAGAAGACGGCTGAGTAGTTTCTTGGTTGCCCCTGAGCCGTCTCTGCTGAGCCCGTTCTGAAAGGCTGTGACTGCCATGCCTTCAGACATGTTTGGTAGGCTCATTTGGACCCTGTTGAACCTGGCTAGGAACTCCCTGAGTCCTTCCCCCGAGGTCTGTCGTACAACAAAAATGTCGTTGACCCGCACTTCCGCCTTCCTTGCTACTGCGTGGGCGGTGGAAAATTTATCTGCCATATCCTCGAACATGGAGATGCTTTTGGCGGTAGCTGTGTGTACCACGTTAGGGACCCTCCTGTTAGCGTTCTGCCGAATTTCTTCTGAAGTACGGGTGGTACTTTTTCTTTTGATAGATCGTTTTCTTTGACGGTTGTGACATAGTGAATCAAGTGGTCCTCGTGATCTGCGGTCCCCTCATATACCTTCAAGTAGGGGGGAATATTAAAGGTCTTTGGGATGGGGTATGGCGCAACTCCTTCTGTGTAGGGTTGTTCAACGAACCTCCCCATGTCTCTCTTTGGCAGTAGCTTAGGCGCACCCAGAATTTTATCCACCCTTTCCTTGTGCTCCTTCATCTGGTCGCGAACCGACCTATTTTCATTTTCCATTTCTTCCATCTTTTTGAGGATGGCTGTGAGTGTGCCGCCGTTAGATTGAGCATCAACGGGCACGTTGTTCGTTCTCGTGATGTCGAGCTCATCTTCGGCTGCAACATGATCTATTGCCGGGGGCATCTTTCATTTTGAGGCGGCTTCTTAGCTAGACTGCTCAGAGTGTTTGTTAGCCACTCTTCCAGTAATCTCTTTACCTCCGGGGGTGCTTCTTTAGTTGTCGATGTTGAAGTCTCTCTTTCTCGTGGAACCACCACATCTTCCGACGAGGAAGGTAGATTTTCCAAGCTTATCAAGGTACTGGGGGTTGCGTGTAGGGCATCTCCTTCAGCAGCCGTGTTGAGAGGGCCTGTGAGATCTGTTCTAACATCCAAGATAGCTTTCATTCTTGCGTTGTTCTTAGCTATTTTAGGTCGTAGGGAGTGGATTTTTGAAGGTTCTCTAGAAGCAAACTGCAGCTTTGATTCTCGAAATCCCCACAGATGTCGCAAAATTGTTTGGCTAAAAAGTTATGTAAGTACTTATTAAGCCCTAAAACAATCAAAAATAATATGGGTTAATCGGAATCAAGAGTAATATGGACTAGAGAGTACAGTATGGCTGAGATCTGTGATTGTAATGTGGATAATTCAAGATACAATAACAATAAGACAAGTAATAGACTTTACACAAGAGAGAGAGAGATAGAGAGTCAGATAGAGAGAGAGAGAGTTGTATATTTTCAATAGCAAAATACACATGAGTCTTTACAAAGGAAATGTCCCCTTTATATACTAAGGGACCTCTCTCGAAATAATCAAAGAAAAGTACAAGGGTTGGTGGTCTCAGTGTACGGGAGAGTCAAAGCTCTAAACGACGTCGCAGTGAGTCATGTCACTCGGTCCGTCTACTAACTGAGGCCGGCCTTACTTGAGTCGACCATAATTGGGCCATTCTATTCAATGAGGGCGTACGTAGATGATGTATGAACGTAGGGAACCAAATTTGACCTATACGATATTCTAATGGGAGAGTTTTTTTTAGTAACACATGGTTGTTATTTTCTTAGTCGTCAACTATAACTTTTCGTTAATTTACGCTTTCAAGGTTAAAACATGAGAGCATCCCAAATATTTCTATATTTTCTAAAGAAAATTTACTATAAAGTCTTAAAAATATAAATAAATTAATATATTTATATGATGATTTGGTTCGGATTTTTTCCTCAATATCAAACTAAGTTAAATGAGACATAATCAAAATTTTTAATCGGTTTGATTTGAACACCCTAACACTGCTCATGTTCGTTCCACTAAAAGCAGTGAAACAAAATAACTATATTTTTGTACATTTGAAAATATATATAATAGGGTACGTAATGAAGGTAAAGGAGAATATAATTAATCCTTAGGAGAGAGTACAATATGATTGAAGCACCCCCAAAATCTTTGACGAGAAGCAAAGCAAAGACAATTTTGAGTCTCCTTTTTCGAAAATTGATTTTTATTCATTTATAGTAATGGATTACTATACTATTATATTCTACCACTGCTATATATTCCTTCCTTGTACCTCCAGTTACGAGAAATGATTTGTCAAAAAAGCAAGAAAGTAGAAAAAACAAAAAAACAAAATAAAAAAGTATATAGAGATATCACCCGTGGCTACTTTTTAGTTTGGTTTTCTGTTTACTTTTTCTTAGTTTTATTTGAATTTCATTTGTCGTTGCTTCTTTTTGTCACGTGATTAATCGAAATCCGTGACCTCCTCTAGGCTCTCGTATATTACAAATTAAGTCTTCATTTTAGGGTAGTATAGTTTATTATTTGCAAGAAGTTTTACTTGTATCCCCATCAAAAGAGATTGGAAATATATCTCAAAATTATTTTTCATGGAAATATAACTCGAAGCCTGAATCTACTGATATTGGTTGTTCACATTCCAATTTCTTTATTTCTTAAAAAAACATTTTATTTGTTGTTGAATTCTCCACTTAATATAGGAAAGGAGTAAGAAATAATGCAAAGATCCTTCAGATCGACTTGCAATACTTAAGTATTGCAAGTCCAATTCACCAAATGTGAGTTTGTTAGTTGCACTTAGACCCTTCAAGTCTTGGAAAGTGGCACTTATACACTTGAGCTTTGAGAAAGTGGTAATACACCTCGAAATTCCAAGTTTTTTCTTTCAATCGTTGCACTATCGATATCCTTTGTAATCTTTAGAAACAATCAAAAGAAATAAGAGTAAATCGTAGTCAAATATAATCTGACCTTGAGATTAGATAGAGGATGTTATAGTTTTAGATCTATAAGATAGAGAAAATAATATTAGCTTAAGATAGAAGCAATAGTTGGAGACGGAGAAAGAAATAGAGATAGAGAGAGAAATTGTACTATCCGAGAATAATAATGATGATTGTTACAATGTGAAGGTCTCCTTTATATAGTAGGAGACCTTCCTCGAAATAATAAAAAAAGTACAAAAGTTGGTGGCTTCCGCTTAGTGAACAAGTTAAGCTCTAAACGACGTCGCTTTCACCCTCATATCCAGGCCGTGCCCTTACTTTGGTCGGTGTCTGCTTATTGGGCGTTTTCGTTAATCATGGGGACGTTGAAGGCAAAATTTGACCCCATACAGTTAGTCCTTCCGTTCGTTGAAGACGTGCTCGATGGACGGATTCTCAAACCTCGTCCTGAGAGAATTTGGCCACCTCCTCGGACTTTAGAATGAGTGAGACAAAAATGCATGACATAGTTGACCCACTGACGTACGGTCTCTTTTTGGAATGACATCATTAGTCACATGCGTCATTATTACTTTTGTTTCTGAGGTAGTTCAGTTGGTGATGTGATGTTCTAGTTACCCGTGCCCGTTCTGATCATACTTTTTCGATTTCCGCATAACTTCATCCAATAAATAGGAGATAGGTTAAAACTGATTCATCTTTCGAACCTTTGAGAATACTTTTTTATTCCCTTTTTTGTCTTGCTTTCTTGCACTCAATATCTTGTGTGAGATCTCTTTGTTTCTGTGTGGTTGTACTCCCCGTCACTAGTATTTCAAAACATGTTCATATGGTAAAATGCCAAAGTAGTAAGAAAAGCAAGGTACCGCCCCATCTAGGGTTCCGCCTTCCTCCGGTGGTGAAGAGGAAGAAGTAGAAAAGGCCCTTGTTCTTCTCTCGGCGGACAATATACTTCCAAATAATATGAGTGCTCGAAGTGATTTCATCACGAAATGCTCACCTCTTCCTTGGGAGCTCAGCGAATTACTGCAGTCCCACTTAAATGCCTTTATGGCAACATACAGTATTCCGGACCATGTTGAAATGGCTCTGGCTGGGATGGACTATGCCAATATGCATAGGCCTGGGTGCTGCCCATTTTACGAATACCCGCTTCGGATTGGATATAGCCTCCCATTTAACCCTCTAGCGGAGGAGCCCTGCCGCTATTTCTGAGCATGCCCGGCTCAGCTCACGCCTTATACTTTGAAGGTGTGTAGAATTCTTACCACATATGCGGCCAAGGCCGAGAGCGTGGTTTCAGTTCATCATCTTTTGCAGATGTTCAATCCAAGCTACTTGCGGGGTACCATGATCCATTTGATGCGCCGTGGTACAAAAATTTCCTTAGTATAGTCTGATGATAAACCTAATTGCGGCTTCTGGAAACGATACTTCTATATCAGGATGGAGCACCTGCTGTCTAACCTTGAAGGGTTCCCGGAGACGTGGAACTCGAAATGTAAGTACCCTTGTGTGTGATTTCGTGATGATTTTTTTACGGGCGACTCAACCATTATGGTTTATTTGTCTTCCTTTTGTAGTGGCGGCTCGCTCACCCCAAACTATTGACAACATTAGGTCATGGGTGGAGAGGCTGATACCGTATGCGGAGGAGTGCGGGACCTGGGCCGAGTTCCATAAACTGTACGGCCTAGCAGGTCATAATAATTTTTGCTTTGGTTTGAAATTTCCTTTAGTATTTGTTATCTAATGTACTCACATCGGTAGGTCGGAGTGTTTCTAAAAAGAAGAAGAAGACCGTTGTTGTCCCATCTAGGGTAGAGGTCGACTCAGATGATGAGGTCGTATCATGCGGCTCACCCAGTTATAGTGCTCCTTCGGGTTCTCAGCAAGGGGATGCGCCGGTGGCGGCATCTAAGTCGGCGCTTGAAGCTGTGCCAGTGACGACACCCGAGGCCATGCTTGTGATGGTGCTTGAGGCTGTGCTAGTAACGACACCTGAGGCTGTGCCCGTGATGGTTCCCGAGACCCCACTGGTAGAGGAGGCTTCTAAAGGCGAAGAGCCGCTGGAGAGAAATAGGCAGCATCTGTTTAACAGTAAGAGGATTGCGATCAAGGACGTGATAGCTAGCGAGCCCCGTCGAGAGCCAAGACCAGTTTTTATGGCCGAGGCAATTCGTTCAAGGTGGTTGGCTCCCCGAAGGACAGTCATCGCCGTTGCCAGCTCAGCCCGCATCCCAGAAGGCGGGTCGTCCTCTACAATTGGGGTAGTGGGCATAGAAATTGAGAGGATGGGCTCTAAGGCCGCTTTTGGAGATGCAACAGGGGATTCAACTCGTGTGGAGATGAGGGTGGGCAGGTCTACCCGCCGAATCGTGATCCTTAGAGGATATAACTTGTTGGAAACAGTGAGCAAGCTACAGCGGAAATAACCTTATTATATGTGGTCGCGGAGCATGAAACACTAAAAAACGTTAGTAACAGGGATTAGTCTTGGAGGGTCGCCGGTGCAGCTTTGCAGGTAGCTTTCAATTTTTCTTTTATGGGTCGTAAAGGCGACTTTGGCGCATACTGACTTGTATTTCCTTTCTTTCCTCTTCTTTTTAGACCCTTGTCTTGGAGGTGTAGAGGAGGCAGTTTGAGCAAATGAAGGCGGCTATCTTTAACAAAATGGCAAAAAATTACAAAGAATGCCATGCCAAGCATCAAGTGTTAGCAGATGTGCTCAAGCAGGACCTCAGTATCGGGTGTTCCGTGAGGGTCTTGAACCATAGCAAGCTCAATTGAAGGGGAGGGTGGCCGATTTGGAGGAGATCGACGAGCAACTGATGGCTGCTTTGGATTGAAACATTGAGCTAGAGACTCTCCTTTAGTCAAAAGAGGAGGAGCCGGAGATCAGCCGCAGGGTAGCGGCGGAGGCGGCTCAGTTGCAGGCTAGAGTCTCCTCTTTGACTTATGAGCTCGATGCCAAGGTGGCTGAAGTTAAGAACTTTTAGCGGGCCGCTGTATCAAAGCATGTAGATGATGCGCATCATGAGACGCGCGAAATGTGGGTGTATGTCGAGGCTAGATTGGTCGTGCTCGAGTAGTATTTCTTTGCTGGTCGAGCCACTGAGGCGGAGGTTGAGGAACAAAGGCTCTTAGCCAAAGTTGCCCGTGCCTCTTGTGGTTATAACTCTGATTTCCCTGATTGGAGAGGCTGTAACTCTGAAGACGTCAACCGTCTAGAGTCCGGCTCTTGGATCTCTAAGACTTATCCTCATGGGAGAAATGACGGACCAAATAGCGGGCAAGCATGGCATGGTGGACGAAGCGATGAAAGCTCTTTTGTGTGTGTGTATATATATATATATATATATATATATATATATATATATATTTGTATGTAATCGGGGACCTTTTCAAGGTCGGATGTATATGTATATTTTTTGGATACAATAAAGCACAACTTTCTGCTAATTTATTCTTTCCTTTACTTTCTTGATTTTTGGTGTCCCGTCTTCGTAGAGCGGGAATTCGTTTTTCTTTTTGTACTTTTATTACGTTTTTGCTTGGTGTTCACGTGCTTTATGCCGCAATCGAACTAGGTTGCTATTTTAACATTGATGGATTTAGCCATACGTGTGTTTTCGCCTATGTCAGTTCATTAATTTGTCGTAGCCGATCTCAATGGCCTTGACTAATGATAGCGTGAATGGAATTAGTCATATATTTTCGACGGCCTTAGCCGTGAGTGTGACTTCGACTATTGTCGAGTCACTCGCTTATATGCCATGGTCGATCTGGGTCGATGTCTGACGGCGATGGCCTTGGCCATGATGAAGTCGATGTCCTTGGCTAGAATTAAGTTGATGACCATGGTCATAACTTGCTGATGGCCTTGGCCGTGTGGGTGACATGGACCGTGGTCGAATAATTTGCTTGCCGTAGTCGAACTGGGTCGACTGTTGGTGGCGATGGCCTTAGCCATGATGGATTCGATGGCCTTGGCCGTGTGGGTGACTTCGACTATCATCAAATCACTTGCTTGCCGTAGCCGAATTGGGTCGACTGTCGACGGCGATGGCCTTAGCCATGATGAATTCGATGGCCTTGGCCAGAATTAAGTTGATGACCTTGGTCATAACTTGTTAATGGCCTTGGCTGTGTGGGTGACTTTGACTGTTGTCGAATCACTTGCTTTCCGTAATCAAACTTGGTCGACTGTTGGCGTTGATGGCCATAGCCATGATGAATTCGACGGCCTTGTCCAGAGTTAAGTTGATGACCTTGGTCATAACTTGTTAATGGCCTTGGCCGTGTGGGTGACTTCGACTGTCATCGAATCACTTGCTTGCCATAGTTGAACTGGGTCGACTGTTGGCAGCAATGGCCTTAGCCATGATGAATTCGATGGCCTTGGCTAGAATTAAGTTGATTACCTTGGTCATAACTTGTTGATGGCCTTGGCCGTTTGGGTGACTTCATTTGTCGGCGAATCACTTGCTTGCCGTAGTCAAACTGGGCCGACTGTTGGCGACGATGGACTTAGACATGATGAATTCGATGGCCTTGTCTAGAATTAAGTTGATGACCTTGGTCATAACTTTTTGATGGCCTTGACCGTATGGGTGACTTTGAATGTCGTCGAATCACTTGCTTGCCCTAGTCGAACAGGGCTGATTGTTGGCAGCTATGGCCTTAGCATTTTGCATGTTGGAGACGACAGTAGCCACTTGTGTATTGGAGATGAACATAGTCATTTATACATTGGAGATGGTTGTAGCCGTTTATACATTGGAGATGTCCTTAGCCGTTTATACATTGGAGATCATGCTGGTCTAGTCCCTTTATCATGTAGGCCCGGAGAGCGTATAGAGAGGTTGATATGACAAACTTGCTCCGCAAATATCTCGAGGTGTTCCCTCCATCGCCTTATTAAAAACCTTCCCGAGAAAACCCAATCGGGACAAAACTTGGGTAAGGGAAAAAGAGTACGACTCGGGAGACGCCTTTCAGAAATGGATATACTTGAGGTGGGCGACATTCTAATTGTTTTGTAGCATTTTCACTTCCATTGTTTCCAACTGGGATGCTCCTTTATTGGCTGCTGCTATTATTTTGTAGGGTCCGTCCCAATTATTGCCCAATTTTCCTTCGCTTGGGTCTTTGGATGCCAATGTCTTGTCTTTGAGGACACAGTCTCCCACATTAAGTGGTCATATCCTTCTTGTTGTAGTACCTTTCGACCTGCTGTTTTTGGGCCACCATTCTGATGTGGTCCATTTGTCTCCTTTCCTCAACTTTGTTGAGGTCTTGGAGCCTGTTCATGTCGTTTTCTGTTACGCTGGTGTGTGAGTATCTCAAGCTTGGTTCACCGACCACGACTGGTATGACCGCGTTGGTTCCGTAGACCAGTGAGTACGGTGTTTCCCTTGTGCTGGATTTGGGTATGGTCCGTTTGGCCCATAGTACTTCTGGTAATAGCTCGGCCATAGCCCTTTGGCTTCCTCAAGTTTCTTTTTTAGTATGCTAAGTATTGTTTTGTTGGTGTATTCTTCTTGGCCATTGGAAGCGGGATGGTATGGCATTGAGAGTATTCGCTCGATATGCCATTTTTGGAAGAATTCTGTAAATTTTTTACCAGCAAATTTCTGTCAGTTGTCGCAGTTGATTTCCTTGGGATGCCGAAGCGACATATGATATTTTTCCATATGAAGGCGATAACCTCCTGTTCACGTATTTGAGCGTACGCACCTGCTTCCATCCACTTGGAGAAATAGTTAGTTAAAACTAGTAGGAATCGTACCTTTCCTCGTCCCGCGGGAAGGGGTCTGACTATGTCCATTCCCCATTTCATGAACGGCTATGGGGATGTGACCGAGTGGAGAGGTTCTCCTTGTTGGTGTGTCATGGGGGCATATTTTTGGCATGGTTCGCACCGGCGAACGTATTTTGCTGCTTCTTTCTTCATGGTAGGCCAGTAGTAGTCGGCCCGTATGAGACATCGTACGGGGGTACGGCTACCTGTATGGGCGCTGCAGTGGCCCTCATGTACTTGCTCGAGCACTGGCCTCATTTGGTGCGACCCTAGACATTTGGCAAAGGGTCCGCCGAACGTCCTTTTGTAGAGGATGTTGTTTATCAGGTAATACTGGGCAGCGTGCACGCTGACTTTCTTTGCCTCTTTTTTATCGAGTGGCAGTGTTCCATCCTGTAGATAGGATACAAATTTGTTGTGCTAATCCCAAGATTGATTTAAAGAGCATACCTCAGTATGGTCGATGGCTGAATGAAGGAGAGTGACCACGGTTTCCTTATGAAAATCTTTGGTGCCCGTGGTAAGTTGTTCTAGGCATTCTGCTTCGACGTTCTGTGCCCTCGTAATTTGCTCAAGGTGGCACTCGTCGAACTCGGCCATCAGCCTATGGATTCCTGACTGGTATTTCTGTATCTTTTTCTCTTTTATTTGGTAAGTCCCAGCGACCTGATTTACAACAATTTGGGAGTCGCAATGGAGGATAATTTGTCGAGCCTATACTTGGTGGCTAGTTTCATACCTGCAATTACGGCCTTGTACTCGGCCTCATTGTTAGTCATTTCGGGGCATCGTATGGAATGGCAAATTTTTTCGGCCGTGGGAACCTCGAGGAAGAGTCCCAGTCCCGATACCGATGCATTGGCGGCACCATCAGTATAGAGAGTTCATAGGTTGGTATTGAAGGATACACGTTTTGCCTCTCGTTCCGCCCCTGGCAGGATTTTTGTGCTGAAATCCGCTACAAAATCGGCAAGTACTTGCGACTTGATGGCGGTTTTTGGGTGGTACGAGATGTCGTGCTCGCTGAACTCAATGGCTCATCTGGCGAGCCGGCCTGATAATTCAGGTTTGTGTAGGACTCTTTGCAACGGGAAGTTCGTTACCACTTTTATGGGGTGGCGTTGAAATATGGTCGGAGCTTCCGTAAAGCCACGGCTAATGCCAGACCTAATATCTCAAGGTGTGGATATCATGTTTCGGAATCCACTAATGTTTTGCTAATATAATAAATAGGAGATTGTGTACCTTTGTTTTCGCGGAGCAAGACTGCGCTGACGGCAACCTCAAATATGGCCAGATACACCAGCAGGGGTTCGCCTGGGCTCGCTTTGGCTAGTAGGGGCGGTGAGGATAGGTACACTTTCATCCTTCTCGAGTCTTTGACGCACTCCTCATTCCACTATAACCATTGGTCCTTTTTCAGCATATTGAAAAATTTATCGAACCCGTTAGAGGACCATGAGATGAATCTGGATAGAGCGGCTATCCACCCTGTTAGCATTGGCTCATGTTTTTTGCTGTTAAACACCTCAGGTATGGCATCTATCGCCTTGATTTGGTCTGGGTTGACCTCAATGCCTCGTTGTGATACGAGAAACCTAAGAATTCCCATGAGGCCACTCCAAAGGCGCACTTCTCATGGTTCAGCTTCATTCCGTATCTCTTCAATATCTCGAAGACTTCCTTCAAGTGGTTGATGTGGTCTTCTTTCTTTACTGATTTTACCAGCATGTCCTTGATGTAGACTTCCATGGTCTTATCGAGTTGTTCTTCGAACATCTTGCTGAACAGTGTCTGGTACGTAGCTGTCACGACCCCGGTTCAGCAATTGTGAACCCTTCATGACGACACATAGGCTTCGCGAATAGGTACGCGTAACACATTGTAGAATTTAACAGTTCGAAGTAAAAATAGTAAACAACACACTAAATAGAATAAGAAATGTATAACGGTGCCGCTTGGCACATACACTGAGTACAAAAATTCGAAAATAAATAACATCCCAAAACCCGGAATCCCACGGTCAACACAGGCTGCACGAAAGTCTAACACTGCTCTAGTCACCAGAATTTGTCTATCACAAAGAGAGGAATCGAAATAACAACTAATAACTAGGGATGGAATGAGAAGGAGACTTTGCGGATCTGCGGATGTAGCAGATGTATACCTCAAGTCTCCAATAATGTTCCATGTCAGCTACTGGCGGCATGCCTGCTTAGATGTACCTGGATCTGCACAACAAAAGTGTGCAGAAGAGTAGCATGAGTACACCACAGCGGTACCCAGTAAGTGCCAAGCCTAACCTCGGTGGGGTAGTAACGAAGAAGGTCGAGGCCCTACTGAGGTAAATTAAAGAATAAATATAAAATGAATTGACAGAAGGAAATACAGTAAAGCTCAAGTATCTAGCAAAAACAATAAGTAAAACTGAACAGGCTACAAATGCAAATGTACAATACAAGAACGATCACTATAGGCTGTTTATCATCGGGGATCTCCTGTTATCCCGAGGATCTCTTGTATCCTCAATATATACAGAAGGGATCTCCAAGTATCCCGAGGATATCCTAGTATCCTCATCATATACACAAGGGATCTCCAAGTATCCCGAGGATCTCTTAGTATCCTTTAGTTAATCTATTCTGCGTTGGGGATCTCTTATTATCCGCCAGTTAATTAATCATGTGCCGGGGATCTCTTAGTATCCCGCACTTCCAAATATTGGAACAAAGTACGAACAGGGGGAGCTCCCGGGATTCCATCCCGTAGTCCTAATAGTAAACACACCACAACAAACCAATATTTAATAGAAAGAAGCTAAGTGCGGACAACAAGTAAAATCTAAAGTCTGTTGATACCCAATTTTCCTTATATATTTTTTTCACCCAAAATGCTTTCAAAATATTATATGTATACATATATAAGCATGCCTAGGAATTTTGGTATTTTTCCTTAATTATTAAAGATTTTTAAAATCAATTTAATGACTAATTTTGACAATATAAAGGCCAACAATTAATTCCAAATTATTAGTTTTAGTTCAAAATGTGTTTCATTCTCATATTTACTACAAGATATAATTTATGTAATTTTTGGACATTTTTTACAAATTTACGTGGATTTTTAAAAGCTCATTGCACAAAATTGCAATTGTGGCCTATTTTGCAATTTGCTATGTTTTATAGCTATAATATTGTTACTAATATTTTTAGATTAATATTTATATTTTCTTAAGTAGTTCTATGCTTTTAATTTTGCTTTTTAAACTATTTTAAAAAATTAATTGGGGAAAAGAGGCTATTTAAATTATAGCAAGATTATATTTAAAACATGGCCCAAATTCAACCCCTCAGGTCAGCCTAATATTTAACCCAATTAAACGACCCAATTAGAATATTACCCGACACAGACCCATTTAAACTAACCCGCCTTGACCTCTCTTTAAATCGTGGCCGTTGATCATTTAAATCACGGCCCACAACGACCCTTTCCTTTTTTAACCCAAGACCACCCTAACCCTATTCCCATTCTCTTATATCTTCCGCCCTTGTATCCCCTTCATCCCGAAATTCTCTTAATCCCTATCCAATCCCTAGCCCTCTCCGCCCATTTGCCGGCTTATCTCACCGAAAAATATAGCTTCCCAAGCCTTGTACAACCTAAGCACACCCCCTACTCCCTTCTATGGCTCCTCCATCCAAGGATGAAAACCAGACCTTGAAGGTCTTCGGTTCAGAAGACCTCCGATTCGAGTTTTATGTCTATTTTCGGCCTACCTCCGGCGATCTCTAGCTTTGTGAGTCCATTTCCGACTCAAAGCCAGTCTGTTCCAGGCCTATCTCATTTTTCTAGGGTTTGTTCGAAACCCTAAGCTTCGAGGTTTTCTTCTTATTTTCTTTAAGATCTGCTCTGGATCCATGAATGGTAAGTGTTTTTTCATGTTTTGCCGATTTTACCTTCCAAAAATGTTTGTCTTCCTAAAACTAGGGTTTCTCCGATTTTTCTTTTTTAATTACTCTACTGTGATTTCTTTGCTTTGCTATGACTTATGGATGTTTTACTTGTGATTCCATGTAATTTTTTGCCTAGGGTTTCGTCGATTACCTTTTTAACTTCTCTACTGGGATTTCTTTATTTCTTGGTATAACTTTTGAATGATTTCCTTTACCTAGTGTTTCTGGTAGCTCTTTACTGTATTTTGCTTTCTGCGAGTATTTGTGTTCCCTCTAAGTTGATTTACTTGAGTATTCTTTCACTTTCTTCTTTACACTGTGAAATGTTAGGAAACCCTAGACCTTAGGGTTTTCGACTTTGTGTGTGTTGCTTATCTGGTTCTGATACCCTAATGTGTTTGACTTTCTTTCATACTTCTGAGTTCTTGCTAAGCTTTGCAAGAACTCTAATCCAATTCATGCCTATGCTTGTCTGATTTCTGATTATGTGAATACTCTGTCAATCCTAGCCTCGCCTGTTTGAATTTGTGCATCTCTTTATAGTCATATTTTCCTATCAAATAACCCTAACTTTTGGAATTTTGAATTTTTTTACAAACTTATTTGATTCTGTGAGCTAGACTTGTTTTCGGACTGTATTCGAATACCTGTTCCCATGATTCCCAATGTAATTGATGATTCAGTTTTCCGTATTCGTTAAACCGCGTGTATTTAAAAAACCTATATGTATTTACCCTCTATTTTACAACCCATTCTTGATTTTCTTTCCATATTTGGAACTCTGTTTATTTACCCTAAGTCCGAATCCCTTAATTAAATGTAATTCTTTCCATAATTGATTTTTGATTGATACTAATTAAGTTTCCTTCCTTCTTTACTACTTACTTTCAAGCTATAAAACCCCCCACCTCTCTTCACTTCAGACACGAAAAATTTTCATAAGTTCATAATATACACTCTCTGTTCTTCTCTGCTCTTCTTTGTTACTAACTGTGCTGCTTGTTAGAAGGCTGAAAGCCAAGGCTAACTATGGGATCCTACTTGTTCTGTTTGTATTGCTGTTTGAAACTTGCAACTGGTAGGTTCCATGATTTAAATACCACCTCGAAACTATGTGTCTACTTATAATATTTGTATATCTGTTTATGCTCTATTTCTTTACATCATGTAATTGAACTTCAACATGTTACCTCCCTACCTGATGTTCCCATGCGTTTAATTCTGTTATGTTTGTTATAAGTATCTTCCTGCACATCCCTTTCCCCAAAACCCTTTCTGTTTAACTATGCTTTGTTTTATGCAAATGCTTTCATATTTGATCCCTTCCCCAACCCCTTTTGTATGTGAGTATTGTTTTGGACTAGCGTGGTACCCTATTGTCACCTCTAGTTTGGAACCAGGTTGTTCTCAACCTATACATAAAGTAATCCCACTCCCTTAACCCCCCATTTATGTATTGATCCTGACCAAGGCCTGGTGGTGCCCTAATCACCATCAAGACCTGAGTCTGACTTTCTCAAGTCTACTCTCTATGTGTTTGAGCAATAAAGGGTTAGAGGTGTGCCAGTCTTACCCATGACTGGGTATGACCACCCCTTACTTGGCTTTTTCCTCAAATTTCCTTCACTTTTACACTCATTCTTAGTCTCTCATAAGTCCTGCCCCCTTTGGTATGTCATTCCTTGGGACCATTGATCTCTCTCTGATCTCGGATGCCTTAGGGCTGGTACTTCCACATCGCACTATTCTGTTACTCTAAGCTATTTAGGGTGTTAAGCGCTTCTGGCAATATCTGAGATTCCTTGGAACTGTGAAAACACCTTGAGTATGAGAAGGCCTTGGAAATTGGAATCTGGATTTGGTAAAATGCATGGGTTGGAAATTAAGGTTGCTTCGAGACTCCCTGGGCCTGTTATAGTTCTGATGTATTTTTTTTTCTTTAGTCCTTTCTTTCAAGTTTTCTGTAATAATTGTGTAAAAGACTTGGGGATATTAGTAAAAGGGCGTGGGAAGGGCTATCGCATTTCTGCAAAAGTCAAATGATAAAAACCATGTTTGTAGGGTTCTATGCTTAAATCATTTAGAAAGCATGCCTATGGGAATTGCATATTTTTGTAATCAAACGCATATAGAAATTCTGCCTATAAGACTTGCATATTTTCTTAATCAAATGCATATAGAAGTACTGCCTATAGGACTTGCATATTTTTGTAATCAAATCATATAGAAATCCTGCCTATAGGACTTGCATACGCGATAGGCAAGATGTAGGGTTATGCGCTCAATTATTCATGTAAAACTTTTAAAATCAGAAGCATAGAAATCATACCTATATGATCAACTGTCAAACTCGCCTTATTCGCTTAATTAAAAACAGTCCGTCATCTGAACTTTAATATTTTTCCCAAGATAACATTTTTGCAAACTATTAGCTATGCATGCCTGTTAACGTCTCAAGTTTGTGTTTTTCTGCCTTTCGAAACAAATTCCGCCCAAACGATTTTCGTTCTTTGAAACAATATTTAATGTAAGTTCCGCTGAAAGTGTTTTCTCTGAAACTAATCCGCCAGCTCAAATGCTTTGCTTTACTTTGCATAAAATTTTTTCTGCCTTAACGTTTATTCAGTTTTCGAAACAATTGTGCAACTCACCTTTTTCAAATCTGCTTGTCTTTCTGAAACTTTTATGCACATTTTACTTAAACTCTCCACTACTTTTCAAACCTCTTATTTTTTGAAGTCGGCCCTGCCTTTTTTAATACAACAATTCTTGATAAGATGCCCGGGGAGCTCGAAGCAGATTTTCTATCCAACTTTATGTATTTAACTAAGCCATGCGCGATTAGCTTTAATATTAAGACCAAACCAGTATTTGTAAGTCATGCTAGACTAATTGATGTTATGGTTTACGAGTTTATATGAGCCTTTTATTGTCTTATTTGTATACCTATATGTACTATTTCTTTTGATTGACGCTTAATATTTTTACCTTTGAAAAACTCCATATATGTCTTATCTTTCTCTCCCCCTATTAAGATTAGAAGTCCTAATACCCCAGGACTAATAGGTTGGGACGGGTACTAGCATGTAATAAGTAAACGAGACCAAACACGCTTAATACCTTAACGGGATGAGAAGGGTTGAATATGGAGATGATGACGATGCGATAATATCATAAAGTGATCCCTCTTCGGGAATATGCGCGGGATATTGTATCGAAGGATCCATATTATAGTCAAACCTAGGACCTCTTTCTCTTTACTTGCTTTTTTTAAACATTTTCCTAAAGTAATTCTTTTTAAATTAATTCTCTCTTCTATTTTTATTTAAATTATGCCTTTCACCTTTTCAGAATTCTCAAGTTGATTGAATATTTATATGCGAACCTTACTTGTTTATTTACCTTGTTTCCCATTAAAAGTCATAATTAGCATGACCGAGAACCACACTAGTGGATCTTGAGGGGTGCCTAACACATCTTTCCCTCAAGATAATTTTAAGCCCTTATCCGGACTCTGGTTTTCCTTCAAAAATACTCTCTTCTTCTTATAAGTGTCCTAATACAATATAATCGTTCGGTGGCGACTCTTCAACTTCTAATACTAAATTCCCAAACAGGAATAAGAGTTGTTTTGTCCATAATGTCATAAATCCAATTTCGCTTCATTTTATTAGTCGGAAAAGGGGGCGTCGACAGCATGACGACTATGCTGGGGATTTCCTTAAGGCTTTTACCATTACGTGCTTTGTGACTTTATTGCTTTCTTTGCTGCCTTTATCTACCGCTTTAATTATTTCTTCATGATTACTAACTTGATCATTCGTGTTTTTCTTTTTCTTCAACTGCTTTAACTGCATTTCAATTCTGTATTAAATTTCGAGCATCTATTGTAATCATTATTTTATGAACGTGAAAATACATGTATTTATTTCCTTGTTGTAATTGCTTTCTTCAACATCATCTTCCACTCGTTCCAAACAAATCCTATAGCAATGCTTATAATGAGTGGTTGTGCTCTTCAATTATTATGAACCCCCTAAATGTGGCAAAGGCATATTTGCGGTAAAACCTGTCGATCAACGGTGTAGTCGATGGTTCTGTGCCTTTCCCCCTTGAGTTGTCCGCTCAAGGTTACCTTGCCTAGCCCTTCAAAAGTAGAAACCTTATTCCGTTATACTGTTCATGCATTGTCAAACATAGCCGAGTCAGTTATGTCGTCCGCATAATGACTCATTAAGATAGCCAAAACCAAAGTCCATCCGGTTTCCTGAAACCGAAACGGTAATTCACGTTATGTGCATTGATTTGGAGAACTAAAAGCCTTTTTATAGTTATTGATTTAAATAATAGAGTTCGGTGGGGTTAGGGCCTAACACTCTATTTCGTAGGAAATGAGGCACGAGGTCCCCAGATTCTGTATGGTATTCACCCAAAGTTACTAAGCTGGTGGGAGGATCTGCATGGTAGTGATCGGGTTCTCGTCCGCAAGCATTTAGGGAATCTTCCTTCACTATTGGAAGTTTGGCCAGACAATAAGATTGTGGAAGCCACTACTCTGTTTTAGGATAGTGAACGGTCTATCTTCAGCTTTGTGGGTATTGAAATGACACTGTTGTTGGAAGAAATTGGGGGTCTAGCCGGAATTCCTTGGGATAGACCGGGGCTGCTTATGCCAGAAAACCACAAAGGTAGAGGGTTCCTGAAAATGATGGGGCGCAATAATAATCCTAATCTGACCAATCTGAAGGACTCCTACATATCCTTCGTCTTCATGTACAAAAGGTTCAGACATAGCAAACCCTAATGCACTCCCATGGACGAGTTCTCCCTCACCTCTTTGGGGCATATACATAGGAGAGCCTTTGTATTCATGTTCTGTTTCCTGGGCATGATAGTCTTTCCAATGAAGAAGGCTAGAATCCATACAATACTACTCATGGTAACCAAATCCATAATGGAGGGTATCGACGGGCATGCATTCCGCATAGCACCCATGATCCTCTCCGAACTGTACCGAGCCTTAGAAAGGTGTCAACAAGGGGCACCACACTTTGAAAGGTGCAATATGCTACTACAACTCTGGCTCATTGAACATCTTCATAAGGGAGATTATAGACAGGAGATCATACACCAAGACTGGGATGACCGTATCACTTTCCGTCATCTAAAGCGAATACATTTCATGCCGGATATGTTCGCTCGCCCGGAAGATGCCAGTGGATGGGTAGAACTATTAGACAATCTGAGAGAAGAGCAGGTACAATGGATGTACGAGTGGTTTCCAACTGGAGAGTTTATCATTCGGTCTAGGGATGCGCCATTCCTTGTACTCATCGGCATAAGAGGAACTTACCCTTATTTCCCTCTCCGAGTCATGTGGCAAGCATGAATAAAGTATATTATGCGAAGGGTAGAAAAGATGAGTCACTACAGGGCTGACTTCCAAGATGACGATAGCCCACACAGGTGTCGGGCTCAGCATATGTGGCATTTTAAACTAATCTTGGAAAGTAATCTATGGAACCAGATAGGTATCAGGAGGGACATGCACTACTTTATCTAGGGTGGTTACAAGATTACCACATTGGCTTGATAAAGCCAGGTTTCGTCCATGGTCACAGGGTTATTGAAGAGAAGACTACAATGAAGGTCAAGTACAATTAGCTATGCAAACGGATGCGAGAGTGCGAAAGTGAGCATCGGGAAATACAAGAAGCCCAAGAGAGGCTAATCAATGAGTGGAAGGACATGGCTGTCCATGAAAAAAACCGTTTAGGGTACTTGGAGCGGGGTCTGGTGGAGTTTGAAGGCAAAATTCTAAAAAGGATCAACGACTGTCAGGAATCTGAAGGTAACGATGGTGGGAACTTGGATCGAGCTTTCTTTTTGCTGGGACTACACAAGTTTATGCAACTGTATGAGGGAGTTAAAGATACCGAATCTGGGGAAGATCCTTCTGGGACCAAGTAGTTAGGATTTTTACTGTTTTCTTGATGTAATAAGGCCACTAGCCATTAGTGACAATTTCTCTTTATTTTAGTTTGTTTTGACTCGTTCTATTTTCTATAAATAAAATGAGGCACTTGGTGTTATAAGTTCTCCAAATCATATCTGTCGCTAAGCCTACCTCGGGCACAACGAGGCAC
Source organism: Nicotiana benthamiana (assembly GCA_034376525.1). NCBI lineage: Eukaryota > Viridiplantae > Streptophyta > Magnoliopsida > Solanales > Solanaceae > Nicotiana > Nicotiana benthamiana. The sequence continues at coordinate 41,399,781 of CM067340.1, read as the reverse complement.
CCAAATAGGAAACGACTTACATTCTTGCAACAATGTGCTTAAATACCTCAGTATATTTTTTCCTCAGAATCCATACTAACTTCTTACCTTTTTTGTTTTTCTTTTATTTTTATTCCCCTCCCCAAAGGTTAGTTCGTGCATTCTGGCACCATCAACATACTCCACAAGATCAAAGGGTCCTCCACCTCTACCTCCTCCTCCTCCGAGTCCTTCCAGAAACAGGAACAAGAACAAAATGGAAGATACCAATACAAGAAAGGAAGTCAAAGAGGCTTCAATCACCAAAAAAACTGCTGCTCATCTTGAGCAAACTTTGTTGAGGTTTAGAGAAGAGTTGCAACAAGTCCGAAACTTGGCGAGCCTGTCGATCACTCTTGCTGCTGCTGATGCCAACAAATCACCACCACCAACCCAGCCTGCTCAAGCTCAAGTCCGTAACATATGCAACAATGCTCCACTACTTATCCCAGAGCCCCAAAACACCACAGATAACTAGAATGCTCCTGTATTTGTGGATACTGTACCACATTACGGTCATCCAGTCACCAGTGTAGCCGAGTCGGATGACAAAATCTCCCTCATTCAGAGTCAGGCCTCTGAGATTAAGAAGTTGACTAATCGGGTTCAGGGTTTCGAAGGTAACAACTTTGTTGAAGGGTTGAATTACGAAGATCTCTGTGTTCAATCAAATGTTGAGCTCCCGGGGGGGGGGGGGTGCAAACCTCCCAAGTTCAAACTGTTCGATCGTATCGGGGATCCCAGGGTTCATTAAGGATGTATTGTGACAAGCTAGCAGGAGTTGGTAGGGACGAAAGATCCGTATGAAGCTATTCATGAGGAGTTTGAAGGGTGATGCCCTATCCAGGTATATTAGCCAGGATGCGAAGAAATGGACGAGTTGGGTGAACATGGTGTCCAATTTCATGGACCGTTTCAGGTTCAACATTGAGAATGCGCTAGACGTGTTCTATATCCATAATCTTAAGAAGAACCCTACGAAGACCTTTTGCGAGTATGCTACTCATTGGAGGTCGGAAGCTGCTATGGTTAGACCGGCCTTGGAGGAAGAACAAATGAATAGATTCTTTGTCCGTGCTCAAGACCCACAGTACTATGAAAGATTGATGCTAATTGAGGGTCAAAAGTTTTCCGATATCATCAAATTGGTAGAAAGGATCAAAGAAGGCATTAGGAACGGTATGGCCACTAACCTAGAGGCATTGCAAGACACCAACAAGGCTCTAAAGTCTTGTGGCTCGACAAAGAAGAAAGAGGTAAATTCTGTAATGGCTGCGCAAAGAAACAACTCTCCCATGAAGTACCAAACCTATCCCTCAGCTCCACTCATATACCAGCCTACCCTAAATTACCAAGCACCATCACCTACTTACCAAATTCCACCACCTGCATATCAATCACCTCCACCACCCACATACCGACCCACTTCACCCCTATATTTCCAACCTGCACCCGTATACCAAGCATATAACTCCTAACCTTCTCACTACTCATCACCACCTACTCACCAAAATTTCCCTCGACCTAGACCGAATTTTGACCGTAAACCCCCTAGAAAATACATCACCATAAGCCGAGCCGATTGACCAACTATTTTAAAAACTCAAAGTAGCAGGTTACTTCAACCCTATGCCAACCGTAACTCAAGAAAGCCCTTCCCAGCATTAACCCAAACAAGACTTGCGCATACCATTCTGGGATGAAGGGCCATACCATTGACGATTGTTGCTCGTTAAAAGACAAAATTCAGAACATGATTGACAACAAGATTATTATATCAAATGAGTCCGCTCCTAATGTCTGCAACAACCATCTGCCTGATCACAAGGCTGGAGGCATCCACATGATTGAGATCGAAGATGATTTGGACCCCAAAATGTCAGTTTGTTTAATAGCTGAAGGAGATGAGCCCAAAAAGCCGGTGGTTACTCTCAATCCTATTATTATACAAATCCAGCCGTCTGAGGGAGACGTGGTAAATGTATCAATGCCACTCATATTTGAAGTATCTTCCGCAAAGACACCAAAACCGATCAAGGTCTAGTTCGGAGCTTCGAAAACACCTACACCGTTTGAAGTTGCTGCGTTGCCTCCCAAGGGACCTATTCCAGTCTCCATGACAGACATGAACCCATTCCAAACAAATGCTATACCTTGGGACTACAGAGCCGAGGCGAGAAGGAAAGGAAAGACATGTATGAGAAGCAACTGCCGCACAGGGCATGACCAGAACAGGCAGGGTATATACGCCACAACACCTAGCTGAGTCCAGCAAGCAGGCCTCTGGACGTGCCGTTGAAACCAGACCTGATGATATCTAGAGAAAGATACAAGCTAAGGAATATTCGGTCATTGCGCAGTTGAATAAGACTCCGGCACAGATCTCCATCTTGGCACTTCTATAGAATTCCGAGGCACATAAAAATGCCTTGATGAAGATACTAAGTGAAGCTTATGTTCCCAGCAACATAACAGGAGGCAAAATGGCAAACATGGTTGGACAGGTACTGGAAAGCCATAAAATCACCTTCCACGAAGATGAATTGCCACCGGAAGGACCATTTCACAATAAAGCATTGCACATCACTGTGCAATGCGAGGATCATTTTATCACCAGGATTCTAGTCGACAGGGATCCATCCTCAACATTTATCCGTTGGTGACTCTCAGGACATTAGGCAAGGGGTTGCACAAGGTCAAAGACGAGGCTATCAATGTCAAAGCGGTCGATGGATCTCAGAGGTACACCATTGGAGAAATCAGTTTGTGCCTGTGGATGGGGCCCACTTGGTTTGATGTTGAGTTCCAAGTCATTGACGTACCAACATCATACAACTTATTGCTAGGACGACCTTGGATCCACGCCGCTGGGGCTGTGGCTGTGGCGTCAACATTGCATCAAGCTGTGAAATTTGTGTGGAATCATCAAGAAGTAATCATTCATGGTGACGGTAGGAACCCCATATAGAGTCGCCAGACTATCCTGATGATCGGAGGAAGAAGGATAATAGGTGGAGAAACATGCCATCACATCGAACGAGTCAATGCCATAGACAAGGATAACTGGTGGGATAGAAAAATTGAGATCATTCTGAATTGGAGTGGTTACGAGCCCGGAAAAGGGCTTGGCAAGAATCTCCAGGGTATCACCAAGTTCATTCATTTGAAGAAGCATGGGACCACTTTTGGTCTGGATTATGAATAAACTTGGGAGGAGTTCCAGCATTTGTTGCCTATATGGCGGAGTCCTTACTACCCATTGGAGTACCCTTTACCTCAGTTAGAGCAGACCTTTTAGCCCGTTAATGCCATATCAGAGGAAGATGAGACGCTGGCAGCCATGAAGAACCTATTTTTGGAGGAAGATATGGATTGTTGTGTTATCTTTGAGGAGGAAGGGGAGGAAGGCCTTTCCATTCAAGCTGTGAATCGAGGGGAGTGCCTCACCAATTGATCAATCAAGACTATCAATGCCTGTAGAGCCTCAGGGTAGCTAGGCTAAGCGACACATATGTATCGTACTTTACTTTTAGTTGTTTTTTTCTTTTCAGCATTGTCTTTACTTTTGAAAAAGAGCGCCGATGTTTCAGACAATTATGAATTTAATTAAAGCATTTTCAAAGTTTATCTTTATATTTCACTCTCATTTATTTTCTCTACCATTTAATTTATTTTACACAGCATTACTATTACTTATCTTGATGATGAACCCACGACTGTATCTTGCAATGAGACAATGTGACAAACAGACATAGATTCAGAAGAGGATGAAATACTAAAAGAGGTTGTTAAAGAGGTCAAAAATTTTGAGAACATACCTATGTCCAATTTAGACGAAACTGAGGTCATTAATCTAGGAGATGCAGAAAATAACAAGGAAACATGAATCAGCGTGCACTTGTCATCGTTAGAAAAGGAAGAATACACCGAATTTCCAAAAGCGTATGGGGACATATTTGCCTGGTCGTATGATGATATGACCAGCCTCAGCACATCCTTTGTGGCTCAAAATTTGCGACAGATCCGACATTCCCGACGGTCAAGCAGAAACTCAGAAAATTCAAGCCGGACATGAGTTTGAAAATCAGAGAAGAAGTCACAAATCAAGTCAAAGACAGGGTTCTCAGAGTAGTGGAGTATCCAACATGGTTAGCCAATGTTGTGTCGGTGACAAAGAAGGATGGGAAGGTTAGAATCTGTGTCGACTACCAGGACCTCAACCGAGACAGTCCAAAAGATGACTTTCCTTTGCCAAATATACGCATACTAATTGACAACTGTGCCAAACATGAGCTGCAGTCGTTCGTCGACTGTTTTGCTGGGTACCATCAGGTATGTATGGATGAAGAGGATGCGAGAAAACGACATTCATCACGCCATGGGGAATGTATTGTTACAGAATGATGCCTTTCGGTCAGAAGAATGCTGGTGCTACTTACATGAGGACCATGACCACAATCTTTCATTATATGATACACAATGAGATCGAGGTATATGTGGATGACATCATCATTAAATCCAGAAAAGTTGCATATCGCATGGAAGATTTTAGAAAATACTTTAACAAATTAAGAAGGTGTAAATTGAAACTCAATCCCGCCAAGTGCGCATTCAGGGTTCCTGCCAAAAAGCTATTGGGTCTCATTATAAGTCGTCGGGGAATAAAGCTGGATCCCTCAAAGGTCAAATCTATCCAAGAGTTTCCATCGCCGAAGAACAAGAAGGATGTGATGAGTTTCCTAGGGAGACCCAATTATTTCAGCCAATTCATCGCTCAGTCCACTGTCATTTGCGAACCCATCATCTAAATTCTATAGAAAGACTCCGCCACTAAATGGACCGATGACTACCTAAGGATTTTGACAGGATCAAGGAATACTTGTCTACACCTCCATTCCTGGTTCCACCTGCGCCCGGGAGACCTTTATTGTTTATCTCGCTGTTTTAGATGATGCATTCGGTTGCGTTTTTGGGCAACATGATGAAACGGGGAGAAAATAGCAAGCTATCTACTACCTCAATAAGAAACTTACCCCGTACGGGGATCGGTATTCCTTACTAGAGCACACCTATTATGCTTTGACTTGGGTAGCTCAGAAATTGAGGCATTATTTATGTGCTTACACTACTTAACTTATATCAAGGATGGATCTACTGAAGTATATTTTCCAAAACCCATGCCCACTAGCAAATTATCCAAGTGGAAAATTTTATTAAGCGAATTCGACATTGTCTATGTCACCTAGTAGGTAGTTAAAGGACAGGCTTTGGCAGATCATCTCGCTGAAAATTCTGTAGGACAGAATACGAACCACTAAAAACGTATTTTCTCGACAAGGAGGTAGCTTTCATAGAAGAAGATATTGCAAAATCCTATGATGGTTGGAGAATGTTTTTCGACGGAGCCGCAAACTTCAAAGGACTGGGTATAGGAGCGGTTTTGGTATCAGAAACTGGTTAGCATTACCCGGTGTTTGCCAAGCTCAGATTCCCTTGTACCAACAACATGGCCGAGTACGAAGCTTGCATCTTAAGGCTCAAGCTGGCCATTGACATGAATGTTCAGGAAATACTAGTGATCGGAGATTCAGACTTACTCATACATCATGTCCGAGAAGAACGGGCAACCAAAAATTCCAAGATACTCCCCTATCTACACCATGTGCAGGAGTTAAGGAAAAGATTCAGAAAGACGGAGTTTCAGCATGTTCCCAGAACACAGAACGAGTTCGCCGATGCTTTAGCCACTCTATCATCCATGATCCAACATTCGGATACAAATTTTATTGATCCCATTCCGGTCAAGATTCACGACCAGCCTGCTTATTATGCTCACATCGAGAAAGAAGCCGATGGGAAACCTTGGTTCCACGATATCAGGGAATACTTGACAATGGGAGGGTACCCGGAGCTTGCCAATGCTACTTAGAAACGAACACTTTGGAGGTTTTCCAATAATTTCTTTCACAGCGGAGGGATCCTGTATAGGAGGACTCCTGATTTGGGACTATTAAGGTATGTCGAGGCAAAAGAAGCAATCAGGGTATTGGAGGAAGTACATGCCGGGACTTGTGGACCACATATGAATAGTTTCATTTTGGCGAAGAAGATACTTTGAGCAGGCTATTTTTGGATGACTATGGAGACGGACTGCATTCAATATGTCCGAAAATGCCACCGATGTCAAGTACATGCAGATATGTAAATGTGCTTCCAAATGAGCTTACTACAACAAGCTCACCATGGCGGTTCGCCGCTTGGGGAATGGACGTCATTGGACCAATTAAGCCAGCCGCGTCGAATGGGCACAGGTTCATCCTAGTAGCAATCTATTACTTTACCAAATAGGTCAAACCAGCATCATACAAGGCAGTCACCAAGAAGGTAGTTGCATATTTCGTCAGAGACCGTATGGTTTGTCGCTTCGGGGTTCCAAAATCAATCATCACTGACAATGGCTCTAACCTCAACAACGACCTAATGAAAGCAATGTGTGAAACATTCAAAATCATACATAAGAACTTTACAGCTTACAGACCTCAGATGAACGAAGCTATGGAAGCAGCTAATTAGAACATCAAGAAGATACTAAGGAAAATGATTGAAAAGCACAAGCATTGGCATGAGAAATTGTTGTTCTCTTTACTGGGTTACCGTACCATGGTCCGCACATCAATCGGGGCCACTTTTTTACATGCTCGGTCATTCCCGCTGAGGTAAAAATTTCATCCTTAAGGGTCATACAAGAAGCTGAACTAGATGATGCAGAATGGATCAAAAGTCGCTACAAGCAGTTAACCCTCATCAACGGAAAGAGAATGAATGCTGTCTCTCACGGTCAATTGTATCATAATAGAATGTCCAGAGCCTTCAACAAGAGACTTCGACCAATGAAGTTTACACCAGGGCAGCTGGTGTTGAAGAAGATATTTCCACATCAAGATGAAGCCAAACGGAAATTCTCTCCCAACTGGCAGGGTCCGTACATGGTTCACCGGGTTCTAACTGGAGGAGCCCTCATTCTCGTAGAAATGGACTGAGAAGTTTGGCCAAAACCAATCAACTCAGATGTTGTGAAAAGATACTACATTTGATCACTATGCTTTTCCTGATGTAATTTGAACTATGCCTTACCTAATTCCCATTTAAGAGGGGATACGTAGGCAGCCCTATGGGTTCGATCACATTTTAAATAAAATTTCATTTTCTCCCGCATTTGGGAGAAAGAAAGGTTGTCGTGTCTTGAACCACGTTGCAGTTGTTGGTTCATAATAAAAAAATATTCTTTTTTACTTATATTTACATTTGCTAAATATTTTGCATAAAATCATTCGGATCAATATCCTTCAGCAACGCTACCCCAAATGGCACAAGGCGTCACCAGCCGAGGGATACGAACTAACCTTCCCCTTTACAGAACTCACAATTGTTCTTTGGATGCAGGAATTCAGGACACAAATGGTCGAGGCATGTGCTTTACATGATCAAAACTCCCGAAACTACTACTTACTTCGCAAAAGTTTACTACCTACATCCAACATTTCCCCAGCAGTCATGATATCGCAATCATCTACCTGCTATCTCCTCCTTTATGTTTTAACATTGCATAGGGCTATTCTATGCCTTCCGAGGTTAAGTTCTACCTCCATCATGCATAAGTCTATTCTCTGTCTTTTGAGACTAAGCTCTGTCTCCATCTTGCATTTTGCATAAGGCTATTCTCTGCCTTCCGAGGGTAAGCTCTACCTCCATCATGCATAAGGCTATTCTCTACCTTTCGAGACTAAGGTTTGTCTCCATCTTGCATTTTGCATAAGTCTATTCTCTGCCTTTCGAGGTTAAGCTCTACCTCCATCCTGCATAAGGCTATTCACTGCCTTTCGAGACTAAGCTCTGTCTCCATCCTGCATTGCATAAGGCTATTCTCTGCCTTCCGAGGTTAAGCTCTACCTCCATCCCGCATAAGGCTATTCGCTGCCTTTCGAGACTAAGATCTGTCTCCATCCTGCATTGCATAAGGCTATTCTCTGCCTTCCAAGGTTAAGCTCTATCTCCATCCTGCATAAGGCTATTCGCTGCCTTTCGAGACTAAGTTTTGTCTCCTTCCGAGGTTAAGCTCTACCTCATTTATTTTGCATTTGGTTGAAAAATTTCCGCCTTACTTCATTTGGCTGAAATATCGCCACCCTGCATTTTAAATTCTTGCTTGGCTGAAATATTGCCACCCTTGTATTCATTCGACTGAAATATTGCCACCTTCTCATGGGTTGAAATATTGCCGACTCATTCAAAGGCGTCATAGTTCGGAGGAATTATCTGCATAGCCCGAGAACACCATTTCATGGCTTGCGAATTTTTGCTCTTATGCTCTTCATAGCCCAGGACGTCAACGTCTGAGGACGCCATACTGATCGTCTGAAGACAACATTCATGGTCCAAGAGGAACTTGTATCACGTTTAAATTATGCATATATACGAACATCTTTCATTTACACAAACACCAGCTGCCTCATGACAGTTTCAGCAGGAGCGACCCCGCTGCGATTTTTTGCAGCCATCCGACCTCTGAACACTTGTCAAAATCTCAAACCCCGTTGCACCCGTCTTTTCCGAACTTCCATCGGCATATGCCGTCAATGGTAAACTACATATGACCTGATTTCTGTAAAACCAGGGATATGTAGGAAGCTCGCAAGCCGGAGCGCTGTCAAAAATCTCTTACCGTCTCCATCTCTGGTCAAAATTGGCCATCTTATCTTTACCCGACAACTCTTTCATCCTCCACGGTTAAAGAGGGGCAGCTGTTGATATCCAATTTTCCCTATATATTTCTTGCACCCAAAATGCTTTCAAAATAGAATATGTATGCATATATAAGCATGCCTAGGAATTTTGGTATTTTTCCTTAATTTTTAATGATTTTTAAAATCAATTTAATGACTATTTTTGACAATATAAAGGCCAAAAATTATTTCCAAATTATTATTTTTAGTGTAGAACGTGTTTCATTCTTATATTTACAACAAAGCATAATTTATGTAATTTCACATTTTTTACAAATTTATTTGCATTTTAAAAGCTAATTGCACAAAATTGCAAGTGTGGCCTATTTTGCAATTTGCTATGTTCTATAGCTATAAAATTGTTTCTAATATTTTTAGATTAATATTTATATGTTATTAAGTAGTTCTATGCTTTCAAATTTTCTTTTTAAACTATTTTAGCTAATAAAATTAATTGGGGAAAAAAGGCTATTTAAATTATAGCGAGATTTTATTTAAAACAAGGCGCAAATTCAATCCCCCAGATCAGCCTAATTTTTAACCAAATTAAACAACCCAATTACAACATTACCCGACCCAGACCCATTTAAACTAACCCGCCCGGATCCCTCTTTCAATCGTGGTCTGTCGTTGATCATTTAAATCAACGGCCCACAACAACCCTTTCCTTTTTTAACCCAAGACCACCCTAACCCTATTCCCATTCTCTCATATATGCCGCCCTTGTATCACCTTCGTCCCCAAATTCTCTTAATCCCTCTCCAAACCCTAGCCCTCTCCGGCCATTTGTCGGCTTATCTCACGGAAAATATGGCTTCCCACGCCTTGTACAACCTATGCTCACCCCCAGTCCCTTCTATGGCCCCTCTATTTAAGGATCAAAACTAGACCTTGAAGGTCTCCGGTTCAAAAGACCTCCGATTCGAGTTTTATGGCAATTTTTGGCCTCCCTCCGACGATCTCTAGCTTTGTGAGTCCATTTCCGACTCAAAGCCAGTCTATTCCAGGCCATTTTCATTTTTCTAGGGTTTCTTCGAAACCCTAAGCTTCGAGGTTTTCTTCATATTTTCTTTAAGATCTGCTCTGGATCCATGAATGCTAAGTATTTTTTCATGTTTTGCCGATTTTGCCTTCCAAAATAGTTTGTCTTCCTAAAACTAGAGTTTCTCCGATTTTTCTTTTTTACCTACTCTACTGTGGTTTCTTTTCTTTGATATGACTTTTGGATTTTTTACTTGTGATTCCATGTAATTTTTTGCCTAGGGTTTCTCAGATTTCCTTTTTTAACTTCTCTACTGGATTTCTTTATTTCTTGCTATGACTTTTGAATGTTTTACTTTACCTAGGTTTTCTAGTAGCTCTCTACTGTATTTTTCTTTCTCTGAGTATTTGTGTTCCCTCTAAGTTAGTTTACCTGAGTATTCTTTCACTTTCTTCTTTACACTGTGAAATGTTAGGAAAGCCTATACCTTGGGGTTTTCGACATTGTGTGTGTTTCTTATCTGATTCTGAGACACTAATGTGTTTGCTTTCTTTCATGCTTCTGAGTTCTTGCTAAGCTTTGCAAGAGCTCTAATCCATTTCATGCCTATCTTGTCTGCTTTCTGAATATGTGACTACTCTATCAATCTTAGCCTTGCCTGCTTGAGTTTGTGCATCTCTTTATAGTCATATTTCCCTTTCAAATAACCATAACTTTTGAGTTTTTTTTTTACAAACTAATTTGATTCTCTGACCTAAACTTTTTTTCGTACTGTATTCGACTACCTTTTCCCTTGATTCCCTATGTAATTGATGATTCATTTTTTCTTATTTGTTAAACCGCGTGTATTAAAAAAAACCTATATGTATTTACCCTCTATTTTACAACCCATTCTTGATTTTCTTTCCATATTGGGAACTCTATTTATTTACCCTAAGTCCGAATCCCTTAATTAAAAGGAATTATTTCCCTTATAGATTTTTGATTGATACTTATTTATTTTACTGCCTTCTTTACTATTTACTTTCATGCTATAAACCTTCCCCCACCTGTCTTAACTTCAAACACGAATAATTTTCATAAGTTCATAATATACACTCTCTCTTCTTCTCTGCTCTTCTCTGTTACTAAGTGTGCTGCTTGTGTTAGCCGGCTGAAAGCCAAGGCTAACTATATGATCCTACTTATTCTGTTTGTAAATCAATCTGAAACTTGCATCTGGTAGGTTCCATGATTTAAATACCACCTCTAAACTATGTGTCTACTTATACTTTTCGTACATTTGTTTATGCTCTATTTCCTTTCATCATGTAATTGAACTTCAACATGTTACATCCCTACCCCATATTCCCATTTGTTTAGTTCTGTTATGTTTGTTATAAGTATCTTCCTGCTCATCCCTTTTCCCAAACCCCTTTCTATTTAACTATGCTCTATTTTATGCAAATACTTTTATAGGGTCCATTTCCGACTCAAAGCCAGTCCATACCAGGCCTTTCTCATTTTTCTAGGGTTTCGAATTCGAGGTTTTCTTCTTATTTTCTTTAAGATCTGCTCTGGATCCATGAATGCTAAGTGTTTTTTCATGTTTTGCCGATTTTGCCTTCCAAAACAGTTTGTCTTCCTAAAACTAGGGTTTCTCCGATTTTTCTTTTTTAACTACTCTACTTTGGTTTCTTTTCTTTGATATGACTTTTGGATTTTTTACTTGTGATTTCATGTAATTTTTTGCCTAGGGTTTCTCTGATTTCCTTTTTTAACTCCTCTACTGGATTTCTTTGTTTCTTGCTATGACTTTTGAATGTTTTACTTTACCTAGGTTTTCTGGTAGCTCTCTACTGTATTTTTATTTTTGTGAGTATTTTTGTTCCCTCGAAGGTGGTTTACCTGAGTATTCTTTCACTTTCTTCTGTACACTGTGAAATGTTAGGCAACCCTATACCATGGGGTTTTCGACTTTGTGTGTGTTTCTTATCTGATTCTGAGACACTAATGTGTTAGACTTTCTTTCATGCTTCTGAGTTCTTGCTAAGTTTTGCAAGAACTCTAATCCATTTCATGCCTATGTCGTCTGCTTTATGATTATGTGACTACTCTGTCAATCTTCGCCTTGCCTGCTTGAATTTGTGCATCTCTTTATAGTCATATTTTCCTTTCAGATAACCATAACTTTTGGGTTTTCTTTTTTACAAACTAATTTGATTCTCTGACCTAAACATGTTTTCGTACTGTATTTGAATACCTTTACCCTTGATTCCTTATGTAATTGACGATTCATTTTTTCTTATTTGTTAAACCGCGTGTATTATAAAAAAACCTATATATATTTACCCTCTATTTTACAACCCATTCTTGATTTTCTTTCCATATTTGGAACTCTGTTTATTTACCCTAAGTCTGAATCCCTTAATTAAAAGGAATTATTTCCCTAATAGATTTTTGATTGATACTTATTTATTTTCCTGCCTTCTTTACTACTTACTTTCAAGCTATAAACCCTCCCCCACCTCTCTTAAGTTCAAACACGAACAACCTTCATAAGTTCATAATATACACTCTCTCTTCTTCTCTGCTCTTCTCTGTTACTAATTGTGCTGCTTGTGTTAGCCGACTGAAAGCCAAGGCTAACTATATGATCCTACTTATTCTGTTTGTAAATCTATCTGAAACTTGCAACTGGTAGGTTCCATGATTTAAATACCACCTCCAAATTATGTGTTTACTTATGCTTTTTGTACATCTGTTTATGGTCTATTTCCTTACATCATGTAATTGAACTTCAGCATGTTACATCCCTACCCCATATTCCCATGTGTTTAACTCTGTTATGTTTGTTATAAGTATCTTCCTGCACATCCCTTTTCCCAAACCCCTTTCTATTAAACTATGCTCTATTTTATGCAAATGCTTTTATATTTGATCCCTTTCCCCGACCCCTTTTGTATGTGAGTGTTCTTTTGGACTAGAGTGGTACCCTATTGCCACCTCTAGTTTGGAACCAGGTTGTTCTCAGCCTATACTCAAAGCAATCCCACTCCCTTAACCCCCCATTTATGTGTTGAGCCCGACTCAGGCCTGGTGGTTCCCTAAGCACCATCCAGACCTGAGTCTGACTTTCTCAAGTCTGCTCTCTATGTGTTTGAGCCAGTGGTGTGCCAGTCTTACCCATGGCTGCGTATGACCACCTCTTACTTGGCTTTTTCCTCAAATTTCCTTCACCTTTACACTCATTCTTAGTTTCTCAGAAGTCCTGCCCCCCATTGGTAAGCCATGCCTTGGGATCATTGAGCTCCCTGTGATCTCGGATGCCTTAGGGCTGGTACTTCCACACCGCACTATTCTGTTACTCTAAGCACTCCCGAGAATCCCTGAGATTCCTTGGAACTCTAAAAACACCTTGAGTATGAGAAGGACTTGGAAACTGGAATCTGGAATCTGGATTTTATAAAATGCATGGGATGGACATTAAGGTTGCTTCGAGACTCCCCGGCCTATTGGAGTTCTAATGTATTTTATTTTTCTTTAGTCCTTTCTTTAGAGTTTTCTGTAATAATTGTGTAAAAGACTTGGGGATATTAGTGAAAGGGTGTGGGAAGGCTTTAACATTTCGCACAAGTCAAATGATAGAAACCATGTTCATAGGGTTCTATGCTTAAATCATTTAGAAAGCATGCCTATAGGTTTTGCATATTTTTGTAATCAAACGCATATAGAAATCCTGCCTATAAGACTTGCATATTTTCATAATGAAATGCATATAGAAGTCTTGCCTATAGGACTTGCATATTTTTGTAATCAAATGCATATAGAAATCCTTCCTATAGGACTTGCATACGCAATAAGCAAGCTGTATGGTTAACTGCCCAATTATTCATTTACAACTTTTAAAATCAGAAGCATAGACATCATGCCTATAGGTTCAACTGTCAAACTCGCCTTATTTGCTGAATTAATAAAAGCCAGTCATCTGAGCTTTAATTTTTTTCCCAAGACAACGTTTTTGCAAACTATTAGCTATGCATGCCTGTTAACGTCTCAAGTCTATGTTTTTCTACCTTTCAAAACAAATTCTGCCCAAATAATTTTCATTCTTTGAAACAGTCTTTAAAGTAAAGTTCTGCCCAAAGTGTTTTCTCTTAAAATAATCTACCTGCTCAAATTCTCTGCTTTACCTCTGCATTAATATCATTCTGCCTCAACGTTTATTCAGCTTTCGAAACAATTGTGCAACTCGCCTTATTCAAATCTGCTTGTCTTTCTGAAACTTTTCTGCACATTTTACTTAAACTGTCCACTACTTTTCAAACCTCTTATTTCTTCTACTTCTTAATTTTTAAAGACTCCCCTGCCTTTTTTTAATCCAACAATTCCTGATAACATGCCCCGGGAGCTCGAAGCAGATTTTCTATCCAACTTTATGTGTTTAACTAATCATTCGCGATCAGCTTTAATATTATGACCAAACCAGTATTTCCAAGTCATGCTAGACTAATTGCTGTTATGGTTTAAGGGGTTTATATGAGCCTTTTAATGTCTGATTTGTATACCTTTACGTGTTATTTGTTTTGATTGACGCTTAGTATTTTTACCTTTGAAAAACTCCATATATGTCTTATATTTCTCTCCCCTTCTTAAGATTAGAAGTCCTAATACCTCGGGACTAATAGGTTGGGGCGGGTACTAGCATACAACAAGTAAACGAGACCAAATGCGCTTAATACCTTAACGGGGTGGGAAATGTAGAATATGAAGATGATGACGATGCGATAATATCATAAAGTGACCCCTCTTTGGTAATATGCGCGGGATATTGTATTGAATGATCCATATTATAAGCAAACCTAGGACCTCTTTCTCTTTACTCGCTTTATTTAAACATTTTCCTAAAGTAATGATTTTCAAATTAATTCTCTCTTCTATTTTTATTTAAATTATGTTTTTCCCATTTTCAAAATTCTCAAGTTGTTTGAATATTTATATGCGAACCTTACTTGTTTATTTACCTTGTTTCCCATTATAATTCACAATTATCACGGTCGCGAACCACACTAGTGGATCTTGAGGGGTGCTTAACACCTTCCCCTCGAGATAATTTCAAGCCATTATCCGGACTTTGGTTTTCCTTCAAAAATACTCTCTTCTTCTTAAAAGTGTCCTAATGCACTATAATCATTAGGTTGCGACACTTGAACTTCCAATACCCAAATTCCAAACGGGAATAAGAGTTGTTTTGTCCATCGTGTCGTAAACCCGATTTTGCTTCTTTTTAGTAGTCGAGAAAGGGGGCGTCGACAAAGTCTAGCATGCTTCACAAGAAAGACAGATATTGCAATTTAGTCAAGTAGAGATAATAAGTTACAAACATGTTTTCCCTAAGCTAAAACAAGTGAAATTGTATTTTTAACAGTTAAACATGTGAAGAAACATAGTCTAAATAAGCCAAGTAGGGTGAATTTTAAAAAACTAGCAGAAGTACACGCCCGTAACCTCGCGTACAAGGTATTTAAACAGCAACAAAAATATCCTATGGGGGAGAGGTCCCCCACACAAAGATAGGCAAGCCACTTACTTCGAATCAGTACAAAACCGCTAAGAAACAATGCCATTTCCACGAGTATCCGACTCCGAGTGGCCCAAATCTATTAAAACCAATTACATATTGTAAATAACATTGCAAGTAACTAATTACACTGTTAAATTTAAAGCTAATGCGCATAAATAGGTAAAATGACCAAAATGCCCTTAAGGCCAACGTCTCGGAATCAAAAAGTTTTCACATTTTCAGAAACCTCGTACTCTCATGAGTGTAAAAATATATAAATCTCCCAAATCGGAGGTCAAATAATCCTTCAAAACTCAATAGGTTAGCCAAAGAAGTTTTACCCAAATTATCCAATTTTTTATCCTAAATTTAAATTTAAATGATGGATTTAACCAAAAAATAATGGAATATAACCAAAAAGGATCATAGAAACGTTATCCAATAATCTTCTCTTCAAAACTCACTAAAAATCGCCTTCTCCCGAGCTCTCAATTGATTTTCCAACTTTTGAAACTTAACCCTCGATTTTACTATTTCTAAACAGGGATTTCCGCTTTTGCGGTCCCGCTTTTGCTGAAAAATAACCGCTTTTACGATTTCACTTAGAGGGTCTGAGTCTGCTCCTGTGGACAAATAACTGCTTTTGCGGTTCAACCTTTGCGGAGATAGGACCGTTTCTGCGACTCCAATTAATCCCCTCAGCTTCCGCTTCTGCGGTCCACCACTCGCAGAAGCGAGTCCGCTTTTGCAAAGCACATCTGCTTCTGCGGTTCCTGGACTTGAGCCCCAAACTCGCAATTGCGGCACCTAAGCCGCTTCTGCGGTCCCCAAGCCACAGAAGCGAAAATACCATAAGGCCGAAGAACTGTAGATGCACACTTCAGGGATTTCATCCGTTGACCATCCGAAATCATCCAGAGGCCCCCATGACCTCAACCAAAAGTACCAATACTACCTAATACCTCTTTCAAACTTGCACCAATCCATAAAACACCTAAAACAATACCGAAACAGCGATCAAATCAAAGATTAATGCCTAAGAACTTCAAGTTCATCCAAAACACGGTTTCGATTCAAAACCTAATCATCACTCGTCCGATTGTCTTGAAAATTTGCACGCACATCTCAAATGACATGAAGGTGCTACGGAAACTTCCAGAATCCCAATCCGTCCTGCAGACCAAAATTTCACTATCGGACCAGAAACATCAAAATTCTAACTTTCGGCATTTCTAGCCTAAATGAGCTACGGGCATCCAAAACACATTCTGAATACGCTCCCAACCCCGAAATCACCTAATGGTGCTAAAGGAACTATCCGATTTTCATTCCGAGGTCGTCTTCCCACTGTTCAGATTTTGGACCATTTTCCAACACTTAAGCTCTCATTTAGGGACTAAGTGTCCCAAAACACTCCGAATTCCATTACCGAATGTATCGGCAAATCAAAAAAGCAGAAATGAGCTTATGGAAAGAAGTTAATGGGGGAACGAGGCATAAAATCCAAAGACGACCAGCCAGGTCGTCACAGTAGCTCCTGCATTTTGAATTTGAAGGGCATTACCTTGTAGCAATATGTCCCTTGGAGGGTAATGAAATTTACTGTTTCTTGGTCCTCTTCGACCATCATGATATGATTGTAGCCGGAATAAGCGTCTAGAAAGCTTAGCAGCTCATGTCCTGCGGTAGCGTCGATCAGTTTATCGATGTTGGGCAGTGGGAATGAATTGTTTGGGCACGTCTCATTTTGATCGGTGAAGTGCACACACATTCTCCTCTTCTCGTTTTTCTTTTTGACCATGAAAACATTGGCGACCTATTGGGTATACTTTGATTCCCTGGTGGATCCGTTGGCTAGTAGTTTGTCTACTTCCTCACTGACTGCTTTGTTGATGGCTGTATTGAATTTCCTCCTCATTTGCCACACGGGCGGGTGTAATAGGTCAACGTTTAGCTTGTGAGTGGCGATATGTCGCGGGATCCCTCACATGTCTGAATGGGAAAAAGCAAACAGGTCTGCATGGTTAGTTAAGAACTCATGATACTTAGTTGGATTAGTGAGGTCGTGCTGATGTAAGCTTTCTTTGTGAGGTCGGCGTCGTCCAGTTGGAGTGGGTTGAGATCTTCGACCATAGCTTTATAGGCCTCTACGATATCAGAATATATAATGGCGTCCTTTGTCGAGTCGACCGTAGTCCCTGACATAGCTGATTGATATGCCTCTACACTAGCCCCCTTAAGTTGTTTGGTGTGGGAACACTATTGAGCTATTTTGTAGCATTCCCTTGCGGTGCGCGGGTCACCTCGGGTAGGGAATTTGATTATTTGGTAAAAGCTTGACGGAACTGCTCGCATAGCGTGTATCCATGGGCATCCTATGATGGCAGTGTATGCCGTTTCCTGGTTCATTACGTTGAAAGTGGTTTCCATCATGACTCGTCCCGCTAAAACGGGTAGGGATATTTCTCTGAAAGTCCGTTCCACTGCATTATTGGAACCAACTAGTGTTGTACATCATGGTATTATCTTGTCCTCAAGTCCAATTTGTATGAGGACCCTCGGGTGGATAATGCAGGCGTCGTTTTCGTCATCGATCATGATTCTTTAACATCTGTATCTATGATATGTAAAGTGATATCTAAAGCATACAAATTGTCGGTATCAGACTTATCGAAGGTGTTACTATCTTCGAAGTCGTCATGCCGTTCGTGGGCGATGGCTCACTTCATTTTGCGCTTGGTGGTGAGTTTGATGTGGATGATTTCTGAGTCGTCACCGCCTCCGATGATCATATTAATCATACATGCTGGGGAGGGCAGCTTTGGCGGTGTCACACTTCCTTTTTCCACTTAAAGGATAATGAGAACGGGATTTATTATTAAAATTTTAGAGTCACCACTTGGGAGATTATTGGTGTTCCAAGTCATCGGTTGAATCCCTAATCGAGGAAAATATGACTCTGTTAACAGTTTGCGAACCAGAAATCCTAGTAAGGAATTCTATTAACCTAGGGGAAGGTGTTAGGCATTCTCGGGCTCCGTGGTTCTAGCACGGCCGCTCAACTATTATGTTTAGCTTATTTATTTGATTTTTTTTCATGAAGAAACTTTGTGCCAATTTTTACTTTTCACCGCTTTTATTTACTATGTATTTTTTAAAATAAAGTTGAACGTCGTTTAAAGCGTGCCTTCGGATTGCATCACATGAAATGCACCCGCAATCCTAAGCACACTCTATTCAACGTTTGTGATTTGATTTGGGTTACATGAAATGCACACCCAAGTTTAGGAATGTAATTTTATTAAAATCGCGCCCAAAGTGACAAACGCGTTATTATCTTTTTGGAAGGCCGTGAAAATTCGCTAAGTGGCCCGTCCAGAACTTCTGAGTATTTGTATTAACTTTTACTAAGGGCCCTGCAATTTTATATTTTATTGGGCGAGGCTCGTCTCATTATTATTATTATTTTAAAAGGGCAAGCCCATAAGAAACTATTATTTTTCTATTTTTCTTTTGTCTCTAAAGGATAAAAAATCACAATTAATTAATATTACAATTCGGGCTTCAAGTTTATGTCGGGGTCCAAACAAAAGGAAGAACCTTTTAATTTGAACCCGCTACCTAACTCAAAACCCAAACCTACATTATTGCTTAAACTTTGAATTGAATTCTTTGAGCTAAGCTTAAATTGTTGGCTCACGGAACTGGGCTTGTAAAAGAATCCCAAATCCCATATTTCTTCATTTGTGTGCAAGCTGGACATCGAGTCCGGGCAGGGGTAATCCAAAACTCCAAATGAAAAACAACTTTTGTAGGGCCTGCATGTGCCCAGTTCACAAAGCCCTCAGTCGAATCCCTACAATTACAAACAGATTTCAATTACAAATTGGGCCGAAACTCACAACCCAAACACACTGGGAAACCAAGGATGTCAAGGACAAACTCGGGGAGCCCAAGTAACAGTTGAATTCAAACCAAAATATGCCAAACACCCAAAACAATGATAACTCCTATAAATTCCCACTACTGGTATTTCAATTATTCTCATTTACGAACAGAAGACAACAATATTACCAACATTTTACCTAAACAACCAATTAACCTTCAATTCAACTTAACTCCCAACTTAAGTAATCTAATGGATATGGCATGCATAGACTAAGGCTGTTACCATCCAAGTTTCATTCTAAAATTCAATTACTGAAGACTAAACAAAGTAAATTCATGTAAGCGTTCGATCTGATTCAACAAGCATTAAACATATGCATTACCTAATTATCAAATGAGGATCAGTACTTGTCATGTGTGAGTCGACTACTGTAAAGCTAACTACTACTAATACTTTAACTAGAACGACAATAGAACAAATACCATCGAATATAAATCCCAACTGTCCATAGTCTAATTAACACCCAAACAACAAAAATTGAAACAAATTTGGGAACAAATTGATTTCAATTATTACAATAGCTTCATTCGCAAACTCATTTCAGCACATTTAGCTCACAGTCATTGAGTATGCTGCTGTATACCTAGAAGTTGCAAAATGAGAAAAGGACGTCAACACAGCAGATGATAAGCACCAGTAGAAGGACAACTTATAAAACTAGCACAAAATCAGGAGTGGCAATAATCAACCAATCAGACCAAACACAGTCGAATAAGCTCAAATAGACTCCAAATGAACTCAAAATGAACCCACTTGTTGCGAGAATATTAATCAAACTAGAGAATCGACCAAACCAACTTGTATGATACCATATACTCTTGAAAAACAAATCAGACTACTTTGATAATTCCAGATTCAACTACAAGTGTCAAATATGAAGAAACTAGATGGAAATCAAAATCAAAGCTGCAATATTCAATGAAACAGTAGGGAGAGTTTTTGGTAGTTCTATAGTTTAAAACACTCCTTCTGAAGGCAAGAAGTATACCCTTTTATAGGCACCAAACGAAACCCATTAGATTTTAAATTTTCTTTTAGTCCCTTAGTTTATTTTCAACTTTTACCCCTTGTTTATTGACTTGTCTCTTATGTTACCCCCTATCTTAACTGAAATATACCTTAACACCAACACCTAGAAGCTCTTAGAATATTCCTCTTTCATTGAAATCCCTAAATTAACCTTATACTCTGCTGATATTTTACAAATTAATTTCAACTAAAACCCAACCTAAAAATTAACTAAAGCTTATTACTCTTAATATTGAACCATTATTATACACTAATGAAAATTAGTCATTATTGAAGAATTCCACTAAACTAACAATTCAAATCCTAAATTGTAAACGATTATCAATAAAATCATGAATTTACAATTAACAAACTAAAATCAAAACACTGAACGATTATGCACCATTATATGAATCTAACTAAGCAGCTAATAGACATGAATCAAACTAATTTTAACTAATTAACATTAATAACTAAAGAAATAGAAAGAATTAAAAAAAAACTAAAATTAAGAAGGAAGCAGAAATTAACATATCATTAAATGCAAACATGCATTAATCACATGCAAAAACAAATAAAATTAAGTAACAATCAAAAGAAGAAAATGACTCACTAAAAATTAGTGTTGGCACAAGTTCAGTAAAAGTTTTGAAGATTGACACATGAACTCAGGGAAGGACCGGGTCCATCTTGAGAGACACAGTTTGTCATAACCATTGCATAAGGAAGGCATGTGAGGAAGATATACGTTGAAGATCACGCAACAAATATCTTCTGAACTGAATTGAAAAATTGCATTGAGTTCTAAGGAGGACAGTCTCCTTATGATAAGAGAACGCAATCCTAAGCTAGGATAAGGGTTGGAGTTTGTATTGGTCAAGGACTGAAATCGACTAAGGATAAGAATTGGAGTTTCGATCAAACTCTAACTGCTAATCTATTAAATTACCAAGTTGTTCTCTTTGATAGGTAATGCACATACACAGGAGTTAAGCATATTTGAGAGCAAACAGAGCAAGGTTGATTTGCAAGCAATATATGTGAGATATAAGTGTGCACGCCTGAAGCTACATTAACTAAGATAGAAGAACCAGTTTCATCACTGTGTTTATTCTAAGTCTAGTTCAATTGTAGTAGGTTTTCATATTGTACCTTTTAGCTTTTATAGAAGAAATTATATTATGTACTGTGAGTATTCAAGTGATAGTTAACTTGATAGTGCCACAGAAGTTAAGGCTGTGTGCCACGCTGGGATTAGAGTTTAATCCTTAGGTTTACAAATAGTTTTTGTTAATGCTGTTTTGGCTTATTGATTTTAGTGGAAGTTTGGGAAAATCCTACTAAGTAGTAGGTCGTGGTTTTTTCACCTTTTGAGCTAGGTGTTTTCCACATAAAAATCTCCGTGTTCTTTATTTTTGTTTATTTAATTTCTGAAACAGTAGCTAGTAAGATCACCTAGAAGAACTAGGTTCTTCTACATTGAAAAATTGGGTACCACACAAATCACCCCCCTCTTGTGTGGTATTGACGATTAATAACATCAATTGGTATCAGAGCAGGTTATATTTGAAGAGGTTAACACCTTAGGAAAAGATCAACATGAGTGCACCACTTGGGAATTGGGAAGGGCAATCCACTTCCAGGCCTCCTCTTTTCAATGGCTTCTACTGCTCCTGGTGGAAAAACAGAATGAGGGACCATATCATGGGTGAAGACTATGAGCTTTGGGATATAATCACTTATGGTCCTTTAGCCACAACCAAAAAGACTGTTGAAGGATTGGATGTTCCAAAGGCTAGAGCAGATTGTACTGCCGAAGACCTAAAAAAGTTTGAGAAAAATACTAAGCCGAAGAAATGGCTAGTGTGTGGACTTTGTCCTGATGAGTAAAACAGGATTCAAGGCTGCACTACTACCAAGGATAATTAGGAAACTTTACAAGTGTATCATGAAAGAACACCTCAAGTGAAGAGGTCAATAGGAACACCGTTGTATTCTCAATATGAGAATTTTACTATGAAGGATGGAGAAACTATCTAAGAGATGTACACTAGGTTCACTGCACTGACAAATGAACTTGAGTCTTTTGGGAGTACTATCCTGGAAGAAGACAAGGTGGAGAAGATCCTATCTAGAGTTATGCCAATCTCCTGGGAAAGCAAAATCACAGCTATTCAGGAATTCAAAAACATTGCTACTTTAAAATTGGAAGAACTGATTGGAAATCTTACTGCCTATGAATTGAGAAGGCAGACAATGAAGATAGATGCTCCAAAGAAAGAAAGAAGTCTGGCTCTCAGAATATCATAAGGATCAGATCTTGAAGACGATGAAATGACTATGATAACCAGGAATTTCAAGAAGTATCTTATGAGAGGAAATGGTCCTTCAAGAGGAACAATATTCAACAAACCATGGGCTCCTGAGAAGTAGACAAATGATGGTTGCTATAAGTGTGGAAAGACATACCACATGATCAAAAATTGGGTCAATGGGAGATTGAGTGGAAGAAAGAAAGGGAAGACATAAGGAATATGAAGAAGGAACATGTTCAACTAAGAAGGAACAAAGGATCAACTAAGGCTATGGTTGCTACATAGGGAGAAACATCATATGAGAACTCAGAAAATGAAGCTGAAGATGAGCAAGCTCTTATGGCCATTGGAGAATAAGAAGACAAACATGAGGTCCAAGTTAAGGGAAGTAGCCAAAAATGGTACATGGATAGTGGCTGCTCAAATCATATGACTGGTAACAAGGATCAGTTCGTTTCACTTGAGAACCTAAAATGAGGTAATGTCTCCTTTGGAAATGGAAAGAAAGTTAGATCAATGGAGGTTGAATGGTAGGAAAGACAGACTCTCATTCCATTGAAAATGTCTATTTGATAGATGGATTGAAATATAGCCTGATAAGTGTGTCACAACTGTGTGACAGAGGTAATCTTGTGGCTTTAACTTCCACAAAATGTTTGTGATTAGCCTTACTACTGACTAGACTTTTTTGCAGGGAAGGAGATTTAACAATATTTACAGTGTAGATTTGTCAACTCTCTCTGAAAATGAACTCACTTGCCTAAGTGTGTTAATTAATGATACCCTCCTTTGACACAAAAGACTCTGCCATGCCAGTCTAAATCAATTGAACAAATTAGTCTCCAAGGACTTGGTTATAGGGTTACCTAATATCAAGTTCAAGGAAGACAAAGTTTGTGAGGCATGTGCAAGGGGGAAGTAGGTAAGGTCATCCTTCAAACCCAAGAAAATGGTAAGTACGTCCAAGACGTTGGAACTGGTTTATATAGATCTTTGTGGTCAAATGAGAGCCATGAGCAGATGTGGTAAAAGATATCTAATGGTGCTTGTTGATGATTATTTTAGATTCCTGGGTGTTGTTTCTAACCTCTAAAGATGAAGCATTTGAAATGTTCACAGCTTATGTTAGAAAAACCCAGAAACAATTAGGAAATCAACTTGTATCCATTAGGTCTGATCGTGGAACTGAATTTGAAAATGCAAAGTTCACTAAATTTTGTGATGAAAATGAAATAGATCATAATTTCTCTGCCCCTAGGATCCCTTAGCAAAATGGGGTAGTTGAGAGGAAGAACATGACCCTTGAGGATATGGCAAAGACCATGCTTCTTTTCAGTGAACTACCTCATAGCTTCTGGGCAGAGGCTATAAACACTGCTTGTTATATAATAAATAGTTGCATGACTAGATCTTTTGTAGAGGAAACGCCCTATGAGTCACTTACAGGGAGAAAACCAAACATATCCAATCTTAGGGCTTTTGGTTGCAAGTGCTTGTGCACAATAATGGCAAAGACTCCCTAGGTAAGTTTGATCCTAGAAGTGATGATGGAGTATTCTTGGGATATTGTTCACATAGCAGAGCATATAAAGTGGTTAATAAAAGAACTCTATGTGTAGAAGAAAGTGTACATATTGTAATTGATGAATCTAACATTCTTTCTGAGAGACAGGAACATGAAGATAAAGCCATCGGACTGGTGAGACAATTGACTGAAGCCACAACACAAGTCAAAGTGGCATCAAAGGAAGGAACAGGTGATGGAACATGTCCTTCCACCTAGGGAAACTTGACAAGGGGAACCAATCTGAGAGAAACTGAATAAAATTCTCTAAAGGAACCTGTACCTGAACCTGTTGCTCTGCAGTATAACAATGAAGAAGCATCTAGCAGGAACCAACTGGTGGGAAAATCTTACAAGTACCTGAGTTATCATCCCACTGAGAACATCATCAATGATCCAACATATGGAGTCAAAACTGGATCTCAACTGAACAACCTGTGTGCATTTGATGCCTTTCTGTCCCTCATTAAACTTAAAAATTTGAGAGAACCTCTACAGGATGCAGATTGGGTCAATGCTATGCAAGATGAGCTCAATCAATTTGAAAGAAGCCAAGTACGGTATTTGGCTCCAAGACCCAAGGTCAGATCCGTCATTGGGACAAAATGGGTCTTCAGGAACAAATTAGATGAAGAAACAACTACAAAAAACAAGGCATGGGTGGTGGTTCAAGTCTATAGTCAAGAGGAAGGCATTGACTATGATGAGACCTTTGCTCCAGTTTCCAGACTTGAAGCAATTAGACTCCTCATAGCCTTTGCAGCACATATGGAATTCACTCTTCATCAAATGGATGTCAAAAGTGCCTTCGTAAATGGCTATCTCATAGAAGAGGTATTACTGAAACAACCTCCAGGATTTGAAAGCAAAGAATTCCCTGATCATGTATACAAGCTAGATAAAGCTCTCTATGGTCTCAAGCAGGCCCCAAGATCTTGGTATGAAAGATTGTCAATATTCTTTCTAGACCGTGAGTGCAAAAGAGGTAAAATTGACAGCACTTTGTTTCTAAGGGAAAAAGGTAAAGATGTTCTTTTTGTACAAATATATGTTGATGACATAATATTTGGGGCCACTACAGATAGGTTAAGCAAGGACTTTGCTAAACTAATAGGAGGTGAGTTTGAAATGAGCATTATGGGCAAACTAAACTTTTTGTTGGGGCTACAGATGGAATTATGATCCATCAGCAAAAGTACACAAAGGAACTAATCAAGAAACTTAAAATGGAAGAATCCAAAGAAATATATACACCTATAGCAACTGCCACTAAACTAGATGTTGATGAACCTGATTCATCGGTTGAGCAAAAGTTGTATATGGGTATGATTGGTTCACTTTTGTATATTACTGCCAGCAGAACTGACATTGTTTTCACTGTAGGACTTTGTGATCGCTTCTAGGAAAATCCAAAGGAGTCACATTTGACAGGTGTCATAAGAATATTGAGATACTTGAAAGGCACAACTGATCTGTGTCTGTGGTATCCCTAAGGTAGTAATTTTGACTTAATTGGATATGCTGATGCTGACTATGCCGGTTTCCTAGTGGATAGGAAGAGCACTTCAGATATGGCACACTTCCTAGGGTCTTGTCTTGTATAATGGGCTACCAAAAGCAGAATTTAGTGGTTCTCTCTACTACTGAAGCTGAATATGTTGTCTTTACTTTTGAAAAAGAGCGCCGATGTTTCAGACAATTATGAATTTAATTAAAGCATTTTCAAAGTTTATCTTTATATTTCACTCTCATTTATTTTCTCTACCATTTAATTTATTTTACACAGCATTACTATTACTTATCTTGATGATGAACCCACGACTGTATCTTGCAATGAGACAATGTGACAAACAGACATAGATTCAGAAGAGGATGAAATACTAAAAGAGGTTGTTAAAGAGGTCAAAAATTTTGAGAACATACCTATGTCCAATTTAGACGAAACTGAGGTCATTAATCTAGGAGATGCAGAAAATAACAAGGAAACATGAATCAGCGTGCACTTGTCATCGTTAGAAAAGGAAGAATACACCGAATTTCCAAAAGCGTATGGGGACATATTTGCCTGGTCGTATGATGATATGACCAGCCTCAGCACATCCTTTGTGGCTCAAAATTTGCGACAGATCCGACATTCCCGACGGTCAAGCAGAAACTCAGAAAATTCAAGCCGGACATGAGTTTGAAAATCAGAGAAGAAGTCACAAATCAAGTCAAAGACAGGGTTCTCAGAGTAGTGGAGTATCCAACATGGTTAGCCAATGTTGTGTCGGTGACAAAGAAGGATGGGAAGGTTAGAATCTGTGTCGACTACCAGGACCTCAACCGAGACAGTCCAAAAGATGACTTTCCTTTGCCAAATATACGCATACTAATTGACAACTGTGCCAAACATGAGCTGCAGTCGTTCGTCGACTGTTTTGCTGGGTACCATCAGGTATGTATGGATGAAGAGGATGCGAGAAAACGACATTCATCACGCCATGGGGAATGTATTGTTACAGAATGATGCCTTTCGGTCAGAAGAATGCTGGTGCTACTTACATGAGGACCATGACCACAATCTTTCATTATATGATACACAATGAGATCGAGGTATATGTGGATGACATCATCATTAAATCCAGAAAAGTTGCATATCGCATGGAAGATTTTAGAAAATACTTTAACAAATTAAGAAGGTGTAAATTGAAACTCAATCCCGCCAAGTGCGCATTCAGGGTTCCTGCCAAAAAGCTATTGGGTCTCATTATAAGTCGTCGGGGAATAAAGCTGGATCCCTCAAAGGTCAAATCTATCCAAGAGTTTCCATCGCCGAAGAACAAGAAGGATGTGATGAGTTTCCTAGGGAGACCCAATTATTTCAGCCAATTCATCGCTCAGTCCACTGTCATTTGCGAACCCATCATCTAAATTCTATAGAAAGACTCCGCCACTAAATGGACCGATGACTACCTAAGGATTTTGACAGGATCAAGGAATACTTGTCTACACCTCCATTCCTGGTTCCACCTGCGCCCGGGAGACCTTTATTGTTTATCTCGCTGTTTTAGATGATGCATTCGGTTGCGTTTTTGGGCAACATGATGAAACGGGGAGAAAATAGCAAGCTATCTACTACCTCAATAAGAAACTTACCCCGTACGGGGATCGGTATTCCTTACTAGAGCACACCTATTATGCTTTGACTTGGGTAGCTCAGAAATTGAGGCATTATTTATGTGCTTACACTACTTAACTTATATCAAGGATGGATCTACTGAAGTATATTTTCCAAAACCCATGCCCACTAGCAAATTATCCAAGTGGAAAATTTTATTAAGCGAATTCGACATTGTCTATGTCACCTAGTAGGTAGTTAAAGGACAGGCTTTGGCAGATCATCTCGCTGAAAATTCTGTAGGACAGAATACGAACCACTAAAAACGTATTTTCTCGACAAGGAGGTAGCTTTCATAGAAGAAGATATTGCAAAATCCTATGATGGTTGGAGAATGTTTTTCGACGGAGCCGCAAACTTCAAAGGACTGGGTATAGGAGCGGTTTTGGTATCAGAAACTGGTTAGCATTACCCGGTGTTTGCCAAGCTCAGATTCCCTTGTACCAACAACATGGCCGAGTACGAAGCTTGCATCTTAAGGCTCAAGCTGGCCATTGACATGAATGTTCAGGAAATACTAGTGATCGGAGATTCAGACTTACTCATACATCATGTCCGAGAAGAACGGGCAACCAAAAATTCCAAGATACTCCCCTATCTACACCATGTGCAGGAGTTAAGGAAAAGATTCAGAAAGACGGAGTTTCAGCATGTTCCCAGAACACAGAACGAGTTCGCCGATGCTTTAGCCACTCTATCATCCATGATCCAACATTCGGATACAAATTTTATTGATCCCATTCCGGTCAAGATTCACGACCAGCCTGCTTATTATGCTCACATCGAGAAAGAAGCCGATGGGAAACCTTGGTTCCACGATATCAGGGAATACTTGACAATGGGAGGGTACCCGGAGCTTGCCAATGCTACTTAGAAACGAACACTTTGGAGGTTTTCCAATAATTTCTTTCACAGCGGAGGGATCCTGTATAGGAGGACTCCTGATTTGGGACTATTAAGGTATGTCGAGGCAAAAGAAGCAATCAGGGTATTGGAGGAAGTACATGCCGGGACTTGTGGACCACATATGAATAGTTTCATTTTGGCGAAGAAGATACTTTGAGCAGGCTATTTTTGGATGACTATGGAGACGGACTGCATTCAATATGTCCGAAAATGCCACCGATGTCAAGTACATGCAGATATGTAAATGTGCTTCCAAATGAGCTTACTACAACAAGCTCACCATGGCGGTTCGCCGCTTGGGGAATGGACGTCATTGGACCAATTAAGCCAGCCGCGTCGAATGGGCACAGGTTCATCCTAGTAGCAATCTATTACTTTACCAAATAGGTCAAACCAGCATCATACAAGGCAGTCACCAAGAAGGTAGTTGCATATTTCGTCAGAGACCGTATGGTTTGTCGCTTCGGGGTTCCAAAATCAATCATCACTGACAATGGCTCTAACCTCAACAACGACCTAATGAAAGCAATGTGTGAAACATTCAAAATCATACATAAGAACTTTACAGCTTACAGACCTCAGATGAACGAAGCTATGGAAGCAGCTAATTAGAACATCAAGAAGATACTAAGGAAAATGATTGAAAAGCACAAGCATTGGCATGAGAAATTGTTGTTCTCTTTACTGGGTTACCGTACCATGGTCCGCACATCAATCGGGGCCACTTTTTTACATGCTCGGTCATTCCCGCTGAGGTAAAAATTTCATCCTTAAGGGTCATACAAGAAGCTGAACTAGATGATGCAGAATGGATCAAAAGTCGCTACAAGCAGTTAACCCTCATCAACGGAAAGAGAATGAATGCTGTCTCTCACGGTCAATTGTATCATAATAGAATGTCCAGAGCCTTCAACAAGAGACTTCGACCAATGAAGTTTACACCAGGGCAGCTGGTGTTGAAGAAGATATTTCCACATCAAGATGAAGCCAAACGGAAATTCTCTCCCAACTGGCAGGGTCCGTACATGGTTCACCGGGTTCTAACTGGAGGAGCCCTCATTCTCGTAGAAATGGACTGAGAAGTTTGGCCAAAACCAATCAACTCAGATGTTGTGAAAAGATACTACATTTGATCACTATGCTTTTCCTGATGTAATTTGAACTATGCCTTACCTAATTCCCATTTAAGAGGGGATACGTAGGCAGCCCTATGGGTTCGATCACATTTTAAATAAAATTTCATTTTCTCCCGCATTTGGGAGAAAGAAAGGTTGTCGTGTCTTGAACCACGTTGCAGTTGTTGGTTCATAATAAAAAAATATTCTTTTTTACTTATATTTACATTTGCTAAATATTTTGCATAAAATCATTCGGATCAATATCCTTCAGCAACGCTACCCCAAATGGCACAAGGCGTCACCAGCCGAGGGATACGAACTAACCTTCCCCTTTACAGAACTCACAATTGTTCTTTGGATGCAGGAATTCAGGACACAAATGGTCGAGGCATGTGCTTTACATGATCAAAACTCCCGAAACTACTACTTACTTCGCAAAAGTTTACTACCTACATCCAACATTTCCCCAGCAGTCATGATATCGCAATCATCTACCTGCTATCTCCTCCTTTATGTTTTAACATTGCATAGGGCTATTCTATGCCTTCCGAGGTTAAGTTCTACCTCCATCATGCATAAGTCTATTCTCTGTCTTTTGAGACTAAGCTCTGTCTCCATCTTGCATTTTGCATAAGGCTATTCTCTGCCTTCCGAGGGTAAGCTCTACCTCCATCATGCATAAGGCTATTCTCTACCTTTCGAGACTAAGGTTTGTCTCCATCTTGCATTTTGCATAAGTCTATTCTCTGCCTTTCGAGGTTAAGCTCTACCTCCATCCTGCATAAGGCTATTCACTGCCTTTCGAGACTAAGCTCTGTCTCCATCCTGCATTGCATAAGGCTATTCTCTGCCTTCCGAGGTTAAGCTCTACCTCCATCCCGCATAAGGCTATTCGCTGCCTTTCGAGACTAAGATCTGTCTCCAACCTGCATTGCATAAGGCTATTCTCTGCCTTCCAAGGTTAAGCTCTATCTCCATCCTGCATAAGGCTATTCGCTGCCTTTCGAGACTAAGTTTTGTCTCCTTCCGAGGTTAAGCTCTACCTCATTTATTTTGCATTTGGTTGAAAAATTTCCGCCTTACTTCATTTGGCTGAAATATCGCCACCCTGCATTTTAAATTCTTGCTTGGCTGAAATATTGCCACCCTTGTATTCATTCGACTGAAATATTGCCACCTTCTCATGGGTTGAAATATTGCCGACTCATTCAAAGGCGTCATAGTTCGGAGGAATTATCTGCATAGCCCGAGAACACCATTTCATGGCTTGCGAATTTTTGCTCTTATGCTCTTCATAGCCCAGGACGTCAACGTCTGAGGACGCCATACTGATCGTCTGAAGACAACATTCATGGTCCAAGAGGAACTTGTATCACGTTTAAATTATGCATATATACGAACATCTTTCATTTACACAAACACCAGCTGCCTCATGACAGTTTCAGCAGGAGCGACCCCGCTGCGATTTTTTGCAGCCATCCGACCTCTGAACACTTGTCAAAATCTCAAACCCCGTTGCACCCGTCTTTTCCGAACTTCCATCGGCATATGCCGTCAATGGTAAACTACATATGACCTGATTTCTGTAAAACCAGGGATATGTAGGAAGCTCGCAAGCCGGAGCGCTGTCAAAAATCTCTTACCGTCTCCATCTCTGGTCAAAATTGGCCATCTTATCTTTACCCGACAACTCTTTCATCCTCCACGGTTAAAGAGGGGCAGCTGTTGATATCCAATTTTCCCTATATATTTCTTGCACCCAAAATGCTTTCAAAATAGAATATGTATGCATATATAAGCATGCCTAGGAATTTTGGTATTTTTCCTTAATTTTTAATGATTTTTAAAATCAATTTAATGACTATTTTTGACAATATAAAGGCCAAAAATTATTTCCAAATTATTATTTTTAGTGTAGAACGTGTTTCATTCTTATATTTACAACAAAGCATAATTTATGTAATTTCACATTTTTTACAAATTTATTTGCATTTTAAAAGCTAATTGCACAAAATTGCAAGTGTGGCCTATTTTGCAATTTGCTATGTTCTATAGCTATAAAATTGTTTCTAATATTTTTAGATTAATATTTATATGTTATTAAGTAGTTCTATGCTTTCAAATTTTCTTTTTAAACTATTTTAGCTAATAAAATTAATTGGGGAAAAAAGGCTATTTAAATTATAGCGAGATTTTATTTAAAACAAGGCGCAAATTCAATCCCCCAGATCAGCCTAATTTTTAACCAAATTAAACAACCCAATTACAACATTACCCGACCCAGACCCATTTAAACTATCCCGCCCGGATCCCTCTTTCAATCGTGGTCTGTCGTTGATCATTTAAATCAACGGCCCACAACAACCCTTTCCTTTTTTAACCCAAGACCACCCTAACCCTATTCCCATTCTCTCATATATGCCGCCCTTGTATCACCTTCGTCCCCAAATTCTCTTAATCCCTCTCCAAACCCTAGCCCTCTCCGGCCATTTGTCGGCTTATCTCACGGAAAATATGGCTTCCCACGCCTTGTACAACCTATGCTCACCCCCAGTCCCTTCTATGGCCCCTCTATTTAAGGATCAAAACTAGACCTTGAAGGTCTCCGGTTCAAAAGACCTCCGATTCGAGTTTTATGGCAATTTTTGGCCTCCCTCCGACGATCTCTAGCTTTGTGAGTCCATTTCCGACTCAAAGCCAGTCTATTCCAGGCCATTTTCATTTTTCTAGGGTTTCTTCGAAACCCTAAGCTTCGAGGTTTTCTTCATATTTTCTTTAAGATCTGCTCTGGATCCATGAATGCTAAGTATTTTTTCATGTTTTGCCGATTTTGCCTTCCAAAATAGTTTGTCTTCCTAAAACTAGAGTTTCTCCGATTTTTCTTTTTTACCTACTCTACTGTGGTTTCTTTTCTTTGATATGACTTTTGGATTTTTTACTTGTGATTCCATGTAATTTTTTGCCTAGGGTTTCTCAGATTTCCTTTTTTAACTTCTCTACTGGATTTCTTTATTTCTTGCTATGACTTTTGAATGTTTTACTTTACCTAGGTTTTCTAGTAGCTCTCTACTGTATTTTTCTTTCTCTGAGTATTTGTGTTCCCTCTAAGTTAGTTTACCTGAGTATTCTTTCACTTTCTTCTTTACACTGTGAAATGTTAGGAAAGCCTATACCTTGGGGTTTTCGACATTGTGTGTGTTTCTTATCTGATTCTGAGACACTAATGTGTTTGCTTTCTTTCATGCTTCTGAGTTCTTGCTAAGCTTTGCAAGAGCTCTAATCCATTTCATGCCTATCTTGTCTGCTTTCTGAATATGTGACTACTCTATCAATCTTAGCCTTGCCTGCTTGAGTTTGTGCATCTCTTTATAGTCATATTTCCCTTTCAAATAACCATAACTTTTGAGTTTTTTTTTTTACAAACTAATTTGATTCTCTGACCTAAACTTTTTTTCGTACTGTATTCGACTACCTTTTCCCTTGATTCCCTATGTAATTGATGATTCATTTTTTCTTATTTGTTAAACCGCGTGTATTAAAAAAAACCTATATGTATTTACCCTCTATTTTACAACCCATTCTTGATTTTCTTTCCATATTGGGAACTCTATTTATTTACCCTAAGTCCGAATCCCTTAATTAAAAGGAATTATTTCCCTTATAGATTTTTGATTGATACTTATTTATTTTACTGCCTTCTTTACTATTTACTTTCATGCTATAAACCTTCCCCCACCTGTCTTAACTTCAAACACGAATAATTTTCATAAGTTCATAATATACACTCTCTCTTCTTCTCTGCTCTTCTCTGTTACTAAGTGTGCTGCTTGTGTTAGCCGGCTGAAAGCCAAGGCTAACTATATGATCCTACTTATTCTGTTTGTAAATCAATCTGAAACTTGCATCTGGTAGGTTCCATGATTTAAATACCACCTCTAAACTATGTGTCTACTTATACTTTTCGTACATTTGTTTATGCTCTATTTCCTTTCATCATGTAATTGAACTTCAACATGTTACATCCCTACCCCATATTCCCATTTGTTTAGTTCTGTTATGTTTGTTATAAGTATCTTCCTGCTCATCCCTTTTCCCAAACCCCTTTCTATTTAACTATGCTCTATTTTATGCAAATACTTTTATAGGGTCCATTTCCGACTCAAAGCCAGTCCATACCAGGCCTTTCTCATTTTTCTAGGGTTTCGAATTCGAGGTTTTCTTCTTATTTTCTTTAAGATCTGCTCTGGATCCATGAATGCTAAGTGTTTTTTCATGTTTTGCCGATTTTGCCTTCCAAAACAGTTTGTCTTCCTAAAACTAGGGTTTCTCCGATTTTTCTTTTTTAACTACTCTACTTTGGTTTCTTTTCTTTGATATGACTTTTGGATTTTTTACTTGTGATTTCATGTAATTTTTTGCCTAGGGTTTCTCTGATTTCCTTTTTTAACTCCTCTACTGGATTTCTTTGTTTCTTGCTATGACTTTTGAATGTTTTACTTTACCTAGGTTTTCTGGTAGCTCTCTACTGTATTTTTATTTTTGTGAGTATTTTTGTTCCCTCGAAGGTGGTTTACCTGAGTATTCTTTCACTTTCTTCTGTACACTGTGAAATGTTAGGCAACCCTATACCATGGGGTTTTCGACTTTGTGTGTGTTTCTTATCTGATTCTGAGACACTAATGTGTTAGACTTTCTTTCATGCTTCTGAGTTCTTGCTAAGTTTTGCAAGAACTCTAATCCATTTCATGCCTATGTCGTCTGCTTTATGATTATGTGACTACTCTGTCAATCTTCGCCTTGCCTGCTTGAATTTGTGCATCTCTTTATAGTCATATTTTCCTTTCAGATAACCATAACTTTTGGGTTTTCTTTTTTACAAACTAATTTGATTCTCTGACCTAAACATGTTTTCGTACTGTATTTGAATACCTTTACCCTTGATTCCTTATGTAATTGACGATTCATTTTTTCTTATTTGTTAAACCGCGTGTATTATAAAAAAACCTATATATATTTACCCTCTATTTTACAACCCATTCTTGATTTTCTTTCCATATTTGGAACTCTGTTTATTTACCCTAAGTCTGAATCCCTTAATTAAAAGGAATTATTTCCCTAATAGATTTTTGATTGATACTTATTTATTTTCCTGCCTTCTTTACTACTTACTTTCAAGCTATAAACCCTCCCCCACCTCTCTTAAGTTCAAACACGAACAACCTTCATAAGTTCATAATATACACTCTCTCTTCTTCTCTGCTCTTCTCTGTTACTAATTGTGCTGCTTGTGTTAGCCGACTGAAAGCCAAGGCTAACTATATGATCCTACTTATTCTGTTTGTAAATCTATCTGAAACTTGCAACTGGTAGGTTCCATGATTTAAATACCACCTCCAAATTATGTGTTTACTTATGCTTTTTGTACATCTGTTTATGGTCTATTTCCTTACATCATGTAATTGAACTTCAGCATGTTACATCCCTACCCCATATTCCCATGTGTTTAACTCTGTTATGTTTGTTATAAGTATCTTCCTGCACATCCCTTTTCCCAAACCCCTTTCTATTAAACTATGCTCTATTTTATGCAAATGCTTTTATATTTGATCCCTTTCCCCGACCCCTTTTGTATGTGAGTGTTCTTTTGGACTAGAGTGGTACCCTATTGCCACCTCTAGTTTGGAACCAGGTTGTTCTCAGCCTATACTCAAAGCAATCCCACTCCCTTAACCCCCCATTTTTGTGTTGAGCCCGACTCAGGCCTGGTGGTTCCCTAAGCACCATCCAGACCTGAGTCTGACTTTCTCAAGTCTGCTCTCTATGTGTTTGAGCCAGTGGTGTGCCAGTCTTACCCATGGCTGCGTATGACCACCTCTTACTTGGCTTTTTCCTCAAATTTCCTTCACCTTTACACTCATTCTTAGTTTCTCAGAAGTCCTGCCCCCCATTGGTAAGCCATGCCTTGGGATCATTGAGCTCCCTGTGATCTCGGATGCCTTAGGGCTGGTACTTCCACACCGCACTATTCTGTTACTCTAAGCACTCCCGAGAATCCCTGAGATTCCTTGGAACTCTAAAAACACCTTGAGTATGAGAAGGACTTGGAAACTGGAATCTGGAATCTGGATTTTATAAAATGCATGGGATGGACATTAAGGTTGCTTCGAGACTCCCCGGCCTATTGGAGTTCTAATGTATTTTATTTTTCTTTAGTCCTTTCTTTAGAGTTTTCTGTAATAATTGTGTAAAAGACTTGGGGATATTAGTGAAAGGGTGTGGGAAGGCTTTAACATTTCGCACAAGTCAAATGATAGAAACCATGTTCATAGGGTTCTATGCTTAAATCATTTAGAAAGCATGCCTATAGGTTTTGCATATTTTTGTAATCAAACGCATATAGAAATCCTGCCTATAAGACTTGCATATTTTCATAATGAAATGCATATAGAAGTCTTGCCTATAGGACTTGCATATTTTTGTAATCAAATGCATATAGAAATCCTTCCTATAGGACTTGCATACGCAATAAGCAAGCTGTATGGTTAACTGCCCAATTATTCATTTACAACTTTTAAAATCAGAAGCATAGACATCATGCCTATAGGTTCAACTGTCAAACTCGCCTTATTTGCTGAATTAATAAAAGCCAGTCATCTGAGCTTTAATTTTTTTCCCAAGACAACGTTTTTGCAAACTATTAGCTATGCATGCCTGTTAACGTCTCAAGTCTATGTTTTTCTACCTTTCAAAACAAATTCTGCCCAAATAATTTTCATTCTTTGAAACAGTCTTTAAAGTAAAGTTCTGCCCAAAGTGTTTTCTCTTAAAATAATCTACCTGCTCAAATTCTCTGCTTTACCTCTGCATTAATATCATTCTGCCTCAACGTTTATTCAGCTTTCGAAACAATTGTGCAACTCGCCTTATTCAAATCTGCTTGTCTTTCTGAAACTTTTCTGCACATTTTACTTAAACTGTCCACTACTTTTCAAACCTCTTATTTCTTCTACTTCTTAATTTTTAAAGACTCCCCTGCCTTTTTTTAATCCAACAATTCCTGATAACATGCCCCGGGAGCTCGAAGCAGATTTTCTATCCAACTTTATGTGTTTAACTAATCATTCGCGATCAGCTTTAATATTATGACCAAACCAGTATTTCCAAGTCATGCTAGACTAATTGCTGTTATGGTTTAAGGGGTTTATATGAGCCTTTTAATGTCTGATTTGTATACCTTTACGTGTTATTTGTTTTGATTGACGCTTAGTATTTTTACCTTTGAAAAACTCCATATATGTCTTATATTTCTCTCCCCTTCTTAAGATTAGAAGTCCTAATACCTCGGGACTAATAGGTTGGGGCGGGTACTAGCATACAACAAGTAAACGAGACCAAATGCGCTTAATACCTTAACGGGGTGGGAAATGTAGAATATGAAGATGATGACGATGCGATAATATCATAAAGTGACCCCTCTTTGGTAATATGCGCGGGATATTGTATTGAATGATCCATATTATAAGCAAACCTAGGACCTCTTTCTCTTTACTCGCTTTATTTAAACATTTTCCTAAAGTAATGATTTTCAAATTAATTCTCTCTTCTATTTTTATTTAAATTATGTTTTTCCCATTTTCAAAATTCTCAAGTTGTTTGAATATTTATATGCGAACCTTACTTGTTTATTTACCTTGTTTCCCATTATAATTCACAATTATCACGGTCGCGAACCACACTAGTGGATCTTGAGGGGTGCTTAACACCTTCCCCTCGAGATAATTTCAAGCCATTATCCGGACTTTGGTTTTCCTTCAAAAATACTCTCTTCTTCTTAAAAGTGTCCTAATGCACTATAATCATTAGGTTGCGACACTTGAACTTCCAATACCCAAATTCCAAACGGGAATAAGAGTTGTTTTGTCCATCGTGTCGTAAACCCGATTTTGCTTCTTTTTAGTAGTCGAGAAAGGGGGCGTCGACAAAGTCTAGCATGCTTCACAAGAAAGACAGATATTGCAATTTAGTCAAGTAGAGATAATAAGTTACAAACATGTTTTCCCTAAGCTAAAACAAGTGAAATTGTATTTTTAACAGTTAAACATGTGAAGAAACATAGTCTAAATAAGCCAAGTAGGGTGAATTTTAAAAAACTAGCAGAAGTACACGCCCGTAACCTCGCGTACAAGGTATTTAAACAGCAACAAAAATATCCTATGGGGGAGAGGTCCCCCACACAAAGATAGGCAAGCCACTTACTTCGAATCAGTACAAAACCGCTAAGAAACAATGCCATTTCCACGAGTATCCGACTCCGAGTGGCCCAAATCTATTAAAACCAATTACATATTGTAAATA
Source organism: Nicotiana benthamiana (assembly GCA_034376525.1). Lineage (NCBI taxonomy): Eukaryota > Viridiplantae > Streptophyta > Magnoliopsida > Solanales > Solanaceae > Nicotiana > Nicotiana benthamiana. Next base: position 41,362,081 of record CM067340.1, on the reverse strand, counting down.
ACATTGCAAGTAACTAATTACACTGTTAAATTTAAAGCTAATGCGCATAAATAGGTAAAATGACCAAAATGCCCTTAAGGCCAACGTCTCGGAATCAAAAAGTTTTCACATTTTCAGAAACCTCGTACTCTCATGAGTGTAAAAATATATAAATCTCCCAAATCGGAGGTCAAATAATCCTTCAAAACTCAATAGGTTAGCCAAAGAAGTTTTACCCAAATTATCCAATTTTTTATCCTAAATTTAAATTTAAATGATGGATTTAACCAAAAAATAATGGAATATAACCAAAAAGGATCATAGAAACGTTATCCAATAATCTTCTCTTCAAAACTCACTAAAAATCGCCTTCTCCCGAGCTCTCAATTGATTTTCCAACTTTTGAAACTTAACCCTCGATTTTACTATTTCTAAACAGGGATTTCCGCTTTTGCGGTCCCGCTTTTGCTGAAAAATAACCGCTTTTACGATTTCACTTACAGGGTCTGAGTCTGCTCCTGTGGACAAATAACTGCTTTTGCGGTTCAACCTTTGCGGAGATAGGACCGTTTCTGCGACTCCAATTAATCCCCTCAGCTTCCGCTTCTGCGGTCCACCACTCGCAGAAGCGAGTCCGCTTTTGCAAAGCACATCTGCTTCTGCGGTTCCTGGACTTGAGCCCCAAACTCGCAATTGCGGCACCTAAGCCGCTTCTGCGGTCCCCAAGCCACAGAAGCGAAAATACCATAAGGCCGAAGAACTGTAGATGCACACTTCAGGGATTTCATCCGTTGACCATCCGAAATCATCCAGAGGCCCCCATGACCTCAACCAAAAGTACCAATACTACCTAATACCTCTTTCAAACTTGCACCAATCCATAAAACACCTAAAACAATACCGAAACAGCGATCAAATCAAAGATTAATGCCTAAGAACTTCAAGTTCATCCAAAACACGGTTTCGATTCAAAACCTAATCATCACTCGTCCGATTGTCTTGAAAATTTGCACGCACATCTCAAATGACATGAAGGTGCTACGGAAACTTCCAGAATCCCAATCCGTCCTGCAGACCAAAATTTCACTATCGGACCAGAAACATCAAAATTCTAACTTTCGGCATTTCTAGCCTAAATGAGCTACGGGCATCCAAAACACATTCTGAATACGCTCCCAACCCCGAAATCACCTAATGGTGCTAAAGGAACTATCCGATTTTCATTCCGAGGTCGTCTTCCCACTGTTCAGATTTTGGACCATTTTCCAACACTTAAGCTCTCATTTAGGGACTAAGTGTCCCAAAACACTCCGAATTCCATTACCGAATGTATCGGCAAATCAAAAAAGCAGAAATGAGCTTACGGAAAGAAGTTAATGGGGGAACGAGGCATAAAATCCAAAGACGACCAGCCAGGTCGTCACAGTAGCTCCTGCATTTTGAATTTGAAGGGCATTACCTTGTAGCAATATGTCCCTTGGAGGGTAATGAAATTTACTGTTTCTTGGTCCTCTTCGACCATCATGATATGATTGTAGCCGGAATAAGCGTCTAGAAAGCTTAGCAGCTCATGTCCTGCGGTAGCGTCGATCAGTTTATCGATGTTGGGCAGTGGGAATGAATTGTTTGGGCACGTCTCATTTTGATCGGTGAAGTGCACACACATTCTCCTCTTCTCGTTTTTCTTTTTGACCATGAAAACATTGGCGACCTATTGGGTATACTTTGATTCCCTGGTGGATCCGTTGGCTAGTAGTTTGTCTACTTCCTCACTGACTGCTTTGTTGATGGCTGTATTGAATTTCCTCCTCATTTGCCACACGGGCGGGTGTAATAGGTCAACGTTTAGCTTGTGAGTGGCGATATGTCGCGGGATCCCTCACATGTCTGAATGGGAAAAAGCAAACAGGTCTGCATGGTTAGTTAAGAACTCATGATACTTAGTTGGATTAGTGAGGTCGTGCTGATGTAAGCTTTCTTTGTGAGGTCGGCGTCGTCCAGTTGGAGTGGGTTGAGATCTTCGACCATAGCTTTATAGGCCTCTACGATATCAGAATATATAATGGCGTCCTTTGTCGAGTCGACCGTAGTCCCTGACATAGCTGATTGATATGCCTCTACACTAGCCCCCTTAAGTTGTTTGGTGTGGGAACACTATTGAGCTATTTTGTAGCATTCCCTTGCGGTGCGCGGGTCACCTCGGGTAGGGAATTTGATTATTTGGTAAAAGCTTGACGGAACTGCTCGCATAGCGTGTATCCATGGGCATCCTATGATGGCAGTGTATGCCGTTTCCTGGTTCATTACGTTGAAAGTGGTTTCCATCATGACTCGTCCCGCTAAAACGGGTAGGGATATTTCTCTGAAAGTCCGTTCCACTGCATTATTGGAACCAACTAGTGTTGTACATCATGGTATTATCTTGTCCTCAAGTCCAATTTGTATGAGGACCCTCGGGTGGATAATGCAGGCGTCGTTTTCGTCATCGATCATGATTCTTTAACATCTGTATCTATGATATGTAAAGTGATATCTAAAGCATACAAATTGTCGGTATCAGACTTATCGAAGGTGTTACTATCTTCGAAGTCGTCATGCCGTTCGTGGGCGATGGCTCACTTCATTTTGCGCTTGGTGGTGAGTTTGATGTGGATGATTTCCGAGTCGTCACCGCCTCCGATGATCATATTAATCATACATGCTGGGGAGGGCAGCTTTGGCGGTGTCACACTTCCTTTTTCCACTTAAAGGATAATGAGAACGGGATTTATTATTAAAATTTTAGAGTCACCACTTGGGAGATTATTGGTGTTCCAAGTCATCGGTTGAATCCCTAATCGAGGAAAATATGACTCTGTTAACAGTTTGCGAACCAGAAATCCTAGTAAGGAATTCTATTAACCTAGGGGAAGGTGTTAGGCATTCTCGGGCTCCGTGGTTCTAGCACGGCCGCTCAACTATTATGTTTAGCTTATTTATTTGATTTTTTTTCATGAAGAAACTTTGTGCCAATTTTTACTTTTCACCGCTTTTATTTACTATGTATTTTTTAAAATAAAGTTGAACGTCGTTTAAAGCGTGCCTTCGGATTGCATCACATGAAATGCACCCGCAATCCTAAGCACACTCTATTCAACGTTTGTGATTTGATTTGGGTTACATGAAATGCACACCCAAGTTTAGGAATGTAATTTTATTAAAATCGCGCCCAAAGTGACAAACGCGTTATTATCTTTTTGGAAGGCCGTGAAAATTCGCTAAGTGGCCCGTCCAGAACTTCTGAGTATTTGTATTAACTTTTACTAAGGGCCCTGCAATTTTATATTTTATTGGGCGAGGCTCGTCTCATTATTATTATTATTTTAAAAGGGCAAGCCCATAAGAAACTATTATTTTTCTATTTTTCTTTTGTCTCTAAAGGATAAAAAATCACAATTAATTAATATTACAATTCGGGCTTCAAGTTTATGTCGGGGTCCAAACAAAAGGAAGAACCTTTTAATTTGAACCCGCTACCTAACTCAAAACCCAAACCTACATTATTGCTTAAACTTTGAATTGAATTCTTTGAGCTAAGCTTAAATTGTTGGCTCACGGAACTGGGCTTGTAAAAGAATCCCAAATCCCATATTTCTTCATTTGTGTGCAAGCTGGACATCGAGTCCGGGCAGGGGTAATCCAAAACTCCAAATGAAAAACAACTTTTGTAGGGCCTGCATGTGCCCAGTTCACAAAGCCCTCAGTCGAATCCCTACAATTACAAACAGATTTCAATTACAAATTGGGTCGAAACTCACAACCCAAACACACTGGGAAACCAAGGATGTCAAGGACAAACTCGGGGAGCCCAAGTAACAGTTGAATTCAAACCAAAATATGCCAAACACCCAAAACAATGATAACTCCTATAAATTCCCACTACTGGTATTTCAATTATTCTCATTTACGAACAGAAGACAACAATATTACCAACATTTTACCTAAACAACCAATTAACCTTCAATTCAACTTAACTCCCAACTTAAGTAATCTAATGGATATGGCATGCATAGACTAAGGCTGTTACCATCCAAGTTTCATTCTAAAATTCAATTACTGAAGACTAAACAAAGTAAATTCATGTAAGCGTTCGATCTGATTCAACAAGCATTAAACATATGCATTACCTAATTATCAAATGAGGATCAGTACTTGTCATGTGTGAGTCGACTACTGTAAAGCTAACTACTACTAATACTTTAACTAGAACGACAATAGAACAAATACCATCGAATATAAATCCCAACTGTCCATAGTCTAATTAACACCCAAACAACAAAAATTGAAACAAATTTGGGAACAAATTGATTTCAATTATTACAATAGCTTCATTCGCAAACTCATTTCAGCACATTTAGCTCACAGTCATTGAGTATGCTGCTGTATACCTAGAAGTTGCAAAATGAGAAAAGGACGTCAACACAGCAGATGATAAGCACCAGTAGAAGGACAACTTATAAAACTAGCACAAAATCAGGAGTGGCAATAATCAACCAATCAGACCAAACACAGTCGAATAAGCTCAAATAGACTCCAAATGAACTCAAAATGAACCCACTTGTTGCGAGAATATTAATCAAACTAGAGAATCGACCAAACCAACTTGTATGATACCATATACTCTTGAAAAACAAATCAGACTACTTTGATAATTCCAGATTCAACTACAAGTGTCAAATATGAAGAAACTAGATGGAAATCAAAATCAAAGCTGCAATATTCAATGAAACAGTAGGGAGAGTTTTTGGTAGTTCTATAGTTTAAAACACTCCTTCTGAAGGCAAGAAGTATACCCTTTTATAGGCACCAAACGAAACCCATTAGATTTTAAATTTTCTTTTAGTCCCTTAGTTTATTTTCAACTTTTACCCCTTGTTTATTGACTTGTCTCTTATGTTACCCCCTATCTTAACTGAAATATACCTTAACACCAACACCTAGAAGCTCTTAGAATATTCCTCTTTCATTGAAATCCCTAAATTAACCTTATACTCTGCTGATATTTTACAAATTAATTTCAACTAAAACCCAACCTAAAAATTAACTAAAGCTTATTACTCTTAATATTGAACCATTATTATACACTAATGAAAATTAGTCATTATTGAAGAATTCCACTAAACTAACAATTCAAATCCTAAATTGTAAACGATTATCAATAAAATCATGAATTTACAATTAACAAACTAAAATCAAAACACTGAACGATTATGCACCATTATATGAATCTAACTAAGCAGCTAATAGACATGAATCAAACTAATTTTAACTAATTAACATTAATAACTAAAGAAATAGAAAGAATTAAAAAAAAAACTAAAATTAAGAAGGAAGCAGAAATTAACATATCATTAAATGCAAACATGCATTAATCACATGCAAAAACAAATAAAATTAAGTAACAATCAAAAGAAGAAAATGACTCACTAAAAATTAGTGTTGGCACAAGTTCAGTAAAAGTTTTGAAGATTGACACATGAACTCAGGGAAGGACCGGGTCCATCTTGAGAGACACAGTTTGTCATAACCATTGCATAAGGAAGGCATGTGAGGAAGATATACGTTGAAGATCACGCAACAAATATCTTCTGAACTGAATTGAAAAATTGCATTGAGTTCTAAGGAGGACAGTCTCCTTATGATAAGAGAACGCAATCCTAAGCTAGGATAAGGGTTGGAGTTTGTATTGGTCAAGGACTGAAATCGACTAAGGATAAGAATTGGAGTTTCGATCAAACTCTAACGTCTAATCTATTAAATTACCAAGTTGTTCTCTTTGATAGGTAATGCACATACACAGGAGTTAAGCATATTTGAGAGCAAACAGAGCAAGGTTGATTTGCAAGCAATATATGTGAGATATAAGTGTGCACGCCTGAAGCTACATTAACTAAGATAGAAGAACCAGTTTCATCACTGTGTTTATTCTAAGTCTAGTTCAATTGTAGTAGGTTTTCATATTGTACCTTTTAGCTTTTATAGAAGAAATTATATTATGTACTGTGAGTATTCAAGTGATAGTTAACTTGATAGTGCCACAGAAGTTAAGGCTGTGTGCCACGCTGGGATTAGAGTTTAATCCTTAGGTTTACAAATAGTTTTTGTTAATGCTGTTTTGGCTTATTGATTTTAGTGGAAGTTTGGGAAAATCCTACTAAGTAGTAGGTCGTGGTTTTTTCACCTTTTGAGCTAGGTGTTTTCCACATAAAAATCTCCGTGTTCTTTATTTTTGTTTATTTAATTTCTGAAACAGTAGCTAGTAAGATCACCTAGAAGAACTAGGTTCTTCTACATTGAAAAATTGGGTACCACACAAATCACCCCCCTCTTGTGTGGTATTGACGATTAATAACATCAATTGGTATCAGAGCAGGTTATATTTGAAGAGGTTAACACCTTAGGAAAAGATCAACATGAGTGCACCACTTGGGAATTGGGAAGGGCAATCCACTTCCAGGCCTCCTCTTTTCAATGGCTTCTACTGCTCCTGGTGGAAAAACAGAATGAGGGACCATATCATGGGTGAAGACTATGAGCTTTGGGATATAATCACTTATGGTCCTTTAGCCACAACCAAAAAGACTGTTGAAGGATTGGATGTTCCAAAGGCTAGAGCAGATTGTACTGCCGAAGACCTAAAAAAGTTTGAGAAAAATACTAAGCCGAAGAAATGGCTAGTGTGTGGACTTTGTCCTGATGAGTAAAACAGGATTCAAGGCTGCACTACTACCAAGGATAATTAGGAAACTTTACAAGTGTATCATGAAAGAACACCTCAAGTGAAGAGGTCAATAGGAACACCGTTGTATTCTCAATATGAGAATTTTACTATGAAGGATTGAGAAACTATCTAAGAGATGTACACTAGGTTCACTGCACTGACAAATGAACTTGAGTCTTTTGGGAGTACTATCCTGGAAGAAGACAAGGTGGAGAAGATCCTATCTAGAGTTATGCCAATCTCCTGGGAAAGCAAAATCACAGCTATTCAGGAATTCAAAAACATTGCTACTTTAAAATTGGAAGAACTGATTGGAAATCTTACTGCCTATGAATTGAGAAGGCAGACAATGAAGATAGATGCTCCAAAGAAAGAAAGAAGTCTGGCTCTCAGAATATCATAAGGATCAGATCTTGAAGACGATGAAATGACTATGATAACCAGGAATTTCAAGAAGTATCTTATGAGAGGAAATGGTCCTTCAAGAGGAACAATATTCAACAAACCATGGGCTCCTGAGAAGTAGACAAATGATGGTTGCTATAAGTGTGGAAAGACATACCACATGATCAAAAATTGGGTCAATGGGAGATTGAGTGGAAGAAAGAAAGGGAAGACATAAGGAATATGAAGAAGGAACATGTTCAACTAAGAAGGAACAAAGGATCAACTAAGGCTATGGTTGCTACATAGGGAGAAACATCATATGAGAACTCAGAAAATGAAGCTGAAGATGAGCAAGCTCTTATGGCCATTGGAGAATAAGAAGACAAACATGAGGTCCAAGTTAAGGGAAGTAGCCAAAAATGGTACATGGATAGTGGCTGCTCAAATCATATGACTGGTAACAAGGATCAGTTCGTTTCACTTGAGAACCTAAAATGAGGTAATGTCTCCTTTGGAAATGGAAAGAAAGTTAGATCAATGGAGGTTGAATGGTAGGAAAGACAGACTCTCATTCCATTGAAAATGTCTATTTGATAGATGGATTGAAATATAGCCTGATAAGTGTGTCACAACTGTGTGACAGAGGTAATCTTGTGGCTTTAACTTCCACAAAATGTTTGTGATTAGCCTTACTACTGACTAGACTTTTTTGCAGGGAAGGAGATTTAACAATATTTACAGTGTAGATTTGTCAACTCTCTCTGAAAATGAACTCACTTGCCTAAGTGTGTTAATTAATGATACCCTCCTTTGACACAAAAGACTCTGCCATGCCAGTCTAAATCAATTGAACAAATTAGTCTCCAAGGACTTGGTTATAGGGTTACCTAATATCAAGTTCAAGGAAGACAAAGTTTGTGAGGCATGTGCAAGGGGGAAGTAGGTAAGGTCATCCTTCAAACCCAAGAAAATGGTAAGTACGTCCAAGACGTTGGAACTGGTTTATATAGATCTTTGTGGTCAAATGAGAGCCATGAGCAGATGTGGTAAAAGATATCTAATGGTGCTTGTTGATGATTATTTTAGATTCCTGGGTGTTGTTTCTAACCTCTAAAGATGAAGCATTTGAAATGTTCACAGCTTATGTTAGAAAAACCCAGAAACAATTAGAAAATCAACTTGTATCCATTAGGTCTGATCGTGGAACTGAATTTGAAAATGCAAAGTTCACTAAATTTTGTGATGAAAATGAAATAGATCATAATTTCTCTGCCCCTAGGATCCCTTAGCAAAATGGGGTAGTTGAGAGGAAGAACATGACCCTTGAGGATATGGCAAAGACCATGCTTCTTTTCAGTGAACTACCTCATAGCTTCTGGGCAGAGGCTATAAACACTGCTTGTTATATAATAAATAGTTGCATGACTAGATCTTTTGTAGAGGAAACGCCCTATGAGTCACTTACAGGGAGAAAACCAAACATATCCAATCTTAGGGCTTTTGGTTGCAAGTGCTTGTGCACAATAATGGCAAAGACTCCCTAGGTAAGTTTGATCCTAGAAGTGATGATGGAGTATTCTTGGGATATTGTTCACATAGCAGAGCATATAAAGTGGTTAATAAAAGAACTCTATGTGTAGAAGAAAGTGTACATATTGTAATTGATGAATCTAACATTCTTTCTGAGAGACAGGAACATGAAGATAAAGCCATCGGACTGGTGAGACAATTGACTGAAGCCACAACACAAGTCAAAGTGGCATCAAAGGAAGGAACAGGTGATGGAACATGTCCTTCCACCTAGGGAAACTTGACAAGGGGAACCAATCTGAGAGAAACTGAATAAAATTCTCTAAAGGAACCTGTACCTGAACCTGTTGCTCTGCAGTATAACAATGAAGAAGCATCTAGCAGGAACCAACTGGTGGGAAAATCTTACAAGTACCTGAGTTATCATCCCACTGAGAACATCATCAATGATCCAACATATGGAGTCAAAACTGGATCTCAACTGAACAACCTGTGTGCATTTGATGCCTTTCTGTCCCTCATTAAACTTAAAAATTTGAGAGAACCTCTACAGGATGCAGATTGGGTCAATGCTATGCAAGATGAGCTCAATCAATTTGAAAGAAGCCAAGTACGGTATTTGGCTCCAAGACCCAAGGTCAGATCCGTCATTGGGACAAAATGGGTCTTCAGGAACAAATTAGATGAAGAAACAACTACAAAAAACAAGGCATGGGTGGTGGTTCAAGTCTATAGTCAAGAGGAAGGCATTGACTATGATGAGACCTTTGCTCCAGTTTCCAGACTTGAAGCAATTAGACTCCTCATAGCCTTTGCAGCACATATGGAATTCACTCTTCATCAAATGGATGTCAAAAGTGCCTTCGTAAATGGCTATCTCATAGAAGAGGTATTACTGAAACAACCTCCAGGATTTGAAAGCAAAGAATTCCCTGATCATGTATACAAGCTAGATAAAGCTCTCTATGGTCTCAAGCAGGCCCCAAGATCTTGGTATGAAAGATTGTCAATATTCTTTCTAGACCGTGAGTGCAAAAGAGGTAAAATTGACAGCACTTTGTTTCTAAGGGAAAAAGGTAAAGATGTTCTTTTTGTACAAATATATGTTGATGACATAATATTTGGGGCCACTACAGATAGGTTAAGCAAGGACTTTGCTAAACTAATAGGAGGTGAGTTTGAAATGAGCATTATGGGCAAACTAAACTTTTTGTTGGGGCTACAGATGGAATTATGATCCATCAGCAAAAGTACACAAAGGAACTAATCAAGAAACTTAAAATGGAAGAATCCAAAGAAATATATACACCTATAGCAACTGCCACTAAACTAGATGTTGATGAACCTGATTCATCGGTTGAGCAAAAGTTGTATATGGGTATGATTGGTTCACTTTTGTATATTACTGCCAGCAGAACTGACATTGTTTTCACTGTAGGACTTTGTGATCGCTTCTAGGAAAATCCAAAGGAGTCACATTTGACAGGTGTCATAAGAATATTGAGATACTTGAAAGGCACAACTGATCTGTGTCTGTGGTATCCCTAAGGTAGTAATTTTGACTTAATTGGATATGCTGATGCTGACTATGCCGGTTTCCTAGTGGATAGGAAGAGCACTTCAGATATGGCACACTTCCTAGGGTCTTGTCTTGTATAATGGGCTACCAAAAGCAGAATTTAGTGGTTCTCTCTACTACTGAAGCTGAATATGTTGATGTTGCTTCATGTTGTGCTCAATTAATGCGGATTAACCAATAATTGGTAGACTTTGGAATTGAAGTGGCGTGCATACTAATATTTTGTGATAACACTAGTGCAATTACTATGACAAAGAACCCTGTTCATCACAAAAGGACTAAGCACATAGATGTTAGACACCACTTTTTAAGAGACAACTATGAGAAAGGGCTAATCTACATAGAATTCTTTACTAAGGCACTGGATAGAGAAAACTTTGAAAGGAACAGGTTGGAATTAGGAATGATTAAGATCACCTAAAAGGTCTAGTTTAGAATGCACAATGAAAAACAATACGAGAAAATGACTTTTCTTTGTTAGGAGTTCTTCATTCATGTGAATATTAGACTAATTCCTACTCAGTGTCATACTGTAAATAGTATACTCTTGTGACATGTGTTTATACGATTTACTAATCTCTTACAAATTTTCTATTCTGACATTTGAGGCATAATCAAGAGAAGTTTCACTTGAAGAACTTGGTTCATCAATATATGCTCATGAGAAAGTTCAGGTATGTTTCTATACTTAGCACAATTAGAAAAATTTAATTATCAATCATGAGCAAGAGTCCTAGATATACCAAACGTCCTAGAAAATCTATCTGTTGGGCAAATTGAACCAGTTTCATTGAAACTAGAAGTCTAAATATAACAGAACCCTCACCTAAATATTAGCGATCCTAATTAATCACTTAGGAGACCGGAACTCTAAATTGATTAGATTTCTACAAGACCTTTGGAAAAACTGTCGTTTCTGAGTAATTATCACCCCTCTTAAAAAGCCCCCAAATCACCCATAATCGTCAATTCTTCAATAAAACCCTAATCATCCACTCTCATCTCCAAAAATTCTCCAAAACTCACTTAAGGCTTCCAGAAATTCTCCACTGTGCAAAATCCCCAAGACAATCCTGGAACTCCACCACCCGATTCACCCAACATCACCTTATCTTCCACACCACCTATTGAAACCCCAAAACCAAGATTCGGTCACCAGAAAATGCTTGCAAGAAAATTTGTAGCTACTGGTTCCCTGAGGAAGACTTTGAATGAAAAATTACAGTACAGTCAAAAGAAAGAAGTCTTAGCAAAAGAGACCAACTCTAGTTGTGAATCTGATAACTACATCTCTGCCAGTGAAGGAGATGAACCTGGGTCTTCTGAAAATGCCAAATCTCAAGAAACCCAAGGAGAGGTAAACGCATGTTTTGTATTTTCTGATGTATTTCAGAGGGAGGAAAATATGTTCGTTCTGATAGGGGCTGCTAAAAGATGTTGTCGGGGCAGATTCTGGGAAAATGAGAAAGATAAATAAGAAGGAGGTTTTAGCTATATGTGTGAGTGGGGAAGAGGAAGTCTCGAAGTCAGGGGGAAGTGGATCATGAGAAGCTGCTGAGGGTTAATCTGAGCAAACAACAAGAAGAACTTGGTTTATCTGGGGAGGAGAGCTAGTTTGATTTACTGAAGAATTTGGAATCAAGTTATGACCCAAAGAAACGCAAGGCTTCCTCACAAAGGACCCCTACTGCCAAGAAAAGCAAACCTTCATCACCCAAGTTTGCTCTTAGGGTTAGAGCCACTAGAAGTAGGATTAGGGAGAGTGAAGCAGAGTTGAAGAAAGCTCAAGAAGAGAGTACGAAAAAGAGGAAGGAAAAGGGGAAAGTGAAATTGGGTGACAGTTCTGAGGCTGTGGTTGAAGAGGAGGAAGAAGAGGTGGAACATGTCCATCAAGAAAAAGGTACTACTGTGGATGTTCCCAATGCCAAATCAAAGGGAACCGGGTCTTTTGCCAAGAAGCCTTCTAAATCTGTACCTGATGAAGCCTCTCTAGACAAGAGAACTATGTCAGATAAAAAGGGTAAACAAGTGAAGATTACTGAAGAAGAGGATGATGAGTAGAGTGAAGAAGAAGAAGAAGATGATGATGATGAGTTACAAGAACATGAGAGGTATTCCATGTTTGGCAAGAGGAAAATCTTGAAAGGAAGACTACTCAAAGACCTGGAGGAGCCAGGCATGATGAGACATGTGACTACACTAGAAGCATAGGTGTGGAAGGACATGGTTCTTCAGATAAATGGTAAATTTTCCAAGAAAGAACTTGTTGAATTCATGGAAAATGGGACAGCGAAAAATGGACTGGTGACTAGCACGGTGAAAGGAGTAAAACTGAAGTTCAATGCTGCCAAGCTGTGCAAGATTCTGGACATCCCTAGTGAGGGATATGATGGCTATACAAGGCAGAGATGGCCTTGTCTAGATGGACTGCCTACCGATCTTCAGATTACTAGGAATTTTTGTGACACCAAATCAGAAGAGGAGGTACCTGAGGCCAGGGCATATTTGAAAAATGAAATGAGGCTAGAGCATAAAGTGCTCTTCGAGTTTGTCAACAAGTGCCTTCTGCCCAGACATGAGAGTAGGCATACAAAAAATTACATAGATGTAGTTCTTATGCAATGCCTGAATGAAGGGAAGCAGATCAACTGTCATGCCTCTTCATTGTGAAGCTTCTTGAAAGGGTGCTCAATGGCTCATGCCATTCCCTATGGATTTATCTTGACAACTGTGCTTGAAAGACTAAATTTTCCCTTGAAGAAGTGGGAAATGGCTTCCAGCAAAGAGAACTTTGGCATCAACACCCTTCAAGCTTGTGATTATCTGCTCAGTACATGCCCAGTTGAACCTGGTTCATCTGTAAAGACTCCTGTGAATAATAAGGTTAAAGCCTTGGTTAAAGAGGTTGGGAGAAGGGATGCTGAGATAGCAAGGCTTCATGCCAGAATTACTGAATTGGAGGGAGAAAGGAAGGGGTTGAGAGCTGAACTTGAGAAGGAGAAGGAGAAAAATGAAGGAATGCTCCAACAAATGCTAAATCGGCTACCAACCCAACCCTCCAGCTCTTCTAAGACTTAGGTGTCCTATCCTAGTGTGAACCAGTCTAGAACCCCCCTCAGTGACACAAATTAGGACTCTTATCTGTTTGTTACCTTTTTGCGTTTGGTTGGTAATTTTGTTTTTCTTTTTGTGGATTGCAATGTAGAAACACCACTAATCAATGAATGAAGCTTCCTTGCTTTTTATTAATTCTGTTCTTAATAGTTATTTTTGATGAATTGATTTTTGATTAACTAAAGCATGTGTTCACTTGTAGTTGCCCCAGTGGCTATGAGTATTAATTAACTTTCTGGGATTCACATTATTTATGGAACTTTTCGATGATGCCAAAATGGGGAAGATATTGTGCTTAAGTTCTTTATTTGAACAAATGATGTTTATGACCTAATTTGAATCTGGCCCTTGGTGATAAGTCAAAATTTGTTTAAGTGTTGATATTTTAGCTAAGTTCCACAGGTTCTCCGATCACTAAAAGCACAGAGTTTGTCATCATAAAAAATGGGGAATTTGTTGGCCCAAGTTCAGTTGAAGTTTTGAAGATTGACAAATGAACTCAGGGGAGGACCTGGTCCATCTTGAGAGGCACAGTTTGTCATAACCATTGCACATGGAAGGCACGTGAGGAAGATATGTATTGAAGATCACGCAAAAAATATCTTCTGAACTGAATCGAAAAGATTGCATTGAGTTCTAAGGAGGACAGTCTTCTTATGATAAGAGAACACAATCCTAAGCTAGGATAAGGGTTGGATTTTGTATTGGTTAAGGACTCAAATCGACTAAGGATAAGCATTGGAATCTCGATCAAACTCTAACTGCTAATCTATTAAATAACCAAGTTTTTCTCTTTTACAGGTAATGCACATATGCAGAAGTTAAGCATATTTGAGAGAAAAAAGAGAAAGTCTGACTTGCAAGCAATATATGTGAGATACAAGTGTACACGCCTGAAGCTACATGAACTAAGTTAGAAGAACCAGTTCCATCATTGTGTTTATTCTAAGTCTAGTTCAATTGTAGTAGGTTTTCATATTGTACCTCTCAGCTTTTATAGAAGCAATTGTATTAGGTAGTGTGAGTATGCAAGTTATAGTTAACTTGATAGTATCGCGGCAGTTGAGGCAGTGTGCCATACTGGGGTTAGAGTTTAATCCTTAGGTTTACAAAGAGTTTTTGTAAATGCTGTTTTTGCTCATTGATTTAGTGGAAGTTTGGGAAAATCCTACCGAGTAGTAGGTCGTGGTTTTTTCACCTTTTGAGCCAAGTGTTTTGCACAAAAGTTCCTCTGTGTTCTTTATTTTTATTTATTTAATTCCGCAAACAGTATCTTGTAAGAACACCTAGAAGAACCAGGTTCTTCTAAATAGGAAAATTGGGTACAACACAAATCACCCCCCTCTTGTGTTGTATTGACGATTAATAACATCAATCCGACCAATTCTCACCATCCCAATCCGATCCCATCTGGCGAGAATTAGATGATAACAACAGTAGAATCCTTACTAAGGAAGCACGGGAACCTCGTAGTACCAATTTGAAGCATCTCAGAGCACTTAGGGGTTTGGCCGGAAAGTTAAAAATTGACATTCGAACATTTATGGCCACGTTCGAGGGACGAGGTTAGGGGGTTGGGTAGAGGAGGCTCAGGCGACCCTATGGTGTTAATTTGGAGTAACTGGCGCCGTGGCCGGAAAACTTCTAAATCGATATTTAAAGGGTTCAACGTTGATTCGAGGGAAAGAAAGGGCAGGGTTGGAAAGAGGGGAACAAGGGAAATTGGTTGTGTAATTTTTGTGTTGGTTGGAGACGGTAGCGTTCACCGGAGGCGGCTCCGCGCGTGGTGTTACAAGAGAGTACGAGGAAGATAGAAAATGTCTTTAGGGTTGACATAATTTCGGATAGTTATATTAAACCTTAAGATTCATTGTGGGCCGTTAGATCAAGGAAAATCATGGATAAGATGAGTTGACGCCCAAACAGCGTCGTTTGGACCTATTTCGGAGCCGGACCGGGTCTGAGAGGATTAGGCCAGAGAAACGGCTAATTTCAATTGTTTTGGGCTAACTGAAGCCCTAACGAACAACCTTTCTTTTTATTTGAGTTTTTGGTTTTTCTCTTTTATTTCTTTATATAAATTTCTTTTATGTTACTTATTTCCTTTTGGATTTTTTTTGATTTTATAAAGGTGCAAAACTTAAAATAAAGTCCTAATACATTTCAAAGCTAAACTAATTAACTGCTAAAATTATTATAAAAACTGTTTCACGCTAAATTCATAATTAAAATAATTGAAATGCAAAAGTAAACTATTTTGATTATTTTTTTCATATTTTGTTCTAAACAAAATTATCTCATAATTAATACTAAAATATGAAAATAAATCCTAATGCACAATATATTTTGTCTTTTTTATATGAATTAAAATGCACAAATAAAATGCAACAATTACCAGAAAATATCACAAAATTCACAAAAATTGTAAAATAATAAAGAAATTGTTTTGTTTGAATTTTGGGAATTATTTGCCTAGGGAAAAAATCACGTGCTCACAGACGGCCCATGAGGTTGCACACGTCCGCGTGCAAAGTTTGTTTTGCCTTTGTCACTGACTAGCTCCCTCAGGTACCCCTGATTTAGCATTCTGACCACTTCTTGCCGTAGGCCTATGCAAACCTCGATTTTGTGCCCTCGTTTCTGATGGAACTCACATAGGATGTTTGATTTCCTCGTGGTGGGGTCTGATTTCATCTTCGTCGGCCACTGTACCTTCCTGCCCAGCTTCTCTAGTGCATACACTATCTCTAAAGGAGAAACGCAAAAGTTATACCTCTTTCATTTAGGAGTGGATAGACATGTCATTGTAGTGCATCCGTATGTATCGGTGGCGGGGGGTAAGAGGATCTGACGTAAGGCTGGTGCCTTTCTTTGTTGAGACGCGGAATTTGTTCCCGCTGTTCCTCGATACGTCGATCCCTTCTAATTTCTGGGGTATTGTCGTCAACCGCAGGGTCGGCACGTTGAGGCCGTCTTCATTTTCTCTTACCTCGGCATAATAGGCGTTATGGATTTCTTCCCATGTGGTAGAAGGGTACTTCATGATACGGCTTAATAGCTGCTTGGTCGCCCTTGAACCATCTCTTCTTAGTTCGTTCTGGAAAGAGGCCAGCGTCATGCCTTCCGATAAGTTGGGTAGGCTTATCCTTACCCTGTTAAATTTGGCTAGGAAGTCCCTGAGTCCTTCTCCTGCGGTTTGACAGACATCGAAGATATCAATAACCCTTGCTTCTGCTTTCTTTGCTCTTGAATGGGCGGTGATGAACTTGTCCGCCATTTCCTCGAACATAGAAATGATCTTAGCCAGTAGCTGGGAGTACCAAGTTAGGGCTCCTTCTTTTAGTGTTTCAATGAACGTTTTCAGCAATACTGAGGTTACCTGTTCCTTTGACAGGTCGTTTCCCTTTACATCCGTGACATCAGATGATCTTCGGGATCTGTGGTTCCATCTTATACTCCTAGGTAGGGCGGCATTTTAAAGGTCATCGGAATGGAGTATGGGGCAGCCTCCTCAGTGTAAGGTTTTTAAAAAAATCTTCCCACGTCGAGCTTTGGCAACAACTTGGGGGCACCAGGGATTTTGTCTACCCTCTCCTGGTGTTCCTTCATCTCGTCGCGAAGTGACCAGTTTTCGTTTTCCATCTGCTCCATCTTCTTAAGAATGGCTGTGAGTGTGCCATCATTGGCCTGTACCTCGCCTGGCATATTATTCGCTTGTGCCATTTCAGGTTCAATCATGGAGGCGGTAAGATCTACTGTTGGTGCACATCCGGTGTTACCTTGAGGTGACTTTTCGATCAAGCCACTTAGGGTACCTGTTAGCCACTCTTCCAGTAGCTTTTTGACCTCCGAGGGTACTTCTTTGGTCGCAGATGTAGAAGCACCATTTTTTCTCAAGATTGTCAGATCTCCAGGTGGGGGAGGTGGGATCTCCCCAATCGTTGTGGTGCTAGGGGTTGTACTCGAAACACCCTCTTCTCCGGATTCGTTTACAGGATCAATGATGTTGGTTGCAACATCTGCTATCGCTTTCATTCTTGCATTGTCTTCATCCATTTTCGTTCGTGTGGTGTAGAGAATAGTTATTGGTTGTTCTCTAGGTGCAACTTATGATTTTGATTCTCGAAATCCCCACAGACGGCGCCAAATTATTTAGCTCAAAAGTTATCGATTTCCTTTGTAAGATTTATAAAACAATAAAAGATAATAAGGGTAAATCGTAATCAAATATAATATGACCTAGAGATTAGATAGAGGATGTTATAGTTCTCGATCTATAAGATATAGAAAATAATCTTAGCTTAAGATAGAAGCAATAGTTGGAGACAGAGAAAGAGATAGAGATAGAGAGAGAAATTATATTATCTGAGAATAATAATGATGATTGTTACAATGTGAAGGTCTCCTTTATATAGTAGGAGACGTTCCTCGAAATAAGAAAAAAGTACAAAAATTGGTGGCTTCCACTAAGTGAAGAAGTTAAGCTCTAAACAACGTCACTTTCACCCTCACATCCAGGCCGTGACCTTACTTTGGTCGACGTCTGTTTATTGGGCGTTCCCGTTAATCATGAGAACGTTGAGGGCCAAATTTGACCACATACAATATATATATATATATATATATATATATATATATATATATATATAGTTTCAACATGTGTGCTTAGGATCATTTTAACAAAGCTTGAGGGCATTTAGGTTATTTAATATGATCTCTGTACATGGCTTTTTTCTACCTATACAAATACTTCATGTAGCTTTTAGGTTATTCCAGACGTGGGGCTTTATCCAATTTTCTTACCTAACAATTTACAAAGTTTTTCAGCTTTTTTTTTGTCTTCCTCATCTTTTCCCGTGGCGCAAACAATTAATATATATTTTATATATAAATAAGTATCTACCAATTAGCATGAAATATTCTCTACTCGAATTCATACTTACAAACACTAATTTATCTGCATATCATGCAGAGTTAAATAATGGTGTGCAGCCCCCCTAGTGATGCATATATGTGTCAGATCGATTTCTTTCATCAAATACAGATTCTAGAGGAGGTAGTCTCATTAGTTTATGAAATGTTATACATCTGTTTTATACTTTCTACTTAACGAAAAAAGGGGAAAATGACTACTGAAAACTGGTAAGCCCCATTATGCAAATTTGCTTTTCATTGCATGAATTGGATGCATAGGCAAGAATATCTTATTAGAATAGGCACTCTACATTATACATTTTGGGATACGATTATTTTCTAGACTTTGTATGAGCTATGTAAAGCTGTTCAAAGTCTGCAAAATAATATTATGCCCTATAAAATTATATTTTTCATTGATCACACATAGCTTTACCCCTGACCGGGCTGCCCTTTGTTGAGAGCGAAATAAGAAAGAAAAAACAGGATATACAATTTGAAGAATTTAACATCAAACGATATCACAGTCTCAAGGGTCAAACTAGGACAAGCAAAAAGAAGAGAACAGTAAAACAAATGCAGTAGCAAAGAGCACATACACAAAAAGGGGGACATAGGTGGGGCAAAGATATTGAATGTAAAGGGAAGAGAAGCAGAGAGAGTGTTGTTGAATCCTTAAATGATAATAGAAGTAAAGAGAAAGGTAGTGTAGTAGTGACTAGTGAGTGTTGCTTATATAGTGAATTTTACCAACAACTTTAGACAAACATGTGACACATTTAATTATACCTTCTTCTTTCCCTCTCAAATGATCTATTTTCACCTTAAATGCTTTGCCTCGTGACCTTATGTCCTCTACTTCTCTTTCATTTGTTATGTTCAGACAACTCCTGGTCCATCTCACGTTTTCACGCCCAACAATTCGAGGCGAATTCAAGATCTAAAGTCATTGGATTTAGAATGGATATAATCTTATATATGTGTATAGTTTAATTTTTAATATATGTATACATAATTCGAGGTGAAAGTAATGAGTTTAGTTGAACATATAGGATGAGTCCTATATCTGCCTCCATCACCATCCGAACAATGAACAGTCATATCAGAGGTGGAACCACAATATCGGTTACGATTCATGTATTTGTCTTGAATTTTTTACTAAATATGTATAAATTATTAATTTAGAATTTAGTAACATTAAAAGATTAGGATTTCAAACCCATAAGCTTAAAATCCTAGCTTCGCCTCCAAGTCATATAATAGTTAAAAGGAGACACAGTCCATATACTTGATGTTGATTAAAACTGGAGAGATTTGATTTTGTAGTTCTTTACAAATATATTTTAGTTATATGAATTTTTTCACTAGAGATCAGTAAAATACATCTTTATAGGATCATTTTCTTCTACTTAAGTTGTAAGTAAATATAGGAGATCCTTCCCTCTTAAAATTGGTCTATGTTTTCATTCAAATGAAGTATGCTAGTTTAAAATGCACTATATAACAAAAAATTGTCAATTCAAAACTCCAAATTTACAATAAAACATAGATTTTTGAGGTCCATTAGCCCAATGGGCCTTTTCTTTTCTTGAGGTCCATATAAGCCTTACCACTTGTGTGACAGGTACGTGTTGGCTCTGATTAAAGCTTTCCCCTTTTTAACTTTTCCCTTCCCATTAATAACTTCTAAATTTTTTATTCAGCATATTTTAGATGTAAAATATCACATACACACATTTTTTTTTAATGGTGATAGGCACACATTTTTGCTACGTCAGTTATGCTGCTGCCGTATGAGCTTGGTCAATGGTCAAAAAAAGTTTATTAATACTCATTCTAATGAGTTAAGGTGTTAAAATAAGACGCTCCTAACTTTATAAACCAAAATGACTGTGATGAGTGGCCAATCGGTGATGGATCTGTGATGAAAGAAGATGGAGTTGTTTGATTTTATTTCACTTATTTGTAATAGTTAGTGAATAAACTAACAGTCATTAGTATCAGCTCGTATTAGTTAGTTTATGAAATAATGTTAGTATTAGTTCTTTAGAATGTTTCAATATGCTCAGATTTCAATAATATTTTTATTTTCCAGTAGCGGTAATCGACTAACCTAACAGTTAGTCGATTTTCTAATCTTTCGCATTAAAACTGCAAAACAATTGATTGTCAATGCTCAACAATCGATTGTCAATGTTCAACAATCGATTGTCTATGTTTAACAATCGATTGTCTTAAGACAGTGTGATCTGGAATTTTTCAAAATAGCCAACAATCGATTGTCTATATTTAACAATCGAGTGTCTTAAGACAGTGTGCTCTGGAATTTTTCAAAATAGCCAACAATCGATTGTCTATATTTAACAATCGATTGTCTTAAGACAGTGTGCTCTGGAATTTTTCAAAATAGTCAACAATCGATTGTCTATATTTAACAATCGATTGTCTTAAGACAGTGTGATCTGAAGTTTTTCAAAATAGCAAATAATCGATTGTGTGTGTTTAACAATCGATTGTCAATGTTCAACAATCGATTGTGTGTGTTTAACAATCGATTATTTTAAGAAAATGCTTAAACTGAAATTTTCAAACTGCAAAGTAATCGATTATGGAAAACATATAATCGACTATCTGATTTAGTTAGTCGAATAACCTCAGCAGATTTCGAAAATATTGTTTAAGTATGAAACAAACGGATTGAATTTGTTTATTCTCATGTTCGTATATTTTCTTTTGTATGGAAAACTATGGGAATTAAATTGATTGAAGGCTCCTGAAGAGCAACTATAACCCTGCCTAAAGGAACGATATTTTAGAGAATGCAATATTCTCCTCCAAGTCTAAGAAGAACTTGTTGAGTTTTAATGATATCAGTCAAAATGTTCTCCTCCAAGTCTAAAAGGAACTTGTAGAGTTTTAAAGATATCATTCAAAATGGATATCAGATTGAGACAATACATGAGTATAATCTTTAAAACCTCATTTACTCATGAAAACGAGGCTGCCCACTTCGATTTGGGGTCACGCCATTTTACATGCAACAATGCTAGTTCGTCGGTTGCCCACTTCAGCTTAGGGTCACGCCATTTTGCATACAGCAATGCTAGTTCATCTCTGACTGACGAATTGACACAAATATTCCCCGTTGCAATTGGTTTTGGGTCATGAACCTAATATATCCCATTTAAGAATCTTTGGATGCGCAGTATATGTGCCTATAGCACCGCCATCCCGCACCAAAATGGGTCCGTAAAGAAGGTTAGGAATATATGTTGAGTTTGAATCGTCCTCCATTATTCACTACCTCGAAACATTGACAGGGGATTTGTACACTGCACGATTTGCAGACTGTCAATTTGATGAAACACTTTTCCCAAAATTAGGGGGAGAAGTTGGTGAAACCAAACGGGAAATTTTGTGGAAAAATGCATCATTATCTCATCTTGATCCACATACCTCTATTTGTGAAAAAGAGGTGCAAAATATTATCCATTTGCAAAGAATAGCAAATCGAATGCCAGACGCATTTACAGATTTGAAAAGGATAACGAAATCCCACATCCCCGCGGAAAATGTCCCAATCCGTATTGATGTCCCTGTTGGACAATCATCTAGTATCATATCCAATGAGTCAAATGCATGCCTAAAGTGTGGCAGACCATTAGGTTCCAAGATCGAAATCCTAGAAAGAGGAAAGCAAATGATCAAAATGACACTATGAAAGAATCTCATGAGGAAATTCATGATTTAACAAATTCTGAGATTCATGAAGAATCCATTGAGCCCGAGGCTCTGGAAAATACGGAACTATCCATAAATCCAATCAATATTGAGGAAAATATTAATCGAGTGGATATAGTGGTGGATAATGTCTTTGCTTATAATGTCGCATCTAGCATTATGCAAGAATGTGAGGATCTCGAACCTCAATCTGTTGAAGAATGTCGAAAAAGACATGAGTGGCCAAAGTGGCAAGAAGCAATTCAATCAGAATTGAATTCGCTGGCAAAATGTGAAGTTTTTGGCCCTATAGTTGAAACACCTAATGGTGTCAAGCCTGTTGGCTATATATATGGCATGAATGATCGTTGGTCACGTACCTATTGTACGCCAAAGTATTTTGGAAATATGACTATTAAAGGACAACGATAATGCAAGAAACAAATCTTGCATATAAGTTTGACATGACCATAATGGTATAACTTTCTCTTTAAGAAAGATATTCACCACATGGATGTTGATGAATCTGTGGTAGTACAAAATTAATTGAGAGCTCTAGAAGAGCCAATTATTACTATGTTGGAGAAACACAATTGAGTATTGTGCTGTAGTAAGTCTCAAAGAAACTTATTCAGTTTCCAAAGTACACGCGAAAGCGATTGATTATATTGAGACTATAAATAAAGGAAGGATTTGATATCTCCAATTACTACAACTTGTAGCGGGGTAATTTGTATATGAAAAGCTACCCGCTTTGTTCTCCAGTTTGTACTACACAAACGAAAGAATGCCGCAATAAAGTGGATATCTATTGGTATAAAAACCCATATCATAATAAACCGGAAGTTTATTGATAAGTGCACATGTCATGGTGATTTGAAGTTTACCAATATTGATAATTTATTCAGTTGGCATTCGTGTTAGCCATCTCATTTTAAGTATGATGTGCAAATTCACATAGGTGAATATTAAAGAACTAGAAAGTTCTTTACGAATTCTCTTGTATCACTTGTTCTCATTAATGAACTGACCAACTAAAGAGTTCGGGTTGAAGCCCATAAATTCTGAAAATATCAAAGGTGAATATGGGCCCATTCACCTGCAATGTATACCACATATGATGCATCTATGAAATGGTTACATGCGCAATTGTTATTAACCCGCAGCCTGGCCGGTGATTGCGAGGTAAATTACTCAGTAATCTAACTTCGAGCATAATTTCCAGATTCTCTACTCAAGATAGTTCATCTTGATAAGTTGGTTTATATCAAAGTTGGTTTAGCAAGATAATTATTGAGTGCTTCCACTTAATAGCTAAACTGTTTCTTATGAGAACAAAGTTATATATATCAGTTTGATATACGCTGTATACGAGAGTATATTCTCCCCTCACAAGTGGTTCAGGGTCAGGAACCAAATAATTTCATCTTATTATTACTGTGCTGTGTATATTGACATGATAATGCACAAAGATGATTTCCCAAAGTTGAGGAAGCAGGTTAGCTTTTCTAACATGAGGGGGAGATATGATAAACACTTGAGAAAAGGTTACATGGGATGAATTATCATTTGCATATGTAAATCCCCGAATATCATGATATGAACCTGAAGTTCATAAAAGGGATAATTCAATTGCAACATATTGCAAAGTACGCTATACGCATTTGCTGATCCAAAGAATGTAACTATATTCTCACTACAAATGCTCATATTAAGTCCCTGAAGGACAAAGTCTTGGATACGCTTGAAGCGTATAGACAAATACTTGATTCCATGTGAAAGACATGTAGATTTGGACATGTAGTTCAAATACTTGAGAGTATAAAAGTCAAAGGTATGTATAATCAGTTTTCGATATCTTATTTGTTTAGCATGACGTGAAAACTTGATATGCATCTAAAGTCTATTATGTGACTTACATGACTTAACTTGAAAGATTTAAGTTGCTTGAAGCATATGCAATTCTTGGTCCTGAAGTACCACATCCTAAGTACAATTTGTGTACATATGTATCTTGCAATAACTATAAGCATGATGGCATCGAGAATACATCTATGGAGATATTGAAGAGTCATTTTATGACATTATATGAAGATGTTCATATCTATCAAGAATGATGATTTCAAGGTGCGGAATATTTGTTCAAGTCAATATGGTTGATTTATTTATCAAATCTCTACCAAAGATCATTTTGAAGATAATGCACAAGATTGGAATGCAAATGCTCAAGGATATAAATTGATGTTCTTATCAGGGGGAGTTAATGCGCGTTGCACTCTTTTTCCCTTACAAGGTTTTGTCCCAACTGGGTTTTCCTTGCAAGGTTTTTAACGAGGCAACCAATAGGCGCATATTCAAACATGTGTACTCTTTTTCCTTCTCTTTAATTTTTCCCATTGGGTTTTGGTTTTAAGGTTTTAACGAGGCACATTGTTGAATAGACATTCAAGGGGGAGTGTTATAAATAGAACTCTATTTAAGGTGAATGTCTATAATTAGAGGGATTCTAGGGTTTACTACTTGGTGGCTAAGTCACCACCTCCCTATAAATATAGGGGTTCTATACCATTGTAAACCATCCCAAAGTATCAATAAGAATACTCCTCTCCCTATTCTCTCTATATTGTTCTTGCTCTTGTATTATTGTTCTTGTTCTTATATTATTTCATAACAGTTTTGCCTTATTATAGAGAAACTTAAATGCCTTTGTAAAAGCTGGCCAGGGGTGTTACATTTGTCTTTCTTCAATTAATTTTTTCCTTGTTGTTGTTATTAAAACGTGTAATTACATCTTCGTACACCAAAATTTGTGAAGTAATATTTGGTTGAAGGACAAAATAGTCAATTAGTTTTTGATGGGTAAATAATAAGAAGATATATATATATATATATATATATATATATATATATATATATATATATATATATATATATATATATATATATATATATATATCCATCAAAAACTAAGTGGGAAGGTTCTTATTATTTACCCATAAAAAAACTAATTGACTATTTGATCAATCCATTCCTTAGTATCAAATCCATCCATCCCTTTGCTGTAGAGCTATTCAAATCGAATCGTAATTGATAACACAACAAAAAATTTATGACTATTGACTTATTAGTTATTGGGTTTTTGAATAAATGATTGATGAACATATTAACTTTTTATAGCTAATAACTTATTAGTGCAGAGACTAGATTACTCAATTTTCTTATCGGATAAGCCGTTAACTTGTTAAGAATAATTATATTTACATTTCTACTCTTATATGTATATGAAGTATCCATAGTAACCTCAAAGGCTAAAGCCCTATTCACTCCTTGGAAATAACATTAACAGTGAGTACTCATTTCTAGTTTATTATTGATCGACAACATATAAATTTTCAACAATTAACCCTGTTCTGGGAAATTTAGCATCCATTAGCTTGAGAATTTAAGTCTCTGTTGCTATGTCTACTCTGCACAAAGGCCAAAGGTTTTATTGTTTTTTTTTTGTTGATAAATGGTGAAAAATGCATGTTTTGAGTGTGTATATGTATTATTTCTTCCGCGAGTTGTGGAAGTGCACATCACTATTAAAGTAAAAATATGGTCATTATGTATTAGGTGTAGGAACAAACTTGCACAAAAAATGAATAAGTGAGAAAAAAAATTGGTGAAAAATAGTTGCAGAGAAAATTCCCGGACAACAAAGCGAGGCTTACTTCGCCAGACCAGTACTGAAGCAGAAGAAATTAAAGAAGTCCCGAAAATGAAGGTCACTTCATCAAACCGGGACCGGAGCAGAAAAATTCAACTTTTCCAATCCCAACTAGGAGAAGCAATTTAGGCCCAACACAAACCCTAATCACTATAAATGCATCCTAAAACATGATTTTGAGGGGGGGGGGGGATACTACTTTGGAAGGAGAAAAGACTTTAGGGAGGCAAGAACATGCGAGGAGAAAGAAGGAGAAGGGTTCAACTTCACATTTTCCCCTCTTTCTTCCTCTATTTCCATTGTTAGTCATGAAATATTCTAGTATTGTTTTGACGACCCGATCGGTCGTCTTAAGAATTAACGCCCCGATCACCTATCAACAGCTTTTCCCAAGTTTATTTTTGCTAATTTAATTTATCTGGAGGTTCGATTTTTAGTTTGGAGAGTTTTGGGACACTTAGTCCCTAAATGAGAGCTAAGTGTTGAAAAACTGATTATAGTCAGAACAATGTGAAGATGGCCTCAAAATGAAAATTCGGTGATTTCGTTAGCTCCGTTAGGTAATTTGGGGTTAAGAGCTTATTCAGATTTTGTTTTGGAGGTCCGTACCTAATTTAGGTTTGAACTGCCGAAATTTGAATTTTGGAAATTTTCGGTTCGATAGTGAGATTTTGATTCGAGGGTCGGAATGAAATTTCGAGAGTTGCAGTAGTTCCATTATGTCATTTGGGATGTGGGTGCTAAATTTCAAGTCATTTGAACGAGGTTTGTTAGACTTTTTGATCGAAAATATATTTTTAGAGTTTTGGTAATTCTTATGCTTGAATTCGATGAAAATAAGATATATTGATGTTGTTTGAAGTATTTTCAAGATTGGTACGAGTTTGACTGATGTCTTAGGATTAGTTGGCATGTTTGGTTGAGGTCACGGGGTCTTGGGTGTGTTTCGGAAGGTTAACAGATCATTTCAGACTTGAAGAAAACTACTAAAATTTCAGCTTCTACATTTTCCGCTTCTGCGATGAATAGTAATCGCACCTGCGGTAAACAGTAATCGCATCTGCGGCAAACAGTATCGTACATGCAGTGAACAGTAACAGCATGTGCGATGAACAGTAACCACATGTGCGAAAATTGCTGGACAAATTATTTCAAGTTCTGAAAATGGGACTTTGTGCCATTTTTCATTTTTTGGCGATTTGGAGCTCGGGTGAGGCGATATTTTGAGAGATTTTTAGAGGGAACAATGGGGTACGTGTTCTTAGTAAACTTTTGGTTAGATTACTCAAATCTGTTACTAGTTTTGGCATTTAATTGGTGAATTTTGTTGGAAAAGATTAGAAAACTCTCTCAGATAAAATCACAGATTAAAGGGTCGAAATGTTATGGTATTTGTAAAGTTTTGGTATGGTTAGAGTCGTGTGAATGTGAGGTTTCTAAAAATATAAATTTTACCCGATTTTGAGACGTGGGCCCGAGGGTATTTTGGTCAATTTACCTAATTTTGCGTATTAGCTTAGAACTTCTCTGTAGAATCAGTTACTTGAAGTGTTATTTACATTATACAATTGAATTGAATAGCTTTGAGCCATTTGGAATCGAGTACTTGTAGTAAGAACATGATTTCAGGTTGATTTTTAGCCGGTTCGAGGTAAGTGGCTTATCTAACCTTGTGCTGGGAACTTCCCCTTAGGATTGGTATTGTGATAATTAAAATACCTTGTATGTAAGGTGATCATTGCATACTCGTGATAATTGTTAAAAATTCAATTTTCATTAACTATAATTGTATTTTTTTTCTATTTATTCTACTTGTACTTTTAAAACCTGTTGTTAGTTAGAGGAGCCTGTCTAATTAACGTAATTGCTTAATTGCTTTAACTGTCTTATCTTTATTATGTGAATCATGCTAGGTTAGAATTATCTGTGTTATCTAGTTATGAAGTTGAGTTTATTTGAGTATTTCTTGTGCCATTGTCGTGTGTTTTAGTTTTGGACTATGGGACTGTGACGACCAAAAGGGTCATCACCTGTGTTTTCTCTCTTTTTGTGCTTCCAAGGTCTTGAAAATATTATTTTTATTTGCCTATTTACGTGCGCAGTCCGGGTGCGTAGTCGGAAAGCTTAAGTGTGAAATTCTGTGAAAAATGATAATTTTTTGTGTTCAAACGAATAAATTTGACTTCGGTCAATATTTTGGGTAAACGGATACAAAATCATAATTTCACGGTTCCAGAGTGTCCGTAGAAGAATATGGGACTCAGACGTATGCTAGAAACTAAAATTCGAGGCCCCGAGCCCGAGAAATAAATTTGTAAAAGAAATTATTTTTCTGAAATTGTAAAGAAAACTTTAAATGAAAATCGATTATAACGTGTTCGTATCGATCCACTATTTTGATTCCGGTGTCGGGTACATGTCTTATATGTGTTAAAAGATATTTTTGTGAAGTTTGGTTGAAATCGGATGTCGTTTAACGTTTTTCGAACGTAAATCTCTAAAATTGAAAGTTTATGAAGTTTGACGAAAAAATAATAATTTTGAGGTTTGATTCATTGTTGGTAATGTTATTTTGGCGATTTGATCGCACAAATAAGTTCGTGGGAAGTTTTTGAGTTAGTGTATGTGTTTGGTTATGAGCCCCGAGGGCTCGGGAGTGTTTCAGAGATGTTTCAGGGTGGTTTTTGAACTTAGAAACGTTGCAGAAAATTTGCAACAGGTGCTCAGGCATTTTCTTCTTCGCGTTCGCGCCATCTCTCCCTAGTTCGCGATGCCTTAGATTTTCCTCCTTCGTATTCGTGTAACAGTTCTCGCATTTGCGCTAGTCTACAGTCCTTTTTTGACGTGTTCGATAGTTCAAATTTCGAACCCAAGAATTTTTCCTCTTCGTGTTCGCACTTCTCCACTCGCGAACGCGATTGTTGTCAGCTTCTTCCCTTCGTGAACGCGACCCTACTGTCGCGAACGCATAGGGTAATTTTTTCCCAGCGATTTTAAAGTTCAGAAAACAGAACCATTTTGGGACGAACTTTAAATTTCGTAACTCCTTCTTCTCCACACCTCTTGGGGCGACTTTTGAAGCGATCCTTCACCAAAACTCTGTGGGTTAGTAATCCTTTACTTGTTTCCTTTCATTTCCTTCAACATCTATTGAAATCCTAGGCCTAAATCATTTAAATTAGGGTAGAAATTGGGGGAAATGGGTATAGTTAGGACTTTTTATATTTTTTTGATTTAGACCTCGTTTTGGGGTCGAACTTGAAAACAAATTAAATATTTAGGCTCTTCAGGGAATGAATGAATGATATGAATTTGGTCTGAACCTCGTGTTTGACCAAGCAGGCCCGAGGTTGATCTTTGAAATTTTTGGAAGAAAGATTGAATATATATTTAGGCATTTTGATTTGTTTAGCATACATTGATAATATAAAGTCATTATTGTACAGATTTGATTGAGTTGGAGCCGAGTTCGAGAGGGAAAACGACTGTTGCGAATTGATTTGGCCGTAGAAGTTGAGGTAAGTGTTTGGTCTAACCATAGGTTAATGGAACTAGGGTCTTGTTTGTTATTTGCTAATTGTCGAGTACGATGTACTGGTATGGTGACGAGTATCTATACATTGGTGTTTAACATGACCGTGAGTCCTTATATTGCAATTATCCTGTTTTTTGTTGTAGCTTTCATGCTTATTTGACGATTTCTATATGTTGTAAAGAGCATGTGATATACATTGTGATCATTAAACTTCGAGGAGCATTGCCTCGGGTTGTGATATGAATTGTGAAAGTAAATGAGATAATTTGGATTCTTTGGAGTGTTGGCTCAAGTGATAAAGTGAATTATAAACTATGAAATGAAAGAATGAGAAATAGTTATTGAGTATTCCCTTGCTGGGACGTTTTATTGAATTGTTGGTTTTCTCCCTTGCCGGGATATTGAATGTATTGGTATGGTTCCCTTGACTGTATTTGACTATTTAAATTGTATTCCCTTGCTGGAATTTCTACTACTATTTTGTTTACTTCCTTGCCCCTTAATTGTGACTGCTGTTTGGGTGGGGAAGAATGAAAAAGCACGAAGGGTGATATCGTGTATTGTTTGATATTGTGAGGAAAGAGTGTAAAGCATGAAGGGTGATGCCGTACCGTACGATGTACCATTCCGTATTGATATTTATTCATTATTATGAGGAAAGAGAGTAATGCACAAAGGGTCGTGCTGTGCCGCACGATGTACCATTATGCGCTGATTCTATCGATTATATGTGAGGAAAGAGAGTAAAAACACGAAGGGTGATTCCGTGCACATTTATTATATCATTGCTTGGTGAGCATGAGAGTAAAAGCACTAAGGGTGTCACGACCCCAATCCCGATCGTGATGGCTCCCAACACAACTGCTAAGAAATCCCGACCATTTACAATCTCAACCCGAGCATGAATCTCAAAATCAGTTAATTTCATATCATTATCGACAATAAAGCTAAAATCTTGACTGATAGATGGAAACCAAACCGGATAATCTCCCAAAGACCTGGGGGTCATGAGTCTAGAGCCTCTAACAATGCAGAGTAATAAGACCCCAATAATACAAATATTCAAAACTGCGAAAAATAATAATAAGGGAATAGGGACAGAGACGGGTCCTGCGAACGTCAGATAGCTACCTCGACAACTCCAATGAAACTCTGAAGCCGCAATTATCTCGGCTATACTTCCAGAATATCTGAATCTGCACACATGGTGCAGGGAATAAAGTGAGTACTTCCAACTCAGTGGTAATAAGAGAGAATAATATCTTAGCGATAAAAAAACACGTATGGGCACACCAAAATGCTATAAAGACAGTACAACCCTTTAAGGAAAACCGAAATACTGTGAAAAATCCTTTTAGAAAACCTCAAGATCAGTTCAAAATGTCTTTTACAAAGCCTCATTTACAAATATCGCTTCTATTTTCAACAGCCCAGCATATGAATGCTATATCAGATAGAACAAGTCGGCTCATAAATCTGGCCCTTGGGCATATCACTCCTGAACATATAACACCAGGGTATCTAGTCAACAAGGCAAGTAACAGTATGTATGCCAATGATATATGAGTGCTAAATGTCATGTCACGTAGTACAAACATGAGTGAATGTGTGAATGCAATGCAATGCACATGACCTCTACGGCGCATAGCCCAATCAATGGGTACCCTGTGCTCACTGGGGGTGTGTACCGACTCCTAAGGGGTTCCTACAGCCCAGACACAATAATTCTGTGGCATGCTGTCCGATCCATATAATATACTACTGCGGCGTGCCGTCCGATCCATATAATATGCTACACCGGCGTGCAGTCCAATCCATGCAATATACTACTGCGGCATGCGGTCCGATCCATGCAATATACTACTGCGGCGTGCCGTCCGATCCATGCATGTATATGCATATGCACACATAACATTCGAGGCCTGGAAGCCTCTTCATGCCCTCATATATGGACCTCGGCCTCTATCAGTCCAAATTAGTCAAAAGCCCCCCAGACATTAGTGAAACAATAATATTTAGCTCAAACAATATTTCAAATATCAGTTAAAACTCCATGTTTGAGAAAAATATAGCTGAGTTTATGAAATAGTGTAAATCGCATGGACTAAGTTCAAATAATATTTCAAATAGTAAGGAAAACAGTGATGATAGTTCATAAAGAGCTCAAATAATCGGCAATAAGCCGAATGGCAATGAGCCCAAGTCATAATGATAACAACAAATCATTTACAATTTCGCAGTAAAAACCAAATAGACCAAGTTACAATCCCCAACAGTGCTCTACCCCACACTCAGGTTAAGCGTGCAAGTCACCGCAATACAGCACTAAGATTTGCAAATTCAGGGTTTCAAACCTTTAGGATATCATTCCCAAGTATTTCTTACCTCTAACCGGCAAAACCTCTGGCCCGCGACACCTTTGCTCCTCAAACCGGCCTCCAGGCGCGTCAAATCAAACAAAAATCCGTGTGATTATATCATAATATTCCAATGGGCCAACACCCAATCGAAAACAATTGAAATATAAGCAAAATCTCGAAACTAGCAAAACGCGAGCCCCGTTCCCACTTCTTGAAAAATTCTGAAAATCACATCTTTGGATTCCTCGTCTCGCCACGAGTCCGTGCATATAAAAATTACAAGAATCAGAGTCCATTTGACCCCTCAAGTCACCACTCTAATCTCTCTTAGGTCTCATGCCCTAACCACAATTTTTAGCTTTCAAATCCTTAAGTTTCTGTGTTTAATCTACATTTTTACACAATATAAACATAATTTGAGGCCAATAATCATTATCTGAAGGAAACCCTCTTCAAAATCACCAAAGAATTGCCTTCCCCGAGTTCCAAATATTTTCTTCTTCTCTTTCAAACTCGGAAACACTGTTCATTTAAAACCCAAGTCGATATTCGCGCACACGGTCAAATGACCGCACCTGCGGTCACCGTTTACGCGACAACACAATAGCATATGAGGTCTCACTTAAACCACACGGGACCGCTTCTGCGGTAAAAATGCTACTTTTGCGGTCCCTGCTTCCGCGATCCGATGACCGCTTCTGCGGTTCCCTCACGACTTCCATCACCGCTTCTGCGGTCTCTTACCGCTTTTGCGGTAGCCGCTTTTGCGGAGCTTCTTCCGCTTTCATGGAAATATCAGGATCTTCATGCAACATACCTGTTGCAATTTATTCTCATTTTCATCATCCGACATCATCCTGAGGCCCCCGGGACCCCAACCAAAAGCACAGATAAGTTCTAATACTTCATTCCAACTTGCTCGTAACATGAAAATACTATCATAAACATCAAAATAATAAAATTACCACGGATTCACGCCTAAGTTAAACTAAAACTTCCTAAACTTGTATTTGATCCAAAACCCAACCTAAACACCTCCGAACGACCTAATAATTTGCAGACATATCCAAAATCACATGATGAAGCTACTTCAACTCTCGGAATTCCATTCCGACCCCCGGATCAAAATTTCACCTGTCAATCAGAATTCGCCAAAATTCCAACTTCGCCAATTCAAGCCTAATTCTGTACCGGACCTCCAAATTCGATTCTGATCGCACTCCTAAGTCACAAATCATCCCTCGAAGCTAATCGAACCACGAAAATTCACATCCGAGCCCTCTAACCACATAGTCAACTTCTAGTTGACTTTTTTAAAACAAGCTTTATTCTAAGAGGCTTTGTGCCTCGTTTTCAACCAAAACCAATCATATTACACCCAGCCGAATCAAATACCAATATTGAAACCTGAATCAACACAATAAGGGGGAAACGAGGCAGTAACTCACGTGACGGGCGGGCTGGGTTGTCACATCATCCCCAACTTAAACAAGCGCTCGTCCTCGAGCGGACCCAGAGTCGTCCTAGAAGTTCACCAATAGCTGAATAACTTTCCCATGCACATAAACCGGGTTGATACCACGTCACCCTATCTCATATAGGTTCGACAACACAATATAGCTGAAATCTTTCACCTGTTTCACCCATTCAATCCATAAGCCATAGAACTACATTTCACTCTTTGAAATCTTACACAAGATCAGAACCTCACATTTTTACTCAGAATAAACCCGACCAACTGTAATAATCCATACCTGCAACCTCGCCTTCAATCATATGATATCCCACATAACTCAAACACATGAAGCGATAACTTCCCTTCACAACAACTACCTACAACAACCAATAGAATATCTCTTCTTAGATAAAGTCTCATTTCAATACCTTCATATACTACCAACGACAACTGAAACACGCGATATAATGAACCCATCTCTCAAATCAACCATTCATGAATCCATTTCCTTCTAGACTGTTACTACAACAAATTTCCGAGCCAAACCCAGACATTACCTTTCTAACAGGCTGAAATCAAATTAGTTCGTACTCATTAATGATTCCAATGAGCACTTCGACTCCAACCACCATTCTGGTCATATAACACCTCGATGCAGGCCTAATCCACAACTTGCGTAATACATGCACCCATGAGAAGCAGTCTCAACATACTCATATTGTGACAATGACTCAACGAAAGAGTTGTACCTCAAGCTCAACAGTATCGTTACAATAAAAAAGTGAGATCCCGTCTCACCTCGTAGAAATAGAGTACCTGAATTCTCCTCGAAAGGTCATAACTTCACGTGACCTTGCCACAATGTGAGATCCTATCCAAACACTGTCACCTATGAAGCACCTCAAGTTACCATACTCAGCACGGACAGCCACGCCTAGATTGAGGTCTGAAACCCAGCAATCTATCACACCCACGATGAAGCAAGTAATATATTCTATTCAATCCTGAAAGGACACAACTGATGCACTATTCACGGATCTTCCTCAGAAACCAGGAAGTAATGCCTACAAGGTAACATATAGAAAACTGTTCTCAACATCACACTGTTGCGGCGTGCAACCTGATCCAGATAACATACCCGTGGAGACGACCCAGTCCACATATATATTTCATAAAAGGATATGCACATCGAGCCAAATAGGCTCATTACAACAAACACATATAGTCTCACGCCCAGCCACAAGAAATGCATAAGAAACCTCAATATTAGAACTGAATCAATGGTAGAAACCTCTACAATGACATCTGCCAGGAAGGCCCAATCAATCGGCAATGCTTGCCAGCCGTCTGTTGGTCTCTGGAATATAAGTTACCCTGCTAGAACATAATCCGATGCACCTTGCCATGCAGCCTGTGGCATTTTCCGATATAGCCCATAACACATTAGTCTAGACAACCTGACATTGGGATAACCAGTCTGCAATCTAATATCATAACCCAAATTTAACATACCAAGCAAAGAAAGATCCACTCGAACCTCCCATATTCCATAACCGCTAGATGATGTCGATACACACGACCTACAACCAACACATAGTCGGATCACGAGAACTTCTAGTCTCCAACACATATAACGCATGAATCACTATGCCTGGCCCCACACTCCGCCGTACGAATTCATAACACACATCAAGTATCCATTCATACCACGAAAGATATTCAAAATGTTTCTTGCGCCATCAACAACTCAATTATCAACGGTCGATCCAACAAGAGAACACCGCAATACAACTAAATATTATCCATTTTTTATTACCTGGCCCCCTTTCTGAACATAAAACCCCGCTAAATCACTAGCATAGCAATGCCATCTTCTTTAATCATCTGAAGATCGACTCTTAAATCACCTGCAACTGCCCGTGCTGCTTATGAACTTAATGACTCCCCATTATAACTGAACCAAAACCTTAAACATGCAAATCTCAACTCTCCATATCATAACACAAGACTATACCACACTAGTATAACATGAGGACTTCTATCTCTCTCCTGCGGGTGGACATCGATGCACTCGACTAGTGTAGAACTTGAATGGTCCCATATAGGAAAAAAATTATTACACACTCCATGCTTCGCATACCCATAGGAAATATACTCATTTTCAAACCACGGTAAAACATATCAAGAACACTTTCTCCGAATTCCATTGCACAAGATAAACTACCAGGACTGAATCCTTCAACCCAAAACAAGTTAAGCAAACTTCTATCACTTAAATGCTTTGCCGCACAATACCTGTAAGGCTCATTACCTCGAACATATACAATAATTAATCATGTGCTTACTATACCGATTCGGTTTATTATCAAGCCATTCCATTTATCCAATTTCCTTCTCAGTTCATATTTAATTTGATATTCTCCTTTGTTGTAGCTACGCGATAATTCAACCCAGGTTACCACACGAGACTCACACATAAAATCACACTTTCTAAGACCCATAGGCCACTGAATACCCTCTCAAATGTTTCCCAGAAATACCACATTCCAGAATGCTTTACATTGAAGAACTTCTTGCGATTCAGAATTCGTTTACCATTACCTTCCAAATGCGGTTACGTAGAATCCCATGATTATCACAAAGTACTACAAGTCTTGATATTTTCTAATGAAAACACAGTCTCTAGCCACATACACAAACTTAAGACACCTGATTGTTACACGAAAAATCTTAAACACAGTTAAACCATTCTCGAGAGCCACTCAATCTTATTCCACGATAATTAACCCGCTCTAAATGAATGGAACCACTCGTGCCTTATTGGTATTCTGACACCGCAAAACATGATTTCCTACAGATACAAACAACCATCTTCCTTCTCTATACACCGAGCATTCATTGCAAACAGCCGCTCAAAAACACCCTTGTATTTCCTCACACGTGCCATCATCGGCTCAATTTCTACGACCAGAACTGATCCGCCATCATCCCTCAAAATGGAACCAACATTACACCTAATCGTGCAATTAGCTGACCGACATCAACCTCCCCAACTTGCCTCGAAGCCAAATATCAAGGCACTCTTAACAACTCGTAGAACTTTTACTCCAATGATTCCACAATGTTATATTGAGATTAAACTCAAGTCATTTACAACTTTGTGAATACACAAATCATCAAGCATTGACATTCTCTGCAAACCTCGCATTCATTTCCACATCAGTTGAGTCCATTTTCCTAAGCGTCCCCAAATTCTCAAATATCAACACATACCCTTCAATTACGCATGAGACCTTCTAACATACATATAAGGATCATACCCCTCAAAAACACTCTGCAGAAGATAACCCACATGCCTCGCCTCATTTCAATATTTCAACATGCATTCCTCCGTCATATACATTACACATTCAATTAGTCTTTCTGAGTCTCAGCTCATACCGCCACATAAAACGTACACTTTCAAACTAAGAGACATGAAAAATAATCTTCACGCGCCTATAACTTGGGGCTACACATCAGACCGCAATAGAAAACAAACACTTAGCAACTCATCTATTATCCATCAGACTTCTTCGTCACTCCCAAGTCATACAGGAACATCTCGCAGTACCAACATACTCACCACATAGCTATCCAGCCGCCATTCCCACAATTAGGGACCATACTAAACATATACGTTCATAACACCAACTCACAAAATCAGCACCTTGGTGCCCAAGCCACAGGAAAAGATCCGGCCTCAAGTCCTCCTGATTGGCCCAATATGAACTCACGGAGATTACATCTCGCCCCTTGATCGAGGAATCTCAAGCCATCCAGGAATATATACTACTGAGCGCTCGCGTGCGCATACAGACGTGTGAAAGGAATTTCAAGAATTATATCTCAAGCTGAATCAAGTATGCATTAAGAATTCCAATAAAGTGAAGTTTTCTGAAAAGGTTCTGCAGCCTCTCGAGGATAAATACAGACGTCTCCGAACCGATCCCCAAGACTCTACTAATTGACTCATGACTCATGAGGCCCAGTAACCTAGGCTCTAATACACACTTGTCATGACCCCAAACCCGATCATGATGGCGCCCAAAAACTGCTAGGCAAGCCCGACCATTTACACTCTCAATTCGAGCATGAAGCTCAAAATTAGTTAATTAAATATCATTATCGACAATATAGTTAAAATCTTAACTGATAGATGGAAACAAAATTGGATAATCTCCCAGAGACCTCTGGGTCATGAGTCTAGAGCCTCTAACAATGCAAAGTAACAAGACTCCAATAATACGAATATTCAAAACTGTGAAAAATAATAATAAGGGAATAGGGACAAAGTCGGGTCCTGCGAACGTCAGAATAGCTACCTTGACAACTCCAATAAAACTCTCAAGCCGCAGTTATCTCAGCTAAACTTCCAGAATACCTGAATCTGCACACATGGTGCAGGGAGTAAAGTGAGTACTTCCAACTCAGTGGTGTTAAGAGAGAATAATGTATGAGAGATAAGAAAACACATATTGTCCCACCAAAATGCAATAAAGACATAACAACCCTTTGAGGAAAACCGAAATACTGTGAAAAATCCTTTTAGAAAACCTCAAGATTAGTTCAAAATCTCTTTTATAGAGCCTCTTTTTCAAATATCTCTTTTATTTTCAATGGCCCAGCATATGAATGTTATATCTACTAGAACAAGTCGGCTCATAAGTCTGGCCCTTGGGCACAACACTCCTGAACATATCACACTAGGGTATCTGGTCAACAAGGCAAGTAACATTGTGTATTCCAATGATATATGAGTGCTAAATGCCATGCCACGTAGTAGAAACAGGAGTGAATGCGTGAATGCAATGCAATGCACATGACCGCTACGCTGCGTAGCCCGATCCATGGGTACCCTGCGATCACTAAGGGTGTGTACAAACTCCGGATGGGCTCCTACGACCCAAGCGCTATGATACTGTGGCGTGCAGTCCGAACCACATAATATACTACTGCGGCATGTAGTCCGATCTATATAATATACTACTGCGGCGTGCAGTCCGATCCCTGCGATATACTATTGCGGCGTGCGGTCCGATCCATGCAGGTATATGCATATGCACACATAACACTTAAGGCCTGGAAGCCTCCTTACATCACTCTTCATGCCCTCACATATGGCCCTTGGCCTCAATCAGTCCAAAATAGTCAAAAGCCCCCCGACATCAGTGAAACAATAATACTCAACTCAAACAATAGTTCAAATATCACTTAAAACTCCATTTTTGAGAATAATATAGCTGAGTTCATGAAACAGTGTAAATCACATGGACTGAGTTCAAATAATATTTCAAATAGTGAGGAAAGCAGTGATGATAGTTCATAAAAAGTTCAAATAATCGGCAATAAGCCCCAAGTATGGCAATGAGCCCAAGTCATAATGATAACACCAAATAATCACAATTTCGCGGTAAAAACCATCAACCGGGACGGACCAAGTCACAATCCCCAATGGTGCTCTACCCCACGCTCAGGTCCAGCGTGCAAGTCAGCACAATACATCACTAAGATGTGCAAATCCGGGGTTTCAAACCCTCAGGATACCATTCACAAGTATTATTCACCTCGAACGGCAAAAACTCTGGCCCTCGACGCCTTTGCTCCTCAAATCGGCCTCCACGCGCATCAAATCTAACCAAATCCAGTACGAATATATCATAATAGGCTAATGGGCCAACACCCAAACGAAAACAATCGAAATATAACAAAAATCTCGAAACTAGCAAAACCCGAGCTCCGTGCCCACTTCTCAAAAAATTCTGAAAATCACATCTTTGGATTCCTCGTCTCGCCACGAGTCTGTGCATATAAAAATCCAAGAATCAGAGTTCGTTTGACCCCTCAAATCACCATTCTAACCTCTCTAAGGATTCAAGCCCTAACCACCATTTTTAGCATTAAAATTCTTAAGCTTCAGTGTTTAATCTACATTTTTACACCATATAAACATAATCCGAAGCCAAGAATCATTACCTGAAAGGAAACCCTCGAAACCCTCTTCAAAATCGCCCAAGAATTGCCTTCCCCGAGTTCCAAATATTTTCTCCTTCTTTTTCAAATACGGAAACATTGTTCACTTAAAACCCCAGTCGATTTTCGCTTACAAGGTTAAGTGACCGCACCTGCGGTCACCGCATATGCTACAACACGACCGCTTATACGGTCTCACTTAAACCATACGGGACAGCTTCTG
Organism: Nicotiana benthamiana; assembly: GCA_034376525.1. Classification (NCBI taxonomy): domain Eukaryota; kingdom Viridiplantae; phylum Streptophyta; class Magnoliopsida; order Solanales; family Solanaceae; genus Nicotiana; species Nicotiana benthamiana. The sequence continues at coordinate 41,322,803 of CM067340.1, read as the reverse complement.
CAGTCAAAATGCCGCTTTTGCGGTCCCTGCTTCCGCGATCCGATGACCGCTTCTCCGGTTCCCTCATGACTTCCATGACCGCTTCTGCGGTCTCTTAGCACTTTTGCAGTAGCCGCTTTTGCGGAGCTTCTTCCCCTTTCGCGGAAATATCAAGAGCTTCATGCAACAGACCTGTTACAACTTCAAATATTTTCGTTTTCATCATCCGACATCACCCCGAGGCCCTCGGGACCCCAACCAAATGCACGAATATGTTCTAATACTTCATTCCAATTTTCACGTAACATAAAATACTATCATAAACATCAAAACCATAAAATTACCACGGATTCAAGCCTAAGTTAAACTAAAACTTCCGAAACGTGCATTTGATCCAAAACCGGACCTTAACACCTCCGAACGATCTGAAAATTTGCAGACATATCCAAAATCACACGATGAAGCTACTTCAACTATCGTAATTCCGTTCCGACCCTCGCATTAAAATCTCACCTATCAATTGGAAATCGCCAAAATTCCAACTTCGCCAATTCAAGCCTGATTCTACACTGGACCTCTAAATTCGATTCCGATCGCACTCCTAAGTCAAAAATCATCCCCCGAAGCTAACCAAACTGCCAAAATTCACACTTCTAACCCTTTAACCACATAGTCAACTTCCGGTTGACTTTTTTAAAACAAGCATTCTTCTAAGAGTCAATGTACCTCGTTTTCAACCAAAACAAATCCAATTACACTCGCCGAATCTAATACTGATATTGAAACATGAATCAACAAAATAAGGGGGGAAGCGGGGCGGTACTTCACGTGACGGCGGGCTAGGTCGTCACATCCTCTCCAAGTTAAACAAATGCTCATTATCGAGCGGACCCAGATTCGTCCTAGAAGTTCACCAATAGATGAATAACTTTACCATGCATATAAACCGGGGTCATCATATGTCACCCTATCTCATATAAGTTCGACAACACAATATAGCTGAAATCTTTCTCCCATTTCACCCATTCAATCCATAAACCATAGAACTACATTTCACCCTATGAAATCTTATATAAGATCAGAACCTCACATTTTTACTCAAAATAAACCCAAAACAACTGTAATAATCTATACATGCAACCTCAGCTGCAATCATATGATATCCCACATAACTGAAACACATGCAGCGATAACTGCTATTCAAAATAGCTGCCCACAACAACCAATATCGATAGAAAATCTCTTGTTAGATAGAGTCTCATTTCAATACCTTCATATACTGGCAAGGCAACAGAAACAGGCGATATATTGAACCCATATCTCAGATCAACCATTCATGAATCCATTTCCCTCTTGAGTGTTACTACAACAAATTTCCAAGCCAAACCCATATATTACCTTTCCGACAGGCTGAAATAAAATTGGTCCGTACTCATTAACGACTCCAATGGAAACTTCGACTCCAACCACCCCTCTGTGATATGTCACCTCGATGCAGGCCTAATCCAAAACTTGCGTTATAAACACACCCATGAGAAACAGTCTGAACATACTCGTATTGTGACAATGACTCAATGAAAGAGTTGTACCTCAAGCTCAACAGTACCGTAACAACACAAAACTGAGATCCCGCCTCACATTGTAGAAATAGAGTACCTGAATTCTCCTCGAAAGGTCACTACTTCATGTGGCCTTGCCAAAATGCACGATCCTATCCAAACACTGTTACCCATGAAGAACCTCAAGTCACCATGCTTAACACGGACAGCCACGCGCAGATTGAGGTCTGAAACCCAACAATCTATCACACCCACGGTGAAGCAAGTAATATATTCTATTCAATCCTGAAAGGACACAACCGATGTTCTATTTGCCGAGCAATACCCAATACGGACCTTCCTCAGACACCAGGAAGTAATTCTTACAAGATAACATATAGAAAACTATTCTCAACATCACACAGTTGCGGCGTGCGACCCGACCCAGATAACATACCCATGCCGGCGTACCACCCGATCCACATAAATATTTCACAAAAGGAGATGCACATCGAGCTAAATTTTCTCATTACAATAAACACATATAGTTCATGCCCGACCATAAGAAATGCATACGAAACCTTAATACTGGAACTGAGTCAATGGTAGAAACCTCTACACTGATATCCACCACGAAATCCCCATCAATACAGCAATGCTTGCCAGCCGTCTGCTGGTCTCTTGAATACAAGCTACCCTGCTAGAACATAATCCGATGCACCTTGCCACGCAGCCTGTGGCATTTTCCGACATAGCCCGTAACACATTAGTCTAGACAACCTTACATTCGGATAACCAGTTTGCAATCTAATATCATAACCCAAATTTAACATACCAAGCAAAGAAAGATCCACTCGAACCTCCCATATTCCATAATCGCTAGACGATATCGATACACACAACCTACAACCACTGCATAGTCGGATCACGAGAACTTCTAGTCTCCAACACATATAACACATGAATCACTATGCCTGGTCCCACACTCCACCGTACAAATTCATAAGACACATCAAGTATCCATTCATACCACGAAAGATATATAAAATATTTCCAGCGCCATCAATAAGTCAATTATCAACGGTCGGTCCAACAAGAGAACACCACAATACCACTAAATATTATCCATATTTTTATTACATGGCCCCCTTTTCTGAACATAACCCCCGCTAGATCACTAGCATAGAAATTCCATCTTCTTTAAACATCTTTATATCGACTCTTAAATCACCTGCAACTGTCCGTGCTGCATTGAATTTAATGACTCCTCATTATGGCCGAACCAAAACCTTGAACACGCAAATCTCAGTTCTCCATATCATAACACATAGACTATACCACACTAGGATAACATGAGGACTTCTATCTCTCTCCTGCGCCGTAGACACCGACGCACTCGACTAGTATAGAACTTTCATGATCCCATATATGAGAAAAATTGTTACACACTCCATGATTTGCATACCCATAGGAAATATACTCACTTTCAAACATATTCTATTGCACAAGCTAAACTGCCAGGACTGAATCCTTTTACCCAAACCAAGTTAAGCAAAATGGCAGCACTTAAAAGCTTTGCCGAACAATATCTATAAGGATTATTAGCTCGAACACATAAAATAATTAATCATATGCTTACTATACCGATTCAACTTATTATCAAGCTATTCCATTTATTCAATTTCCTTCTTGGTTCATATTTTATTTGATATTCTCCTTTGCTCTAGCACCGTGATACCTCAACCCAGATTACCACACGAGACTCACACATAAAACCACACTGTCTAAGACCCACAGGACGCTGAATACCCTCTCAAAAGTTTCCCAGAAATACCACATTCTAGAATGTTTTACTTTGAAGAACTTCCTGCGATTCTGAATTCGTTTACCATTACCTTCCAAATGCGGGTATGAGAATCCCATGATTAACACAAAGTACCACAAGTATTGATCTTTTCTAATGAAAACACAGTCTCTAGCCACATACACAAACTTAAGACACCTGATTGTTACATGCAAAATCTTGAACACAGTTAAACCATTCTCGAGAGTCATTCACTCTTATTCTCCGGTAATTCACTCGTTCTAAATGAACGGAACCACTCGTGTAATGTTGTTATTCTTACACCACATAACATGATTTCTTAAAAATACAAACAACTATCTTCCTTCATTATACATCGAGCATTCTTTACCAACAACAGCTCGAAAACACCCTAATATTTCCTCACACGTGCCATCCTCGGCTCAATTTCTACAACCAGAACTGATCCGCCATCATCCCTAGAAATGGAACCAACTTTGCAAATAACCGTGAAATCAGCTGACCAACAACAACCTCCCAACTTGGCTCGAAGCCATATTTCAAGGCACTCTTAACAACTCGTAGCACTTTTACTCCAATGATGCCAAAATGTTATAGTGAGATTAAACTCAAGTCATTTACAAGTTTGTCAATACACATATCATCTAGCACTGACATTCTCTGCAAACCTCGCATTCATTTTCACATCAGCAGAGTCCATTTTCTTAAGCATCCCCAAATTCTCAAATTTCAACACTTACCCTTCAATTACGAATGAGACCTTCTAACATACATATAAGGATCATACCCCTCAAAAACACTCCGGAGGAGATAACCCACCTGTTCCGCCTCATTTCAATATTTCAACATGCCTTCTTCCATCATATACGTTACACATTCAATTATTCTTTCCGAGTCTGAGCTCATACCGTCACATGAAATGTACATTTTCCAACTAAGAGACATGAAAAATATTCTTCACGCGCCCATAACTTGGGGCTACACATCAGACCGCAATAGAAAAAAAACACCTAAGAGCTCATCTTTTATCTATTAAACTTCTTTGTCACTCCCAAGTCATAAAAAAATATCTCGCAATACCAACATACTCACAATATAGCTATCCAGCCGACATTCCCACAATTAAGGACCATACTGAATGTATAAGTTCATAACGCCAGCTTACAAAATCAGCACTTTGGTGCCCAAGCCATAGGCAAAGATCCGGCCTCAAGTCCTCCTGACTGGCCCAATATGAACTCACGGAGATTACATCTCGCCCCTCGATCGGGGAATCACAAGCCATCCAGGCACATATACTACTGAGCGTTTGCGTGCCCATACAGATGTGTGGAAGGAATTTCAAGAATTATATCTCAAGCTGAATCAAGTACGCACGATAAGAATTCTAAGAAAGTGAAATTTTCCTAAAGGTTCTGTAGCCTATCGAGGTTAAATACAGTTGTCTCTGTACTGGTCTGCGAGACTCTACTAACCGTCTCATGACTGATGAGGTCTAGTAACCTAGGCTCTGATACCAACTTGTCACGACCCCAATCCCGGTCGTAATGGCGCCCGACACAACTACTACGCAAGTCTGACCATTTACACTCTCAACCTGTGCATGAAGCTCAAAATCAGTTAATTAAATATCATAATCGATAATAAAGCTAAAATCTTAGCTGATAGATGGAAACCAAACTTGATAATCTCCTAGAGACCTGGGGTTCATGAGTCTAGATAATCTAACAATGCAGAGTAACAAGACTCCAATAATACAAATATTCAAAACTGTGATAAATAATAATAAGGGAATAGGGACAGAGTCGGGTCATGCGAACGTCAGACAGCTACCTTGACAACTCCAATAAAACTCTGAAGCAGCAATTATCTCAGCTAAACTTCCAGAATACCTGAATCTGCACACATGGTGCAGGGAGTAAAGTGAGTACTTCAAACTCAGTGGTAATAAGAGAGAATAATATCTGAGCGATAAGAAAACACGTATGGGCACACCAAAATGTTATAAAGACAGTACAACCCTTTGAGGAAAACCGAAATACTATGAAAAATCCTTTTAGAAAACCTCAAGATCTGTTCAAAATCTCTTTTACAAAGCCTCTTTTACAAATATCTCTTTTATTTTCAACGGCCCAACATATGAATGCTATTTCAGATAGAATAAGCCGTCTCACAAGTCTGGCCCTTGGGCACAACACTCCTGAACATATAACATCAGGGTATCTTGTAAACAAGGCAAGTAACAATATGTATGCCAATGATATATGAGTGCTAAATGTCATGCCACATAGTACAGACAAGAGTTAATGCATGAATGCAATGCACATGACCGCTACAGCACGTAGCCCGATCCATGGGTACCCTGCGCTCACTGGGGTGTGTAGAGACTCTGGAGGGGCTCCTACAGCCCAAGCGCTATAATAACGCGGCGTGCTGTCAGATCCATATAATATACTACTTCGGCGTGCAGTCCGATCCATGCATGTATATGCATATGCACACATAACACTCGAGGCCTTGAAGCCTCCTTACATCACTCTTCATGCCCTCACATATGTCCCTCGGCCTCAATAAGTCCAAAGTAGTCAAAAGCCCCCTCCGGCATCAGTGAAACAATAATACTCATCTCAAACAATATATCAAATATCAGTTAAAACTCCATGTTTGAGCAATATATAGCTGAGTTCATGAAACAGTGTAAATCATATGGACTGAGTTCAAATAATATTTAAAATAGTGAGGAACACAGTGATGATAGTTCATAAAGAGTTCAAATAGTCGACAACAAGCCCAAAAAGGGCAATGAGCCAAAGTCATAATGATAACAATAAATCATTTACAATTTCGCGGTAAAAACCAACAACCAGGACGGACAGGTTCACAATCCCCAATGGTGCTCTACCCCACACTCAGGTCCAGCATGCTAATCATTACAATACAGCACTAAGATGTGCAAATCCGGGGTTTCAAACCCTTAGGATATCATTCCCATGTATTACTCACCTCGAACCGGAAAAAACTATGGCCCGCGACGCCTTTGCTCCTCAAACCGGCCTCAACACGCGCCAAATCTAACCAAACCCAGTACAAATATATCATAATACGCTAATGGGCCAACACCCAATCGAAAACAATCAAAATATAGCAAAAATCTCGAAACTAGCAAAACTCGAGCCTCGTGCCCACTTCTCAAATAATTGTGAAAATCACATCTTTGGATTCCTTGTCTCGCCAGGAGTCCATGCATATAAAAAGTACAAGAATCAGAGTTCATTTGACCCCCCAGATCACCACTCTAACCTCTCTTAGGTTTCAAGTCCTTACCACCATTTTAGCCTTAAAATTTTTATGTTTCAGTGTTTAATCTACGTTTTTACACGATATAAACATAATTCAAGGCCAAGAATCATTACCCGAAGGAAACCCTCGAAACCCCATCCAAAATCGCCCAAGAACCGCCTTCCCCGAGTTCCAAATATTTTCTCCTTCTCTTTCAAACTCGGGAACACTGTTCACTTAAAACCTCAATCGATTTCCGCTTACATGGTCAAATGACCGCACATGCTGTCACCGCTAACGCGACCACACGACCGCTTATGCGGTCTCACTTAAACCACTCGGGACCGGTTATGCGGTCAAAATGCCGCTTTTGCGGTCCTCGCTTTCGCGATTGATGGACATAAATTTTTCATATATTTTAATATAAAAATATAATATTTTAGATATGACCAATTTATATCCTATTCTCGCACTTTTCTAACAATTCCTGCAAGAAAAAGAATACATGGAAAAAGGGAAAAAGAATGAAACTACAGTTTAAGTAAGAAGGATACATATATGACAACTTCATCTAAGACTACACAAAATCAAGAGATACAAAGTTATGGCAAATTCTCACCAAAATCTCAAGACAAAAAGCCATATCAATTTCTTATGAAGGCCGTATGATATATTAATATTATATTGCAATTTCTCATCAAAGCCATATGATATATTAATATTATATTGTAGTTTCTCACCAAGACCTTGTAGGAATTTTCCTATAAATAGCCATATGCTTGTAGATGAAAAGGCATCCCACTTTGTATCCAATTTCCTATTTAGTTTTTCTTAAGAGAAAGAGAAGAGCACTCTTGGTCTCTTCCTATAGCCTTTCTCTTAATATGTTTAGTTTTTTTAAAGTATTTTTTAGCTTTTCTTACTTCATAATGGAGTAATTTCTCTTTGTTGGAATAGTTGATAAAGCTTGATATAATTATAATACTATCTCAGTTTTAATACATTCTTAGCCTGAAACTCTATTTACATCTTATATAGTGATTGAATTGTAATTTTTTAATCATTATTATTACATCTACGTATTTTATATCTAAGTTATTCTTCTATTAATTTAGTAATTCTCACGCAGCTAAATTAATATATAATAACTGATGAATAGAATATTAGAGTGAAAGTAATTTTTAGATTTATTATTATTTCAATTTTAATTCTCACGGAGGATTGTTGAAGGCAAGATTATTGATTTTCTCATAAAAATATTCTCACGAAGTTTTTATTACGCTTGTGCACAATTCAAGATATTTCAGTTTAATTGTCACTAGTTTTAAATCAATTAATTGACATAACCTCACAGAGTGTTATTTATTTATTTATTTATTTATTTTTAGTGTAAAAATATAATTGTATTAGCAATAAGCAATTTTACTTTAGAGAAATATGTATGAAACTGAGATTTTATTGTAATGATATATCAAGTTAATTCAACGATTCCCAACTCTTTTTAAATATAAACTTTTCGGAAGAAATTTATCTTAATTTATTATTCCAAACACACCTTTTATCAATTTGGTTCTATTAAATAGTAACAAAAATATTACAAGTCTGTAGCTTAGATTGTCCAATCTCTGTGGGACAATATCATATACTATACTAGAATTTGACAGAGTATGAGCAGAAATCCTATACACACAAGCCTCGTCAAATTTTTGGCGTCGCTATCAGGGATTTGCACACATCTACTTCAGATTAAGTATTTTATTACTAATTTTAGAATTTATTATATTGTTAATTTTTCATTCAAAATATTATCTCCTACACACTATCATAATTGTAACTATTATTAGGAGCAATTTTATATAATATTGAAAAAAAGCATATAAAAATAAAAAGAAAAAAATGCCTCATAGCTAGTACTTCAACCTACTTTATTTTATATTATATTATTATATTATCATATTATTTTTGTTAGTACTAATATCTATATAATAGTATAATATATTAGTATTGCGATTCAATATATCATTTTTTATTTGTCATTTTTAAAGTATATTTTTATTATTAATATAGTTGTAAGTACTTGTTTTTACTATTCTAGTTCTAAACGTACCCTTTGTACTATTCTTTATTACTATTATATTTATAACTATTACTTTTAATATATTTTTTATAAAAATAATATTTTACTTAATTTTTTCAAAAAATATCTAATACTATTTTAGGAAATGTCTCTATTTTTCATTAATTTCAGAAAGTTTATGACTCGCTCTTCTGTAAAAGAGTTGGCCAATTACGATCCTGAAATTGAAAACCTTTCGATTGTGCAGGAAAGGATAAATATCATCTCAAAACATAACTTGTAACAGAATGGAGCACCAATTAGAAGATTATAACAATCGACTACAAGTGGTACCAAGACCAGCAAATAGAATACTAAGGGATTATGCTAGACCTGATCGCTTTAACTCTGAATATAGTGTCAGGAAACCTCCAGTGGAAACCAATAACTTTGAAATCAGGACAGGCCTGATTCAAACAATTCAACAATCTTGTATTTTCACAGGTGATCTATGTGAAAATCCACATAGTCATTTAATTGACCTTTTAGAATTGGTTGAAACTACAAAGTATAATGGAGTACCTCCTGAAGCAATTAAGTTAAGGCTATTTCTTTTTTCTTTGAAAGGAGAGACCAAAACTTGGTTGCGAAGTTTGCTGCAAGGGTCTATTACCACATGGGATAAAATGACTCAGAAATTATTAAATAAATATTTTTCCCCAGCTAAAACAACAAAAATAAGACAGGATATATCTAACCTCTTGCAGACTGACACTGAGTCAGTTTATCAAGCTTGGGAAAGATTGAAAACAATGATAAGGAAATGTCCACATCATGACATTCCTGAACATATGCAGTTGTACATTTTTATCATGGTTTAAAACCATCTTCTAGAAATGTAATAGATGCAGCTGCAGGAGGTTCCATAATGGGAAAAAACCACAGAAAAAGCATTGCAATTGCTTAATGAAATTTTTGAAAATGCCATACAGTGTCCATCTGAGCGTGTAATTATTAAAAAGCCTTCTGCAGTAAGTCAGGTGGATGTTTTAAATACACTAACACAACAAATTGGCACAAAAATTTGAATCTTCTAATGTATATACACAACAACCAAGCGAGTCTGAGGCTTGTGACATGTGTGGAGAAAACCATCTAAACCACGAATGTCAAGCAACAAATCAAAATGATGAACATGTAAATATCATCGGATACAAGCCATATCCTTTTGGAACTCCATTAGCACAAAAACATCCAGAATTTCAATGGAGCAATGCAAATGGTGCTGAAAACGCTCAAAAGCAACAGGTACAGAGTCCACCCGGATATCAAAATCAAAATCGTGGACAACAAAATTTCAGACCTTATCAGCAAGCAACTCCATATCAGCAAAGGCCTCAACAAGGCCATCAAAGTCTTGATAACTTTTTGTACAAGTGCATTAAGGTTGCTGATGAAAAAATGGAAAGTCAAAATTCAGCTCTAAAAAATCTTGAAATTCAGTTAAGCCAATTAGCAAATCTTGTGTCTGAAAATATTCAAGGTCCTTTACCAAGCAATACAGAGAAAAATCCAAAAGAACACCTTAAGGCTATTTCCTTACTGTCAGGTATGACTCTAGATGAACCCTATGTAAACAAACAAGAAAAGAATCAATCCGAACAACAAGTAGGCAAGGGTGAGAATGTTGAGACACCCTCTCAACCATCAGAAGAGAAAGAAGCCAAGAAAAAAGAAGAAAAAAATACTAAAATTTGACTTCTTTCCCTATTACAATTCCTTTCCCATAACAGATGAAAAGAGAAAAACTGGATAATCAATTTGCAAAGTTTTTGGAGTTTTTAAAACAAATTCACATTAACATTCCTTTTACTGATGCTTTATTGCAAATGTCTTCATATGCCAAATTTTTAAAGAAATGTTAACAAGCAAAAGGAAATTAGAAGAAGTTTCTGTGGAAATGCTTACGGAAAACTGCAGTGCTATACTTCAAAATAAGCTACCACAAAAACTTGGTGACCCAGGTAGTTTTACCATTCCATGTACTCTCGGAGAAGTATTCATTGAAAAAGCACTTTGTGATTCTGGAGCTTCAATAAATTTGATGCCCTTCTCTATTTTTAAAATAATTAGATCTTAGTGAAATGAAAGACACATATGTTTCACTTCAATTTGCTGATCAAAGTACTAAGAGACCACATGGAATAATTAATAATGTGCTTGTAACAGTAGATAAATTTATTTTTCCTATAGATTTCACAGTACTTGAAATGAAGGAGTGTCCTGATGAACAAATTATTTTGGGTAGACCATTTCCTACCATAGGCAGGGCAATTATAGATGTCCATCAAGGACAACTAATTTTAAGAGTTGATGAAGAAAGAGTCATTTTTGATAGGCAAAAGATACTAAGATTCTCAGAAGATGATACATCATCTTCATGCTTTTCAATTGACATGATTAATAATCTTATAGATGAATTTAAAGATGACCATTAATTTCTGACCCAATGGAAATATGTGTGGAAAATTTTGGCACCGTACAGGATGAATATCCGACTATCATAAGTGATGCAAAATTATTGGAAAAGGACTATGAGGAAGGGGACATGAAACTAGAAGAAGTTCTACCAAAAAATTGAACTAAAAACTCTTCCTTCTTATTTGAAATATGTCTATCTTGAGCATGAGTTATTTCCAGTAATTATTTCATCTTTTCTAACTGCAGAACATGAAGAAAGATTGATTGAAGTATTGAAAGCACACAAAGGAGCCTTGGGATGGAATGTAGAAGATATCAAAGGGATTAATACAACAATTTGAATGCACAGAATCCTCATGGAGGATAGCTACGAACCGATAGTTCAACCGCAAAGGAGATAAAACCCAGCAATGCAGGAAGTTGTAAAAAATGAGATTGCAAATCTTTTGGCGGCAGGTATTATTTACCCGAGTTCAGACAGCCCTTGGGTAGGTCCTGTTCACGTAGTACCAAAAAAGGAGGTATGACAGTAATAAAAAATAAAAATAATAAACTAATACCTACCAGGACCGTCACTGGATGGAGAGTCTGTATAGATTAGAGACGTCTTGATGATGCCACTAGAAAATATCACTTTCTGTTGCCATTTATTGATCAAATGTTAGAGAGAATTGCATGATATTGGTTTTATTGCTTTCTTGATGGCTATTCAGGGTATAACCAAATACCAATTGCACCAGAAGACAAACATAAGACAACTTTCACATGTCCTCATGGAACATATGCATATAGGAGAATGCCATTTGATCTGTGCAATGCTTCTACCACATTTCAACGTTGAATGTCAGCAATTTTTTCTGACATGACTGAAAAATTTCTTGAAATTTTCATGGATGATTTTACACTCTTTGGCAAGGGTTTTGATGAGTGTTTTCACCATTTAACCTTAGTTCTTAAGAGATGTGAAGCAACAAACTTAATTGTCATTTTATTGTTACTGAGGGAATTGTCTAGGACATAAAATCACTGCTAAAGAGATAGAAGTTGATAAAGCTAAAATTAATCTTATAGCAGGATTACCCCGTCCCACAACTGTTAAAGGCATTAGAAGCTTTCTAGGTCATGCATGGTTTTACAGACGGTTCATAAAAGATTTTTCAAAGATTTCAAAACCACCTACTAGCCTTTTAATGAAAGATGTAAAGTTTGAATTTTGAGGCGATTGTATGAAATCCTTTGACACCCTTAAAGAAAAATTATCAACTGCCCCTATAGTTGTATCCCCTGATTGGAACCAACCTTTTGAGTTCATGTGTGATGCTAGTGATATAGCAGTTGGAGCTATTTTAGGCCAGAGAAAAGATAAGATTTTTCGTCAAATTTACTATGCCAGCAGGATAATGAATGAAGCTCAACTAAATTATTCCATGAATGAAGAAGAACTACTAGGAGTAGTATTTGCTTTTGATAAGTTTCGTTCCTATCTGGTAGGAACCAAGTTCATTGTTTTTACTCATCATGTGGCTCTAAAATACCGCTTAGTAAAAAAGAATGCGTGACCTAGATTGCTAAGATGGATTTTACTTCTTCAAGAATTTGAGCTTGAAATAAAAGATAAAAAGGGAACAGAGAATCAGGTAGCTGACCATTTGTCTATATTAGAGAACCCCCCACTTGAGATATGTGATATAAAAGAAGAGTTTCCTGATGAACATATTTTTTCTATCAACTCAGTTGTGACTTGTCACGACCCCAAACCCGGTCTTGATGGTGCCTGGCCGCGAGGCTGGGTAAGCCAGACCAAACCACAACCAAGAACGACATTCTAGCCAAAAGGAAACAATTTAATATAACACATCGAACTTAATATGAAACTCCCAACCAGGGATAGACTATACCACTGAAGACATAGCTGAGCAAGAATAATAATTCTCCCAAAAACCGAGGAGTCACGAGTACATAGCCTCTAATAAAACAAGATACAAGTATGAACGGAATTAACACAAAAGTCTAAAAGAATAGAAAAAAGAAACAACTGATAGAGACAGAGTAGGTGGTCCTGCGCACACTGGGAAGCTACCTCGATACTCTGAACAACTACGGAAAATCAACAGCTGCAGCACTAGGTCTCTGAAGCACCTGAATCTGCACACAAGGTGCAGGGAGTATGGGGTGAGTCTACCAATTCATCGAGTAATAAGCATGTATAAAAACCCGAAAATAAGAATCACAAAATAACACAAAATGAAGCTATCTAGCAGTTCTATACAGTACAATCCTCAGAGATATTCATATAAAGCAACATTATTTAAATGTATGAAATTCAATGCAATGCATGACTACAGCGGAACGTGCAGTCCGATCCATTTGGGTACCCACGCTCACTGTGGGGGTTCAGACTCCGGAGGGGCTCCTACATCCCAAGCACAATATCATAGTAACATACGCTACGTGCGCAGCCCGATCCACTATCAATCCTACTATATGCATGCAAGCCTCACTGGCACATATATCTTACTATTTTTAGTTCGTTTATCAGAAATTATAGAATTAGGTGTCAAACCTCAATATTTGCCAATTGAACAGTGTTCTAGTGCAGGACTGATGTCGTGAAAACATGCTATAATGCATAGAAACAGTGATGACGATCCTCACGAGATCCAAATAACTGGCAAGAAGCCCAAATACATTCAAGTAGGAGGTTTACCGGCTCATTCATATCCAACAATCTCAGTACAATGCCACTCGATCGGACTACGCCATAGTCACCAATCATAATCGACCCCGCACTCATAGTAGAGTAGGTGTCTCACCTCAATATAGCGTCACAATATGATATACCAGAGTTTCAAACCCTCGGGTCATCATCTACACCCATATGGTGTGACTCACAAAACAGGAACACCATACCATGCTCAAACACCAGGGCAAGTTGAGGTTTCTAATCGTGAATAAAAAAGAATTCTTGAAAAAACGGTTGGAATCTCCAGAAAAGACTGGGCTTCAAAATTAGATCACGCTTTATGGGCATATCGAACGTCATTTAAAACACCAATTGGTACATCTCCATATAGATTAGTCTTTAGAAAAGCTTGTCATCTTCCAGTTGAATTAGAACACAAAGACTTTTGGGCATTGAAAGCATTGAACTTTGAATTAACCTATGCTGGTAAAAATAGATTTTCTAAGGTGAATGAATTGGAAGAACTCATATTAGGAGCCTATGAAAATGCCAAAACTTAAAAAAAAAACAAAAAATGGCACGACAATTTAATCCGACATAAAAAGTTTAAAATTGGAGATCAGGTACTTCTATACAATAGTAGACTGAGGCTATAAAATTAAAATGCAGGTGGACGAGTCCTTACAATATTACAGATGTTACTCCATACGGAGAAATTGAAATTCAACAAACCAATGGAGGAGATAAATTTAAGGTAAATGGCCACAGGTTTAAATTATATTTTGTAGGGCACTTTGAGCAACAATCAATTGTCACTTTGATAGATTGATGAAGTCTACAAGTAATAAGTCGAGCTGGCGACGTTAAAATCAGAAATATGATTCCTTACCCGTGTCCATTGAGGGTTAAGCAATGGATCCTTATAAGTCCAATATGCATGAGAAGAAATACACTTGATTAATTGGCGCAAGTAATTTTCTAGTTTATATACAAACTAGACTTGTGATTTATACGCATTAGGTGTGTGGCTGCAGTTTCTTTCAAGCTTTCTTCTGCAGTTGTACATTTGAAACCAAAAAGGATTTTTATTTATATCTATATATTTATCTATATCTATATCTATCTCTCTATCTTGTCTCTCTCTCTCTCTCTCTCTCTCTCTCTCTCTCTCTATATATATATATATATATATATATATATATATATATATATATATATATATATATATATATATATATATATATATATTAGATATTATTTATAATTATGCCTCTTCTAAAGTGTTAATTTATCAAAACAAAACTCTTATCATTCTATATCAAATATTTTTTATTATATTTACCACATAACTTCCTTGTTTTTAAGTTTATTTTTATGAAGGCAAGAATAAATATCTTCAATACTTGGCAAGATATTCTGAGATTGAGAAGCATTATGATCAAAAAGCGAGTAGCACTTATAATCTATGCTAGAACTTGCCCCAAATGTCTTTCGAGGCGAAATCCAAGACGACACTGATTTTTGAAATATGTATTTAGGCTTTCTTTGTTTACCTCAGACTTTTTTAGATATTGCACAAAAAATTACTACAAAAAAATAAATCCCTAGCACCTATTTTGAAGCTTGAAGACCTATTTTTTTCTTTTAATACCTACATATGACCAAATTTAAATATCACAATCATGCATATGATTTGAAAATTCCTTTTTCAGAAAATAAGTTTGGACCTCAATTCGAAAAAAGAATCAGAACTAAAGAAAAAATATATAAAAAAGGGAGAAAGGAGAGATTGATGTTATGTTCAAGCATTATAGGTACAAAAAAAATCAATAGAAAATATTTGGAAAATCTTATTATAGAAATATTCTACTCCAAAACTGAAAAAGGCAAGTCTCTACAATTATAACCTTTAACCTACCAGCCTGAAGCCATCATTACAAGCCAGAAAAAGTCCTAAAAGATTTTAGAAATCAGTGTTTAGTCTACATTAGTGGAGATAGACATAAAGGGCAAGACTATGGACAAAAGATGAAAAGTACTCAATGCAAATGATCATAAAGTTATCAATTTCAGAAAAGTCTCAAAAAGAAAGAAGGTACAATTTTTGTTGAATAAAAATAAAAGTAAAAACAAGGTAAAGATTTGATGAATATAGAAAATTTTTAAAGTTTGAAAGCATGCTAGATTTTATTTGATTAAATTTTCATTTTACAAGAGTAGCCATAATTTTAAACAAACAATAGTAATATATATATATATATATATATATATATATATATATATATATATATATATATATATATATATATATATATATATATGGTTTTCCCCTCAAAATTCTTTTCCTCGAGGACGAACAAAAATTTAAGTGTGGGGTATTTGATAGATATAAATTTTTCATATATTTTAATATAAAAATATAATATTTTAGATATAAGACATGAACAATTTATATCTTATTCTCGCACTTTTCTAACAATTCTTGCAGGAAAAAGAATACATGAAAAAATAGAAAAAGAAAGAAACTACAGTTCAAGTAAGAAGGATACATATGTGACAACTTCATCTAAGACTACACAAAATCAAGAGATACAAAGTTATGGCAAATTCTCACCAATATCTCAAGACAAAGTGCCATATCAATTTCTCATCAAGGTCTTATGATATATTAATATTATATTGTAATTTCTCATCAAAGCACATATGATATATTAATATTATATTGTAATTTCTCACCAAGGCCTTGTAGGAATTTTCCTATAAATAGCCATATGTTTGTAGATGAAAAGGCATCCCACTTTGTATCCAATTTCCTATTTAATTTTTCTTAAGGGAAAGAGAAGAGCACTTTTGGTCTCTTCCTCTAGTCTTTCTCTTTGTAGTAAAAATATGCTTAGTCATTTGAAAGTATTTTTTTAGCTTTTCTTATTTCATAATGGAGTAATTTCTCTTTGTTGGGATAGTTGATGAAGCTTGATATAATTATAATACTATCTCAGTTTCTAATACATTCTTAGCCTAAAACTCTATTTACATTCATATAGTGATGGAATGGTAATTTTTAATCGTTATTATCACATCTACGTATTTTATATCTAAGTTATTCTTATATTAATTTTGTAATTCTCATGGAGCAAAATTAATATATAATAACTAATGAATAGAATATTAGAGTGAAAGTAATTTTTAGTAAAATTATTATTCCAAGTGTGTAATCTTGCTTTCCTCAGTTTTAAATCTCACAGAGGAATTATTGGCAAGATTATTAATTTTCTAGTAAAAATATTCTCACGAAGTTTTTACTGCACTTGAGCACAAAATATTAGAGTCAAAATATTTTTTAGTAAGATTATTGTTTCAAGCCTGTAATCTTGATTTCCTCAGTTTTAATTCTCACGGAGGAATTATTGAAGGCAACATTATTGATTTTCTCGTAATAAAATTCGCACGAAGTTTTTACTACGCATGAGAACAATTAGGCAAGATATTTTAGTTTAATTGTCACTAGTTTTAAATCAATTAATTGACATAACCACACGGAGTGTTATTTATTTATTTATTTAGTGTAAAACTATAATTGTATTAGCAATAAGCAATTTTACTTTAGAGAAATACCTATGAAACTGAGGTTTTATTGTAATGGTATATCAAGTGAATTCAACAATTCCCAACTTTTTTAAATATAAACTTTTCGGAACAAATTTGTCTTAATTTATAATTCCAAACACACCTTTCATCAATTTGGTTCTCTCAAATAGTAGTCAAAATATTACAAGTCTTTAGCTTAGATTGTCCAATCTCTATAGGACGATGTCATAAAGTATACTAGAATTTGACAGAGTACGAGCAGAAATCCTATACAAACATGCCTTGTCAGCGGTCCGATGACCGCTTCTGCGGTTCCCTCACGACTTCCATGACCGCTTTTGCGGTCTCTTACCGATTTTGTGGAGCTTCTTCCACCTTTGCGGAAATATCAGGAGCTTCATGCAATAGACCTGTTGCAACTTCAAAAATTTTCGTTTTCATCATCCAACACCACCCCGAGGCCCTCGGGACCCCAACCAAATGCACAGATATGTTCTAATACTTCATTCCAACTTTCTAGTAACATAAAAATACTATCATAGACATCAAAATCATCAAATTACCACGAATTCAAGCCTAAGTTAAACTAAAACTTCTCAAAACTTGCATTTGATCCAAAACCCGACCTAAACACCTCCGAACGATATGAAAATGTGGAGACATATCAAAATTCACCTGAAGAAGCTATTGCAACTCACGAATTTCCATTCCGACTCTCGGATCAAAATCTCACATATCAATCGGAATTCGCCAAAATTTAAACTTCGCCAATTCAAGCCGAATTCTACATCGGACCTCCAAATTCGATTCCGATCGCACTCCCAAGTCACAAATCATCTCCTAAAGCTAAACAAACCATTAGAATTCACCCCCAAGTCCTCTAACTATATAGTCACTTTTGATTGACTTTTCTATAATAAGCTTTCTTCTAAGAGGCTATGTGCCTCGTTTTCAACCAAAACCAATCCAATTACACCTGGCCGAATCTAATACTGATATTGATATATGAATCAACACAATAAGAGGGAACGGGGTGGTAAATTACTTGATGGCGGGTCGGATCGTCACAAAGGGTGATGACGTGCACTTATTGCTATTTGTTATGATTTCTTATTGTTATCAGTTCAAGTGCATTAATTATCTTATTCCACTACTACTGTGAATCTTTATGGTGACATTTTCCTTTTATTCTGTTCCTTGTTATTATTGAATCAAGATATCCACGTGATTTTTGCCCTATATATGAATAATTCCCAAAATTCAAACAAAAAGATTTTTTCTTATTTTCACAATTTTTGTGAATTTTGTGTTAATTGTTTGCATTTTATGTGTGCGTGTGAATTCATATAAAATACAAAAAATATATATTTGGACTTAGGATTTAAGTTTATATTTTAGTATTAACTAGAAGATAATTATTATTAGAATAGGATATAAAGAAAATGACAAAATAGTTTACGTTTGCATTTAATTGTTTATATTGTGAATTTGTCGTGAAATAGGTTTTAAATAATTTTAGAAATTAATTAGTTTAGCTTTGTAATATTAGGACTCTATCTTAATTTTCTACACATTTGTAAAATTGGGAAAAATATAAAACAAAGTACAAAAATGAAAATACACAAAACAATTTAAATAAGGAGAAAACATATGAAAAATAGGAACAAAAAGGCTACCTCTAATAAAAGGTCAATTTGGCCCAAACCTGACAAGCCCAAGCATTAAACAACTGCTGGTCCAGCCCAAAACCTTGCCCCACCCGGTTCAGTTCGACACCCTCTCGAAACGACGTTGTTTTGACGTAGAGTGTTCTTAGCTGCGAGGTTGATTGATCGAACGGCCACAAAATGAGGACCTATTAATTGATATATATGTCCGAACGATGCCCACCTCCCCTCTATCGTCTCTTTCCCACACCCCATCTCCTCGACCCCTGGTTCCGCCACCACCAAACCCCACCGTCGTAGTGGCGGTGCCACTTCCAATCGCCCATAAATTTACACCACCAGATCAGCTCTCCCTCCTCTTTCAATCCCCATGCTTGAAAATCCTCGAATCATAGTCCACCTCGTCGAATCTTCGATTTAATTTTTCCAACCACGGTACGAAATAGCCCAATCCGGCCCAAATTGGTACCAGATAACCTTCGTCCCTTCCCCATCAATAAAACATGTTCGGAATCCCTCGAATACAAGCAGAAGAGCCTAAATTGTGGATCTAGGGTTTTGAGGTTTGAAGCTATTTTAGGGATTTTTCTCGGTCGAATCCTTTTTACAGTAAGATCTCTTCCATGTTCTAAGTTCGATTAGTTTAATAACTTCTTTTCTTCTCCTATTTTTATTGATCGATTCTGAGACCATGCGTAGTTAATTCAGAGTTCATTTCTGCTTGGTGTTTAATCTTTGTGTTGATTCTTCAGTCCAGTTTCGTATTAAGCATAGGTAATATCAATCCATCCTTGTGTTTTTGCTTAAATACTTTAATAATGCTTTGTTAGCTTGCTTGAATTCTGGTCCTTTTAGTTTCTATTTAATTTTTACTAGTTTGGTTAATTTTTGCTTTATTGAAATTGGTTGTGATTCATTGCATAATTGTTTTCTATTTTCAATTTTACGTTTAATCCGTATTTACTAGTTCATAATGTTAGTTCTATAATCGCACTTCGTATTAGTCAACTTTTAATTCGTTTCTTTTGCCTAATTGATGTTTACTATGGTCTAGAAATAATGTTAATCAAATCATTCAAGTGAGTTAGGATTAAAAGTTAGGGTGGTGTTGATTGGGTATAGTTAGTTTGGATTCATTAGGGTTATCTTCAGTTAGTTTTTGACAAGGGTAAAGGGGTTTGGTATAGCTGACCTTAGTATGTAAATTTCATAGGGGGCAAGGGTACTCTGGGCATCAAAAAAGGGAAATTTTATTAGGATTAGTAATTTCAAAACAGGGGTAAGGGTAGTATGGTTATTTTGGGGCTAAAACAGCATCCTAGAGGCTTTTAGAATAGGGTGCAAGCGTAGATTTCAGCTTTTTAAAAGCAGTTACTTAGGTAGCAAGCTAGGAATAGTGGGACCAAACTCAAATAATGGAGGGACTAACAAGAAAACCCTCAAATCTTATTTTCCCTCTTTTAGTGGCCTATAAAAGGGCATCAAGTGCCTTAAGGAAAGGGGGTTCTCTCTTCAGCCAATATTAGCCTAAAAAAAACACCCATTACACTCTAATTTTCATATTGACATTTCTCAGATTTTCAGTCATAGAGAACTCAAAAAATATTTTAGATTTAAGTATTATATAGAAAACCAAAAAAAAAGAACAAAAGTCGAAAAACCTAAAAAAAAAGTACTATCCCATTCAATCTCTTAGCTAATTCTTGGTTTTAGTTAAGTGGTTTTCATTTCTAGCTCAGATTTTTGCAATTCAGAGTTAGTAATGGTTTGATTCCGAGTGGTTGCGGAGTTCAAACAAGTCCGATTTGGTATTGGTTTAAGTGTTGAGCTGTTGTGCGTTTCTGGACTTTATTTACTCGTTTCTGGGTTGGAACTTGGTGTGATTTGGCCAATTGGATCTGAACTGCTGTTGTTGATCTCTGCTCACTGCTGTTGACTTGTTCTTCTTTCTCTTGTACTTCACATATTCAAGTACACATTCTAGAACTTGACCTGGTGTAATTCTGAAGTGGAAATGCAATCACATTTTCATTCATCTGTCGCTAGAAGCCACATCTATTAGATTATGATGCCATGGTAGTTAACTGGATATTAGATTAATGTAGTTTATTTCTGCTTTGTATGAATCTAATTGGACTATCCTCGACTATTTAAACTTATGGCCACCTAGTTAAGGCTTCAGTATAGTTAACATTTGTCTGTTAAAATGAGGAATTAGAAATGATTTGGGTTTTGCAAGAGGTTTTGAAATCTGCATCTGATGTTCATGTAATCTTCATTCAAGCTGAAGAGACAATTTCAAATAATTTTGTATTGCTGTAGTTGATATCAATAGATTAATCATTCATGTGTTTCAGCTCGGTTATATGATGATCAAATATGGATTAAGTCCAAAGATATTAGTTTAATTAGTTTAATCTATATGAATAATTAAATTATTGTTAGGGAATTGAAATTGAACGAGTGGTCTCAAAGTGCCAAGCTGTCATTGTGTTGAAGCCTCACACTGAGTTTGAATTTGGGAAAGAACATTTGGCCCAAACCAGGCCTGAAATCCATTTGTAGGCCCGTGGAATCGAATTCAGTGCCCTATCGAATTTGCTCCCATCAGCCTTTAAGTGGTCATTCCCTCTGGGCCTCCATACCCTTTCACGTAGGCCCAAGTTCAACGATATGCACTTTCACAAACGGACCTAGGCTAATCGTTTTTAATCCAAAGAAGGCATCGATTGTTTAAGATTTTTGTTACTTTAGAGATTAATGAATAGAAAATACAATAGTTACTTTAGGATTGACGTTTAATAAATGTTGAGACGAGCCTCGCCTAACAAAAACAAATGCGGGGTCCTTGATAAATGATTATAAGAATTGATTATTATATGGGAGGGCCATTTAGCGAATTCCACGGCCTTCCCCAAAATAATATTGCGGTAGAATCTTCAGACACTTTTTAATTAAAGTACCTTCTTAAAATTGGGTGTGCATTGATGCAACTCAAATCCAAATCTCTATGAAGTCAAAATATATTGATAACAACATATGCCTTGATGGCGAAGGGGTTAGAAACACGTTTTCATGACGTCGTAATTCTTATAAATAAATAATGATCGAAAAGTGGTTCAAAAATTGGAGACGGGCGTCACCGAACAAGAATGAATGTAGGGCCCTCAATAATTGGTTATAAAAAATGATTAGAATTCGGAAGGACTGTTTAGCGAATTTCAAGGACCTTTCCCAAAACAACATTACGCTAGAACCTTAAGCAGGATTTCATTAAATTACTTTTTTAAACTCCGGTGCGCATTGATGCGAACCAAATCCAAATCTCAACAAAGTCGAAATGTGTTGACGACCCTGGGTGCCTTGATGGCGACGTGGTCAGAGACATATTTTCACAAAGTCGCAAGTCTTTTAAAATAGATAATGATAAAAGCGGTATATAACTAAAAGGGCACAAAAGTTAGCATGTATTAAAATTAGATAAAATCAAATACAACAGTTGAGCGACCGTGCTAGAACCACTGAACCCGGGAATGCCTAACACCTTCTCCCGGGTTAACAAAATTCCTTATCCGGATTTCTGGTTCGTGAACGGTAACAGACTCATATTTTCCTCGGTTCGGGATTCAACCGGTGACTTGGGAAACTATTAATCTCTAAAGTGGCGACTCAGAATAAATAATAAACTAAATCACGTTTTGATTGTCCTTTAATTGGGAAAAACTCCTTTGCGCCCCTTTACAGGGGTATATAGCAAAAAAGGATGTGTGATAGCTTTGGCGACTCTGCTATGGAAGAGAACCCAAAACTTTTTGTTCAGGGTTCAGAATTCGAGCTTAGATAAATTGTTGTATTTTGTTATATCTGATTTTCCTACATTTTTCATGCTGAATGTGCTAAATGTTAGGGCTTTGATATTATCTGAAATGTATATAAACTGTGCCGACACCCTTCTCTCTTTACCTCCGAGGATGTGCTTACTGGTTGAGACTCCCTATTCTGTTAGTGTCATACCCTGAAATAAGAAAGAGGCTCGAATAAGTTACTAAGTAGGATGGCCTTTTGGTCCGCGGTAAGTTGTCCCCTCCTTGACTCGAGTTGTCGCTCGGGTACACAATCTAGAACACTGACCCAGGTTTTGAACATAGAATAACTTGACTTCATGACGGATCCCTAGTAGGAAATCTTATTTGCATCACGTTGCATTTGACTTAGGGGACTCAACACAGGGTTTGGGTTCGTCTAGGACTAGCAACCTGAAATGAAAAGACCATCCTGATGCATCCTATTTGTTTTCCGTGCACTTATTTGTTTCGGACCCACATATTGACCAGTTTTTGAAATCTTGGAATGTCGGAATTTGAGGAAAAACAAAAAGAAAAAAATATGAGAAATAGCAGTTAGGGGGTTAATATATTGATATAATCCGATGCCAAAGTACTGTCGGAACTCTACCGAAATTTTGAAAAAAATGAAAAAAGAAAATGTTTTTTATGTAGTTTGTTTTATTAAAAGCAAAAGAAAAATAGAAAAGTGTTTTTTACTTTGGGAAAATTGTCATTTTTATTTGATTTCAAAAATAGAAAATGGAGAAAAGCTTAGAAAAAGTTTTGTTTTAAAAATTTTAGTTAGTTTATTTGCCCGAACTACGCCTGTTTGATTTTCACAGGGTGTGGGATACGTAGGCAACCCTCATCGGGTCCAACCTTCCTTTTGCAAAAATAGCCAAAAATGTCAAAAAAAGTTTTTTTAGGTGATGCCATTTTGCAAAAGTAGCAGAATGTTACCAAACGGGAGACCAGAAGGCTGACTCTGCATAAACGGCCACTTTTTGTCATGTTTTGATATTTGACCCCCACAGCCTTAAATCTTTCGTCCTCGAGGCTATGAAAAGCCGTGTTTTGCAATACCGGGTCATTCATTTTAATTTTGAAAATAGGAAAAGAGTCATATAAGTCAGGTGATACCGATTTTGCAAAAATAGCCAAATGTTCATAAACAGGACACCGGAAGGCTGGCCTTGCATAAATAGCCACATTCGGTCATGTTTTGGTTTTTGACCTTCACAGCCTTAAATTCTTCGTCCCCGAGGCGTTGAAAGTCCGTGTTAACCAAATTGAGTCGTTTATTTTAATTTGAGAAGCAAGAAGAGTTATAAATAAGTTGAGCAGGGCCGTTTTGTCATAAATACCTGAACGTTCCCGAAAGGGACGCCGAAAGGCTGACTTTGCAAACGAAGAATGTATATCGAGTCCTTCATGTTTAAAATCTAGAAAAGAATGTAGATAGTTTTAGTTTGAGTTAAACGAAGATTTTTGTTTTGCTTAATCACCTTAATAAATGTGCAGGATGAGCACGACGCAAAACGAACCCTTTTCAATATTAACCAAAATTCCTTTTGAGTTGCGATTATGGTGGAATGACTTAGGAAAAGAAGAGCAGGACGAAGTGAAGAAGTATCTGAAAGATCTCCCAAATTAATTAGACATCCAGCCTCGGGGGATATTATCAGGGCATTCGTCGCTTGTTGGGATTCGACACATAATGTATTTCACTTCTCAGACTTTGAGCTCACCCCGACATTGGAAGAAATAGCAGGGTACATCGGAAGTGATCAAGCTCCATTGAGGTTCAAATACTTAGTTGCTCCAAGGGCCATCACCGTACACCGGTTTTTGGATTCCTTGAAAATACCCCGAAAAATCCACCACCCAGATTTTGCATAGGGTTACTGTAGTCTCGGTTTCATATATGATCGATACGGACACGTGGGAGGATTTATTAAGCCAGACTTCAAACTATGTAGTATAAGTAACCGACAAAAATGGGAGGAACACAGGCGGGTGGCTTTTATGATAGCGTTTTTGGGCCTCATAGTATTCCCAAGGAAAGATGGAAATATTGATTTGAAAGTGGGTGGGGTCGTCAGTACCTTGCAAACCATGGAAAAAAGCACTTTGGCGCCTACGATTGTGGCTGACATCTTCCGGGCTCTCACTGCTTGCGAAGATGGGGGAAACTTCTTTGAGGGATGTAACTTATTGTTGCAAATGTAGATGATCGAGAATTTATGCCACCGCTCCCCGCTCCTTAGTTATGGTTCGTATAAGAAAACTTGTATAGGAGAATTTTACACAAGAATCAAAGGGGCTAACTACCTGAAGGAGTCACGGCTGGGGCATCAATATTTTGGACCCTCACTGACAGCCAGATACAGTGGGTGCTTAGATGGTTGCCTGTCGAGAAAGTCATATATATGCCAGCAGTCAGGCCTCATTTTCTGTTGATGGGACTCAAGAGCATCCAGCCCTACACGCCATATCGGGTTCTTAGGCAAATCGGGAGGTATCAAGTGGTACCGAGAGATGAAGATCTAAGCACCCAAGTGGTCAAAATTTGTCTTGACGATCGGTTCCCCGAAGAAGAAGTTCCCTAGATTTGGAATGAGTGTCACTATTTGAAGGCAAACACTTGTGTGTCAGATAGGGTTAAGGGGAGGTTGCCCCTGGGTATCATGATTGGTTCAGGGGTGGTGCAGCATACGGTAGACCTGCTAAAAGGCCTCATCTCGAAGATATTGCCAAGTCATCCCAAGAGCAGTGGGATTGGTTAGCAAAGGAAGAAGGTTACAAGGCTGAGATCAGGAAGCTGAAGCAGCAAGTCGAAAGTCCTGAAATTTGAGAATACTGTGCAAGTTGCCGCATATCAGAGTGAGAAAAACATATTGACTCAAGAAAATGAAGCACTAAAAGCCCAAATCCGGCAGTTGAGAATAGCTGCGAATAAACAACCAAGGAGCCGATCAGACGAGCGGCTAATAAAAGGGTTGGAAAACGAAGTCAAAGAATGTCGGAATAAATTGGGAAAATCTTAGAATGTCATGGAAGAACTCAAAGCGCAATGGGGTACAAAAATAGAAGAGCGTCGACAGTACCTGAATCAATTGAAAAGGGACCATGAGAAAATTGTTGCCAATCTAAAGAAAAAGATGGTTTCTGAGGGTAAAGCAGCTATGTTGGCTAAGGATTTTGAAATTGAAAGTGGGCATTGTTATGACCTGTTGGCCCAAAATGAGGAAGAGGTACAACAGTTGCAGGGTCAACACCTGCAAGACTCTCAAGCCATAAAGACATTCAGTAATCAGATAAGACGTCTACTCATCGAAAAGAACCAAACCAAAGACAGGATCAGGGCCATCGCTCACGCCATTTTGAGAAGATGCCGGGTTTGTGAAGATATGACCTATATTTGTCCCAGCAGTAATGATCTACTTGAAGCAAACCATGAATGAATTGGAGCAACTTAAAAGGGATTTGGATTCTAGGTCCGCGGAAAGGTCGAACTACGCCCCGCGGGCACCTAGATTTGAGGCTTTAGAATATGCATAGTCCATACTTGTAATTTTTTTATTCTTGAGTCTGTTGTCTGATTTTCCAGTATCTTTTCATGTCAAGTATGCTGGAAGTCTTCAAGTCTATGGTTTGTTTTAGTTTATGTCTGTTATTTTCATTCCGCAAAAATGTTTAGTTTGTATAGTTTGTTTAAGTAATGAAAATTGAAAATTCCAAAAATTTTATTTCCATCCTTATTTTCGCATTTGTTTTCACGAACTACACTTGGTCTAATTCATGTGGAGTCATGATACATAGGAAATCTCCATAGTATTTGACTGTAGTCTTAAACAAAAAGAAAAGAAAAGAAATATAGGTAAACGAAAAGAAAGAAGGAAAAGAGTGGACAAACAAAGGCGAGAATACAAGAAAAGGAAAGAAAGAGAAGAGCAAAAAAACAAAGGTAAGAATAAGAGAGGAAAAAGAGTAAGAGCGGAAAAACAAAGGTGAAAATAAGAAAAGAGAAAAGAAAGAAAAAGGCGGAATAGAATGAGAAAATTAAACAAAGAAAGGAATGTCGGGATGACACATGTGGGCAAACAAATGCATAATAGAGATGATTAACTGTATAGGTGCATTCATGCCAACGTGCGGTTATCAAATCTGTTAAAGCCTAATCGCTAATGAAATGGTTGTTTTAAATGTGTGAGTTCAGGCAGGTGGTTAGTTGATTGGCAATTCTGGAAACTCACCAGTACAACACCCAGTCGAAGGATAAAGAAAACTGGACATGATTCGGATACTAGTATTGTGGATCCCACGAAAGAGGTCGAGATGACCGATGTAGGGGCTATGAAAGAAGAGATGAACAAGCTGAATGCCCAAATGGATGCCATGCACCGGGCTTGGTCTCAGGGGCACCCAGTACCATTATTCCCCGCCAAACCCTCTTATATCCCGCACCTAGTGCAGGCTCAGGAGCCTCTCACGCCCAAAACATCTCCACCTTCCATTATAACACCCAACGGTATGCCACTACTTCATATGCCCCTTCAGCTCCACCACCCAAACAAAACCCTCCTCCGCCCGTGGCTGCAATCGTTGTGGCTCCTCCTCCAGCTCCATTACAAAGGTCCTCTAGAGAACCGCTATCCCAAGACCATGATGCCCAGTATTACCTGCCTGAACCCACTTTTAAGGCTCCCGAGCCATATTCATATGCCCCTCACTTTGAGATCCCATAAGAAGTCCAGAAACCAGTTAAAAATGCAGAGCATGAGGAAGTGATCAGCAAATTCAAAAGCCTGGAGCAATCCTTCAGGAACATGCACAGTTTAGGCACCCAAGTCAGTGTTGCATACAAAGACTTGTGCCCTTTCCCTGATGTCCAGTTGCCCGCGGGGTTGAAGATGCCTTAATTTGACCTGTACGAGGGACACGACGACCCGGTGGCCCACCTCCGAGGATTCTACAGTAAGATGAGAGGTGATGGGGAAAAAGATGAATTACTAATACCCTACTTTGGTCAATGTCTGAGCGGGTCTGCATTGGAGTGGTACAAAAGACAGGACCCTAGCCGATGGTATACATGGGATGATCTAGCACAGGCGTTCATTGGCCATTTTCAAAGCAACCTCGAGATAGTCCCTGATCGTCTGTCATTGTTGAAATTTGAGAAGAAGTTGGGAGAAAGCATTAGAGAATTTGGTTTCTGATGGAGGGAACAAGCAGCCAGAGTGGATCCTCCAATGAGGGAGAATGAGATGGTAGACTACTTTCTGCAAACGTTGGAGCCAACATACTTTGGTCATCTAGTGATGTCTGTGGGTAAATCATTCAATGAAGTAGTGAAGATGGGTGCCATGATTGAAGAGGGTTTAAAGTCTAACAAAATCTTGAGTTATTCACCGCTGAAAGCAACCATGCAGACCATACAAAGCAGTACCGTGGTGTGCTGGGAAAGAAGAAGAAAGAAGAAGTGGCCACAGCGGAAGATAGCTCTTGGTCCCGGCCCAACAATCCTCCACCCTACTATGGCCAACCCACACTCCACCACCCAAATTACCCATATACCCCATACGACCCACCACAACATTACTACCCCTACCATAACCACACTTCTCTGTCCACTATGCCCAGACATACACTCAGCCTCCGGCGCACCCACAATGGCGTGCACCGGTTCTTGAAAACACATATACACCTCCACAAAACACTCATCCACACCCCAGTTCTAATAGACCAGGACCAGAACCAAACATTTTGAATGAGAGGGCCCAAACAGAAGAACTTTTACCCTGTTGGGAGAATCTTACACCGCTTTATTCCATAGACTGAAGTAGTTGGGCATGTTAACCGCAATCCAGCCCAAAGTACCAAACCCACCTACCAAAAACCTGGACCAATCCGTTAGCTTTGAGTATTGCTCGGGAATGCTGGGGCATGAAACTGAAAAATGTTGGAAGTTGAAGAGTGCGGTGCAGGAGCTTATTGACAACCGCCGTATTGAAGTGCAGGCCCAGGAGGTGCCAAACATCAATCATAACCCACTGCTAGCGCATCACAAGACTAACATGATTGAGTTGGTGCACATGGATGGAGAGGAGAAGAAATCCTCACAAATCATGATGATGATTCGCGCTATTGAGACCAGTTCAAAAGAGAAGCCGACTGGGGTACAGGCAGGGGTGAAGTTGAAAGGTCAAAGTGACAAGCCAGTGGTGGTGAGGGGGAAAGAATTAATCTATTGTTGCAAAGAAGCCAGAGATAACCAAGTTAATGGTACAAGGGGTGTCACCCGCGCTCTTGGTCGTTGTGAAAGGGGCCTGCATAGAACCGGTCATCATAAAGCCGGTAATCCAACTACCTATGGTCAATAGCAAAGTCGTTCCATGGAAATATGAGAAGATGGTAGTAACATACAAGGGAAAAGAATTTGAGGAAGAGAGCTGTGAGGCGCAAGGGTTGACTCGGTTGGGGCGCTACTTCGCTCCCCAGGAGTAGAGAAAGGCTAGGGCTACTAAAGACAGTTCATACTGGTCAATAAGGCTGTTACAGAGGAGGAAGCGGAGGGGTTTTTAAGAAATATGAAGGTACAAGACTATTTCACTATTGAGCAACTAAGAAAAACACCGACCCAGATCTCGTTGTTCTCATTGTTGATCCACTCTGATGAACATCGCCGAGATTTGATGAAGATATTAAATGAAGCCCATGTGCCTGATGAGATTTCAGTGAACATCTTGGAGACAATTGCTAATAAGATCTTTGAGGTAAATAGGATAACGTTTTCGGATGATAAGTTGCCCGTGGAAAGAACAGAGCATAATAAAGACCTTTACTTGAAAGTCAAATGTGAAGATTCAGTGGTGACCGGGGAATTGATAGATAATCGGTCTAGTGCCAACATTTGCCCGATGTCTACAGTGAACAAGCTAAAGATCGATAATGATAGAATCCGCAAGAACAGTGTATGTGTCCGAGGGTTTGACGGATGTGAAACAAACACGGTAGGGGACATTATCCTTGAATTGAACATTGGCCCAGTTAATTTTACTATGGAGTTTGGGTGTTGGATGCTGCGGTATCATACAATCTTTTATTGGGACGGCCATGGATCCACGTGGCTAAATAAGTGCCCTCCTCACTGCATGTGCCCTTTATAGAAACTGATGACGATAATGGGCCATGCGTTTACCAAGTTTTTGACACGATCACTGTGAACAAGGTGCCAGAGGGTAAAAGAATTCCACTTCCCCGAGTAGCAGCTGCAACCTTCATGGTGGTTTCAGAAATGATGGGTAATGGGTTCGTGCCGGGAAAAGGTCTAGGTGCCAAGCTTCAGGGCATTGTTCAACTCGTTTCCATGCCCAAGAATTTAGACACCTTCGCGCTGGGGTTCAAGCCAACAATAGCAGATATCAGAAAGGCTCATAAGTTGAAAAAGAAATCTTGGGTTCTTCCTAAACCAATTCCATGTCTGTCCAAGTCCTTCGTTAGGCCAAGGGCCAAAAAGCACTTAGCAACACAGGCGACATGTTCATTGATTGGTGCAGAGGGGAATATGGACAAAGTGTTTGAGAGGGTATTTGCAAAAGTAAACATGTTGAGGATGGTGAAGGTTCCAACAATGCAGACATTCAGCACATTGGGCCACACGCTAGGATCAATAATTGGGAAGCCACTCCTCAGCCAGTTTGGAGAGACTCGCGGTAGTGGGACTCTGTTTTTCTTTTTCATTTTCACCTGGATTATTCCAGGGTTTGTAATCCTTGTGACTATGTTCCATCCATTTGGATGAGCTAAGCCATGTTATCTTTACATTCTAATGAAATTCAATTTTCTTTCCTTCTTCTTTCTGGATTTTGTTTCCATTTTTCTTTTCTTTTCTGTACAGTTCTTTTTATGCTGATATCAATGACATGACTTGCCTGAGGACTTCTCGGCTCAGTTTTATAAGCCAATCTAACTAGAAATAATCATAGAAGAAATTTAATGTGATTTTGAAGAGGAATATGATGATGATGAAGCCTATGAGGAAATTAGTAAGGAATTAAATCTCTTTGAGGAAAAACCCAAACCAAACTTAAATGACACAGAAGCAGTTAACCTAGGGGACCAAGATATTGTCCGTGAAACTAAAATAAGTGTTCATCTGAAGCCGCAGCTCAAGGAAGAAATAATCGTGGTGTTGTTGGAATATAAAGATGTTTTTGCTTGGTCCTATGATGATATGCCGGGACAGAGTACCGATTTAATGGCTCACAAATTTCCTACTGATCCATCACTCCCACCTGTTAAGCAGAAACTGAGAAGTTCAAAACTGACATAAGTGTGAAGATTAAAGAAGAGATCACTAAGCAGTTTGATGCAAAGGTCATTCGGGTTAAACAGTATCCCGCCTGGTTAGCTAATGTTCTGCCTATGCCAAAGAAAGATAACAAAACCAGGGTGTGTGTTTATTATCAAGATCTCAACAAGGGAAGTCCAAAAGACAATTTTCCATTACAAAACATCCACATATTGATCGACAATTGTGCCAAACATGAGATTGGTTCTTTTGTGGATTATTATGCGGGTTATCATGAGATCTTAATGGACGAGGAAGATGCAAAAAAGACGACATTCATCATACCGTGGGGAACATACTGCTATCCGGTCATGCCATTCGGTTTGAAAAAAGGCCGGGGAAACTTACATGAGGTCTATGACAATGATCTTCCATGATATGATACATAAAGAGGTTGAGGTGTACATAGATGATGTGATTGTGAAATCAAGGAAGCAGTCTAACCACGTCATGGATTTGAGGAAGTTCTTTCAAAGGCTTCGTAAGTATAATCTGAAGCTCAATCCTACAAAGTGTGCTTTCAAGGTGCCATCAGGAAAGTTGCTAGGGTTCGTACTCAGTCGCCAGGGTATTGAATTGGATCCATCGAAGATTAAGGCCATTCAGAAATTGCCGCCTCCGAGAAACGAAACTGATGTGATGCGTTTGTTGGGAAGGTTGAACTACATTAACAGGTTTATTGCTCAGCTCACCACTACTTGTGAACCCATTTTCAAACTGCTAAAGAAAGATGATGCGGTTAAATGGACAGATGAATATCAGAAATCTTTTGATAAGATAAAGGGATATTTTTCGAATCTGCCCGTGTTGGTTCCACCAGAACCGGGGAGGCCTTTGATTCTGTATCTGACAGTCTTGGATAATTCGTTTAGTTACGTACTGGGGTAGCATGATGTCATAGGCAGAAAAGAGCAGGCAATCTACAGGTCCAATGTCAAAGGAAAGGATTGTTGTACTCTCTTGCTTGAATGAATCGACATTTGTGGATGCTTGTTCATTCGGGATTCTTCAATCTATATTTAGAACTACTGGAAGAACTACCATCTAAAATCGAATAAAAGAAAGAAGGGTGAGATAAACAAATAAAAAGCTAACTTTCTTTATTATTATGTAAGATTATAAGGTTAAAAATTAATCGAATCTCAGCAAGAAGTTCACATCTTACGAAGTCAAGTACATTCATCTTGAGAGGACGTGTTGTACCCTAACTTGGGTTGCACAGAAGTTGAAGCATTATTTGTCGTCCTACACCACCTAGCTCATATCTTGGTTAGATCCATTGAAGTATATTTTCCAGAAGCCTATGCCCATGGGAAGGCTTTCAAAGTGGCATATCTTGCTTACAAAATTTGATATTATCTACGTGACATGGACTGCAATGAAAGCGTAGGATTTAGCTGATCACTTGGCTGATAATCCAATTGATGACGATTATGAGCCTTTGAAAACTTACTTCTCGGATGAAAATGTAATGCATATTGATGAGTTGGAGCAGGTAGAGAAACCATGATGGAAACTGTTCTTTGATGGAGCGGCAAATATGAAAGGCGCGGGAATAGGATCTGTACTTATTTATGAATCAGGTCAGCACTATGCTGCTACGGCTCAGCTTCGTTCTATTGTACGAACAACATGACGGAATATGAAGCATGTATTTTGGGGTTGAGATCAGCTGTGGATATGGGTATCTGGGAAGTCTTTGTCATGTGTGACTAGGACCTACTGGTATACCAAATTCAAGGAGACTGATAAACACGTGATTTGAAATTGGTACCATACCGACAGTGCCTGCATGAGCGTTGCCAACGCTTTCAGTCAATAGGTTCAGACACATCCCGAGAGTTCATAATGACGTTGCCGATGCTTTGGCTACTTTGGCAACAATGTTACATCATCCGGATAAGGCTAATGTAGATCCATTGTAGATTCAGGTCTATGATCAAAATGCTTATTGTAATGTGATAGAAGAGGAACTTCACGGTGAGCTGTGGTTTCATGACATCATGGAATTTATCAGGATGGGAGTATATCCAGCACAGGCCACCGGTGATCAGAAAAGAACTATTCGTCCATTGGGAAGTGGGTTTTTAATGAGTGGAGGAGTATTGTACATAAGAACACCATATCTTGGATTGTTGAGGTCCGTGGATGCAAGGAAAGAAACATCTATCATGACTGAAGTACATTAAGGAGTTTGTAGACCTTATATGAGCGGATATGTCTTGGCAAAAAAGATCCTACGGGCAGGTTATTATTGGCTTACTATGGAGCAGGATTGTATCGGTTTTGTGTGTAAATTCCATCAATGCCAGGTGCATGGAGATTTGATTCATTCTCTGCCATCAGAACTACATAAGATTTCTGCACCATGGCCTTTTGCCATATGGGGCATGGATGTTATCGGGCCAATCGAACCGGAAGCGTCAAACAGACACAGGTTCATTTTGGTAGTAATAGACTATTTTACCAAATGGGTAGAGGCTAAGACATTCAAGTCTGTAACCAAGAAAGCTGTGGTGGATTTTGTACATGCGAACATTATTTGTCGGTTTGGTATACCAAAGGTGATTATCACGAACAATGGGCTAATCTTAACAGTCATTTGATGATGGAAACATGTGATCAGTTCAAGATTACTCATCGTCATTCCACTCTGTACTGCCCTAAAGCAAATGGAGCGGTTGAAGCGGCCAACAATAATATAAAGAAAATAGTGAGGAAGATGGTTGAAGGGTCTAGACAGTGGCATGAGAAGCTGCCTTTTGCGTTGTTAGGTTATCGCACCACCGTTCATACTTTTGTGGGGGCAACTCCTTATTCATTGGTGTATGGCACTGTGACAGTAATACCTGCGGAGGTGGAAATCCCGTCTTTGTGAATCGTTGCGGAGGCTGAGATCGATGATGATTAATGGGTGAAAAGCCGCCTTGAGCACTTGAGTTTGATTGACGAGAAGAGATTGGCATCAGTGTGTCATGGTAAACTGTACCAACGAAGAATGGCAAGAGCATATAACAAGAAAGTGTGCCCGGGGAAATTCGAAGTCGGACAGTTAGAAGTGAGGCAGATTTTGCCTTATTGGGCTGAAGCAAAAGGAAAATTCTCCCCAAACTGGAAGGGGCCATTTGTAGTAACCAGAGTGTTATCTAATGGCGCATTGTATCTGACAGATGTAGAAGGAAAATGTGTAGAAATGGCCATCAATTCTGATGCTTCCAAAAGATATTATGTATAATTTCTTTATTTTGAATGTACTTGTTTGTATCTGGCATATTTTAAAGATTGAAATGACGAATGCATTTTTTCTGCTATCGAAAAACTTCATCCCTTGTCATCCCATTTGAGCCTTACTTATTTTCGTTCATACCCCTCTTTCGGAATCAACGGCACGACCAAGAGACACAGGTGCCGAACATAAGGATAAATGGAAGGAAAGAAAGGAAAAGGAAAAGCAAAGAAAAGAAGAAAATGAAGAATAAAATAAAAAAAATAAGAAAAGAAAGAAAAGAAAAAAGGAGAAAAGAAGGAAAATGAAAAGAAAAGAAAATAGAGGAAAAGAAAAGAAAGAATCATTACAAATGTAATTACGATAAAGTGAAATGCGTTTGACTTGATCCCGAAAGGGTATGTAGGAAACCTTATTCCGAGGTTCAGTCATACCAAAATAAAATTCTAAACTTTCCCAAGCAAGAAACTGGGGCAGGAGTTGAGATTCGTTGTGAGAAATTGGATTCTGAAAGTTGTAGTGTTAACCCATTTTGAAATTGTTTTGAGCCTTTTATACCATTCTTTCTAACCCATCCAAAAGCCTACATTACGGTCCAAAGAAAGCCCTTCGGATCAATTTTTGATAAATGCCAAGTCAAGCAGGAAAAGTTAATTCGCCACAGGGGCAACACTCTGGTGCAAACAAGAAGCATGAAAAATAAAAATGAGAGAGTCTTATTGGTGAAAACTCTCACGGGCACCCTAAGGTGATCGGAGCTGAGAGAAAACGAAATGAGAGAGTCGTAGTGGTGAAAACCCTCACGGGCACCTTAAGGCAAAAGTGAGATGAGAAATAGCAAGCGGAGAAAGTTTGTTGGTGAAAATTGTTTCGTGGTATCGCAGGTTAAATGAGGTTAAGGTTTGGGTAAAGTAATCAGGTGATGGATGTCCTGGGCAACGAGGTATGGCGACTGAGAGCTGGTTAGTTGGATCGGTTGGGCCGGTTAGTCCGAAATGCATGTCGTGATAATTTGTGCCAGCTGTTCCAGTCATATAAGTTTCTTTTCTTTTCCTTTTTAATAGTCATCTAGTTTTTGCTTCTCCTTATCCTTAACACATAAAGTTATTGCATTTCATTCTCGTTTTGGTGTTGGTTTGTCTAAATGTTCCAATGTCAGTTTTGTTCAATAAAATGGGAATGGATTTCAAATCCACTGCCAACTTCCGAAAATGGTAAAGCGTCATTTGGCCAGAGCAAGTCAGCAACAATGTGATGTAAAATGAAATAGGGGGAGTCGCCGGAAGTCTCATTGGCAGAATATTCGGGAAATGTTGTGGGAAATGTGAAGGTCCAGGCATAAAAAGTCGGAAAGGTGAAACAACAGGGGAAGTACAAAAGCATTCACGTTATCAGAATTGGGGAATGTGAAATTCGGTCACAAAGTCAGGCTGTTCGGAGGAAGTAAGGCAACACAAAGCAAGGTAATGGAAGGATTATGCAGCAAGAATGCCATAAACTAACCACCATTTTTAAACTAACAAAATTTTCGGTGATTGAAACAGGGGCAGAAAATTGTTTGTCAGGAGTAATTCTCCGTGAAAGAAAAACATGCAGTAATCAAGTTAATCGCAAGTGTGACATGGGTAAAATTCAAGAAAATAAGGAGTAGCATGAAGCGATGTTGAAGTCAGGAGCCTGCTTGAAAAATAGAGGAGTACATTTCAGTATTTAAATGTTAAGAGTTATACTTCAGTCTTATCGCAATTCAAGTTTTAGTTTCAATCCTTTTTAGTATGTGGTAGCAAGCCCCAGTTTTCCCAAACTGGGGCAGAATGTTTTTGTTGTCTTATCTATTTTTGTGAAATCATGAGTCCGCCTGAAGAATAGAGGAATACATTTCAATTTTTAGTAGTCAGGAGCCCATCTGAAGAATAGAGGAATACTTTTGAGATAGCAATAAGGAGCCCGCGTGGATAACAGAGGAATACATGCGTTTACAATTCAAAAGTCACGAGCCCGCCTGAAGAATAGAGGTGATACCATTCAAGTTGTTAGTTTTTAAATCAATCCCTC
This sequence comes from Nicotiana benthamiana, assembly GCA_034376525.1. Taxonomy (NCBI): domain Eukaryota; kingdom Viridiplantae; phylum Streptophyta; class Magnoliopsida; order Solanales; family Solanaceae; genus Nicotiana; species Nicotiana benthamiana. Next base: position 41,286,246 of record CM067340.1, on the reverse strand, counting down.
CTGAGTCTGCGCACACCCCCAGTGAGCGTAGTTGAATATATTTATTGGATCAGGTTGTGCGCTGCATTATTATAGATATTTATTGGATCAAACTGTGCGCCGTAGTATTATATATATTATATTGGATCGGGTTGCACGCCGCAGCAGTATCAGACCGAAAGAGAAGTATTTATCAGTTTCTTTTCCCTGTTTAGCACTTATTTACTGCCTCTACTGCTGATATTAGAACTATATATTGTTCTTACCGGTTTTCTTACATTCAGTTGTTATTTATTGCTATTGCTCACTGAGTTGGAGTACTCACTCTACTGCGTGCACCTTTTGTGCAGATATAGGGATCCCGAACGCTTAGCTGTGATTATCTGTTGTTGCCTAGTTCAGTTCCGGAGATATCGATGTAGCTGCTGGCGTCCGCATGACCTGATTTCTCCTCTTATCTTTTTTTTACTTCCGCATCTAGATTTCCTTTGTATAGGATAGTGTTCAGATGTATTTATAGGCTCTTACTTGTGCGCCAGATCCTTTGGGCTGTTATTACTTTTGATTACATTTCTCGCAATATTTCTATTGTTATCAAACAGAGAATTTTAAGCTAAAAATTGGTATTTAAGTTAATGATTGGGCTGGGAATGTTTAAATGGTCCGGCTTGCTTAACAAGGTGTTTGGCGCCATCACGACCGGGGTTTGGGTCGTGACATTGAGATCTAGGATAAATTGGCTAAATGATGGTTATGCAAACACTACGTACTTGCATACACAAACTACAAACCGTCGAAGGAAGATTAATATTGTCCTTTTCAAAGATAGTAATTGTAATTGGATTTAAAATCAAAAGGACAATATGGATCATGTGTCAAATTACTTCCAAAACATCTTCAATACTTCTTATGAATTCTCTACTTGGAATCAAGTAACCAATAATAGCTCTAATTTTATCAAATTAGACTTATACTGTCTTGATAAACCACTTAGGAACTATGAGGTACAAAGAGCTATTTTTTTCTTTAAACCTACCAAGGCTCCTGGTCCTGATGGGCTACACCCTTTCTTTTTTCAAAAATTCTGGCCAACATTAGGTTAAAAGTAATCAATTTATGTGATCAAATCTTCAACTCAAAGCAGATCCCCAGTGACCTTAATAAGACTTATGTTTGTTTAATTCTTAAATTCAACAATGCTAATAAACTATAAAATTTTAGACATATTAGTCTTTGTAACACCCTCTACAAAGTAATCACCAAAATCACTGCTAATAGACTTAAGCCTTATCTAAGCAAAATGGTTAGTGAACACCAAACTAACTTTGTAAAACATAGACGTCCTAGATAATCATTCTTCTCCATGGGTACGTATTATAAGTAGTTGTTACAGTCTTCTAAGGGTACTAATAATACCTCTCACACATAGAAGAGCATCCTAAAGGGTTGGGTTTTTTGCAAAGAAGGCATTAGATGGCCGGTAGAAAATAATCCCAATTTGTTCATTTTGGATACAAATTGGATACCAAAGTTTGGTTCACTAAGAAAAAAGGTCATAGGCCCCATCAATAAAAAGGAAAGTGACCTCACTCTAGGAGATATCCATAGCTAGATGGAGTGGAATATGTCTCATATTTCATTCAATCTCCCCAAGAATATACTCAATAGCATTCACTCCCTAACGACTTCTAAAATCCAGGGAAACAATATTAGATGGTCTATTAATGCTAGTGGAATATTTACAACATCTTCTTGCTATAAACTCATTGACAACAAAATTTCTGACAACCAAAATTCTAAGGGCTATAAATTTGAGTGGATATGGAAATAAGAATGTCCTAAGAAAATTCAATTCTTTATATGGAAATGTTGTCACTCTAGGTTACCTACTAGAGAATACCTAGGGAAAATAGGAGCTAACATTGACACAAATTGCCCTATTTGTAAAACAAACGAATCCTTTCTTCATATATTCTGAGAATGTAAAATAGCTAAAGGTTTTTGGGCTTCTATAGGAGTCCCATTTATCAACCCTAGACCTCAAGAACATTTGGTTGACTTCCTAAAAGAAAAATACATTCGAGCTCGAAACAGTGCTACAAGTTGGCAAAATATCTTTCCATTTGCCTTATGCTCTATATGGAATTATAGGAAAGAAAACAATATCAACAACACTACTCACAAGATAAACACAAGCAAAGTTTTCAAACTAGCACAAGAGTGCCAGTTATTAGCCACATCTAATCAAAATACTACCTTCCCTATCAAAATTCGAGTAAAAAGGCACCCTCCCCCTAAAGGATGGTATAAAATTCATTTGGATGGCGCTTTCTATGAAGAAAATATGCAGGGTGGCATTGATGGAATGATCCTTAATAACAATAGAGATTGGATACTGCGGTTCAATGCCAATTGTGAGAGTACCTCTCTAATACATTCAGAATTACTAGCCTTTCGGCAAGCTTTACAAATAATCATGCAATGGAACTTCATGCCTTGTGAAATTGAGACACATATTATGGAAGAATTCTGTTTTGTCGAAGAAGACTACCCAACTTTAAAAACTTTTCTTGATAAATGCAGGTTGTAAATGGACAAGCTAGCAGAGAGGGGGGAGATCAAATGAAGCATAATTTTCGCGAAGGAAACAAAGTGTCACACCTCCTAGCCAAGGAAGCTTTAGTACAATACACCTCTAATATAACAAGTTTTATTAAGGAACCTCCTAATTTTGTGGGGAATATGTATCTTAAGGACAAGGAGGGTAGTTATAATGTTAGGGAAATTGCTTTATCGGCATGAAATATTTTAGCATCGCTAGGGAATGATAATGCCCCAGAGGGCATAAGACAATTATATAATTGTGCTGACCTTAAGGGACATGTCCCTTAGGGCACTGCATAGGCTTAGTACTATTAATATAATATATCCTTTATCCTTCCAAAAAATAAATATTCATGTATCTTCACTACTCTCTTTTATTTATTATATATTTTTTGTATTTTTTAATCACATAATTAACAACTATTTCTTTTGGTAAAAGCGATACGAAAAAAAATTACCAGGTAAAACTTTTAAAATCATTTTGTTCGCAAAATATGTATATTCAAGAAGCTGATATTTTTTTTAAGTTTAGAATTCCAATTTACTGATTTGGATTTAGACTGATTTTTTATTTTAAAAAAATTCTCGTGCAGTACAACAAGAGTGGGATAGTTACCATGATAAATTACGTACTCATTAAAGAAAAGGTCAAAAATAGGTTTTGGAAAGCCGTTCTTGAATAGATTTAGGCAACAAAGGTTTTAATTTTTATGTTATTCATTAGGGAGCCTAACTAATTACTTGGCGAATAATTAATCAGTTATGGAAACAAACTATAACAGATCTAAGGCATAATCCTTCTATTAGTAGGATTCTAAATTACTTTATGGCATGCATTATATATATAGAAGTAAGAACCTCTCTAAAGATCAGAAAGAAGTTACTCAAAGAATTAAAGCCTGCATTCCTCCTTGATTTATTCTCATTGCTAGGGTTAAGAATAGGTTTATATAGCTAGGGTGAAAATAGACAGAGAAGGAAAAGTTATCAAGAATCAAGAATGTATTGGAAAAAGCTGAAAGCGTTGGGTGCCGGTTCTTATGGAACTGTGTTTCTTGCCGCACCAAAAGATGGTTCGTCTACTTTTGTGGCAGTGAAATCCGCAGAACTGAAGGATTCGTCTTCTCTTTCAATGGAAGGCAGAATACTGGATGCGCTGAAAGGGTCGCCATACGTAGTTCAATGTTTCGGAGAAGATGTAAGTGTCGAAAACGGTAAACATATTTATAACCTCTTGCTCGAATATGCTATCGGTGGGACTTTGCAAGATTTGATTAATATCTACTCTAAGGCTAAGACGATGGTTGAAGAATCAGAGGTAGCATACTATGCTTTTCAGCTTTTGACTGGGATTTCTCATGTTCATCGTAAGGGTTTCATTCACTGCGATCTGAAACCGAGTAATATACTTGTTTTTCCTACACTTGATGAAGAATATGGTAGTATTGTGGATGTGCGCCTGAAGTTGGCTGATTTTGGGCTGTCGTGGAGAGCAGTAGAAAACGAAACACATACGTATTGGGATAGAGGCTCGAAGAAGTGTCGTCATCATAGAGGGACTCTGCTTTATGCTTCGCCAGAATCTGTAGCTCGGGGGATTCATGGTAAAGCCGTTGATATTTGGGCACTTGGTTGCATAGTTGTAGAGATTATCACAGGGAGACCGTTATGGTCGACGGGTTATAAAAGTAATGATGATTTGGACTTTGACATTACACATGAAGAACCTACGATTCCGAGTAACGTTTCTAATATATGCAAGGACTTTCTGATCAAATGTTTCGAAAAGGATCATAATTGGAGATGGACTGCAGATATGTTGCTTAATCATCCATTCATTAAGAATGCTACGTCCGGTAAATATCATCCAGAAGATCATGAGCTGATCAGTATTATTAACCCTTTTAGTCATTGCGAAAGTTGGGTTTCTAAGGGGCACTTGTTTTCAAATTTGCCTTCAAGTGATAACTTGAGATCAAGATATGCTATTTTTCCAGCAGAGAATGCACAACGTCGAATGCACAATGTCGAATTACTGAGCATATGGTAGTTGACTTTTCCATTTTGGCATGAAAATTTGTAAACCTAGTTTTGTTGTTGATGCAATTAATTTCCAGGGAGGGTGCCATGAGTTTGAGACCGCAGAAGCGGTGAAAATTTCCAGGGAAGCGGGATCGCTTCTGCGATGTAACGTACGCAGAAGCGGAAATGGGCACTTTAAGTGGGAGACGTAGAAGCGGCATTATGACTGCAAAAGCGAGACCGCAGAAGCGGTTCCTGGTCCGCAAATGCGGAAACTGTTGTTTAATTAAGAGAAATCTGAGGGTTGAATTTCACAAGTTGAAAAATCAATTGAGAGCTCGAGAGAAGGCGATTTCTAGTGAGTTTTGAAGAAAAGATTATTGGGTAACATTTCTATGATCCCTTTTGGTTATATTCCATCGTTTTGTGGTTAAATCCATCATTTAAATTCGATTCTAGAATCAGAATATGGATAATTTGGGTAGAATTATTTTGGCTAAGCTATTGAGTTTTAAAGGGGCATTTGACCTCTGATTTGGGAGATTTTTATATGGTTAGGCTCGTGAGAGTACGAGGCTTCTGAAAATGTAAAAATTATTCGATTCCTAGACTTTGGCCTGGGGGGTATTTTGGTCATTTTACCTCTTCAATTAGGCCTTCACTTTCATCTCTTAATAAATTATCCGGGACCTCAAGATTTTGTGTTTCGCTTCTTTCTCATAATTCTCAATGAAAGTTCGGTTCTTTTTATATGGGTAGTTGTAAATTCTCTACATTTTAGTTTTTCTTTTTTCGTTTCAACCCTTAATATTAAATCCCTTTTTATTTCTGAGTTTAGGTTCTATATTTGTTGAGAAGGAATCTGGGATTTTGAAGTGGGTGAGTTTACTTTCTAGCATGGAATGAAGGGCCTTTTTATGTTGATCGGCAAAGGCCATATTTATTTTTATAATTTTTTGTACTGTTGGGCGTTGCAAGGGGGTTTCACGCTCCAATGCATCGTGTTCTTCATGGGGGCTGCTGATTAGGATCGACTAATGCCACCTAGGCATGGTTAATGGTCAAATGTGTTTATTAGTCACGAAAAAAATAAGTTCGAATGTTCAAATGAGAAAATAAAAAGTTTATGTATCGGCTTTAAAAACATCCGAAAAGTTTAAGTGGCCAGGAAGCCATTTCGCCTTCTAAATATTTTAAAAGTGATGATCAAAAGAACATGAAAGATGTCAAGAATAGAGATTCGTCCCACTATTCTATGGTAGATGTAATGATCCAAAAGATCATCTTATGATTTATAACTAAATTATGTGTTTCGAGACCTTAAAAATCTTATTTTGTCCCTCCTCGATTTACGTACGCAGTTCGTACGTGTTTCCAGAAAGCGTTTATGTTCAAAGTTGATGATAATAATAATTTTGCCTTTAAAAGTTGATTTAGTTGACTTCGGTCAATATTTTTTGTAAAAGGACCCAAACTTGTATTTTGACAATTCCAGTAATTCCGTATCGAAATATGAGACCTGAGTATGTGCCCAGAATCAAATTTCGAGGTCCCTAGCTCGAGAGATGAATTTTTATTGAAAATTACAAAATTGAAAATGTAATGGTTTTAAGAATTTGGTTAATATTTGATATTATTGGTATCGGGTCCGTATTTGGTATCAGAGTTCCAGGTAGGTTCATTATGATATTTAAAGCTTAGCTGTGAAATTTGGTAAAAAACGGAGTTGGTTTGATGTGATTCGGACGTCCAGTTGTGAAGTTAGAAGTTTTAAAACTTTCTTGAAAATTTCATTTGATTTGGTCCTAAATTCGTAGTTTTAAGTGTTATTTTAGCGATTTGATCGCGCAAGCAAGTTCGTATGATATTTTAATACATGTGTGCATGTTTGGGTTCCAGTCCCGAGGGCTCGGGTGCGTTTCAAATAGTCTTCGAGGTGTTTTAGTCTTAGGTAAATTTTGATTTTCTGATGCTTCAGCACTTACTGGTTTCCTTCTACGCGTTCGCGAATGCAAAGTGTAAGCGGGACATGGGGGTGGTTTTGTTCTATGTGAACACGAAGCAGTGGAGGTCTTATCCTTCGTGAACACGACTGATTCCAATGTCCACTACTCTTTCCAACGACACTAATTTTGAACACCCATTTACTCACGAGAACACTCGTCGAAAAATTATAAAAATCTGACACCAAAATCTCCCTCAAAACTAAGATTTTACGTTGGGGAATGTTTCTTCAAATCGCTCAATTTTCCACCCCGAATATGAAATTAAATGATAAAACTAAGGTTAAATAAAAGGAATATAACTAAAAAGGGATAAGGATTCGTTACCCAATGATTTTCTCTTCAAAACTCTCCCAAAATCGCCTTCTCCCGAGCTAAAATTCAAATTGTGTGTTATGAACTTCAAACCCTCGAAATTTCTATATCTTCCTAGTGATTATCGCTTTTGCGGTCCTGGGGGACGCACTTGCAGACCCACACCTGCGTAAAAAGGTGATGTAGGTGCGAAATTCACTTAACCGGGCTGGGAACACATCTACAGTCACTTGGCCACATCTACGATTCCGCATTTATGGTAACCAAGCCGCACCTGCAGTTCGTGGAGCCAGGGCATGTTTCCGCTTCTGCGATCATCAAGTTGCTTTTGCGGCAAGGCACCTGCTCTACCACATACGCAGGTGCGGTTACGAAAGGTTCAATAACTTCAGCAATTCCCTAAGTCCTAATTCACTTCTATTAAGCATCTGAAACTCACCTGAGGCCCCCGGGACCTCAACCACACATACCAATCAATCCTAAAACCACGATTCACCCTCCGATCCAAGCCTAATAAACTTTTAATCTAAAGAATTCTACATCCAATGACAAAACAAAACAAACCAAGTTCGACTGACATCAAATTTTGCACACAAGTCACATTAAATAATACGGAGCTATTTCAACTTTTGGAATCGGATTCCAACCCCGATATCAAAATTTCACTATCAATCCGGAAAGTTTAGTATTTTAACTTTCGGCATTTCAAGCCTAATTAAGCTATTAACCTCTAAAACACAATCTAAACACATCCCTAATCCCAAAATCACCCATCGGAGCGAACGAAAATTAGGGAATTCTATTCCGAGGCCGTCTTCACTCTGCTTTAACTACGGTCCAACTTCTAAAGCTTAAGATCTCATTTAGGGACTAAGTGTCCCAGCACACTCCGAAACTCGAAACGAATATTCCCGACAACTTACAATAGCAAATCCTAGGTACCACCTCGATTGATCTTCGAGGCCAAGGGGTGGGAAACGTTTATGTGCAGCAGATTGGACCCCACTACTCATGAAAACTCCCTCCCTCTTCACCGGGAAGTTTTGGTGGCATCGATCATGGCGGGGTACCCAATAAATGTCGGGAATGTAATGTCTTATCACTCAGGTACTCAATGAGGGGTTCAGAAAAACTCCCTTCCCCATCATCTTGACCATGTACTTCAGGGACCTCAAGGTTGAAAAGAGGCCATTTGATATAAAGATAAAAGCGAAGGCCCTGTTGTCATGGTAAAGTATGCAGGGTGATGACAACCAAAAAAGTAAGAGCTTCAAGGGAACAACTACTACTCCAACTGGCCAGTATGAAGAGTCAGGTGTGGTAGTGGCTCCTACTCAGCCTGCCTCCACCTATGCAGATATTTCTCCTAGTGCATCCACTTCAGCAGATCCTGAGATACCCTTTTCCCGAGCCTACCCAGTGACTGCACATCGATTGAGCCAGACTCTTCTCAGCATCAACAACTAGATGCAGACAGCTTCATCCAAGTTATCTGTCCTCACTACTACAGTGGAAGTTATGTTAATATCTATGCCTACAAGTTATTTGATAATATTCCTAAATGGCATAAGATATGGAATTTATTAATAATATTGGCCGTATTGAATGTTGTATTGTGGATTTAAGTTTATCTAAGAGTATTGGATCATTGTAGTACCATTAAGAGGCAAGTCCTAGATATGCATGGCTAAAACCCTGCCTTTGGAAAATCGAGCCTCATCAATGTTTGTGTGATTTTGGGCAGATTCGTCGCACGAAGAGGCCTTCAAGAGGCAAGGGGATTGCGAGCTAGAGTTTTGGTCGTCTTGAGGTGATTAATACTTGTAATTGATATCCTGAGGGTTTGCAACCCCCGATTTGCAGATCATAGTGTCGTATTAAGGTGACTTGCATGCCGAATATGAGCGTGGGGTAGAGCACCATTGGGGATTGTGACTTGGTCTGTCCCAGTTGTTGATTTTACTGCATATTTGACTAAAATTAATTTTTATCATCATAATTTGGGATGATTGCCATGTTTGGGCCTTGTTCTTGTATAATCCTTCGAGGATTGATATTACTACTTAGCATGATTTGCATATCATCTAACTTCAGTCAAACGTTTTAAATCATGTTTTGCGAATTCAGACATATTTCTAAGTTTTGAAACCTTAGATGACGTTTTAAATGCATTTCGGGCTGGAAACTTTGATTTTGTAAATGCCCAAGGGGCTTACTATATTGTTTTCTAGACTGATAATAAAGTGACTTGAAACAGTGGTAAAAATGACATTGTAATATATACTTGAAATTGTGGTAAAAATGAAACTGTATGTTATACTTGAAACAATGGTAACAATGCATTGTATGTTATACTTGAAACGGTGGTAACAATGCCACTAAAATATATACTTGGAAAAGTGGTAACAATGGCACTGTATGATATAAATTGGTCAGGTAACATTGGATGACCAGTTAGGTAACATAGACTGACCAGTATATTCCGCTTGGGCTGTAGAAGCCCCTCCGAAGTCTGTACAAACCCCATGTGAGCGCCATCAACGATAAAAAAATATGGACGGCTCGGGCTGCACGCTGTGGTAGACAATAAAATGTACCATCATATGCATTGCATTGCATTCATATATATTTTTGCACTATCAGCTGTTTGTGTTATTTCTTGAGAAATTTATTTGTTGTTTTGGTATTGTCTAATCACTTTTAGAGTGCACGAATTTGATACAGTGGTAACAGTGACACTGAATGATCTAAATGGGTCAGATAATAGTGGCTGACTAGAGATAAGAATATTGCCTGTAGGCGAGTTGTGAGCTCAATACTAGATTCTGTCCTAGAGGCTGACTTTTGTGCTGACTTGCACTACTTGTCCTGCATTTACTTGCTTAACTGTTGGTAAAAGATATTACTAAAAGTGGTTTAAACTGAGGTTGATATTTTCTGAAGGATTTTCCCGGACTTACTCTTTTCTCAAATGGTTGTGTTGTCCCATATGGCATGGTGGAGTGCTCTTACGTGATTTCTTGCCTTCAGTTATTATTTACTCTTATTACCGCTGAGTTGAAAGTACTCACTTTGCTCCCTGCACCTTGTGTGCAGTTGCAGGTATCGTTCGCCCGTTAGCGGGTTATTAGCGGATTGAAGATTTGTTATCATAGCTGAGCCAGGTGACAGCTAGCGTCCGTGGCACTGGATCTTCTACCTTATTTTATTTTGTTCATATTAATTTTAGACTTTGTTTCCCATTTCCGGACTTGTAGTTCTTTTGTAAATTCTGTAGTAGCTCATGACTAGTGACACCCCGATGTAGGGCTATGAGGGGATGGTTCCCAGTTATTATTATTGTTTGTCGCACTTATGATTATGCTAATCATGTTTTAGCTTTATAAATGTTAAATAACTATTAAAAGTAGGCGTTTGTGTTGTTGGCTGGCCTTGTCTTCACGAGAGACGCCATCACGACTGGGTTTGGGATTTGAGTCGTGACAAGTTGGTATCAGAGCCTAGGTTGCTAGGTCTCGCGAGTCATGAGCATGTTTAGTAGAGTCTCAGGGATCGGTACAGTGACGTCTCTATTTATCCTTGAGACGGTGCAGAACCTTTAGGAAAAACTTCACATTCTTGAATTCTTGTCGTGCGTCCTTGTTTTAGCTTGAAAAGAAAACTCTTGAAAATCCTTCCACGTGATTGTATGTGCACGTGAGCGCTCAGTACCAGATGTGCATCAATGGCTTTTGATTCTCCGATCGAGGGGCAAAGTGTAATCTCTGTGAGTTGAAGTTAGGCCAGTCTAGAGAACTTGAGGTCGAATCTTTGCCAATGGCTTGAGCACCGAAGTGCTGATTTTGCGAGCAAGTGCTTTGAACTCATATGTTCATTATTGTCCTTATTAGCCGGAAAGAGGTTGGATATCCACGTGATGAGTAATGTGTTTGGCAGTGGAAGGTATACAAAAATATCAACTAAAGGTAAAGCTAATGGGTTATTAGCTTATGAAGAGAAGCTATATGTTATACTAGTTAGATAAATCTGTGAGTTGAGATCGCTTCTGTAAATGTATTATGATGAAATCGTTAAGTCGAGGAAACCACCTTGAAGGTCGAAAATATTAAAGAAAGACTATGTTCTTACTCAATTGAATAGCCCAATAATGGAGGGTTGAAATGTATTTTCTATGTCTTATGATTCGAATAGGTGCATTGCATGTCTATGTATCAATTTTGATAATATAATACATGTAGTATTGAGATTAATGTTGTTGATATACATTGTGATGCTTTGTCAAGTTGTGGACGTGTTATTAGGATTTTTTTGGTGATTCTCTAGTAGGTGGATAGGCCCAATCACAAAGGAGACTCTGCCAAAAGTTTTGAAAAATTTTGGACTCGGCAAAAATTGTCGCCTAAATAGTTGGCTTAACTATTGTGTGAGTGAATGAAAAAATTGCAGAAGAATTAAAATTTTTGATGATTCATGTTTCCATAAGCTTATGAAGGAGTGAGTTTAATCTCACTATGGTATTACGACAGCAATAGAGTATAAGCGTTGTGATCTATGGCTTTGAGCCAAGTTGGGAAGCTTGCTATTGGTTAGTGGATTGTACTGTTACGTACTATGTTAGTTCCGATTTGATACATGCTTGTGAGTTATTTATGATTATTGAAATTTGGCCGAGAATGGCACAAGTGAAGGAAACTTTTTTACAAAATGTCATGAGCTCGGATGAGCAGGAGATAAGTTTCGATGTTTACAGTAAGTTGGAATTGTCCTCAGCATCACCTAAGATCGGTATTTTGTAAAAAGGGCTTCGCGTCCTGGTTAATGATTCTTGATCGCTCTTCAATGTTAGTGCGATCGGTGGTTTGGAGGCACGCCCCAAATATTGTTGTGGTATGTTGTGGGGGAGTATCCTACGATAAGATTATATAAATGTGGCATGTGATCACTTTATTGATTAATGATGTAAACGAAGTACTAGTTTGTGATGGCGTCGTTAAATTGAAGATTCGTTCCTGGAGGGCACTTGGCATATTTGGTTGTGAACTGGGAGGATTACTCCGACTCTGATGGTTGTTCTTGTGTTTTATGAAGAAAATGGAACTTATTATGGACCTTTGAAAGGTTATCAGACTAGTGCAGTAAGATCAGAATCGGCTTGAAGCCGATGGATAAATTTAATGTGAATAATGGCTCTATGTCAGGCCATATGTGTGCATTTTACTAACGCGGTCCACATAGAGGAGTAGTTAGGTTGATGTTTCATTGTCAGATATTTCGCGTAGTGATGCATTGCGTCGTGTGAGTTGTAAGGCGACTTGAGAAATTGATATGTGTTGAGAATCTCTGCAGGAATGGCGTTATATGAGCATCTTGGCTCTTGAAATTCAGATTGTATATCGCGCCTCAGTTGTGCTCGAGTTTTGTAGTTTATAACGCAAAATATCCCTCAGGGATGATATTATGCACTTAGCACACTTATGACCGATATTTGGTATTTGGTTATAATGGGCAGATTTGGCTCGATGTGTATCTCCTTATGTGAGATCTATGTGTGGATTGGGTGGCACGCCGCCATGGGTATGTTATCTGGATTGGGTTGCACGCCGCAACAGTGTGATGTTGAGTATAACTTTCTATATGCTATTTTGTATGCCTTGCTTCCTGTCTTTAAGGAAGGTCCGTATTAGTGTGTGGGATTGGATATTCCTTCCAGAGTTCGTTTTCCTTTTAGTACCGGTTCAAATTGGTAGCCTATTGGCATATTGAGGCATCATGTGTAACTTTCGATTATGTTTATTGCCTGAGCAGTTCGTAATGTGTGAGGCGAGATAATTGAATTCGAGATCAGTGCAATCTGAGTGTATGAAGTAAATTAAGGGGCTAGGACCATTATTTGGTTCAGAATGAGGTGCTTTCCAGAAGTATATACCCAATGAATATTTAATTCAGCGGTGTTATGAATTTATCATTGGAAACAGTCTCTCTACCCAAGGGTAGGGGTAAGGTCTGCGTACATACTACCCTCCCCAGACCCCACTAAATGGGATTATACTGGGTTGTTGTTGTTTTTGGTGTTATGAATTTATACAAATATCATCTGTCGTGTCGTTATTATAATTGAACAAGACCTGTGTATGTCATGCAGAGCAAGGGATGTGTAGAGATCCATCCTAAGTGATTAGATAAATGATCTTCGGATGATTAGGAAAATGATATTGCTAAGTGGAAGTGATTTGATGAGAGTATATGTCTAAAAAAAAGGGTAATGTGATTAAACTTATTATATATCAGTAGTATTGCGGCATGTTCTTGTTGGGTTCACTGGTGATATTCGGGTTTGCTCGGAAGCACATGTAAATATCTAATACATGTCATGGAATGAAGGAGTATAAACGGGGTGCATGTATCGCACGGTGAAAACTGGGATCAGGTATGATAATTTCTGTGCTATATGGTGTTCTAATGTACAGGCTATGTTGTGGTGGTGGATCTTTATTCGTTAGTATGTTATATTTTTTATGTGATGCTGAAATTCAGACCGGTTGTGTTAGTGTTGGGTGATTTTTAACTATTGCATTAGGGGCTACGCTAGCGGCCAGAATTGACTCCTAGAATTTCAGTATAAGTGTCCAAAACAATACTCATTAACCTTAGACATTTTGCGTCATCCTCGTACCTCTGCAGCCTCGCCGGCTCCGCTGTCAGAAATCGCCTCACGGCGTCGGCCGGCATCCAATCACGCTCAAAATTACACCACTTCCTCTCCTTCACCTCCCCATTCAATATTTCCCATTGGTTTCTCTCGAACATCGCTGGAAAACCTCGAATCTTTGAAACCCTAGGTGCTGCCTCAGCCGCATACGGCGGCGCCATCTCCCAAACCTCTTCAAAGTTACACCTTAACTTCTCTTCACTTCCCTCTTCCTAAATCTCTAACTACTTTCTCTCAAATAACCCCCAATTTTCTCGAATTTCAAATCAAGAAAGTAGAACCCTAGAAGTCTGAGTTCCCTAAATGTTTTCCAAGTTACCTGAGTTTGGAGAATGAGTCAAGCCTCGTAATACTGTGTTTGCTTGTTTTTTATTAAAGAACACTCGTATGCACTATTTCGGGGCTCGAGTTAAAGTTCAGTAGGTTCAATTGCATAGGTAAGTTTCCTGTTTTTGCTTTTATTCTTCTAGTATTTGAATCTCAAATTCTGTTGGTAGGCGAGATTTTGATCTGAGTGTCGGAATGAAATTCCAAGAATATATGTAGCTTCATTATGTGATTTCAGATGTGTGCGCAAAATTTCATTTCATTCGGAGGTAATTTGGTCAGGTTTTTAATCATAATGTGTATTTTGGAAGTTTGAAAGAACTTAGGAGAGAATTCTATATAATTTGATGGTTTTGGTATTGTTTGGGGAGTTTTGTTGAATGGAACAAGTTTTAATAATTTTTATAATATTTTGAACTTGTGTTTGAGGTCTCGGGTACCTCGAGGTGATTTTGGATGGCTAACGGGAACTTTTGAAGCTGAAATATTTCATAATAGACGAAATTGTAGATGAATGTGCACAAGACCTCCCTTTAAATGATCATATCTCCAGTTATATACTGATTTGTGTGAGGATCTACCTATCAAATTAAATCCCTTTGATTCTAATTTCCAACGCAATAAACTGTTCGTCATTTGGAGGTGTATAGAGAAAGTTATGAGAATATTTCTGGACATCAGTCACCAGCGCGCCCAGGTGCGCGGCTGCGGGTTGCACCGCGGAGCTCTCTGCTCCGAACCGCAAGTTCGACCGCGGAGGAACGCCGCAACCGCGGGAAAACTTGTAAAATTTCTAAAGCACCCCTGGTTTGTGTAAAAACCGAAGGGGTATCACATTTCCTTCATATTTTGTCATCCAAGATCGGTTTTGGGGGGTTTTCATCACCCTCTCAAGACCTCCAACGCCTACCATATTCAAGGTAATAAATCTTCACTAACTTGGTGTAAAATTCCATTATTCTTACACTAATATTGATGAAATATTTGTATAAACACATTGATTTTTCAAGAAATTCCTTCAAGAACCCAAAGAAGGCTTTTGTAAGATTTTCTTCCAAAAGGTAAATCCTACACCTTAGATTTACACATATGGATATATTATGGGAATATGAGTATGAATCATGTATTACAACTTATTGTATGGTGGTTGAAAACCATAAATTTCCAATTTAAATACATCAACATGGTAGGGAATTAAAGGCATTTATTTGATGGAATTTTGATTGGTTTGGGTGTGAATGGTTGATCACACATGCGACATTAGAAGTATATAATTGTTAAAGAATAGTAGTGGGATGAATTGTTAGTTAATGGTGATAGTTGGAGGAACCAATACTATAGTAATGAGGTGTAAATATCTATGCCTACAAGGTATTTGTTGATATGCCTAAATGGCATAAGTTATGGAATTTGTTACTAATATTGGCCCTATTGAATGTTGTATTGTGGATTTAAGTTTATCTAAGAGTAGTGGATCATTGTAGTATCGTTAAGAGGCAAGTCCCAGATATGTATGGCTAAAACCCCGCCTTTGGAAAATCGAGCTTCATCGATGTTTGTGTGAAGTTGGGCAGATTCGTCGCATGAGGAGGCCTTTGAGAGGAAAGGGAATTGCGAGCTAGACTTTTGGCCGTCTTGAGGTGAGTATTACTTATAAATGATATCCTGAGGGTTTGCAACCCCGTATTTGCACATCATAGTGTCTTATTAAGGTGACTTGCACGCCGGAAATGAGCGTGGGCTAGAGCACCATTGGGGATTGTAAATTGGTCCGTCCCATTTGTTCATTTTACTGCATATTTGACTGTAATTACTTGTTATCATCATAATTTGGGCTGATTTCCATGTTGGGGCCTTGTGCCAACTTGTAAAATCCTTCGAGGATTGATATTACTACTTAGCATGATTTCATATCATCTTACTTCAGTCCAAGATTTTAAATGTTGTTTTGTGAACCCAGCCGTATTTCTATGTTTTGAAAACATCAATAACATTTTAAATGCATTTCGGGCTGGAAACTTCGATTTTGTAAATGCCCAAGGGGCACACTATATTATTTTCTGGACTGATAATAAAGTGACTTGAAACACTGCTAACAATGAAACTTTAATATATACTTGAAACAGTGGTAACAATGACACTGTATGTTATACTTGAAATAGTGGTAACAATGACATTGTATGTTATACTTGAAACGGTGGTAACAATGGCACTGTGTGATATAAATTGGTAAGGTAACATTGGTTGACCAGTCAGGTAACATTGACTGACCAGTATATTGCGTTTGGCCAGTAGGAGCCCCTCCAGAGTCTATTCACACCCCAGTGAGCGCCGTCGATGATAAATAAATATGGATGGCTCAGGCTGCATGTCGCAGTGGGTACTGGAATGTACCATCATATGCATTGCATTGCATTCATATATTTGTGCACTATTTGTTGTTTATGTCATATCTTAAGAAATTTATTTGCTGTTCTGGTATTGTCTGATCACTTTCAGAGTGGATGAATTTGAGACAGTGGTAACAGTGACACTGTATGATGTAAATGGGTCAGATAACAGTGGCGGACCAGAAATAAGAATATTGCCTGAAGGCGAGTTGTGAGCTCAATTATGCATACTTGCTTCTGCCCGAGAAGCTGACTTTTGTGCTGACTTGCACTACTTGTCATGCATTTACTTTCTTATCTATTGGTAAAATATATTACTAAAAGTGGTTTTATACTGAGGTAGGTATTTTCTGAAGGATTTTCCCGGACTTACTCTTTTCTCAAATGGTTGTGTTGTACCATATGGCATGGTGGAGTGCTCTTACGTGATTTCTTGCCTTCGGTTATTATTTACTCTTATTACCGCTGAGTTGGAAGTACTCACTTTACTCCCTGCACCTTGTGTGCAATTGCAGGTATTGTTCGTCCGGTAGCGGGTTATTAGCGGATTGAAGATTTGTTATCGTAGCTGAGCCAGGTGAACACTAGTGTCTGCGGCACCGGATCTTCTACCTCATTTTATTTTGTTCATATTAATTTCAGACTTTGTTTCCCGTTTCGGGACTTGTAGTTCTTTAGCAAATTCTATAGTAGCTCATGACTAGTGACATCCCGATGTAGGACTATGACAGGATGGTTCCTAGTTGTTATTATTGTTTTCTGCACTTATGATTATGCTAATCATGTTTTAGCTTTATAAATGTTAAATAACTACTAATAGGAAGCGTTTGTGTTGTTGGCTGGCCTTGACTTCACGAGAGGCGCCATCACGACCGGATTTAGGATTTCGGTCGTGACACTTTACTTAAGTATAATTAGTGTAGTAATTACCCGGACATTAGATTGAATTCTGCTAGTTTGTTTGACTTTAAGCTTAGTTAATTCTTAATTGATTAGTGGAAAATGGATTCTTATTTTTTTCAATCCTTTGATTAGTTAACTTGTCTAGTTTGGTCTAGGTGTTGTTGGATTAACCTTGGTTGAGTAACTTGTTTGGTTATAGCTCATAATTAGTTCAACTAAGGTGGCAATTTCAAGGGGTTCAGGGGTATTTTAGGCTTTAGTAATATGATAGAATGTTGTAGAAATAGTTAGAAGTTCGTAGATCTTTGTAGAACAGGGTACAGGTCAGATTTTGATAAAGTTGACGCACTTACTTGAGTAACAAGGTAGGAAATAAGGGACATATAAGAAAAAATGAAAATTAAAAAAAAGGACTAAGTTTTAAAATAGAAAATAAGGGTTGCCCTCATTTGTGCCTATAAAAGGGCATGCCCTTTACTTCATTCACAAGTTTTGGAGCCTCAAATTCCCCCCAAAAAATCAGTCTTCAGATTTCCAGCTGAAATTTGAATTTCAAATTCAATTCTATATCTGGTTTCTAATAAACCAAAAACAAACAAAAATCTTCAGAAAAGATCAAAAATATTGTTCCATTAGAAAGTTTAAGGAATTTTGATTTTTAGTTAGTCGATCACTACTTTTAGTTCAAAATCTCATGGATGAATATTCGGAGATTCACTAAAATGATTTCAAGTTATTTTTGGTCTAATTGAGTGAATTTTCATCGAGTTATGGCCTGCTGAATATTTCAAGGGTGTTCTGGTTCATTCACTGGGTTCATTTTAAAATTTTCTTGGTTTATTTTTGTATTGTTCGTGCTTGGACTGAAACTGGCAACATTAGTTTGGTCTGTGACTTCTATTCTAAGCTGTTATTGATTCCCTTGTTATAACTGCTGACCTTCTCTTCTTCTGATATTTCTAATCTCCAGGCACACGTTTCAGCCTGTTTTGATGTAATCTCTCCCATGAACTGGAAATGCAATGGCTGTTTGATATTCTCTAAAGCTTCCCTGTTTTATTAGTTCATTACTGCTTTAGTTGATGCATTGATTTAGCCTAGATGTATTGGACTAATCGAATGACCAATTTGTAATAATCTGTGGGACTGTTAAACTGGAGATTGTTAGGGTAGTTTAGTTTTGTTCTTGTGAAATTCAAACTAATTAGGAGAAAGTTTGAATAGAAAATTGTATTTGTGAGACTTGTGGCCTTCATTCATAGTTAATAACTGGGAATTTGGTTTATTGTGGTTAATCAACAAAAATAACATTGCAGTATTAACATATGCCAATTTAGTAGCCAATTGCTGATTAGAATCGAATTACATGCTCATGTATAGCATTCTGATTCAATATTTATGGCTAATGGTATATCATCAAATTGTCTATTCAAGGCAAGTGGGATTCAATGTTTAGTTCAGATTTGTTTACTTATTTGCAAATCATCAAACCCGTGTGTGCATTAAAATAAGTGATTGGCAATAAGCAGAATCAGCCTCCAGGGTTTATCTCTTTATGCTGGATGGGTTCGATGTTGGTCAAAGCCTCCCAACAGCCTGGCCTGCCTTCTGTTGACGTCGGGCCCAACTAATTCCCTTTCTATGGAGATGGCGTGTTGGTTGCTTTTGATAACAAGCCGACTCATTAGTCCATTAACATTGACTTATCTTGAAGGCTTCAATCCATAGTTTAACGCAATCTATGTTTGGGCATTCGAGTTAGGTAGCAGGTTCAAATTAAGAGGTTCCCCTTTTTATTTGAATTCGGACCTGAACTCGAGGCCCGACATTTACAATATTAATTGATTAGGACTTTTCTTTATTCTTAGACACCAAAATATAAAAAAAATTATAGTTCACTTTAGGTTTGCCTTTAATTAATAATGACATGAGCCTCACCGAATAAAGGATACGAAATTGCGGTGCCCTCAATAAATAGTTATTAAAATACAAAGAAATTCAGGATGGTCATTTAGCGAATTTCGCGAATCTCCCAAAAGATAACAACGCGTTAGCCACTTTATGCATGATTTAAATAAATTAAAATTAGTAAACTCGTGTGTGCATTTCATGTGACCCAAATCAAATCCCAAAATGTTGAATAAAATGTGTTCAGGATTGCGAGTGTATTTCATGTGACGCGACCCGAAGGCACGCTTTAAACGACGTTCAACATTTTTTTAATTACTTATGGAATAAAAGCGGAAAAAAATAAAATTGGCGCTTAAGTTCTTCATATAATCAGATAAATGAGATAAATGCAATAATTGAGCGACCCTGCTAGAACCACATAACCCGGAAATTCCTAACACCTTCTTCCGGGTTAACAGAATTCCTTACCCGAATTTCTAATTCGCGGAGTGTAAACACAGTCAAAATTTCCTCGGTTCGATTTAACCGGTGACTTGGAAAACCATTAATCTCCGAATGGGAGACTCTGAATATTAAAAATAAATTCCGTTCCGATTGTCCTTTAAGTGAAAAAACTCCTTTACGCCCTTGCGCGTGTAGGTGAAAAAGGAAGTGTGACACAATAAAGTGACAAGATGTGAAAGATCTACTAAAAAAGGAGTGAAACTTGCACAAGTGCCAAGACAAGACAAAGCTCTGGTAAAACAGGGCCAATTCGGCCGCAGACCATTCTGTGCGGTCTGCACAAGTGAGGTTCAGAGAGTTTGATTCCAGGCCAATAGGAAATACGGCCGCAAGGGATTTAATGCGGTCCGCATTGGAGTTACTGCGGCCGCACTCGATTTAGTGTGGTCCGCGGAACCAAGGATCAGAGAGTTTCCACTTTTGGAGATTGGAGCCAATGCGGTACGCGCTCCATTTCATGCGGACCACACTAGAAGCCACCGTGGATGCACTCAATTCTCTGCGGTCCTCATATCAAGTTAGAGAGTTGGATTCTCAATTTAAGATTCCTAGTGCGGCCGCACGTAATTTTGTGCGGTCCGCACTAAACCTGTATAGGTATTTTTGTAAAGATTTGTCAGCTTCGGATAAATAGCTTCTTTTCAGATTTTTAGGTCATCGGATAGCTTTTTTGAGAGTTGCATCGTGACTTAACTTCTTTTAGCTATTTTGAGTAATTTTAGCTTCATTCAAAATTAAATATTCAAGATTAATTTAGAAATTAATTTGTATGAGTTTTCGTCATCTATTCCTTTGTTTTCTCCTTCAATTATGAGTAGTTAGACTCATAAGCTAGGGTTGTAGCTCAACCCTAGTGTGTGTAATTGATGGATCTTGTGTTTTAGGGATAGATTGACTATGGTGTTTGATATTTGAGCTAATTTCTTGTTTAATTATTGAATTAGTGGTTGTAAATACTAGTTTGTATTTAGTTGATTTTAGCTCATCTTGAGAGAGATCGTAAGTCTCTGAAATTGGTCCAACAACGAATTGGGGAATACTCAAGAGATTGATAGCCCCAATCAAATTAGAGATAGTAATACTCGACTTGAACCTTGATAGCTAGTGCTAATTTGCATACCCGATTGGTCTTGATAAAGTCAATTCTGGCGAAGTCACTCGAATTGCCGAGTGGTGTAGAGTGGGTAAAATCGTACAACGGTTATATCATACTTCCCAAAATGTGAAAATCATGCTTTAGACTCAAGTGTCCTTCAATTGACCACCTAGGCAAAAGTCATCACCCTAGTGCCTTTTAACCATTTGAACAACTCACAATAGTTTACTCTTAGCTTATTCTATTTTAATTTAGCATTGGAGTTTGATAAATTAGAAGTAAAAACAAAAATTCAAAAATGCTTAGAAGTGCAATTTGGAACACATACACAACTCTAAATTAGATAGACACCAGACTCCAACTTCTAGCCCCTTGTGAAAATCGATCCCGACCCAAAATCAGGTAAAGGCTGCTTCGACCCTCTCTCGCTACTCAATAGTAGTGCAGTGATGGACTCGATCACCTGCCAACAGCCTTTCTGAAGCTTTTAACAAGAAGCTTGGTAACCTTTTGAAGAAAGTTGTTGCAAAGAAAAAGAGAGACTAGAATGAGAGAATTGGTGAAGCTTTGTGGGCATACCCGACAACCTTCAGAATTGCTACGCAAGCAACTCCTTACTCTTTGGTGTATGGTTTAGAGGCAGTCCTACCGTTGGCATAACAAATTCTATCATTGCGTATAGCAATCCAAGAAGGACTCATGGCCGAAGAGAAAGCTCAACTTCTCCTAGCAGAATTAGAGGCAGTGGATGAGAAATGATTGGAAGTGCAGCAAAAATTAGTCTTTGTAATACCCTCTACAAAGTAATAACCAAAATCATTGCTAATAGACTTAAGCCTTATCTTAGCAAAATAGTTAGTGAACACCAACCTAGCTTTGTAAAACATAGACGTCCTAGAGATACTGCCATCACAATTCAGGAAGTCCTTAAACGTTTTAATAAAAAAAACAAAAAAAAACAAAATTTGCTTCTAAATCTAGACTTGGGAAAGGCATTTGACAAACTAGAATGGTCTTTTGTCTATCAAGCACTAAATTACCTTATAATATTTTCACTCTTACTATGAATTGTATTTCTTCATCGTCCATATCTATCCTTGTGAATGGGAATACGACCAACTACTTCTCCCCCTCTAGGGGCATAACGCAAGGGGACCCTATGTCACCCTACATTTTCATTTTATGCATGGACATGCTTTCAAAAAATATAAAACATCAAATTAACACTCTAAGATAGGATCCCATACTTTTAAATAACCAAAGCCCTCCCTTATCTCAACTATTTTTTGCTGATGATCATACAATAATAGGAAAGACTAATAAAAAGACAATAACTACTATGAATCAAAATATGGATATCATTTGCCAATTATCTCACCTAAACATCAACAAGGCAAAGTCTAAATTACTTCTATCTAGAAACTGCACAAAAGATATGTGTAATTGGATCACCTCACTGTTAGATATTAAGGTCAGTAAGGTTTTTGGTAAGTACCTGGAATTTTCTATGAGTGGTGTTTCTCCTAAACACAAAGAGTACTTACCTCTAGTAGGGAAAATGAGGGCTAGGCTAAGCGTTTGGAATGCAAATTGGAGTAATACAGCTGGTAGATGCACCCTTATAAAATTTACTCTTAACACAATTCCTAACGACCAAATGCAATTGTCAATGCTCCCTGGTAAAATCTTAAAAGAAATTGAGAAAATTCAAAGGGACTTCCTATGGGGTTCTACCTCTGACAAAAAAGAAAATTCACCTTGTTAGTTGGGATAAGGTTACAATGCCTAAGGAAATAGGAGGATTGGGAATAAGGAAAGCTAAACCCAGACACCTTTCCCTACTTACAAGTCTAGCGTGGAGGCACCTAAATAACCATTCTTCTCCATGGGTACGTGTTATAAGTAGTTGTTACCGTCTTCTAAGGGTACTAACAATACCTCTCATACATGGAAGAGCATCCTAAAGGGTTGGGTTTTTTGCTAAAAGGGCATTAGATGGCTGGTAGAAAATAATCCCAATTTGTTTATTTGGGATACAAATTGCATACCAAAGTTTGGTTCACTAAGAAAAAAGGTCATAGGCACCATCAATAAAAAAGAAAGTGACCTCACTCTAAGAGATATCCATAGCCAGATGGAGCGGAATATTTCTCATATTTCATTCATCTCTCCAAGAATATACTCAATAGCATTCACTCCCTAACGACTTTTAAAATCCAGGGAAACAATATTATATGGTCTATTAATGCTAGTGGAATATTTACAACCTCTTCTTGCTATAATCTCATTGACAATAAAATTTCTGACAACCAAAATTACAAGGGCTATAAATTTGAGTGGATATGGAAATAAGAATGTCCTAAGAAAATTCAATTCTTTATATGGAAATGTTGTCACTCGAGGTTACCTACTAGAGAATACCTAGGGAAAATATGAGCTAACATTGACACAACTTGCCCTATTTGTAAAACAAACGAATCTTTTTTTCATATATTTTGGGAATGTAAAATAGCTAAAGGTTTTTGGCCTGCTATACGAGTCTCATTTATCAACCCTAGACCTCAAGAACATTTGGTTGACTTCCTAAAAGAAAAATACATTCAAGCTCGAAACAGTTCTACAAGTTGGCAAAATATCTTTCCATTTGCCTTATGCTCTATATGGAATTATAGGAAAGAAAACAATATCAACAACACTACTCACAAGATAAACACTAGCAAAGTTTTCAAACTAGCACAAGTGTACCAGTTATTAGCCATATATAATCAAAATACTACCTTCCCTATCAAAATTCGAGTAAAAAGGCACCCCCCCTGAAGGATGGTATAAAATTAATTTTGATGGTGCTTTCTATGAAGAAAATATGCAGGGTGGCATTGGTGGACTGATCCGTAATAACAATAGAGATTGGATACTGTGGTTCAATGCCAATTGTGAGAGTACATCTCCAACACACTCAGAATTACTAGCCTTTCGGCAAGCTATACAAATAATCATGCAATGGAACTTCATGCCTTGTGAAATTGAGACACATATTATGGAAGAATTCCGTTTTGTCGAAGAAGACTACCCAACTTTAAAAACTTTTCTTGATAAATGCAGGTTGTAAATGGACAAGCTAGCAGAGAGGGGGGAGATCAAAATGAAGCATAATTTTCGCGAAGGAAACAAAGTGTCACACCTCCTAGCCAAGGAAGCTTTAGTACAATACACCTCTAATATAACAAGTTTTATTAAGGAACCTCCTAATTTTGTGGGGAATATGTATCTTAAGGACAAGGAGGGTAGTTATAATATTAGGGAAATTGCTTTATCGGCATGAAATATTTTAGCATCGCTAGGGAATGATAATGCCCCAGAGGGCATAAGACAATTATATAATTGTGCTGACCTTAAGGGACATGTCCCTTAGGGCACTGCATAGGCTTAGTACTATTAATATAATATATCCTTTATCCTTCCAAAAAATAAATATTCAAGTATCTTCGCTACTCTCTTTTATTTATTATATATTTTTTGTATTTTTTAATCACATAATTAACAACTATTTCTTTTGGTAAAAGCGATACGAAAAAAAATTACCAGGTAAAACTTTTAAAATCATTTTGTTCGCAAAATATGTATATTCAAGAAGCTGATTTTTTTTTAAGTTTAGAATTCCAATTTACTGATTTGGATTTAGACTGATTTTTTATTTTAAAAAAATTCTCGTGCAGTACAACAAGAGTGGGATAGTTACCATGATAAATTACGTACTCATTAAAGAAAAGGTCAAAAATAGGTTTTGAAAAGCCGTTCTTGAATAGATTTAGGAAACAAAGGTTTTAATTTTTATGTTATTCATTAGGGAGCCTAACTAATTACTTGGCGAATAATTAATCAGTTATGGAAACAAACTATAACAGATCTAAGGCATAATCCTTCTATTAGTAGGATTCTAAATTACTTTATGGCATGCATTATATATATAGAAGTAAGAACCTCTCTAAAGATCAGAAAGAAGTTACTCAAAGAATTAAAGCCTGCATTCCTTTTTGATTTATTCTCATTGCTAGGGTTAAGAATAGGTTTATATAGCTAGGGTGAAAATAGACAGAGAAGGAAAAGTTATCAAGAATCAAGAATGTATTGGAAAAAGCTGAAAGCGTTGGGTGCCGGTTCTTATGGAACTGTGTTTCTTGCCGCACCAAAAGATGGTTCGTCTACTTTTGTGGCAGTGAAATCCGCAGAACTGAAGGATTCGTCTTCTCTTTCAATGGAAGGCAGAATACTGGATGCGCTGAAAGGGTCGCCATACGTAGTTCAATGTTTCGGAGAAGATGTAAGTGTCGAAAACTGTAAACATATTTATAACCTCT
The DNA here is from genome assembly GCA_034376525.1 of Nicotiana benthamiana. Classification (NCBI taxonomy): domain Eukaryota; kingdom Viridiplantae; phylum Streptophyta; class Magnoliopsida; order Solanales; family Solanaceae; genus Nicotiana; species Nicotiana benthamiana. The sequence goes on along the minus strand of CM067340.1, from coordinate 41,261,125 downwards.
TGCTCGAATATGCTATCGGTGGGACTTTGCAAGATTTGATTAATATCTACTCTAAGGCTAAGACGATGGTTGAAGAATCAGAGGTAGCATACTATGCTTTTCAGCTTTTGACTGGGATTTCTCATGTTCATCGTAAGGGTTTCATTCACTGCGATCTGAAACCGAGTAATATACTTGTTTTTCCTACAATTGATGAAGAATATGGTAGTATTGTGGATGTGCGCCTGAAGTTGGCTGATTTTGGGCTGTCGTGGAGAGCAGTAGAAAACGAAACACATACGTATTGGGATAGAGGCTCGAAGAAGTGTCGTCATCATAGAGGGACTCTGCTTTATGCTTCGCCAGAATCTGTAGCTCGGGGGATTCATGGTAAAGCCGTTGATATTTGGGCACTTGGTTGCATAGTTGTAGAGATTATCACAGGGAGACCGTTATGGTCGACGGGTTATAAAAGTAATGATGATTTGGACTTTGACATTACACATGAAGAACCTACGATTCCGAGTAACGTTTCTAATATATGCAAGGACTTTCTGATCAAATGTTTCGAAAAGGATCATAATTGGAGATGGACTGCAGATATGTTGCTTAATCATCCATTCATTAAGAATGCTACGTCCGGTAAATATCATCCAGAAGATCATGAGCTGATCAGTATTATTAACCCTTTTAGTCATTGCGAAAGTTGGGTTTCTAAGGGGCACTTGTTTTCAAATTTGCCTTCAAGTGATAACTTGAGATCAAGATATGCTATTTTTCCAGCAGAGAATGCACAACGTCGAATGCACAATGTCGAATTACTGAGCATATGGTAGTTGGCTTTTCCATTTTGGCATGAAAATTTGTAAACCTAGTTTTGTTGTTGATGCAATTAATTTGATGTGGTAGCAATGTAATCCTGTGTTATTTGAACCATAAACTTCTACAGAAGCTCCTAATTACGCTCTTCCACTGTGTTAGAAGAAAACCAGCTTGAAACTGGAATAGTATCAACTATATATGTTGGAAGCTAGCTAGCTATAAAAGAACTAAGTGGGACACTGAACATATGGTAGCTGGCATTTCAATTTTGGGATAACAATTTTGTAAACGTAGTTTTGTTGATTATCTCATTAAAGCAATTGATGTGAATTATTTTGATGCAGTATGGGTAATCCTGTGTTATTTGAACCATCTGATCAACGTGCTTCTCTCCGTTTCTCAGTATCTTAATTTCCCTAAGCTTCTTTGGATGGTTGTTACCTATTGTATTCTTTATTAAATTTGTCGTTATGCAACGATGAAAAGTGACACACTTTATGGGACATTGAACATATGGTAGCTGGCATTTCTATTTTGGGATAACAATTTTGTAAACGTAGTTTTGTTGTTGATCTCATTAAAGCAATTAATGTGAAATATGTGTAATCATGTGTTATTTGAACCATCTGATATTGTACATATGGACAAGAGGGGTTGCTCTGATGGTAAGCAACCCCCACTTCCAACCGAGAGGTTCTGGTTTCGATTCTCCCCAAGAGCAAGGTGGGAAGTTCTTGGAGGGAAGGATGCCGGTGGTCTATTTGGAAACAGCCTCTCTACTCCAGGGTAGGGGTTAGGTGTACGCACGCACTACTCTCCCCAGACCCCACTAAGTGAGATTATACTGGATTGTTATCGTTGTTGTTGTTGATATTGTACATATGATCAACGTGCTTCTCTCCGTTGTACTTCTCTTGAAAGGTCGGAATTCCTCTCTAAAGCATTCAAACGAGGTTCAGAATAGCTTTTACAGAAGTGAAATATTTCACATGATGTTAATTACGACTTAAAAATTTAAAAGGATTGACATGCATGCATATATTTGGTGGTAAAAGACTAAATAATTTTACTTGTATTTCCAAACTATTTGGAGGCTTACATCTAAGGGGCTTATTTACCAATATATATAAGTTCGCTTATCAAATTATCGTAACGAAATTTAAATATCAGTGTTATAGGTTTTAGCTAGGTGTATCAATGGTGTGGTTGGGTAGGTTATTTTATGAAATTTATGTATTACCATACTTTCATTTATTCTATTTGTATAACAAAATTTAGATTTTTTAAAACCGTCCCAATCATTTTGGTTTCACTTCGATCGATATCGATACCGTTCGATTAAATTTTATTTATTTTTTAAATGTCATGCAACACTTGCTAGTTAAAGTTATAATGGGATAATGTGTACTTGCATATATGACTTTGGAGAATGCCATTTTTTACCTAGAATTGAACAAGGCGAAATGATTATTTTGAGTTACTGGTGCTTAATTAGCAACACAACTCACAAAAAGACAATGAGAAATGATTATGGCCTTTGTAGCTCCCCTACTGTGAATGATTTGTAGGTCTGTTAGAAAATTAGAAGATGATGATAATTTTTACTTAAATGGTGAGGATAATACCTATGGCCTCTTCAATTAGGCCATCACTTTCATATCTTAATAAATTTTCTGGGACTTGAATATTCTGTGTTTCGCTTCTTTTCATAATTCTCAATGAAAGTTCAGTTATTTTCATCTGGGTAGTGGCAAATTCTCTATCTTTTTGGTTTTCTTTTTTCGTTTCAGCCCTTAATATTAGATCCCTTTTTAGATATGATTTTAGGTTCGCCTTTTAAATATTTGAAAAGTGATGATCAAAAGAACATGAATGATGTCAAGAATAGAGATTTACCCCACTATTATATGGTAGTAATGATGACCCAAAAGATCCTCTTATGATTTAAAACTAAATTATCTGTTTCGAAGCGTTAAAAATCTCATTTTATCTCTCCTCGATTTGCGTACGCCTACACCGTCGACTCCACAAGAACTCCAAGAACACTCGTTCTCCTCTCACACAGCACTCCTCCCTCCGATCTTGTCCCATCTCGGCTTCCACGTACGTGTCGCCCCCATAAGTTGTCACCGACTAGGCTCAGACGGTGGAGGAAGGTGGTAGCATTAGGATAATTTTCAGCACTTCTCTAACATAGAGTCAGCGCGAAGAAAGGCAGATCCATACTAGATCAACGTTTCCGAACGGTCGTCTTTGGACTATATGCCCCGTTCCCTAATTAACTGCTTCCCCTAAGTTTATTTCTGCTATTTTGGTTTGCCGGGATGTTCGGTAATAGAATTCGGAGTATTTTGGGACACTTAGTCCCTAAATGAGAGCTTAAGTGTTGGAAAATGGTCCGTAATTAGAACAGTGTCAAGACAACCTCGGAATGGAGATCCGATGGTTCCGTTAGCTTCGTGAGGTATATTAGGGTTGGGATGTGTCCGGAATGTGTTTTGGAGGTCCGTAGCTCAAATAGGCTAGAAATACCGAAAGTTAGAATTTCGAAGTTTCCGGACATAGTGAATTTTTTATCCGAGGGTCAGAACGGGATTCCGGAAGTTGTTGTAGCACCGTCATGTCATTTGGGACGTGCGTGCAAAACTTTAGGTCAATCGGACGTGTTTCGGTTAGCTTTTGAAACAAAAGAGAATTTAGTTAAGTTTTGGAAATTTTAAGTTCAAATCATTGATTAATTTGTTTTTCAGGCGTTCTTATAGGTGATTTAAGGATTGGTACAAGTTTGAATGATTCTAAAGGATAGGTTTATAGGTTTGGTTGAGGTCCCTGGGGCCTCGGGTATGTTTCAGATGCTCTACGGTTTGGTTTTACGAGTTAGAATGGAAATTTTGTTACAACTTCTGTTGTTTCCGCTTCTGCGGCTTGGGGACCACAAAAGCGACGCTGCAAAAGCGGCTTGGAAATTGCAAAAGCGGAAGGGCGGCCATGAGTTTGAGACCACAGAAGCGGTGAAAATTTCCAGGGAAGCGGGATCCCTTCTGCGATGTAACGTACGCAGAAGCGAAAATGGGCATTTTAAGTGGGAGCCGCAGAAGTGGCATTATGACTGCAAAATCGGAACCGCAGAAGCGGTCCCTGGTCCGCAAAAGCGAAAACTGCTGTTCAATTAAGAGAAATCTGAGGGTTTAATTTCACAAGTTGAAAAATCAATTGAGAGCTCGAGAGAAGGCAATTTCGAGTGAGTTTTGAAGAAAAGATTATTGGGTAACATTTCTATGATCCCTTTTGGTTATATTCCATCGTTTTGTGGTTAAATCCATCATTTAAATTCGAATCTTGTATCAGAAATTGGATAATTTGGGTAGAATTATTATGGCTAAGCTATTGAGTTTTTAAGGGGCATTTGACCTCTGATTTGGGAGATTTTATATGGTTAGACTCGTGAGAGTACGAGGTTTCTGAAAATGTAAAAATTATTTAATTCCTAGAAGTTGGCCTGGGGGGTATTTTGGCCATTTTACCTCTTCAATTAGGCCTTCACTTTCATCTCTTAATAAATTATCTGGGACCTCAAGATTTTGTGTTTCGCTTCTTTCTCATAATTCTCAATGAAAGTTCGGTTCGTTTTATATGGGTAGTTGTAAATTCTCTACATTTTTTTTTCTTTTTTCGTTTCATCCCTTAATATTAAATCCCTTTTTATTTCTGAGTTTAGGTTCTATATTTATTGAAAAGGAATCTGGGATTTTTAGGTGGGTGAGTTTACTTTCTAGCATGGAATGAAGGGCCTTTATAGGTTGATCTGCAAAGGCCATATGTTTTTTTATAATTTTGTGTACTGTTGGGCGTTGCAAGGGGGTTTCACGCTCCAGTGCATCGTGTTCCGCATGGGGGCTGCTGATTAGGATCAACTAATGCCACATAGGCATGGTTAATGGTCAAATGTGTTAATTAGTCACGAAACAAATAATTCGAATGTTCAAATGAGAAAATAAAAAGTTTATGTATCGGCTTTAAAAACATCCGACAAGCTTAAGTGGCCAGGAAGCCATTTCGCCTTTTAAATATTTTAAAAGTGATGATCAAAAGAACATGAAAGATGTCAAGAATAGAGATTCATCCCACTATTCAATGGTAGATGTGATGATCCAAAAGATCATCTTATGATTTATAACTAAATTATGTGTTTCGAGACCTTAAAAACCTTATTTTATCCCTCCTCGATTTACGTACGCAGTCCGTACGTGTTTCCAGAAAGCTTTTATGTTAAAAGTTGATGATAATAATAATTTTGCCTTTAAAAGTTGATTTAGTTGACTTCGGTCAATATCTTTTGTAAAAGGACCCAAACTTGTATTTTGACAATTCCAGTAAGTCCGTATCGAAATACGAGACCAGAGTGTATGGCCAGAATCGAATTTCGAAGTCCCTAGCTCGAGAGATGAATTTTTATCGAAAATTACAAAATTGAAAATCTAATGGTTTTAAGAATTTGGTTAATATTTGATATTATTGGTATCGGGTCCGTATTTTGGTATCGGAGTTCCGCATAGGTTCATTATGATATTTAAAAAGCTTAGCTGTGGAATTTGGTAAAAACGGAGTTGGTTTGATGTGATTCGGACGTCCGGTTGTGAAGTTAGAAGTTTTAAAACTTTCTTGAAAATTTCAATTGATTTGGTGCTAAATTCGTAGTTTATAATGTTATTTTAGCGATTTGATCGTGCAAGCAGGTTCGTATGATATTTTAATACTTGTGTGCATGTTTGGGTTCCAGTCCCAAGGGCTCGGGTGAGTTTCAAATAGTCTTCGAGGTGTTTTAATCTTAGGTAGATTTTGATTTTTGATGTTGCGGCACTTACTGGTTTCCTTCTTCGCGTTCGCGAACGCAAAGTGTAAGTAGGACTTGGGGGTGGTTTTGTTCTATGTGAACACGGAGCAGTGGAGGTCTTATCCTTCGTGAACACGACTGATTCCAATGTCCACTACTCTTTCCAACGACACTAATTTTGAACACCCATTTACTCACGAGAACACTCGTCCAAAAATTATAAAAATCTGACACCAAAATCTCCCTCAAAACTAAGATTTTATGTTGGGGAATGTTTCTTCAAACCTAATTAAGCTACTAATCTCTAAAACACAATCTCAACACATCCCTAATCCCAAAATCACCCAACGGAGCTTACAAAAATTTTGGAATTCTATTCCGAGGCCGTCTTCACTCTGCTGTAACAACGGTTCAAGTTCTAAAGCTTAGGATCTCATTTAGGGACTAAGTGTCCCAAAAACACTCCGAAACTCGAAACGAATATTCTAGTCAACTTACAATAGCAAATCCTAGGTACCACCTCGATTGAACTTCAAGGCAAAGGGGTGGGAAACGTTTATGTGCAGCAGATTGGACCCCACTACTCAAGAAAACTCCCTCCCTCTTCACCGCGAAGTTTTGGTGGCATCGATCATGGCGGGGTACCCAATAAATGTCGGGAATGTAATGTCTTATCACTCAGGTACTCAATGAGGGGTTCAGAAAAAATCCCTTCCCCACCATCTTGACCATGTACTTCAGGGACCTCAAGGTTGAAAAGATGCCATTTGATATAAAGATAAAAGCGAAGGCCCCATTGTCATGGTAAGGTGTGCAGGGTGATGACAACCAAAAAAGTAAGAACGTCAAGGGAACAACTACTACTCCAACTCGCCAGTCTGAAGAGTCAGGTGTGGTAGTGGCTCCTACTCAGCCTGCCTCCACCTAAGAAGATATTTCTCCTACTGCATCCACTTCAGCAGATCCTGAGATACCCTTTTCCCGAGCCTACCCAGTGACTGCACACCGATTGAGCCAGACTCTTCTCGGCATCAACAACTAGATGTAGACAGCTTCATCCAAGTTATATGTCCTCACTATTACAGTGGAAGTTATGTAAATATCTATGCCTACAAGTTATTTGATAATATTCCTAAATCGCATAAGATATGGAATCTTTACTAATATTGGCCGTATTGAATGTTGTATTGTGGATTTAAGTTTATCTAAGAGTAGTGGATCATTGTAGTACCATTAAGAGGCAAGTCCTAGATATGCATGGCTAAAACCCTGCCTTTGGAAAATCGAGCCTCATCAATATTTGTGTGATTTTGGGCAGATTCTTCGCACGAGGAGGCCTTCAAGAGGCAAGGGCATTGTGAGCTAGAGTTTTGGTCGTCTTGAGGTGATTAATACTTGTAAATGATATCCTGAGGGTTTGCAACCTCGGATTTGCAGATCATAGTGTCGTATTAAGGTGACTTGCATGCCGAATATGAGGGTGGGGTAGATCACTTGATTGATTAATGATGTAAATGAAGTACGAAGTTTGTGATGGCGTCGTTAAATTGAAGATCCGTTCCTGGAGGGCACTTGGCATTTTTGATTGTGAACTGGGAGGATTACTCCGACGGTGATGGTTGTTCTTGTGTTTTATGAAGAAACTGGAACTTATTATGGACCTTTGAAAGGTTATCAGACTAGTTCAGTAAGATCAGAATCGGCTTGAAGCCGATGGATAGATTTAATGTGAATAATGGCTCTATGTCAGGCCATATGTGTGCATTTTTGTAATGCGGTCCACATGGAGGAGTAGTTAGGTTGATGTTTCATTGTCAGATATTTCGCGTAGTGATGCATTGCGTTGTGTGAGTTGTAAGGCGACTTGAGAAATTGATATGTGTTGAGAATCTCTGTAGGAATGGCGTTATATAAGCATCTTGGCTCTTGAAATTCAGATTGCATATCGCGCCTCATTTGTGCTCGAGTTTCGTAGTTTATAACGCAAAATATCCCTCAGGGATGATATTATGCACTTAGCACACTTATGACCGATATTTGGTATTTGGTAATAATGAGCTGATTTGGCTCGACGTGTATCTCCTTATGTGAGATCTATGTGTGGATCGGGTGGCACGCCGCCATGGGTATGTTATCTGGATTGGGTTGCACGCCGCAACAGTGTGATGTTGAGAATAACTTTCTATATGCTATTTTGTATGCCTTGCTTCCTGTCTTTAAGGAAGGTCCGTATTAGTGTGTGGGACTGGAAATTCCTTCCAGAGTTTGTTTTCCTTTTAGTACCGCGTTCAAATTGGTAGCCTATTGGCATATTGAGGCATCATGTGTAACTTTCGATTATGTTTATTGCCTGAGTAGTTCGTAATGGGTAAGGCGAGATCATTGAATTAGAGATCAGTGCAATTTGAGTGTATGAAGTAAATTAATGGGCTAGGACCATTATTTGGTTCAGAATGAGGTGCTCTCCGAAAGTATAGACCCGATGAATATTTAATTCAGCGGTGTAATGAATTTATACAAATATCATCTGTCGTGTCGTTATTGTAATTGAACAAGACATGTGTATGTCATGCAGAGCAAGGGATGTGTAGTGATTTATCCTAAGTGATTAGATAAATGATCTTCGGATGATTAGGAAAATGATATTGCTAAGTGGAAGTGATTTGATGAGAGTATATGTCTATAAAAAGGGTAATGTGATTAAACTGATTATATATCAGTAGTATTGCGGCATGTTCTTGTTGGGTTCACTGGTGACATTCGGGTTTGCTCGGAAGCACATGTAAATATCTAGTACATGTCATGGAATGAAGGAGTATAAACGGTGTGCATGTATTGCACGGTTGAAACTGGGATCAGGTATGATAATTTCTGTGCTATATGGTGTTCTAATGTACAGGCTATGTTCTGGTGGTGGATCTTTATTCGCTAGTATGTTATATTTTTTATGTGATGCTGAAATTCAGGCCTGAATTGACTCCTAGGATTTCAATATAAGTGTCCAAAACAATACTCATTAACCCTAGACATTTTGCGTCTTCCTCGTACCTCTGCAGCCTCGCTGGCTCCGCTGCCAGAAATCGCCTCACGGCGTCGGCCGGCATCCAATCACGCTTAAAATTACACCACTTCCTCTGCTTCAACTCCCCATTCCATATTTCCCATTGGTTTCTCTCGAACATCGCTGGAAAACCTCGAATCTTTGAAACCCTAGGCGCTGCCTCCGCCGCATACGGCGGCGCCATCTCCCAAACCTCTTCAAAGTTACACCCTAACTTCTCTTCACTTCCTTCTTCCTAAATATCTAACTACTTTCTCTCAAATAACCCCCAATTTTCTCGAATTTCAAATCAAGAAAGCAGCCCTAGAAGTCTGAGTTCCCTAAATGTTTTCCAAGTTACCCGAGTTTGGAGGATTAGTCATGCCTCGTAATACTGTGTTTGCTTGTTTTTTATTAAAGAAAACTCGTATACACTATTTCGGGGCTCGAGTTAATTCAGTAGGTTCAATTGCATAGGTAAGTTTCCTGTTTTTGCTTTTCTTCTTCTAGTATTTGAATCTCAAAATTCGGTTGGTAAGCGAGATTTTGATCTGAGTGTCGGAATGAAATTTCGAGAATTTATGTAGCTTCATTATGTGATTTGAGATGTGTGCGCAAAATTTCATTTCATTCGGAGGTAATTTGGTCGGGTTTTTAATCATAACGTGTATTTTAGAATTTTGGAAGAACTTAGGAGAGAATTCGATATAATTTGATGGTTTTGGTATTGTTTGGGGAGTTTTGTTGAATGGAACAGGTTTTAATAATTTTTATGATATGTTTGAACTTTGTTTGAGGTCTCGGGGACCTCGGGGTGATTTTGGATGGCTAACGGGAACATTTGAAGTTGAAATATTTCATAATAGACGAAATTGTAGATGAATGTGCACAAGACCTCCCTTTAAATGATCATATCTCCAGTTATATAATGATTTACGTGAGGATCTACCTATCATATTAAATCCCTTTGATTCTAATTTCCAACGCAATAAAACGTTCGTCATTTGGAGGTGTATAGAGAAAGTTATGAGTATATTTCTGGACATCAGTCACCAGCGTGCCCAGGCGCGCGGCCGCGGGTTGCACCGCGGAGCTCTCTGCTCCGAACCGCGGGTTCGACCGCGGAGGAACGTCGCAACCGCGGGAAAACCTGTAAAATTTCTAAAGCACCCCTGGTTTGTGTAAAAACCGAAGGGGTATCACATTTCCTTCATATTTTGTCATCTAAGATCGGTTTTGGGGGTTTTCATCACCCGCTCAAGACCTCCAATCCCTCCCATCTTCAAGGTAATCAATCTTCACTAACTTGGTGTCAAATTCCATTATTCTTACACTAATATTGATGAAATATTTGTATAAACACATTGATTTTTCAAGAAATTCCTTCAAGAACCCAAAGAAGGGTTTTGTAAGATTTTCTTCCAAAAGGTAAATCCTACACCTTAGATTTACACATATGGATATATTATGGGAATATGAGTATGAATCATGTATTACAACTTATAGTATGGTGGTTGAAAGCCATAAATTTCCTATTTAAATACATCAACATGGTAGGGAATTAAAGGCATTTATTTGATGGAATTTTTATTGGTTTGGGTGTGAATGGTTGATCACACATGCAACATTAGGAGTATATAATTGTTAAAGAATAGTAGTGGGATGAATTGTTGGTTAATGGTGATAGTTGGAGGAACCAATACTATAGTAATGAGGTGTAAATATCTATGCCTACAAGGTATTTGATGATATGCTTAAATGGCATAAGTTATGGAATTTATTACTAATATTGGCCCTATTGAATGTTGTATTGTGGATTTAAGTTTATCTAAGAGTAGTGGATCATTCTAGTATCATTATGAGGCAAGTCCCAGATATGTATGGCTAAAAACTCGCCTTTGGGAAATCGAGCTTCATCGATGTTTGTGTGATTTTGGGCAGATTCGTCGCATGAGGAGGCCTTCGAGAGGCAAGGGCATTGCAAGCTAGACTTTTGGCCGTCTTGAGGTGAGTATTACTTATAAATGATATCATGAGGGTTTGCAACCCCGTATTTGCACATCATAGTGTCTTATTAAGGTGACTTGCACGACGGAAATGAGCGTGGGGTAGAGCACCATTGGGGATTGTGACTTGGTCCGTCCCATTTGTTGATTTTATTGCATATTTGACTGAAATTACTTGTTATCATCATAATTTGGGCTGATTGCCATGTTTGGGGCCTTGTGCCGACTTGTATAATCCATCGAGGATTGATATTACTACTTAGCATGATTTCATATCATCTAACTTCAGTCCAAAATTTTAAATCTTGTTTTGTGAACCCAGCCGTATTTCTAAGTTTTGAAAACTTAAACGACATTTTAAATGCATTTCGGGCTGGAAACTTCGATTTTATAAATGCCCAAGGGGCACACTATATTATTTTCTGGACTGATAATAAAGTGACTTGAAACACTGGTAACAATGACACTTTAATATATACTTGGAACAGTGGTAACAATGACACTGTATGTTATACTTGAAATAGTTGTAACAATGACATTGTATGTTATACTTGAAACGGTGGTAACAATGGCACTATATGATATAAATTGGTAAGGTAACATTGACTGACCGGTCAGGTAACAATGACTGGCCAGTATATTGCGCTTGGGCTGTAGGAGCCCCTCCGGAGTCTATGCGCACCCCCAGTGAGCACCGTTGACGATAAATAAATATGGATGGCTCGGGCTGCACGTCACAGTGGGTACTGGAATGTACCATCATATGCATTGCATTGCATTCATATATTGTGCACTATTTGTTGTTTATGTCATAACTTAAGAAATTTATTTGTTGTTCTGGCACTGTCTGATCACTTTAAGACTGGATGAATTTGAGACAGTGGTAAGAGTGACACTGTATGATGTAAATGGGTCAGATAACAGTGGCTGACCAGAGATAAGAATATTGCCTAAAGGCGAGTTGTGAGCTCAATTATGCATACTTGCTTCTGCCCGAGAGGCTGACTTTTGTGCTGACTATCACAACTTGTCATGAATTTACTTTCGTAACTATTGGTAAAAGATATTAGTAAAACTGGTTTTAAACTGAGGTAGATATTTTCTGAAGGATTTTCCCGGACTTACTCTTTTCTCAAATGGTTGTGTTGTACCATATGGCATGGTGTAGTGCTCATACGTGATTTCTTGCCTTCGGTTATTATTTACTCTTATTACCGCTGAGTTGGAAGTACTCACTTTACTCCCTGCACCTTGTGTGCAGTTGCAGGTATTGTTCGTCCGGTAGCGGGTTATTAGCGGATTGAAGATTTGTTATCGTAGCTGAGCCAGGTGAACGCTAGCGTCTGCGGCACCGGATCTTCTACCTCATTTTATTTTCTTCATATTAATTTTAGACATTGTTTCCCATTTCCGGACTTGTAGTTCTTTTGCAAATTCTGTAGTAGCTCATGACTAGTGCCACCCCGATGTAGGGATGTGACGGGATGGTTCCTAGTTGTTATTATTGTTTTCTGCACTTATGATTATGCTAATCATGTTTTAGCTTTATAAATGTTAAATAACTGCTAAAAGGAAGTGTTTGTGTGTTGGCTGGCCTTGACTTCACGAGAGAAGCCATCACGACCGGATTTAGGATTTGGGTCGTGACACTTTACTTAGTATAATTAGTGTAGTAATTACCCGGACATTAGATTGAATTCTGCTAGTTTGTTTGAGTTTGGGCTTAGTTAATTCTTAATTGTTTAGTGGAAAATGGATTCTTATTTTTTTCAATCCTTTGATTAGTTAACTTGTCTAGTTTGGTCTAGGTGTTGTTGGATTAACCTTGGTTGAGTAACTTGTTTGGTTATAGCTCATAGGTTAGTTCAACTAAGGTGGCAATTTCAAGGGGTTCAGGGGTATTTCAGGCTTTAGTAATAGGTTAGAATGCTGTAGAAATAGTTAGAAGTTCGTAGATCTTTGTAGAACAGGGTACAGGTCAGATTTTGATAAAGTTGACGCACTTACTTGATTAACAAGGTAGGAAATAAGGGACATATAAGCAAAAATAAAAATTAAAAAAAGGACCAAGTTTTAAAATAGAAAATAAGGGTTACCCTCATTTGTGCCTATAAAAGGGCATGCCCTTTACTTCATTCACAAGTTTTGGAGCCTCAAATTCCCCCCAAAAAATCAGTCTTCAGATTTCCAGCTGAATTTTGAATTTCAAATTCAATTCTAGATCTGGTTCCTAAAAAACCAAAAACAAACAAAATCTTCCGAAAAGATCAAATATATTGTTCCATTAGAAAGTTTAAGGAATTTTGATTTTTAGTTAGTCGATTCATTTCTTTTAGTTCAAAATATGATGGTTGAATATTCGGAGATTCACTAAACAGATTTCAACTTATTTTTTGTCTAATTGAGTGAATTTTGATCGAGTTATGGCCTGCTGAATATTTCAAGGGTGTTCTGGTTCATTCACTGGGTTCATTTTCAAATTTGCTTGGTTTATTTTTGTATTGTTCGTGCTTGGACTGAAACTGGCAACACTAGTTTGGTCTGTGACTTCTATTCTAAGGTGTTATTGATTCCCTTGTTATAACTGCTAACCTTCTCTTTTTCTGATATTTCTAATCTCCAGGCACACGTTTCAGCCTGTTTTGATGTAATCTCTACCATGAATTGGAAATGCAATGGCTGTTTGATATTCTCTGAAGCTTCCCTGTTTTATTAGTTCATTACTGCTTTAGTTGATGCATTGATTTAGCCTAGATGTATTGGACTAATCGAATGACCAATTTGTAATAATCTGTGGGACCGTTAAACTGGAGATTGTTAGGGTAGTTTAGTTTTGTTCTTGTGAAATTCAAACATATTAGGAGAAAGTTTGAACAGAAAATTGTTTTTGTGAGACTTGTGGCCTTCTTTCATAGTTAATAACTGGGAATTTGGTTTATTGTGGTTAATCAACAAAAATAACATTGCAATATTAACATATGCCAATTTAGTAGCCAATTGCTGATTAGAATCGAATTACATGCTCATGTATAGCATTCTGATTGTGACATAGTCTTGATAGACGAGACGAGGGTCGGTGTTAAGGAGAGGTTAGAGGTATGGAGACAGGCTCTCGAGTCTAAGGGTTTCAAAATAAGCAGATCTAAGACAGAATACATGGAGTGCAAGTTTAGCGTCCAGCCGAGCGAAGTAGGCAGGGACGTGATGATTGGATCTCAAGTCATCGCCAAGAGGGACAGTGTCAGATATCTTGGGTAGGTGATTCATGGGGACGAAGAGATTGATGGGGACGTCACTCACGCATAGGAGCGGGGTGGTCAAAGTGGAGGCTTGCATCAGGAATCCTGTGTGGCAAGAAAGTTCCACAGAAACTCAAGGGGAAATTTTATAGAGCTGTAGTTAGACCGGCCATGTTGTATGGGGCGGAGTGCTGGCCAGTGAAGAAATCTCATGTTCAGAGGATGAAGGTTGCGGAGATAAGGATGCTCAAGTAGATGTGCGGGCTCACCAGGTTATATAAAATTAAGAATGAAGTTATTCGAGAGAAGGTGGGGGTGGCCCGGTGGATGAGAAGATGCGAGAAGCGAGGCTGAGGTGGTTCGGGCATGTATGGAGGAGAAGTCCTGATGCCCCGGTGAGGAGTTGTGAGCGGATAGCGATGGTCGGCGCACGGTGAGGCAGAGGGAGGCCTAAGAGGTATTGGGGGAAGTGATTAGGCATGACATGACTAGAATGCGGGTTTCTGAGGACATGACCCTTGATAGGAAAGTCTGGAGGTCTAGTATCAGGGTTGTAGGATAGGGGCCCCTAGAGTTTTTCGTACTCCTCACCCGGGGTTGGGTGAGTCTTGGCAGGGCTATCCATAGATGATTTGTGTATTGGATTGTGTCTACCTTATTGTAGTTATTTATGGTAGTTACTGTCTGATATTGTTGCATGCTATTTATTTATTTTTATTTATTTATGGTTCTTATGTTTAGATAATTATTTATGCTATTTCTACTGAATCGACTAATGTTCTTTTGTTGTTTTTGTTATTGTTGTTCCTTTCCTTCACTGATCCGAGGTCGATTGGAAACAGCCTCTCTGCCCTTTCGGGTAGGGGTAAGGCCCGTCTATATATTACCCTCCCCAGACCCACCTTGTGGGACTATACTGGGTAGTTGTTGTTGTTGTATAGCATTCTGATTCAATTATGTATGGCTAGTGGTGTATCATCAAATTGTCTATTCATGGCAAGTGGGATTCAGTGTTTAGTTCAGATTTGTGTACTTATTTCAAATCATCAAACCCGTGTGTGCATTAAAATAAATGATTGGCAATAAGCAGAATCAGCCTCCAGGGTTTATCTCTTTATGCTGGATGGGTTCGATGTTGGTCAACGCCTCCCAACAGCCTGGGCCTGCCTTCTATTAACGTCGGGCCTAACTAATTCCCATTCTATGGAGATGGCGTGTTCGTTGCTTTTGATAACAAGCCGGCTCATTAGTCCATTAACATTGACTTATCTTGAAGGCTTCAATCCATAGTTTAACGCAATCTAAGTTTGGGCCTCGAGTTAGGTAGCAAGTTCAAATTAAGAAGTTCCCCTTTTTATTTGAATTCGGACTTGAACTCAAGGCCCGACATTTACAATATTAATCGATTAGGACTTTTCTTTATTCGTAGACACCAAAATATAAAAAAAATTATAGTTCGCTTTAGGTTTGCCTTTAATTAATAATGACATGAGCCTCACCGAATAAAGGATACAAAATTGCGGTGCCCTCAATAAATAGTTATTAAAATACATAGAAATTCAGGATGGTCCGTTTAGCGAATTTCGCGAATATCCCAAAAGATAAAAACGCATTTGCAACGTTAGGCATGATTTTAATAAAATTAAATTTTTACACTCATGTGTGCATTTCATGTGACCCAAATCAAATCCCAAAATGTTGAATAAAATGTGTTCAAGATTGCGAGTGTATTTCATGTGACGCGACCCGAAGGCACGCTTTAAACTACGTTCAACTTTTTCTTTTAATTACTTATGGAATAAAAGCGGAAAAAAATAAAATTGGCACATAAGTTCTTCATATAATCATATAAATGAGATAAATGCAATAATTGAGCGACCCTGCTAGAACCACGTAACCCGGAAATGCCTAACACCTTCTTCCGGGTTAACAGAATTCCTTGCTCGAATTTCTGATTCGCGGACTGTAAACACAGTCAAAATTTCCTTGGTTTGATTTCAACTGGTGACTTGGGACACCATTAATCTCCCAAGTGGAGACTCTGCATATTAATAATAAATCCCGTTCCGATTGTCCTTTGACTGAAAAAACTCCTTGACCCCCTTGCGCGTTTAGGTGAAAAAGGAAGTGTGACACAACAAAGTGAAAAGATGTGAAAGATCTGCTAAAAAAGGAGTAAAACTTGCACAAGTGCCATGACAAGACAAAGCACAGGTAAAACAGGGCCAATTCGGTGCAGACCATTCTATGCGGTCTGCACAAGTGAGGTTCAGAGCGTTTGATTCCAGGCCAATAGGAAATACGGCCGCAAGGGATTTAATGCGGTCCGCATTGGAGTTACTGCGGCCGCACTCGATTTAGTGTGGTCCGCAGAACCAAGGATCAGAGAGTTTCCCCTTTTGGAGATTGAAGCCAATGCGGTACGCGCTCCATTTCATGCGGACCACACTAGAAGCCACCGTGGAGGCACTCAATTCTGTGCGGTCCTCATAGCTCAAGTTTAGAGAGTTGGATTCTCAATTTAAGAGCCCTAGTGCGGCCGCAGGTAATTTTGTGCGGTCCGCACTAAACCTTTATAGGTATTTTTGTAAAGATTTGTCAGTTTAGTATAAATAGCTTCTTTTCATATTTTTAGGTCATCGGATAGTTTTTTCTAAGAGTTGCGTCGTGACTTAACTTCTTTTAGCTTTATTGAGTAATTTTAGCTTCATTTCAAAATTAAATATTCAAGATTAATTTAGAAATTAATTAGTATGAGTTTTCGTCATCTATTCCTTTGTTTTCTCCTTCAATTATGAGTAGTTAGACTCATAAGCTAGGGTTGTAGCTCAACCCTAGTGTGTGTAATTGATGGATCTTGTGTTTTAGGGATAGATTGACTATGGTGTTTGATATTTGAGCTAATTTCTTGTTTAATTATTGAATTAGTGGTTGTAAACACTAGTTTGTATTTAGTTGATTTTAGCTCATCTCGAGAGAGATCGTAAGTCTCTGAAATTGGTCCAACAACGAATTGGGGAATACTCGAGAGATTGATAGCCCCAATTAAATTAGAGATAGTAATACTCAACTTGAACCTTGATTTCTAGTGGTAATTTGCATACCCGATTGGTCTTGAGAAAGTCAATTCCGGCGAAGTCACTCGAATTACCGAGAGGTCTAGAGTGGGTAAAATCGTACAACGGTTATATCATACTTCCCAAAATGTGACAATCATGCTTTAGACTCAAGTGTCCTTCAATTGACAACCTAGGCAAAAGTCATCACTCTAGTGCCTTTTAACCATTTGAACAACTCACAATAGTTTACTCTTAGCTTATTCTATTTTAATTTAGCATTGGAGTTTGATAAAATTAGAAGTAAAAACGAAAATTCAAAAATGCTTAGAAGTGCAATTTGGAACACATACAAAACTCTAAATTTGATAGACACCAGACTCCAACTTCTAGCTCCTTGTGAAAATCGATCCCGACCCAAAATTAGGTAAAAGCTGCTTCGACCATCTCTCGCTACTCAATAGTAGTGCAGTGATGGACTCGATCACCTGCCAACAGCCTTGCTGAAGCTTTTAACAAGAAGCTTGGTAACCTTTTGAAGAAAGTTGTTGCAAAAAAAAAGAGAGACTAGAATGAGAGAATTGGTGAAGCTTTGTGGGCATACCGGACAACCTTCAGAATTGCTACGCAAGCAACTCCTTACTCTTTGGTGTATGGTTTAGAAGCAGTCCTACCGTTGGAATAACAAATTCTATCATTGCGTATAGCAATCCAAGAAGGACTCATGGCCGAAGAGAATGCTCAACTTCACCTAGCAGAGTTAGAGGAAGTGGATGAGAAAAAATTGGAAGTGCAACAAAAATTAGTCTTTGTAATACCCTCTACAAAGTAATCACCAAAATCATTGCTAACAGACTTAAGCCTTATCTTTGCAAAATAGTTAGTGAACACCAAACTAGCTTTGTAAAACATAGAAGTCCTAGAGATAATGCCATCACAATTCATGAAGTCCTTAAACGTTTTAATAAAAAAAACAAAAGAAATAAAATTGGCTTCTTAATCTAGACTTGGAAAAGGCATTTGACAAACTGGAATGGTCTTTTGTCTATCAAGCACTAAGTTACCATAAATTACCTTCTAATATTTCCACTCTTATTATGAATTGTATTTCTTCATCGTCCATATCTATCCTTGTGAATGGCAATACGACCAACTACTTCTCCACCTCTAGGGGCATAACGCAAGGGGACCCTATGTCACCCTACATTTTCATTTTATGCACGGACATGCTTTCAAAAAATATAAAACATCAAATTAACACTCTAAGATGGGATCCCATACTTTTTAATAACCAAAGCCCTCCCTTATCTCAACTATATTTTGTTGATGATCTTACACTAATGGGAAAGACAAATAAAAAGACAATAACTACTATGAAACAAAATATGGATATCTTTTGCCAATTATCTCGCCTAAACATCAACAAGGCAAAGTCTAAATTACTTCTATCTAGAAATTGCACAAAAGATATGTGAATTGGATCACCTCACTGTTAGATATTAGGGTCAGTAAGGTTTTTGGTAAGTACCTGGGATTTTCTATGAGTGGTGTTTCTCCTAAACACAAAGAGTTCTTACCTCTAGTAGGGAAAATGAGGGCTAGGCTAAACGTTTGGAATGCAAAATGGAGTAATACAGTTGGTAGATGCACCCTTATTAAATTTACTCTTAACACAATTCCTAATGACCAAATGCAATTGTCAATGCTCCCTGGTAAAATCTTAAAAGAAATTGGGAAAATTCAAAGGGACTTCCTATGGGGTTCTACCTCTGACAAAAAAGAAAATTCACCTTGTTAGTTGGGATAAGGTTACATTGCCTAAGAAAATAGGAGGATTGGGAATAAGGAAAGCTAAACCCAGACACCTTTCCCTACTTACAAGTCTAGCGTGGAGGCTCCTAAATAACCATTCTTCTCCGTGGGTACGTGTTATAAGTAGTTGTTACCGTCATCTAGTGGTACTAACAATACCTCTCATACATGGAAGAGCATCCTAAAGGGTTGGGTTTTTTTGCAAAGAGGGCATTAGATGGCTGGTAGAAAATAATCCCAATTTATTTATTTGGGATACAAATTGCATACCAAAGTTTGGTTCACTAAGAAAAAAGGTCATAGGCCCCATCAATAAATAATAAAGTGACCTCACTCTAAGATATCCATAGCCAGATGGAGCGGAATATTTCTCATATTTCATTCAATCTCCCCAAGAATATACTCACTAGCATTCACTCCCTAACGACTTCTAAAATCCAGGGGAATAATATTATATGGTCTATTAATGCTAGTGGAATATTTACAACCTCTTCTTGCTATAATCTCATTGACAACAAAATTTCTGACAACCAAAATTACAAGGGCTATAAATTTGAGTGGATATGGAAATAAGAATGTCCTAAGAAAATTCAATTCTTTATATGGAAATGTTGTCACTCGAGGTTACCTACTAGAGAACACATAGGGAAAATAGGAGCTAAAATTAACACAACTTGCCCTATTTGTAAAACAAACGAATCCTTTCTTCATATATTTTGGGAATGTAAAATAGCTAATGGTTTTTGGGCTTCTATTGGAGTCTCATTTATCAACCCTAGACCTCAAGAACATTTGGTTTACTTCCTAAAATAAAAATACATTCAAGCTCGAAACAGTGCTACAAGTTGGCAAAATCTCTTTCCATTTGCCTTATGCTCTATATGAAATTATAGGAAAGAAAACAATATCAACAACACTACTCACAAGATAAACACTAGCAAAGTTTTCAAACTAGCACAAGAGTACCAGTTATTTGCCATATCTAATCAAAATACTACCTTCCCTATCAAAATTCGAGTAAAAAGGCACCCCCCCCCCCTCTAAAGGATGGTATAAAATTAATTTTTATGGTGCTTTCTATGAAGAAAATATGCAGGGTGGCATTGGTGGACTGATCTGTAATAACAATAGAGATTGGAAACAAATGTTTTAATTTTGTTAGTTGGGATAAGGTTACAATGCCTAAGGAAATAGGAGGATTGGGAATAAGGAAAGCTAAACCCAGACATCTTTCCCTACTTACAAGTCTAGCGTGGAGGCTCCTAAATAACCACTCTTCTCCATGGGTACGTGTTATAAGTTGTTGTTACCGTCATCTAATGGTACTAACAATGCCTCTCACACATGGAAGAGCATCCTAAAGGGTTGGGTTTTTTTGCAAAGAGGGCATTAGATGGCTGGTAGAAAATAATCCCAATTTATTTATTTGGGATACAAATTGCATACCAAAGTTTGGTTCACTAAGAAAAAAGGTCATAGGCCCCATCAATAAATAATAAAGTGACCTCACTCTAAGATATCCATAGCCAGATGGAG
Organism: Nicotiana benthamiana; assembly: GCA_034376525.1. Lineage (NCBI taxonomy): Eukaryota > Viridiplantae > Streptophyta > Magnoliopsida > Solanales > Solanaceae > Nicotiana > Nicotiana benthamiana. The sequence goes on along the minus strand of CM067340.1, from coordinate 41,240,801 downwards.
CGGAATATTTCTCATATTTCATTCAATCTCCCCAAGAATATACTCACTAGCATTCACTCCCTAACGACTTCTAATATCCAGGGGAATAATATTATATGGTCTATTAATGCTAGTGGAATATTTACAACCTCTTCTTGCTATAATCTCATTGACAACAAAATTTCTGACAACCAAAATTAGAAGGGCTATAAATTTGAGTGGATATGGAAATAAGAATGTCCTAAGAAAATTCAATTCTTTATATGGAAATGTTGTCACTCGAGGTTACCTACTAGAGAATACCTAGGGAAAATAGGAGCTAACATTAACACAACTTGCCCTATTTGTAAAACAAACGAATCCTTTCTTCATATATTTTGGGAATGTAAAATAGCTAATGGTTTTTGGGCTTCTATTGGAGTCTCATTTATCAACCCTAGACCTCAAGAACATTTGGTTTACTTCCTAAAATAAAAATACATTCAAGCTCGAAACAGTGCTACAAGTTGGCAAAATCTCTTTCCATTTGCCTTATGCTCTATATGAAATTATAGGAAAGAAAACAATATCAACAACACTACTCACAAGATAAACACTAGCAAAGTTTTCAAACTAGCACAAGAGTACCAGTTATTTGCCATATCTAATCAAAATACTACCTTCCTTATCAAAATTCGAGTAAAAAGGCACCCCCCCCCCTCTAAAGGATGGTATAAAATTAATTTTTATGGTGCTTTCTATGAAGAAAATATGCAGGGTGGCATTGGTGGACTGATCTGTAATAACAATATAGATTGGAAACAATGTTTTAATTTTGTTAGTTGGGATAAGTTTACAATGCCTAAGGAAATAGGAGGATTGGGAATAAGGAAAGCTAAACCCAGACATCTTTCCCTACTTACAAGTCTAGCGTGGAGGCTCCTAAATAACCACTCTTCTCCGTGGGTACGTGTTATAAGTAGTTGTTACCGTCATCTAATGGTACTAACAATACCTCTCATACATGGAAGAGCATCCTAAAGGGTTGGATTTTTTTGCAAAGAGGGCATTAGATGGCTGGTAGAAAATAATCCCAATTTATTTATTTGGGATACAAATTGCATATCAAAGTTTGGTTCATTAAGAAAAAAGGTCATAGGCCCCATCAATAAATAATAAAGTGACCTCACTCTAAGATATCCATAGCCAGATGGAGCGGAATATTTCTCATATTTCATTCAATCTCCCCAAGAATATACTCACTAGCATTCACTCCATAACGACTTCTAAAATCCAGGGGAATAATATTATATGGTCTATTAATGCTAGTGGAATATTTACAACCTCGTCTTGCTATAATCTCATTGACAACAAAACTTCTGACAACCAAAATTACAAGGGCTATAAATTTGAGTGGATATGGAAATAAGAATGTCCTAAGAAAATTCAATTCTTTATATGGAAATGTTGTCACTCGAGGTTACCTACTAGAGAATACATAGGGAAAATAGGAGCTAACATTAACACAACTTGCCCTATTTGTAAAACAAACGAATCCTTTCTTCATATATTTTGGGAATGTAAAATAGCTAATGGTTTTTGGGCTTCTATTGGAGTCTCATTTATCAACCCTAGACCTCAAGAACATTTGGTTTACTTCCTAAAATAAAAATACATTCAAGCTCGAAACAGTGCTACAAGTTGGCAAAATCTCTTTCCATTTGCCTTATGCTCTATATGAAATTATAGGAAAGAAAACAATATCAACAACACTACTCACAAGATAAACACTAGCAAAGTTTTCAAACTAGCACAAGAGTACCAGTTATTTGCCATATCTAATCAAAATACTACATTCCCTATCAAAATTCGAGTAAAAAGGCAACCCCCCCCCCCTCTAAAGGATGGTATAAAATTAATTTTTATGGTGCTTTCTATGAAGAAAATATGCAGGGTGGCATTGGTAGACTGATCTGTAATAACAATAGAGATTGGAAACAAATGTTTTAATTTTGTTAGTTGGGATAAGGTTACAATGCCTAAGGAAATAGGAGGATTGGGAATTAGGAAAGCTAAACCCAGACATCTTTCCCTACTTAGAAGTCTAGCGTGGAGGCTCCTAAATAACCACTCTTCTCCATGGGTACGTGTTATAAGTTGTTGTTACCGTCATCTAATGGTACTAACAATACCTCTCATACATGGAAGAGCATCCTAAAGGGTTGGGTTTTTTTGCAAAGAGGGCATTAGATGGCTGGTAGAAAATAATCCCAATTTATTTATTTGGGATACAAATTGCATACCAAAGTTTGGTTCACTAAGAAAAAATGTCATAGGCCCCATCAATAAATAATAAAGTGACCTCACTCTAAGATATCCATAGCCAGATGGAGCGGAATATTTCTCATATTTCATTCAATCTCCATGAATATACTCACTAGCATTCACTCCCTAACGACTTCTAAAATCCAGGGGAATAATATTATATGGTCTATTATGCTAGTGGAATATTTACAACCTCTTCTTGCTATAATCTCATTGACAACAAAATTTCTGACAACCAAAATTACAAGGGCTATAAATTTGAGTGGATATGGAAATAAGAATGTCCTAAGAAAATTCAATTCTTTATATGGAAATGTTGTCACTCGAGGTTACCTACTAGAGAATACATAGGGAAAATAGGAGCTAACATTGACACAACTTGCCCTATTTGTAAAACAAACGAATCCCTTCTTCATATATTTTGGGAATGTAAAATAGCTAAAGGTTTTTGGGCTTCTATAGGAGTCTCATTTATCAACCCTAGACCTCAAGAACATTTGGTTGACATCCTAAAAGAAAAATACATTCAAGCTCGAAACAGTGCTACAAATTGGCAAAATATCTTTCCATTTGCCTTATGCTCTATATGAAATTATAGGAAAGAAAACAATATCAACAACACTACTCACAAGATAAACACTAGCAAAGTTTTCAAACTAGCACAAGAGTACCAGTTATTAGCCATATCTAATCAAAATACTACCTTCCCTATCAAAATTCGAGTAAAAAGGCACCCCCCCCCCCCTAAATGATGGTATAAAATTAATTTTGATGGTGCTTTCTATGAAGAAAATATGCATGGTGGCATTGGTTGACTGATCCGTAATAACAATAGAGATTGGATGCTGTGGTTCAATGCCAATTGTGAGAGTACATCTCCAACACACTCAGAATTACTAGCCTTTCGGCAAGCTATACAAATAATAACGCAATGGAACTTCATGCCTTGTGAAATTGAGACAGATATTATGGAAGAATTCCGTTTTGTCGAAGAAGACTACCCAACTTTAAAACTTTTCTTGATAAATGCAGGTTGTAAATGGACAAGCTAGCAAAGAGGGGGGAGATCAAAATGAAGCATAATTTTCGCGAAGGAAACAAAGTGTCACACCTCCTAGCCAAGGAAGTTTAGTACAATACACCTCTAATATAACAAGTTTTATTAAGGAACCTCCTAATTTGTGGGGAATATGTATCTTAAGGACAAGTAGGGTAGTTATAATGTTAGGGAAATTGCTTTATCGGCATGTAATATTTTAGCATCGCTAGGGAATGATAATGCCCCAGAGGGCATAAGACAATTATATAATTGTGCTGACCTTAAGGGACATGTCCCTTAGGGCACTGTATAGGCTTAGTACTATTAATATAATATATCCTTTATCCGTCCAAAAAATAAATATTCATGTATCTTCGCTACTCTCTTTTATTTATTATATATTTTTTGTATTTTTTAATCACATAATTAACAACTAAGTCTTTTTGCTAAAAACGATATGAAAAAAATAACCAGGTCAAACTTTTAAAATCATTTTGTTCGCAAAATATGTATATTCAAGAAGCTGATATTTTTTTTAAGTTTAGAATTCCAATTTACTGATTTGGATTTAGACTGATTTTTTATTTTAAAAAAATTCTCGTGCAGTACAACAAGAGTGGGATAGTTACCATGATAAATTACGTACTCATTAAAGAAAAGGTCAAAAATAGGTTTTGGAAAGCCGTTCTTGAATAGATTTAGGCAACAAAGGTTTTAATTTTTATGTTATTCATTAGGGAGCCTAACTAATTACTTGGCGAATAATTAATCAGTTATGGAAACAAACTATAACAGATCTAAGGCATAATCCTTCTATTAGTAGGATTCTAAATTACTTTATGGCATGCATTATATATATAGAAGTAAGAACCTCTCTAAAGATCAGAAAGAAGTTACTCAAAGAATTAAAGCCTGCATTCCTCCTTGATTTATTCTCATTGCTAGGGTTAAGAATAGGTTTATATAGCTAGGGTGAAAATAGACAGAGAAGGAAAAGTTATCAAGAATCAAGAATGTATTGGAAAAAGCTGAAAGCGTTGGGTGCCGGTTCTTATGGAACTGTGTTTCTTGCCGCACCAAAAGATGGTTCGTCTACTTTTGTGGCAGTGAAATCCGCAGAACTGAAGGATTCGTCTTCTCTTTCAATGGAAGGCAGAATACTGGATGCGCTGAAAGGGTCGCCATACGTAGTTCAATGTTTCGGAGAAGATGTAAGTGTCGAAAACGGTAAACATATTTATAACCTCTTGCTCGAATATGCTATCGGTGGGACTTTGCAAGATTTGATTAATATCTACTCTAAGGCTAAGACGATGGTTGAAGAATCAGAGGTAGCATACTATGCTTTTCAGCTTTTGACTGGGATTTCTCATGTTCATCGTAAGGGTTTCATTCACTGCGATCTGAAACCGAGTAATATACTTGTTTTTCCTACACTTGATGAAGAATATGGTAGTATTGTGGATGTGCGCCTGAAGTTGGCTGATTTTGGGCTGTCGTGGAGAGCAGTAGAAAACGAAACACATACGTATTGGGATAGAGGCTCGAAGAAGTGTCGTCATCATAGAGGGACTCTGCTTTATGCTTCGCCAGAATCTGTAGCTCGGGGGATTCATGGTAAAGCCGTTGATATTTGGGCACTTGGTTGCATAGTTGTAGAGATTATCACAGGGAGACCGTTATGGTCGACGGGTTATAAAAGTAATGATGATTTGGACTTTGACATTACACATGAAGAACCTACGATTCCGAGTAACGTTTCTAATATATGCAAGGACTTTCTGATCAAATGTTTCGAAAAGGATCATAATTGGAGATGGACTGCAGATATGTTGCTTAATCATCCATTCATTAAGAATGCTACGTCCGGTAAATATCATCCAGAAGATCATGAGCTGATCAGTATTATTAACCCTTTTAGTCATTGCGAAAGTTGGGTTTCTAAGGGGCACTTGTTTTCAAATTTGCCTTCAAGTGATAACTTGAGATCAAGATATGCTATTTTTCCAGCAGAGAATGCACAACGTCGAATGCACAATGTCGAATTACTGAGCATATGGTAGTTGGCTTTTCCATTTTGGCATGAAAATTTGTAAACCTAGTTTTGTTGTTGATGCAATTAATTTGATGTGGTAGCAATGTAATCCTGTGTTATTTGAACCATAAACTTCTACAGAAGCTCCTAATTACGCTCTTCCACTGTGTTAGAAGAAAACCAGCTTGAAACTGGAATAGTATCAACTATATATGTTGGAAGCTAGCTAGCTATAAAAGAACTAAGTGGGACACTGAACATATGGTAGCTGGCATTTCAATTTTGGGATAACAATTTTGTAAACGTAGTTTTGTTGATGATCTCATTAAGACAATTAATGTGAATTATTTTGATGCAGTATGTGTAATCCTGTGTTATTTGAACCATCTGATCAACGTGCTTCTCTCCGTTTCTCAGGATCTCAATTTCCCTAAGCTACTTTGGATGGTTGTTACCTATTGTATTCTATTGTTACTTCAGATACAATGTTTACTTTGACTATTACTTAAATTTCATTGTCTCGTCTCGTTAAATTGGTCGTTATGCAACGATGAAAACTGACACACTTTATGGGACACTGAACATATGGTAGCTGGCATTTCTATTTTGGGATAACAATTTTGTAAACGTAGTTTTGTTGTTGATCTCATTAAAGCAATTAATGTGAAATATGTATAATCCTGTGTTATTTGAACCATCTAATATTGTACATATGGATAATAGGGGTTGCTCTGATGGTAAGACACCCCCACTTCCAATCGAGAGGTTGTGAGTTCGAGTCTCCCCAAGAGCAAGGTGAGAAGTTCTTGGAGGGAAGGATGCCAGGGGTCTATCTGGAAACAGCCTCTCTACTCCAGGGTAGGGGTAAGGTCTGCGTACGTACTACCCTCCCCAAATCCCACTAAGTGGGATTATACTGGGTTGTTATTGTTGTTGGTATTGTACATATGATCAACGTGCTTCTCTCCGTTGTACTTCTCTTTAAAGGTTGGAATTCCTCTCTAAAGCATTCAAACGAGGTTCAGAATAGCTTTTACAAAAGTGAAATATTTCACCTGATGTTAATTACGACTTAAAAATTTAAAAGGATTGACATACATGCATATATATGGTGGTAAAAGACTAAATAATTTTACTTGTATTTTCAAACTATTTGGAGGCTTACATCTAAGGGGCTTATATACCAATATATATAAGTCCGCTTATCAATGGTGTGGTTGGGTAGGTTATTTTATAATATTTATGTCTTACCATACTTTCATTTATTCTATTTGTATAACCAAATTTAGATTTTTTAAAACTGTCCCAATCATTTTGGTTTCACTTCGATCGATATCGATACCGTTCGATTAAATTTTGTTTTTTTTTAAATGTCATGCAACACTTGCTAGTTAAAGTTATAATGGGATAATGTGTACTTGCATATAGGACTTTGGAGAATGCCATTTTCGACCCAGAATTGAACAAGGCGAAATAATTATTTTGAGTTACTGGTGCTTAATTAGCAACAACTCACAAAAAAATAATGTGAAATTATTATGGCCTTTGTAGCTCCCCTACTGTGAATGATTTGTGGGTCTGTTAGAAAATTAAAAGATGATGATAATTTTTATTTAAATGGTAAGGATAATACCTATGGCCTCTTCAATTAGGCCATCACTTTCATATCTTAAATAATTTTCTCGGACCTGAAGATTCTGTGTTTCCCTTCTTTTCATAATTCTCAATGAAAGTTCAGTTATTTTCATCTGGGTAGTTGCAAATTCTCTATCTTTTTGGTTTTCTTTTTTCGTTTCAACCCTTAATATTAGATCCCTTTTTAGTTATGATTTTAGGTTCGCATTTTAAATATTTTATAAGTGATGATCAAAAGAACATGAACGATGTCAAGAATAGAGATTTACCCCACTATTATATGGTAGTTATGGTGACCAAAAAGATCATCTTATGATTTAAAGCTAAATTATATGTTTCGAAGCCTTAAAAACCTCATTTTATCTCTCCTCGATTTGCGTACGCCTACACCGTCGACTCCATAATAACTCCAAGAACACTCGTTCTTCTCTCACACCGCACTCCTCCCTCCGATCTTGTCCCATCTCGGCTTCCACGCGTGTGTCGCCCCTATATGCTGTCACCGACTAGGCTCGGACGGTGGAGGAACCTGGTAGCATTAGAAGAATTTTCAGCACCTTTCTAACACAGAGTCAGCGCGAAGAAAGGCAGATCCATACTAGATCAACGGTCCCGGCCGGTCGTCTTTGGACTTTATGCCCCGTTCCCTAATTAACTGCTTCCCTTAAGTTTATTTCTGCTATTTTGGTTTGCCGGGATGTTCGATAATAGAATTCGGAGTATTTTGGGACATTTAGTCCCTAAATGAGAGCTTAAGTGTTGGAAAATGGTCCGTAATTAGAACAGTGTCCAAACAACCTTGGAATGGAGATCCGATGGTTCCGTTAGTTTCGTTAGGTATTTTGGGGTTGGGACGTGTCCGGAATGTATTTTGGAGGTCCGTAGCTCAAATTGGCTAGAATACCGAAAGTTAGAATTTTGAAGTTTCCGGACATAGTGAATTTTTTATCCGAGGATCAGAACGGGATTCCGGAAGTTGTTGTAGCACCGTCATGTCATTTGGTACGTGCGTGCAAAATTTTAGGTCAATCAGACGTGTTTTGGTTAGCTTTTGAATCAATAGAGAATTTGGTTAAGTTATGGAAATTTTAAGTTCAAATCATTGATTAATTTGTGTTTCCAGCGTTCTTTTAGGTGATTTAAGGATTGGTACAAATTTGAATGATGCTAAAAGATATATTTATAGGTATGGTTGAGGTCCCGGGGGCCTCGGGTGTGTTTCAGATGCTCTACGGGTTGGTTTTGGGAGTTAGAATGGAAATTTTGTTACAACTTCTGTTGTTTCCGCTTCTGCGGCTTGGGGACCGCAGAAGCGACGCTGCAAAAGCGGCTTGGATATCGCAAAAGCGGAAGGGGAGCCATGAGTTTGAGACTGCAGAAGCGGTGAAAATTTCCAGGGAAGCGGGATCGCTTCTGCGATGTAACGTACGCAGAAGCGAAAATGGGCATTTTAAGTGGGAGCCGCAGAAGCGGCATTATGACTGCAAAAGCGGGACCGCAGAAGCGGTCCCTAGTTCTCAAAAGCCGAAACTGCTGTTCAATTAAGAGAAATCTGAGAGTTTAATTTCACAAGTTGAAAAATTAATTGAGAGCTCGAGAGAAGGCGATTTCGAGTGAGTTTTGAAGAAAACATTATTGGGTAACATTTCTATGATCTCTTTTGGTTATATTCCATCGTTTTGTAGTTAAATCCATCATTTAAATTTGAATCTAGGATCAGAAATTGGATAATTTGGATAGATTTATTTTGGCTAAGCTATTGAGTTTTTAAGGGCCATTTGACCTCTGATTTGGGAGATTTTTATATGGTTAGACTCGTGAGAGTACGAGGTTTGTGAAAATGTAAAAATTATTCAATTTCTACACGTTGGTATGGGGGGTATTTTGGTCATTTTACCTCTTCAATTAGGCCTTCACTTTCATATCTTAATAAATTATCTAGGACCTCAAGATTTTGTGTTTCGTTTCTTTCTCATAATTCTCAATGAAAGTTCGGTTCTTTTTATATGGGTAGTTGTAAATTCTCTACATTTTTGTTTTTCTTTTTTCGTTTCAGCCCTTAATATTAAATCCCTTTTTTTTCTAAGTTTAGGTTCTATATTTATTGAAAAGGAATCTGGGATTTTGAGGTGGGTGAGTTTACTTTCTAGCATGGAATGAATGGCCTTTTTATGTTGATCTGCAAAGGCCACATTTTTTTATAATTTTGTGTACTGTTGGGCGTTGCAAGGGGGTTTCACGCTCCAGTACACCGTGTTCCTCATGCGGGCTGCTGATTAGGATCGACTAATGCCACATAGGCATGGTTAATGGTCAAATGTGTTTATTAGTCGCAAAAAAATAAGTTCGAATGTTCAAATGAGAAAATAAAATATGTATCGGCTTTAAAAACATCCGACAAGTTTAAGTGGCCAGGAAGCCATTTCGCCTTTTAAATATTTTAAAAGTGATGATCAAAAGAACATGAAAGATGTCAAGAATAGAGATTCATCCCACTATTCTATGGTAGATGTGATGACCCAAAAGATCATCTTATGATTTATAACTAAATTATGTGTTTCGAGGACATAAAAACCTTATTTTATCCCTCCTCGATTTACGTACGCAATCCGTACGTGTTTCCAGAAAGCGTTTATGTTAAAAGTTGATGATAATAATAATTTCGCCTTTAAAAGTTGATTTAGTTGACTTTGGTCAATATTTTTTGTAAGCGGACCCAAACTTGTATTTTGACAATTCCAGTAAGTCCGTATCGAAATATGAGACCTAAGTGTATGCCCAGAATCAAATTTCGAGGTCCCTAGCTCAAGAGATGAATTTTTATTGAAAATTACAAAATTGAAAATCTAATGGTTTTAAGTATTTGGTTAATATTTGATATTATTGGTATCGTGTCCGTATTTTGGTATCGGAGTTCCGTATAGGTTCATTATGATATTTAAAGCTTAGCTGTGAAATTTGGTAAAAAACGGAGTTGGTTTGATGTGATTCGGACGTCCGGTTGTGAAGTTAGAAGTTTTAAAACATTCTTGAAAATTTCATTTGATTTGGTCCTAAATTCGTAGTTTTAAATGTTATTTTAGCGATTTGATCGCGCGAGCAAGCTCGTATGATATTTTAATACTTGTGTGCATGTTTGGGTTCTAGTCCCGAGGGCTCGGGTGAGTTTCAAATAGTCTTCGAGGTGTTTTAGTCTTAGGTAAATTTTGATTTTCTGATACTTCAGCACTTACTGGTTTCCTTCTTCGCGTTCGCGAATGCAAAGTGTAAGCGGGACTTGGGGATGGTTTTGTTCTATGTGAACACGGAGCAGTGGAGGTCTTATCCTTCGTGAACACGACTGATTCCAATGTCCACTACTCTTTCCAATGACACTAATTTTGAACACCCATTTACTCACGAGAACACTCGTCCAATAATTATAAAAATCTGACACCAAAATCTCCCTCAAAACTAAGATTTTATATTGGGGAATGTTTCTTCAAATCGCTCAATTTTCCACCCCAAATATGAAATTAAATGATAAAACTAAGGTTAGATAAAAGGAATACAACTAAAAAGGGATAAGGATTCGTTACCCAGTGATTTTCTCTTCAAAACTCTCCCAAAATCGCCTTCTCCCGAGCTAAATTTCAAATTTTGTGTTATGAACTTCAAACCCTCGAAATTTCTTTATCTTCCTAGTGATTATCGCATTTGCGGTCATGGGGGATGCACTTGCGGACCCACACCTGCGTAAAAAGGTGACGTAGGTGCGAAATTCACATAACCGGGCTGGGAACACATCTACAGTCACTTGGCCACATCTACGGTTCCACATTTACGGTAACCAAGCCGCACCTGCAGTTCATGGAGCCGGGGCATGTTTCCGCTTCTGCGATCATCAAGTTGCTTTTGCAGCAGGCACCTGCTCTACCACATAGGCAGGTGCGGTTAAGAAAGGTTCAATAACTTCAGCAATTCCCTAAGTCCTAATTCACTTCCGTTAAGCATATGAAACTCACCCGAGGCCCCCGGGACCTCAACCACACATACCAATCAATCTGAAAATATCATTCGAACATAGACCAATCCTCAAATCATATCAAACAATGCTAAAACCACGATTCATCCTCCGATCCAAGCCTAATAAACTTGAAATCTTAAGAATTCTACATCCAATGACAAAACAAAACAAATCAAATTCGATTGACATCAAATTTTGCACACAAGTCACATTAAATAATACAGAGCTATTTCAACTTTTGGAATCAGATTCCAACCCCGATATAAAAATTTCACTATCGATCCGGAAAGTTTAATATTTTAACTTTTGGCATTTCAAGCCTAATTAAGCTACTAACCTCTAAAACACAATCTGAACACATCCCTAATCCCAAAATCACCCAACGGAGCTAACGAAAATTTTGGAATTCTATTCTGAGGCCGTCTCCACTCTGCTCTAACTACGGTCCAAGTTCTAAAGCTTAAGATCTTATTTAGGGACTAAGTGTCCTAGAACACTCCGAAACTCGAAATAAATATTCCCGACAACTTACAATCGCAAATCCTAGGTACCACCTCGATTGAACTGCGAGGCCAAGGGGTGGGAAATGTTTATGTGCAGCAGATTGGACCCTACTACTCATGAAACTCCCTCCCTATTCACCGGGAAGTTTTGGTGGCATCGATCATGGCGGGGTACCCAATAAATGTCGGTAATGTAATGTCTTATCACTCAGGTACTCAGTGAGGGTGACAGAAAAATCCCTTCCCCAACATCTTGACCATGTACTTCAGGGACCTCAAGGTTGAAAAGAGGCCATTTGATATAAAGATAAAAGTGAAGGCCCTGTTGTCATGGTAAAGTATGCAGGGTGATGACAACCAAAAAAGTAAGAACTTCAAGGGAACATCTACTACTCCAACTGGCCAGTCTGAAGAGTCAGTTGTGGTAGTGGCTCCTACCTAGCCTGCCTCCACCTAAGCAGATATTTCTCCTAGTCCATCCACTTTAGCAGATCCTGATATACCTTTTTCCCGAGCCTACCCATTGACTGCACACCGATTGAGCCAGACTCTTCTCAGCATCAACAACTAGATGCAGACAGCTTCATCCAAGTTATATGTCCTCACTACTATAGTGGAAGTTATGTAAATATCTATGCCTACAAGTTATTTGATAATATGCATAAATGGCATAAGTTATGGAATTTATTACTAATATTAGACCTATTGAATGTTGTATTGTGGATTTAAGTTTATCTAAGAGTAATGGATCATTGTAGTACCATTAAGAGGCAAGTCCCAAATATGCATGGCTAAAGCCCTGCCTTTGGAAAATCGAGCCTCATCAATGTTTGTGTGATTTTGGGCAGATTCGTCGCACGGGGAGGCCTTCAAGAGGCAAGGGCATTGCGAGCTAGAGTTTTGGTCGTCTTACGGTGAGTAATACTTGTAAATGATATCCTGAGGTTTTGCAACCCCGGATTTGCAGATCATAGTGTCGTATTAAGGTGACTTGCATGCCGAATATGAGCGTGGGGTAGAGCACCATTGGGAATTGTGACTTGGTCCATCCTAGTTGTTGATTTTACTGCATATTTGACTAAAATTACTTTTTATCATCATAATTTGGGATGATTGCCATGTTTGGGCCTTGTGCCGACTTGTAAAATCCTTCGAGGATTGATATTACTACTTAGCATGATTTGCATATCATCTAACTTCAGTCCAAGGTTTTAAATCATGTTTTGCGAACCCAGCCGTATTTCTAAGTTTTGAAACCTTAGATGACATTATAAATGCATTTCGGGCTGGAAACTTTGATTTTGTAAATGCCCAAGGGGCTTACTATATTATTTTCTCGACTGATAATAAAGTGACTTGAAACAGTGGTAACAATGACACTGTAATATATACTTGAAACCGTGGTAACAATGAAACTGTATGTTATACTTGAAACACTGGTAACAATGACATTGTATGTTATACTTGAAACAGTGGTAACAATGGCACTGAAATATATACTTTGAATAGTGGTAACAATGGCACTGTATGATATAAATTGGTCAGGTAACATTGGATGACCGGTCAAGTAACATAGACTGACCAGTATATTGCGCTTGGGCTGTAGGAGCCCCTCCGAAGTCTGTACACACCCCACGTGAGCACCGTCGACAATAAATAAATATGGACGGCTCGGGCTGCACGCTGCGGTGGGCACTAGAATGTACCATCATATGCATTGCATTGCATTCATATATATTTGTGCACTATTTGTTGTTTGTGTTATTTCTTGAGAAATTTATTTGTTGTTCTGGTATTGTCTAATCACTTTTAGAGTGCATGAATTTGATACAGTGGTAACAGTGACACTGAATGATTTAAATGGGTCATATAACAGGGGCTGACCAGAGATAAGAATATTGCCTGAAGGCGAGTTGTGAGCTCAATACTTGATTCTGCCCAAGAGGTTGACTTTTGTGCTGACTTGTACTACTTGTCCTGCATTTACTTTCTTAACTGTTGGTAAAAGATATTGCTAAAAGTGGTTTTAAACTGAGGTAGATATTTTCTGAAGGATTTTCCCGGACTTACTCTTTTCTCAAATGGTTGTGTTGTCCCATATGGCATGGTAGTGTGCTCTTATGTGATTTCTTGCCTTCAGTTATTATGTACTCTTATTACCGCTGAGTTGGAAGTACTCACTTTACTCCCTGCACCTTATGTTCAGTTGCAGGTATTGTTCGCCCGGTAGCGGGTTATTAGCGGATTGAAGATTTGTTATCGTAGCTGAGCCAGGTGACTGCTAGTGTCCGCGGCCTGGATCTTCTACCTTATTTTATTTTGTTCATATTAATTTCGGACATTGTGTCCCATTATCGGACTTGTAGTTCTTTAGCAAATTCTGTAGTAGCTCATGACTAGTGACACCCCGATGTAGGGCTGTGACGGGATGGTTCCCAGTTGTTATTATTTTTTTTCGCACTTATGATTATGCTAATCATGTTTTAGCTTTATAAATGTGAAATAACTATTAAAAGTAAGTGTTTGTGTTGTTGGTTGGCCTTGTCTTCACGAGAGACGCCATCATGACCGGGTTTGGGATTAGGGTCGTGACAAGTTGGTATCAGAGACTAGGTTGCTAGGTCTCGCGAGTCATGAGCAGGTTTAGTAGAGTCTCACGGATTGGTACAGTGACGTCTCTATTTGTCCTTGAGAGGGTGCAAAACCTTTAGGAAAAACTTCACATTCTTGAATTTTTGTCGTGCGTCCTTGTTTTAGCTTGAAAAGAAAACTCTTGAAAATCCTTCCACGCGATTGTATATGCACGTGAGCGCTCAGTACCAGATGTGCCTCAATGTCTTTTGATTCCACGATCGAGGGGAGAAGTGTAATCTCTGTGAGTTGAAGTTAGGCCAGTCTAGAGAACTTGAGGTCGAATCTTTGCCAATGGCTTCAGCACCGAGGTGCTGATTTTGCGAGCAAGTGCTTTGAACTCATATGTTCATTATTGTCCTTATTAGCCGGAAAGAGGTTGGATATCCACGTGATGAGTAATGTGTTTGGCAGTGGAAGGTATACAAAAATATCAACTAAAGGTAAAGCTAATGGGTTATTAGCTTATGAAGGGAAGCTATATGTTATACTAGTTAGATAAATCTGTGAGTTGAGATCGCTTCTGTAAATGTATTATGATGAAATCGTTATGTCGAGGAAACCACCTTGAAGGTCGAAAACATTAAAGAAAGAATATGTTCTTACTCAATTGAATAGCCCAATAATGGAGGATTGAAATGTATTTTCTATGTCTTATGATTCGAATAGGTGCATTGCATGTCCATGTATCAATTTTGATAATATAATACATGTAGTATTGAGATTAATGTTGTTGATATACATTGTGATGCTTTGTCAAGTTGTGGACGTGTTATTAGGATTGTTTTGGTGATTCTCTAGTAGGTGGATAGGCCCAATCACAAAGGAGACTCTGCCAAAAGTTTTGAAAAATTTTGGACTTGGTAAAAATTGTCGCCTAAATAGTGGGCTTAACTATTGTGTGAGTGAATGAAAAAATTGCGGAAGAATTAAAATTTCTGATGATTCATGTTTCCATAAGCTTATGAAGGAGTGAGTTTAATCTCACTATGGTATTACGACAGCAATAGAGTATAAGCTTTGTGATCTATGGCTTCGAGCCAAGTTGGGGAGCTTGCTATTGGTTAGCGGATTGTACTATTACGTACTATGTTAGTTCCGATTTGGTGCATGCTGGTGAGTTATTTATAATTATGGAAATTTGGCCAAGAATGGCACAAGTGATGGAAACTTTTATACAAAATGTCATGAGCTCGGATGAGCAGGAGATAAGTTTCAATTTTTACAGTAAGTTGGAATTGTCTTCAGCATCACCTAAGATCGGTATTTTGTAAAAAGGGATTTGCGTCCTGGTTAATGATTCTTGATCGCTCTTCAACGTTAGTGCGACCGGTGGTTTGGAGGCACGCCCCAAATATTGTTGTGGTATGTTGTGGGGGAGTATCCTACGATAAGATTATGTAAATGTGGCATGTGATCACTTGATTGATTAGTGATGTAAACAAAGTACGAAGTTTGTGATGGCGTCGTTAAATTGAAGATTCTTTCCTGGAGGGCACTTGGCATATTTGGTTGTGAACGGGGAGGATTACTTCGACTGTGATGGTTGTTCTTGTGTTTTATGAAGAAACTGGAACTTATTATGGACCTTTGAAAGGTTATCAGACTAGTTCAGTAAGATCAGAATCGGCTTGAAGCCGATGGATAGATTTAGTGTGAATAATGGCTCTATGTCAGGCCATATGTGTGCATTTTTGGTACGCGGTCCACATGGAGGAGTAGTTAGGTTGATGTTTCATTTTCAGATATTTCCCGTAGTGATGCATTGTGTCGTGTGAGTTGTAAGGCGACTTGAGAAATTGATATGTGTTGAGAATCTCTGTAGGAATGGCGTTATATGAGCATCTTGGCTCTTCAAATTCAGATTGTATATCGCGCCTCAGTTGTGCTCGGGTTTCATAGTTTATAACGCAAAATATCCCCCGGGGATGATATTATGCACTTAGCACACTTATGACCGATATTTGGTATTTGGTTATAATGAGCAGATTTGGCTAGATGCGTATCTCCTTATGTGAGATCAATGTGTGGATCGGGTGGCACGCCGCCACGGGTATGTTATCTGGATCGGGTTGCACGCCGCAACAGTGTGATGTTGAGTATTACTTTCTATATGCTATTTTGTATGCCTTGCTTCCTGTCTTTAAGGAAGGTCCGTATTAGTGTGTGGGATTGGGAATTCCTTCCAGAGTTCGTTTTCCTTTTAGTACCGCGTTCAAATTGGCAGCATATTGGCATATTGAGGCATCATGTGTAACTTTTGGTTATGTTTATTGCCTGAGCAGTTCGTAATGGGTGAGGCGAGATCATTGAATTCGAGATGAGTGCAATCTGAGTGTATGAAGTAAATTAAGGGGCTAGGACCATTATTTGGTTCAGAACGAGGTGCTTTCCAGAAGTATAGACCCAATGAATATTTAATGCAGCGGTGTTATGAATTTATACAAATCTCATATGTCGTGTCGTTATTGTAATTTGACATGACCTGTGTATGTCATGCAGAGCAAGGGATGTGTAGTGATTCATCCTAAGTGATTAGATAAATGATCTTCGGATGATTAGGAAAATGATATTACTAAGTGGAAGTGATTTGTTGAGAGTATATGTCTAAAAAAAAGGGTAGTGTGATTAAACTGATTATATATCAGTAGTATTGTAGCATGTTCTTGTTGGGTTCACTGGTGATATTCGGGTTTTCTCGGAAACACATGTAAATATCTAGTACATGTCATGGAATGAAGGAGTATAAACGGCGTGCATGTATTGCACGGGGGAAAATGGGATCAGGTATGATAATTTATGTGCTATATGGAGTTCGGATGTACAGGCTATGTTGTGGTGGTGGATCTTTATTCGCTAGTATGTTATATTTTTTATGTGATGCTGAAATTCAGACCGGTTGTGTTAGTGTTGGGTGATTTTTAACTATTGCATTAGGGGCTATGCTAATGGCCAGAATTGACTCCTAGGATTTCAATATAAGTGTCCAAAACAATACTCATTAACCCTAGACATTTTGCGTCTTCCTCGTACCTCAGCAGCCTCGCCGGCTTCGCTTCCAGAAATCGCCTCACGGTGTCGGCCGGCATCCAATCACGCTCAAAATTACACCACGTCCTCTCCTTCACCTCCCCATTCCATATTTCCCATTGGTTTCTCTCGAACATCGCTGGAAAACCTCGAATCTTTGAAACCGTAGGCGTTGCCTCCGTCGCATACGGAGGCGCCGTCTCCCAAAACTCTTCAAAGTTACACCGTAAGTTCTCTTCACTTCCCTCTTCCTAAATCTCTAACTACTTTCTCTCAAATAACCCCCAATTTTTTCGAATTTCAAATCAAGAAAGCAGAACCCTAGAAGTCTGAGTTCCCTAAATTTTTTCCAAGTTACCTGAGTTTGGAGGATGAGTCAAGCCTCGTAATACTGTGTTTGCTTGTTTTTTATTAAAGAACACTCGTATACACTATTTCGGGGCTCGAGTTAAAGTTCAGTAGGTTCAATTTCATAGGTAAGTTTCCTATTTTTGCTTTTCTTCTTCTAGTATTTGAATCTCAAAATTTGTTAAGCTTCATGTACGTTCTGTAGGTTTAGTTAGATTAGGATTTGTTTCTGTATATATTATATTATTTCTAAGTCGTAAGCGGGCTTTTTTTAATTCACAGTTTTATTATAGATTAGTTCTGATAGTTGTCTTTATAATAAGTTTAATTTTGATTAGTTTAATTGATAGTTTGATTTATGATTAGTACCAGTCAATCCTATTGAAGCTTTATATGACGACCCGACCCGACCCGTCGTCTCATGAGTTACTACTCCGTTCTTCCCATTTTCTGCTTTCTTATGTTTCATTACCGGTATGAGGTGCGTTCGAATTGATTTGGAGTGATTTTGATAAGAAATGAGATGCTTAGTGTCTTTAAGGAAGAATCAATTTGGAAAAAGTCAACCAGAAGTTGACTTATGAGTTAGAGGGCTCGGAATTTATTTTCGATGATTCGGTTAGTTTCGGTGGATGATTTAAGTCTTAGGAGAGCAGCCGGAAGTAATTTTGGTGGTTCGGTGTAGAAGTTAGCCTATTTTGGCGAAGTTGGGATTTTGGCAAAATTCGGTTGGTAGGCGAGATTTTGATCTGAGTATCGGAATGAAATTCCGAGAATTTATGTAGCTTCATTATGTGATTTGAGATGTGTGCGCAAAATTCATTTCATTCGGAGGTAATTTGGTCGGGTTTTTAATCATAATGTGTATTTTGGAAGTTTGGAAGAACTTAGGAGAGAATCGATATAATTTGATGGTTTTGGTATTGTTTGGGGAGTTTTGTTGAATGGAACAAGTTTTAATAATGTTTTATGATATGTTTGAACTTTTGTTTGAGGTCTCGGGGACCTCGGGGTGATTTTGGATGGCTAACGGGAACTTTTGAAGTTGAAATATTTCATAATAGACGAAATTGTAGATGAATGTGCACAAGACCTCCCTTTAAATGATCATATCTCCAGTTATATAATGAGTTATGTGAGGATCTACCTATCAAATTAAATCCCTTTGATTCAAATTTCCAACGCAATAAACCGTTCGTTAGTTGGAGGTGAATAGAGAAAGTTATGAGTATATTTCTGGACATCAGTCACCAGCGCGCCCAGGCGCGCGGCCGCAGGTTGGACCGCGGAGCTCTCCGCTCTGAACCGCGGGTTCGACCGTGTAACAACACCGCAACCGCGGGAAAACCTGTAAAATTACAAAAGCACCCCTTGTTTGTGTAAAAACCGAAGGGGTATCATATTTCCTTCATATTTTGTCATCCAAGATCGGTTTTGGGGGGTTTTCATCACCCTCTCAAGACCTCCAACCCCTCCCATCTTCAAGGTATGCAATCTTCACTTACTTGGTGTAAAATTCCATTATTCTTACACTAATATTGATGAAATATTTGTATAAACACATTGATTTTTCAAGAAATTCCTTCAAGAACCCAAAGAAGGGTTTTGTAAGATTTATTTCCAAAAGGTAAATCCTACACCTTAGATTTACACATATGGATATATTATTGGAATATGAGTATGAATCATGTATTACAACTTATAGTATGGTGGTTGAAAGCCATACATTTCCAATTTAAATACATCAACATGGTAGGGAATTAAAGGCATTTATTTGATGGAATTTTTATTTGTTTGGGTGTGAATGGTATCCCACATGCAACATTAGGAGTATATATTTGTTAAAGAATAGTAGTGGGATGAATTGTTGGTTATTGGTGATAGTTGGAGGAACCAATACTATAGTAATGAGGTGTAGATATCTATGCCTACAAGGTATTTGATGATATGCCTAAATGGCATAAGTTATGGAATTTATTACTAATATTGGCCCTATTTAATGTTGTATTGTGGATTTAAGTTTATCTAAGAGTAGTGGATCATTGTAGTATCATAAAGAGGCAAGTCCCAGATATGTATGGCAAAAACCCCGCCTTTGGAAAATCGAGCTTCATCGATGTTTGTGTGATTTTGGGCTGATTCGTCGCATGAGGAGGCCTTCGAGAGGCAAGGGCATTGCGAGCTAGACTTTTGGCCGTCTTGAGGTGAGTATTACTTATAAATGATATCATAAGGGTTTGCAACCCCGTATTTGCACATCATAGTGTCTTATTAAGCTGACTTGCACACCGGAAATGAGCGTGGGGTAGAGCACCATTGGGGATTGTGACTTGGTCCGTCCCATTTGTTGATTTTACTACATATTTGACTGAAATTACTTGTTATCATCATAATTTGGGCTGACTGCCATGTTTGGGGCCTTGTGCCGACTTGTAAAATCCTTCGAGGTTTGATATTACTACTTAGCATGATTTCATATCATCTAACTTCAGTCTAAGATTATAAATGTTGTTTTGTGAACCCAGCCGTATTTCTAAGTTTTGAAAACTTAAACGACATTTTAAATGCATTTCGGGCTGGAAACTTCGATTTTGTAAATGCCCAAGGGGCACACTATATTATTTTCTGGACTGATAACAAAGTGAATTGAAACACTGGTAACAATGACACTTTAATATATACTTGAAACAATGGTAACAATGACATTGTAGGTTATGCTTGAAAAAGTGGTAACAATGACATTGTATGTTATACTTGAAACAGTGGTAACAATGGCACTGTATGATATAAATTGGTTAGGTAACATTGGCTGACCGGTCAGGTAACATTGACTGACCAGTATATTGCGCTTGGGCAGTAGGATCACCTCCGGAGTCTATACACACCCCCAGTGAGCGCCGTCGATGATAAATAAATATGGATAGCTCGGGCTGCACGCCACATTGGGTACTGGAATGTACCATCATATTCATTGCATTGCATTCATATATTTGTGCACTATTTGTTATTTATGTCATTTCTTAAGAAATTTATTTGTTGTTCTGGTATTGTCTGATCACTTTGAGAGTGGATGAATTTGAGACAGTGGTAAGAGTGACACTATATGATATAAATGGGTCAGATAACAGTGGTTGACCAGAGATAAGAATATTGCCTAAAGGCGAGTTATGAGCTCAACTCTGCATACTTGCTTCTGCCCGAGAGGCTAACTTTTGTGCTGACTTGCACTACTTGTCATGCATTTACTTTCTTAACTATTGGTAAAAGATATTACTAAAAGTGGTTTTAAACCGAGGTAGATATTTTCTGAAGGATTTTCCCGGACTTACTCTTTTCTCAAATGGTTGTGTTGTACCATATGGCATGGTGGAGTGCTCTTACGCAATTTCTTGCCTTCGGTTATTATTTACTCTTATTACCGGTGAGTTGGAAGTACACACTTTACTCCCTGCACCTTGTGTGCAGGTGCAGGTATTGTTCGTCCGGTAGCGGTTTATTAGCGGATTGAAGATTTTTTGTCGTAGCTGAGCCAGGTGAACGTTAGCGTCTGCGGCACCGGATCTTCTACCTTATTTTATTTTGTTCATATTAATTTCAGACTTTGTTTCCCATTTCCAGACTTGTAGTTCCTTACAAATTCTGTAGTAGCTCATGACTAGAGACACCCCGATAAAGGGCTGTGACGGGATGGTTCCTAGTTGTTATTATTGTTTTCTGCACTTATGATTATGCTAATCATGTTTAAGCTTTATAAATGTTAAATAACTGCTAAATGGAAGCGTTTGTGTTGTTGGCTGGCCTTGACTTCACGAGAGGCGCCATTACGACCGGATTTAGGATTTGGGTCGTGACACTTTACTTAGTATAATTAGTGTAGTAATTACCCGGACATTAGATTGAATTCTGCTAGTTTGTTTGAGTTTGGGCTTAGTTAATTCTTAATTGTTTAGTGGAAAATGGATTCTTATTTTTTTCAATCCTTTGATTAGTTAACTTGTCTAGTTTGGTCTAGGTGTTGTTGGATTAACCTCGGTTGAGTAACTTGTTTGGTTATAGCTCATAGGTTAGTTCAACTAAGGTGGCAATTTCAAGGGGTTCAGGGGTATTTTAGGCTTTAGTAATAGGGTAGAATGCTATAGTTAGAAGTTCGTAGATCTTTGTAGAACAGGGTACAGGTCAGATTTTGATAAAGTTGACGCACTTACTTGAGTAACAAGGTAGTAAATAAGGGACATATAAGCGAAAATGAAAATTTAAAAGGGACTAAGTTTTAAAATAGAAAATAAGGGTTGCCCTCATTTGTGCCTATTGAAGGGCATGCCCTTTACTTCATTCACAAGTTTTGGAGCCTCAAATTCCCCCCAAAAAATCAGTCTTCAGATTTCCAGCTGAATTTTGGAATTTCAAATTCAATTCTAGATCTGGTTCCTAAAAAACCAAAAACAAACAAAAATCTTCAGAAAAGATCAAAAATATTGTTCCATTAGAAAGTTTAAGGAATTTTGATTTTTAGTTAGTCGATTCACTCCTTTTAGTTCAAACTCAGATGGTTGAATATTCGGAGATTCACTAAAATGATTTCAAGTTATTTCTGGTCTAATTGAGTGAATTTTGATCGAGTTATGGCCTGCTGAATATTTCAAGGGTGTTCTGGTTCATTCACTGGGTTCATTTTCAAATTTGCTTGGTTTATTTTGGTATTGTTTGTGCTTGGACTGAAATTGGAAACATTAGTTTGGTCTGTGACTTCTATTCTAAGCTGCTATTCATTCCCTGGTTATAACTGCTGACCTTCTTTTCTTCTGATATTTCTAATCTCCAGGCACACGTTTCAGCCTGTTTTGATGTAATCTCTCCCATGAACTGGAAATGCAATGGCTGTTTGATATTCTCTGAAGCTTCCCTGTTTTATTAGTTCATTACTGCTTTAGTTGATGCATTGATTTAGCCTAGCTGTATTGGACTAATCGAATGACCAATTTGTAATAATCTGTGGGACTGTTAAACTGGAGATTGTCCATTGGCCTTAGGGTAGTTTTGTTTTGTTCTTGTGAAATTCAGACTAATTAGGAGAAAATTTGAACAGAAATCTGTTTTGGTGAGACTTGTGGCCTTCATTCATAATTAATAACTGGGAATTTTGTTTATTGTGGTTAATCAACAAAAATAACATTGTAGTATTAACATATGCCAATTTAGTAGCCAATTGCTGATTAGAATCGAATTACATGCTCATGTATAGCATTCTGATTCAATTATGTATGGCTAATGGTATATCATCAAATTGTCTATTCATAGCAAATGGGATTCAATGTTTAGTTCAGAGTTTTTTATTTATTTGCAAATCATCAAACCCGTGTGTGCATTAAAATAAGTGATTGCCAATAAGAAGAATCAGCCGCCAAGGTTTATCTCTATATGCTGGATGGGTTCGATGTTGGTCAAAGCCTCCCAACATCCTGGGCCTGCCTTCTGTTGACGTCGGGCCTAACTAATTCCTTTTCTATGGAGATGTCGTGTTTGTTGCTTTTGATAAAAGGCCGACTCATTAGTCCATTAACATGGAGTTATCTTGAAGGCTTCAATCCATAGTTTAACGCAATCTAAGTTTGGGCCTTCGAGTTAGGTAGCGAGTTCAAATTAAGAGGTTCCCCTTTTTATTTGAATCCGAACCTGAACTCGAGGCCCGACATTTACAATATTAATCGGTTAGGACTTTTCTTTATTCTCATACACCAAAATATAAAAAAATTATAGTTCGCTTTAGGTTTGCCTTTAATTAATAATAACACGAGCCTCACCGAATAAAGGATACAAAATTGTGGTGCCCTCAATAAATAGTTATTAAAATACATAGAAATTCAGGATGGGCCGTTTAGCGAATTTCGCGAATCTCCCAGATAACAACGCGTTAGCCACTTTAGGCATGATTTTAATAAAATTAAATTCTTAAACTCGTGTGTGCATTTCATGTGACCCAAATCAAATCCTAAAATGTTGAATAAAATGTGTTCAGGATTGCGAGTGTATTTCATGTGACGCGACCCGAAGGCACGCTTTAAACGACGTTCAACTATTTTTTTAATTACATATGGAATAAAAGCGGAAAAAAATAAAATTGGCACTTAAGTTCTTCATATAATCAGAAAAATGAGTTAAATGCAATAATTGAGCGACCCTGCTAGAACCACGTAACCCGGAAATGCCAAACACCTTCTTCCGGGTTAACAGAATTCCTTACTCAAATTTCTGATTCGCGGACTGTAAACACAGTCAAAATTTCCTTGGTTCGACTTCAACCGGTGACTTAGGACACCATTAATCTCCCAAGTGGAGACTCTGAATATTAATAATAAGTCACGTTCCGATTGTCCTTTCAGTGAAAAAACTCCTTTACGCCCTTGCGCGTGTAGGTGAAAAAGGAAGTGTGACACAAAAAAGTGACTAAATGTGAAAGATCTGCTCAAAAAGGAGTGAACTTGCACAAGTGCCAAGACAAGACAAAGCTCAGGTAAAACAGGGCCAATTCGGCCGCAAACCATTCTGTGCGGTCTGCACAAGTGAGGTTCAGAGAGTTTGATTCCAGGCCAATAGGAAATACGGTCGCAAGGGATTTAATGCGGTCCACATTGGAGTTACTGCGGCTGCACTCGATTTAGTATGGTCCGCAGAACCAAGGATCAGAGAGTTGCCACTTTTGGAGATTGAAGCCAATGCGGTACGCGCTCCATTTCATGCGGACCGCACTACAAGCCACCGTGGACGCACTCAATTCTGTGCGGTCCGCATAGCTCAAGTTAAGAGAGTTGGATTCTCAATTTAAGAGCCCTAGTGCGGCCGCACGTAATTTTGTGCGGTCCGCACTAAACCTGTATAGGTATTTTTGTAAAGACTTGTCATCTTAGTATAAATAGCTTCTTTTCATATTTTTAGGTCATCGGATAGTTTATTCTGAGAGTTGCGCCGTGACTTAACTTCTTTTAGCTATTTTGAGTAATTTTAGCTTCATTTCAACATTAAATATTCAAGATTAATTTAGAAATTAATTAGTATGAGTTTTCGTCATCTATTCCTTTGTTTTCTTCTTCAATTATAAGTAGTTAGACTCATAAGCTAGGGTTGTAGTGTTTTAGGGATAGATTGACTATGGTGTTTGATATTTGAGCTAATTTCATGTTTAATTATTGAATTAGTGGTTGTAAACACTAGTTTGTATTTAGATGATTTTAGCTCATCTTGAGAGAGATCCTAAGTCTCTAAAATTGGTCCAACAACGAATTGGGAAATACTCAAGAGATTGATAGCCCCAATTAAATTAGAGATAGTAATACTCGACTTGAACCTTGATTGCTAGTGCTAATTTGCATACCCGATTGGTCTTGAGAAAGTCAATTCTGGCGAAGTCACTCGAATCACCGAGAGGTGTAGAGTGGGTAAAATCGTACAACGGTTATATTAGACTTCCCAAAATGTGACAATCATGCTTTAGACTCAAGGGTCCGTCAATTGACCACCTAGGCAAAAGTCATTACCCTAGTGCCTTTTAACCATTTGAACAACTCACAATAGTTTATTCTTAGCTTATTCAATTTTAATTTAGCATTGGAGTTTGATAAAATTAGAAGTAAAAACAAAAATGCAAAAATGCTTAGAGTGCAATTTGGAACACATACACAACTCTAAATTAGATAGACACCAGACTCCAACGTCTAGCTCGTTGTGAAAATCGATCCCGACCCAAAATCAGGTAAAAGCTGCTTCGACACTCTCTCGCTACTCAATAGTAGTGCAGTGATGGACTCGATCACCTGCCAACAGCCTTGCTGAAGCTTTTAACAAGAAGCTTGGTAACCTTTTGAAGAAAGTTGTTGCAAATAAAAATAGAGACTAGAATGAGAGAATTGGTGAAGCTTTGTGGGCATACCGTACAACCTTCAGAATTGCTACGCAAGCAACTCCATACTCTTTGGTGTATGTTTTAGAAGCAGTCCTACAGTTGGAATAACAAATTCTATCATTGCGGATAGCAATCCAAGAAGGACTCATGGCCGAAGAGAATGCTCAACTTTGCCTAGCAGAGTTAGAGGCAGTGGATGAGAAAAGATTAGAAGTGCAACGAAAATTAGTCTTTGTAATACCCTCTACAAAGTAATCGCCAAAATCATTGCTAACAGACTTAAGCCTTATCTAAGCAAAATGGTTAGTGAACACCAAACTAACTTTGTAAAACATAGACGTCCTAGAGATAATGCCATCACAATTTAGGAAGTCCTCAAACGTTTTAATAAAAAAAAAATAATTGGTTTCTAAAGTTAGACTTGGAAAAGGCATTTGACAAACTGGAATGGTCTTTTGCCTATCAAGCACTAAGTTACCATAAATTACCTCCTAATATTTCCACTTTTATTATGAATTGTATTTCTTCATCGTCCACATCTATCCTTGTGAATGGCAACACGACCAACTACTTATCCCCCTCTAGGGGCATAAGGCAAGGGGACCCTATGTCACCCAACATTTTCATTTTATGCATGGACATGCTTTCAAAAAATATAGAACATCAAATTGACACTTTAAGATGTGATCCCATACTTTTAAATAAACAAAGCCCCCTCATCTCATCTATTTTTTGCTGATGATCTTACACTAATGGGAAAGACTAATAAAAAGACAATAACTGCTATGAATCAAAATATGGATATCTTTTGCCAATTATCTCGCCTAAACGTCAACAAGGCAAAGTCTAAATTACTTCTATATAGAAATTGTACAAAAGATATGTGTAATTGGATCACCTCACTATTTGATATTAAGGTCAATAAGGTTTTTGGTAAGTACCTAGGATTTTCTATGAGTGGTGTTTCTCCTAAACACAAAGAGTACTTACCTCAACTAGAGAAAATGAGGGCTAGGCTAAACGTTTGGAATGCAAATTGGAGTAATACAGCTGGTAGATACACCCTTATCAAAATTTACTCTTAACACAATTCCTAATGACCAAATGCAATTGTCAATGCTCCCTGGTAAAACCATAAAAGAAATTGACAATATTCAAAGAGACTTCCTATGGGGTTCTACCTCTGACAAATAAGAAAATTCACCTTGTTAGTTGGGATAAGGTTACAATGCCTAAGGAAATAGGAGGATTGGAAATAATGAAAGCTAAACCCAGAAACATTTCCCTACTTACAAGTATAGCGTGGAGGCTCCTAAATAATCATTCTTCTCCATGGGTACGTGTTATAAGTAGCTGTTACAGTCTTCTAAGGGTACTAATAATACCTCTCATACATAGAAGAGCATCCTAAAGGGTTGGGTTTTTTGCAAAGAAGGCATTAGATGGCCGGTAGAAAATAATCCCAATTTGTTCATTCTGGATACAAATTGGATACCAAAGTTTGGCTCACTAAGAAAAAAGGTCATATGCCCCATCAATAAAAAAGAAAGTGACCTCACTCTAGGAGATATCCATAGCCAGATGGAGTGGAATATGTCTCATATTTCATTCAATCTCCCCAAGAATATACTCAATAGCATTCACTCCCTAACGACTTGTAAAATCCAGGGAAACAATATTAGATGGTCTATTAATGCTAGTGGAATATTTACAACATCTTCTTGCTATAATCTCATTGACAACAAAATTTCTGACAACCAAAATTCTAAGGGCTATAAATTTGAGTGGATATGGAAATAAGAATGTCCTAAGAAAATTCAATTCTTTATATGGAAATGTTGTCACTCTAGGTTACCTACTAGAGAATACCTAGGGAAAATAGGAGCTAACATTGACACAAATTGCCCTATTTGTAAAACAAACGAATCCTTTCTTCACATATTCTGAGAGTGTAAAATAGCTAAAGGTTTTTGGGCTTCTATAGGAGTCCCATTTATCAACCCTAGACCTCAAGAACATTTGATTGACTTCCTAAAAGAAAAATACATTCAAGCTCGAAACAGTGCTACAAGTTGACAAAATATCTTTCCATTTGCCTTATGCTCTATATGGAATTATAGGAAAGAAAACAATATCAACAACACTACTCACAAGATAAACACAAGAAAAGTTTTCAAACTAGCACAAGAGTACCAGTTATTAGCCACATCTAATCAAAATACTACCTTCCCTATCAAAATTCGAGTAAAAAGGCACCCTCCCCCTAAAGGATGGTATAATATTCATTTGGATGGCGCTTTCAATGAAGAAAATATGCAGGGTGGCATTGATGGACTGATCCTTAATAACAATAGAGATTGGATACTGTGGTTCAATGCCAATTGTGAGAGTACCTCTCCAATACATTCAGAATTACTAGCCTTTCGGCAAGCTTTACAAATAATCATGCAATGGAACTTCATGCCTTGTGAAATTGAGACACATATTATGGAAGTATTCCGTTTTGTTGAAGAAGACTACCCAACTTACAAAATTTTTCTTGATAAATGCAGGTTGTAAATGGACAAGCTAGCAGAGAGGGGGGAGATCAAAATGAAGCATAATTTTCGCGAAGGAAACAAAGCGGCACACCTCCTAGCCAATGAAGCTTTAGTACAATACACCTCTAATATAACAAGTTTTATCAAGGAACCTCCTAATTTTGTGGGGAATATGTATCTTAAGGACAATGAGGGTAGTTATAATGTTAGGGAAAGTGCTTTATCGGCATGTAATATTTTAGCATCACTAGGGAATGATAATGCCTCAGAGGGCATAAGACAACTATATAATTGTACTGACCTTAAGGGACATATCCCTTAGCGCACTGCATAGGCTTAGTACTATTAATATAATATATCCTTTATCCTTCCAAAAAATAAATATTCATGTATCTTCGCTACTCTCTATATTTATTATATATTTTTTGTATTTTTTAATCACATAATTAACAACTAAGTCTTTTTGCTGAAAACGATATGAAAAAAATAACCAGGTCAAACTTTTAAAATCATTTTGTTCGCAAAATATTTATATTCAAGAAGCTGATTTTTTTTTTTAAGTTTAGAATTTCAATTTACTGATTTGGAATTTAGACTGATTTTTTATTTTAAAAAAATTCTCGTGCAGTACAACAAGAGTGGGATAGTTACCATGATAAATTACGTACTCATAAAAAAAAGGTCAAAAATAGGTTTTGGAGAGCCGTTCTTGAATAGATTTAGGAAACAAAGGTTTTAATTTTTATGTTATTCATTAGGGAGCCTAACTAATTACTTGGCGAATAATTAATCAGTTATGGAAACAAACAATAACAGATCTAAGGCATAATCCATCTATTAGTAGGATTCTAAATTACTTTATGGCATGCATTATATATATATAAGTAAGAACCTCTCTAAAGATCAGAAAGAAGTTACTCAAAGAATTAAAGCCTGCATTCCTCCTTGATTTATTCTCATTGCTAGGGTTAAGAATAGGTTTATATAGCTAGGGTGAAAATAGACAGAGAAGGAAAAGTTATCAAGAATCAAGAATGTATTGGAAAAAGCTGAAAGCGTTGGGTGCCGGTTCTTATGGAACTGTGTTTCTTGCCGCACCAAAAGATGGTTCGTCTACTTTTGTGGCAGTGAAATCCGCAGAACTGAAGGATTCGTCTTCTCTTTCAATGGAAGGCAGAATACTGGATGCGCTGAAAGGGTCGCCATACGTAGTTCAATGTTTCGGAGAAGATGTAAATGTCGAAAACGGTAAACATATTTATAACCTCTTGCTCGAATATGCTATCGGTGGGACTTTGCAAGATTTGATTAATATCTACTCTAAGGCTAAGACGATGGTTGAAGAATCAGAGGTAGCATACTATGCTTTTCAGCTTTTGACTGGGATTTCTCATGTTCATCGTAAGGGTTTCATTCACTGCGATCTGAAACCGAGTAATATACTTGTTTTTCCTACACTTGATGAAGAATATGGTAGTATTGTGGATGTGCGCCTGAAGTTGGCTGATTTTGGGCTGTCGTGGAGAGCAGTAGAAAACGAAACACATACGTATTGGGATAGAGGCTCGAAGAAGTGTCGTCATCATAGAGGGACTCTGCTTTATGCTTCGCCAGAATCTGTAGCTCGGGGGATTCATGGTAAAGCCGTTGATATTTGGGCACTTGGTTGCATAGTTGTAGAGATTATCACAGGGAGACCGTTATGGTCGACGGGTTATAAAAGTAATGATGATTTGGACTTTGACATTACACATGAAGAACCTACGATTCCGAGTAACGTTTCTAATATATGCAAGGACTTTCTGATCAAATGTTTCGAAAAGGATCATAATTGGAGATGGACTGCAGATATGTTGCTTAATCATCCATTCATTAAGAATGCTACGTCCGGTAAATATCATCCAGAAGATCATGAGCTGATCAGTATTATTAACCCTTTTAGTCATTGCGAAAGTTGGGTTTCTAAGGGGCACTTGTTTTCAAATTTGCCTTCAAGTGATAACTTGAGATCAAGATATGCTATTTTTCCAGCAGAGAATGCACAACGTCGAATGCACAATGTCGAATTACTGAGCATATGGTAGTTGGCTTTTCCATATGGTTGTTGATGATCTCATTAAGACAATTAATGTGAATTATTTTGATGCAGTATGTGTAATCCTGTGTTATTTCAACCATCTGATCAACGTGCTTCTCTCCGTTTCTCAGTATCTCAATTTCCCTAAGCTTCTTTGGATGGTTGTTACCTATTATATTCTATTGTTACTTCAAATACAATATTTATTTTGATTATTACTTAAATCTTATTATCTTGTCTCACTAAATTTGTCGTTATGCAACGACGAAAAGTGACACACTTTATGGGACACTGAACATATGGTAGCTGGCATTTCTATTTTGGGATAAAAATTTTGTAAACGTAGTTTTGTTGTTGATCTTATTAAAGCAACTAATGTGAAATATGTGTAATCCTGTGTTATTTGAACCATCTGATATTGTACATATGGACAAGAGGGGTTGCTTTGATGGTAAGCAACCCCCACTTCCAATCGAGAGGTTGTGAGTTCGGGTCTCTCCAAGAGCAAGGTGGGAAGTTCTTGGAGGGAAGGATGCCGGGGGTCAGTTTGGAAACAGCCTCTCTACTCCAGGGTAGAGGGAAGGTCTGCGTATACGCTACCCTCCCCAGATCCCACTAAGTGGGATTATACTGGGTCGTTGTTGCTGTTGTTGTTGATATTGTTGATATTGTACATATGATCAACGTGCTTCTCTCCGTTGTACTTCTCTTTAAAAGTTGGAATTCCTCTCTAAAGCATTCAAACGAGGTTCAGAATAGCTTTTACAGAAGTGAAATATTTCACCTGATGCTAATTACGACTTAAAAATTTAAAAGGATTGACATGCATGCATACATATGGTGGTAAAAGACTAAATAATTTAACTTGTATTTTCAAACTATTTGGAGGCTTACATCTAAGGGGCTTATTTACCAATATATATAAGTCCGCTTATCAAATTATCCTAACAAAATTTAAATATCAGTGTTATAGGTTTTAGCTAGGTGTATAAATGGTGTGGTTGGGTAGGTTATTTTATAAAATTTATATCTTACCATACTTTCATTTATTCTATTTGTATAATCAAATTTAGATTTTTAAAAATCGTCCCAATCATTTTGGTTTCACTTCGATCGATATCGATACCGTTCGATTAAATTTTTGTTTTTTTAAAAATGTCATGCAGCACTTGCTAGTTAAAGTTATAATGGGATAATGTGTACTTGCATATAGGACTTCGGAGAATGCCATTTTCGACCCAGAATTGAACAAGGCGAAATGATTATTTTGAGTTACTGGTGCTTAATTAGCAACAGCTCACAAAAAAACAACGCGAAATGATCATGGCCTTTGTAGCTCCCCTACTGCGAATGATTTGTGGATCTGTTAGAAAATTAGAAGATGATGATAATTTTTATTTAAATGGTGAGGATAATACATATGGCCTCTTCAATTAGGCCTTCACTTTCATATCTTAATAGATTTTATAGGACCTCAAGATTCTGTGTTTCTCTTCTTTTTCATAATTCTCAATGAAAGTTCAATTTTTTTCATCTGGGTAGTGGTAAATTTTCTATCTTTTCGTTTTTCTTTTTTAGTTTCAGCCCTTAATATTAGATCCCTTTTTAGTTATGAGTTTAGGTTCTATATTTATTGAAGAGGAATCTGGGATTTTGAGGTGGGTGAGTTTACTTGCTAGCATGGAATGAAGGGCCCTTTTTTGTTGAGCTGCAAAGGCCATTTTATAATTTTTGTATTGTTGAGCGTTGGGAAGGAGAGTTTCACGCTCCAGTGCGTTGTGTTCCTCACGCGGGCTGCTAATCAAGATCGACGAATGCCACATAGGCATGATCAATGGTCAAATGTGTTTATTAGTTACTAAAAAAATGAGTTTGAGTGTTCAAATGAAAATAGAAAGTTTATGTATCGGCTATAAAAAACCCGACAAGTTTAAGTGTACATGACGCCATTTCGCCTTTTAAATATTTTAAAAGTGATGATCAAAAGTACATGAAAAATGTCAAGAATAGAGATTTACCCCACTATTATATAGTAGTAATGATGACCCAAAAGATCATCTTATGATTTAAAATTAAATTATATGTTTCGAAGCCTTAAAACCTCATTTTATCTCTCCTCGATTTGCGTACGCCTACACCGTCGACTCCACAAGAACTCCAAGAACACTCGTTCTTCTCTCACACAGCACTCCTCCCTCCGATCATGTCCCATCTCGGCCTCCACGCGCGTGTCGCCCCTATATGCTATCACCGACTAGGCTCAGACGGTGGAGGAAACTGGAGCATTAGGAGAATTTTCATCACTTTTATAACACAGAGTCAGCGCGAAGAAAGGCAGAGCCGATTGTCTTTGGAATTTATGCCCCGTTCCACTATTAACTGCTTCCCCTAAGTTTATTTCAGCTATTTTGGTTTGCCGGGATGTTCGGTAATTGAATTCGGAGTATTTTGGGACACTTAGCTCCTAAATGAAAGCTTAAGTGTTGAAAATTGTTCTATAATTAGAACAGTGTCAAGACGACCTCGGAATGGAGATCTGATGGTTCCGTTAGCTTCGTAAGGAATTTTGGGGTTGGGAGCGTGAATGTGTTTTGGAGGTCCGTAGCTCAAATTGGCTAGAAATGCCGAAAGTTAGAATTTTGAAGTTTCCGGTCCGAAAGTGAATTTTTTATCCGAGGGTCAAAATGGGATTCGGCAAGTTTTTGTAGCACCTTCATGTCATTTAGGAAAGACGTGCAAAATTTCAGGTCAATCAGACGTGTTTTGGTTAGATTTTGAACTGAAAGCGAATTTGGTTAAGTTTTGGAACTTTTAAGTTCAAATCATTGATTAATTTGTGCTTCCGACATTCGTTTAGGTGATTTAAGGAATGGTACAAGTTTGAATGATGCTAAAGGATACGGTTGTGGGTTTGGTTGAGGTCCCGGGGGCCTCGAGTGTGTTTCATATGCTCGACGGGTTGGTTTTGGGGGTTAGAATAGAAATTTTGTTACAACTTCTGTTATTTCCGCTTCTGCGGCTTGGGGACCACAGAAGCGCCGCAAAAGCGGTTTGGAAATTGCAAAATCGGAAGGGGGCTAGGAGTTTGAGACCGCAGAAGCGGTGGAAATTTCCAAGGAAGCGGGGTCACTTCTGCGATGTAACGTCCACATAAGCGGAAATGGGTATTTTAAGTGAGAGCCGCAGAAGCGCATTATGACTACAAAAGCGGGACCGCAGAAGCGGTCCCTGGTCCGCAAAAGTGTAAACTGTTGTTCAGTTAAGAGAAATCTTAGGGTTTAATTTCACAAGTTGAAAAATCAATTGAGAGCTCGAGAGAAGGCAATTTCGAGTGAGTTTTGAAGAAATGATTATTGGGTAACATTTCTATGATCCCTTTTGGTTATATTTCATCGTTTTGTGGTTCAATCCATCATTTAAATTCGAATCTAGAATCAGAAATTGGATAATTTGGGTAGAATTTCTTTGGCTAAGCTATTGAGTTTTGAAGGGGCATTTGACCTCTGATTTGGGAGATTTTTATATGGTTAGACTCGTGAGGGTACGAGGTTTCTGAAAATGTGCAAATTATTCGATTCCTAGATGTTAGCCTGAGGGGCATTTTGGTTATTTTACCTCTTCAATTAGGCCTTCACTTTCATATCTTAATATATTTTCTGGGACCTCAAGATTCTGTGTTTCGATTCTTTTTCATAATTCTCAATGAAAGTTCAGTTTTTTTCATCTGGGTAGTGGTAAATTTTCTATTTTCTCGTTTTTCTTTTTTTGTTTCAGCCCTTAATATTAGATCCCTTTTTAGTTATGAGTTTAGGTTCTATATTTATTGAAGAGGACTCTGGGATTTTGAGGTGGGTGAGTTTACTTGCTAACATGGAACGAAGGGCCCTTTTTTGCTGAGCTGCAAAGGCCATTTTATAATATTTTGTACTGTTGGGCGTTGGGAAGGAGAGTTTCACGCTCCAGTGCGTTGTGTTCCTCACGCGAGCTGCTGATCAAGATCGATGAATGCCACATAGGCATGATCAATGGTCAAATATTTTTATTAGTTACTAAAAAAATGAGTTTGAGTGTTCAAATGGGAAAATAAAAAGTTTATGTATCGGCATTAAAAAATCCGACAAGTTTAAGTGTACATGACGCCATTCGCCTTTTAAATATTTTAAAAGTGATGATCAAAAGAACATGAAAGATGTCAAGAATAGAGATTTACCCCACTATTATATAGTAGTTATGATGACCCAAAAGATCATCTTATGATTTAATATTAAATTACATGTTTCGAAGCCTTAAAAACCTCATTTTATCTCTCCTCGATTTGCATACGCCTACACCGTCGACTCCACAAGAACTCCAAGAACACTCGTTCTTCTCTCATACAGCACTCCTCCCTCCAATCATGTCCCATCTCGGCCTCCACGCGCGTGTCGCCCCTATATGCTGTCACCGACTAGGCTCAGATGGTGGAGGAAGCTGGAGCATTAGGAGAATTTTCAGCACTTTTATAACACAGAGTCAGCGCGAAGAAAGGCAGAACCAGACTAGATCAATGGTCCCGGCCGGTTGTCTTTGGAATATATGCCCCATTCCACTATTAACTGCTTCCCTTAGTTTATTTCTGCTATTTTGGTTTGTCGGGATGTTCGGTAATAGAATTCGGAGTATTTTGGGACACTTAGCTCCTAAATGAAAGCATAAGTGTTGAAAAATGTTCCGTAATTAGAACAGTGTCAAGACGACCTCGGAATGGAGATCCGATCTTCGTTTGGTATTTTGGGGTTGGGAGCATGTCCGGAATGTGTTTTGGAGGTCCGTAGCTCAAATTGTCTAGAAATGCCGAAAGTTAGAATTTTGAAGTTTCCGGTCCGATAGTAAATTTTTTATCCAAGGGTCAGAATGGGATTCTGGAAGTTGTTGTAGCACTGTCATGACATTTGGGACGTACGTGCAAAATTTGAGGTCAATCGGACGTGTTTTGGGTAGGTTTTGAATTGAAAGCGAATTTGGTTAAGTTTTGGAACTTTTAAGTTCAAATCATTGATTAATTTGTGTTTCCGACATTCGTTTAGGTGATTTAAGGATTGTTACAAGTTTGAATGATGCTAATGGATACGGTTGTGGGTTTGGTTGTGGTCCCGGGGGCCTCGAGTGTGTTTCAGATGCTCGACGGGTTGGTTTTGGGAGTTAGAATAGAAATTTTGCTACAATTTCTGTTGTTTCCGCTTCTGCGGCTTGGGGACCACAGAAGCGCCGCAAAAGCGGTTTGGAAATTGCAAAAGCGGAAGGGGGCTAGGAGTTTGAGACCGCAGAAGCGGTGGAAATTTCCAAGGAAGCGGGGTCACTTCTGCGATGTAACGTCCACAGAAGCGGAAATGGGCATTTTAAGTGGGAGCTGCAGAAGCGGCATTATGACTACAAAAGCGGGACCGCAGAACCGGTCCCTGGTACGCAAAAGTGTAATCTGCTGTTCAGTTAAGAGAAATCTTAGGGTTTAATTTCACTAGTTGAAAAATCAATTGAGAGCTCGAGAGAAGGCAATTTCGAGTGAGTTTTGAAGAAACGATTATTGGGTAACATTTCTATGATCCCTTTTGGTTATATTCCATCGTTTTGTGGTTCAATCCATCATTTAAATTCGAATCTAGAATCAGAAATTGGATAATTTGGGTAGAATTTGTTTGGCCTATTGAGTTTTGAAGGGGCATTTGACCTCTGATTTGGGAGATTTTTATATGGTTAGACTCGTGAGGGTACGAGATTTCTGAAAATGTGCAAATTATTTGATTCATAGATGTTGGCCTGAGGGGCATTTTGGTCATTTTACCTCTTCAATTAGGCCTTCACTTTCATATCTTAATATATTTTCTGGGACCTCAAGATTCTGTGTTTCAATTCTTTTTCATAATTCTCAATGAAAGTTCAGTTTTTTTCATCTGGGTAGTGGTAAATTTTCTATTTTTTCGTTTTTCTTTTTTCGTTTCAGCCCTTAATATTAGATCCCTTTTTAGTTATGAGTTTAGGTTCTATATTTATTGAAGAGGACTCTGGGATTTTGAGATGGGTGAGTTTACTTGCTAGCATGGAATGAAGGGCCCTTTTTTGTAGAGCTGCATAGGCCATTTTATAATTTTTTGTACTGTTGGGCGTTGGGAAGGAGAGTTTCACGCTCCAGTGCGTTGTGTTCCTCACGCGGGCTGCTGATCAAGATCGACGAATGCCACATAGGCATGATCAATGGTCAAATGTTTTTATTATTTACTAAAAAAATGAGTTTGAGTGTTCAAATGGGAAAATAAAAAGTTTATGTATCGGCATTAAAAAACCCGACAAGTTTAAGTTATGACGCCATTTCGCCTTTTAAATATATTATAAGTGATGATCAAAAGAACATGAAAGATGTCAAGAATAGAGATTTACCCCCACTATTATATAGTAGTTATGATGACCCAAAAGATCATCTTATGATTTAATATTAATTTACATGTTTCGAAGCCTTAAAAACCTTATTTTATCTCTCCTCGATTTGCGTACGCCTACACTCGTCGACTCCACAAGAACTCCAAGAACATTCGTTCTTCTCTCATGCAGCACTCCTCCCTCCAATCAAGTCCCATCTCGGCCTCCACGCGCGTGTCGCCCCTATATGCTGTCACCGACTAGGCTCAGATGGTGGAGCAAGCTGGAGCATTAGGAGAATTTTCAGCACTTTTATAATACAGAGTCAGCGCGAAGAAAGGCAGATCCATACTAGATCAACGGTCCCGGCCGGTTGTCTTTGGAATATATGCCCCGTTCCACTATTAACTGCTTCCCTTAGTGTATTTCTGCTATTTTGGTTTGTCGGGATGTTCGGTAATAGAATTCGGAGTATTTTGGGGCACTTAGCTCCTAAATGAAAGCTTAAGTGTTGAAAAATGTTCCGTAATTAGAACAGTGTCAAGACGACCTCGGAATGGAAATCCGATGGTTCTGTTAGCTTCGTTAGGTATTTTGGGGATGGGAGCATGTCCGGAATGTATTTTGGAGGTCTGTAGCTCAAACTGCCTAGAAATGCCGAAAGTTAGAATTTTGAAGTTTCCGGTCCGATAGCGAATTTTTTATCCGAGGGTCAGAATGGGATTCAGGAAGTTGTTGTAGCACTGTCATGACATTTGGGACGTACGTGCAAAATTTGAGGTCAATCGGACGTGTTTTGGATAGGTTTGAATTGAAAGCGAATTTGGTTAAGTTTTGGAACTTTTAAGTTCAAATCATTGATTTATTTGTGTTTCCGACATTCGTTTAGGTGATTTAAGGATTGGTACAAGTCTGAATGATGCTAATGGATACGGTTGTGGGTTTGGTTGAGGTCCCGGGGGCCTCGAGTGTGTTTCATGTGCTCGACGGGTTGGTTTTGGGAGTTAGAATAGAAATTTTGTTACAACTTCTGTTATTTCCGCTTCTGCGGCTTGGGGACCACAGAAGCGCCGCAAAAGCGGTTTGGAAATTGCAAAAGCGGAAGGGGGCTAGGAGTTTGAGACCGCAGAAGCGGTGGAAATTTCCAAGGAAGCGGGGTCACTTCTGCGATGTAACGTCCACAGAAGCGGAAATGGGCATTTTAAGTGAGAGCCGCAGAAGCGGCATTATGACTACAAAAGCGGGACTGCAGAAGCGGTCCCTGGTCCGCAAAAGTGTAAACTGCTGTTCAGTTAAGAGAAATCTTAGGGTTTAATTTCACAAGTAGAAAAATCAATTGAGACCTCGAGAGAAGGCAATTTCGAGTGAGTTTTGAAGAAACGATTATTGGGTGACATTTCTATGATCCCTTTTGGTTATATTCCATCGTTTTGTGGTTCAATCCATCATTTAAATTCGAATCTAGAATCAGAAATTGGATAATTTGGGGAGAATTTCTTTGGCTAAGCTATTGAGTTTTGAAGGGGCATTTTTCCTCTGATTTGGGAGATTTTTATATGGTTAGACTCGTGAGGGTACGAGGTTTCTGAAAATGTGCAAATTATTCGATTCCTAGATGTTAGCCTGAGGGGCATTTTGGTCATTTTACCTCTTCAATTAGGCCTTCACTTTCATATCTTAATATATTTTCTGGGACCTCAAGATTCTGTGTTTCGATTCTTTTTCATAATTCTCAATGAAAGTTCAGTTTTTTTCATCTGGGCAGTGGTAAATTTTCTATTTTTTCGTTTTTCTTTTTTCGTTTCAGCCCTTACTATTAGATCTCTTTTTAGTTATGAGTTTAGGTTCTATATTTATTGAAGAGGACGAGGTGGGTGAGTTTACTTGCTAGCATGGAATGAAGGGCCCTTTTTTGTTGAGCTACAATGGCCATTTTATAATTTTTTGTACTGTTGGGCGTTGGGAAGGAGAGTTTCACGCTCCAGTGCGTTGTGTTCCTCACGCGGGCTGCTGATCAAGATCGATGAATGCCACATAGGCATGATCAATGGTCAAATGTTTTTATTAGTTACTAAAAAAATGAGTTTGAGTGTTCAAATGGGAAAATAAAAAGTTTATGTATCGGCATTAAAAAACCCGACAAGTTTAAGTGTACATGACGCCATTTCGCCTTTTAAATATTTTAAAAGTGATGATCAAAAGAACATGAAAGATGTCAAGAATAGAGATTTACCCCACTATTATATAGTAGTTATGATGACCCAAAAGATCATCTTATGATTTAATATTAAATTACATGTTTCGAAGCCTTAACAACCTCATTTTATCTCTCCTCGATTTGCGTACGCCTACACCATCGACTCCACAAGAACTCCAAGAACACTCGTTCTTCTCTCATACAGCACTCCTCCCTCCAATCATGTCCCATCTCGGCCTCCACGCGCGTGTCGCCCCTATATGCTGTCACCGACTAGGCTCAGATGGTGGAGGAAGCTGGAGCATTAGGAGAATTTTCAGCACTTTTATAACACAGAGTCAGCGCGAAGAAAGGCAGGTCCATACTAGATCAACGGTCCCGGCCAGTTGTCTTTGGAATATATGCCCCGTTCCACTATTAACTGCTTCCCTTAGTTTATTTCTGCTATTTTGGTTTGTCGGGATGTTCGGTAATAGAATTCGGAGTATTTTGGGACACTTTGCTCCTAATTGAAAGCTTATGTGTTGAAAAATGTTCCGTAATTAGAACAGTGTCAAGACGACCTCGGAATGGAGATCCGATGGTTCCGTTAGCTTTGTTAGGTATTTTGGGGTTGGGAGCATGTCCGGAATGTGTTTTGGAGGTCCGTAGCTCAAATTGGCTAGAAATGCCGAAAGTTAGAATTTTGAAGTTTCCGGTCCGATAGTGAATTTTTTATCCGAGGGTCAGAATGGGATTATTAAAGTTGTTGTAGCACTGTCATGACATTTGGCATGTACGTGCAAAATTTGAGGTCAATCGGACGTGTTTTGGATAGGTTTTGAATTGAAAGCGAATTTGGTTAAGTTTTGGAACTTTTAAGTTCAAATCATTGATTAATTTGTGTTTCCGACGTTCATTTAGCTGATTTAAGGATTGGTACAAGTTTGAATGATACTAATGGATACGGTTGTGGGTTTGGTTGAGGTCCCGGGGGCCTCGAGTGTGTTTCAGATGCTCGACGGGTTGGTTTTGGGAGTTAGAATAGAAATTTTGTTACAACTTCTGTTGTTTCCGCTTCTGCGGCTTGGGGACCACTGAAGCGCCGCAAAAGCGGTTTGGAAATTGCAAAAGCGGAAGGGGGCTAGGAGATTGAGACCGCAGAAGCGGTGGAAATTTCCAAGAAAGCGGGGTCACTTCTGCGATGTAACGTCCACAGAAGCGGAAATGGGCATTTTAAGTGGGAGCCGCAGAAGCGGCATTATGACTACAAAAGCGGGACCGCAGAAGCGGTCCCTGGTCCGCAAAAGCGTAAACTGCTGTTCAGTTAAGAGAAATCTTAGGGTTTAATTTCACAAGTTGAAAAATCAATTGAGAGCTCGAGAGAAGGCAATTTCGAGTGAGTTTTGAAGAAATGATTATTGGGTAACATTTCTATGATCCCTTTTGGTTATATTCCATCGTTTTGTGGTTCAATCCATCATTTATATTCGAATCTAGAATCAGAAATTGGATAATTTGGGTAGAATTTCTTTGGCTAAGCTACTGAGTTTTGAAGGGGCATTTGACCTCTGATTTGGGAGATTTTTATATGGTTAGACTCGTGAGGGTACGAGGTTTCTGAAAATGTGCAAATTATTCGATTCGTAGACAATGGCCTGAGGGGAATTTTGGTCATTTTACCTCTTCAATTAGGCCTTCACTTTCACATCTTACTAAATATTCTAGGACCTCAAGGTTCTGTGTTTCGCTTCTTTTTTATAATTCTCAATGAAAGTTCAGTATTTTTCATCTGGGTAGTGGTAAATTTTCTATCTTTTCGTCTTTCTTTTTCATTTCAGCCCTTAATATTAGATCCCTTTTTAGTTATGAGTTTAGGTTCTATATTTATTGAAGAGGAATCTGGGATTTTGAGGTGGGTGAGTTTACTTGCTAGCATGGAATGGAGGGCCCTTTTTTGTTGAGCTGCAAAGGCCATTTTATAATTTTTTGTACTGTTGGGCGTTGGGAAGGAGAGTTTCACGCTCCAGTTCGTTGTGCTCCTCACGTAGGCTGCTGATCAAGATCGACGAATGCCACATAGGAATGATCAATGGTCAAATGTGTTTATTAGTTACTAAAAAAATGAGTTTGAGTGTTCAAATGGGAAAATAGAAAGTTTATGTATCGGCTTTATAAAAACACGACAAGCTTAAGTGTCTGACGCCATTTCGCCTTTTAAATATTTTAAAAGTGATGATCAAAAGAACATGAAAGATGTCAAGAATAGAGATTTACCCCACTATTATATAGTAGTTACGATGACCCAAAAGATCATCTTATGATTTAAAATTAAATTATATGTTTTGAAGCCTTAAAAACTCATTTTATCTCTCCTCGATTTGCGTACGCCTACACCGTCGACTCCACAAGAACTCTAAGAACACTCGTTCTTCTCTCACACAGCACTCCTCCCTCCGATCAGTCCCATCTCGGCCTCCTCACGCGTGTCGCCCCTATATGCTCTCACCGACCAGGCTCGGACGGTGGAGGAAGCTGGAGCATTAGGAGAATTTTCAGAACTTTTATAACATAGAGTCAGCGCGAAGAAAGGCAGATCCATACTAGATCAACTGTCCCGGCCGGTTGTCTTTGGAATTTATGCGCCGTTCCCCTATTAACTGCTTCCCCTAAGTTTATTTCTGCTATTTTGGTTTGTCGGGATGTTCGGTAATAGAATTCGCAGTATTTTGGGTCACTTAGCTCTTAAATGAAAGCTTAAGTGTTGAAAAATTTTCCGTAATTATAATAGTTTCAAGACGACCTTGGAATGGATATCCGATGGTTCCGTTAGCTTCGTTAGGTATTTTGGGGTTGGGAGCGTGTGCGGAATATGTTTTGGAGGTCCGTAGCTCAAATTGGCTAGAAATGCCGAAAGTTAGAATTTTGAAGTTTCCGGTCCGATAGTGAATTTTTTATCCGAGGGTCAGAATGGGATTCTTGAAGTTGTTGTAACACTATCGTGTCATTTGGAATGTACGTGCAAAATTTCAGGTCAATCGGACGTGTTTTGATTAGGTTTTGAATTGAAAGCGAATTTCATTAAGTTTTGGAATTTTTAAGTTCAAATCATTGATTAATTTTTGGTTTCCGACATTCTTTTAGGTGATTTAAGGATTGGTACAGTTTGAATGATGCAAAAGGATAGGTTTGTAGGTTTGGTTGAGGTCCCCCGGGCCTCGAGTGTTTTTCAGATGCTCGGCGGGCTGGTTTTGGGAGTTAGAATGGAAATTTTGTTACAACTTCTATTGTTTCCGCTTTTGCGGCTTGGGGACCGGAGAAGCACCGCAAAAGCGGCTTGGAAATCGCAAAAGCGGAAGGGGGGCCATGAGTTTGAGACCACAGAAGCGGTGGAAATTTTCAGGGAAGCGGGATCGCTTATGCAATGTAACGTCCGCAGAAGCGGAAATGGCCATTTTAAGTGGGAGCGGCAGAAGCGGCATTATGACTACAAAAACGGGACCGCAGAAGCGGTCCTTGGACCGCAAAAGCGTAAACTACTATTCAGTTAAGAGAAATCTGAGGGTTTAATTTCACCAGTTGAAAAATCAATTGAGAGCTCGAAAGAAGGCAATTTCGAGTGAGTTTTGAAGAAAAGATTATTGGCTAATATTTCTATG
The DNA here is from genome assembly GCA_034376525.1 of Nicotiana benthamiana. NCBI lineage: Eukaryota > Viridiplantae > Streptophyta > Magnoliopsida > Solanales > Solanaceae > Nicotiana > Nicotiana benthamiana. The sequence goes on along the minus strand of CM067340.1, from coordinate 41,198,549 downwards.
ATCCCTTTTGGTTATATTCCATCATTTTGTGGTTCAATCCATCATTTAAATTCGAATCTAGAATCAGAAATTGGATAATTTGGGTAGAATTTCTTTGGCTAAGCTATTGAGTTTTGAAGGGGCATTTGACCTCTGATTTGGGAGACTTTTATATGGTTAGACTCGTGAGAGTACGAGGTTTCTGAAAAAGTAAAAATTATTCGATTCCTAGACGTTGGCTTGAGGGGCATTTTGGTCATTTTACATCTTAAATTAGGCCTTCACTTTCATATCTTAAAAAATTTTCTGGGACCTCAAGATTTTGTGTTTAGCTTCTTTCTCATAATTCTCAATGAAAGTTCAGTTCTTTTTATATGGGTAGTTGTAAATTCTCTACATTTTTGTTTTTCTTTTTTCATTTCAGCCCTTAATATTTTTTCTTTTTTCGTTTCAGCCTTTAATATTAGATCCCTTTTTAGTTATGAGTTTAGGTTCTATATTTATTGAAGAAGAATCTGGGATATTTAGGTGGGTGAGTTTACTTGCTAGCATGGAATGAAGGGCCCTTTTTTGTTGAGCTGCAAAGGCCATATTTTTTTTTATATTTTTGTGTACTGTTGGGCATTGCAAATGGGGGTTTCACGCTCCAGTGCATCATGTCCCTCATGCGGGCTGCTGATTAGGATCGACTAATGCCACATAGGCATGGTTAATGGTCAAATGTGTTTATTAGTCACGAAAAAATAAGTTCGAATGTTCAAATGGGAAAATAAAAAGTTTATGTATCGGCTTTAAAAAAATCCAACAAGTTTAAGTGGCCAGGAAGCCATTTCACCTTTTAAATATTTTAATACTGATGATCAAAAGAACATGAAAGATGTCAAGAATAGAGATTCATCCCACTATTCTATGGTAGATGTGATGACCCAAAAGATCATCTTATGATTTAAAACTAAATTATGTGTCCGAGGCCTTAAAAACTTTATTTTATCCCTCCTCGATTTACGTATGCAGTCCGGACGTGTTTCCAAAAAACGTTTATGTTAAAAGTTGATGATAATAATAATTTTGCCTTTAAAAGTTGATTTAGTTGACTTCGGTCAATATTTTTTGTAAACGGACCCAAACTTGTATTTTTGACAGTTCCAGTAAGTCCGTATCAAAATATGAGACCTGAATGTATGCCCAGAATCAAATTTCGAGGTCCCTAGCTCGAGAGATGAATTTTTATTGAAAATTAAAATTAAAAATCTAATGGATTTAAGAATTTGGTTAATGTTTGATATTATTGTATCGGGTCCGTATTTTGGTATCGAAGTTCATTATGATATATACGGCTTAGATGTGAAATTTTGTAAGAAACGGAGTTGGTTTGATGTGATTCGGACGTCCGGTTGTGAAGTTAGAAATTTTAAAACTTTCTTGAAAATTTCATTTGATTTGGTCCTAAATTCGTAGTTTTAAATGTTATTTTAGCGATTTGATCGCACGTGCAAGCTCGTATGATATTTTAATACTTGTGTGCATGTTTAGGTTCCAGCCCCGAGGGCTCAGGTGAGTTTCAAATGCGCTTCGAGGTGTTTTAGACTTAGGTAAATTTTGATTTTCTGATGCTTCAGCACTTACTGGTTTCCTTCTTCGCGTTCGTGAATGCAAAGTGTAAGCGGGACTTGGGGGTGGTTTTGTTCTATGTGAACACGGAGCAGTGGAGGTCTTATTCTTCGTGAACAGGACTGATTCCAATGTCCACTACTCTTTCCAATGACACTAATTTAGAACACCCATTTACTCACGAGAGCACCCGTCCAAAAATTATAAAAATCTGACACCAAAATTTCCCTCAAACTCAAATTTTATGTTGGGGAATTTTTCTTCAAATCGCTCAATTTTCCACCCCAAATCTGAAATTAAATGATAAAACTAAGGTTAGATTAAAGGAATACAACTAAAAGGGGATAAGGATTCATTACCCAATGATTTTCTCTTCAAAACTCTCCCAAAATCGCCTTCTCCCCAGCTAAAATTCAAATTTGGTGTTATGAACTCCAAACCCTCGAAATTTCTATATCTGCCTAGTGATTATCGCCTCTGCGGTCTATGGGGACGCACTTGCGGTCCCACAGCTGCGTAAAAGGTGCCATAGGTGCGAAATTCACTTAACCGGGCTGGGAACGCATCTAAAGTCACCAAGCCGCACCTACAGTTCGTGGAGCCAAGGCCTATTTCCGCTTCTGCGATCATCAAGTTGCTTTTGCGATGCGGCACAAGGTTCAATAACTTCAGCGATTCATTAAGTCCTAATTCACTTCCGTTAAGCATCTGAAACTCACCCGAGGCCCCCGGGACCTCAACCAAACATACCAATCAATCCTAAAACATCATTAGAACATAGACCAATCCTCAAATCATATCAAATAATGCTAAAACCACGATTCACCCTCCGATCCGAGCCTAATAAACATGAAATCTTAAGAATTCTACATCCAATGACAAAACAAAACAAGCCAAGTCTGATTGACCTCGAATTTTGCGCACAAGTCACATTCAATAATACGGAGCTATTTCAACTTTTGGAATCAGATGCCGACCCCGATATCAAATTTTCACTATCGATCAGGAAAGTTTAAAATTTTAACTTTGACATTTCAAGCCTAATTAAGCTACTATTCTGTAAAACACAATCTGAACACATCCCTAATCCCAAAATCACCCAACGGAGCTAACGAATATCTTGGAATTCTATTCCGAGGCCGTCTTCACTCTTCTCTGACTACGGTCCAAGTTCTAAAGCTTAAGATCTCATTTAGGGACTAAGTGTCCTAGAACACTCTGAAGCTCGAAACGAATATTCCCAACAACTTGTAATAGCAAATCCTAGGTACCACCCTGATTGAACTTCGAGGCCAAGGAGTGGGAAACAATTATGTGCAGAAGATTGGACCCCACTACTCATGAAAACTCCCTCCCTCTTCACCCGGAAGTTTTGGTGGCATCGATCATGGCGGGGTACCCAATAAATGTCGGAAATGTAATGTCTTAGGTGATTACTCAGGTTGGCAATGAGGGTGACAGAAAAATCCTTTCCCCAACATCTTGACCATGTACTTCAGGGACCTGAAGGTTGAAAAGAGGCCATTCGATATAAAGGTAAAAGCGAAGGCCCTGTTGTCATGGTAAAGTATGCAGGGTGATGACAACCCAAAAAGTAAGAACTTCAAGGGAACAGCTACTACTCCAACTGGCCAGCCTGAAGAGTCAGTTGTGGTAGTAGCTCCTACTCAGCCTGCCTCCAGCTAAGCAGATATTTCTCCTAGTCCATCCACTTCAGCAGATTCGGAGATACCCTTTTCCCGAGCCTACCCAGTGACTGCACACCGATTGAGCTAGACTCTTCTCAGCATCAACAACTAGATGCAGACAGCTTCGTCCAAGTTATCTGTCCTCACTACTACAGTGGAAGTTATGTAAATATCTATGCCTGCAAGGTATTTGATAATATGCCTAAATGGCATAAGTTATGGAATTTATTACTAATATTGTCCCTATTGAATGTTGTATTTTGGATTTAAGTTTATCTAAGAGTAGTGGATCATTGTAGTACCATTAAGAGGCAAGTCCTAGATATTTATGGCTAAACCCCTCCTTTGGGAAATCGAGCTTCATCGATGTTTGTGTAATTTTGGCAGACTCGTCATACGAGGAGGCCTTCGAGAGGCAAGGGCATTGCGAGCTAGAGTTTTGGTCGTCTTGAGGTGAGTAATACTTGTAAATGATATCCTGAGGGTTTGCAACCCCGGATTTGCATATCATAGTGTCGTATTAAGGTGACTTGCACGCCGGATATGAGCGTGGGGTAGAGCACCATTGGGGATTGTGACTTGGTCCGTCCCAGTTGTTGATTTTACTGCATATTTGACTGAAATTACTTGTTATCATCATAATTTGGGCTAATTGCCATGTTTGGGGCCTGCTGCTGCCTTGTAAAATCCTTCAAGTATTGATATTACTACTTAGCATGATTTGCATATCATCTAACTTCAGTCCAAGGATTTAAATGCAGTTTTGCGAACCCCGGCTATTTCTAAGTTTTGAAATTTTAGATGACATTTTAAATGAATTTCGGGCAGGAAACTTCGATTTTCTAATGCCCAGGGGGCATATTATATTATTTTCTGGACTAATAATAAAGTCACTTGAAACAATGGTAACAATGACACTGTAATATATACTTGAAACAGTGGTAACAATGAAATTGTATGTTATTCTTGAAACAGTGGTAACAATGATATTGTATGTTATACTTGAAACAATGGTAACAATGACATTGTATGTTATACTTGAAACAGTGGTAACAATGGCACTGTATGATATAAATTGGTCAGGTAACATTGGCTGACCGGTCAGGTAACATTGACTAACCAGTATATTGTGCTTGGGCTGTAGGAGCCCCTCCGAAGTTTGTACACACCCCACGTGAGCGTCGTCGATGATAAATAAATATGGATGGCTCGGGCTGCATGCCGCAGTGGGTACTGGAATGTACCATAATATGCATTGCAGTGCATGTATATATTTGTGCACAGAAATTTTGAGGGGAAAGCGGGAGAGAGCGATGCCAACCTTCAGCTAAACTTAGATCCAACAATGATAGTAGATGGCATGTCTATGATCTTCAGATGCTTATCATCGTTTCACATCTTTCATATCTTCCTTTCTCTTGATCTCTGCAGCTAAAATGATCCCAATCTTCATGATGTTTGCTGGGGGACTTTTGGGGTCTGGAAACCAATGGTTTTCATGGATTCATTTCGACGACCTTGTAGATCTAATATATGAAGCTCTATCCAATCCTTCCTATAAAGGGGTGATTAATGGAACAACGCCAAACCCTGTTAGGCTGGCAGAAATGTGTGAACAACTGGGATCTGTTTTAGGGCGACCTTCATGGCTACCAGTACCAGAAAGTGCACTCAAAGCTGTCCTTGGAGAGGGTGCATCTGTGGTAGGAGTTTTCTAACCTCAGATTATTACCTATTTGTCTGATACTTCCCTCTATTAATCTTGCTACAACTTAACTTCAACTTCCAGATATCCCTTTTGAATTCAACTTCAAATACTTTTTTTTTCCATTACCTTCAACCAAATATTGTCCAAATGCCTAGTAATGTGTATTTCAGGTGTTGGATGGGCAGAAGGTGGTTCCAACGAGGGTCAAGGAGTTGGGTTTTCCATTCAAATACCAATATATCAAAGACGCTTTGAAAGCAATCATGTCATGAGACAATCAATCATCAACCAATTTTCTATACATCTTTAAATTGTCACCTTCATAAGGTCCAAAAGAGTATTGAGTTAATGCATTTCAATGGCATGGGAGAAGAATGAAGAAACAAATAACTGTTCTCATCCTTGTCTGGGCGTATCACTTTTTCCTCAAAAAAAAAAGTATATATTTGTGCACTATTTGTTGTTTGTGTTATTTCTTGAGAAATTTATTTGTTGTTCCGGTATTGTCTAATCACTTCAGAGTGGATGACTTTGAGACAGTGGTAACAGTGACACTGTAAGATGTAAATGGGTCATATAACAGAGGCTGACCAGAGATAAGAATATTGCCTGAAGGCAAGTTGTGAGCTCAATTATGCATACTTGCTTCTGTCTGAGAGGCTGACTTTTGTGTTGACTGGCACTACTTGTCCTGCATTTACTTTCTTAACTCCTGGTAAATAATATTACTAAAAGTGGTTTTAAACTGAGGTACATTTGTTCTGAAGGATTTTCCCGGACTTACTCTTTTCTCAAATGGTTGTGTTGTCCCATATGGCATGGTGGAGTGCTCTTACGTGATTTCTTACCTTCAGATATTATTTACTCTTATTACCGCTGAGTTGGAAGTATTCACTTTACTCACTGCACCTTGTGTGCAGTTGCAAGTATTGTTCGCCCGGTAGCGAGTTATTAGCGGATTGAAAATTTGTTATCGTAGCTGAGCCAGGTGACAGATACCGTCCGCGGCACCGGATCTTCTACCTTATTTTATTTTTTCATATTAATTTCAGACTTTGTTTCCCATTTTCGGACTTGTAGTTCTTCAGCATATTCTGTAGTAGCTCATGACTAGTGACACCCCGATGTAGGACTGTGACGGGATGGTTCCCAGTTGTTATTATTGTTTTCCGCACTTATGATTATGCTAATCATGTTTTAGCTTTTTAAATGTTAAATAACTATTAAAAGGAAACGTTTGTGTTGTTTGCTGGCCTTGTCTCAACAAGAGGCGCCATCACGATCTGGTTTGGGATTCGGGATGTGACAAGTTGGTATCAGAGCCTAGGTTGCTAGGTCTCGCGAGTCATGCGCAGGTTTAGTAGAGTCTCACGGATCGGTACAGTGACGTCTGTATTTATCCTCGAGAGGCTGCAGAACCTTTAGGAAAAAGTTCACATTCTTGAATTCTTGTCGTGCGTCCTTTTTTTAGCTTGAAAAGAAAAACTCTTGAAAATCCTTCCACGCGATTGTATGTGCACGTGAGGACTCAGTACCAGATTTTCCTCGATGGCTTTTGTTTCCCCGATCGAGGGGTGAAGTGTAATCTCTGTGAGTTGAAGTTAGGCCAGTCTGGAGAACTTGAGGCCGAATCTTTGCCAATGGATTGAGCACCGAGGTGCTGATTTTGCGAGCAAGTGCTTTGAACTCATATGTTCATTATTGTCTTTATTAGCCAGAAAGCGGTTGGATATCCACATAATGAGTAATGTGTTTGGCTGTGGAAGGTATACAAATATCAACTAAAGGTAAAGCTAATGGGTAATTGGCTTATGAAGGGAAGTAATATGTCATACTAGTTAGATAAATTTGGGAGCTGAGATCGCTTCTGTAAATGTATTATGTCGAAATCATTAAGTCGAGGAAACCACCTTGAAGGTCGAAAACAATAAAGAAAGAATATGTTCTTAATCAATTGAATAGCCCAATAATGGAGGATTGAAATGTATTTTCCATGTCTTATGATTCGAATAAGTGCATCGCATGTCCATGTATCAATTTTGATAATATAATACAAGTAGTATTGAGATTAATATTATTGATATACATTGTGATGCTTTGTCAAGTTATGGACGTGTTATTAGGTTTGTTTTGGTGATTCTCTAGTAGGTTGATAGGCCCAATTACAAAGGAGACTCTGCCAAGATTTTTGAAAATTTTGGACTTGGTAAAAATTGTCACCTAAAGAGTGAGCTTAACTATTGTGTGAGTGAATGAAAAAATTGCGCAAGAATTAAATTTCTGATGATTCATGTTTCCAAATGCTTATGAAGGAGTGAGTTTAATCTCACTATGGTATTACGATAGCAATGGAGTATAAGCGTTGTGATCTATGGCTTCGAGCCAAGTTGGGGAGCTTGCTATTGGTTAGCAGATTGTACGGTTACGTACTATGTTAGTTCCGATTTGATGCATGTTGGTGAGTCAGTTATGATTATGGAAATTGGTCTGATAATAGCACAAGTGAAGGTAACTTTTTGACAAAATGTCATGAGCTCGGATGAGCAGGAGATAAGTTTCGATGTTACAGTAAGTTGGAATTGTCTTCAGCATCACCTAAGATCGGTATTGTGTAAAAAGGGTTTTGCGTCCTGGTTAATGATTCTTGATTGCTCTTCAACGTTAGTGCGACCGCTGGTTTGGAGGCACGCCCCAAATATTGTTGTGGTATGTTGTGGGGGAGTATCCCACGATAAGATTATATAAATGTTGTGGAGAAGTAGTTAGGTTGGTGTTTAATTGTCAGATATTTCGCGTAGTGATGCATTGCGTCGTGTGAGTTATAAGGCGACTTGAGAAATTGTTATGTGTTGAGAATCTGTGTCGGAATGACGTTATATGAGCATCTTGGCTCTTGAAATTCATATTGTATATCGAACCTCAGTTGTGCTCGAGTTTCATAGTTTATAACGCTAAATATCCCTCAGGGTTGATATTATGAACTTAGCATGCTTATGGCCGATATTCGGTATTTGGTTATAATGAGAAGATTTGGCTCGATGTGTATCTCCTTATGTGAGATCTATGTGTGAATCGGATGGCACGCCGCCATGGGTATGTTATCTGGATCGGGTTGCACGCCGCAACAGTGTGATGTTGAGTATAACTTTCTATATGCTATTTTGTATGCCTTGCTTCCTATCTTTAAGGAAGGTCTGTATTAGTGTGTGGGATTGGAAATTCCTTCCAGAGTTCGTTTTCCTTTTAGTACCGCGTTCAAATTGGTAGCCTATTGTCATACTGAGGCATTATGTGTAACTTTCGATTATTTTTATTGCCTGAGCAGTTTGTAATGAGTGAGGCGAGATCAATGAATTCGAGATTAGTGCAATCTGAGTGTATGAAGCAAATTAAGGGGCTAGGACCATTATTTGGTTCAGAACGAGGTGATAGGTCTTGCCAGAAGTATAGACCCAATGAATATTTAATTCAGCGGTGTTATGAATTTATACAAATCTCATCCGTTGTGCCGTTATTGTAATTGAACAAGACCTGTGTATGTCATGCAGAGAATGGGATGTGTAGTGATTCCTCCTAAGTGATTAGATAAATGATCTTCGGATGATTAGGAAAATGATATTGCTAAGTGGAAGTGATTTGATGAGAGTATATGTCTCAAAAAAAAAGGATAATGTGATTAAACTGATTATATATCAGTAGTATTGCGGCATGTTCTTGTTGGGTTCACTGGTGATATTCGGGTTTGCTCGGAAGCACATGTAAATATCTAGTATCTGTCATGGAATGAAGGAGTATAAACTGTGTGCGTGTATTGCACGGTGGAAACTGGGATCAGGTATGATAATTTGTGTGCTATATGGAGTTCTGATGTACAGGTTATGTTGTGGTGGTGGATCTTTATTTGCGAGTATGTTATATTTTGCATCAGATGCTTAAATTCAGACCGGTTGTGTTAGTGTTGGGTGATTTTTAACTATTGCATTAGGGGCTACTCTAACGGCCACAATTGACTCCTAGCATTTCAATATAAGTGTCCAAAACAATACTCATTAACCCTAGACATTCTGCGTCATCCTCGTACCTCTGCAGCCTCGCCGGCTCCGCTGCCGAAAATCGCTTCACGGCGGGGGCGGGCGTTCGATGACCCTTAAAATTACACCACTTCCTCTCCTTCACCTCCCCATTCCATATTTCCCGTTGGTTTCTCACGAACATCCCTGAAAAGCCTCGAATCTTTGAAACCCTAGGCGCCGCCTCCGCTGCATACAGCGGCGCCATCTTCTAAACCTCTTCAAAGTTACACCCTAAGTTCTCTTCACTTCCCTCTTCCTAAATCTCTAACTACTTTCTCTCAAATAGCCCCCAATTTGCTCGAATTTCAAATCAAGAAAGAAGAACCCTAGAAGTCTGAGTTCCCTAAAGTTTTTCCAAGTTACCTGAGTTTGGAGGATGAGTCAAGCCTCGTAATACTGTGTTCGCTTGTTTTTATTAAAGAACACATGTATAGACTATTTCGGGGCTCGAGTTGAAGTTTAGTAGGTTCAATTGCATAGGTAAGTTTCCTGTTTTTGCTTTTCTTGTTCTTGTAGTATTTGAATCTCAAAATTAGTTAAGCTTCATATACATTCTGTAGGTTTAGTTAGATTAGGATTTTTTCTGTATATTATATTAGTTATAAGTCATAAGAGGGCTTGCTTTAATTCATAGTTTGATAATAGATTAGTTCTGATAGTTGTTTTTATAATCAGTTTAATTTTGATTAGTTTAATTGATAGTTTGATTTCTGATTAGTAACAGCCAATCCTATTGAAGCTTTATGTGACGACCCGACCCGTTGTCTCATGAGTTACTACCCCGTTCTTCCCATTTTCTGCTTTCTTATGTTTCATTACCGGCATGAGTTGCGTTACAATTGATTTGGAGTGCTTTTGATAAGAAATGAGATATTTAGTCTCTTTAAGGAAGGATCAATTTGGAAAAAGTCAACCAGAAGTTGACTTGTGAGTTAGAGGGCTCGAAATTTGTTTCCGGTGATTAGGTTAGTTTTGGGGGATTATTTAAGTCTTAGGAGAGCAGCCGGAAGTAATTTTGGAGGTTCGGTGTAGAAGTTAACCTATTTTGGCAAAGTTAGGATTTTGGCGAAATCCGGTTGGTAGGCGAGATTTTGATCCGAGTGTCGAAATGAAATTCAGAGAATTTATGTAGCTTCATTATGTTATTTGAGATGTGTGCGCAAAATTACATGTCATTCGGAGGTAATTTGGTCGGGTTTTTAATCATAATGCGTATTTTGGAAGTTTGGAAGAACTTAGGAGAGAATTCTATGTAATTTGAGAGTTTTGGTGTTGTTTGAGGAGTTTTGTTGAATGGAACAAGTTTAATAATGTTTTAAGATATGTTTGAACTTTTGTTTGAGGTTCCGGGGACCTCCGGGTGACTTCGGATGGCAAACGGGAACTTTTAAAGTTGAAGAATTTCATAATAGACGAAATTGTAGATGAATGTGCACAAGACCTCCCTTTAAATGATCATATCTCCAGTTATTTAAAGAGTTGTGTGAGGATCTACCTATAAAATTAAATTCCTTTGAGTCTTGTTTCCAGCGCAATAAACCGTTCATCATTTGGAGGTGTATAGAGAAAGTTATGAGTATATGACATCAGTCACTAGCGCGCCCAGGCGCGCGGCCGCGGGTTAGACTTTACTTCCTATACCCTTGTGCAAATTCAGGCATTGTTGATCCTGCCAACGCGAGTTGAGATCTCCTGGCAAACTCTGGAGTCCACGAGGTAGCTGCTTGGTATCCCTTTATCTCATTTCTATCTCTTTATTAGTTATTCTGTAATAGTTAGTAGGCATTTCAGACTTGTAGCGTTTAGATAGATGCTCATAACTAGTGACATCCTGGTATTGGGCTATGTTGGGTTGCATTCCGCAAATTGTTTTGTATTGTCATTGCTTACTTTTGGATTTATATCATGTTTAAGACTAAATTCTTATTGTTTAATTGCTTAAAACTGAATCGAAAATGTGCTGGCTAGCCTTGTTTTCACGAGAGGCGTCATCACGATCGGATCCGGGTTTGGGGTCGTGAAACTTTTATTAGAATATCCTTTGATCTTTTACTGTTTTTTGAATTTGACAATAGATGTTGCTACTTTAGAATGTCACTAATAGCCATGGAGGATTCGGCAATGCGGTGCATGTCTAGGAAAGCAGTTCTTGGAATGGAAATATTCGAGTGGAAAGGAAAAATGACTAAAACGTAGTAATTTAACTTGTATTCATAGGTCGACCATTACACTTACCATATGGGTATTTGGTGTAATTATAGATACAATATTATATGAGAACTTGAGTCTACCTCTTTCGAGGACAATGGATCGAATAAATAGCTACTAAAATAGCGAATGATGTCTAGGGTATTGCGAGTAATAATAAGATCCTCATGGTAGTAGTGAATCTTTTTCGCATGTGATTGGATTTCTGCATGGAGCTGTTAAGAAACCTTAAAGGGTTTTAAGAATATCATATTATAGCTATTAATGCTCGCGGGTCGCACGAACTATTTGCTAGTATGAAATTATGTGTGTTATTGTCATGGTACTAGGTTGGATCTAGTCCACCATGTGCAAAGTGAGAGATGTGGATATTGGGTTTTAAGTTACGGGCCGCCCGTGTGGACTGACTCGATCCGTTCAGAAAGGGGATAAGATTGGAAGGTTACAGGGAAGTTAAACCAATGCAGCTACTATTAATAGTGGGTTAAGTAACGTATATATGGGGATGAAAAATCTGAAAAATTGTTCTCTCAATCTGCCCAAGAAGTAACGTACTTCTCTTCTTCTTGAAGGAACTTCTCTTCTTCTTAATTATCCAAGAAAAATACACACAAAAGATAAAGAGGCATTTAATTTGTGGGAATACACTTTCGTTTCTAGTAATTCAAAGGTTGATTTGAGATAATTCTTTTGGTGGTGAGTTCAACGATTTCTGCCGTGTCAATAAAACACACAATTCGTTGTTCTTGCCCCTTAGTATATCCAACAATAGTTCTCAATCCACTTCATTGAAATGAATTGAATCAGCATTAAAACTGAAAAAAATTTATAAATTAAAATAGAATTATATTTAAACAATGATCTATGAGCGAAATTTTATGAAGTCAATATTCAAAGATGAGCATCCATATTGAACTTTCTAAACGAGCCTTCAAACGTATAAAGCGCAGTTTGACGACACTGCGACAGTTGCACTCATTTAGACGTGGATTCATAATTTGGAATTTCGTACCCAAGTTCATAATATTTAATTGTTTAAAAAACAAACATGGTACAATTATTTAACGGTTTTTGAAAAGGTTCAAGGCGATCTAATAAGTAAATTACTTGAAAAGTTCAGTACTTTCTATGTCATCCTTCAACAGACACTTAAATAGCAGTAGTACAATAGAATCAACTCACGTGTAATAGAAACTTTAGCTATATTGTAAAATACTATTACTTTCCTTATTTTTATTTCTTTTTGAAATATTTACATTATTATAATTAGGGTAGTTTAATGAATATTATACTATAGGTTATGACAATGATTTCGGAAATATGACAACATAGTATTCTCCTTGTGTTGATAGAATGACCACATTGTGGTGCTGCAATTGCTTTATATGGACACTATAACAGAAGGCCAAACATCTGTTAAAGCGTATTTCTCATTATATGGTCATTATCAATGAACAATGGTGCACACCAGAGGAGTGAACATGGGAACACATGTGCATTTTCGTACTTTTTGTATTTGCTAAAATCTAAATGCACTTGTGTTCTCAGGTCACCCCTTTGGGGTCACCTTGTTATTTTTTTTTTTAATTTTTACCTCATATTTTTTTCTTTCTTTAAGCCGTGGATTTATCGGAAACAGTCACTCTATTTACACATGATAGGAATAAGATCTATATGCACATTATTCTCCCCAGACCTCACTTGTGAAATTATACTGAGTTTATTATTCTTGTCAAATTTTTCTTTTTTAAATTTGTTCCTCAATCGTCATTTGCCATTTATATATTTGTTAGATTTCCATTCTTTGAGTGCATATCAATGGTATTGCCATCTCACTACTAAAATTTTGTAAGGTTTACTAACTTATTCTCTTTTTTTTTTCATTCAGCTACATTGGATCCCCAACTAATTTGAATTCGCACAATACAACATACATTAAAAGAGAAGATCTAAAGTTCGTAGGACTTAAACTCAAGACCTCGGGTTAAAAATAAAGAGATTTTTTCCATACCACCATTATTCTTGATTTAAACATTATCGGATCGGGATCTTTTTTCATCAGAAGTTCATCCAAATTCCAAAGAGCTGGATTCCAAGTGCAGCTAATAGCTTGTTTAATTACCAATGACCTTTAGGCCGATTTTTTGGCTGAAATTTCCGGGAAATCCAGCAGTGTGTTGCATTATTTATTTGAGAATGATGTATCATAGCAAAATATCTTTTTATTCTTAATTCTGTGGCCAATGTTCGTTCTGATTTATCCTATAAATCCTTATTTTTAGTAATATATTTCGAATTTAGAAGGTGCAATTATAGTTTAGATAGACTTCAACAGGGGCGTGATTACCTTCAAAAGATGGGATGCATTGACAGAAATGAAAAGAAAAAAAATTTAGTAGTGAGCGTTCCCTTCTTTAGAGGATTTTATGCGACGAATTTTAATTAGTCGAACTTCAATATGAATATCGAATTGAAACCAATAAAAAATAGAGGCTTGATCTTTAGGGTTTATTTTTTTAAAGATTGAACCAAAAAAAGAGAAAGAGAATAAAGAACCATATATTATCCTCATTTGAACCCATCAAGGGAGGTCTAATGATTCTTCTGTTGCTTCGAAAAATTGGAAATTTATTCGTGCAAAAAAGTAGTTTTGAAAATTAAATTGATAAAAATATATATTGAGTTCTTTGCGGGGAATATCAATTGTTATAACTCCATATAACAATTATCAACAATACATCGTCTTTTAAAATATGTTTTTAGAACGTTTCCAATTAAAGCTTCACTAAATAAATTTTATACAGAAACTGCAAACGCTAATCCTTTGAGTCCAATATATTATCTTATTAATGATTGATCACATCGTTCAATATCAACTCTTAATATAGTTTTTCAAATAAATTAATGAGTATTTGGTTTGTTTACATGATTATAATTACCAGAATTTTTGTATTACTTACTCTATTTTCATATTACACTCGTTTTTTTCAGCTTATAAAAAAACATATATTTTATATTTGAAACTCCTTACTTTCAAACTTTTCATTTTTTTACTTTAATAACTTGTTCCTTAAAAATATCATGGTCGGGACATAAAATAAACATAAGGTAAAATATAAAACCTACCATCAGCTGAAACTAATTATTTTGCTAGTCGAAAAGTGTATAAAATATATATATATTTTTTAATATATAATATACTATATACATAAACTATATATCAACTAGTATTATTTTAGGAGCGACTAAAAATATGCATTTCTCATAAACGTATTACTAATATTTTGTAAAAAAAAAGGAAAAAATTTCACCAATATTTCGTAAACATTTTGGCTTCTACAAGTGAAAAAATAATCTATCTATATAGAATAGGAGAAGTAAATCAATGTAATGATGCCAAGTAGGGGTGTACATAGTCCGGGTTGACTCGGATTTTTGATTTACCAAACCAAACCATTTATCTCGGATTTTTAAATCTATACACCAAACCAAACCTATAATAGTCGGATTTTTCAGTCTCGAATCTTCTCGGGTTTCTCGGGTTTTTCTTAGTTCACTGTGAAGCTACTGTAAAGATTTATTGCACATTGCTAAACAACTGGAATTAAACAAATCAATGCAAAACTCTGTTCCAAAATAGCAGAGTACCATATATATGGAAAGGTCAAGGATTGCATACAGTTTTCTACTCTACAAACTTTATGTGCTCTTACATGTAAAACTTTTATCAGTTGCCTTGTCATTGATCCGCAGTTATTCTTTGAGCGTTGAATTTCTTTCCTACCACAAATGGTAGACTCTATTAGCTAGTGCCATCCTATATAGTTCATGTTCAACAGTTTTTCCTTTTGCATTTTTAATTGTCCATGTTACTTCATGCTGCCAATTACTCACCTCCCTTTGAATACATTTTCATACTAACAGTTTAGACCACATTTGTTTTACATATTCACATTCAAACAATAGGTGGTCGATATCCTCCATATTGAATAGTTGCTCATAGCTGCCACATCTGCCTCAGTCATTCTTATCTGTTCAAACAGTGTCTTACTTTGATAATCTTCTGCCCAATCCATGAGCCTTGAGTACTCTTGGTGTCCCAATCAATTGTGCTTCAACAGAAAGGGAAAGAAAGAAAAAGATATAGCAAGACACAAATTACATTCACACAAAATTCTATGTTGCAAAAATATATGAAATTGGCCATAATCCATAGTAGCCAGTGTGCACAGGATGGATACATATCACACTGAACAGAAATAAAAATCTGGACAACAGCTAGGAAATTTTGTGATAAAGAATAAAACAGAAATGAAAATCTGGACAGCTAGGAAATCAGCAGCTAACAGCTAGGAAATTACAACAGGGATGATATTCTGCTCAAACTTGGATGATGTTTTTGAACAGAAACATTTTGCTCAATCTGGACAGCGGCTTACAACAATAACAATAGGGTCGGCTAATCAATTCTCAAAGGCAAGTCTGAATATTCTGAAATAAATAAAATAGTTCACATATTAGGGGTTAAACAATACAAAATATTAAAAGACTATTCTTTAAGAAGTGAATATATAAATTACCTTCTTCAACTTTCTGGATGTCTTCCAAATTGTCTTGAAACTTGTATTCTTTGGTAGGTGATCGTATCCATTGTTGAGTGCAAATAAGGGCTTCTACTGTTTTTGGTGATAAAGAACTCCGATATGAATCAAGAATTCGACCACCTGTACTAAAAGCCGACTCAGACGCAACAGTAGAAATAGGAATAGAAAGAACATCCCTTGCAATTTTTGAAACAACTGGATATTTAATAGATGAAGCTTTCCACCAACTCAAAATATTAAAATCCTTTGTCTGCACCACATCATCCATCAAGTACATCTCAAGATCAGACTTTTTTTCAATATTTCCCTCATCTGCCAAGTGTTTTTCCCACCTAGATAGCAACATGTCACCATTTTCACTCATCATACTAGTATCACCTCTAATATTATCATTAGAATCTTCAAACAAAGAACCATTATAATGATTAAATAAGCGATTCAAAGAACCTGCCACATCTTCAGACTTTAGTCTTCCCAACAATGAACCATATGCATCAGTAAGAATGAAGTTCACTTACTTCATCTTGAATCTGAGATCCAACACAACAGCCACAAACAACAACATATTCATGCTCTCAAATTTACCCCAATATTTCTCAAGCTTACTTTTCATCTTTGTTGCCATATCAACCAAAATAAGATCATCACTTTTAGTATACTTGATAATAGCATTTCGAAGAGTAAAAAATTCATGGAAGAAAGAGTTGGACGTAGCATACAAACTGCCTGAAAATTTCAAAGTCGTCAGGTAGAAAATTTTAAGAAACTTGACAAAAGCTTTCACATTCTTCTAATCACTTACAGATGGACTTCCTTTTATTGCATTTATTTCTCGACAATACTTTTGGTACTTATGGTCATCAACATGCATTCTTGTAAAGACTTTTTCAAATTTCAAAGCCGTATCTAACATGGTATATGTCGAGTTCCATCTAGTTTCAACATCAAGACTCACTAGACCATGACTGTCTATCTTAGATTTCTCAACAAATAACTTGAAAGAATCAAACCTTGAAGGGGACGACCTAACATACTTAACCGCATTCCTTACACGAGAAATGAGCTCAATTTGTTCATCTAACCCCTCTTTTACAATCAAGTTCAAAATATGAGCATTACATCTAACATGTAAAAACTCATTTCCAAGTATTACCCCTTTCCAATCATCAATGTGCACCTTCAAATGCTTAATGGCAGCATCATTAGCAGCTGCGTTATCGAGGGTCACTGTAAATAAGTTCTCAATACCCCAACCTAATAAGCATTCTTTAATTCCCTTAGCAATAGTTTCACCTTTGTGATCCGGTGTTTGGAAAAAGTTTAAAATTTTCTTTTGTAAATTCCATTGTTCATCAATCCAATGTGCAGTGACAACCATGTAAGTTAGATTTTGTAATGATGTCCATGTATCACTAGTAATACATACACGCTGGTTCTTGATAAGCTTTTTGAGTTTTACTTTTTCTTCTTGATAAATCTTTTTACAATGTCTAGCAATAGTTACACGAGAAGGCAATTCAAAATTAGGTAAGGCTTTTGCCATTAATTTCTTGAATCCTTCTCCCTCAACAACTCTAAACGGTTGCTCATCAAGTATAACAAATTCGGCAATAGCTCTCCTAATATCCTCCACATTATACACCACCCTCTCAGTAGAACCCCAACCTTCTTCTAGCCACCCTTCTTTAATAGGTTTTAATGTTGATTGCCTCTTATTAATTATTCTAAATGGGGACTTGTGACATGTCTCATTTAAATGTGTCCATAATGTAGTAGTCCCATTCTTGCTCTCAGAAGCAAAGGTTTTAGGACAATAATGACATTTTGCTCTACATTTACCTCCTTTAGCAGTAAACTTGGAGAAATGATTCCAGTTCTCAGAAGTCTCTCTGCCAGTATTTCCGGATTTAGAAGGTACTGGACGAGTTGTTCGTTTCTGCTTTTTAGGAGGAGTGCGTCGATGAGGAGCGTCTGGACCTTGTTGTCGAGCTACTGCTGGCATAGTCAAAGGGTTGTTTACCATCATCACCTCCACATCTGGTTCAGACATTGTAGTTTCCATCTGAAAAAATATGTCCTGCACATTAAAATAAAATTATAAGCTTTAGATGTATTGAATCAAAAAGGATATACAGCTTTAGATGTAGTTGAAGCAGATGCCAGTAACTCAGGTGCACTCGCAATCGTCCCAGCATTACAAGAAGCAGGTGCTAAAAAGTGTGATCAATTACCTCCTGTTTTTATAATCATCAAAGGAAGCACAACACTAATAGTTATCGCGCTACTAGGGCAAAGAAAATTCATCTCCAAAGTGAAGGTCTAAGAAATGCAAGAAAAATCATAACAGTTGTAGCAGTGCTAATAGCAACTGTCACCTTTGCTGCTGGAATTAACCCCCCTGGTGGATTTAATCAACTTAGTGGAAAAGCATTATTGGGTAAAAAAGCAGCATTTAAGGTATTCTTGGTATGTAACATTGATTAAAAATAACAGATACTACATGAATATCAGAAGCCATCTAGCAGTATTTCCTATTTTTTGACTTACTTCTTTCTCTTTCTGTTTTTGGGTTTTTTTCCTGTGATGTGTACCTCTGTCTTTGAAGAAAGAGAGGAGGGGGAGATGTATACCATTGGTTGAATTTGGGCGAAAATATTCACTGATTGAATTTGGGCGAAAATGTTCAATTTTCGTAGTACCTCTGCTTTAGGGTTAGGTGAAAGAAAAGGTAAGGTGAAAGAAAAATCTGCCTTTGGCAGAAGATATGCATTGTGTACTATATGTAGTACCCTTTTTGCCCTACATCTTTTTGGGCTTTATTTGTCAAAACTCAAAAGTAATGCTTGACAACATTGGGCCAAAATTGTAAGCCCAAATATAATATTAATAATATAAGATAATTATAAAAATTAAAAGATATATATATATAAATTTTATTACAATAAATATTTATTTTGTATAAAATAAATTAAAAAATTATATACATAAATATCGGGTTGGTTTAGTCTCGGATTGACTTATTTTAGTTAATACCAAACCAAACCTATTATAGTCGGGGTTTTTTTGTACATACCAAACCAAATCAAACCAAACCACTAGTCGGGTTATTTTTTCGGCTTGACTCGATTTGTCGGATTGGTGCGGTTTACCGGTTTGCTTTGTACAGCCCTAATGCCAAGTATCACAACAAAAGTTCAACAAGTGTCAAATTTTAGAACAAAAATAGTTAGTACTAATTAGTTACTCTTTTTGAATTTGAATTAAAAATAACTAAATATATATATATTTTTAAGAAACTATTATAAAAAGAAAAAATATATAAATATATAATTTCAATAGAGAATTGTATAAAATGATAAGACTAATTTATTTTTTGAGATAAGAAAAATTTTCAATAATAATTAATATGGTCATGCTATATGAATAAAATCATGTAACTAAAAGGTTATAATAGATAAAAACTAAAGACAAAATTATAAAAAATAATTTCAAGAAATAAATAAAATATATAAAGATATAATTTAACTTATTATGTAGTAATTTTAATAAAATTAAACTTTTATATTACAATTATATTATCTAATTTTTTAGTAAAATAATACAATTAGATAAGCAAGGAAAAAAGAAATATAAATTTGCGGGAAAATATAAAATATAAGACTTATAATTAGAGTTACGATGAGAAAATTAGTATATATAACATAAGTTTACAAAATAAAATATTTTCAGAGTAAGAAAATATATATTTATGTTATATTAAAATATAAGTATTATCAAAATATTAAGCTAATTGACAAGTTAATAAAAAGACAAATTAGTAATTGTATAATAGTAAATGCGTGCTAATTTGATAAGGGGAACAATTATTTTATTTAATTACTATATGATATGTATCTTTTGTATGCTATATTAAATAATAAAATAATATATAATATTTATTAAAATAATATATAGTATATTATAGCTTTATAAGATTAATATTCTGTGTGCTAACACCAGTAGAGAGGGGAAAAAAGGTCGGGTATAATTCCAATATTACCCTCCATTTCATCTCAAATCTACATATCGGCAAATTCTTCAGTCTTGACTCTTGAGTCTCAAATCCACCGTCGCCAGCTAAAACCCTACAAATTCCGGCGGACAATGGATTCAGCAAAACTCTCAGCTCAAATAAAGGACAAAGACTTGTTCAAAGCTGCTAAATCTGGTGATTCATCGCTTTTCGAATCACTTACAGAAGAAACAGCTCCTTAAAGCCCTCTCTCCGTAATGAAGATGCCCGTTCTCTCATTCACGTTGCCGTCTCTTCTGCCCACACTCAGGTTCTGTCTCTCTCACACTAATATTAACTCACTCCGTCCCAGTTTATGTAGAAGTGTAAGTGGACACGAATTTTAAGAAAGAAAAACTTTTGAAACTTATCTAAAATAAGGTACAGACATTAAAAGTAAAATAGGAGGTTTAAAGTTAAAATTGTTTCATAGAAAAGTGTCATCCCAATCTAAAAATGAAAATTTACCATACAAAATTGGACAAATGGAGTTTGATAATTTTCTCTTTTCAAGTTTCAAATTAATTATTTTAACCAATGTTATGAAATGTATGGAACGACAGCAACAACAAAACCAATGTAATCCCACAAGTATAGTTTGGGGAGGGTAACCCTACCTTGTGAAGGCAGAGAAACTGTTTCTTGGCTCAAGGAACAGAGAAAATAAAGCAACGTACAATAGCAATGTACATGTGAAGGGGAGCCTTGGAGCAATGGTAAAGTTGTCTCCTTGTGATACTATATGTCACGGGTTCGAGGCATGGAAGCAGTCAGTAATGCTTGTATTAGGTAGATTGTCTACATCACATCCTTGGGATTTAGTCCTTTCCCGGACCCTGCGTGAATGCAAGATGCGTTTTGCACCGGGCTTCCCTTTAACAATGTTGTATAGCCCGTCTGTGCGCACGGCAACTAATCAATTGCGTTTAAAATGTATCATATTACCACTTTGATACAGGGAATTGTAACTTATTGTAGTTTACAAAAATCTTGAGTTTTAAATTAAGAAAAAAATAATCTTGTCATATTGAGTTCTGGAAGTTACACTAATTGACTTCCTGTAATAAGGGAAAAGTGTTAAAATAAATATTTGGGTTAAAGGGGAGACTAATATAAATCACATTTCTTTTAAAGTTAAAATATATACTTGACATTTGAATCATCATAGCAAAGAATTTTATGTTTCATTCTCCAGGACAAATTTGGACAGGCATAAGTATAACTTTTATGCAATCCCTAAATGTGGTGTTTACAATGTTGAAGCTAGGGGTTGAAGTAATAAGTTTGTGAAGTTTGGGTAATTTTGGTGATGTATATTAGGTGGTGAAGATTCTTGCGGCTGCTGATCCCTCAGCGAGTGGTATAAATAGTGGTGATGAAGAAGGTTGGGTGCCATTGCACTCTGCAGCAAGCAGTGGTAATATGGAAATTTGGAGATTCTGCTCAGCAGAGGTGAGCAGTATAACAATTTGCTGTGTTGTATGAAAATTAACACCTTATCTATGTCATATAAAGGATATAACCTTACAAAACTGGAAAAATTATAAAATGAAAATATAAGGTCTTTCAGTTTTTGGAGGTTATTTTAATGAATTTGTGTGCGCTAAGTCCATTGAATCCTGGATATTAAGCAGTAGAAGAAATTGAATGGATGTGCTAAACCTGAAAGCAGATGGATGTACATTTAAAAAGAGAGTGTGATTGAATTTGTTGAGTGTTACTAACTTTTTGTTACCCTGTTGAGTGTTTAACTTATATACGAAACTTTTGCATTGTGCCTACCTGATATCAAATCACTTGGGTCAGCCATCTAATGAAATCAAATGAACCCCGGCAGAAATTGCACTGAATAATTTTGTGCTAATCCATCTACCAATACTTGTATTTCACTATTTCTCCAACATCAAGCTAGGGTTCCCTGTTCTCATGAAATTTGTTGCAAGGACAGTTTTCTAAGATGAAACAATGTTATCCTTATGTCAGGTGTATGTTATTTGTAACCTTTAATCCTGTGTATCCTGTGAGGATTCTGGTGCTGTCCCCTAACTGGGAGGGTGACCTGTCAAAGTGTACCTACTTTTGTCAGCATTGTTTAATGAATCCAGTTCAGTGGTTTAGCCATGTATTTGTGATACTAAATGTGAATATATTTGTAAATAGGTGCTGATGTAAATCTGAAAAATGATGGTGGCCGCACTGCCCTTCACTATGCCGCTAGCAAGGGTCGAGTGAAAATTGCTGAACTTTTGATTTTACACGGTGCTAAGATCAATGCGAAAGGCAAGGCTTGTAATCTTATGTTTGGGATTAATCATCTTCTTGGAAAGCTTATTATGGTTTCAATATATTTGAAGATTAGGGTTATTAGAGATAATATTGAAGATCATGATAGAATCCTAGATATATATAAATTAGTTAGCTCTCCTACAAGTTAGGGATTTGTGTAAATCTTATTGTATTATAACTTGTATTTGTATCCTATATATATTCAATGAATGAGAGTCCACAAGTGTGTGGTGAAATTATTAAACTCTACATGGTATCAGCCTAAACCGATCCTCCCTAACCCTAATCGCCTTCTTCTTTCTTCTCTCCCATGGCTGCCGCTGTAAAAGCAACCGAAGGTACCCTCCCCTTGAACACCATTCTTCATATGTTGACAATTAAATTGTCGTCTTCTAATTACCTTCTCTGGCGCCATCAATTACTTCCTCTCCTTGCCTACCAGACGTTAACAGGCTACATTGATGGCACTCTTGTTCCGCCATCTGAAACGCTCACTGTTGGAGAAGTAACCTCTCCAAATCCAGCATATTCTCTATGGATGGAAGGTCAACAACGAGCACGAATTATTATTCAGTCTTCTCTATCAGAAGAAGCCATGGCTTTCATTCTTGGTCTCGATAATTCACATCAAATCTGGAAAGCTTTGGAGGAGTTTTACAGTCACGATTCCACTGAGAGAATGCACACTCTTCGCGACTCCTTGAGGCTACTCCAAAAAGGTACTTCTTCCGTCTCAGAATTTGGTCAGAAGTTTAAAAATATATGTGATCATCTTGCAGCCATAGGTCATCCTGTTGATGACCTTGATAAAAGTCACTGGTTTTTATGTGGCCTTGGTGGTTCCTTTGAAAACTTCTCAACCACTCAAAGAGCTATTCGTCCGAAACCTACTTCTCAGCAGCTTCTTTCTCAAGCAGAAGGCCATGAGATGTTTCTCAAATCTGTTACAAATTCAGCCCCTTCCACCGCAGCATTTGTTGCTCAACAGTCTGGTGGTCGTGGTCAGTCTAATCGTTCACGAAGTCGTGGTCGATCTGGTGGACGGTTCTCCTATGGGCGTGGCCGTGGTCGTCGTGCACCACACTGTCAATTATGCCGTACCGATGGCCACTATGCAAATCAACGCCCCGATTTGTCTTCTTTTGCTCATCGAGGACCGGCCATTGATGCGAACTTAGCCCACGCTTTCCAAGCTCAATGTCATGTTACTAATGGCTCACCCGACTGGTATGTTGATTCTGGTGCATCCGCCCACATCTCCTCTTCATCTTCTAACCTGGATTCCGCTGCTCCTTATTCAGGTACTGAAAAGGTCACCATTGGTAATGGTGCGACCCTACCTATTACTCATATCGGGTCTTCTTCAATTAACAAGGACATTCAACTTCTTGATGTTCTTGTCGTTCCATATATTACTAAAAATTTGTTATCTATTAGCAAACTTACCTCTGACAATCCTGTTGATGTTTTGCTCTCTGATAAGGTCTTCACTATCCACAATCGTCAAACAAAGGAAGTTCTAGCAACAGGGAGGCGCCATGATGACCTTTATGTTTTGGAACGTGGAAATAAAGCTTTCCTTGCTGCGTTTCATTCTCATCGAACACATGGTTCTTATGAATTGTGGCACTCACGTTTGGGACATGTTCCTTTTTCTATTATTTCAGCTCTAAATAAACTAGGTCGGTTGTCTGTTACTTCATTGTTACCGAAACCTAGCATTTGTTCGTCATGTCAGCTTTCTAAAAGCAAACGTTTACCCTTTACTATTAATGAAAAACGTTCTTTGCATGTCTTGGACTTGATACATTGTGATTTGTGGGGCCCCGCGCCTGTTGCTTCTACACATGGATTTCGTTATTATGCAATCTTCATAGATGATTTTTCTAGATTTACGTGGTTTTATCCACTTAAAACGAAATCTGATTTTGTTGGTGTGTTTATAGCATTTCTTCGACTTGTTCAAACTCAATTTTCTTGTAAGATGAAAGTATTTCAGAGTGATGGAGGCACTGAGTTTACTAATCACCAAGTTAGATCTCTTCTTACTGAGAATGGCACACACCACCGTATGTCATGTCCACATACGCCTCAGCAAAACGGGCGTGTTGAGAGGAAACATCGGCATCTTACTGAAACAGGATTGGCCATGTTATTTAATGCTCATGCTCCCGCATCTCTTTGGGTTGATGCGTTTAGTTCTGCTGCGTACATCATCAACCGAGTTCCTTCTCCTATTCTTGGTTCCAAGTCGCCATTTGAGATGCTTTACTTATCCTCACCAAATTATGATAATTTTCGGATATTTGGATGTCGTGTTTATCCTTACCTTCGGGATTATGCGCCACATAAGCTTGCACCTCGAAGCATTCCATGCATCTTTATTGGTTTCAGTACACAATACAAAGGGTATAGATGTCTTGATCCCTCTACTGGTCGAGTCTATATTACTCGCCATGCTCAATTCGATGAAGTTAGTTTTCCTTTTGCTGGAGCTTCGTTGTCCTCTGATTTAGCAACTCTCGTCTTCTCCACCTATGACGAGCCTGCTTTACCCATGCCGCCTGCTACTTTGCCTTCTACAGCTAAACTACCCGATTTATCTGCTCACCCAAGCAATGCCGATTGCTCTCTTTGCAATGAGCCATCAGCTGTGACGTCTGCAACACCTCCGCGTCCACCGTCACCTGCTGCACCTACGGGTCCTCCTCCTCCAGCTGCTACTTCATCAATTCATCCTATGACTACACGATCAAAGGCTGGTATTGTCAAGCCTCGTCATATTGTGGACTTAACTCACTTGTCTTTGCCTCGGCTGCATCATGCCTTGTTAACCACTACTGAACCGAAGGGATATAAAACAGCCCTTAAAGATCCATCTTGGACTGCTGCTATGCATGATGAACTACAAGCTTTAGCTAAAAACCACACGTGGGATTTGGTCCCACGCCCAATGAAGTCAAATGTCGTTGGTTCCAAATGGGTATTCCGTACTAAGTTCAACTCTGATGGACCCGTGGATCGTCTTAAGGCGCGCCTTGTTGCGCAAGGCTTCTCGCAAATTCCTGGTTTGGACTACTCGGTTACTTTTAGTCCTGTTGTCAAAGCAGCTACCGTGCGGATTGTTTTATCTCTTGCCACTCTCTATAAATGGCCTCTTCATCAATTAGATGTCAAGAATGCATTTCTCAATGGTAATCTCACGGAAACTGTTTATATGGAGCAACCTCCTGGCTTCTCAAATCCTCGGTTTCCTAATCATGTTTGCAAATTAAAAAAGGCTCTTTACGGTCTAAAGCAAGCTCCAAGAGCGTGGTTCCAACGCCTAAGTGATTTTTTGCTGCGACAAGGTTTTACATGTAGTCGTGCGGACCCCTCACTTTTTGTTTTCATACGTGGCTCGTGTGTTTTATATCTATTGGTCTACGTTGATGATATCATTCTCACTGGTAATCATGCTTCTACTATTCGCCAGTTTATTTCTTGTTTGCATAAAGAATTTGCGATTAAGGATCTTGGTCGTCTCAATTATTTTTTGGGGCTTGAGGTTACTTATACGCCTACTGGTTTATTTTTGAGCCAAACAAAATATGCTCATGATATTTTGTCCCGTGCTGCTATGCTTGATGCAAAACCGGTGGCCACTCCGCTTGCCACTTCGGACCATTTCACTACTGTTGGTGATGCTTTTCACGATCCAACTTTGTATCGCTCTATGGTTGGTGCGCTTCAGTATCTCACAATTACTCGACCTGATCTTTCCTTTGCAGTGAATCAGGTCAGTCAGTTTCTTCAGGCACCAACCACCATTCACTTTCAAGATGTCAAACGTATCTTCCGATATGTTAAAGGTACATTGTCGTTTGGCTTATCCTTTCATCATTCGCCTACTACATCACTTCTTGGTTATTCGGATGCTGACTGGGCGCGATGTATTGAAACTCGTCGTTCCACATACGGGTACTCTGTTTTTCTGGGCGGAAATTTGGTTTCATTGAGTGCTAAGAAGCAACCAACTGTTGCACGTTCTAGCTGTGAGTCTGAATACCGAGCTCTGGCTAATACTGCTGCTGAAATACTCTGGATTACTCACTTACTGAAGGAACTTCACGTGCTTACCTCTGGCCGCCCAACCATACTATGCGATAATAAGAGTGCTCTCTTCTTAAGTCAAAATCCGGTATCCAACAAACGCTCCAAGCACATTGATATTGACTACCATTTTATCAGAGAGCTCATTGCCTCGGGACGTCTTCATACCAAGTTTGTGCCCACAACGCAGCATCTTGCTGATATTTTTACCAAGAGCTTACCTCGTCCTCTCTTTGACTCCTTTCGTACCAAGCTTCATGTTGGTCCACCACCAGTTCGCTTGAGGGGGGGTATTAGAGATAATATTGAAGATCATGATAGAATCCTAGATATATATAAATTAGTTAGCTCTCCTACAAGTTAGGGATTTGTGTAAATCTTATTGTATTATAACTTGTATTTGTATCCTATATATATTCAATGAATGAGAGTCCACAAGTGTGTGGTGAAATTATTAAACTCTACAAGGGTGTTCGTAACTTCTTGCTATTGGAACTCTGAGCTGTGCGAACTATTAATTGAGGAAGGCGCTGAAATTGATGAAGTTGACAAGGCAGGCGAAACGCCCTTGATGACTGCTGTTGTATGCGGCAATAAAGAGGTATCTGCAGAAGTTATTTCCAGCAACTGGGATGAAAATATTATTGTTGCTTAACTTAAGTCTTTAATCTTGTTCTTGAGCTATATAGCAAAAGGGTCATAAATATCTGACAAGCATGTCAAGTATTAGATATCTCATGCTGCCCTTTTTTTAGTTATTACACCTTTTCATTTGGTTTGATGAATGAATGACCCTTCTTCTTTTGCAACTCCTTTCTCGTTATTCTACTACTCCTACCCACTACCCATTTGGGAATGAAATAACAGTTCGATCTTTCACCCCTTTGTTTATTAGGTCAAACCGCGCTGAAACCAACTTATATTTTAACAAAGTTGTTTCCCTCAGAAACTTGGTACGAAACTCTGGGTTTACTCACCTATGATGCATTTCCTCTGAAAAGCTCACTAGAAATACATCCAATGCATATCGAAGGATATGACCTAATGATCAATGACGTTGAAGAGCCCTGCGTGACCATGGTTCAAATCTGAGAAAAAAAAAGTGATTTCTTTCTTTTGCCTTAACCTTAGTGCGCGGAGTCACTCGGTATATGTGATAATGGGAGGTAGTAGGTACCCCATGGATAGTCTGAGGTTCTGCAAGCTGGCCAGAACACGGCTCTTGTAAATGGACACACATCTTTGTTGTAGAATTAGTGATGTGTGCCTCTCAAACCAAGCACTACTAAATTTCCGAGTCTTAAGATTCTGCTTAATTGTACCTTGAATTTTCTCAATGTTAGTATTCTACCCAAATCAAATTTATGTGAGCTGAAGAGCTATGTTGCGCGGACTTTTCAAAATGCTTCGCACCTGTGTCGGATCCTCCAAAAATGCACTATTTTTGGAGGATCCGAACGCACACGGTGACATTTTCGGAGAGTCCGAACAACATAGCTGAAGAGTTCGATGCTGATGCTCTCTTGAATAGATTTGGTACTAAGGTTGATTCATTGTGGTGTCTGCAATCATTGAAAAAAAAATTGGTTGTAGAGAACATGTTTAAGGATCCAACACTTCTTTAGAATTATTATGACATAACATAACAAATAATAATGCACAAGGTTATTATTTTTACTTGACAGGTAGCTATGCTCAGAGCAAATGTCGATGCTGAGGACAAGGAAGGCTACACTGTGCTTGGTCGAGCTTCTAATGATCTTCGCCCTGCACTGGTTGATGCTGCAAAAACAATGCTCGAAGGATGAACTCCACGACTTCATCGCCTATCAAAAAACTCAAGCCAACTCTGTAAAGCATTATGAATACATTAAGCAGATTGTTTGCAAGCAAGGTCATGGATCTTTTTTTTCAGTTGTATGGGAGGAAATCTGAATGTTGTTCTGACTAATTTATAGTATTGCTTTCTTGTAACTTAAACATAAATGTTCACACCGACAACAACATACCTAGTGTAATCCAACAATTGTTGTTGATATTTACTATTGTCCTTTCAGAAAGTTCAAAATGGATTCTTCATTTAGTGTGGTCTGGGGAGGGTAATATGTACGCAGACCTTACTCATACCCTTGGGTAGAGAGGCTGTTTCCAAATAGACCCTCGGCATCCTTCCCTCCAAGAACTTCCCACCTTGCTCTTGGGGAGACTCGAACTCACAACCTCTCGGTTGGAACTGGAGGTTGCTTACCATCAGAGCAACCCTCTGTAGTGTACATTAGTTTCTTGATTTTTGCCATGTTAGAATTACCTCCATGGCGTAATTGATTTCCTTGGCTCACAATTGTTCTCTACATTATGGCACTCCTTTATTGCAACAAGCGTTAGGTTCTTGTTGATGGTCTGAAAACCCAAGCTGCCTCACGTCGGAAAAAATCGGACAGTGTGTCTTCCAACAATATTTCCTATTCAGCGAAACCCTCCTTAAAAATTAGCCAGCTAAATTTCATTAGAGATCACTACTCAAAAGTCTCTTTTTAAAAATCAGATGAATTTAAATTCATGATATTGTAGCCCGAAGAGTGGCCTATAGAACAAATTGACCCCTCAAGATAAAAGTTGTACATATTACAAGGGACTTGGTGACATTATATGTCATAATGTTTAGGACTAGCAAATACTAGGCCAGAGTTTACTCACATGGTCAATTAGAATGGCACCAAGATATTGTTTTGAATATTCGTACTATCTCCGGAGTGATCCTATAGTAGGAATCGTACGAGGTATTCGCCTTGAGAACCTTTATTAAATTAAACTATTTAATTTTATTTAAAATATTTAAAGTTTACCCAATGTTAGACAAATTCCATTCCTATGCTATTGTTCTTCCTTCGCTTTTTCTTCTTCGTAAATAGCAAAATCAAATTTCTGGTCGTCCAAGCGGCTATTTTCATAGCACCAAAGCATGCGGTCTTGTCTGAATTTGAGTAAACTTTAAAAAAAAATTGTAAGCTTCGGCTATTTTTTATATAATGGTCCTCCAAATGGCTATTTGTGCAATTGCCCCGATCCTACGTAGCTTCTTTGTACCTAAGATTGGATTTGGGCCTGTCCCAATCCTTGAAGTAAAAATTGCACGGGGCACCTTATTTGGTCGTCCCTATTTAACCTATATTTATTTTTTAATTTTTTTAAACTTGTACCCACTTTTTTAATAACTTCAACCCCCTTTCTCCCCTTCCTTCTCCTCCTTCGTTTTCTTCTTCTTCCTTCTGTTGTGGTTGGTGCTGCTATGAAACTTTAGTTCATGGGATGATTGTCATAAGTATGTTTATCTGACTATTTAAAATAAATTATAAATAATAACGTAAGTTAGTAGATAATAATTTATAAATATTTCCACGTACCGGAAGTTTAAGGTCACACTTTAGTGATTCTTTTTACGTTAATTGTTTTCAAAATTTATGATTAGATACTATTGACAATCTGATTATGTTGGAAAGCTTTTTTCAAAAATTTCAGCTTATATAGTGCTGAAGTGTTTACAAATGAACTAAATAACTCCAACATCTTCTACTGAAAGTTTTTGGAAAAGCTTTATGACAAAACTAATGAATCCAGGACAAAAAAAACATTCAGCTTATTTAGTGCTGAAGTTTTTATAAATGAACTATATAACTTCAATATCTTCTGCTGAAGTTTTGAAAAAGCTTAATGGCGAAACTAATGAATCAAGGATAAAAAACTTCAGCTTATTTAGTGCAATTACAAACAAAAACTTCAGCAAATAGAGAAAATAAGTTCAGCTACTATGCTTAAGTTCAGCAATTACAAATAAAAACTTCAACAAATAGAGAATAAAACTTCAGCTACTATGCTTAAGTTCAGCAATTGCAAACAAAACTTCAGCACACTTGCTACTTCAGGCCTGTCTACTAGAATGCTGAAGTTTTGTGTGATTGCCTTTGTTATTTCGGCCCTGTATGCTTAAGTTACGCCCAAAAGCGAGTACGCTTGCAGTTTTTTTGCAAAGCGGGCACAAGTTAAAACGTGACCCAAAAAGCAGGTATAAATGCAAATCCCCCAACGTGAAATGAACAAAGCAAATACGGTTTTGGGATTGTTACACAAACAGCCAGCCAGATTCAATGTTTGCCTTTTTCACCAGTATATATAGATTATACATTACTTATACGCAGTTATACATATATTATATATGAATTATACATATTTGCGATTATTTTTAGTTTAAGAGATAGTTCTGCAGTGATTTGGTTTAATTCTTCTACGTTTTTCTTGTAAAAATTGCACAGGCACCCTATTTGGGTGCCTCTTTTTAACCTGTAGCCGCTTTGTCTTTTTGTTTGCATCCGTACCCACTTTTTAAAAAACTTCAGCTTCCCTTTATAACTGGGAAAATCAGTTCTAGAGCTGAAGTTTGCTAGTTATAAAACAAAAACTTTAGCTCTAAAGCTAAAGTTTCCGGGTTATTAAATAAAAACTTCAGCTCTAGAGCTAAAGTTTTTATTTTATAACTAGCAAACTTCAGCTCTAGAACTGAAGTTTTCCGGTTACTAAACAAAAACTTATAAAATAAAACTTCAGCTCTAGAGTTGAAGCTTTTATTTTATAACTGGCAAACTTCAGCTCTAGAGCTGATCTTCAGGCCTGGCTACTAAAATACTGATGTTTTGTGTAATTGCCATTGCTACTTCAGCCCCGTGTGCTGAAGTTATGTGAAAAAGCGGGTACGCTTGCAATTTGCAAAGCGGGCACATGTTAAAGTGTGGCACAAAAAACGGATATAGATGCAAATGCCCCGTTTTTCTAGGCACAAAGCCACTATTAGGACAATTATTTAAAATATAGCCAAATTTTCCATTGGATTTAAAATTTAGCAACATTGATATCAAATTTCCGACCCCAGGTCTGAAGCTTGACCACCGAACTTCTGACCAGAGGTTTCAAACTTCAAACCTTCGGGGCGGAAATTAGGCTAGCAGTTCAAAACTTCAAAATTGCGGGAGGGAATTTGAAACTTCCATACAAAGGACAGAAGTCTTAAAATGTTATTACTGGAAGTTATCTGAAGTTTGCTTCATCTGGCGAAACTTTCAACATATTATAAGAACGGGCTAATTTTGTAAATAGCGTATATAAAAGTGGCTACCTGATGCTATTTCTGCGTTTGTTCTTTGAAATGGCCCAACGATCAAATGACGGCCCAAGCCCAACAAGTCAACTACCACTTCATTAAATGACGACCGTTTGTTTCTTCTTCCCTATCTTCTACTTTTGCTGCGGAAGCAGAGCAAAAGCACAAGAATGACTAGCCATATTTCTCCAATGGCATCAACAATAAAGCAATTCCCATCAACTAGCTTCAATCTTCAGCCACTCCCATCAGTTTTCCATGGATTTAGAACAAAACCAGCTCAAACTTGTGTTGCTGCTTCCCTTAAAAAAGCTCCTCGTCTTTTCTCTTATTCACCTCCATTGCATTCTCAGAACATCACTTTTCAGAATTCATTTATTCCACTTTCTGCTTGCCTTGCTATTCTTCTCTGGTCATCTCCTGGTAATGTAATCTTGATTAATCTTTCTTTTGCCCCTTTGATGTTGCCTCTTTTGTTATGCCGTTATTTTACTTTATACAGTTTGATGTGATTGTATGAGATAGAGAATCAATTACCGGTTTAACAGAGCCCAGTAACTTTTGTCCAGACCATGTATGTGCTACAAAATTCACTTAATATGTATAAACAATCTATCTCGAACCCACTAAGTTATCATGTCTTAGAATTTGGAACCCATAGCTTGAAATTCTAGCTCTGCAGCCTTGAAATAATGGACTACGTGTAGTGGAACTGATATAGAGGATTCATATAGCCGTCCCAACTACTTTGACATTAAAATTTAGTTGATTGATTGATTAATATGAGGCCTTGACACCCATCATTCTCGCAACACCCTATGATTAGGTTTGTAAGAGAACTTTGGAGTTCTTGAATGTTGAGATTTGGCAGAGAACTACGCCAAAGGATGTGGTGCAGTGGATGAGACTGCGCTTCCCTTTACCAGGGTCTCGGATTCAAGCCCTGGGCATGGAAAAATCCTTGGTAGGGAGCGCTTCCCTCCCGAATGAGGCCCTACGCGATGTAAATCCGGATATAGTCGGGCTCGAATGCGGGTACCGGATAACGGGTGGAAAACGAAAAAAAGAAGAAGAGAGATTTGGCAGCGAAACTCTGTCGAACCAAGTAATATTTTTTTCTCTTTTCTATTTATGGATTCCATTAGTAACATATAGAGAATTCCTAGTGCCTTTAAATTTAAATTTTATTTTTTAATAATATTGAACTAAGATGAGTTTAAATGTGGACAGTAAGAAATCATAGAGCAGATCAACTTGCTTGGAACTGAGGCCTAGTTGTTATTGTTGACTATTTATAAGGAACCTTTTTTTTTAAGATGGAATTATAACTTGTGGAATTATATTATCTCATCTGCATTTTGAGTTGTGACTCTATATTTGTCAAAATGGGAACAATGAACGCTTATTGATTTAAGGTAGCGTTCTTTTCTTTGTTTTGAATGTTTCCTTACTAATTATCCATGAAGATATTGCATCAATGTTAGAAACTTCAGCTAATGGTAGTTAGCAAAATGCTATTGATCAACATTTTTAAGGTTCAAGAAAACAGGAAAATGTTGTCGTGCAGATGGAGGAGTTAGTCTCCATTATGGTTTAGCATGTCTATTAATAACAACTAAATGTATACAAAAGTTTGGTAAATTGAGAAGTGTATAAGTTTTGAAAGATGCATTGATATAAACTTGAGATGCTATGGAAGTTTAAGTTATCTAATTCCTAGGGACGTACAGAATGTCTCGAACCATGTCAGAATACACACAACTCGCTTGGCAGGTAGCCATGCTAAGAACTTGCAGACTGATAAACCCATTTGTTACTTTAATCGATTCTCTTAATTTCTTTTGAATAGTATTTCGATAGAACGTGACTCGTGATAAACTGAGTTTCTACTTGCTTCTTAGTAATGGATATAGAATTTACGTGATCCTTCCATTTCTTCAGTTGTCAGTGCTTGAAGGCTAATAAAGATGTAATTGTGTTTTAACTTTTAATTGCAGCTAATGCTGGATTTCTTTCGGGTTCAACCGGAATAGAATCAGTTCCTGGCCCTGAATTGCCTCAGATTGATTTTCTTAATCGGTGGAATGGTATGTTCATAAATAACATTGTAAAAAGTTTATGCTGACATTATTATGTATTAAGATGATGTGCAGAAGTTGATCCTTTTTGCAGATGATAATCAGAAAAGGTATGCAGATCTTGATGCAAAATTCAAAGACTCACCGCTGCTTAAACAGTTACTTGAGAAATCCAAGCAAAACAAAGAGAAGTAATTTCCTTTCCTTGCTTTGGCTGTTCCTTCAAAATGATTAGCTTTTTGTTACAGAGGCTACAATATCATATTGCACTTCTCACATTTTTTTATGCCAACAACAACAACCCAGTATAATCCTACTTAGTGGGGTCTGGGGAGGGTAATGTATACGCAGACCTTACCCCTACCCTTGGGTAGAGAGTCTGTTTCCAAATAAACCCCCGACATTCTTCCTCCAAGAACTTCCCACCTTGCTCTTGGGGAGACTCGAACTCACAACCTCTCCGTTGGAAGTGGGGGTTGCTTACTGTCAGAGCAACCCCTCTTGTCAATATTTTTTTATGCCAATATTCTCAAAATATGGTTATTTCAATATGATGGCTAAACTCGAAGACTTTCGCTATTGTATTTGTTTCTAGTAGTGATTTGATCCTCTTTGCTTGGAGGAGGGTCGACTGAATTCTATTCAGTTCATTTTCTCGTGATAATGATCAACTGTAATAGGCAGTACAATAGTTAGGAATTTTAATAAGGGGATGCGAAAAAATGCAAGGATACCACACTTTGGGGTTTCGACGTGAAACGAAAAGCAACTTTTAGCCTCATTTATGCTACACTAGAAACTTCTCTCTCTATATTTATATAGTTGATCAACCGATTTCCCCGAGCTTAGGGGTCAATTACAGGGGAGTAGGAAACCGTCAGCTTCAGATGATCCTCCTACAACCTCTGTCTCCTCTCAATTACACGTGTTTTAGGGAGTTGACCGTGTTATTCTTATGAGTGGTCTCATCACTTAGTGGTCTGGCGTGCAATTAAAAAAGGTTGACCCTGGAAACCGCTTTCTTAAGTATGTTGTACTAGGAGACAATGTAGGAGGACGGTCTTGTATATGAAAAGTTTTTTTGGGTATATATGTATGTATACATACGTTATGCAGCATACTTTTTTGATTCATTCAACCATATCGCTCTCTTAAGGTTCATCTTGCAAGTGTTTGTGTTTTCAAAAGCTATGACATGTTGTCTTTCGAAGTATATGTGCGAAGAACTGACTTAAATCACATACTAGCAACAACCAGTGGTAATTAGTTGTGTGATTCTCAGGAACAAAAAATCAATTGAAGACAAGTACTGCCTACGAGGAGCTGAGTGGGGAATAGGAGATTGCTCTACAGAAGGAATGACACCAGAAGAAAGAGACAGCTTCATTGCCATGTTGAAGCAGAGGGCAGGAGTAGAATGAACGCGCAACTAAAATGTACCCTTTATCGCCAGTGTTGGTACCGATATGTACTCTTCAAATGTACAAGAATGCAAATGGATGATACAAAGAGTAGAGCATCAACCTTATTGGTGAAATTTCACGTTATTTTTCTGCAGAGACCGGGAGATTGAGTCTCAAGACATCAGATGGTCAGAAGCTATTAGTATTAGCAGTAGAATATGTCAAGGGCCACTCTGTTATTGTTCAATAGCTTGTAGATATGTTACATTAGAAAACTATATATGAACTTGAGACTTGAGAGTGCATATTGATATTAATAAGAAGCTTTTGCGCCTACTGCTTTCTTCTAAAACATCATTTTTCTGAGCTAAATTTGATACCAAGTAAAAAGATCACTTTATTCAGCAACGGTTTCTTGATAAGACGTGTGATTTTAATTAAAAAAAATCATTGGATTTAAAAGACAATGAAGTTGGGTAATTGAGGTAGTAAATAGAAAGAGATTGAATGCTTTGATGAATACTTTTCTTTATTATTTAAAAGCTTTCATTATGAAATGTTGGTTGGAACGAGTTGAGACTCCTAGTTCTAATACAACTCTTATCATATTCAATGTATTAATTAAACCTGCTTCTGTTAACATATCCAAAACCTAGTAATTCAGGCCTTTCTGTTTACAGTGAAAATCATTTAACCTGCTTCACCCCTCTGTCTCTCCATATATATATATATATACTGTAGGGAAATAATACAGGAAAAGCAATAATATTATTTGTTTGCGGAAATACACCACTTAGCTTGAGTCGAGCTAGGTACTGTTCTAAGAAATTATTTCAGCAATGTGAAACAGTTTTCCAAGATTAAACAAGCCTACTGTCACGACCCCTAATCCCGATCGTGATGGCGCCCAACACAATTGCTAGGCAAGCCCGACCATTTGAACACTCTCAACCCAAGTACGAAAGTCCATTACCAATTTATAGAGTTAATTAGCAGTTAACAAGATTTTCAACCCGATAATAAGTAGAAACAATATGGAAAAACCATAACAACTATCAAAACACTCTCAACGGATCTGGGGGTCATGAGTCTAGACTCTCTAAATACAACCGAGTATCAAATCTACACATAAACGAGTCTAGGATGCGGAAACAAAAGGGATAAGGGAAGAAATCGGGTCCTGTGGATACCAGGCAGCTACCTCGACAACTCTAGGATAAATCTGTAAGCAGACAATACTCTATTGAGCCTGCCGTATCGCATGGCCTCGCTAGAGTTGAAAGAGCAGTTGCCAGACTTGCTTGAGAAGGGTTTCATTAGACCCAACGTTTCGCCTTAGGGTGCTGGTGTTGTTTGTTAAGAAAAAGGATGGTTTGATGAGAATGTGCATTGATTATCGGCAGTTGAACAAGGTTACAATCAAGAATAAGTATCCATTACAGAGGATTGATGATTTGTTCAATCAGCTTCAGGATGCCAAGGTATTTTCAAAGATCGACTTGAGGTCTGGCTACCATAAGTTGAGGAATAGGGAATCCGATGTCCCTAAGATAGCTTTCCATACTCGGTAAAGACATTATGAGTTCTTGGCTATATCATTTGGGTTGACCAATGCCCCAGCAACTTTTATGGATTTGATGAACCGAGTGTTCAGGTCTTATTTGGACTCGTTCGTGATAGTCTTCATTGATGATATTTTGATATATTCCCGCATCTAGGAGGGGAAACCTGTATCTGCACACATGGTGCAGGGAGTAAAGTGAGTACTCAAACTCAGTGAGTAATAAACATATATAATGACTGAAGATAAGAAATCACGAGATATTACAATGTAAAGCTATAACTGATAATCCAGCACATTTAACGGTGAAATAGCAGCAAATCAACAACAGGTAAATCATATAAATATCAATGTATGAATGCAATGCAATGCATATGACCGCTGTGTAGAAAATCATTCTATCTATGATATGTGCGCTTTGGTTGTATAAGCATGATTTTCAGGTATATGTTTTGATGAATGACAAACAATGAAGTCAAGTGTCAAACAACGATATTATATGACAAACAATCAAGATTGAATATCGAGAAGCATATTGATGACGGAATTGCATAGACAAGCCAAAGACGAGATCAAAAGTTCAAGACCGAAGACCCAAGGCGTAGGTCATTAGGTAGAACCAATGTAAAAGCAACGTTTAAGTTATTTCGTCTTTTGGCTCAATATAGGTCATCATTAATATGCATAAAATCATTTTATTAAATCATATATATCATAAACATTTTTAATATACTTCAAACAAAATGATTTTAACGTTTTCATTTTAACCAAAATGGTTTTTGAAGTAAGTTTTCGATTCTGGTATATTTTGATATACTCCAGCTTTGATTCTGGTATACTCTGGTATATACCAGCTTTGCTGAGTTTCCAGATTTTACTGGAGCAACATAATCGATTACGTGATTGGAATAATTAATTATTTCACTATTCGTTGCCTTCCCAACATTCCGTTTTATGGACGTTGAGAAGATAATCGATTATGCAATCACATAATCGATTATTTTGGCATAAAATCAGCATAATTGATTGTCAATTAAGCAACGGACATGCACCTTTTAACCCCTATAAATAGAGGTCTTTTGAGCTGATTTTAAATACACAACACCTCCCAATATTCATATACATATTGATATTATTTGAGCATCATTATAGAGCTTTTGTTGAGCCATTTGAGAGACAACTTTGAGTTGTTCATAGAGCTTATTTTGTATCTCTTTATCTACTATTTTGAGAGAGTTCTTGTTGTAAAAGAGAAAGGTGTTTGAGAAGACCATATCTTCTCATTGATTGTCGGGTTTGCTAAGTACCCTCAATCTTAGTGGTTGAAGTCTTGTGGTGCGGTATCCACGAGCAAAGTGAAGTCTTGAGGTGCGGTATCCTCGAGCAAGTTGAAGTCTTGTAGAGTGTACATCTACGAGCAAGTGTAACGGTTTGTTAGGCACCCGTAAGCTTAACGGAGTTAGTGGAATCTCGAGAGAGTCTCTCGGGGACTGGACTAACCACAAGTTGTGGTGAACCAGGATAAATTCGGTGTGTTCTTTCCTTACTATTTTAATTACCGAATTTATTTTATTCCTGCAATTTTAATTCCGCAATATTTATTAATATTCTCGTGCCGCACTATTCCCCCCCTCTAGTGACGGGCATAAATCCTAACAATTGGTATCAGAGCCTAACTCTCTGAAAGCCTTAACCGGTTGAGAGAACGATATATCTTGTTGAGAATATTGAACGCAGGAATGATGAGCGAAGGACACTCCCCCTATAGGCCTCCACTACTTGACGGAACAAATTACACATATTGGAAAGAGCGGATGAGAATCTTCATCCAATCAAACAACTTTCGATTATGGCAAATCATCAAGAACGGTGAACAAATGCCAACAAAGAAAGTTGGGAAAATCATGGTTCCAAAGGAGGAAAATGAATATGATGCCGAGGACATCAAGAAGGTTGAAAGAAATGCAAAAGCCATCAACGTGCTATATTGTGCGGTGAACCCGGATGACTATCGGAAGATTTCTTGCTGCACAACCGCCAAGGAGATGTGGGATAAACTCGAGATCACTTATGAAGGTACGCCTCAAGTCCGAGAATCTAAAGTTGATTTTCTAACACATGAATATGAACTCTTTAGAATGAGGGAGAATGAAAGCATCGATAGTATGTTCGAACGGTTCTCAATGATCATCAACGATCTCCATGCTCTCGGAAAAGTATATTCGAACAAAGATCTAGTTCGAAAAATCTTGCGGAGTCTCACCCCCGAATGGCGATCCAAAGCCAATGACATCCAAGAGTCTATAGGAATCACGGACGTCACAATTGATGGACTGCGAGGTAACCTCGAAACTTATGAAAGCACAATTCTTAATCCCTATCCTAGAAGTAAAAGTTCGAGTCTTGCCTTCAAAGCCTCATCTTCTAAAAGAGTAGAGGTAAGTGATTCGTAAAGCGATGATGATATTATTTCCAATGATATAATTGAAAAGTTTTATTAGTTTATGACGAAGGAAATAAAGAAGGAAGAACCAAGTCCTTCATGCCAAAATTGTGGAAAACTTGGCCACACCAAATCACATTGTCCAAAACCCAAGGACAAGAAAAAGAAGAAACACCATAGGCGCGTGACATGGGATTCCGACAGCTCGGGCGATGAAACTGTCGCACTATGCCTCATGGCCAACGAGGAAGAAGGGGTAAGTAATTCTAACTCTTATTCTTATGAAGAATTACAAGAAGCTTTTCAAGAATTGTATGATGAATTGAAAAAGTCTTCAAAAATCTCCAAAGAGGCCAAGGCTAAAATTAAAGTTTTAGAAGAGAAAAATAATTTTTTGAAAAATGAAAATATTGATCTTAGAAATAAAATTAAGGAGATGAATGAAGCCTCCTCAATTGATCAAAGTTCAAATTGTTCTTCTTGTAAGTCTTTGAAAATAGAGAACATAGAACTTAGGAACACACTAGAAAAACGTAGTGTTGATGATCCTAAAACAATTGAAGAAATTAGAAAGGATGATAGAAATGAAGTTAGACCACCTAGAAATAATTCTAGGAACTTCACTAATAAGTCTAAAATGAATCATTTTAGACCACCTAGAAATAACTCTAGGAATCGCAATACGTCTAGGAATAACGACTTTAGATCACCTAGAACGTTTTTGGCTCAACCAAGACATATGCACAACCCGAATGTTATATGTCATTATTGCAACCGGGTAGGACACATAGCACCCGTATGTTTTGCAAAACATAGAGATTTATCATTTGGCTATGATTATTATTTGCCTAACCCCCAAGGACCCAAAAGTGTTTGGGTACCTAAAACCTATTTTTAGGTACGTTTGCAGGTGTGCTTGAAGACTACAATATCATAGTAGATGCACCAAGCACGAAACCTTATTGCATCGAGGGGGAATTTCGGTTAGTTATCATATTTTTAATAAAAACGTAAATAGTTGATACGTGTTAACGATTGATATATCTTTGTTAACAATTGATATCAATTCTTTTATATTCATGTTTTGATAACTTTTATTTTGAATAACAATTGGTTTCAATGATTTTTGTTAAAAATATTGATTGACCCATGTTTTGATGAATATTAGTTATTTTTTTTATATTGTTGATATATGATAAACAATTAGTATCTTTTTCATAAAAATAACATTTGAAATGTTTGTTCTGTTTAACAGTTGGTATGCATTAACTGTTAGCATGTTTTTGTTAAAAATATTTCATTCATGTTTTGATGAATATTAGTTGGTATATTCTTAAAAAATAAGTGATTCATTTTCTAATACAACTCCTGATTTATTAAAAATTAACAGTTGATATTTTTTTAATGTTGGTATATCCTTCAAAAACAAATGTTTATTTTGTTTTTCCTAACAGTTGGTAACCAATTGATTTTATCATGTTTTTATAACAATTGGTATCATTTTGAAAATAATGATTGATATATTTTTCTAACAGTTGGTATATTCGCTAAAAATAACCTTTGATATGGTGGTTATATTTTTACCAACATTTGGTATTATTTCATGATGGTATGATTTTTTAAATATCATCAATGTATATTCCTCATTGTATTTCCTATCTTATATTTGACACTAACAATTGATATACCCAAAAGGGGGAAGTGTCGAAAGGGGATAATAGCCTTTGTATACTCTCTTTTTGCTAATGCCAAAAGGGGGAAGAGTTTAGGCGATATGCATCAAATAAGGGGGAATGTATCTACGTTATAGTATGCCTTATTTGAGGGGGAATTATCATTAAGGGGAATTGTTTGCTTGAATTGTATGTTGAGATATAACATGAATTTAGGGGGAATCCGATATGCAAATCTCCTATTGTTTGTCATTATCAAAAAGGGGAAAATTGTAGAAAATCATTCTATCTATGATATGTGCGCTTTGGTTGTATAAGCATGATTTTCAGGTATAGGTTTTGATGAATGACAAACAATGAAGTCAAGTGTCAAACAACGATATTATATGACAAACAATCAAGATTGAATACCAAGAAGCATATTGAAGACGGAATTGCATTGACAAGCCAAAGACGAGATCAAAAGTTCTCAAACTGACGCCGCAACTCCTCTCCACAAGACTGCGGGACATACTTCTCTAGAAAGAGAGTAGAGAACTGCTGCCATGTGAGGGGCGCTGCTCCAACAGGCCTACGCCTCTCAAACTTCTCCCACCAGATAAATACAGCACTTGAGAACTGGAAGGTAGTAAATGTCACCCCACTCGACTCTAAGATCCCTGCGGTGCAAAGCATACTCTGAAACTTATCTAAATAACCCTGGGCATCCTCACCCTCAGCACCACTGAACATCGAAGGCTGAAGTCTACCGAATCTCTCAAGACGTCGCTGCTCATCATCTGGCATAACCAGAACCTCATCGTCTGGATCTGGTGCGACTGGGGCAACTAGTGCAACTGGTTGTGCTGGGGCTGCTCCCGGTGTCTGCAATCCTTGAACAACCTGCTCAGGTGTGCGAGCAGCGAGGGTTTGATGACCTCCCCCGGTCTGTGAGGTAGCTGCTGCAGTAGTGGCTGAGATTGCTTGAGCCAAGCCAGTGCAGACGGATAGTATCTGAGCTAAGGCCTCCTGGAGGCCAGGAATCAAAATGGGAAATGTCGGTGCCTGAACAGGTGCTGCTTGGGAATCTATAGCTAGAGGCTGGTCCTGAATCGGGGCAGTTGGTGGATCTGCAGGTGCTTCCCTCGCTGGTCTGCCTCGACCATGACCACGATAGCGCCTACGGCCTCTAGTGGGTGGTAATGGTGGTCATCCGCCATGTCCGGTAGCACGGGTTCTCACCATCTGCGAGAGAATAGAATACAGAAGTTTAGTTATCGGATCAACAATGCCGCACGACAAGAATTTCAAGAATATAAAGTTTTCCTAAAGATTCTGCAACCTCTCGAGGAGAAATACAAGTGTCCTCGTCTTCTCCGTGGGACTCTACTAAACTGGCTCATGACTCGCGAGGCCTTGTAACATAGGCTCTGATACCGACTTATCATGATCCCCAATCCCGGCCGTGATTGCGCCCAACACAATTTCTAGGAAAGCCCAACCATTTGAACACTCTC
This sequence comes from Nicotiana benthamiana, assembly GCA_034376525.1. NCBI lineage: Eukaryota > Viridiplantae > Streptophyta > Magnoliopsida > Solanales > Solanaceae > Nicotiana > Nicotiana benthamiana. The sequence continues at coordinate 41,156,443 of CM067340.1, read as the reverse complement.
AACCCAAGTACGAAATCCCATTACTAATTTATTGAGTTAATTTAGCAGTTAACAAGATTTCCAACCCGATAATAAATAGAAACAATACGGAAAAACCATAACTATCAAAACACTCTTAACAAATCTGGGGTCACAAGTGTAGAGCCTCTAAATACAACTGAGTGTCAAATCTACACATAAAGGAGTCTAGGATACAGAAACAAAAGGGATAAGGGGAGAAGTCGCGTCATGTGGACACCAGGAAGCAACCTCGACACCTCCAGAATAAATTTGTAAGAAGCCAATACTCTACCGAGTCTCTAGGACACCTATATCTGCACACATGGTGTAGGGAGTAAAGTGAGTACTCAAAATCAGTGAGTAATAAACATATATAATGATTGAAGATAATAAATCACTAGATATTACAATGTAAATCTATAACTGGCAATGCAGCACATTTCATGGTAAAATAGCAGCAAATCAATGAAAGGTAAATCAGATAAATATCAATGTATGAATGCAACGCAATGCATTTGACCACTGCGAGGCACAACCCCATCCATTTGGGTAAGCGCGCTCACTGTGTGGGTTCAGACTCCGGAGGGGATCACATAACTCAAGCACAATAACAACATAACATCACTGCGACATGCACCCCGATCCATACTCAGTCCAGAATATGCACGTAAACCACTTGATTAATTTTAGAGTAATAGCTCTGAGCTCACAAAGTCAGAAGAATGTAGTTTAAGCTTCAAATCTTAGAATTATGGCTGAACATTTCAAAACTGTGTTTAAACTCAGGACTGAAATCATTAAACATGCCAAGTGATATGGAAACAATGATAATAATCCTCGAAGGATGCAAATGATCAGCGCGAAGCCCAGATATATTCATAAAATCCAAGCATGATGATTACAAAACAATTTATAGTCAAGAACACAGTACGAACATCACTCGGAACGGACTAAGTCACAATCCCCAATCACAAACGACCCCACACTTGTCATAGAGTACGTGTCTCGCCTCAATATAGCGTCACGATGCGATATTTCGAGGTTTCAAACCCTCAGGTCATCATCTACATCTATTACTCACCTCAAGCCGGCCCAAAATCTAGCTCGCTATGCCTTTTCCTCTTGAATCGACCTCCTCGCACATCGAATCTGATCAAAACCATAAGGAATACAATAGGCTAAAGGAACATAACCCAATCGAAAAGAGTCAAAAAATATCAAAAATCACGAAGTTGGAAAAACCCAAGCCCCGGGCCTACTTCTAAAAAAATTACGAAAATTACATCACCAGATTCCTCATCTCTCCACGAGTCTGTACATATCAAATTTACCAAAATCGATGTCTATTTGACCCTCCAAATTCCATTTTTAACATATAATTTTTCAAGCACTAACTTAGCCCATTTTTGATGAATTTCCACCAATTTACATGCTGATTCTACCATAAACTTGAATGATTAGGCCAAGGGACTTACCTCCAATCGATTCTCAGTCAAAACTCTCAAAAATACTCGCCCAAAGCTCTCAAGGTCGCTCACTTATGGTGGAAAATACCGTTGATACCCAATTTTTCCTCACGTATTTTTTTGCTCAAAATACTCTCAAATAGCAAGTTTGTGCATACATATGCATCCCAAGGCGGTATTTTAAAATAATTTTAAAGCCAATTTATGGCCTATTTTGCACTATATAATTCAATAATTATTCAAAAAACTTACCATTTTGGTGGATAATTTATTTGATCCTCACATTTGCATCAAAATATGATTTTTGCATAATTGTACAAGTCAATTTGGTATTTAAAAACTAAGATTGCATGAAATTGCAATTTTAGCCTATTTCTATATTTAAATAGCATTTCTTATTACAAAATCTTCCCTACTATTTTTTAAATTAATATTTATGCATTTTTTATTAACTTAGTATTTTTAATTTGATTTTGAACATCATTTACTATTTTTATAAAATCAAATGGGGAAAAGTGGCTATTTCAATTATAGCCTATTTCTACTTTTAATTGTAGCCTAATTTTGCCCTTATCTGACCCCCAAATTAAACCCAATCACGACCCAATTACAAACTACCCGACCCAAACCCATTCGAACCCACCCGGACCCCCATTTTAAATCGTGGCCGTTGATCATTTTGATCAACGGTCCATGATTAACCTTTCCTTTTTTAACCTACCAACACCCCCAACCCTAAATCAGTTTCCAAATCCGCCGCCCTTGTATCCCCTTCGTCCCATAATGCTCTCAACACCTCTCCAAACCCTAGCCCTCTCCGGTTGATTTCCGACCTTATATCACCGGAAAATATGGCCCCCATGCCTTGTGCAACCTATACTCACCCCCCACTCCCTTATATGGCTCCTCCATTCATAGATCGAGGCCAGACCTCGAAGGTCTCCGGTTCAGAGGACTTCCGATTCGAGTTCTATGGCTATTTCTGGTGATCCCTAGCCTTGTGAGTCCATTTCCGACTCAAGACCCGTCCGTTCCAGGCCTTTCTCATTTTTCTAGGGTTTCCACTTCGAGGTTTTTCTTCCTTATTTTCTTTAATATCTGCTTCAGATCTATGAATGCTAAGTGTTTTTCCACATTTTGCCATTTTTACCTTTCAAAACGATTTGTCTTCCTAAAACTAGGGTTTCTCCGATTTTCTTTTTTTAACTACTCTACTTTTATTTCTTTGCTTTTGCTATGACTTTTGGATGTTTTACCTGTGATTACATGTAATTTTTTACCTTGGGTTTCCCCGATTTTATTTTTTTAAACTTCTCTACTAGGATTTCTTTATTTCTTGCTATGGCGTTTGAATGTTTTCCTTTACCTAGGTTTTCTAGTAACTCTCTACTGTATTTTGCTTTTTGCTAGTATTTGTGTTCTCTCTAAGTTTATTTACCCGAGTATTCTTTTGCATTCTTCTTTACATTGTGAAATGTTAGGAAACCCTAGACTTTGGGGTTTTCGACTTTGTGTGTGTTGCTTATCTGATTTTGAAACCCTAACTGTTTGAGTTTCTTTCATGCTTCTGATTTTTTGCTAAGCTCTGCAAGAATTTTAACCTGTTTCATGCCTATGCTTTTCTGCTTTCTGATTATGTGACTATTCTGTCAATCCTAGCCTCGCCTACTTGAATTTGTGCATCTCTTTATAGTCATATTTCCTTTCAAATAACCCTAACTTTTGGGGTTTTGATTTTTTACAAACTTATTTGATTCTCTGACTTAGATTTGCTTTCGGACTGCATTCAAAGACCTGTTTTCTTGATTCCCTGTGTGATTGATGATTCAGTTTACCGTATTTGTTAAACCGTACGTATTTCAAAAAAAACCTATATGTATTTACCCTCTATTTTACAACCCATTCTTGATTTCCTTTCCATATTTGGAACTTTGTTTATTTACCCTAACTCCGACTCCCTTAGTTAAAGGAAATTCTTTTCCTAATTGATTTTGATTGATACTTATTTATTTTCCTGCCTTACTTGCTTCTTATTTTCAAACTATAAACCCCCCATCCCTTTACTTTTTACAATGAACTATCTCATAAGTTCATACTGTATACTCTCCCTTCTCCTCTCTACTCTTCTCGACTACTAAGTTCTCTGTTACTAAGTTCTCTGCTGCTTGTGTTAGCCGGCTGAATGACAAGGCTAACTCGAGGGTCCTGCTATTTCTGTTTGTTTTGATGTTTGAACTTGCAACTGGTATGTCCATGATTTAAATACCACCTCCAAACTATGTGTTTATTTATGTTTCTCATATGTCTGTTTATGCCCTATCTCTTTACATTATGCAATTGAACTTCAGCATGTTACCTTCCCACATTCCCATGTGTATATTCCCACATTCCAATGTGTCTAATTATGTTATGTTTGTTATAAGTACTTCCATGTACACCCCTTTCCCTAAGTCCCTTCTGCTTAACTTTGTTCTGTTTTTGTGGAAATGCTTTCATATTTGATACCTTTCCTTGACCCCTTTTGTATCTGAGTATTATTTTGGACTAGAGTGGTACCCTATTACCACCTTTAGTTTAGAACCAGGTTGTTCTAAACCTCTAGTCAAATCAGTCCCATTCCCTCACCCCCATTTATGTGTTGAGCCTGACTCAGGCCTGGTGGTGTCCTAATCACCATCCAGGCCTAAGTATGACTTTCTCAAATCTGCTCTTTATGTGTTTAAGCCAAGTAAAGGGTTAAGAGTGTGCCAGTCTTACCCATGGCTGGGTATGACCACCCCTTACTTGGCTTTTCCTTAAATCCCCTTCACTTTACACTCATTCTTAGTCTCTTAAGTTCTGCCCCCCCCCCCCCCTTGGTAAGCCATGCCTTGGGACCCTTGAGCTCCCTCTGATCTTGGATGCCTTAGGGCCGGTACTTCCACACTGCACTATTCTGTCACTCTAAATATCTGAATTCTTCCAGGTCATGCAACTCTGTCAGTTGATTTTGTCCAGTCGCTTCAAGATCCATATTCAATTGCTTCAGTGCCCACCAAGCTCGATGTTCTAGCTCCACAGGCTGGTGACAAGCCTTTCCAAATACCAACTTGTATTGTGACATACCTATTAGTGTTTTGAACGCAGTTCTATAGCCCCAGAGTGCGTCATCAAGCTTCTTTGACCAATCAGTTTGGGTGGAATTCATAGTCTTCGTTAGTACACTCTTTATCTCTTTGTTGGACACTTCAACCTGCCCACTGGTCTGCGGATGTTAAGGAGTAGCCACCTTGTGGCGTACATCATACTTAGCAAGTAATTTCTCGAAGGCTCTATTGCAGAAGTGAGTGCCTTCATAACCGATGATCGCTCTTGGTGTCCCAAACCCGGTGAATATGTTCTTTTTTAGAAACCCGACTACCACTCTTGCATCATTTGTGGGTAACGCTGCAGCTCCTACCCATTTAGACACATATTCCACAGCAACAAAGATGTACTTATTGACAAATGAGCTGACGAAATGGCCCATGAAGTCAATCCCCTACACATCAAACACCTCTACTTCTTGAATTGGTTTTATTGGCATATCATGGAGACGAGAAATGTTTCCCATCCTCTGCCATTCATTGCAGCCCTTTACCCAGAGGTGTGCATCTCTAAACACAGTTGGCCAAAAGAATCCGGCCTCTAGCACTTTCGCAGTTGTTCTAACCCATCCAAATGTCCTTCATATGCTGATGCATGACAAGCCTGCGAAATCGAAGATTGTTCTATCTCGGGGACACACCTCCGGATAATGTTATCAACACATATTCGAAACAAATGAGGTTCATCCCAATAATACATGCGGCAATCATGAAAGAAAATTTTCTTTTGGATAGATGAAAGTTCATAGCAAACAATACCACAGGCCAGGTAGTTTGCAAAGTCTGCATACCATGGCGCATCCTCAAGATTGGCTGCGAATAGTTGTTCGTCTGGAAAGGTTTCCATAATCTCTTCGAACCTCGACTAATTTTTCAGCTCCTTCAAGTCGTGATAGATTATCAGCGACTTGATCTTCTGTGCCTTACGGTCATAAATTTCGAGGTCAAATTCTTGCAACAGTAGCACCCAATGAATAATGGCACAACTTAGACTCCTTTCTCTCAATTAGGTACCTGAGAGCTACATGGTCAGTGTACACAATTACCTTGAAACCAATTCGATATGATCAGAACTTGTCAAAAGCAAACACAACTGCCAACATTTCCTTCTCCGTCACTGTGTAGTTGAGTTGTACAATGCTTAGTATTCTACTTGCGTAGTAAATAAGGTGCATCAACTTATCTTTTCGCTGCCCCAAGACTGCTCCTATAGCATAGTTGCTGGCATCGTACATGAGCTCAAATGGTTGCTCTTATTTGGGTGCAAAAATGATGGGTGCAGTTATCAACTTCTTCTTCAGTTCCTCAAATGCCAACCTGCAATCATTAGAAAACACAAAGGGCTGATCTTTTTCAAGGAGTTTGCATAATGGGTTAGCAATTTTGGAGAAGTCTTTTATGAAACACCGGAAAAATCCGGTGTGTCCAAGAAAACTTCTCACCGTGACTGAAGTGGGCGGTGGTAACTTCTCAATCACATAAACCTTAGCATGGTCGACCTAAATTCCTTTTTTGAACACTAGATGACCTAGGACTATCCCTTTTAAAATGACATTTCCCCCAGTTTAGCACTAAGTTTGTCTCCACACATCTTTTGAGCACTTTGCTTAAATTGTGAAGACAGTCTTCGAATTAATCTCCCACCATGGAGAAATCTTCCATAAATGCTTCCATAATATCTTCCACCGTATCTGTGAAGATGGCTGGCATGCACCGTTGAACAGTGGTTGGTGTGTTGCAAAGCCCAAAAGGCATTCTCCGAATGGCAAAGATGCCATACTGAGAGGTGAAGGATGTCTTCTCTCTATCTTTGGGGGATACTAATATCTGATTGTACCCCGAATATCTATCTAAGAAATAAAAGTGTGATCTTCCATCCAGCCTGTCCAACATTTGGATAATGAAAGGTAAGGGAAAGTGGTCCTTTCGGGTGGCGGTGTTTAATTTCTGGTAATCCATGCAGATTCGCCACCCTGTGAATGTATGAGTTGAGATCAACTCATTGTTTTCATTTTTCACAATAGTCATTCCCCCCATTTTCATAACACATTGGAAAAGGCTTACCGAATTACTATCAGAGATGGGGAAAATGATTCACGTATCTAACCATTTGATCACCTCTTTCTTTACAACCTCTTTCATATTAGGGTTCAACCTTCGCTGATGTTCCCTACAAGGTCTGTGCCTCTCCTCTAGGAGAATCTTCTACATACATAAGCTGGGCTGATACCCTTTATGTCTGTCGTGGTCTGACCAATGGCAGTCTTGTTATCCAACAGTACCTGTAAGAGCCGTTCTACCTGCAAATCTAGCAAACATGATTATATAATAATAGGTAAGGTCGAATCAGGGCCTATGATGCATACCTGAGGTAATCTGGGAGAGGCTTCAGCTGCAGCTTGGGTGGTTTCTATATTCATGGTTTTGCTGGAGGAGTGGCCCTTTTTCCAGCTCAAGGGATTGGAACTGAGGTTCCCTTGACCAAAACCCTTGGCCTTCCAGTGCCATAACTTATTCATCTAACCCTTCACCATCCATTTCTTCTAAATTCGTCAAACATGCCTCCAATGGATCTTTTACAGTTAGGGTCCTATCATCTTCTTGCCATAACTTAATTGAGTCTCACAAAAGACTACGCGGGTGTTGCAAATATAATCTGGGTATTATTGCCCACAGTCGAACCACAGAGAATTAACCTATCAATTACTATTATCAGATTACTAAATCCACACACTCTATTTTCCGAAACTTTTTGATTCACAAGTAATGATTCTCTAACAACTAAAGACTGAAAGTAATTAACTGTAGAAAATTAACTAAACTTGATGTGTAAACAGTTGGAATAAGGTCTAAGGCAATGGTTTCCCCCGTTGGTAATTTCTTTGGTTGTATATGTCTTATAAATATGATTTAGTTGTCTCTATAAATCATGAATGCTCCAGCTATCATAAATCTTTCACAAGTAATTATGATAATTTACTAGACGCACTCTCTCAAGCTACGCTAGGTAGATTCACAATGCAGTTCACTTAGATTGCACCCGAGGTATCGTTATCTCAAATCCAACCTCTAAACCCTTGGTTATGACTCTCATCTATACTTCGGGAGTGATGTTATTCATATAATCACCTAAATATGCACTCTCTCTCAAGTAGATACATAATGAATAGGAACAGATAATTGAGGGCCCTTGCAACTAACCACAGTCAATTCATAGATGAAAAAATAGAGATTAAAAACAAAATCCAACTATATTAATAAAACAACCATGTCATTCCCAACGGGTTCCACCAAAACCTTAGATTAATGTTTTTAGCTACTCATAACAATGGGGAAATAAACTACTAAAAGATTCATAATCATAAATTGCAAGAAAAATAACAGAGAATAAGAACAATGATGTTTTGTGTGATATCTCACACTTGTTTCTCTTGTCAAAGTACTCTCTAAAACATTACATACCTCTCTTAGGCGAGTTTTCTTGGTTATTATAGGGTTTTGGGATAAAAATCCCGTATTTTGCACTTAAGTCCCTGAAGTTTCTACGCACTGTTGTGGTCCTACCGTGGTTACGCCAGGACCACGGGCAAACTGCCTCTCTGAAGTTTCCACGTGCTGTCGCGGTCCTATCGCGATTACGCCAGGACCGCGGCCAAAGTACCTCTTAGACACCTGCAGCATCATTCTACCTCGATTACGCCGGGACCGCGGTAGGCTATCTTCAGTTCTGATTTCCACCTTTGCTTGGTGCACTTTTTGGATATTAGAAGATTGGCCTCCTTTTCTCCTTAATTAATCCCAAAAGTACTCCATAGACTTCTTTTATTGCATATAGCCTGCAAAGCATGAAAAGCACTAATCGGAGCATTTTGTTATCACTTTTTGCCATAGAAACTATACAAAAAGGTGGTTATTTAGGTCTTAATTATAGTCTAATTCATCTGTTATCAGACGGCTAGAGATACATATACCTGTGCAACAAAAATACACAGAACTGTTGTATGAGTACGTAAACATAGGGTACTCAATGAGTATCCCATCTAATATCGAAGGAGTAGAGACGAGATAGTCAACTTAGACACCTACTAGAGGTCCAATGATAATAAACTAGAAGTGTGTGGGAATCGTGGATTTTAATAGCAGTTCTATCTCGCAAGGTGGAAAAACAGGTAAACACCTTTAACAAATATTAAGGGATTTTCAAGTTTACTTTTTATTATCTTATCAATTTATATCAAGCCATGAAAGGCAATATCCACATCTAAAATTCTCAAGTGACAAATAACATGCACAAATCACACCGAGGTGATGGCTCGATCCAACATAAATGTAAGTTGTGCACTGCCGAAGGTCAAACGGCATGAACCATAGATGTATCTATTACCCCGCTTGGGAATCATCCATGCGACACATTCAATGTAAAATAAACAATCACCCTGCTCATGAATCATCCATGCGACGCAGGTACACATAAGATGCACAATCACCCTACTCGCGAATCATCCATGCGACGCAGGTACACATGATATACATGCTCAAATAGCCAATTAGAATTTTATCGGGGAATAATTATGCAAATAAAACCAATTCTCCTTTAACAATTTTTAATAAATGAAGTTTAATCCTTTTAGTAATTCACTTACTAATTCAGTGTGATTTAAGCAATTCAAGCTATCGATGGGTTCATAAATACAAGTATAACATGCTTTTGGGTCCTAACTACCCGGACAATAGCATAGTAGTAGCTATGCACGGACTCTCGTCACCTCGTGCGTACGTAGCCACCACAAATAGGAGCACATAATCAATTATTTCACCTATGGGGATAATTCCCTCTTACAAGGTTAGAAAGGAGACCAGCTACGAAGATCCAAACCGGCATTCCATGCCCTTCCGAAGACTCTACTTGATGCACCACGCTCCAAACCTAGCCAATTTACGCAAATCCATTAATATATGCTCAAATATTCATTACAATCTAATTGATAAAAATTCCTAACCTCGATCAAAAGGTTGACCAAAACGCCCTCGATCCCACATTCCCAGAATCCAAAAATTTTCGAAGATAAAGACTACCCATGACCTTATGAACTCAAATATATAATTTTCTCTAGATTCAATACCCAAAATCGTGGCTAAATTCCAAGAATATAATTTCTAGGTCTTTCTACCAAAACCCCAAATTTTCTACACAGTTCATGCTTAAATCCATACATAATTGATGTATTTAGCTCATAATAGGGGGGGAGAACTTACCTTATCATTGATGATCAAAATACTCTCTTGAAGCTCCCCAAAAATCGTCCAAGCTATGAAAATATGAGATAACAGGCCAAGTCCTGATTTTTAAAATAACCATTCTGTCCCAGCTATTTTCGCTTCAGCGGAAGAAATTCTACTTCTGCGGTCCCGCTTTTTTGGACAATTTGCCACTTCTGCAGCTTCCCTTGGACCTATCCTTTTCCGCTTCTACGACATAACATCCGCAGATTCGGTCCCACTTCTGCGAACCGTGACCGCATCTGCGGTCCTCCCTAGGCTGCTCATTCTCGCTTCTGCGATCCACCTTCCGCGGATGCAGTCCGCTTCTACGAAACCTTGACCGCATCTGCGGTCCACGGGCCTTCGACCACAAATTGCTTCTACGGCTCCCTTTTCGCTTCTGCGGGGCTGCTTCTGTGGCTACCCAACCGTAGAAGTGAAAACACCAGCAACCAGATCCTTCAGCAATTCTTCAACTTCCAAATTTGATCCGTTAGCTACCCGGAATCCACCCGAGGCCCCCGGGACCTCAACCAAACCTACCAAACAATCCCAAAACACATTACGGAGTTGCTCGAGGCCTCAAATCATATCAAACAATGCTAAAACCATGAATTACACCCTGATTCAAGCTTTATGAACTTCGAAATTTCAAACTTCTATTTTTGATGTTTAAACTATCAAATCATGTCTGATTGACCTCATATGTTTCGTGCAAGTCATATTCGACATTATGGACCTACTCCAACTTTCAGAATTGGATTCCGACCCCGAGATCAAAAAGTCCACTTATGATCAAACTTATCAAAAACTTTCAAATTTCTATCTTTAGCTAAATGGCTCCAAAATGACCAACAGACCTCCGAATTCACTTCCGATCGCGCCTCCAACTCCAAAATCACCATACGTAGCTATTCACAAACTCCAAAATCCCAAACGGACATCGATAACACTGAAATGCACTTCAAGCCAAATTTATGAAATTTCTTCTAAAGTGATAACTTCTATAATAGGCGCCAAAATGCTCCTGGGCTATCCGAACAAAGCATACGCCCAAGTCTAAAATCATCATACGAACCTGCTGGAACCTTCAAATCCTGATTCAGAGGTCATTTACTCAAAATTCCAATCCTAGTTCATTCCTTCACTTAAAGCTTTTGAAATATAAATTCTCTTTCCAAATCGACTCTGAACTTCCCGGAACTTAATTCCGACCATGCGTACAAGCCATAATACCTTAAATGAAGTTGTTCATGACCTCCGACTACTAAAGGGAGCGCTAGGACTCAAAACGGCCATTTGGGTCGTTACATTCTCTCCCACTTAAACATACATTCGTCCTCGAACGTACTGAGAACTACACTGAAGTAGTCTGAAATTGTTTTTTAACTTCTCATGCAACTTCCTGTGCTACCACAACTCGGTTGAGCACATTAGCTCGATCAATTATGAAGATATTCTCTTTCATCAAGCAGATACACCTTGAAGTTCAATTCCAACATCCCATCATATCAATAACAACACGTTGTACCTAGATGTGACTACATAACTTTGCTGAATTCACAACTTGCACCACTTTACTCATAGGACCACAATAACTTTCTCTGATTAATTAATCGAAATTCCACGAATTTGAGGCTCGCATTGTACCTCATGACCTACATAGGCCTTACTCTAATTCATACAATAGCACCACGATGGAGGAGATGTGAAGAAATTAATACTGAACTGCCGAACGAACCAATCATTGAGCCTATACTTCTGACACGAAACATTACCACATTCTAATCCAAATAATTGCTCCTTAATATATTTCACGTAATCAGATTGCACTGATCCTAAATCCAACAACCTCGTCTCACCCAGTATGAACTGCTTAGGTAATAAGCCTCCCAACATGACCCAAAGCCTCATATGATACCACAATGTTCCAAATGGTCTACCAATTAGAATGCGATACAAAAAGAAATGAACTCTGAAAGAAATTTCAATTACCCCGATCGCGAATCATACATGCGACGCGAGCGCACAACTAATATGAGCTTCTATCAAGAAATAGGAAACAGAACAAAACAAATAGATATGGGGAACTGTATTGAACGTCGCGCTGTTGCGACGTGCAACCCGATCCAAACAACACACCAATGGTGGCGTGCCACCCGATAACATACCCATGGCGGCATGCCAACCGATCCACATATAGAATTCACATAAGAAGATATACATCGAGCTAAATTTCTCATTACAATAAAATCTCGAATCTCGGTCACAAGCACTCTAAGTGTATAGTACCATTCCCTAGAGAGACATATAACGCTATAATCCACAACTCTAGCCTAACTGAGGAGCAATACACAATCTGAATCTCAAGAGCCATCCTTCTCATATAACCTCATCTCTGTGCGGAACATCAACACGTAAGAAGTTTACTGAGCCGTCTCACAACCCCCCACAGCGTAACGTATCACTACATGAAATATCTGATAATGAAATAACACTCTGACTACTCCATAAGGAGCACATTACTGAAATGAACACAACTGCCCTGACATAGAGTCCATATTCACATTTAAATCCACCCACCGAACTCAAGTCGATCCTTGATCATGTCAAACTAAGACAATAGCCTTTGAAGGGTCCATACTAATTTCCCTCTTCTCATAACACATAAGAACAACCGCCATAACTGGAGTACGCATCCACAGTCCACAACCCAGTAGCTGAGTGCCCTCCAGGCATATATTCTCCATTTAATGACATCATCGCAAACCTTCTTACTTCGTTTAAATCTTTAATCATCAAAAACTCCTTTCCTGCTCATCCGAGCTTGCGACATTCTTGTCAACACTAAACTGAAACTTTGGTCTTCACCTCAAATTCCATACTACTCACGGCACCCAACGTGCCAATATATGATAGGACATGCTTTTCGTTATAACTCCGGAACCACTAATAGGTTAACACTTCATCATATGAAAACGTTTCACTTAAATCACTTCAGAAGATCCATAGTATCACATAATTGAATTCTCACAACCGTAGAATGTGCAAATCTCTAAGCACTGGTCTAAGCCACCATAGCCTTTCCAAAATTCTCCTTCCACATAACAAGCCATAACAATTGAATGCTTTAGAATGATATCAATTACGGCGGCTGACAAGCCTCATATGTACCGCCACAAATCACTTACATAACTTTATCACGTTGAAATAGCTTATCTCTACCACCAACGTGCAAACTAAATTATGGCTAACCATCCTATCATTTTTTTATCCACCCATATTACCTCAGAAATAATACTAATTCCATCCAATACATAACATACTCCATTTTCACTCATCTCGAGTGACCTCAAATCACGAGACCATACTGTTTCAAATCCCACGAACTGATTCATATCTCTCAAATTCTATAACGCAAGTTAACATATCATAGAACATTTTGGGCACCTTCTCATAAGCTGCTACAAGCTTGATTCTCAACCTTACCTATAGGCTCGAAATTATTAGGCAACACATTTTACACCATTCTAATCCTATTAGGACTATTGCTGAGAGCCTCCCGCTCTGACTTGGCCCCGAATATAATCAACTCCATGAGTCTTCCATCACATGAATACCCCATTGGCGAAGAACACGCCGAATCACTTCCCTTGGAATCCCCATCTATACAAAGCAAAATCCTTATTCTTTCCCCATGTCTGAACAAGGACCAATAAGGCCAACGATAGCCCACCTTTAATAATTCCTTTGCTTAGATCACCACTTATGGTCTTCCCCCATAGCTGAAATAGCCCATTGATATGCTAATAACAAGAAATTTTGCAAGTAGTTAACCATGAAACCCAATCATAAGCGGTGGGACTCTCACACTTAGCTTGAAGCCATTATTCCACAACTCTAAAATTCACCAAGATCCCCTAGCTTTCATCGACATAACCTCGCGTGATCAACCGCATAAATTCTGGGATTCCTTCCGCAAAGCCTTATTTTTTTGTACTCTGATTCACTCGCAGCATTTGCACGATCGATCTCTTTGCTACATAACGGATAAAATTCTTTGTAGGAGCCTCACCAACCACGCGACTTCTAACCTGCTCACTTGGGTAATCACCTATAGAAGGCTCTCCCCTGCATCTTTCAATGCCACTGCACAATGTACAATCACTTCGACGTCAATAACCCATCCCGAGTCTGAGATCACTCTCCAACTGCACATGTCCATTTACCCCCCTCCCCCTCTCCGTGGAGATCATTTAAATGTGTGGCAGCATTCTTCCAATTCAAAGATATGTTGCATCCATCTTCACTTAAGCAGCTCCTTTCTATTATATTAAATCTCCCGCCATATGATAGCCCATAGTTCTAATTAATTTCGTAGGCTTCAATCGCCAGCCACTAAAATCCCAGATCATTCCAAACTCTCCTTAAGGCGCATAGATATCTTATTACCAAGCCCTTACGCAACTCTGCCACTCTCCCACTTTGGGCAAACTCACTTTTTTGATCAACTACGTGACCTGCGCTTCTTAAGCCTGGCCTTTAAGAAGTTTAAAACTCCGCCTGACACTTCCCACATGTCTTTCTCATCTTTTGATGTTTAGTTGCTGCCTTAATAAATTTCTCTTCATAGCACTTGAATATGCAAATTGCTACTAGCGATCATCTTTATTGAACCGCCAATATTAGAAATACCGATTCATTCCTCAACCACCGCAATATTTTGACGGTTGTATCTCCGATACAATTTCATGATATCTTGCCCCAAAGGCGAATTGTAGAAGATCATAACACCGACAAACTTAATGCATTCAATTAGGACAACAGTACCCCATCATAGGAGAAAACTCCACCACATTTGCAATTACCAAGTCTTATTACCAGTCCACATATGACCATCGTTAGTTTGAATGCCTTTCCCCTGCGAAGAGTAAAATACTGAATCTCTTGATTATGCACTGAGTATACCTTCCTTCAAGTCATTCATTGCCCTGACAAGTAGGCAATCATCCTACCATCACATCACTATTGTGCAACATTCATTCGTAAGCATCATGGCAACTTGTGTCTTAATATTAGAGCTCTCAGAAGTACCATTGTTGAGTCAAAACAATAGAATATCATTCCAAAAGGCGACGATAATAGCTCAAATAACCGCGCATGGAGAAACACCCGCACCACATTCGTAGTGCTATTAAAATTCTTCAACTCTCAATTTATAACAATGGCTTCGTGTTGCATAAGATTAAGTAGGAAGGAACAAAGGCATAATCCTCACAGGAATCAAATCGCATGATAAGGAATTAAGAAGGGAAGTACTCCTAACAGTCCTGCAGCCTCCCGAGGATAAGTACAGACGTCTCCGTACCGATCCACGATAATCGACTAGACTTGCTCATGACTCATGAGACCCTAGGAACCTAGTGCTCTGATACCATGTTGTCACGATCCAAAATCCACCAAGGGTCGTGGTGGTGTCGAACACAACTCTCAGGCAAGCCAACTTAATTAATCGATTAACTTCTCTTTTTAATACCTTTTAAATTTTGGACTTTTCCTCCTATTTTTCATAAATAAAATATCACCACTTAAATTCAAATTAAATAATAAAAAATTAGTATAAATCTTTCGAAAACCATCCTAGAACCCGGTGTCACAAGTGCATGATCATCTACTAATAAGGAAATAAAATACAACATCCGTTTGAAATATAATGTATAGGAAATAAATACAATATGCTAAAATGGACTACACAAGTTAGGGGTCGCCTCAAATAATGCAACTCACCTAGTCCATAATCAGCCACGCTGCTACGCCCAGTAGGCGGCTAGAGATACATATACATGTGCAAAACAATGCACAGAAGTGTAGTATGAGTACGTAAACAACATATACTCAATGAGTATCGCGTCTAATCTCGAAGAAAAAGAAACGAGATGGTCAACTTTGACACATACTATAGGTCCAATGATAATAAACTAGAAGTGCGACGGAATCATGGATTTTTATAGTAGTTCTATTTCGCAAGACGGAAAATCAAGTAAACACATTTAACAAATATTAAGGGATTTTCAAGTTTACTTTTTATTATCATATAAATTTATTTCAAGCCATGAAAGGCAATATCCACATTTAAAATTATCAAGCGATAAATAACATGTGCAAATCACACCGAGGCGAATGCCCGATCCACAGAAATGTAAATTGTGCACTGCCGAGGGTCGAACGGCACGAACCATAGATGCATCTATTACCCCGCTCGTGAATCATCGATGCGACGCGTTCAACATAAAATAAACAATCACTCTGCTAGCGAATCATCCATGCGACCCAGGTACACATAAGATACACATTCACCTTGCTCGCGAATCATCCATGCGACGTAGGTACACATAATATACATGCTCAAATAGCCAATTAGAATTTTACCAGGGAATAATTATCCAAATAAAACCAATTCTCATTTAACAATTTATAAGAAATGAAGTTTAATCCTTTTAGTAATTCACTTACTAATTCAATGTGATCTAAGCAATTCAAGTTATCGATGGGTTCATAAATGATTCGAGTATAACATGTTTTTGGGTCCTAACTACCCGGACAATAGCATAATAGTAGCTACGCATGGAATCTCGTCATCTCGTGCGTACATAGCCCCCCACAAATAGGGCCACATAATCAATTATTTCGCCCATGGGGATAATTCCCTTTTACAAGGTTAGAAAGGAGAATCACATCGCTCCGAAGATCCAAACCGGCATTTCACGCCCTTCTGAAGACTCTACTTGATGCACCACATACCAAAGCAAGACAAAGGTTATGAAAATCCATTAATATATGCTCAAATATTCATTACAATCTAATTTATTGAAATTCCTAACCCCGATCGAAAAGTTGACCAAAATGCCATCGGGACCACGTGCCCGGAATCCGAAATTTTTTGAAGATAAAGATTGCCCATGACCTTAGGAACTCAAATATATAAATTTCTCTAGATTCCATACCCAAAATCGTGGCAAAATTTCGAGAATATAATTTCTAGGCTTTCTACCAAATCCCCAAATTTTCTACACAGTTCATGCTTAAATCCATACATAATTGATGTATTTAACTCATAATAGGTGGGGATAACTTATCTTATCATTGATGATCAAAATCCTCTCTTGAATCTCCCCAAAAATCGCCCAAGCTATGAAAAATATGAGAAAAATGACCAAGTCCCGATTTTTAAAATAACCATTCTGCCCCAGCTATTTTCGCTTCTGCGGAAGAAATTCTACTTTTGCGGGCAATCCGCCGCTTCTGCGGCTTCCCCTGGACCTATCCTTTTCTGCTTCTACGACATAATATCCACAGATGTGGTCCCGCTTCTGCAGAACCCTGATCGCATCTGCGGTCCTCCCTAGGTTACCCATTCTCGCTTCTACGATCCACCTTCCGCAGATACTGTCCCACTTCTGCGGAACCTTGACCGCATCTGTGATCCACGAGCCTTCGACCATAAAATTGCTTCTGCGGCTCCCTTTTCACTTCTGTGGTTTCGCTTCTGTGGCTACCCAACCGCAGAAGCGAAAATACCAGCAACCAAATCCTTCAGCTATTGTAGTTCTTGGAGGGAAGAATGCCGGGGGTCTATTTGGAAACAACCTCTCTACCCTATGGTAGGGGTAAGGTCTGCGTACATACTACCCTCCCCAGACCCCACTAAATGGGATTATATTGGGTTGTACTTTTAAATCCTTCAGCTATTCTTAACCTTCCAAATTTGATATGTTAGCCACCCAGAATCCACCTGAGGCACCCGGGACCTCAACCAAACCTACCAACCAATCCCAGAACATATTAAGGACTTGCTCGAGGCCTCAAAACATATCAAACAATACTAAAACCATGAATTACACCCGATTCAAGCTTTATGAACTTCAAAATTTCAAACTTCTATTTCTGATGTTTAAACCTATCAAATCACGTCCAATTGACCTCAAATTTTGCGCACAAGTCATATTCAATATTAAGGACCTACTCCAACTTTAAAAATTGGATTCCGACCCCGATATAAAAAATTCCACTTCCGGTCAAACTTATCAAAAACTTTCAAATTTCTATCTTTAGCCAAATGGCTCCAAAATGACCTGCAGTCCTCCGAATTCACTTCTGATCGCGCCCCCAACTCCAGAATCACCATACTGAGCTATTCACAGACTCGGAAATCCTAAACTGACATAGATAAAACTTAAATGCACTTCAAGCCAAACTTATGAAATTTCTTCTAAAGTGCTGACTTCCATAATAGGTGTCAAAATGCTCCCGGTTATCCGAACCCCGAACCGGTCATACGCCCAAGTCCGAAATCATCATACGAACCTTCTAGAACCTTCAAATCTTGATTCCAAGGTTGTTTTACTCAAAATTCAAATCCTACTTCATTCTTTCACTTTAAGCTTATGAAATAAGAATTCTCTTTCCAGTGGCAAAACAGGGTGAGGAGGCTAAGGATGAGGGTATTTTTTTCATTCGCAGGAGCGCACGGCCAAACTTGGAGGAATCAATTAGCAGCGAGATAATGGGATAGTGTTTGGCAACGAGGCAAAAATGCAGGTTATTAGAATGCAAAGACTTACACAATAAATGCAATAAACCAGTTCATGTCATAAAACTGTTTCAAAGTTCTCTTTTTTGTATACAACCCTCTGGTGATTCATTTTCTAGAATGTCTACTTTCGACTCCCTTTTAGCTGGTTGTACACCGGTGTTTTTCACTCCAGGTTCTGCTTATATACAATAAGTGTGGCATTTACCTAAGGACTACACAAAATACCCCGTACTTATTCCCGATGATGACGTAAGGAAAAAGAAAGTGAGCAATGATATTGTACTATCTAAAATACTAAGATCACAAGTAGCAGCAACGAGAGAGCAAGTAATAAAGCTAATACCAAATATGGTGTCATGACCTAAAATCCACTAAGGATCATGGGGGCGTTGGACACTGCTGTCAGGAAAGCCAACCAAATTACAACAACAACAACAACCCAGTATAATCCCACTTAGTGGGGTCTGGGGAGGGTAGTATGTACGCAGACCTTACCCCTACTCTTGGGTAGAGAGGCTGTTTCCAAATAGACCCCCGGCAAGCCAACCAAATTATTTAATCAAAATCTCGTTTTAATACTTTAGAAATCTAGGAATTTCCTTCAAATTTAACAATTTTAAAGAATATAGTCTCAAATTAAATTTAAATGATAAGCAATTAAAACAATGTATCAAGTCATCCCGGAACCCGATGTCACAAGTGAATGAGCATCTACTGACAAGAAAATTAAATACAACATCCGTCCGGAATACAATGGATAGCAAGTAAATACAGTACATTGTAACGGACTACTCTAGCTGCGACCGTCTCAAATGATGCAGCTCACCTAGTTCCAAAATCATCCGTGCTGCTACGCCTAAAGGGCAACTAGAGCTATATATACTCATGCAACAAAAATGCACAGAAGTGTAGTAAGAGTACGTAAATAACGTGTACTCAATGTGTATCCTGCCTAATCTCAAAAAAGACGAGATGGTCGACTTCAATACTTGCTAGAGGTCCAATAACAATATACTAAAAGTATGAGGAACTCAAGGATTAGTATAGCAGTTCTAACTCACAAAGCGAGAAAACAGGTAAACACCTTTAACAAATAATAAAAGATTTTCAAGGTTTTCTTTTTGTTATTTTATCAAATTATACCAAGCCATGAAAGGCAATATCCATATTTAAAATTCTCAAGAAACAATATATATCATGCACAAATCATGCCGAGGTCGACGGCCCACTCCAGCAGAAATGTAAATGTACACTACCGAGGGCCGAACGGCTCGAACCATAGATGCATCTATTTAATCTGCGAGGCGTTCGGCCCGTTCCATAAATAAACACATACCCTGCTCACGAATCATGCATGCGACGCAGGTACACATAAGGATAGATGCTCAATCAGTCAATTAATAATTTATCAAGGAATTTGTATGCAAATAAAACCAATTCTCCTTTAGCTAATTTTAAGAAATGGAGTTTAATCCTTTTAAAAATTCACTTACTAATTCAATGTGATTTAATAAATCTAAGGTATCAATGGGTTCATAAATAATCAAAGTATAACATGCTTTTGGGTCCTAACTACCCGGATAATAGCATAATAGTAGCTACACACGGACTCTCATCACCTCGTGCATACGTAGCCCCCACAAATAGGAGCACATAATCAATTATTTCATCTTGGGGACAATTTCCTCTTACAAGGTTAGAAAGGAGACTCACCTCGCTCCGAAGCCTATATTCCGATTCAAGAACGCGCTCAAACTTCCAATTTAGAGCCAAACGATCCACAACTATTCAAATAGGGTAAGAACTAGTAAATACATGCTTAAAAGTTCATATTCTAACTATTAACCAAATTTCCCAACCTTAAATTCAAGGTTTCTATAATTTGACCCCATACCCACATGCCCGAATCCCGAAATTTTTCGAAGGAAGTTGTTCTCCATAACCTAAGAATAAAAATATATAATTTCTACTCCATTCCATAAACTGTTTCGTGGTTAAATCTTGTTTTAACCAAACCCTAGGTTTTACTCTATTCTCATGATTTTCACTAATCTTACATGTGTTAATCTACCCAAGACTCAAGTATTAAACTAATAATAATAGCCTACCTCAAGATGTTAGGTGGGAGTCTTCTCTCAAAAGCTCCCAAAATCGCCCAAGAAACGAGAGAAAAATGAGTAAAAATGGACTTGAGCCCGAATAAATGAAGGTCCTTCTACGATTTCCGCATATGCTGTCTTCGGCTACACCTGTGACCATCGCTTTTGTAGAAACAAGATCGCTTCTACAGACAGGCCCACCGCTTCTGCGGATATTGGGCTGCATCTGCGGTCTTAACTGCCTGGCCTTGGGCCGGTTCTGCGGACAGGCCCACCGCTCCTACAATTCTCCTTCTGTGGATTTAGGGCCGCATATGTGGTCTTGACCGCTTCCGCGAATGAACGACCACTTCTGCAGTCTCGCACCTATGATCAACCAACTGCAGGTGCAGTTATAACAGAAGCAGATGCTTCAGCACTTCCAAAAATTCCTTTTTGAACCGTTAACCTCCCGAATCCACCCGAGGGCCCCGATACCTCAGCCAAACCTACCAAGTAATCTCAAAACACATCATGGACTTGCTCGAGGCCTCAAATCATATCAAACAACGCTAAAACCATGAATTACACCTCGATTCGAGCTTTATGAACTTCAAACTTTCAAACTTCTACTTTCGATGTTTTAACCTATCAAATCACGTCCAATTGACCTCAAATTTTGAACACAAGTCATACTTGATATTACGGACCTACTCCAACTTTCAGAATTAGATTCTGACCCAGATATCAAAAAGTCCACCTCCGGTCAAGCTTCTCAAAAACCTTCAAATTTATATCTTTAGCCAAATGGCTCCAAATGACCTACAGACCTCCGAATTCACTTCCGATCACGCCCCCAACTCTAGAATCACCATACGGAGCTATTCACAGTCTTGGAATCCCAAATGAACATTGATAATACTGAAATGCACTTCAAGCCAAACTTATGAAATTTCTTCTAAAATGATAACTTCCACAATATGCGCCAAAACGCTCTCGGGTTATTCAAAAACTCGAACCGGTTATACGCTCAAGTCCGAAATCATCATACGAACCTACTGGAACCTTCGGATCCTGATTCCGTGGTCGTTTACTCAAAATACCCATCCTAGTTCATTCTTTCAACTTTAAGCTTCTGAAACAAGAATATTCTTTCGAAATCATTTCCCAAAACTCAATTTCAACCTCGCTTACAAGTCATAATGCATGAAATGAAGATTCTCATTGCCTCAAACCGCTGAACGACATGCTAGGACTCAAAACGGTCAGTCGGTTCGTTACATTCTCTCCCACTTAAACATACGTTCGTCCTCGAACATGCTGAGGACTACACTGAAGTAGTCTGAAATCGTTGTTAAACTTCCCATGCACGTTCTCGTTCTACCACAACTCGGTTGAGAACATTAGCTCGATCAATTCTGAAGATATTCTCTTTTATTAAAACAGATATGCCTTAAGGCCCAATTCCAACTTTCGAAATTCTATGCCCGGCCTGATTCTACTATAAGGTCACCACATTAATCACCACCCGTTGTATTCAAACATAGCTGTATAACTCTGTTGAATTCATACTTAGAATCACTTCACTTCTCGGACCACAATAACCTTTTCCTGATCAACTCAGTCTAAATCCTACTAATCTGATGCTTGAATTGCACCCCATTACATACACGGTCTTACTCCAACCTTTACAAAACTGCCACGACGGAAGAGATGTGCTGAAACTCATAACCAATTGCCGAGCCAACCAATCATTGATCCTATACTTCTGACAAGTAACATTACCACATTCTAAACCAAATAATGATCTATGCTCCTTAATATATTTCACGTAATCAGATTTCACTGATCCTAAATCCAGTAACCTCATCTCATCCAGTATGAACTGCTCAGGCAATAAGCCACCCCGACATGACCAAAAGTCTCATATGATGCTACAATGTGACAATAGGCTACCAATTAGAATGCAATACAAAAAGGAAAATGAACTCTGAAAGGAATTTTAATTACCTCGCTCGCAAATCCTACATGCGACACAGGCGCACAACTAATATGAGCTTCCTTTAGAAAATAGGAACAGAACACAATAAATAGATATGGGGAACCATACTAAACATTACGTTGTTGCACCACGCAACCCGATCCAAGCAACATAACCATGGTGGCGTGCCACCCGATCCAAATAACATACCCATGGCGACGTTCCAACCAATCCACACGTAGAACTCACATAACGAGATATACACCAAGCTAAATTGATCATTACAACAAGATATCGAATTTGGTCACAAGCACGCTACGGAACCTTTCCCCAGTTGATGAGAGAAAGAAAGGAAATGAGCCCATTGATTCACCTATCTGAAGCTGAAGGAATGAAAGCATTAGAGTCTTGATCCCCTGCTTAACCTTGCATAATACCATCCCTGAGGGGACATATAGCGCTATAAGCTACAAAACGCAAGCACAACTAAGTTGCGATATACAATCTGAATCTCAAGAGCCATTTTGCTCATAATACGTCATTTCCACGCGGATCCTCAACACATAAACAATATCTCAAGTTGTCTCACAACTCACACGGCACAATGTATCACTACATGAAATATCTGACAATAAAATAACACCCTGAATACTCCATCAGGAGCGCATTACTGAAAGGAACACAACTGGCTTGACATAGAGCCCGTATTCACATTTAAATCCATCCACCGACCTCAAGTCGATCCTGATCACATCAAACTAAGCCAATAACCTTTCAAAGGTCCATACTAATTTCCCTCTTCTCATAGCACACAATAATAATCGTCATAACCGGAGTACTCATCCGCAGTCCATAACCCAGTAATTGAGTGCCCTCAAGGCATATATTCTCAATTTAACGACAATATCACAAACCTTCATACTTGTTTTAAATCTTTAATCATTCTTTTTAATACTTCAGAAATCTAGGATTTTCCTCAAATTTAGAAATTTTAAAGAATATAGTCTGAAATCAAATATAAATGATAAGAAGTTAAAATAATGCTTCAAGCCATCCCAGAACCCGATGTCACAAGTGCATGAGCATCTACTGAAAATTAAATACAACATCCGTCTGGAATACAGTGGACATGAATTTAATATTGTACACTGGAAGGGACTACTCTAGTTGCGGCCGTCTAGAATGATGCAACTCACCTAGTCTCAAAATCATCCGTGCTGTTACGCCTAGAAGGCCACTAGAGCTATATATACTTGTGCAACAAAAATGCATAAAAGTGTAGTATGAATACATAAACAACGTGTACCCAATGAGTATCCCGCCTAATCTCGAAGAAGTAGAGATGAGATGGTCGACTTCAATACTTGCTAGAGGTCCAATAACAATATACTAAAAGTATGAGGAACTCATGGATTAGTATAGCAGTTCTAACTCACAAAGCGAGAAAACAGGTAAACACCTTCAACAAATAATAAAAGATTTTCAAGGTTTTCTTTTCATTGTTTTATCAATTTATACCAAGCCATGAAAGGCAATATCCATATTTAAAAATCTCAAGAAACAATATATATCATGCACAAATCATGCCGAGGTCGACGGCCCGCTCCAGCAGAAATGTAAATTGTACACTACCGAGGGGCGAACGGCTCAAACCATAGATGCATCTATTTAATCTGCGAGGCGTTCGGCCCGTTCCATAAATAAAAACATACCCTGCTCGCAAATCATGCATGCGACGCAGGTACACATAAGGATACATGCTCAATCAGTCAATTAATAATTTATCGGGGAATTTTTATGCAAATAAAACCAATTCTCCTTTATTTTAAGAAATAGAGTTTAATCCTTTTAAAAATTCACTTACTATTTCAATGTGATTTAAGAAATCTAAGGTATCAATGGGTTCATAAATAATCAAAGTATAACATGCTTTTGGGTCCTAACTACCCGGATAATAGCATAATAGTAGCTATGCACGGACTCTCGACACCTCGTGTGTACGTAGCCCCCACAAATAGGAGCACATAATCATTTATTTCACCTATGGGGACAATTCCCACTTACAATGTTAGAAAGGAGACTCACCTTGCTCTGAAGCCTATATTCCTATTCAAGAACTCGCTCAAACTTCCAATTTAGAGCCGAACGATCCACAACTATTTAAATAGGGTAAGAACTAGTCAATACATTCTTAAAAGTCCATATTCTAACTGTTAACCTAATTTTCCAACCTTAAATTAATTCCGAAATATTTTGAAGGAAGTTGTTCTCCATAACCAAAGGATAAAAATATATGATTCTACTCCATTCCATAACCTATTTCATGGTTCAATCTTGTTTTTAACAAAACATTAGGTTTTGCTCTATTCCCATTGTTTTCACCAATCTTACATGTGTTAATCTACCAAAGACTCAAGTATTAAACTAAGAATAGGTGGGATAGCTTACCTCAAGATGCTAGGTGGGAGTCTTCTCTCAAAAGCTCCTAAAATCGCCCAAGAAACGAGTGAAAAATGAGTAAAAATGGACTTGAGCCCGAATAAATGAAGGCCACTACCTTTTACGATTTTCACATATGCGGTCTTGGGCCGCACCTGCAACCACCACTTCTACGAAAACAAGACAGCCTCTGAAGTCTGGGGTGCTTCTACAGACAGGCCCACAACTTTTGTGGTTCTGCTTTTTCGGATATTGGACAGCATCTACAGTCTTGACTGCCTAGCCTTGGACCTCTTCTGCGGGCAGGCCCACTGCTCTTGCGATTTCGCTTTTGTGGATTTAAGGCTGCATCTGCGGTTTTGACCGCTTCCGCGAGAGAATGACCTCTTCTGCGGTCTCTCACCTGCGGTCAACCAACCGCACGTGCAGTTATGACAGAAGCAAATACTCCAGCACTTCCAAAAACACCTTTTTTATTCTTTAACCTCCCAGAATCCGCCCGAGGTCCCAGGGACCTCAACTAAGCCTACAAACTAATTCCAAAACACGTTATGGACTTGCTAGAGGCCTCAAATCAAATAGAAAAACGCTAAAACCATGAATTACACCCCGATTCGAGCTTTATGAGCGTCAAACTTTCAAACTTCTACTTTCGATGCTTAAACCTATCAAATCACGACCGATTGATCTCAATTTTGCACATAAATCATATTTGACATTGTAGACCTACTCCAACTTTTAGAATCGAATTCCGAACCCGATGTCAAAAAGTCCAACTCCGGTCAAATTTCTCAAAAACCTTCAAATTTCTATCTTTGGCCAAATGGCTCCAAAATGACCTACGGACCTTTGAATTCACTTCCGATCGCGCCCCAAACTCTGGAATCATCATACAAAGCTATTCACAATCTCGGAATCCCAAACGGACATCGATAACACTGAAATTCACTTCAAGCCAAACTTATGAAATTCCTTCTAAAATGCTAACTTCCACAATAGGCATGAAAACGCTCCCGGGTTATCTAAAACCTGAACTAGGCATACGCCCAAGTCCGAAATCATCATACAAACCTGCTGGAACCTTCAGATCCTGACTCTGAGCTCGTTTACTCAAAATTCTCATCCTAGTTCATTCTTTCAACTTTAAGCTTTTGAAACAAAAATGCTCTTTCCAAATCAACTTCGGATTTCCCGAAACTCAATTCCTACCATGCGTGCAAGTCATAATGCCTAAAATGAGGTTGCTCATGGCCTCAAACTGCTGAACAATGTGCTAGGACTCAAAACGGCCGTTCGGGTCGTTACATGTGGTATATACAGATCCAAGATCAAGATTGGAGATGTTGAAGATGGATTTGAATTAGCAGTTAAAGGGGTTCTTGAAATAGTGGATGTAATGAGAAAAGAAATGAGACAAGGCAAGAATTATAGTATGGTATTTAATGAAGAATATAGTTGGAAATATTATACTTTTGGAACTCTCGAAAAGCATGAGTGTCACGACCCTAGTTCACCAATTGTGAACACATCATGACGACACCTAATCTTCATGACTAGGTAAGCCTAACACATTGCGGAAGTAACAACTTTTACGAAATTTATAATCAAAAGCTAAATAACATGAGTAATGTATACAGTTGCCGTCTGGCACATACACTTTAACCCTTTAAATTCTGAAACTATCCCAAAGACCCAGAAACCCACGGGTAACACAGGCTAAGAGTAATACATAATACTGCTCTAATCATCCGGAAAAGTCTATAACAATGAAGAATAGAATAGCATCTAACTAACTAAAAGGGGTAGAGTGAGAGGAGACTCTCCGGTCTGCGGACGTGGCAGATATACCTCAAGTCTCCGAAATGCTCCTCGCAGCTACTAATAATGCGCATACGTAGAGGTACCAGGATCTGCACATGAAAAACATGCGCAAAAGAGGCGTGAGTACACCACAGTGGTACTCAGTAAGTGCCAAGCATAACCTCGGTCGGGTAGTGACCAGGAAAGGCCGAGGCCCTACTAAGATAAAAACATAATAATCAATAGAATAAGGAAAGACTATATGGATATAATCTACTGTGAGAATCTAACAAAATAATAAATAAGGCAGTAACTGAGAACTAACACAGTAAGTAAATAGAAGTGCAAATCACCACCGGATATCTATCATCGGGGATCTGCTAGTATCCCGAGGATCTTCTGGTATCCTCATCATATACTCGAGGGATCTCCTAGTATCCTCCATTTTAAATAAGGGATCTCTTAGTATCCCGAGGATCTCCTGGTATCCTCCCCCTTTATAATCATATATGTACCAGGGAACGCTTGGTATCCCGCAATCCCAATCATTAAACGAAACACATACAAAGGGAGTTATCGGGATGCTATCCCGTAGTCCGAATTCGTAACACCACACAATTCAAATAAGATAAAATGCTAAGTAAGAACAATTAATAGAACCTCTAGTCTAGCATGCTTCACGAAGGATAGATAATACATTTTAAGCAATTAAGCAAGTACGTAAGCTAAACATGCTCCTCCTAAGCTAGCACAGGTTAAATTGCATTTGGAATAGGCAAATTCGCAAGAAAACACAGTTAAATAATCTAAGTAAACAGATTTTCAACAACTAGCACAAGTCCACACTCGTCACCTCACATGCTGGGCATTTAAAATAACAAGTAATAGATCCTAAGGGAGAGGTACCCCACACAAAGTTAGACAAGCCACTTACCTCGAACGATGCAAAATCAACAAAGGAACGATGCCTATGCCACGAGTATCCGACTTCGAATGGCCCAAATCTATTCAATCCAATTACGTTACGTAAATAACATTGCAAACAACTGATTTCATTATTAAAATTAAAGCTAGGGCACGAGAATAGGTAAAATGATCAAAATGCCCCTCAGGCCAATAGCTTAGAATCGAATAAATTTTGAATTTTTAGAACCCTCATACTCTCACGAGTCTAATCATATAAAAATCTCCCAAATCGGAGGTCAAACGCCCACTCAAAATTACATAATTAAGTCTAAGAAGTTTCGCCCATTGTTCTCAATTTTAGACCTTGAATTTGAATTCTAATGGCTGATTTAACTAGGTAATGATGAAATATAACTAGAAAGGATAAAAGCAACATTACCCAATGGTGTTATCTCCAAATCCCACTCTAAATCGCCTTCTCCCGAGCTCCCAAATGATTTTCCAACTTTTGAAATTAAGTCTCGGATAAACCCTTATCAGAATAGTCATTTCCGCTTTTGCGGCCCATGGACCGCTTTTGTGGTCTCGCTTTTGTGGAAGAACCAACCCCTTTTCGGTTCCACTAAATTAACCAGAGTCTGCTTCTGCGGACCATTAACCACATTTGCGGTTCTGCTTATGCGGAAAGAAGACTGCTTCTGCGGTTTACTGAGGTGGTGCCCAATTCCACTTATGCGAGGAAGATGCCGTTTATGCGGCGCCGCTTCAACTGTTCTCAAGCCGCAGAAGCGGAAATACCAGAAGACGAGAAGTTGAGTTGCTGCACACTTTAGGAACTCTACCAGTCGACAATCCGAAATCATCTCGAGGCCCTCGGGACCCCAACCAAAAATAGCAATACCATCAAATACCTTATTCAAACTTGCACCAATCCATAAAAGATCTAAAAACACTGGAAACCCAATTAAATCAAAGATTCAAGCCTAAGAACTTCAAGTTCATCCAAAATATGCTTTCGATCCAAAACCTAACCAATACTTGTCCGATTGACCTGAAATTTTGCACGCACGTCCCAAATGACATGAAGGTGCTACGACAACTTCTAAAATTACATTCCGGCCCTCGAATCAAAAATTCACTATCGGACCGGAAACCTCCAAATTCTAACTTTTAGTATTTCTATTCTAAATGAGCTACGGACATCCAAAATACATTCCGAACAAGCTCCCAACCCCGAAATCACCTAATGGAGCTAACAGAACCATCGGATTTCCATTCCGAAGTCATATTCACACTGTTCCGATTACGGATCACTTTCCAATACTTAAGCTCTCATTTAGGGACTAAGTATCCCAAAACACTCCGAATTCAAACACCGAACTTCTGGCAAACTAAAATAGCAGAAATGAACTTAGGGGAAGCAGTTAATGGGGGAATGAAGCATAAATTTCAAAGATGACCGGCCAGGTCGTCACATCCTCCTACACTTAAACATTTGTTCGTCCTCGAACGAGCATAGAGAACATACCTGAAGTAGCAAATAGATGAGGGTATCGGCTACGCATATCCCGCTAGGTCTCCTAAGTCGCCTCCTTGGCTGGCTGATCCTGCCACTCAACCTTTACTGAAGCTATATCATTTGATCTGAGCTTTCGGACTTGCCTGTCCAATATCACCAGTGGCTCCTCAACATAGGACAAGTCCTTGTCCAACTGGACTGAAGTGAATTCCAACACGTGAGATGGGTCACCATTATATCTCTGAAGCATTGAGACGTGAAATACCGGATGAACCTCGGCCAAACTGGGAGGTAAGGCAAGCTCATAAGCAACCTCCCCAACTCGCTTCAAAATCTCAAAATGGCCAATGAACCTCAGACTCAACTTCCTTTTCTTCCCAAACCTCATAATGCCTTTCATAGGCGAGACTCGAAGTAGAACCTGCTCACCAACAATAAAATAAACCTCACGAACTTTCTGGTCCACATAACTCTTTTGTCTGGATTGGGCCGTACAAAGTCTATCCTGAATCACCTTAACCTTCTCTACCGCATCTTGGACCAAATCAGTGCCCAATAGCCTGGCCTCACCCAACTGGAACCAACCCACCGGGGATCTGCATCTCCTACCATATAAGGCCTCATACGGTGCCATCTGAATGCTGAACTGAGAATTGTTGTTGTACGCAAACTCAATCAATGGCAAGAACTGATCCTAAGACCTTCTAAACTCAATCACGCACGCACGAAGCATATCCTCAAGAATCTCAATGGTGTGCTCGGACTGCCCGTCCATCTGACGTTGAAAAGCTATACTCGTGATCACTTGGGAACCCAACTCCTGATGGACGGCTCTCCAGAACCATGATGTAAACACTAAACTGCTGTCCGAGATGATAGAAACTGTAATATCGTGCAGATGGACAATCTCTCTGATATAAATCCCCGCTAACCGCTCCGTTGAGTAAATAGTACACAATGGATGAAATGGGTAGACTTGGTCATCCAATCCACAATAACCCAAATAGAATCAAATTTCTTCGCAGTTAGAGGGAGACCAGCTACAAAGACCATAGTGATTTTCTCCCATTTCCACTCCGGAATCTCCATCTGCTGGAGTAACCGTCCCGGTCTCTAGTGCTCAGCCTTTACCTGCTGACGGTTGAGGCATCTAGCTACAAACTCTGCTATGTCCTTCTTCATCCGCCTCCACCAGTAATGCTGCCTCAGATCCTTATACATCTTCGCGACACCCGGATGGATGGAGTATCACGAGCTATGGGCCTCTATCAATATCAACTACCGAATATCATCAACATCGAGTACACAAATCCGACCCTGCATTCTCAATACCCTGTCATCTCTAATAGTCACATCCCTAGCATCGCCATGCTGAACTGTGTCCTTGAGGACAAGCAAATGAGGGTCATCATATTGCCGCTCCATGATATGATTGAACAATGATGACCGAGAAACCATACAGGCTAGAACCCAACTGGGCTCCGAAAGGTCCAACCTCACAAACAGACTGGATAAAGACTGAACATCCATCACCATGGGTCTCTCTGAAGCTGGTAAATATGCCAAACTCTCCAAACTCTCCGCTCGGTGACTCAAGGCACCGGCTACCACATTGGCCTTGCCCGGGCGACAAAGAATAGTAATATCATAATCCTTCAGTAGCTCCAACCATCTCTTATGGCACAAGTTCAGATCATTCTACTTGAACAAGTGCTGTAAACTCCGATGACCTTTGTAAATCTCACAAGGCACACCGCACAAATAGTGACGCTAGATCTTCAAGGCATGAATAATAGCAGCTAACTAAAGGTCATGGATAGGGTAGTTCTTTTCATGGATCTTCAGCTATCTGGATTCGTAGGCAATCACCCTACCGTCATACATCAACACCGCTCCAAGTCCGACTCGTGAGGCATCACAATAAACTGTGTAAGACCCCGAACCAGTAGGCAATATCAGAATAGTGGCTAAAGTCAATGCTGTCTTGAGCTTCTGAAAGCTTGCCTCACACTCATCTGTCCACTGAAAGGGAGCACCCTTCTAGGTCAATCTAGTCATAAGGGTTGGAATTGATGAGAACCCCTCCACAAAACAACGGTAATGACTCGCCAGGCCAAGGAAACTGCAGATCCCTGTAGCTAGGGCCAACTCTGCACGGCCTCCACCTTCTTCGGATCCACTCGAATGCCCTCACTCAATATTACGTGGCCTAGGAATGCCACAAAACTCAACCAAAACTAACATTTTGAGAACTTTGCATATAATTTCTTCTCTCTCAGGGTCTGAAGCACTGTCCTCAGGTGTTGCTCATGATCTTCCCGACTCCGGGAGAATAGAAGAATATCATCAATGAAAACAATGAAGAACGAGTGAAGATAGGGCCTGAATACACAATGCATCAAATGCATAAAAGCTGTTGGGGCATTAGTCGACCCAAATGACATAACAAGGAACTCGTAATGACAATACCGAGTCCTGAAAGCAGTCTTCGAGATATCTGACTCCTGAATCTTTAACTGGTGATAACCTGAGCACAAATCAATCTTAGAAAACACCTGTGTGCCCAGCAACTGGTCAAGTATAGCATCAATACGAGGCAAATGATATCGGTTCTTCACTGTAACCTTGTTCAACTGATGATAATTGATACACATGTGCATAGAACCATCCTTTTTCTTTACGAACAAGACAGGATCACCCCACGGGAATAGAAACATAAATAGGAGAGCTCAATGACTCTCGGGCTATAAACAAATGCGGAGTAAAATAAGATGAACATAAGAATAGGTAGAACCTAGATCGAATAGAACTGATGCCTCTATGTGATAACTAATATAATACATGTGATAATAGAATCGGAGGCAACAGCCTCGGCATGAGTACGAAGAGCATAATATCTGGCCCGGCCCCTCCCTCGAGGGCAACCTCTATCTCCCCGATCTCCTCCCCTGGCTGGATGGGAAGGTAGGGTGGCAGCTGGAGCTGGAACAATAGCCTGAGAATCCTACTAGGCACGTTGCGGCTAAGAATGATGTGGAGGTGTACTCATCTCAAGCCTAGGGCAATCCCTCACTACATGGCGGGTGTCCCCGCACTAAAAACAAGCTTTGGCAGGGTGCGGTGGCTATGAGTGACTGGGCCCACCCCTCCTAGACTGACCTTTGGAAGCACCCCGCGCAGGAGGCGCACTAGAAACCGGAGGTGCATAATAAGGCTCCTAGGATCTGGAAGGAGTTGGATTACTGCTGGATGATGGAAGAGCTGAATGAACTGGGTGACCCATAAAGCCCCTACCATGACGTCCTACTACTGGGGTACGGGTACTAGAGTAGTGACCCGACTCTCGAGACCTCTTGGCCTCTCTCTCCTCTCGTTCTCTAGCGTGCATATTCTCTATCCTCCTAGCTATGCTCACTACCTGCTGATAAAGTATATACACCTCCAACTCTCGAGCCATGCTAGACCTGATGGGTGTAATATGACCCTCAATAAATCAGCAAACCCTATCGCAGACAGTAGCCACCAAGGGCGGTGCATGTCTGTCCAACCTAGTATAACGGATGGCATACTCAGAAGCGGTCATAGTGCCCTGGCTCAAATGCTCAAAATCCGCATGTCATGCATCCCTGAGGCTCTGGGAAAAAAAATCCCTCTGAAACATATTTAATAACTGAGTCCAAGTCAGGAAGGAAGCCTCATCCGGACTGTCTAACTCAAAGGTGCGCGCACCAATTATAGGCAACTCCCTGAAGCTGGAAAGCTGCGAAAGAAACCCCGCTCGAGGCAGTATTACCCATAGAGAGAAAGATGCGGTTAAAATCCTCCAGAAACCATAAAGCATCATCCGTAGCTAATCCACTGAAAATCGGAGGGTCACACTTCTTGAACCTCTCCAATCTACGCTGCTCATCCTCAAAAGCAGGTGCCCCATCCTCGGGATGAACCAGTACTGCAGGCTGGATAGGGATGATATTCGGAACCTGCCCAATATGCACTCTCTACTCAGGAGTCCGGCTTCGGGAGTCTGGGCTCCTCCCTCGGCCTGGGATGTGGCTACATGAAGGGGAAGCAACCCTGCTTGTGACAGCGTAGTATACATGCTCTTAAACTGTGCCAATGCCTCCTGAACAGCAAGAGTAGTGGTGGCTATAGGCTTGTCAGGTGCCTAACCCCTTACAAGATTTGCTGGTGGTACCTCAACGGTAGCTCGCGCAGGTGATCTGACTGCACCACGCACGCATCTACGACCTCTGCCCAGGCCCCTGCCTCTAGCGGCTGCAAGAGGGAGTGCGGGTGCCTGATCGTCCTAGGTCGTACATATCCTCACCATCTGTGAGAGAATAGAAGACATAAGTTTAGAGTTGATGTCAAAAAATATAGCACGACAAGGAATTCAATAAAGTGAAGATTTTTCCTAAACAGTTACATAGCCTCCAGTAGATAAGTACAGATGTCTCTGTATTGATCAGCGAGACTCTACTAAACCTTCCTGTGTCCTGTGACTCCTATGAACCTAGAGCTGTGATACCAACTTTTCACGGCCCTAGTTCACCAATTGTGAACACATCATGACGTCACCTAATCTTCACGACTAGGTAAGCCTACCATATTGCGCAAGTAAAAACATTTACGAAATTTATAATCAAGGCTAAATAACATGAGTAATGTATGCAGTTGCCGCCTGGCACATATACTTTAAACATTAAATTCTGAAACTATCCCAAAGACCCGGAAACCCACGAGAAATATAGGCTAAGAGAAATACATAATACTGCTCTAATCATCCGAAAAAGTCTATAACAAGGAAGAACAGAATAGCATCTAACTAACTAAAAGGGGTAGAGTGAGAGGAGACTCTCCGGTCTGCGGACATGGCAGATATACCTCAAGTCTCCGAAATGCTCCTCGTAGCTACTAATAATGCGCATACGTAGAGGTACCAGGATCTGCACATGAAAAACATGCACAGAAGAGGCGTGAGTACACCACAGTGGTACTCAGTAAGTGCCAAGCATAACCTCGGTCGGGTAGTGACCAGGAAAGGCCGAGGCCCTACTAAGATAAAAACATAATAATAAATAGAATAAGGAAAGACTATATGGATATAATCTACTGTGAGAATCTAACAAAATAATAAATAAGACAGTAACTGAGAACTAACACAGTAAGTAAATAGAAGTGCAAATCACCACCGGATATCTATCATCGGGGATCTGCTAGTATCCCGAGGATCTTCTGGTATCCTCATCATATACTCGAGGGATCTCCTAGTATCCCGGGGATCTCCTAGTATCCTCCATTTTACACAAGGGATCTCTTAGTATCCCGAGGATCTCCTGGTATCCTCCCCTTTTATAATCATATCTGTGCTAGAGATCTCTTGGTATCTCGCACTCCTAGACAAAGAACGAAACAAGTAGAAAGGGAGTTATCGGGATGTTGTCCCGTAGTCCCAATTCATAACACCACACAATTTAAATAAGATAAAATGCTAAGTAAGAATAATTAATAGAATTTCTAGTCTAGCATGCTTCATGAAGGACATCCAATAAAGTTTAAGAAATTAAGCAAGTAAGTCAGCTAAACATGCTCATCCTAAGCTAGCACAGGTTAAATTGAAATTAAAGTAGGCAAATTCGCAAGAAAACACAGCTAAATATTCTAAGTAAAACGGATTTTTAACAACTAGCATAAGTACACGCTCGTCACCTCGTGTACCGGGCATTTAAAATAACAAGAAATAGATCCTAAAGGGAGAGGTCCCCCACACAAAGTTAGACAAGCCACTTACCTCGAACGGTGCAAAATCAACTAAGGAACGATGCCTTTTCCACGAGTATCTGACTCCAAATGGCCCAAATCTATTCAATCCAATTACGTAACGTAAATAACATTGCAAACAACTGATTTGATTATTAAAATTAAATCTAGGGTGCGAGAATAGGCAAAATAACCAAAATTCCCCTCAGGCCAACGGTTCGGAATCGAATAACTTTTGTATTTTTAGAACCCTCATATTCTCACGAGTCTAACCATATAAAAATATCCCAAATTAGAGGTCAAATGCCCACTCAAAATCACATAATTAAGTCTAAGAAGTTTCACCCATTTTTCTCAATTTTAGACCTTGAATTTGAATTCTAGTGGTTGATTTAACTAGGTAATGATGAAATATAACTAGAAAGGATCAAAGCAACGTTACCCAATGGTTTTCTCTTCAAATCCCACTCCAAATCGCCTTCTCCCGAGTTCTCGAATGATTTTCCAATTTTTGAAATTAGGTCTCGGATAAACCCTGATCAGAACAGTCGTTTCCACTTTTGCGGCCCATGTACCGCTTTGACGTTCCCGCTTTTGCGGAAGAACCAACCGCATTTGTTATTCCACTAAAGTGACCAGAGTCCGCTTCTGCAGACCATTAACCACATTTGTCGTTCTGCTTCTGCGGTTTCCTAAGGTGGTGCCTAGTTCTGCTTATGTGAGGAAGAAGCCGCTTATGTGGCACGTCTTCTGTGGTTCTAAAGCTGCAGAAGCGTAAATACCAGAAGATGAGAAGTTCAGCTCCTTCACACTTTAGGAATTCTACCCGTCGACCATCCAAAATCATCCTGAGGCCCCCGGGACACCAACCAAAAATACCAATACCATCAAATACCTTATTCAAACTTGAACCATTCCTTAAAATATCTAAAACAACACCAGAAACCCGATTAAATCAAAGATTCAAGCCTAAAAACTTCAAGTTCATCCAAAATACACTTTCGATCCAAAACCTAACCAATACTCATCTGATTGACCTGAAATTTTGCATGCATGGCCCAAATGACATGATGGTACTAACAACTTCCGGAATCCTATTCCGACCCTTGGATAAAAAACTCACTATCGGACCGGAAACCTCCAAATTCTAACTTTCACCATTTCTCCCCTAAATGAGCTACAGAAATCCAAAATACATTACGAACATGCTCCCAACCCCGAAATCACAGAATGGAGCTAACGGAACCATCAAATTTTAATTCTGAGGTCGTCTTCACACTATTCTGATTATAGATCACTTTCCAACACTTATGATCTCATTTAGGGACTAAGTGTCCCAAAACAATCCGAATCTTAACATCGAACGTCCTGGCAAACCAAAATAGTAGAAATGAACTTAGAGGAAGCAGTTAATGGGAGAACAAGGCATAAATTTAACTCCGGATAAAATTTTGGTCAAATAGGACCCAGATTCGCGATTTGACGGTCTAGGGAAGATCCGTAGAAAAACATAGGATATGATCGTATGCCCGGAATCGATTCCGAGGTCCCAGGCATGAGAAAAGAATTTTCGAGTAAAATTGTTTTCTGAAAATATTTAAGGATAATGAAAATGAAATTTTATTCAAAAGTGATGGTATCGGGCCCGTATTTTTGGTTCTTGCGCCTGGTATAGGTATTATATGTGGTTTAAGCGCTTTCTGTAAAGTTTAGTTGAAAACGGACATCATTTGACGTGTTTCGGACCCAAAATGGAAGATTTGAAGTTTTATGAAATCTAAAAGAATTCTTGGATTTTAAGGTTTAATTTATTGTTTTTGATGTTATTTTGACGACTTGATCATACGGTTAAGTTTGTAGGATGTTTTTGAGTTAGTGTCCATATTTGGTTTGGAGCCCCGAGGGCTCAGGTAAGTTTTGGATAGGCCACACATACATTTTTGAACTTAAGAATTTGCTGCTGTGAATTGACCTGCAGACAAATGCGAAGATAATCTCGCAAATGCGAGATAGCCCAGGCTGCCTTGCACTCGCAAATGCGATAAATCCTTCACAAATGCGAAGATGCCAAGGATGGCCACGGATCACAAATGCAAACTTTTCATCGCAAAAGCGAACCTGTACTATCGCAAATGCGACATTTTTGGTCGCAAATGCGAAGTACCACATTTTGCCCAGAGTTCGCAAATACGAACTCTCCTTCGTAATACCCAACTTAGCAGGTCGAGGTTCGCAATTGCGAACCCTTGTTCGCAATTCCCACATCAGAGACCTGGATATTTCAAACTTAGACGAATTTTGAGTTATTTTAACATGTTCTCAAAACACAAACCCTCTTAGGCGATATTTGAAGAACATGACTTCTTCCAAATCATTTGTAAGTTAGTTTTTACTCATTTATTTTAATATTTAACATCTTTTAACATGTTTACAACTTAAAATCAAAGATTTTCATGGAGGAAATTAGAATTTTGGGTAGAAACTAGGTTTTTCTAAAATTTAGGATTTGGACTTCGATTTGAGGTCTGATTTTAAAATAAATTATATATTTGAGTTCGTGAGTGAATGCATAACCGGAAATTGGTACGAACCTTGTATTTTGACCAAGCAGGCCCGGGGTTGGATTTTAGAATTCTTGGAAGAATGTTTAGAAAATTATATTTAGGCATTTGAATTGGATTTTTGAATATTTATTGATGATATTAAATCATTTGTGTATAGATACGATTGAATTGGGTCCGAATTTAAATGGAAAAGCGGTGCTTAAGGATTGAGTTGGCTATAAACCTTCGAGGTAAGAGTTTGTTCTACCCTAGATTGAGGGAATAGGAGTTGAGTCATATTTGCAAATTGCTATTTGTCGCGTACGACGTATAGGCATGGTGACGATTATCAATATGTGGGTGTCTAGCATGACTGTGGGTTTTTATATTGAGAATATTTGATTTGTTGTCATATCTTCCATGCTTAAATGATGAATTCTATATGTTGTGAATAGCATGTGAAAGAAATTGTGATATTTAATATTTGAGGAGTGTTGGCTCAAATCATAAGATGAATCGATAAAGTATACGAAATTGTTAAACCCTTTGGACTATTGGCTCAAGTGGTAGTAAGGAATGAAATAAAGAGAAAGAAATTATTGAATTAATCACTTGTTGAGATATTTGTGGAATTGTGGATATTTTCCTTGCCGAAAATTTTATTGTTAATTGTTGCGCCCTTTATTGGGAATCCTATTAATATTATTATTCTGTTTACTTTCTTGCTCTTATTTCTAATTGTTATTTGGGTGAGGAAGTGTGATAAAAGCATGAAGGGTGTTGCCATCTATTATTTGATATTGTGAGGAAAAAGTATGAAGCACGAAGGGTGAGGTCATGTCGTACGATGTACCATTATGTACTGATATCTATTTATTATATTGTGAACAAAGAGAGTAAAAGCATGAAGGGTGATGCCGTGTACATTATTATGATATAATTGATTTGGTGAGGATGATGATTAAAAGCAAAAACGATGATGTCGTGTACAGTTTTCATTTTATATTGCTTGGGTGAGGAAGAGAGTGAAAGCATGAAGGGTGATGTCGTGCAATTATTCGAATTTCTCGATACTTGTTGATATTTTTACTTTATTATTTCATTCTATTATGTAGTTCTATTTAGATACCTCCCCGCATTAATATAGATTTGAACTGCACTAGTTTATTTGGGTGTCTGCTCCTAGCCTCGTCACTACTTCGCCGGGGTAGGCTAGACACTTACCAGCACATGGGGCCGGTTGTGCTGATACTATACTCTATGCTCTTTTGCACAGACACATGTTTTGGACAGTAGTAGAAGTAGTGCGAGTGTTAGCAGTCAGACCAGTGAGACATCGAGGTAACCTTGCAGGCGTCCGCAGGCCTGGCGTCTCCTCTATCTTTATTTTCAGTCTGTTATCTCATGTATTCGAGATAAACAATTTTATATTTCTTTCAATCGGTTGTGTTTAGTATTCTTAGAAGTTCGTGAGTAATGTGACTCCAGTTCTGGGGTAGAGATTTGTTTTGAAATTCCGTATTCCATTTGGTTTATCTAACTAAGTCTTCCGCTCCGATGCATTTATATTATTTTGTTAACTTGTTAAAAGAAGAATTTTGGTAATGAAAGATGTAGATAAGAGTTGTCTTGCCTATCTTCTATTAGTAGGTGCCATCACGACTCCCGAGGGTGGGAAATCCGGGTCGCGACAAGTTGGTATCAGAGCACTAGGTTACATATGTCTCACAACTCACGGACAAACTCTATTGAGTCTGAGGAATCAGTACGAGACGTCTGTATTTATCTCCTAGGGGATACAAGGTTAGGAAACCTTCCCTTTTGTTCTTTCTTATCGTGCAGTTCTATGTCTCAAATACTAATTGTCTCTTTACTCTGTTCTTTTGCAAATAGTGAGAACATGTGATTTCTCTTCAAACACGTAGCTGCCCGAGCCTCCGACAGCAGCTCTTACGAGGGGCAGAGGGCGAGGGCGAGGTTGTGCCATATGCCGAGGCAGGGGCAGAGCTCAGCACCGAGTAGCAGCCCCAGAGATGGAGCCCCAAGTTGATTATGACGAGGAGGTTCCAGCTCCAGCAACTCCGGTGGTCCCAGCTTAGGTCCTAGAGGGGTTCATAGCCACCCCAAGTCTTCAGGACACTTTGGTCGGATTGGTAGGCCTTATGGAGAGCGTCACTCGAGTGGGTTTGCTTCCAGTAGCACCAACCACTTCCCAGGGCGGGGGAGGAGTTCAGACTCCTGCTACACATACCGAAGCAGGTAGCTCCCCAGACTTAGGTTCCAGAGGTTCAGCCAGCTATGGCAGTTCAGCCAGGTATTGTGACTCAGACCGGTGATGGAGCGGCTATGTTCACAGATACTTTGTAGAGGATGGATAGGTTCACCAAGCTCTTTACCGCCACGTTCAGTGACGCTTCTTCAGAGGACCCCCAGGATTTCTTATATACCTGACATGAGGTTCTTTGGACTATGGGTATTGTGGAGACCAATAGGGTCGACTTTGCCACCTTTCATCTAGCAGAACCCGCCAAGACTTGGTGGAGGGACTATTGTTTAGCTAGACCAACAGGGTCACCGTCCTTGACTTGGGATCAGTCTGCAGAGTTGTTCTTGGAGAAGTTCTCCCTGTTGCTCATCGAAAGGCTCTTCGCAGGCAGTTTGAGCGCCTTCAGCGGGGCTCCGTGACAGTTACACAATATAAGACTTGGTTCATTGATCTAGCTCACCATTCTATTTTTATATTCCCCACCAAGAGAGAGAGGGTGCGGAGGTTTATTGATGGTTTGATCTAGTCGATCCATCTCCAGATTGCTATGGGAGCCGGGAGTGAGATTTCTTTTCAGGAGGCATCACCAATGTGGCCCGTAGAGTTTAGATGGCTTTATCACATGAAGGTGGTCATAGGTCAGATAAGAGGCCCTGTCACTTAGGTAGATTCAGTGGTACCTCATCTAGGGCTAGGGATTCATATGTTAGAGTCCATCCTACTAGGCATTTTCATTCAGCTCTTCAAGTCTCTCATGGTATCAGGTGGTCGTGGTTCTCAACCGCATTATTTTGACCAGCAGCCATACAGCGCATCATCAGCTCCTATCAGTTTACCACCGCTTCAGAGTTTTCGAGGTGATCAATCAGGTCGACAGGGTAAGCCTTAGTTCCCTCGGCAGCCCAGGTCTTGCTACATTTGTGGTGACCCAGATCACATTGCCAAATTTTTCCCTCGAGATCGGGTAGTTCTCAACAGCAGGGTTCTCACACGATGATACCCGCACTAGGTGTTCCACCGGCCGCCCAGCCAGCTAGAGGCGGGGGTAAAGGTCATAGGGGTGGAGGTAGAGGTCATAGAGGTGGAGCTCAGCCTCCAGGGATGGAGGCCAACCAACAGCCGGCCATGCCAGAGATATTGTTCAAAGTGGTGGGGCCCAGCCTCAATGTTATGCACTTCCAGCCAGGCCAGAGGCTGAGTCTTCAGATGCAGTTATCACATGTACTATTCTGGTTTGTGATAGAGAAGCTTCAGTGCTATTTGATCCAATGTCTAAGATCCGTATGTGTCTTCTTATTTTGCACCGTACCTGGTTCTGCCTAGTGATTCCCTGAGTGTTCTTGTATATGTGTCAACGCCGGTGGGTGATACTATCATAGTCGATCAAGTTTATCATTCCTGTATTGTAGTGATTGAGGGTCTTGAGACCCGTGTTGATTTATTGTTTTTAGATATGGTCGACTTTGATGTCATATTGGGAATGGACTAGCTATCTCCATACCATGCTATCTTGGATTGTCATGCCATGACTGTGACCTTAGCTTTGCTGAATTTGCCTCGTCTAGAGTGGAGCGGAATTCCTGGTCATTCTAATCGCAATGTTATTTCATATGTGAAGGATCGACGTATGGTCGAGAAGGGGTGTTTGGCATATTTGGCTTATGTTCGTCATTCCAGTGCTGAGGTTCCCTCTATTGATTCTGTGCCTGTAGTTCACTAGTTTCCTGAGGTGTTCCCTTCACACCAATCGATTATGCCACCCGACAGGGATGTTGATTTTTTCATTGATCTGGCTTCGGGCACCCAGCCATTTCTATTTTGCCATATCGCATGTCCCCCCCCCCCCCAGAGTTGAAGGAATTGAAGGAGCAATTGCAGGATTTACTTGAGAAGGGTTTCATCAGACCTAGTGTTTCTCGCGTGGGGTGTGCCGGTGTTATTTGTAAAGAAAAAAGATGGTTCGATGAGAATGTGCATTGATTACCGATAACTGAACAAGGTTACAGTCAATAATAAGTATCCACTCCCGAGGATTGATGATTTATTTGATCAGCTTCATGGGGCCAAGGTGTTTTCAAAAATAGACTTGAGGTCTGGCTACCATCAGTTGAAGACTAGGGCATCTGATGTCCCTAATACAGTATTTTGCACTCGGTACAGGCATTATGAGTTCCTGGTCATGTAGTTTGGGCTGAAAAATGCCCTAGCGGCTTTTATGGATTTGATGAACTGGGTGTTCACACCTTACTTAGACTTGTTCGTGATACTCTTCACCGATGACATATTAATATACTCCTGCAGCCAGGAAGAACATGAGCAGAATCTCAGAGTGGCTCTTCAGACTCTGAAAGACAATCAACTATATGCAAAATTTTCAAAGTGTGAATTCTGGTTGAGTTCAGTTGCATTCCTGGGTCATGTTGTAACGGCAGATGGTATTCAAGTTGATCCAAAGAAGATTGAGGCAGTCAAGAACTGGCCTAGACCAACATCAGCTACAGAGATACAGAGTTTCTTGGGATTGGCAGGTTACTATCGACGGTTCATGAAGGGATTTTCATCTATTGTGTCCCCCATGACCAGATTGACCCAAAAGAGTGCCCAGTTCAAGTGGTCATATGAGTGTGAGGTGAGCCTTTAGAGGCTCAAGACAACTATGACAACGGC
This sequence comes from Nicotiana benthamiana, assembly GCA_034376525.1. Classification (NCBI taxonomy): domain Eukaryota; kingdom Viridiplantae; phylum Streptophyta; class Magnoliopsida; order Solanales; family Solanaceae; genus Nicotiana; species Nicotiana benthamiana. The sequence goes on along the minus strand of CM067340.1, from coordinate 41,114,038 downwards.
ACCGAAATTAGTTTTTCGCACAGGTTCGGGACCTTAACAGTCTATTGTGATGCTTCTCGCATTGGGCTTGGAGCAGTGTTGATGCAGGATGGCAAGGTCATTTCCTATGCTTCAAGGCAGTTGAAGATTCATGAGAAGAACTATCCAGTGCATGATTTGGAGTTGGCAGCTATTGTTCACGCATTGAAGATTTGGGGTAATTATTTATATGGCATAGCATATGAGGTGTTCGCTGATCACAAGAGCCTTCAATACTTATTTAAGAAAAAGGAGTTGAATTTGAGGTAGAGAAGGTGGTTGGAACTGATGAAGGACTATGATATCACCATTTTATATCACCCGCGAAAGGCCAATGTGGTGGCTGATGCTTTGAGTAGGAAGTCAGTCAGTATAGGCAGTGTTGCTTATATTCCGGTCAGATAGAGGCTGCTTGCTTTGGATGTTCAGGCTCTAGCCAACTGATTTGTGAGGTTGGATATTTCTGAGCCTAGTCGGGTATTAGCTTGTACGGTCACTTGTTCTTCATTATTAGAGCGTATCTGTGTTGGGAAATTTGATTATCCCCATTTATGTGTCCTTAAAGACACGATCTAGTGAGGAAGTGTCAAGAAGGTCACCATATATGCTGATGGAGTTTTGATATTGCAAGGGCAAATTTGTGTGACAAATGTTGACGGAATTCGAGAGTTGATTTTATTGGAGGCCCACAGTTCACGGTATTCTATTCATCTAGGCGCAGCGAAAATGTATCGGGATTTTTGGCAACATTATTGGTGTCGTAAAATGAAGAAGGATATTGTGGCATATGTAGCACGGTGTTTGAATTGTCAGCAGGTTAAGTATGAGCATCAGAGGCCTGGTGATTTATTTCAGAGGATTGAGCTTCCCCAGTGGAAGTGGGAGCGGATCACCATGGACTTTTTTACTGGACTCCCATTGACCCAGAAGAAGTTTTATGCAGTTTGGGTCCTTGTTGATAGGATGACCAAGTTAGCGCATTTAATTCATGTAGCAGTATCTTATTCATCTGAGAGGTTAGCTGAGATTTATATCTGGGAGATTGTTCGCCTTCAAGGTGTGCATGTATCTATCATTTAGGATCAAGGTACGCAGTTTACCTCACATTTCTAGAAAGCAGTTCAGTGAGAGTTAGGCACCCAGGTTCAGTTGAGCACAACATTTCATCCCAAGACGGATGGGCAGTCCGAGCGGACTATCCAGATATTGGAGGATATACTTCGAGCTTGTGTTATTGACTTTGGAGTTTTCCTATAGCAACAACTACCAGTCGAGTATTCAAATGGCTCCTTAAGAAGCTTTATATGGTAGATGGTATTGGTCTCCAGTTTGGATGGTTTGAGCCGAAAGAGGCTCTGTTGTTGGGCACAGATTTGGTTTAGGAGGCCTTGGATAAGGTCAAAATCATTCAGGATAGGCTTCGTACATCTCATTCCAGGAAAAAGAAATATGCAGATCGTAAGGTTCAAGATGTATCTTTCATGGTTGGTAAACTGGTATTTCTCCGAGTGTCGCCTATGAAGGGCGTGATGAGATTTGGTAAAAAGGGCAAACTTAGCCCTAGGTTTATTGGCCCATTTGAGATTACTGAGAGTTGGAGAGGTGGCTTATAGACTGGCATTACCGCCTAACTTATCAGTCGTACATCCAATTTTTCATTTATCCATGCTCCAGAAATATCACGGCGATCCAGCCCACGTGTTAAATTTCAGCACCATCCAATTGGACAAAGATGTGTCTCACGAGGAGGAGCCGGTGGCTATTTCAGACCGACAGGTTCGCTAGTTGAGGTCCAAGAGTTTTCCCACTGTTCGTGTTCAATGGAGAGGTCAGCCTCCTGAGGCGTCGACCTGGAAGTCCGAGTCTGATATGCGGAGCCGTTATCCCCATATATTCCCCAACTCAGGTACTTCTTCCTTATGTCCGTTCGAGGACGAACGGTTATTTTAGAGGTGGAGAATATGATGACTCAAAGGGTCATCACTTGTCTTCTTATCCCTTTCGAACTTCTGAGGCCTTGAAAAACATATTTATAATTGCCTCGATTTGCATGCACAGTCTAGGCACGTAGTTGGAAGCTCAAATATGAAATTATATGAAAATTTTCTAAGTTTTGATATTAAAATGAATAAATTTGACTCCGGTCAATATTTTGGGTAAACGGACCCGGACCCGCAATTTGACGATTTCGAAAGATCCGTAGAAAAATATGGGACATGGGCGTATGCCTAGAATCAAATTATGAGGTCCCAGGCCCGAGAAAAGAATTTTCGAGTAAAATTATTTTCTGAAAATTTTTAAGGATAATGAAAATGAAATTTGATTAAGAGTGATTGTATCGGGCCCATATTTTTTTATTTTGGCGCCCGGAACATGTCTTATATGTGGTTTAAGTTCTTTCTGTAAAGTTTGGTTGAAAACGGATATCGTTTGACATGTTTCGGACCCAAAATGGAAGATTTGAAGTTTAATGAAATCTGGAAGAATTTTTGGATTTTAAGGATTAATTTATTATTTTTATGTTATTTTGGCGATTTGATCACACAGTTAAGTTTGTAGGATATTTTTGAGTTAGTGTGCATGGTTGGTTTGGCGCCCCGAGAGCTCGGGTGAGTTTTGGATAGGCCACAGATGCGTTTTTGAACTTAAGATTTTGCTGCTGTGAACAGACCTGCAGACTTCGCAAATGCGAGATAGCCTAGGCTGCCTTGCTATCGCAAATGCGATAAAATTCTTCGCAAATATGAAGATACCCGGGATAGACATGGATCGCAAATGCGAACTTTTCGTCGCAAAAGTGAACCTGGACTATCTCAAATGCGACATTTCTGGTTGCAAATGCAAAGTACCTCATTTTGCCTAGAGTTTGCGAACTCTCCTTTGCAATTCCCAACTTAGCAAGTCGGGGTTCGCAAGCAATTCCCACATCAGAGACCTGCATATTTTACACTTTAGACGAATTTTGAGCCATTTTAACATCTTCTCAAAACACAAACCCTCTTAGGCAATTTTTCAAGAACAAGACTTCTTCCAAATCATTTGTAAGTTGGTTTTTACTCATTTGTTTCAATCTTTAACATCTTTTAATATGTTTTCAACTTAAAATCAACGATTTTCATGGAGGAAATTAGAATTTTGGGTAGAAACTAGGTTTTTCTAAAATTTAGGATTTGGACCTCGATTTGAGGTCCGATTTTAAAACAAATTATATATTTGAGTTCGTGAGTGAATGGGTAACCGAAAATTGGTTCGAACCTTGTGTTTTGATCAAGCGGGCCCGGGGTCAGATTTTAGAATTTTTGGAAGAATTTTTAGAAAATTATATTTAGGCATTTGAATTGGATTGTTGAATATTTATTAATGATATTAAATCATTTGTGTATAGATACGATTGAATTATCCAAATTTAAAAGGAAATCAGTGCTTAAGGATTGAGTTGGCTATAAACCTTCGAGGTAAGTGTTTGGCCTACCCTAGCTTGAGGGAATAGGATTTGAGTCATATTTGCAATTTTCTATTTGTCGAGTACGACGTATAGGCATGGTGACGAGTATCTATACGTTGGTGTCTAGCATGACCGTAGGTCTTTATTTGTTAATATTTTGATTTGTTGTCATATCTTCCATGCTAAAATGATGAATTCTATATGTTGTGAAGAGCATGTGAAAGAAATTGTGATATTTAATATTTGAAGACCGTTGGCTCAAATCATAAGATGAATCGAGAAAGTATACGAAATGATTAAACCCTTTGGAGCATTGGCTCAAGTGGTAAAACGGATTATAAGTAATGAATGAAAGAAAGAAAGAGAAGTGAAATTATTGTATTAGTCTCTTGTTGAGGTATTTGTAGAATTGTGGATATTTTCCTTGTCGGAAATTTTATTGTTAATTATTGCGCCCTTTATTGGGAATCCTATTAATATTATTATTCTGTTTACTTTCTTGCCCTTATTTGTGATTGTTATTTGGGTGAGGAAGAATGATAAAAGCACAAAGGTTATTGTTGTGTATTATTTGATATTGTGAGAAAAGAGTGTGAAGCACGAAAGGTGATGTTGTGCCGTATGATGTACCATTTCGTACTGATATCTATTGATTTTATTGTGAACAAAAAGAGTAAAAGCACAAAGGGTGATGCCGTGTATATTATTATGATATAATTTATTTGGTGAGGATGATGACTAAAAGCACGAAGGTGATGCCGTGTACAGTTTTCATGGTAAGAAAGAGAGTGAAAGCACGAAGGGTGATGCCGTGCAATTATTCGAATTTCTTGATACTTTATTATTTCCTTCTATTGGGTAGTTCTATTTAGAAATTGTTACCTCCCCACATCATGATTTCCCTTTTATATTGATTTGGTTGCTTCCTGAATTTCTTTTGTTGTATATATATATATATATATATATATATATATATATATATATATATATATATATATATATATATATATATACACACACACACACCAGCACATGGGGTCAGTTGTGCAGATACTACACTCTATGCTCTTTTGCACAGACACAGGTTTTGGACAGCAGCAGCAGTAGTGCGGGTGTTAGCAGTCAGACTAGTGAGACATCAAGGTAGCAATGCAGGCGTCCGCAGGCCCGGCGTCTCCTCTATCTTTATTTTCCGTCTGTTATCTCATGTATTCGAGACAAACAGTTTTATATTTCTTTCAGTCGGTTGTATTTAGTATTCTTAGAAGTTCGTGAGTAATGTGACACCAGTTCTGGGGTAGAGATTTATGTTGAAATTCTATATTTCATTTGGTTTATCTAACTAAGTCTTCCGCTCATTTAATTTAATTTGCTGCATTTTTATTATTTTGTTAACTTCTTAAAAGAAGAAATTTTGGTAACGAAATAGGTAGATAAGAGTTGACTTGCCTAGCTTCTATTAGTAGGCATCATTACGACTCCCGAGGGTAGGAAAATCCGGGTCATGACAGAATCTCAATCTCAAAAGGAGTATATGACTGCATTTTTCAATTTCTTGCTTTTATCTAAGTTTTTCCTTAGTACTTCAACCACCATATCCATATGGGAAAGTCATGAAAAAGCAACGGAAGGTTGGTTATGAATTAGCAATCTCACATAGAACAGTTACTCAAAATGACGAGGAGAAAATAAGTTGGAAGAAAACAGAAAAATAAAGCAACAAATAAGAGATAATATAAATTGGAAAATCACAATGAATTTGGGGGAATTCATTATGTTGTTCAACTTTCATACTATATGTCTTTTGTATATTTTGTATCTGATTTATACATAGTAAAAATAAATTTCATACAACTAATTATATATTAATTTATCTACAACTCATCTACAACTTATCTACAACTTTCACACAATATCTCTGACCAGTTAAATACAACAATACAAACTAAATATAAATTTTGTACAATATATCTTTTGTATATTTTTTATCTGATTTATACATAGTAAAAATTAGTGTCATACAATTATTTATATATTATACAACTTATCTACAATTTTAATATATTAACTTAAATATAGTTTAAATACAATGTTGTACTCATACAATAGTTAAATAAATAATATATATATACACAACAAAATACAACTTTTCTACTATATTTTAATAATTTTACTACAATTTCGTAAATATATCATGTATTCTTCTTCGAGTTTCAATCTGAAATTCAGCCAAAATCAAGTCTAATCTTCACCAAAATCCCTCAAAATTGAGATATAAACTCCAAACGATATTCCAATTGTTTGCGTTAACACCCAATTCAAACAAATAATAATTTTAAAAAATTCAATTCGAATCAAAGCTTCGAAACTTTTTAATGGTTGTCAATTGTGGAATTGCTGCTCTATTTTCCTTTATTTTACATTACTGAAATTAGGGATTGAGAGATAGAGAGAAGCAGAGAAAATTCTCAACTCTTTGCAACAACATCCAATTCAAACAAATAATATTTTTTGAAACCCCAAATTCGAATTCAAAACTTCAAAACTTTTAATGGTTGTCAATGGTGGAATTGTAAGTGGGTGCAAGATACGTGGGAAGGGGGAAGGGGTGTGGAGAGAGAAATGTGGGAGAGTGGAAGATATGTTAGAGTAATTTTAGTACACTAATTATTATTATTAATTCCCTTAAAATATACATAAATGGTAATTAGGTATATAAAATGTAATGATAGTAAAACTCGAATAAGGGGGTAATATAGTTTCATATAGTATATAGGAAAGTAAAAATCTCATAAAGAAAATAACCCAAATATTGGTGGTATAAAATTTATAAAATAATTGGGCCTAACCGAATCATTGACACCCCTAACCAAAGTATTTTGTTTCAAAGTTAATATGTTAGGCCAAGCTTTTATAAGCAAAAAAGTGCTTTTGAATAGATGTAGAATTATTTTTTTTAAAAGCGAAAAATAGTAACTTTTCTCCAAAAATACTTTATTGAAAAAGGAATTCGAAAAAAATACACTTAAAATACTTTATAAAAATTTATTCAAATACTAATATCTGCTTAAAACTATTTTTTAATTAGTTAATACTTCTCAAAATAAATTAATTTTAGTAGTTTGGTCAAAAGTAATTTCAAAAGAATGGGTTGTCGGAGAGCCAAGTGGCAGTGCTTCTACGAAAGATGGAAAAAACAAACAAAAAATAAATAAATATCTAATGGGGGTAGCATGTAAAATTCGTGGTCGCCATTGTGCAACTGCAATAAGAGGTGTCCTCTTCCGGTGAAGCTCCGCTCTTCATCTCCGGTGAGTATTCTCTTTGCGCAGTTACAAATACACTTGGTTTATTTCAAATCAAATAATTGAGGTGTGGGAATTACATAACTTACGGAGTTCAATTGTTTAATTTTAGCATATCTTGAGCAAATTAATATAATTTGAAATTACGAAATGAGAAATTCCTATATATAGTTGGTCAGCTCTACTTTCTTGTTGTGAAGCTGTAAATACAATTCGTTTTTTCATCTCTTTTTTTTTTTACCTTTATTCTGCAAAACAATGTTATTTTTAGTTTCCATTGCAGAAATGCTTGAATTGGAATTTGGAATTCCAGGTCGTTTTTGACTTAATGATTTTCTGTTGAAGGTTAAGTTAGTTAATTATGAAGCTGCAACAAGAATAGAGGTTGAATTAAGTGAACCAAAATGGAGTAGAATGGCTATAGAGGATTATATAGCCGTCCAACTAGTTTCAAATCATGGTTGTTGCAATAAACATTTAGATATTGTTGTGAAGCTGTTACGAAGGTTCTCATTTTGACTTTTGCAACTGCAAGGCAGTAGACTAACTTTTAGTTTCCCTGAATTTATCACAGAAATACTGTTCAAACTAGATTGACCGGAAAGGAAAGATATACTTCTTTGGAGTCGGGTCCTCAACAGTAGATATGGTGCAGAGTATGTCAATGAGCACTCTTGCAACTTCTAGATATTGCGGAGCTGGTGGTTCCACCTACCTGAGGAGGCATTTTGGGCAGATAAAAGAAACCGCAACTGGTTTTGGGGGAAGTCATTTTGTTTGGAATGATTGTCGGAAAAGCTTGTCTTTGTCTACCCACTTTGATATGCTAAAACCGAGAAATTTGAGAGCTCAAGCTGGATGGCTGTTTAAAGGGGGCGATCAAGCCTCAGAAGCAAGTTGTGAGCGCAGCGAGAGTGCCAATGAAGATATCTTGATGTTCTTTTTCCAGCTGGACTTGGCTACACGTGTGCAGGTTCCCATCTAGCTCTATGATTTGTTGTAGTTTATTTGGTATGTCTTTGGCTGTTGCTTCACCAGTTGTCTATCCTGCTTTCATCACAGTATGCCTTGAATGTGGAGCAGTATGAAATTGCACAACAACTAAGAGAGAAGCTCACTGAGGTTAGACTACGGAGATCTTAGGTTTCTTGTTTTCTTCTCATCTTTAACTGATTTTCCATTTTGAATATCAAAGCAATTGTTTCCACTGTTCTTCCTGTAATTTTATTGGATTTTAGTTGTCTGAAATTGGACAAGCCAATGGATCAATGAAAATTGTTTACTAACTAGAATCAGCACACTTCTTATATGCTAATGAAGGTGGAAACAGAGGTTCTGAAGCAGCAGGAATCCCGAAGGGGATCGGCCTCAAAGAGTGAAGCTCAAGATATGGCCATAAGCATCTTGCGTCTACGGTAAGCATCCTCACATTCGTTTTGTTCTTTTTTACGAGCTTTGGGTGCCGAATATCGAGGTATTAAATGAACTGAATATAAGGGACTTCTAGCTATGGTATATTCCAGAGGTATTCCCTTTTGAAGCATCTCTTATCAGCTTTTGCTTCATCCAGTGCAGACCTGCAGAATGCAGTTCAGAGTGAAAACTATGATTTAGCGGCTAAATTACGAGACGAAATTTCCAAACTAGAGGCAGTCTCTAACTGCATCAATAAGAGCTCAAGCATATGTAAATGCTCAATATGCATTTCGATTAGGCCAGAAAGCGAGGCACAAGAATTTTGGTATGGAAACTTCTAACTAATTGTTTAACTTTTACATTGATCTTTTATTATTTAGGTGAAGTTCTTGCAGATACTTGCCTGTGCCACGGGTACCCTAAATTGTTGTTGGTGGGGAATATTTACTTTATGTTAATACTACCATGGTGCAGATGAACTGTGTGAAGCTAAGTAGTACTATATATATGTTGATGCTGAAAGTTCTTCTTACGCGCACAGGGTTCAACAAGTTGCCTTTTTTGTTTCTTCAAAAAAAGCAGGGATGATCATCATGCTTGTCATTTATTTCCAAACAAACTGAAAGAGGGAAAATGGAAAAGCTGACGAAGTGGAGAAGGCTAACAATTCTTCGGAAATAGTCTATAAGGTGGAAGGGAAGGAACATTCTGTTTAAAATTCAAAAAACCCAAAAAAAAAAAGAGAACGATATACAAATTCACATAGGTTCACGTGTGAGTTGTAGATAAAGCAGATATATAATTTGGAGCCTAGTATTTAGTTTTTTTATGGGATCGTAAAATCTTGATGATTGGCAGAACTTTTTTTATTGAACTACTGGACTGAACCTCACTGAGTAAAGAAACCTTGCTAATTTTTTGCGTTGACCTATGAGGATACTCAATATTTCCTTCTGTGACGTGCTATGACTTGCATGAATATCTGTTATTCGCAATGTACAAGTTGATATCAGTATTCAATTTGCGAATTTATTGCTTCCTTCTGGGGAAAATGCGTTCTCTTAACTGACATTTATGGAACCCCCAGATTCAGCTTGATTAGTAAGTGTCACTCAACTTGTTTATTCGAAACCTGATCTTCTGACTTCAGGATATCGTGGTGTAATATGTGGGATGGACCCAATATGTTGTGAATCAAGTTCATGGATGGAAATTGCTCAAGTTGATAAGTTGAGCCGTGGTCCTGATCAGCCATTTTATCAGGTTTTTCGCATTTTTTTTTTTCAGATAAAAAAATTCAGTTTTTCTCTCGATCTTCTAACATAAATTTCATGTTCCTACTGCAAACAAAGATTTATCACCTCATTCCCATTCTCAATCCAATTTATCTATCTGAACATGATCTGGTATTGTCAGTGATGCTTTACAGCCGCATCCCCAAGAAAAGACCAAATAATGTTTTAAACTGCGTATGTCAAATTGTCAACTACATGTTCTAATCCACTATCCTCCTAATATCTGAACTACAACAACAACAACTACCCAGTATAGTCCTACAAAGTGGGGTCTGGGGATAGGCCTTATCCCTACGCGAAAGGGCAGAGAGGCTGTTTCCAATCGACCCTCGGCTCAGGAGAGGAAAGGAATGACAAAAACAAAAGGACATTAGTAACTGCAGCCAAAATAACATAAATAATTGTCTAAACATAAGAACCATAAATAAAATGGCATGCAATAATATCAAACAATAACTACGATAAATAACTACCGTAAGGGGACACAGCCCAATATATGGGTTATCTATGGAGAGCCCCACCCAATCCCGGGAAATGAGTACGAAAATTCTAGAAACACCTATCCTACAACCCTGTACTAGACCTCCAGACTTTCCTATCAAGGGCCATGTCCTCGGAAATTCGCATACTAGCCATGTCCTGCCTAATCAGCTCTCCTCAATGTCTCTTAGGCCTCCCTATGCCTCGCCTCACACCGACCACCGCCAGCCGCTCACAACTCCTCACGGGGACGTCTGGGTTTTTCCTCCGCATATGCCCGAACCACCTGAGCCTCGCTTCTCGCATCTTCTCGTCCACTGGGGCCACCCCCACCTTCTCCCGAATAACCTCATTCTTAATCTTATCTAACCTGGTGAGCCCGCACATCCACCTGAGCATCCTCATCTCCGCAACCTTTATCCTCTGAACATGGGAGTTCTTCACCGACCGGCACTCCCCCCCATACAGCATGGCAGGTCTAACCACAACTCTATAAAACTTCCCCTTAAGTTTCTGTGGCACTTTCTTGTCACACAGGACTCTTGATGCAAGCCTCTACTTCGACCACCCACTCCTATACGGTGAGTGACATCCCCATCTATCTCTCCGTCCCCTGAATCACCAACCCAAGATATCTGAAACTGTCCCTCTTGACGATGACCTGAGATCCAATCTTCACGTCCCTGCCTACTTCACTCGGCTCGGCGCTAAACTTGCACTCCAGCTATTCTGTCTTAGACCTGCTTAGTTGAAGCCCTTAGACTCGAGAGCCTGTCTCCATATCTCTAGCCTCTCGTTAACACTGTCCCTCGTCTCGTCTATCAAAACTATGTCATCGGCAAATTGCATACATCAAGGCACATCCCTTTGGATATGTCGGGTTAAAGCATCCATCACCAAGGCAAACAGGAGAGGGCTAAGCGTCGATCCTTGATGGAGCCCCAGAACTACCGGGAAACGATCTGAGTCGCTACCTACCGTCATAACCCTAGTCTTAGCTCCATCGTACATGTCCTTGATTACTCTGATGTAGGCTTCTGGCACGCTCTTCGCCTCCAGGCACCTCCACAACACCTCCCTAGGGACCTTGTCGTACGCCTTCTCCAAGTCAATAAACACCATGTGCAGGTCCTTCTTGTATCCCTGAACTGTTCCACCAATCTCCTGACAAGGTGGATAACTTCTGTAGTGGAGCGACCCGGCATGAAACGAACTGGTTCGCAGATATAGATGTCATCTCCCGCACCCTCGCGTCGATCACCCGTTCTCAGACCTTCATTGTGTGACTTATTAATTTGATACCCCTATAGTTGTTGCAGCACTGGATATCCCCTTTTTTCTGGTACAAGGGCACCACTGTACTCCGCCTCTGGAATTTTATCAGGCCTGGTCGCTCGACCCCTACTCATCCTACGCAAAGCCCCCACAACCTCCTACACCCTAATGCGCCTGCAGTACCCAAGGTCTCTATAACGTTCTGAATGCCCCAGTTCCCCTAGCTCTATGTTTCGATCCCCCTCCTCGTTAAGTAGGTCCCGAAAATACGCCTGCCACCTCTGCTTGACTCGAGACTCCCCCATCAGAACTCTGTCATCCTCGTCCTTGATGCACCTAACTTGGTCGAAATCCCGCGCCTTCCTCTCCCTTACTTTAGCTAACCGGAATAACTTCTTCTCCCCACCTTTCTCCCCCAATTCCTCGTACATGCGACCAAACGCGGAGTTTTTAGCTTCCGTGACCGCCAGTTTTGCTTCCTTCCTCGCCACCTTGTAGATCTCCCTGTTCACTCTTCTTTCTTCCTCGCTTGAGCTCCCTGCCAATTTAGCAAACGCCGCCTTCTTCACCTCCACTTTTCCCGCCGTCTCTGAAGTTTAATTTACTGCTTAGGCTCTAGAGTCCCACTTCCTGGTTTCATCATCTTGTGGGAATTATGAGATGTTGCCTATCCCCATTGACCTGATAATTTACCAACTTTGGTGTGGTCCTCTAGCAATTGCTCATCAACTAGTTACTGTAGTATCAACTATACGTGACACTTTTCATCAATGGCTCACTTGGCAGTACAAACACATTACGGTAGTTTTACCTTTAGACCCTCATTTTGGAAAAAGTGCATACAAGTTAAAAAATTGATTCCGAGTTATGTGAAATTTTTTCATATTTAGAGTTAAGGTGCCGATATGATATCGTACAGAGAAATATCTGTTTGAGCTTCAGCAGAGAAACATTTTAATGGTAAAAACAAAAGTCTGATTGTCTTGTTGACTTTCCTTTACTTGCGTCTTCTGGCCAAACTAAAGGCGTGTAAACTCTGAGGGAGGGGTTTGTTTAGAGAATTTCTTAAGCATACTGCAAGTTCCTGATCCTAATCCAGATTTCAAACTTCAGCCCTCATTTTGCTGGCATTAGAGGGACCGAAAGTGCTGCTGCTCCACATTATATTTTTCTCTATTTAATACTTCAGACCTATTTAGCTTTGATTCGATATGCTTTCAGGTGCTGGTGGATGTACATGCAGATCCCAATCTGTTGGTTGCATATGGTAAGTGAAATTTGACACGGTGAATGAACATTTTTTATGATTAGATAATCTGGTCTGAGCCAAGGAAGGTCATATACTGTGTTGAATTGTACAATATCAACCTCTTAGAAAAGTCTGATAATTGTTCATCTTGCAGTTCCTGAGGAAAGTTTAGTGGCCCCCAGCGAACCAGATAAGGTGTGTATCCCACCAATCTGAAAATACAAACGAATTGTCATTCAATCTCTAACTTGGTTAAAAATGCAACATGCGTCTAGGGTAGATTTGATCATCCCTACACCTCATTCTTATTTTTTGGGATGGATGCTGCTGGAGATTTCATACCAATCAAGCAGCTGCGCGAGAAATACAACAGGCCTCGGCATGAGGTGCCATATGATCCAGAGGACGAGAAGAGTGGAGAAGGATCCTAGGTTTCACCAGGAGCAATGCTGTCCTCTTGGGCAAGATTTGAATGTATGAGAAATCCTTTTCCTGATAATGGTCGAGTTACTTCATTTTGAGACTACACAACATGTTTTCCTGCACAATGTCCTTAGAATACATGCGAATGTGGAGGTTTTGGTGTATTGTGGTAGAGATTTAGGATGATAATGATCAAAGTACATAGAGCTTCTGTTATTACGAGCCAGTTTCAGCAGAAAATGGTCAAGTTTAGAACAAATAGCAAAATGTGTCTAATGATGTATGGTTATTGTTCCACTTTTCGGATCTTTACACTAATAGCCAGCGATATTCGTTGTTCACTTTTTCTAGCCATATACATAAATTATACATTGATTAGATATAATTATACATATAATACATAAATTATGCCTCAACCGACTATTTTTAGTTTAAGCGGTTGGCGGCTATTTGGGTTAATTCTTCTTTCTTTATACTTGATTACAATTAAAGACATCAATATTAATTGGGCACAGTGGAATGCATATCTGTTTTTCTTCGTACAACGGAATAATGGATCCTACCCTCTTCCGTTCTCTCACTCGACCTCAAAAGGAAAAAATGAGGCTTAATATATTATATGGCATAATATTAGAAGTATAATTTTTTTAACATTATCAAGTCATTAAAAGTCTTTTACCAGGTACTATTTTGTCGCATGTGGGGTATAATAACCCATTAATTGTGGTAATGACATGTTATATCAGATTAATCTTTCACCTTTAGTCTGCACTATATTGAGATTTGGCTTTGTAGTCCAATATAAATGTTATTTTAATAATATGATATTTTCTCAAATAATACAAAAGATAGTAAATAAAACAGGAGATTTTTGTAATATCATTCCTTCTTTTTTTAAAAAAAAATATATATATATTATTGTGAGGCGCATAAGAGTTCCAAATCCTATGAAAATTTCATACTATGATTAGTTGTAACTGTAATCTTTTTCAAGCTATTGATCAGTTATAAATAGTTTTTACGCAATATACCTTAAAAACATGTACAATTTTCTTTTGACTGCTGACATTAAAAATAAATTATTAGGTTTTAAATTAATAACTTATACTCCCTCCTTTCAAGTTATGTGAACCTATTTCTTTTTAATTCGTGCAAAACAGAAAAATCTTTTTCTTGATTTGAAAATAATTTATCTTTGTACAATAATTTATAGCCACATAAAATATATGTGTTTCATTTATTATAGCCACACAAAATATATGTGTTTTATTTTACACTATAAATTCAGAAGTATTCTCTTATTTTAAACTACCTGCCCAACCAAATGGATTAAGCTCAATTGAAGCAGGGGGAAGTACATATTAAATAAATTTCTTAACATAAATATAAATATTTCTTGTTCCCTCCAAAACTCTAAACAAAAATGAAAGTCAGCAAACTTCAAGTAACAATATTGAAGAATGATACAGTATATGCCACTGTTCAGAGCATGCTCAAATTCAAGATCATTAGCACAGCTCCATGCTCATCTCATTACCAATGGTCTCCACAAAGACCCACTTCCGTCCACTAAGCTTATTGAGTCCTATGCCCAAATGGGTTCCCTTAAAACTTCAAGACTTGTCTTTTACACATACCCAAACCCAGATTCTTTCATGTGGAGCGTTATAATTAAATGCCATGTTTGGTATAACTGTTTTCAAGATTCCATTTTTCTTTATAACAACATGGTTTGTCACACTAAGGAAACAAATAGTTTTATTTACCCTTCAGTGTTGAGGGCTATTTCTGCAATTGGTGATTTGGGTATTGGCCAAAAAGTTCATGGAAGGATTTTGAAATGTGGGTTTGAGTGTGATCCTATTGTTGAGACTGCATTGTTGAATATGTATGGTGAACTTGGGTGGACGGTTTGTGCGCGCAAAGTGTTTGACGAAATGTCTGTAAGAGATGTTGTTTCTTGGAGTTCGATTGTTTCGAGCTATGTACGTAATGGGAAAGTTAAGGAAGGGTTAGTGATATTTGGAAATTTGGTTAGGGAAGGGGTTGAGATTGATTCTGTGGCTTTGCTTAGTGCTGTTGAGGCTTGTGGTGAGTTGTGTCTATGGAGACTTGGGAAGTCTGTTCATGGTTATATATTGAGAATGCATATTGGGGGTGATGGGTCTTTGACAAACTCGCTTATTGCAATGTATGGAAAATGTGGCGATACGTGTAGTGCAGAATTGCTTTTTGACAATGCTGTCGATATTAGTACTTATACTTGGACAGCTATGATCTCCTGCTATAATCAAAACGGTTGCTATAAGGATGCGTTAGCGTTGTTTGTTAAAATGCGTGAGTCTGATGTGGAATTCAATGAAGTTACGCTTATGGCTGTTTTATGTTCTTGTGCTAGGTTAGGTTGGCTAAAGGAAGGGAAGTCGATACATGGATTTATACTTAGAAATGGTTTAGATTATCGCAACGATCTTCTAGGCTCAGCCTTGGTTGACTTATATGCTAACTGTGGCAATGTAAGCGATTGCCACAAGGTTTTTGATACATCTCAAGACAGACGTATTGTGTCGTGGAATATGCTCATATCAGGTTATGTACAGGAAGGATTGTATGAGAATGCATTGACACTTTTTGTGGATATGTTGAGAAAAGGAATACTGCCGGACTCGTATACTCTGGCAAGTGTTCTCTCAGCTTCTGGAGATATTGGGTTTTCCGAATTTGGGTGTCAAATTCATGGCCACGTTATTAGGACTGGCTTTTCAACTGAGGAGTTTGTCCAGAATTCCATGATTGACATGTACAGTAAATGTGGACTTGTGGAGTGTGCATTCTTGATATTCAAGGACACACAAGAAAGAAGTGTCGTAACTTGGAATTCAGTGATGTGTGGGCTTACACAAAATGGTTTCTCTCGTGAAGCTATCAATCTCTTTGATGAGATATACTCAAACTCGAGTGAAATGGATGAAGTGACCTTCTTGGCTGCAATTCAAGCATGCTCGGCTACAGGATGGCTGGAGAAGGGAAAATGGCTTCACCACAAGTCAATCATCTTTAGTGTGAGTCAGGATATGTATGTCGATACTGCTCTGACGGATATGTATGCTAAATGTGGAGACCTCCGGATGGCTCGGAGAGTTTTCGACAATATGTCGGGAAGGAGCATAATATCTTGGAGTGCCATGATAGGTGGTTATGGAATGCACGGTCAAATCGATGATGCCATCTCACTCTTTCATGAAATGGTAAATAGTGGAATAAAACCAAATGACATCATTTTAACAAATATTCTGTCTGCTTGCAGTCATGCTGGTTATCTGGATGAAGGGAAATATTTCTTCAGTATGATGATTAACTTAAGCATTGAACCAAAACCCGAGCATTTTGCATGTCTAGTTGATCTTCTAAGTCGAGCTGGTGATATAGATAAAGCATATGAAGTCATCATTTCGATGCCATTCCCTGCAGATGTTAGCATTTGGGGTGCCCTAGTAAATGGATGTAGAATTCACAAGAGAATGGATATTATTAAGATGATTCAACAAAGGCTTGAAAACATGCAGACAGATGATACTGGATACTATACCTTATTATCGAACATATATGCAGAAGGGGGAGAATGGAATGAAAGTAGGGTGGTGAGGTCAAAGATGCGATATTTAGGTTTGAGAAAGATCGATGGTTATAGTATGATCGAAGTTGAGAAAAGAATACATACTGGTAAAGCAGATGACACGTACTCATTCTCAAAAAGGGAAATCTCCAGCTTATGATTTACGATGGTTTTGGAATTAAAGAACTGATTAGTCTGGGAAGATGCAATATTCATTACATACAGGCTCTGAACTGGAAGTGACTGCTTATCCGACAAACGCTGGCTAAGAGGGATAGCTCTGTTTCGGTTCATCAGGAGGCTATCTTCAACGGCTTCCCAAGGTTGAACTATGTTTGCTACGGAGCTCGCTACTATTGATCTCTTTCTGTCAAGTAGCTATTCTCATGGATAGAGCAAAAGCTTGATCCAGGGCCGACTTGTCAACTCAAACCAGCCTTGGCATTCAGACAGCAATATGCTAAAGCAGACGATCCTGATGACGACTATGAAACTCATAAGTCATATGAAGCCGAATCAAGGAAGACAAGAATTCGAATGAAATGCATGTTTAACCCAACATTAGAATGCAAACAAAAATGGAGATCAAAGAGAAGGGTCCATAATCCACTTTCTGATGTGGCATGGAACCATGGCTTTCTACTTGAAACATTGATAAAACATTGCTGCAAGGGTGAAGCCAATGCTAGCAATGCTGTTGCAGTAAACTTGCTGGTTGTCAAGTGAGTTTATTCCATTAAGTGGTCAGCACAAATCTCTCTTAGGCCTACAGCAGATTCTCCATATGGTAAACAAGTCAATTGTTACAAAGGTGGTGCCAAAGGCGGACGAAAGATTTAAATTTGATGGGTTCAACCTTTAGGTTCTTACCACTGAATCCATTACACTTTTGACACTATGGGTTCACAATTTAATATTTTCATATTGTAGTGATTTTCACATATGAACACCTTAGTAAAAAATGCAGGGTTCAATTTAACTGCATCAGCCTATGTCATTATTTCTGTATTTTACTCTTCCTGTGCTATTTCCTCTTGAGAGTTTGAAGGCATTGGTTAAGACAATTTTATATGGGGTACAATATCAGCTACATCAAAGAAATTATGTGTAATAAACGCTCATTCTATACAAATTTCCAACTTAGCACTTAATAATTTGCTTTCTGTTATGAAATAATATAAAAGACAAGAACAATAATGCAAGAACAAGAGCAATAGAGAGAAGAGTAGAGAGAGTTCTATTATTGATACTTAGAGAATGTTAGGAGTGATTTACAATGGTAGAGGGCACCTCTATTTATAGGGAGGAGGATGATTTAGCTACCAATAATAGGACTCTAGAATCTTTCTAATTAAAGACATTCACCTTAAATAGAAGTGTATTTATAACACTCCCCCTTGAATGTCTATTCAATGATGTGCCTCGTTAAAACCTTAAAACAAAACCCCATGGGAAAAATTAAAGTAAGGAAAAAGAGTACACATGTTTGAATATGCGCCTATTGGTTGCCTCGTTAAAAACCTCGCAAGGAAAACCCGGTGGGACAAAACCTTGTAAGGGAAAAAGAGTGCAACACGCCTTAACTCCCCCTGATAAGAACATCAATTTATGTCCTTAAGTCTTCGCATCCCGATCTTGTGAACTAGCTTCTTGAAAGTTGACTTTGGTAGAGATTTTGTGAACAAATCAGCCATATTATCGCTTGAACGAATCTGTTGAACATTGATATCACCATTCTTTTGAAGATCATGTGTGAAGAATAACTTTGGTGAAATATGCTTCGTTCTATCTCCTTTTATGAATCCTCCCTTCAATTGAGCTATACATGCTGCATTGTCTTCATACAAAGTTGTGGGTAGTTTATCACACTTCAAACCACATTTGTCTTGGATATGATGTATTATCGACCTTAACTACACACACTCCCGACTTGCTTCATGAATAGCAATTATCTCGGCATGATTAGATGAAGTAGCCACAATTGATTGCTTAGTCGATCGCCAAGATATGGCGGTTTCTCCACAGGTAAACACATAACCCGTTTGAGATCGAGCCTTGTGTGGGTCGGACAAATATCCAGCATCAGCATAACCAACAAGATCCGGGCTGCAATTCTTGCCATAAAATAAGCCCATATCGGTAGTTCCCTTTAGGTACCGCAATATGTGTTTGATCCCATTCCAATGTCTCCTCGTAGGAGCCGAGCTAAATCTTGCTAAGACATTAACTGAAAAGGATATGTCAGGCCTTGTAGTATTTGCAAGATACATTAGTGCGCCAATTGCGCTAAGATATGGTACTTCAGGACCAAGTAGCTCTTCATTCCTTTCTTGTGGTCGGAATGGATCTTTGTTCACATCAAGTGATCGAACAACCATCGGTGTACTTAAAGGATGTGCTTCATCCATGTAAAACCGTTTCAGTACCTTTTCTGTATAGGTAGATTGATGAACAAAAATTCCGTTTGCCAAATATTCAATTTGCAAACCAAGACATAGTTTAGTCTTTCCGAGATCTTTCATCTCGAATTCATCCTTTAGATAATCAATTGCGTTTTGGAGTTCTATAGGGGTTCCAATAAGGTTTATGTCATCGACATATACGGCAAGTACAACAAATTCCGATGTTGTTTTCTTTATAAAAACACACGGGCAAATGGCGTCATTTATATAGCCTTCTTTTAACAAGTACTCACTAAGACGATTATACCACATTCGTCCAGATTGCTTTAGACCATACAAGGATCTTTGCAATTTAATTGAGAACATTTCCCGAGATTTTGAATTATGCGCGTTTGGCATCTTGAGTCCATCCGGGAATTTTCATGTATATCTCATTATCGAGTGAGCCATAAAGATAGGCAGTAACAACATCCATTAAGTGCATGTCAAGCTTTTCATGGACAGCAAAACTTATGAGATAACGAAAGGTTATCGCATCCATTACAGGCGAATATGTCTCTTCATAATCGACACCAGGCCTTTGAGAAAAACCTTGTGCAACAAGGCGTGCCTTATATCTTTATACCTCGTTTTTCTCGTTTCTTTTGCGTACAAAGACCCATTTATAGCCGACAGGCTTAACACCTTTAGGTGTTTCAACTATAGGGCCAAAAACTTCATGTTTTGCCAGCGAATTCAATTCTGATTGAATTGCTTCTTGCCACTTTGGCCAATCCTGTCTTTTTCGACATTCTTCAACAGATTGAGGTTCGAGATCCTCACATTCTTGCATAATGCTAGATGCGACATTATAAGCAAAGGCATTATCCACCACAATATCCACTCGATTAATATTTGCCTCAATATTAATTGGATTTAGGGATAGTTCCGTATTTTCCAGAGTCTCGGGCTCAATGGATTCTTCATGAATCTCAGAATTTGTTAAATCATGAATTTCCTCATGAGATTCTTTCGTAGTGTCATCTCGATCGTTCTTTTTCCTCTTTCTAGGATTTCGATCTTTGGAACCTAATGGTCTGCCACGCTTCAGGCGTGCATTCGACTCATTGGTTATGACACTAGATGATTGTCCAACAGGGACATCAATACGGATTGGAACATTTTCCGCGGGAATGTGGGATTTCGTTATCCTTTTCAAGTCCGTAAATGCGTCAGGCATTTGATTTGCTATTCTTTGCAAATGGATAATCTTTTGTACCTCTCTTTCACAAATAGAGGTATGTGGATCAAGATGAGATAATGATGCATTTTTCCACAAAATTTCCCGTTTGGTTTCACCAACTTCTCCCCCTAATTTTGGGAAAAGTGTCTCATCAAATCGACAGTCTGCAAATCGTGCAGTAAACAAGTCGCCTGTCAATGTTTCGAGGTAGCGAATGATGGAGGGCGATTCAAACCCAACATATATTCCTAACCTTCTTTGCGGACCCATTTTGGTGCGGGATGGCGGTGCTATAGGCACATATACTGCGCATCCAAAAATTCTTAAATGGGATATATTGGGTTCATGACCCAAAACCAATTGCAACGGGGAATACTTGTGGTAATTCGTCGGTCTGAGACGAATTAGCATTGCTGCATGTAAGATGGCGTGACCCCATACCGAAGTGGGCAGCCTCGTTCTCATAAGTAATGGCCTTGCAATCAACTGCAGGCGTTTAATTAACGATTCTGCAAGACCTTTTTGAGTGTGAACATGAGCTACAGAATGTTCAACTTTTATCCCGATTAATAAGCAATAATCATTAAATGCTTGGGATGTAAACTCAGCAGCATTATCCAGTCTAATGGACTTGATTGGATTATCTGGAAATTGTGCTCGTAGTCGAATTATTTGTGCCATTAATTTCGCAAACGCAAGGTTGCGTGATGACAACAGGCACACATGAGACCATCTACAGGATGCGTCTATCAAGACCATGAAATACCTAAACGACCCACTCGGTGGGTGAATAGGTCCACAAATGTCCCCTTGTATACGTTCCAGAAACGTGGGTGACTCAGTCCCAACCTTTGTTGGTGATGGCCTGATAATCAACTTGCCTTGATAACACGAAGTGCAAGGATATTCATTATTCGAAAGAATTTTGAAATTCTTTATCGGATGCCCATATGAGCTTTCTATAATCCGTCTCATCATGATCGATCCTGGGTGTCCCAATCGATCATGCCAAAGTACAAAGGTATTGGAATCAGTAACCCTTTGGTTTACTGTTGAATGTGCCTCAATTGCACTAATTCTTGTCCAATACAGGCCACAAGATAAAGACGGGAATTTCTCAATAACCCTCTTTTGGCCGGAGACATTATTTGTGATGACGAGATATTCAAGATTATCTTCATCCATTGTCTCAATATGATAGCCATTCCGGTGTACATCTTTAAAACTCAACAAGTTTCTCTTAGACTTGGAGGAGAACATTGCATTCTCTATGATTAACGTCGTGCCTTTGGGCAGAGTTACAATTGCTCTTCCGGAGCCTTCAATCAATTTACTACTTCCAGAGATTGTAGTAACGTTTGCCTTACACATATTTAGTTGAGAGAAATATTTCTTTTCTTTGAGTATTGTATGTGTAGTACATGAATCAACTAGGCAAATACTTTTACATTTGGACGTTGATCCAAGTTCGCTTTGTGAGATATCCATATTTGCTATCCCATAGTTTGACATACAAAAGAGATACACAAACATAAGAATAAACAAGTTCAATTCGTTTGTGTCACATAATATTTTCAAAATCTGCTGCTAACAGTTGACTAACAAAATCAGATATGTTATCCATAATTGATTACTTTGCAGTTTGAAAATTTCAGTTTAAGCATTTTCTTCAAACAATCGATTGTTAAACACAAACAATCGATTGTTGAACATTGACAATCGATTGTTAAACACACACAATCGATTATTTGCTATTTTGAAAAACTTCAGAGCACACTGTTTTAAGACAATCGATTGTTAAGTATAGACAATCGATTGTTGGCTATTTTGAAAAATTCCAGAGCACACTGTTTTAAGACAATCGATTGTTGGCTATTTTGAAAAATTCCAGAGCACACTGTCTTAACGACAATCGATTGTTAGTCAAAGACAATCGATTGTGGATGATTTTTGAAAAATTCCAGATTACACTGTCTTAACGACAATCGATTGTTAGACAAAGACAATCGATTGTGGATGATTTTTGAAAAATTCCAGATTACACTGTCTTAACGACAATCGATTGTTAGACAAAGACAATTGATTGTTGATCAATTATTTTTCAGCTTTAATGCGAAAATAGTAGATAATCGACTAGTTTTTCAGGCTAGTCGATTACCCCTACTGGAAAATAAAAATATTATTGATATTTGAGCATATTGAAGATATTCTAAAGAACTACTGCTAACATTGCATCATGAACTAACTAATACGAGCTAATACTAATGACTATTAGTTTATTCACTTACTAATACAAATAAGTAGAACAAAATCAAATAACTCCATCTTCTTTCATCACGGACCCATCGCCGATTAGGTGGTCTATTT
The DNA here is from genome assembly GCA_034376525.1 of Nicotiana benthamiana. NCBI lineage: Eukaryota > Viridiplantae > Streptophyta > Magnoliopsida > Solanales > Solanaceae > Nicotiana > Nicotiana benthamiana. Next base: position 41,091,525 of record CM067340.1, on the reverse strand, counting down.
TCCCCTCGGGTTGCTCAAAGAAGTCTGCCACATCCAGGTGGGTGATGTCCAAGTTGTCGTCATAGACAAAATTTGTTTCAGGGCCTTTTCTCTTTCGAGATGCTTGATAAAGGTCAACCAAGTGTCTTGGTATACGGCAAGTCTTTGACCAGTGCCCTTTCCCACCGCAACGATAACATATAGTTTCTGAACCATTTGCCTTAGGATCTTCATGACCCCGTTTCTGCTTTCGGCGGTTATCTCTCCTTGGGGGTTGACGGACTTCATTGGAATTTCTTCCTTGTCTACGTCCCTGGCTATGACCCCGTTTACGACCATGACCATGGTCCTTTTCATGTTTGGCATAATGAGAGTGCACCTTATCTGCTTCAGGCAGTGGTGTAGACCCAGTGGGTCGATTTTCATGATTTCTCATGAGCGGGTCATTATTTCGCTCAGCTACTAGTAGAAGAGAAATCAGTTCAGAGTACTTTGTAAAGCCTTTCTCTCTGTACTGTTGTTGCAGTACCATATTGGAGGCATGAAACATCGTAAACGTTTTCTCAAGCATATCATAATCGGAGATATTATCCCCGCATAGCTTCAATTTAGAAGTAATTCTGAACATTGCAGAATTATATTCAGAAACGGACTTGAAGTCCTGGAGCCTCAGATGAGCCCAATCATATCGTGCTTGTGGCAGATGACCAACTTCAGGTTGTCATATCTCTCCTTTAAGCCGTTCCACAAGATGAGTGGATCCTTGACGGTGAGATATTCAATCTTCAAACCTTCATCAAGGTGATGGCGCAGAAAATCAAGGCCTTCGCAGATTCTTGGGTGGATGCTTTTTCTCTATCTTTGATGGTGTCTCCGAGACCCATAGCATCTAAGTGGATTTCAGCATCCAACACCCATGTCATATAGTTCTTGCCCGAAATTTCAAGGGCAACGAACTTTCTTTTCGTAATGTCAGACATAATCGAAAATTAAATTAGGAAGAGGGAAATACCTTAGATTTTTCGAGAATTGTTCTTGAGATGGTAGAGTCTCGTGCTGATAACGTGTTATGAAATAATATAAAAGACAAGAACAATAATGCAAGAACAAGAGCAATAGAGAGAAGAGTAGAGAGAGTTCTTCTTATTGATATTTAGAGAATGTTAGGAGTGATTTACAATGGTAGAGGGCACCTCTATTTATAGGGAGGAGGATGATTTAGCTACCAATAATAGGACTCTAGAATCTCTCTAATTAAAGACATTCACCTTAAATAGAAGTGTATTTATAACACTTTCAAAGTTGTTAGAAATCTGCCAAGCGTATTTTCTTTTTTTGATTTCTCACCCAATGTTCGATACTCACTTTGGTACCCGATTAATTCAAATTCGCATCGAAAAGTCCCATGTCGGGGTAAAGCGCTCCCTGCCAGGTTTGTCATGCAAACTGTGCCAGAAACTCATGCTCAAGTGAAGAAGATTTATTATTGGTGTTACTGTACTATTACTACTACTAGCCTTACACTACTACTACCCTTTGTTAATTACCTTAAATTTGCTAGTTATTGTTGGGAAAAGAGACGATGGAAATCAGAACTTGAAACTCCTAGATATAAAATTAGTGCTATATCTCTACAAAGTTGAAAATGACCATCTAATAATATCTAGATTCTATTTGTAGGTGTGTTTGGTATGTCGTAAATGTTATCCATCAAAATAAGGAAAATGACTTTCTCACTTATGGACGAAAGTCATTTTCCGTAGAACTACTTTGACATTTAAATTCATGTTACTTTGGTACTCAAGATTTTATCAAAACACATTACAACTTGTGAAGCTTTTTATTATTTTCTTAATATATATTTTTTCGAAAAATATTTTTCACTCACAGCCGAATTAAAAAATCTATTTTTCAAAAATATATTTTTCAAGGACAGATTTCCATCAAATCAGACACACATAATCTTTTGGATTGTTGTGATGATCCACACCTTTGGACACAAACCGATTACGTATCAGTCACACAGATAAAGAAGTGGAGAACCAAACAATGGTCAAAACGTGGGAGTACTTTGTCCAACCTAGTACTTTGTAGGCCCAAACAGGAAATCTATTAACCAAAAAATCACTTTTAGGCTAAAATTATTTATATTCGCCAATAGTATATAAAATTTATATTTTTTTTATATAAATAACATATAAAAATATTTTTTCAGCTATTGTTGAAAATTGTTATACAGTGTCATTTTTTCAAATCTATTCGAGACAACCACTGATGTCATTATTTGTTGCTAACAAGAAAATAAAATTAGACAGAGGTTTTTATTTATTTTTATTAATGGAGGTATTATTCTTTCGGCTATTCTGCCTAATATGCAATAAGAGAGAAATTAAGGCAACATAAGGAACAAAATTACTTGGTGGTTAAATTGACAATGATGTTATTCAAATTATTTCTCTATTAGAAAAAGAAAATAAAGAATTTATTCTCAAGTATAATCTTTGGCTTCTTTAGACAATAGCATTTCTCATAAGATCAAATGACCAAATAAGACTAAGGAAAAAACATGTGGAACCAAACAGCAGCACTAAAGGGCAGCCCGGTGCACTAAGCTTCTTCGGGGAACGGCCGGACCATAAGGGTCTATTGTACGTAGCCTTACCCTACATTTCTGCAAGAGGCACTGAATAACATTAATACATAGCTAAAGAAATGCTCTATAAAAACACAAGACATTATGCAGCAGCATCTTCCTGAATACAAGGTCAGTAATCCAATGTAAGAAACATAATAATGGGGGCTCCAAATATGGAGCAAACAAAGACATGTACAAAAACAATCCCCATTTAGCTAAAACTCACTCCTTAAACTCATAAACAAAGCTCCCTAAATCCGTCTCTATAAATGATGAATCGACAATATTACAACTTTCATTTTTGCTCGTGTTTAAGTTAACACGACAGCCGGAGGATTACCTGCAGGGCATCTTTGCCTCCGCGGGCGCCTAGGTGTCTTTCCCCACCCTGTTAGGTTTTTATCCTCCAAACTAGCTTCAATGTTATTAAGTTGGTGCATTAGCGGAGAGCTCGTCGTGGTCAACACCGTTGCAGGGGTGGCGACCGCAACTGTTTTCCGCCTTCCCCTAGCACCTCCGTTTCTTGTCCCGTTCCTTCTTGTCAAACCGGAGTTCCAAGTATGTCCCGTTGCTCTCATCAACCCTCCGAACGTCTGAATGTCTTCGGTCACCTCGTGCCTTGACAATGAAACTAGACCGGGAAGGATATCCCTTTGGAAGTCCCTCCGTTGCCTTCCCCTCCTTGCTTGCCCTCTTCGGGGTCGGGTTGTTAGAGAACTGGCCCCTCCATCTTCCACTGTTTGGAATTCAGGAACAAAAGGCTTTGGCATGTAATCTTCCTCCTTCGTTTCTGTTAGTCGCAATGTCATTTCCTCAAAGTAATCTATTTCCTTAGAACCACAACGTGCAACCATCGTGCCATCAAGGTCGGCTGCACAAGAAGAGACCACATCGACAAACCATCGTAGGGATTCCAGAGGATCATCTGATGGATCATTGCATGTTTCCTTTACAGAGATGCATTGACTGGACGATGAGATGGCAACTATAGCTTCTGCTGCAGTCCTGAGTAATTCCTCCTGTGTGTGCTCGGTTTTATTGTCAGGCAGCTGCAAAGATGCTTCACGTCGCTCGTCTTCTTCTCCAGGAAAACTGTCCTGTTCAATGTCCATAACTACAGGGGCTTCCAAATCTATATCCAGAATAGTCTTCACCTTAGCCTTATTGCTCTCAGCAGAAACTGGTTCTTCATCCTCAGTAATACATGAGTTCAAATCAAAGTGATTCTTAATGTTTGTAGTTTTTGTCTCCATAACTTTCTCAGTAACAATTGGTTCCGCAGCAGCAGGTTTCTCGGGCTCAACCTCAGAAAGGTCACAAGCTATGTTAATGTCAATCACCATACTCCTCCTTTGATGTCTGATACTCTCTCTCTTGGGAGAGGAACGAAGAGTAGCAGAAGTGGAAACAAGTGATGATGACTCATTTCTGGAAGCAGACGGAATATCAAGGATTGGAACACCAAGAATTTTTCTTATATGACATGTCTCCCCCACTTCTTTTGCGGTCTTCATGTGGTGATCTTCAGAAGCTGCTGGATCAATCGGTATTTGGCAAAAAGGAGGGCTTGAGTACGCCTGGACAAAGCCAGACTTTGTTGAAGTTACACCTATCCTACTATCAACGTCCTCATTTTTACCATTTGCTTTAGCTTTAAGCCATGGCAAAACTGTTACCGGATCTTGAGGCTCTCTTTTTTCATTACCACACTCAACACGTTGCCCAGGAAGTTCCTCACTGAGTGCACTCTTTGATAGTACATTTAAGTCGAAACCTTTACCAGATGTCACAACATCCGTATTGTTAGAGCTAATGAGAAAATTCTCACATGCATTGTTAGAGGAGCGCTGAGACATAAAATGGTCCCCCTTAATATGGTTCAAAGAGTCAAAAGCAACTGTAGGAAAGTGAATTGATTCTTTGGTCCCGGAAGAGGACCCATGGTAAAAACCATTACGGATAGGATGCAACCTAGAACTGCCGTTCACGTGCCTATTGTCGTCAATTTGGCTCTGAGATGACTGTGAACCCTTACCAACTACTGCAGAAGAGTTGATGAATGAGTTTGCATGCATTGAGGATAACCTCTGGGTAAAGCTACAACTTTGCTTCGCCCATGGAGAGACAGAGTGTGGCCACGAACTGCTAAAGTCGGAGGAACTCGGACATGGATATGGACTAGCCATCTTGGAAGTAACAAATGGTTCACCATGAGTATAATTGGACTGCTCGCAATTTCTGTGAGAGATATCTAAACTATGTCCTGCTCTATCTTTCCAAATGCCATCCTTATTTTGGTGAATTGGATGAACTCCAGACGGTTGATAGGTTTTGTTAATCATTACTGTTGCTTGATGGGAAGCTGCAGGTATCTTCTCTTGTCCAAGACCTCTCAGAAATGACGCCGAGCTACCATTGGTGTTGCCTGCAAATTGAAACAAACCCCTTATGTATCATCACGGAAATCAAGAGACAAGGAACCTCTCTCTCAAAAGTCACTAATTCAAGGTAGGTACAAATGAACTCCGGAAGTTGCTAAACTCGAGTAAGATACAGAAGTTTTGAAAGGAACTGTTACCTGTTTCATATGCCGATGCCAACCACTCCCTCTCGTTGGTTCTACTGTCAGCATATACGTTACTTAAAGAGTCATTCGGGCGTGCACAATTGGAATTCCAAGGCAAAGCGACAAACGGCAGATTTGATCTTGCAGAAGCATTTGTGCTTCTAATTTCTTTATGATTATTACCATAACCAAGAAAAGCAACAGGACAGGTTGCTTCGTCAAGCTGCGCTGGTTCATTTAGATCAGCCAACCCAATAGAGCTTCTCAAACATGAATTGGATGATGAAGCATCTTTTCCTCTATCACTCTTTGCACCACCACCAAGAAACAATTTTGTTCCACTCTCTCGGGCAACTATATAATTTCCATTAGCAGGATAACTGGGAAATGGAGATCCTACATTATCTCGCAACGGCTCATTTTCCTCTGTATCTATGTATTCATCAGCTGGAAGTTGAAGATCAAACAACTTTTTCCGGACCTTCGAGGGCCTAGTCTCCAAAACATCAGAGGCTTTTGAAGAATAACCGTTCTGCAAATGAACTCGACTAGACTGTACACCATTTGCTTTTGAAGGACTAAAGGGAGAATTAACAATGTCAGTACCAGATGTAGATGGTCTAGTATAACAGGAATTTTCCAAGGGGAAGTTTGTTATGTGCCATTTCCGAGCATCTTCAGACGGTACTTGAGATCCTAGGTGACTAGATGAACATGATGGCTCCATCGACGAGCGAACTTTATGCATTCCCTTCCTTCTAATTTCATCCATCATGTCCCTCTGAATTCTGTAAAGGCGATGAAGTTCCACCACCTACAACCAAACCTTTCCATAAGCATATTTTTGTAATACCGGTTGAAGCAAAGCAAAAAAGGCAATTAAATTTCCAATTAAACTTTTTCTGGAAAAGAAAAAGGCAAGATTACCTGATTCTTGAATACGGCCTCGTGTTCAAGCATCTTCTGCTTCAGAATTTCCTTATCATATCCTGGATATGCATCCGTTATAGTCCTTGACGTGAAACCATTACAATATTGACCGTTCGGTAAGGTCTTATCTGCATAAAGTAGGGGCCAACTGCTGCTATTGGAGTCCTCATTAAGGTCCCTCATAGAGTAATAGCTTGCTAAGTAGCCTTTACAGTACACTTGTGTTCCCATTCCTGCCAAGATTAGGAATTAAGAATTTAATTAAAACCAAGCAGTTTATTCTGAATAAACTTCAAAACTGTTCTAAAAAGATGTATGATCACAAGGAAACAGAATTGAGATATTCAGTCCCTACATGATATTTATGCAAATATGATCCCAACTCATAACAGCAAAACCAACAACAACAACAACAACTACTACACAGTATAGTCCCACAAGGTGACAAGGTGGGGTCTGGGGAGGGTAATATGTAGACGGGCCTTACCCCTACCCGAAAGGGCAGAGAGTCTGTTTCCAATCGACCCTCGACTCAGTGAAGGAAAGGAAAAACAAAAACAAAAACAAAACAAAAGAACATCAGTAACTCCAGCAGAAATAGCGTAAATAATTATCTAAACATAAGAACCATAAATAAAATAGCATGCAATAATGTCAGACAGTAACTACCATGAATAACTACCATAAGGGAGACACAATTCAATACACAAATTATCTATGGATAGCCCTGTCAAGCCTCACCCAACCCCGGGTAAGGAGTACGAGAAACTCTAGGAGCCCCTATCCTACAACCCTGATACTAGACCTCCAGACTTTCCTATCAAGGGTCATGTCCTCGGAAACCCTCATTCTAGCCATTTCATGCCTAATCACCTCTTCCCAATACCTCTTAGGCCTCCCTCTGCCTCGCCGAACGCCGACCATCGCCAGCCGCTCACAACTCCTCACCGGGGCATCAGGACTTCTCCTCCGCACATGCCCGAACCACCTCAGCCTCGCTTCTCGCATCTTCTCATCCACCGGGACCACCCCCACCTTCTCTTGAATAACTTCATTCTTAATCTTATCTAACCTGGTGAGCCCGCACATCCACATGAGCATCCTCATCTCCGCAACCTTCATTCTCTGAACATGAGAGTTCTTCACTGGCCAGCACTCTGTCCCATACAACATGGCAGGTCTAACCACAGCTTTATAAAATTTTCACTTGAGTTTCTGTGGAACTTTCTTCTCACACAGAACTCCTGATGCAAGCCTCCACTTTGACCACCCCGCTCCTATACGATTAGTGACGTCCCCGTCAATCTCTCCGTCCCCCTGAATCACCGAACCAAGATATCTGACACTGTCCCTCTTGGCAATGACCTGAGATCCAATCATCACGTCCCTGTCTACTTCGCTCGGCTCGGCGCTAAACTTGCACTCCAGGTATTCTGTCTTAGATCTGCTTATTTTGAAACCCTTAGACTCGAGAGTCTGTCTCCATACCTCTAACCGCTCAATAACACCGACCCTCGTCTCGTCTATCAAGACTATGTCATCAGCAAATAACATACACCAACGTACATCCCCTTGAATATGGCAGGTCAAAGCATCCATTACCAAGGCAAACAAGAGAGGGCTAGCGCCGATCCTTGATGGAGCCCGTTAACCACTGGAAAATGGTCTGAGTCTCCATCCACCGTCCTAGTCTTAGCTCCATCATCGTACATGTCCTTGATTACTCTGATGTAGACTTCCGGCACGCTCTTCGCCTCCAGGCACCTCCATAGCACCTCCCTTGGGACCTTGTCATACGCCTTCTCCAAGTCAATAAGCACCATATGCAGGTCCTTTTTCTTATCTCTGAACTGCTCCACCAGCCTCCTGACAAGGTGGATAGCTTTTGTAGTGGAGCGACCTGGCATGAAACCGAACTGGTTCACAGATATAAATGTCATCTCCCTCACCCTTGCCTCGATCACCCGCTCCCAAACCTTCATGTTGTGACTTATTAATTTGATATCCATATAGTTGTTGCAGCACTGGATATCCCCTTTGTTCTTGTACAAGGGCACCACCGTACTCCACCTCCACTCCTCCGGCATCCTTTTGGTCCTGAAGATCGCATTGAACAACCTGGAGAGCCACTCCACTCCTGACCTACCCATGCATTTCCAGAACTCCACCAGGATCTCGTCAGGCCCGGTCGCTCGACCCCTACTCATCCTACGCAAAGCCCCCATGACCTCCTCCGCCCTAATGCGCCTGCAGTACCCAAGGTCTCTATGTTGCTCTGAATGCCCCAACTCCCCTAGCTCTATGTTACGAGCCTCCTCCTCGTTAAGTAAGTCTCGAAAGTACGCCTGCCACCTCTGCTTGACTTGAGACTCCCCCATCAGAACTCTACCATCCTCGCCCTTGATGCACCTAACTTGGTCAAGATCACGCGCCTTCTTTTCCCTCGCTTTAGCTAACCGGAATAACTTCCTTTCCCCGCCTTTCTCACCTAATTCCTCGTACATGCGACCAAACGCCGCGTTTTTAGCTTCCGTAACGACCAGCTTTGCTTCTTTCCTCGCCACCTTGTAGATCTCCCTGTTCGCTCTCCGTTCTTCCTCGCTTGTGCTCCCTGCCAACTTAGCAAACGTCGCTTTCTTCACCTCCACTTTTCCTTCGACTACATCGTTCCACCACTAGTCACCCTGATGTCTGCCTGAATAGCCCTTGGCTACCCCGAGCACATCCCGTGCTACCTCCCTAACCAACGGCATATTAGAGAGTAAAGGTTGTAGGATACCGCACGTTTAGCAAGTGAAAGCTAAGTGAGAGTAGATGGGATTTTGGTATCTAAATGCAGATAATTCAAATAATCAAGTTTAGTAGTCCAGGAGAATGAAAACATATATATAGAGTATTATTAAAACAGGAGTGAAAAGGTGGAGTTCTATGGGAGTGCGATATGATAGGAAGATACTAACAAAGTGAAAGTCAATTTCTATAGAATGGCTTCGGAAAAAAACATAAAAGTATAGAATGGCTTTGAACAAGTAGCACACAAAAATGATAAGAGGGGTATCCTAAGATGGTTTAGCTATATCCTACGTAGATTTAGATAAAAACAAAACAGCATCGATGTAGGCGACAACACTAGTAGCAATTAAGACTAAGATGTTGGTACACTTATGTAAGGTCGGGTGCTCTCAAGAATCTTTTAAATATGCTTAGAGACTTGTATGTTCGTGTAGGTGTATGTATGAGAATTTGATATTCTCTAATTTTAGAAAACCCCTGACATTGTCTCTAAAGACATATTATTTTCCCAAGTAGTGGATATGTTCATTGATGGGCCTACCCTAAACAAACATAAAAATAGCAGGGCGCCTTGAAGGAAGATCAAACGCATAGATATTGTCCTGAAGAAGAATCTTTCGGTTATATTTTCCCCCATGAAGGGGAAAAAGAAGCTATTATGCTTCAAGTATATCTATCAAAAGCTAACTTTAATGACTTTCCCTTTACATTAATCAACAATTAATGCTCTGTTAACATTCTCATATGATTGATTGAATAGATTACAAATTAAAGATGCCGGGTCAGCACATGCAAAATTTTCTAGGGGGTGGAGGTCGAGGATTCGAGCGAAGGTTAATAGGCAGTCGAGCATTTCCCTTCTTCTTTCTCAGATAGGCAGCATTAATGTTATAGCATGGTATCTCTCTATTCTTGGATTGCCGGTAACACCTATTGTTTGATTGCATTCTTTTGCTTCGGTTTTCCTAATATCTTATTATTGTGATGTTGCCTCTTTAGCAGGGCTTATCGAAAACAACCTCTCTGCCTTCCCCGAGTACGGTAAGGTCTGTGTACACACTACCTTCCCCGGACCCCACCCCACTTGTGAAAACTCACTGGGTTTGTTATTGTTATTGTAGCAGAAGATTTTGCCTGCATTTTCTCAACTTGTGCACTTCTCATTAATACCATTTTTTAAGCTTAACGTGAGACAATTCTTGGACACTCGGTCATACAACTTTTCTCCACCAAGTAAAATGACAGGGACCTATAACAGGTATTCTTAGAAACCTGACCATATCAAAAAAGACAAATTGCACCAGAGCAACCCAAGTAAAACACACACTCTGCACAATTCTCATCAGCAACACGTGGAAAAACTCGAGAAGTTTTCACACTCTTTCAGAAACCAAGATATACGACTTGCATATACTTTTTCAATCACTCCTTCGTCAAATTTATGTTCACACGCACCCCATGAAAGCAGTACTCTAACCACTGGGTTAAGTAGGCCATTTATCATTTCCCAACAGAACCCACTGAAAACACATCCTCAGTTCGGATTGCAGGCTGCAACTCGCCTGCGTGAAGCCGGATTAGCTAGTAATCACTGATCAGCCAGGCATTTTAACACTTAAAAACTAATAGCACACAAGAAACAAGGAATCACAATGTAGGGTCCAAGGATAGCAAAGGAAACAAACAAGATAACGGACCGCGACTAAGATTACAATTAATCTGGAAATTTGTCTCTAAGCAGCACTGAAATCCAAAACTCTCCAATTACCGTAATCTACTAATGAAGACAAGCAATCTTGTAATAGAAGATAAATTGAATTTTAATGTAATCCACTTTTACGATGAACTTTCTAGTTGTCACATTGGAAATTTAATTAAAGCTAGTGCAGTAGGAATCAAATTAAGCCAAAAAAAGGCTAATATAGGACCTTTTTCTAATAAAGTCTCAATCTTTTACTCATGCAATTTAAACTCTTAACCCCACTTTTCTTCTTCCAAAAAGTAATAGTTTGCTTACCTAATTCAGACAAATAAATGAATTTAAGAATATCATTCCAATAGAAACCATATCATAAGCAATTAAAGTTCCAATCTTTTTCAATTAGAAGAGTAAATGAGGTAAAAATTATAAACATAAAAGCTAGAAAAGATCCAAAACAGATACGATCACCAGTAAAATCCAAGAACTTAATCAAATCTGCAAGTAACAAAGAAAAATGTAAAAGCTCATAATTTTAGAATCCAAAACCATTAATTAAACTAAACAAAGCAAAAATAGAAATATTCTGTTCTTGGGGGGTCTTAAAAGTCAAATAAGAATAAATCTAAAAGCAAATAAATATATAATAATAAGAAGAAGAAGAATAAGAATTTACCTCAACCCCACATCTTGAAACCAACTCTTCTCAATACCCTTTTCATGGATTGAACAATGAACATATATTGAAGTAATTCACCAACTCAAGAATCATGATAAATTGAGTGACCCCAATTGAGTGACCCCAAAAAAAGTGGAATTATTAACTCAAAACAATGAGAAATAAATATTTAATAATAATTATGAAACAAGTAGACCATTGAATTAAAGAAGCTTCAGATCCTAATGAAACTGAAAAAAAGATTGGAGATTTACATCTGATGGGGCCACCACACAAGAAATTCTTTTTTCTCTTTCTTGGTTCTAATTCTCAGAAAAAGAGCAAAAAGAAAGCTCTATTTTTTAGAGAGAGAAGAACAAGAAGTAGAGAGAGAAAGAAACAGAAATTGTATAAGACTTGAAAGGTTTGTGTACTAAAGAAAGAGAGAGAGAGAGATCCCAGATAAGAAAATCTTGACACAAACAAACAGAAGCTGCTTTGCTTTGGTTTGGTTCTAATAAGAACAGTGACATGAAATTTGTCAACATCCGGTCTCCTTTTTAGTCCTCTCTGCTTTTTTTCCTTCACTTATACTACTACTTTTCTCTTTCTATATGATTTCCTTATTGGTTATCTAATTAATAATTTTTTTGTGTGTTATTAAGGAAATGAAAAAAGAAATGGGTTCATTTTCTAGATTCTCTCCACCTTCCTTGTTTTTGGTGCAGATATTAATGAAATTAAATTAATACCCCTTACCCCTCTCTTGTCGCCTTATTTTAAAATTTAAACTATATGTTTCCTCAATCTCATATTAATAGTCGTTATTACTAAAAATAATTATTTTAAATTATTCGTTATTTTAAAAGTTTAAGATAAAATTAATAATATTTTTTTCTTTTTGTCTTTTGTAATAATTATTCTAAAAGACTACTAAACAAGCAGGTTAGCCTTCTCTCTAACTTTCTCATCTTTTGCTTCATTGTTTCATCGTCTTCTTCTCTACTGCTTTTGCATAGGTAAGTAAATTTGGCAGAGGTGTTATGGCAAAGAGGAGAGGTCGCCCAAGGAAAGAATTAGTACTAATTTATGCGAGTGATGTAGTTTTCCCAAAAGCAGTTAACACTGTACCAATGGTAGGTACCACTGTTCCATTGAAATCAGCTGAGATAACTGTTCCATTGCCTCATGCAGTAATAGATCCACAACCATCTGGAGTCTCCTTGATACCAACAGCAAATGTGAGGATTACAGAGCCTCCCATCAATCCAGTATTTGTTCCGATGGAGCCTGAGAATAGAGTTCAGATCTGCATGCAACAACCACCACCAATTGATGTTCCAAAGGCTGTTTGTGATGAAGGTCCAAAATCAGATCCACCCAAACAGTGGGCTAATCTTTTCCAGAGTAACCGACTTGCTGCAAATGGTATGTCGTTAGAGTATATTCCCCCTACACTTGTTAATGGCAAACCAGTTGGTCAGCTGGTGAAGGAAAAAGTGGAGGAGGAAGAAGTGAAATGGAAATGTGCCCTTGTGGTATTTGTGCTAGGTAATAGCCCTAGGTATAATGGCATGCAAAGATTTATTAATCTTCACTGGTCTCATGTTCCTGAGCCTGAGCTATTTTATCATGATGAGGGCTATTATATTGTTAAATTTAGTTCACTAGAGGATGCCAAAGAAATTCTGTGTGGAGGGCCTTATACTATTGCCAACAGACCTATGATTTTGAAGCAGTGGTCTGTTGATTTTGACTTCAAGGCAGCCTTTCCTTCAGAAATTCCTTTGCGGATCAAGTTCCCTAACTTGCCTATGTCTTGTTGGGGTAGCTAATCTTTAAGTAGGATTGCTAGTGTTCTTGGTAGACCTATATTTGCTGACGAATGTACTACTAAGCAATCCAGAATCTCATATGCTCGTATACTCATTGAGGTAAATGTGTCAAAAAAGTTACCTACTGAGATAGAGATTCTAGATCCAATTGGAAAGAGCTTCATGCAGGATGTGATTTATGATTGGAAACCTGTGTATTGTGAGAAATGTTTGGAGGTTGGACACAACTGTTTGGCTAAAACTGCTCAACCTGCACAAAAAAGCAAGGTGACACAGGGATGGAGAGTGAAAGCACCAGTCACAGTGGTCCAGAGTAACCAGATGGCTCAAATCCAGTGTCAAGAGGTATCAAAGGAGACAAGCACTATAGCTGCAGCTGATGGTGGGAACAAACAGAAGCAGGTTGCTATACAAGACTCCCCAGTCTTTAACATTACTAATTTCCCTCCCTTATCTCCTCTTGTGATGTCTAACAGATTTGAAGTTGGGACAGGTAAGTGGGCTGATCATCCCCTGGATGAATGGGGAACTACCAATACTCAATGAAGTGGATCTTTTGGAATATTATGGGTGTAAATAAAAGGTTTAAAGAAAAAGAAGCTCAAAATTACTTTAGAATTAATAAGTTTGACCTTGTAGGACTTGTAGAGACTAAGGTTAAACAACACAATACTAGTAGAATAGCTAGTGTTTTGGTGCCTAATTGGAACATGATTACTAACTATAGTGGAGCAGTAAATGGGAGGATATGGATCATGTGGGACCCTACAAAAGTGGTGGTTACTGGATATCTTGAGGAAGCTCAGCTCATTCATTGTAAAGTTCAAACTATCACTGGGGATATTATCTGCTGGCTTACAGTAGTCTATGGATTTAATGACTATGATCAAAGGAGGATGCTGTGGAAGTCTATTCTAAACTTATCTGCTGGTATTACTGATCCCTGGATCATTGCAGGAGATTTTAATGCAATTCTGTCTAGCAAGGAAAGACAATCCTGCCAACAAGTGAAGCAAAGGGACCTTGTTGATTTTAATAATTGCATTCAGCAATCAGGCCTAGTTGAGCTGCCATGGGAGGGAAATTATTTTACCTGGTCTAATCAACAAAGTGGTAATGATAGAGTACGTAGTAGACTGGATAGGGTGTTTGGTAACTTTGAATGGCAGATGAAGTGGAACCATGTGCACACTGTATATGGACCTCCCCATATATCTGATCACAATCCCATGTTACTAACCCTGACAACAGATACATCTACAAGGAAGACACCATTCAGATTCTTCAATGCTTGGATCCAGCATAAGGAATTTCCTGCTATGCTAAAAACTTACTGGAAAAGCAAGGAGCAGAATACTCTTCAAGGAGTATGGAACAATCTTAAATCTCTCAAACCTCCCATAAAATCTCTTAATGTTAGAGAATTTAAGAATATTTCTCAAAAGATTGAAAGTGGTAGAAAGGAACTGGAAGATGTACAGCATCAAATGGCAATTTCTTATTCAGACACACTACAGCAAAGAGCAAAATTCCTGGTTCAACAGCTAGAGAAGTGGTCCTTAATTGAAGAGTCAGCTTTGCAGCAAAAGTCCAGAGCCAAATGGATCAAACTTGGTGACTCCAATAATAAGTATTTCTCAGCAGTCATGAAGGAGAGGAGTCAGTATAAGAAGATTATTGAACTCTCCACAGAAGGAGGACTGAAGATAACTGATCCTACAGATTTGAAAAAGGAGATTAGGGATTTCTATAAGTCACTAATGGGAACTACAGCCAATTCCCTACCAGCTGTGAATAAGATATATATGAGGAATGGTCCAAAGCTTTCTCAGCACCAAAGGAAGGAACTAGTTGCTGACATTACTGAAACAGAGATACTAGACAGCTTGAAGGCTATTGGAAATGATAAAGCTCCAGGGATTGATGGATTTAATGCCATGTTGTTCAAACAATCTTGGCATGTCATTGGTAACCAGTTTATGCAAGCTATCAGGAATTTCTTCCAGACCTCCAAGATGTACAGACCTACTAATTGTGCCACACTCACTTTGCTGCCCAAGGTATCCAATCCTCAAACAGTCAAAGAGTTCAGACCTATAGCTTGTTGTTCAGTCTTGTATAAAATTATTTCCAAGTTGTTGGCTAACAGACTCCAGAAGGTTATGAATAGTATTATCTGTAATTCTCAGGCTGGATTTATACCAGGAAGAAGAGTAGCAGATAATGTTATATTAGCTCATGAGCTAATAAAACAGTACTTTAGATCACATATCTCTCCCAGATGTATGATCAAAATTGATCTTCAAAAAGCTTATGACTCAGTGGAATGGTGCAGTTTGCAACAGATTATGGAAGAACTGGATTTTCCTAGCAGATTTATCAGGTGGATCATGGAGTGTGTCCAAACTGTTAGCTATACAGTTGTGGTTAATGGAGAAACAACAGAGACTTTTCAAGCTGCCAAAGGATTGAGACAAGGAGATCTTATATCTCCATTTCTGTTTGCTATTATAATGGAATATCTTAGTAGATCCCTGGCAGAGTTGAATCATACTAAAAGCTTCATATATCATCCTGGTTGTAAGAAGTTGGGAATTACTCACTTAAGCTTTGCTGATGACTTACTATTGTTTGTCAAAGGAGAGCTTCAGTCAGTAAGTTCTATGTTCTTATTTTTCTCTCAGTTCCTTGCAGCTACTGGTCTTAAAGCAAATTTACATAAAAGTGCTGTGTATTTTGGTGGGGTTTCTCCTGTGATTCAACAACAAATTCTTGATCAGCTTGGTTATGTTAGAGGGGATATCCCTTTCAAATATTTGGGAGTACCTTTAACTACCAAAAAGCTGACAGTTGCTCAATGGCAACCTCTGGTTGATAGGATTTCTGCTAGAATTACTTCCTGGGCAGCTAGATATCTATCCTATGCAGGCAGAAGCTAGTTGGTGCAATCAGTTATATTTGGTGTTCAAGCTTACTGGGCTCAATTATTTATCATGCCTTCAAAGGTTGTTAAATTGCTGGAGTCAATATGCAGATCTTATATTTAGTCAGGATCAGTTAATATCACAAAGAAAGCTTATGTGGCTTGGGAAAAGGTATGCATGCCTAAATCTGTTGGAGGTTTGAATATAACAAATATCTTATTGTGGATTAGGGCTGCTATAGCTAAACTTAGTTGGGATTTAGCACACAAGAAAGATCTGTTGTGGGTAAAATGGATTCATACTGTCTACATCAAACTACAACAGTTGGAGAACTTCACTGTCCCAACAAATGCTAGCTGGATGGTAAGGAAAATTGTGGAGGGAATCAAGCTGCTACAACAACATCAATTGCTATATAACACTGACTGCTCCATAAGGAAATTATACTTGCAACTGCTTGGAGAATCAACGAGAGTTCCTTGGAAGAATTTGGTAATACAAAATGCTGCTAGACCTAAAGCTATCTTCAGCTTGTGGTTGTTGCTGCAAGATAGACTTCCTACCAAGAATAGACTGCTGCAATGGAATCTGAATATACCAGGCATCTGTGTTATGTGCCAGCAAGAAATGGAAACTAGAGACCATTTATTCTTGCATTGCAATTTTGCTTCCCAGTTGAGATACCAGACACTGCAATGGCTAGGAGTGGCAGACTTCACTGGACAAGATTGGTCACAATTCTGCCAATGGTTCATTGAACAATCTAAAGGGAAATCTCTCCGAGCTCACACATTCAAGATGACAATAACAGAAATGCTCTATGGTTTATGGTTAGAAAGGAATGCGAGAATCTTTGAAAATATCTATTGTAATTGTGATAAGCTCCTAAGTAGTATAGCCTATATATGTAATGTTCGAGCTCCTCCTAGGCTTAGTTCATATATTCAGCATTTCATGTTATAAATGCTGATTTGTAGAGTAGTATAGATAATTCATGTTCCATTTTGATAGGCAGTTGAGCTAAAAACTGTCCTATGATTTTGTAAGGCAACCATTTGGTGATTAATACAATTTTAATTACCAAAAAAAAAAATTATTCTGAAAGATAGAGATAAAACATAAATAGAATAATATTCAATGAAGAGATTATATCTTATGACATAAATAGGGGTAGAATAGTCTAATTTCTTTTCTAATTAATAAGTATTTCTTAAGGGTCGTGTAAAAGAAAAATACGATACATAATATGAGACGGAAGGAGTAAATATAAATTATAACTTGTTTTTGTGGAGATTGCGAATTAAGATAGAAGGTTAGTAGGTAGTCCGCGTCTTTTTTACATACATATTGTATTTATATTATTCGTGTATTTCTTTCTTAAATTTTTGTTACTATCAGTTATTTCTTGTGTTTCGCTTATGTTATTATCTTATTGTTATTCCAGTTTCTTTTTATAGCTTCTCCAATACCGTAATTTTTTTAATTATTATTGTAATTATACATGTTTGAGCCGATGATCTATCTTAAGTAATTTTTTTTATTAAGTAAGAATAAAATACACGTACTAACTATCATCTTCAGCTTCCACTTATAGAATAATTACATCGAGTTTGTTGTTGTTGTATTTGTATTGTGTCCAAAGGCGAACTAGCCTATGAGGTGTGGTTCGACCGACCTCAGTCATTTTTGCATAAAACTTGTATTTGTACTAGATAAATTCATTATATATATATAAAATTGTGATCCTGGTAATTTAGATAAGTTATGAGTTTCATGATAAATTTAAACTTATAAACTTTAAATATTGACTCTAATTGTGTGTGCTTATTCCTGTGATATATTCAATGATTTTATTTGAATAGAGTTTGATTAATCCTTTCGCTTATTAAATGTGACGGTTTGTGACTTTTAATTTCGTAATTAACGGACAAAATGAGATAATTATTATTTAATGGTAAAAAAGACCGAGTGCTCCACCGAAACAATGAATATATAACATGTTTCTTTACACATATTGCTAGCACTAAATCCTAATAAATGAAAACAGAATTTTACCTTAACTTATCACTTGGCTATACTCGTTTTAATTAATTTTTTGATCTTTTTCTTATGGTATAATATTTATTTTTTAGATATTAAAAAGGAATTAACTTTTTTTTTTTAAGTTGAAATCAGAATAAAAAGCCTAGGAATATTTTTTATATTTTTAATGAATAAATTAAGATTAATATAATTTTTTTATTGTTAATTAATGCTATAAGGTGAATTTTGTAATGAATATAAAAATAATCAAAAAAATTAATTAAAGTGGAAAGGAAGGACAAGTAAATGAATATGTTCGTTGTAAATATTGGTTGTAGTAAATTTTACACTTTAACTCATCATTGACACACTTTTCGGAAGGATAAAAATAACGCTCAATTATTTTGGGTCTTTGAAGAAAAAGTTACTAATAGTAACTAAAAATATTAAAAAGTTTAATTTATATATACTGGTTGTGGAAAAATATTGATAATCTTTGTAAAATGTAGAATTGTAATACTTAAAATAAAATAAATTATGTATTACAACAAGTAAAGATAGTATAAAAAATCTCTATACAATGATTGTATATAAGTTAAACACATTATTAAAGTCATATCTTTTCAGTTTAATTTTCTTTTGAATTTCCAATACCTTAATTCCTCCAATATCGATATTTCAAATAGAATATTTCCTTCTAGATTGTTGTTTTTAGTTCCAACCGTTGGTGAAGATTCCTTTGTGATACTTGGGTCAAACTCCTAAGGGTCCCGTTTGGATATGAATTTTTTTTCTTTTACTTTTAAATTTTTTTAAATATTATTTGTTTAAGGAATTTAATCAGTTTTTATAAATAAATAAAAAAAATTGAAGAAAAAATTTTAAGTTCCAAAAATTTATTCTGGGTGAAAATCTTTTCTTCAACACATAAAACTTCAAAAAAAATTTAAATAAAAAGTATGTTCAAACACAATTTTAACTTTTAAAAATTATTTTTCAATACAACTTCAAAAATACTTTATTTCAAGTTTCAACCAAATATATATTCAAACGCTAGCTTAGTCTATTCATTTAAAGTAGTTCATCAATAAATGTTTTAAGAAATACAAATATACAATGATAAATGCCAAAATATTTTTGTTCAAATTACTCTCTAAGTTATAACATTATAAACATGATAGGATACTTTTCAGTTTAATATTTTTCACGTTAAACCTCCACATTATTGGCTTACGCGTGTTAAATCTTTCTAATTATGCATCTAAGTCAACATTTTCAATTTTTAAATCTTTCTAATTACACCTCCAACAATATTTTCATTTTTTTTTGTTGAAAAAAAAAGTCAAAATTTATGGCAAATGGGGAGCTCAAATTCATCAGTAAGTTCATTACAATTCATAAGAATAGTATTTTTAATAATTATAGAGTATTAATGGGGTTCAATTAATTTTTTTGCTAAGTGCTGTTTCAATTATCTACATATAGTTAATTTGATGTTGTTGTCGCAGAGTACTAAGATATCAGACAAAAGTGGGACCCACCGTCACTGTGGGTAGAGGTTTCTAAAAAAGGTTTTCTTTTTCTTTCTTCTGAGGCTTAGGTACTTTTATTAAAATGCCCTCGGAATTCAGGTATATTTACTGAAGTAGTGAGGGAAAAATAAAGAAAGGTAACATTTGATTATTCTGATTGGTCTATACTAAGTTAAAATATAAGTAATTTGTAAGCTTTTGCTTAGGTGCCCTGTACTGTACTGTGTAATAAAATAATCAAGTACAAAATAACATTAGATTTTGACGTACCAACATGGTATTTTGTAGCACCCCAATTTAATTTTTTCCCTATTCGGAGTTCACTACTTTTCAAAAAAATTAGTTTGATGAAATTGTTAATTTTAGAAATCGTACCCCAGTACACCCCCTTTTATACTCCTTCCTATCCAAAATTAGTGATTCTTGTCTTTTTTTGTGGTCCAGAAAAAGTGATTTTTTAGGATTTCAAGAATAAATTAATTTTTTTTCTCTACATTGTCCTTGGTGTAAATAGTGTTGGAATATGTATAGGAGTATTTATGTGAGATAGTAAAGGTTACTATGGTCAATTCTATTGCTAATTAATGCTAAAAGGTGGATCTTAATCTGTGTGAAAACATCCAAAAAAATTACTTATTTTGGACCGGAGGGAGTATTAATTAGGTGTTTGGACATAAATTTGTGTTGAAATTGGAGCTTATTGTAAAGAATAGCAGAAGAAGGGTATTATTTGGAGACCTTCTGCTAGCCCAAGATCGTCAGATAATATTGGAGGATTCAACTAAAGAAGAGGAAGCTTGAAAAAGAGAAGAAATGTTTTGGTAAAGAGAACTTTGTTTAGGCAAGAAGGCTTTCTTGATTTGGCTTGCTCACAAATGAACAAGATACCCTATTTATACTAGCCTATGGATGATTCTAGATAATGTACAAGGAAGATTCTAGCAACATTATCTTCTAACAACACTCTAGAATATCTAGATATTTCATATCTTCCCACAACATTATAGAATATCTATAGATATGTCTACTAGATAAATATCAAAGATACTACACTAGGACATTCTAGAGAATTCTATATTTTTTCCAAAAAATCAATTTTATTTTCTTCACACTCCCCCTTAAAGTGATTTTTTGGAAACTACTCCAAGCTTTTCACGGAAGAACTTGAACGAAGCTTTAGCATGTGACTTGGTGAAGATATCAGCGATATTCTCCTGGCTTCGTACTTCCAAAGTATTGATAGTTCCATCAAGAACCTTTTCCCGAATAAAGTGATGTTCCACCTCAATGTGTTTAGTTCTTGCATGGAATACTGGATTGTTTGCAAGCTTGATGGAACTTTGATTATCTCCATAAATCACTGTTGGCTTTGATATAGTTAGATGCAAGTCTTCGGCAAATCTTGTAGCCATACATATTCTTGAGCAGTGAGAGCAGCTGCTTTATACTCTGCTTCCGTGGTTGACAGGGAAACAGAGTCTTGCTTTTTGCTACACTAAGAAACGCTTGTTCCACCACAGAGTAAAATATTGCCTGAAGTTGATCTTCGGTCATCCAAATCACCACCAAAATCAGCATCTGTATAACCAGCTAAAACCAAATCATTCTTCTTCTGGAAGAACAAGCCCATGTTTGATGTTGAGTTAATATACTTTAAAATCCTCTTTGCAGCTTCTAAGTGAGGTTTTCTTGGCCTTTGCATAAATCTACTGACATATCCTACTGAGAACGCAATGTACGGCCTTGTAATAGTCAAATACAGAATACTTCCAACAATAGCTCGAAAAGGCTTGGGATCTGCAAAAAGTGAGCCTTCGTCCCGCCTTAATCTTGTACTTGTCTCAAGAGGAGTAAAACATGTTTGCTCTGCTTCAATCCAAACCTGTTAATAAGTTTCTTGGCATATCCTTCTTGAGTGACAAAGATCCCTTTGTTCATGTTTGTCACCTCTAAGCCAAGAAAAAGGTGTATCTCTCCCAACTTCTTGATGTCAAATCTTATGGAAAGCTCATCTTGAAGCCTAGCAACTTCATCTTCATTGTTTCCTGTTATTATCATATCATCCACGTACAAAAGAACAACCATATGCAAGTCTCTTTGTTTATTAACCAACAGGCTAGGATCTGATTGTGATGCATCATAGCCACAGAAATGTAGATATTGAGCAATTTTTCCATACCATGCTCGTGGAGCTTGCTTGAGGTCATAAAGGGCCTTCTTAAGTTTGCAGACATAATTAGGATGTAAGTTAGAGACATACCCGGGTGGTTGCTCCATATAAATATCTTTGTCAAGCTCTCCATATAAGAAAGCATTTTTCACGTCAAATTGCCATAACTTCCAATTATGCGAGGCTGCCAGGGCTAGCACAACTCGAACAGAGATCATCTTAGCCTCCGGACTGAAGGTCTCTTCATAATCTTCACCTACTTTTGAGAGAATCACCGAGCAACCAGCCTTGCTTTATATCTATCTATGGTGTCATCTGCTCGTCTTTTGATTTTGTAAACCAATTTACAAGAAATGGGTTTTACATCATTCGGCCTTGGTACAAGGCTCCAAGTTTAATTTTTTGTCAGAGCCTCCATTTCATCATCCATAGCAGCCTCCCACTCTTTGACTCCTTTAGCTTCTTCGAATGAGGAAGGCTCTTCATCATCAATTGGTCCTGCAAAGAAACATGAATACGTACTGACAAAATTTTCATCTCTGAAGCGAGCTGGCTTGATAATAGTTCTTTTTGGCCTTCCCGAACCACTTAAATCATCTTCTTCCTGAGTTTCATGTTGTTGAGGTCTAGGAATCCCCCTTTCTCTTAACTCCTCGGCATCCGTATTATCTAGAGAAGCACTCGCAATGGGCAAGCTTGAATCTCCATTATTTAAGGTTTTTGAACTTGCTCCATCCAATACATCTCCATAATACAATGACACTTCGTCGAATATGACATCACTTGAGACAACAAAGAGATTAGTTTTAGGATCCATGCACTTCCATCCCTTTTTCCTTTCATCATATCCGACAAAGATGCATTTCCTTGCCTTGGAATCTAACTTGCTCCATTAGGAATCCGGAATGTGAACAGAACAAATAGAGCCAAAAACCCTGAGGTGTTTCACGCTAGGCTTTTCTCCAAACATTAATTCATAGGGAGACTTCATATTGTTTGGAGAAAGCGGCATCCTGTTAATCACGTACGCTGCACATTTCATGCCTTGAGCCCACTGTTGAAACACGTTCTCAAGGCACTATACTAAAACGTGTGTTCATATTTGTAGGTTTTGATGAATGACAAACTATGCGCAATGGACATATGACGAGGTCCAAGCACAAGCGCGCAATTAATATATAACGAGATTCAAGCACAAGACCAAGATCAAGCAAAGATATAAAGTTATACATGAGTCGTTCTTTAATTGTGATCTTGATCCGATAACTTGACTCAAGACTTGGCATCTCTCGTAAAAACATTTTTATCAAAATCATGCATATTTAATATAAAGCAAAATGATTTTAAATCATGCATATTTACTTTAGTCAAAATGATTTTTAAACATGCCTCTAAAATCTGGACTAAGATAATCGGTTATGTACTTATGATAATCGATTATGTTAAGTCAGCTGCATGACAATCGATTTTGAACTTATGACAATCGATTGTGTTAAGGCAGTGTGCATCAGATTTTTCAAATCTGCATGACAATCGATTGTGAACCTTATGAAAATTGATTGTGTTGAGGCAGTGTACATCAAAGTTTTTCAAAGCTACAAAATAATCGATTGTGAACTTATGACAATCGATTGTGTTGAGGCAGTGTACATTTTCAAAGTCATAAAATAATCGATTGTGAACCTTTGACAATCGAGTGCATTAAGGCAGTGTCTAATTGATTTTTCAAAGACTGATATATAATCGATTATTCTCATAGCATAATCGATTGTGTAATTGACCGTTGCCAAAATATTTTCAAAAACTGTCAGGTAATCGATTATAGATTTCTAATAGTCGATTGTTTTAAATAAAATCTGAAAAAGATTTTTTGAACGTTGCCAAGTAATCGATTGTAGATTTCTAACAATCGATTGTTTTAAGTAAAATCTGGAAATGATTTTTTGAACGTTGCCAGTAATCGATTATTGATCTTAGATAATCGATTTTTAAGCGTAAAATCTGGGAATGATCTTTGGAACGATTGGCAAACAATCGATTGTGGCATTTTGACAATCGATTGTCACCGAGTAAAATCAGCAATTCTTAATTGGCAATTAGGCAACGGTAATGCATGGTTTTGCAACTATAAATACAGCTTCAAATCAGTCTTCTATACACAACAACTGATCATATTATTGCTATAGCTTGCATACTCTATTGTTCATCACTTTCTATTCATTACATAAGTTTTGAGAGCCAAAATTCTTGACGAAAGTTGTTGCGTTCTTGAGCGTATCTGTTTACTCATACCTACTCTATTAAGAGAGTCTTGTTTAAGTGAGTGCTAAGTGTTTTATACACTTGAAGGGAAGTGTTAGTCCCTTGTATTGTAAGTAGGAACTTGTGTTTCCTATGGTTGAAGTCTTGGAGTGTTGTATCTTCGAGCAAAGGTTGTTGAGGCTTGTGTCCTCAGTTTGTAAAGGTTTGTTGAGCACCCGTAAGCTTAACAGTGTTTGTTAGTGGAAATCTCGAGAGAGTCTCTCGGGGACTGGACTAGCCACGGGTTGTGGTGAACCAGGATACATCGGTGCGTTCGTTCTTATTTATTTACTTATCGCACTTATTTCCTTCCTGCAATTTTTAAATTCCGCAAGTTTACGCTAATTTTTATTATAACGCTATTCATCCCCCCCTCTAGCGTTAAGCGTATTTTCTAACAATTGGTATCAGAGCCCAACTCTCTGAAGACTTAACCGTTTGAGAGAAACAATCCATGGCTTCTACTCGTGATTCTTTTGCAGGAATAGGTGAAGGACAATGCTCCACCCGACCACCACTATTCGACGGTACAAACTATACGTACTGGAAGGAGAGGATGAGAATATTTGTTCAATCAAATAGTTTTCATCTTTGGAAGGTTATAATGAAGGGAGAACAAATTCCAACCAAAAAGGTTGAAAATAAAGATGTTCCAAAGTCCGAAGATAAATACGATGCGGATGATATCCGAAAGGTGCAAAACAACGCTAAAGCCATTAATTTATTATATTGTGCTGTAAATGCTGATGATTACAGGAAAATATCATGCTGCACAACGGCGAAGCAAATGT
Organism: Nicotiana benthamiana; assembly: GCA_034376525.1. Lineage (NCBI taxonomy): Eukaryota > Viridiplantae > Streptophyta > Magnoliopsida > Solanales > Solanaceae > Nicotiana > Nicotiana benthamiana. The sequence goes on along the minus strand of CM067340.1, from coordinate 41,066,690 downwards.
GGACAAGCTGGAAATTACGTACGAAGGTACGAACCAGGTAAGGGAAGCTAAAATTGATTTCCTAACCCATGCATATGAATTGTTTCACATGAAGGAAGGCGAAAAGGTCGATGAGATGTTCGAACGATTTTCAAAAATCGTTAATGATTTACATGCTCTTAAGAAGACCTTCACGGATAAGGAACTTGTCCGAAAAATTCTCCGAAGTCTCACTCCGGCATGGCGATCCAAGGCCGACGCGATTCAAGAATCTATTGGCGTTTCAAATGTCACCATCGACGGATTAAGAGGTAATCTTAAAAATTATGAATCTACTATACTTAACCATCTTGTTGATGATCAAAGGAAACAAAAGATCGCTCTCAAGGCAAGCACAAGCCAACCTCAAAATGATGAGGACGGAGACAACGAGTTCGGACTCGTTATTAAGAGATTTCAAAAGTTCATGCGAAAAGAGTATGAACGAAAGGGCAAAAAGCAAGGAGATCAAATAAAGTGCTATGAGTGCGGAGAAACCGGGCACATTAAATCAAATTGCCCAAATGCCAAAAAGGAGAAGAAACCCTTCAAGAAACAACGAGCATACATATCTTGGGGAGGGACTCCGGTGACGAGTCGAGTGAGGAAGAAGAAGACGAAGCCGCAAATCTTTGTCTCATGGCTCACGAAAACAATCAAGAAGAGGTATGTCAAATTTCTTCCAAAAATTTCTATTCTCTTGAGGAAATGCAAAATGCTTTTGATGAGTTGTATAGTGAATTTATTAAAGCTTCCAAAATTGTTAAAAGCATAAAAGAAAATGCTTCTTTAAAAGAAAAAGATTTTGAAAAACAACTCTCTTTGAAAGAAAATGATTTGGAAAAACTGATTTTGGAAAATGAGAAGTTGAAAGAAGAAAACAAATTTTTCGGCAAGAGAAGCGCCGACAAACCCGAGAGCTCTAGTAAAAATTGTACTTCTTGCATGCATCTCAAAAATGAGGTAGAAAGACTTAAGGGCACCCTAGATAAGTTTAATTCTTCTCATAAAAATTTGAATGAAATTCTTGTTAATTTGAAGTCGACCAAGCATGGCATAGGCTTTGAGAATGAGCCTAAAGAAAAGGTTGAAGCCAACCCCCAACAACCTAAGGCTCAACCTAGGATTAATAAAACAAACGCTCATCCTAGATATAACAAACCTAGAAATGGCTTTCAACAATCGCAACCTAGAAATAATCATTCTAGAAATAATGCATACTCTAGGCCAAACACTAGATTGAATTTTGAACCTTGTAGAACACCTAGAAATGGCTTTCAACCTAGAAACAACTATCCTAGAAATGCTGTATATCCTAGAACAAATAGTAGGAGAAATGATTTTCATGGATTGCGCAATAGTCATATTGTCAAGAATAGAGTAAATGAATTTCGTCCGTCCAATTACTATCAACCTAGACGAATGCATAATCCTAATGTTGTTTGTCATTATTGTAGACGAATTGGACATATTGCTCCTGCTTGTTTTACATGACATAGACATAACACTCAATCACATCACTATGATTTGCCTAACCCCCAAGGACCCAAAATGGCATGGGTACCTAAAACTCATTAATCTGTTTTGTAGGTATGTTTGAAGGGATCAAGTGTACTTTGGTACCTTGATAGTGGATGCTCCAAGCACATGACCGGAGACGAATCCAAATTCCTTCAACTAGAACACAAGGAAGGAGGAAGCGTTATTTTTGGTGATAACAACAAAGAAAAAATTATCGGCATTGGATAGGTCGGTAAGGATGACTCCTCTTCCATTAAGCATATATTGCTAGTTAAGGGTCTAAAACATAATCACTTGAGCATAAGTCAATTATGTGACAAGGGAAATCTTGTTTTATTTGATTCAAATGAATGCTTAGTTTTTCGCCGTAGCGATTTTAAAATTATTCTTCGTGGATTTAGAATGGATAATATCTATATGGTTGATCTCGAAAATTCTTCATTTGAATATGTAGATTGTCTTATGAGCAAAGAAGATGATACGTGGTTATGGCACCGTAGAGTAGCTCACATCAACATGCATCTTTTGAACAAATTGGTTTCACAAAATTTAGTTATTGGTCTTCCAAACTTGAAATTTGAAAAAGACTCTATTTGTGATTCTTGTCAAAAAGGGAAGCAAAAAAAAGCATATTTTAAATCGAAAAATATTGTTTCAACTACTAGACCTTTGCAATTACTTCACATGGACTTATTTGGACCATCTCGCATTGAAAGTCTTGGTAGAAATCTCTATGCTTTTGTTATTATTGATGATTATTCTAGATTTACATGGACTCTATTTCTTGCTCATAAAAGTGAAGCTTTTCATAATTTCAAATATTTTCTTAAACGTGTTCAAAACAAAAAGGACACAACCGTCACTTCAATAAGAAGTGATCATGGGGGAGAGTTTGATCACAATGTCTTTGCGGACTTTTGTGACGAACTAGGTATCGAGCACACCTTCTCCGCTCCATGAACACCACAACCAAATGGGGTGGTGGAAAGGAAAAATAGGTGTCTCGAAGAGATGGCTAGAACCATGCTCGATAAGGCTAAGATTCCCCAAACATTTTTGGGCGGATGCCGTGAGTACCGCATGCTACGTTTTGAATAGAGTAGTCATAAGGCCAATACTCATGAAAACCCCTTATGAACTCTACAAGGGAAGGAAACCAAATATCTCCCATTTTAGAGTATTCGGTTGTAAATGCTTTATTCATAACAATGGAAAAGATCAATTGGGAAAGTTTGATGCCAAATCCGATGAAGGAATTTTTATTGGTTATTCCTCACGTAGCAAAGCATATAGGGTATTCAATAACAGAACCAAAACTGTGGAGGAATCCCCTCATATTGTGTTTTCCAAAAATAATGCTCGCTTGGCGAGAAAGGATTCTGGTTCTGATCCTGCAGGTATCTTAAACTAAATAAGTCCTCAAGACAAAGTACAAGAGGAAACTCCTAAGGAAATTCAAGATGAAATCTTGGATCAATTATCGGAGGAAGAGCCACAATTGGAAAAAGAAACGAAAATGCCTAACTCGTGGAGGACAATCAAAGACCATTCTCTCGAACAGGTAATTGGCGACGTCGGAGAAAAGTAAGTACCCGAAACTCTCTTAATAACACCTTAGGACATACTGCTTTTGTTTCTCAAATTGAACCCACAACCATCTCCGAAGCAATTGGGGATGAATTTTGGACCTTGGCAATGCAAGAGGAGCTTAACCAATTCAAACGGAATGACGTTTGGGATTTGGTGCCAAGACCCGAAAATCATACCATAATTGGTACGAAATGGGTTTTTCGAAACAAATTAGATGAAAATGGTGTAATCACTAGAAACAAAGCTAGGCTTGTAGCAAAAGGCTACAATCAAGAAGAGGGTATTGACTATGAAGAAACATATGCTCCCGTAGCAAAGTTAGAAGCTATTCGTTTATTACTTGCCTTTGCATCTTCTATGAATTTCATTTTGTATCAAATGGATGTAAAAAGTGCTTTTCTAAATGGTGTTATTCAAGAAGAAGTTTATGTTGAACAACCCCCGGGCTTTGAAGATTTTAAATCTCCAAATCATGTTTTCAAACTTAAAAAGGCTCTTTATGGTCTTAAACAAGCTCCCCGAGCTTGGTATGAAAGATTGAGTAAATTTCTTTTGGAAAATGATTTCATTAGGGGGAAAGTTGACACCACTCTTTTCGTTAAGCATAAAAACAATGATATTTTATTAGTTCAAATCTATGTGGATGATATTATATTTGGTGCTACTAACAATGTTTTGTGCAAGGAATTTTCCGATTTAATGACAAGCGAATTTGAGATGTCTATGATGGGTGAGCTTACATTCTTTTTGGGGCTGCAAGTAAAGCAAATGAAAGAAGGAACTTTCATTTGTCAAGCTAAATATTGCAAAGAATTGCTGAAACGATTTGAAATGACCAACGCAAAAGAAATGGCCACTCCCATGAGCACATCCGATCATCTAGACAAAGATGAGAAAGGTAAAGAAGTCGACACCAAAAAGTATCGAGGTATGATTGGATCTCTCCTTTATCTTACTGCTAGTAGACCGGACATCATGTTTAGCGTGTGCTTATGCGCTCGTTATCAATCGTGTCCGAAGGAGTCTCACCTAACTGCGGTGAAACGGATATTGAAGTATCTTGTTGGTACTGTAAATGTGGGTCTATGGTGCCCCAAAGGTTCTTCATGCCAACTTGTTGGCTATTCCGATTCCGATTTTGCTGGATGCAAATTGGACCGCAAGAGCACTAGTGGCACTTGCCATTTGCTTGGTAGCTCTCTCGTTTCTTGGTTTAGTAAGAAACAAGTAAGTGTTGCGTTGTCCACAACCGAGGCTGAATATGTAGCCGCGGGGAGTTGTTGCGCTCAAATCCTTTGGATGAAACAACAACTCTTGGACTATGGCCTAAGTCTTGATCATATCCCTCTTAGATGTGATAATACTAGCGCCATATGCTTGACGAAGAACCCCGTTCTTCATTCAAGAACAAAACACATTGAAATTAGGCATCATTTTATAAGAGATCAAGTTCTCGAGGGTGATGTCGAAATTGAATTTGTTGAAACCAAAGATCAATTGGCCAACATCTTTACAAAACCCTTAGAGAAAGAGTCCTTCTTCCGAATTCGTAGTGAACTCGGGATTCTTGACTCCACGTTGATCTAAGTCATGCATTGCATTTTCCCTTTCTCATGATTTCTAACTTGAGCGTCGGAGACGTCTAACGAATTTTTGCAGGTATCGCCCTAAAGGCATGGGGAATTATAAAGATTGATGCAGAATAATCAATTTATCCTAAGGATAACCGATTTCACGTTAGTATATAATCGATTATCAAGTATCAATAATCGATTATGTTGGTATTATTTAATTTATTATGTCTTCTTATGCAACTTTTGCTTAATCAATAAACAAGTTACTCACCTTTTCCATTTTTTGCTAATGTCAAAAGGGGGAAGAATAAGCGATATGCACTAATTTTTTATTGGCATAAATTGAGGGGGAATTCATATGTTGAGGGGGAACTAATTGCACATCTAGAGACTTGTTGCATATTGTTGCATATCTTTACTTGTCTTGAATCGTCATTATGAATTATCAAATATGCATATCCCGACTAAAGTTTCCCATTATCAAAAAGGGGGAAATTGTTGAAACACGTTCTCAAGGCACTATACTAAAACGTGTGTTCATATTTATAGGTTTTGATGAATGACAAACTATGCGCAATGGACATATGACGAGGTCCAAGCACAAGCGCGCAATTGATATATAACAAGATTCAAGCACAAGACCAAGATCAAGCAAAGATATAAAGTTATACATGAGTCGGTCTTTAATTGTGATCTTGATCCGATAACTTGACTCAAGACTTGGCATCTCTCGTAAAAACATTTTTATCAAAATCATGCATATTTAATTTAAAGCAAAATGATTTTAAATCATGCATATTTACTTTAGTCAAAATGATTTTTAAACATGCCTCTAAAATCTGGACTAAGATAATCGATTATGTACTTATGATAATCGATTATGTTAAGTCAGTTGCATGACAATCGATTGTGTTAAGGCAGTGTGCATCAGATTTTTCAAATCTGCATGACAATCGATTGTGAACCTTATGACAATCGATTGTGTTGAGGCAGTGTACATCAAAGTTTTTCAAAGCTACAAAATAATCGATTGTGAACTTATGACAATCGATTGTGTTTAGGCAGTGTCTATCAGACATTTTCAAAGTCATAAAATAATCGATTGTGAACCTTTGACAATCGAGTGCATTAAGGCAGTGTCTAATTGATTTTTCAAAGACTGATATATAATCGATTGTTCTCATAGCATAATCGATTGTGTAATTGACCGTTGCCAAAATATTTTCAAAAACCGTCAGGTAATCGATTATAGATTTCTAATAGTCGATTGTTTTAAATAAAATCTGAAAAAGATTTTTTGAACGTTGCCAAGTAATCGATTGTAGATTTCTGAAAATCGATTGTTTTAAGTAAAATCTGGAAATGATTTTTTGAACGTTGCCTGTAATCGATTATTGATCTTAGATAATCGATTGTTAAGCGTAAAATCTGGGAATGATCTTTGGAACGATTGGCAAACAATCGATTGTGGCATTTTGACAATCGATTGTCACTGAGTAAAATCAGCAATTAGGCAACGGTAATGCATGGTTTTGCAGCTATAAATACAGCTTCAAATCAGTCTTCTATACACAACAACTGATCATATTATTGCTATAGCTTGCATACTCTATTGTTCATCACTTTCTATTCATTACATAAGTTTTGAGAGCCAAAATTCTTGACGAAAGTTGTTGCATTCTTGAGCGTATCTGTTTACTCATACCTACTCTATTAAGAGAGTCTTGTTTAAGTGAGTGCTAAGTGTTTTATACACTTGAAGGGAAGTGTTAGTCCCTTGTATTGTAAGAAGGAACTTGTGTTTCCTTTGGTTGAAGTCTTGGAGTGTTGTATCTTCGAGCAAAGGTTGTTGAGGCTTGTGTCCTCAGTTTGTAAAGGTTTGTTGAGCACCCGTAAGCTTAACAGTGTTAGTGGAAATCTCGAGAGAGTCTCTCGGGGACTGGACTAGCCATGGGTTGTGGTGAACCAGGATACATCGGTGCGTTCGTTCTTATTTATTTACTTATCGCACTTATTTCCTTCCTGCAATTTTTAAATTCCGCAAGTTTACGCTAACTTTTATTATAACGCTATTCACCCCCCCCTCTAGCGTTAAGCGTATTTTCTAACACCCACAAGGCTTTAAGTAAATTCTTGGCATGAAGCCAGCTCTTACATGTCTCGGTTAAGTGTTGGATCTTCCTTTCAGCCACTTCATTTTGTTGTGGCGTATCAGCGCATGTCAGCTCTCTTTTAATGCCATGTTGACTACAAAAGGAAAGAAACTCATCTGATGTGAACTCACCGCCGTTATCAGTTTGCAGCCGCCTTATTCTGGAATCGAGTTCACCTTCAATTGTTTCTTTGAACTTCACAAACTTACTGAAAACTTCTAACTTATGCTTCACAAAATAAACTTAAGTGATTCTAGTAAAATCATCAATGAAAATTAGCATATAAGAATATCCTGAAAATGAAGGAGTTATCGTTGGCCCCATCAAGTCACTGTGAATAAGTTCTAGTGGGGCATTACACCTTGACGAGGATCTGTCAAATGGAAGACGATGTGACTTTCCATATTGACATCCTTCACAAACCCCTCCTCCACTAAAATTTTTTAAGTCAGGCAAACTTTTTACTAGATTCAACTTCATCATGGCCTTTAATTTATCCATGCTTAGATGTTCAAGTCTAGCATTCCAAAATATGTGTATTATCATTGCTACTCATCTTCTCAATATATGAATTAGAGGCAGATAAGACATATAAATCGTTAACTCTATTACCTGAGTGAACGATATCTTTCTTGATCACCTTGATATTTCGGAGGAACTTCACATCACGTGGGCCAAATAGCAAATAATTTCTAGCATCTACAACATTTGCAACTGAAAATAGATTTTCCTTCATACATGGAACATGGAAGACACTATTGAGGGTGATAGTGTCTTTTGCTTCTCATTGATCACAACAGTCCTTCCTTCTCAATATTATGGGCTGTATTATCTGCTGTAACAATGACATCACGTCTGTTGTATTCGCGCAAGGTAGAGATTTGAATTGATCTCCAGTAAGATGGTGCCCACATCCTGAATCTACAATCCAGTCTTTTTCAAAATTTATGGAAGCCATGTCATTTATTTCTTGAGTCTCCGCTATGAAGCACTTCCCCCAATCTTCTTCTTTATCTACTTTTTCAGCAACTTCCTTGGTTTGAGCCATGTTGGTCTCTTTGTCTCGACAATATCTTTTTATGTCCGACTTTGCCACAACGGTAACATTTTAAAATCCTTTTACCATTACTAGAAGACTTCTCCTTCTTTCCCGACGAGCTTGAACCACTTGAGGACTGAAAGTGCATGCTATCTCTTGATTTCCCTTTATAGTTTCTCTTATCTGCAACAAAAGCATTTCCTTCCCCTTCTTTGATAGATACACCAGCCATCTGTTTGGCTAGTAGCTCTTGTGACAACAGCAAATTCTCAAATTCTTCCAAAGATAGTTGTTGAACCCATCCTTGAATCGATGTAACAAATGGAATATATTCTGGCTTTAAACCACGAATAATGATTCTTCTTATTCGTACTTCAGAGATAGCCTCGTCTGGATTCAATAGAGAAATTTCGGAACACAGATTTTTAACCTTCAAGAAATACTCGGCGATAAAGAGATTACCTTGAGCGGTGTTAGCTAACTCATTCTCCAAAATTTGTAGCCAAGCTTCATCTTTCTTATTGAACAGCCGATCGAAGGTGCTCCATATTTCATGAGCTGATTTACACCTCATAATATGATCAAATAAATTAGGAGAGATAGACATTTTTTGGATAAACTCTGCTTTAGCATTAATCTGCTTTCACTTCTTAGGCGCATTACTATTTTCCGGTGCGTCAGCAGGAGGACTTGTGTTACTCCCATTGACAACTTCCCACAAATCCTCACCAACAAGGCATGACTCCATACAAGTCTTCCATACCTTGTAGTTAAACTGGTTCAATAACTCCATCCCCAGTCCATTAGTACGACCACCCAAATCCATTAGAGAAACCAGTTGAATCAACCACTAACCCGACCTTGAAATCCAAAAGCCGATTTATGGCTCTGATACCATGTAAAGAATATAAAAAGAAGGGTATTATTCGGAGACCTTCTGCTAGCCCAAGATCGTCAGATAATATTGGAGGATTCAACTAAAGAAGATGAAGCTTGAAAAAGAGAAGAAATGTTTTGGGAAGAGAACTTTGTTTAGGAAATAAGACTTTCTTGGTTTGGCTTGCTTACAAATGAACAAGACACCCCCTATTTATACTAGCCTATGATGATTCTAGATAATGTACAAGGAAGATTCTAGCAACCTTATCTTCTAACAACACACTAGAATATCTAGAAATTTCCTATTTTCCCACAACATTCTAGAATATCTATAGATATGTCTACAACAACAACAACAACAACTACCCAGTATACTCCCACCAGGTGGGGTCAAGGATATTACGCTAGGACATTCTAGAGAATTCTATATTTTTTTCAAAAAATCAACTTTATTTTCTTCACACTTATCGCATTGCTATTTAAAATAGTCAAATAATTTATTCTTTGTTACTCCCTCCGGTCCAAAATAAGTGATTTTTTTGGATATTTTCACACAGATTAAAAAATCCATCTTTTAGCATTAATTAGCAATGGGATTAACCATATTAACATTTACGGTCTCACATAAACACTCCTAACACATATTCCATGACTATTTACTCCAAGGACAACGTAGGAAAAAAAATAATTAATTCATTCTTGAAATCTGAAAAATCACTTATTTTGAACTACATGAAAAATGCTAAAAAATCACTTATTTTGGACCGGAGGGAGTATGATCTTTTGTATATGTTTTTTTAAATGCGCGTACTAGCTTTTGTGATAATAGTAAATTTTGTGTAGCAGTTAGATACATAACTTTCATTTTGAAATAAATTAAGGAGTCAATGTTCACTTTCCAAACGAAAATTAGTTGGTTTTTATTTTCTTATTATGAACTAATGTTTATTTGGGACACATGGTGTAAATTTGTGAAATGGATTTTGAAAGAATATTTGCAGCACTAAAATATTGTAACTTCAATTGCATAATATTCTGAATTAATATTCTTGAGCTCTACCTCAATGAAAGTTTATTAGTCGGAGATTGTCTTGAAACAATAGTTTACTTAGTAAATTAGACCAATTGATTTGATATTTAGCTAAAGAATAATCTTGAGCTCTAATATGATTTTCATTTACTCACACTTAGTTGGCGAGCTATATTTTCTCTACATAACTAAAATCTTGATAGTGACTTTTGACCTAAAAGATGAAGATCAAAGGGATTATAAAAAAAAAAAAAGACGAAATAATTAGAGTGGTTGGTTCACATTTTAATTATAGGTACTAGGTAACAAAATAATAGCGTTGTTAATGGCAGTCAAAGATAAGTTTTTATTTTATTTTATATATATATCTTTTTCTTCTCCCCAAAATGGAAATTATCTCCTCAATTTGTCTCATATTATATGGGATTTTTACCTTCCTATACCATACATGAAATCTTATTACTCTCAATATTTAAGATTTGAATTAATTACATTTCAGTATACCAAATTACTATTTATATACCATAATTCAAATCAGGGATATAATTAAGGGTGCATTTATATTTGAAGCTTTGAATTCAAATTTGAGTTATCAAAAATCATTATTTGTTTTGATTGGGTGTTGTTGTAAATAATTAGGAGTTTATATCTCAATTTTGAGGGATTTTGATGAAAATTTAGACTTGATTTTGGCCGAATTTTCATATTGAAAGAATTGTACAATTTATCTACAATTTTTGAAAATATGTCTTCTTCTTTTTTGAAATTCAGTCAAAATCAAGTCTAATCTTCACCAAAACCCCCAAAATTGAGATATAAAATTGAAGGAGGAGGAGGAGGAGGAGGAGGAGGAGAACTGTACTATTTATCTATAATTTCTGAAAAATATGTCTTCTTCTTCTATGAAATTCAGTCAAAATCAAGTCCAAGGAGGAGAAGGGGGAGGAGCGGGATTGTACAATTTTTCTACAATTTCTGAAAAATATGTCTTCTCTAAAATTCAGTCAAAATCAAGTCTAATCTTCACCAAAACCTCTCAAAATTGAGATATAAAATACAAACCATATTCCCGATTATTTTCAACAACACCCAATCCATACAAATAATAATTTTTTAAAATTTAAATTTGAATTCAAAGCTTTCAAGATTTTTAATGGCTATCATTTGTCGAAAATATATGGAAGAACGGATGAAGAACAAAATTTTTCTTTCAATATCAAAATTACGCAGCTTCCAGATCTCGTTTCCGTTTCAAATTTTGAATTTAATATAGAATAAATCAATCCCAGATTGTGTGGCTGATTTTTCGCGCGCTAAAAATAACAAATTCAACCTAAAGAACGAATGATATATAAATTGTAGGTAAACTGTGGACTGCGCGAGTTATATATATAATATGCACGTATTTGATAATAAAATTTATAGATAGGAAAAAATTCCTTAAAGGTTTATAGAATTTCAAACACATGGAAACACAAGCACAAAAAAATATAATTACACACATATTATTATTTATTTAGTCAAAGCAGTCCAACTTAATTTTATGTATTACACTCAACGGCATATTAGGAATGAAAAAAAAAACTAAAATAGAGATTTATATTAGAAGTTAATAAATACGTAAGTCAGTTTGAAATTAATTTTTAATAATACTAACAACTAATAAGATTCCACAAATCATGAAAATGATATAAAGTTGGTAGGATACACTTTGAGCCAAAAAAGGAATGTGTACATTGCCAAAACTACCCCTCCTTTTTTAGCAGTGTTACAGAATTTTCTCTTATGACTATTCAAACAAAATTTATTGCGAAATTATTAAAGTAATAATCTTTAAGTCAATGGTTTGATCAAATAAATGAGCTTTATATAATCCAAAATGTAAGGCATATAATCTGAGGGGTCGTTTAATTAACCATGCAAGACTTGTAAATTTGCAATGCAAAAAAGATAATATAGGGATTGCATAAGTTATGCAAAATCTATATAAAATTTAGAGGGCGGACAATTTTGCTCAAGGAGTTTAACTTTTTGAGGAATCTATATCTGAGGGGACTTTTATGGAATATGATCAGTTTTTAAAAAAAATAATGATTTTTTTAGTTCCCAAAAATTGGTCTAAGGCAGTGTTTGGATAGAAATTTTATTCCACTCATGAAACTTTATTTTTTTCCCCCAAATAAAATAGATATCCAAACACAATTTTAACTTTCAAAAACTCTTTTTTTTCAAGTTTTAACAAAATATATGTCTACAACAACAACAACAGCCCAACATAATCTCACAAGTGGGGTCTGGAGAGGGTAGAATGTACGCAGACCTTACCCCTACCTCGAGGGGCAGAGAGGCTGCTTCCAGGAGACCCTCAGCTCAAGAAAGCACCAATTGACAATATATTAGTACTATCGACAGACTCATAATAGAATAACATAAAATACAAAACATAATATAAAATAACCTAAAATAACAGCAATATAAGAAATATAGGAAATAAGAGAAAGATGGAAGGTAAACTAATATCCAACATATAAATCCCTGCATCAGTAGCTGATTAGTAGCATCTTAAGCCTAACTCCTAACTGGCTAGTCTCACTCTAGTGCGATGTATAAATATTCACAACTTCTCCCTAACCTTAATGTTCGACCTCCACAATCCTCTGTCTAGGGCCATGTCCTCAGTAATCCTAAGTCGCGCCATGTCCTGCCTAATCAACTCTCCCAAATACTTCTTAGGTCTCCCTCTACCTCTCATCGTACCCGCCACCGCCAATCGCTCACCCCTCCTCACATGTGCATCGGTGCTCCTCCTCTGAATGTACCCGAACCATCTGAGTCTTGCTTCCCGCATCTTGTCCTCTATGGGGGCCACGCCCACCCTCTCTCGAATCTCTTCATTCCTAATCTTATCCATCCTTGTATGCCCGCACATCCACCTTAACATCTTTATCTCTGCTACTTGCATCTTCTAGATGTGTAAGTTTTTAACTGACCAACACTTGCTACCATACAACATGGTAGGTCTAATCGTTGCTCTATAAAATTTACCTTTTAGTAACGGTTGCACTTTCTTGTCACACAGGACTCCCATCGCTAACATCCACTTCATCGACCCCACCCCTATACAGTATATGACATTCTCGTCGATCTCCCCGATCCCATGAATAACTAACCCAAGGTACTTGAAACTACCCCTCTTAGGGATGACTTGAGAGTCAAGCCTCACTTCCACTCCCGCGTCCGTCGGCTCGGCCCCAAATTTGTAATCGAGTAATTCCGTGTTCGTCCTGCTCAACCTAAAACCTTTAGACTCAAGGGGTTGTCTCCAAACCTCTAGCCTCTCGTTGACGCTGCGTCGTGTCTCGTCAATTAGGACTATATCATTAGCAAATAATATGCACCATGACATCTCCCCTTAAATATTATTATATGTTATGGCCATCACTAGGACAAATAGGAAAGGGCTGAATGTCCACCCTCATATATGTCTATACGCTAGCTAAATTACTCTCAAAAAGAAGAAGAATGAAAACATAACAACAACTTGACTATTTTGGAACAAATCCTCATATTAAACAAATTAAATTATACAGTAGCTGTGAAAAGTAGTCCACGAGAAGTACAGTTCTGACCTCATTCCCCACAGTTTTGTTATCAAGATATATCTATTCCTACCTATAAAAGTTGTAGAGGAGTGATCCTTAATTAAAAGTCTTCGAATCAAAACTGAATATAGACTCGTCTTTAATAGGAAATATTTTAGTCCTAATTAATATTCCTCTCGTTTCAAATTAGTTAATGTAATTTGATTTGATAAAAACTTTAAGATTTTTTTTTTAAAAATATGTGATCCTAAAAATTTAAGGGGTAAAAATTTTGTGGGCCTTAATATTTTTGAGAATATAAAAGCTTATATTAGTAAATTAACTGGATAAAATAAAAAGTATAAAATAAATTATTTTTAATTACCAAAATATATCATTTTTTTGCTGAGCTTATTAGAAAAATATCTCATTTAAATGGAAACAGAGGGTATAAAACTCGGTGACATGATTTTAAATTTAATTAGTCGAGCTCCCATAAAGATTGAGGATGAAAAAAAAAAAATCTTTATTCCGACTTCATTAATGTCTGATGTAACTTGATAACCCTTGAAGTATGGTAAATCAATAAAAGTCTCACATGTTCTCCTTTTCCTTTTGTCAATTATTTCTAGCAAATATTACATATATCCTACTAATTTATAAGATTAAAATATCCTGCACACTTAGGTTTGAGTTCATTGTAGGAATTAAGTACCTCCCAGTATAGAATATTATATTACTCTTCTTACCTATATTACCACTTTACAAATTGTTGTCCAAGTCATTAAATATGTCAATTTTACTTATTGTGTCAAGTTTGACGGTGAAAAATAATAAGTCAGTGAAGGAATTATAAGCGCCGGATTAAACATACACTTCCGGCATATTATATTGAAATTTCAGTTTATTATGCTGGAGTTTCAGTATATTTATGCTGGAACTTTATTATGTTATACTGGAATATAATACTGAAATTTCATGTATATTATGCTAGAGTACTTTCCGAATTTTGAATAATATTTTCGTCAGATTTATTTTTACATGAAAAATAGCTAAATTTTAATTATTTTTAAAACTACAACTATTTTTGAATGACCACGTATAAATTTAGCTAATTTTAAATTTCTCCCGTGTTATCATCTTACGAAACTCTCATTGTGGCCTTGTGGTTGATTTTGATTAGTAGTTTATCTTGTGTTCTACTCAATCTTTTGATAAGTTGCTCGTCCTAGACCTATTTTAAAATTTAAATTAATATAAAATATATCATTCGTCTCGTCTGTCGAAGTTTGGATGGTTTAGATTTTTATTAAAGTTGACACGTACAACTGAAGTGCTCTTTTTAGAAAAAAATAATAATAAATAAAATCATGGTTTTGAGCTATGAAAACGAAGAATTTTTAGTAAAGAACGTTTCTCTCTAAGATGGATCATAATAATACACGGTTGTAAACTTCAAATTAAGAAAGAAAAATTTGGAGTAATAGTAAAATTATTTCCGCATAATATATAAATTACAATCATGAAAAATAACTGTTAATGCTTTTTTAAGGTGAGGTCTTTTTTCGAATCCTACGTGAACATAATATGCATTGTGCACCGACTATCCTGATATAAAACTCTAAATTATCTGGACAAGATATATATCCAATAACGAATGGCTTAAACAAAAAACACGAGAAAAGTATTTACTACTCGAAGGAGGCCACAAATGAGTTACTATTTGGTAACGGTCGTTCTCGGAATTAATGCCAAAAAGATGTAAGATATTATTATAAAAGGAAAACCAAATAATCAATCAATTGACACCAATTTTACCCAAAAAAAAAATATTGGAGAAAAGATTGCAAATTGCACCACTGTTAAGGCAATAACTACTAAAAATTAGGGGTGTTCAAAACCGATCCGAAACTGAAAATCGATTCGAACCGAAGCTTAACGACTTACTGGTAACGGCTTAACGGTAACAGCTTAACGGCTTAACGGACGGGGAACGGATTAAATTTTTTTTATTAACGGCTTATCGGTTTGGGATGGATTATTCAATTTTTTTAACGGATAATCCGTTAACCCGTTAAATATATATATATATATATATATATATATATATATATATATATATATATATATATATATATTATTTATATGGTTTGCATTTCCAGAGTTCTGAAAATAAAGCTGTCCACTCCATTCTTTCAAACGTGGCTGCAAGTTGAGATTTAAAAAATGACCTTGGAGTAATATGCCATTATGGCTGGATAGCAAAGGCAATAGAGCTATAGGTGTTCTAATCCGTAGGGTTTGACAAAAAGCTATTCCATACCGAAAGCACTAAATGTCTATAGTGATCTTTATCATTGAAAAGAAATGTTAAATTACAACTACCTTCTACCATTGGTTAGACCTTCCGTCGCCTCCTTTGAGCAAGCATAGACTGTTTAAATTCAAATGCAGCTAAAACTTTTTTATGTTTAGGTAATGCAGCCTCAATGTTGTGAAGCAGGCCATTTGCTGCTGTTACAGCTTCTTGTGTCTGCATTCTGAAGTGAAAACTTTAATATTAAGGTTCCTTTTACTTGAAATAGAAACATATCACTAAATACAGATCAACAACAAACAATTTCTACTATTATCCAACATTGTTTACTATTAATACTTTGTATTGTTGTGGACTTGTTTATTCATTCATGCACTATTTAACAGGATCAACTAGTTAATATGTATGTTAGGCCGATAAATCGCCCGATAACTGCCTTATAAGAGCTAAACCGATACCAATCCGCCCGATATCTTATCGGGTGGATAACAGATTAATACATTTAAAAACCGATAACCGTTAAGCCAAATCGTTAAGAAAAAAGCCGTCCAATCCGCCCGATAAGCACTCCTGCTAAAAATAGATGTAAAGAAAATTGATCCATAAATGTCATGGCTCGTTGTTATTGGTGAGATATTAGATAGAGGCAGCTGTCATTATCGACATATTAATTAAGAAACTCTTATGAACTTTCACTACATTGGATAGGCTGCGAGTTAATTAAGTTTAATCATTTCCGATTTTTTTAAGTAATGTGAGTGCTAACAAAGTATACGATATTATATGGCTCAATTTTATTAAGACAGCCAATAATTATATGACTTTAGTGATACAACTGATAATATTTAATTATCATATGTGAAATTAACCCATTTATTTATCTATTTTGTATATTTTTTATATTGCGATTGGATTGTTGCACATTGATATTAATATCGATTTGGTCGTACATAAATTATAGTATATAATAGTTGTTGTGATCCTATAACCAAGAAAGTGGTCCCTAGAAGACATGCCATGGTCGCTTTCAATGAAAAATGTGTGACACTTTCCAACTAGTAGAATATTTTGCTTGATTTGATGCTAAGGGCCCCTCTCCAACTCTCTAAGTCACACATAAGTCCCAATTTGATCTCATATTCGGTATTCGTATTGATGCTCGACTCAATTTAAATTTACATTGAAAAATTTTACATCGGGAGGAAGCGCGAAGGGGATAAACGTTCATAAACAAAAAAAATTTTATATTAAGGATTCGAATCCGAAACTTCTAATTAAAAATCGAGTATTTCCCGCTTCACCTCTAGCCAAACCCTTGTTAGCACATAAGTCTCTTATTACTTTTAACTAAATGGTGTTAGGACTTAAAAATTTTCTTAGACAAGAGGGGTTGCTACCGGGAGGTTGTGAGTTCGAGTCTCCCCAAGAGCAAGGTGGGAAGTTCTTGGAGGAAAGGATACCGGTGGTCTATTTGGAAACAGCCTCTCTACCCCAGGGTAGGGGTAAGGTCTGCGTACATACTACCCTCCACAGATCCCACTATGTGAGATTATACTGGGTTGTTGTTGTTGTTGGTGGTGGTGTTAGGACTTACGTTTAATCTGCCTTTATTTATTCTTCCGGATTTGGAATTTTCTTTTACATTTGTTGCATAGAAAATGGGCTTTTGTTTCTATTTGTGTTACTGTCATCCCTATTCAATTGCCAACTACCATCTTATAAGTTGCTCTAAAAATAGAAATTGACATCTTCACTAATTTCCCTTTTTATATTATTCGAAAATAGTCTTAGAAGCTCTAAAACTAATATTATGCTCCGCTTATTTTAGGTTGTTCCTTTGATATTATTCTTTAGAACTTAGAATGAGTTCTTGGGCTACCAGCTACCTCATACATATTCAGGAAGATATGTTTATGGGTTTAACCGAACCTAATATTTTTATGCAAAATATAATATATGCATGCAAAAATTTACGTGAACTTCAAATAAATATTAAATTTTAAAGTAAAATGAGTTATAATTTAATCTTTGGACTTTAAAATTGATCAATTCATCAAATTTAAATCAAAATCCACCTCCATTTCTCTCCCATTTGTATACTTTTACAAGGTCCATATGTATATAACTTAAAAGATAGAAGACTGATGTAATAAAGAGGCTTAGGAGTCTCTGCGTCCCCATAGCGGCGGACCTATGTTGCAAAAGGAGGGGTCACCAAAAAATTCGACAAAAATTTATTATATATATATATATATATATATATATATATATATATATATATATATATATATATATATATATATATATATATATATATATATATATATATATATATATATATATATATATATATATATATATATATCTGTGTGTGTGTGTATTTAGATAATGGTGATAAATTTGTTACGACAACCTATATAACAAGAAACTTTAATTGAATATAAATATGCACTCACGACCTTCCAATCCTAGGTGCTCCTCTGCTTCCACCCCTGCCTCTCCCAAAAAATAAAATTCCATAAATTCTAAGAATTGTTTTCTTTGTGTACTGTAAGTTTATTCTGATAAAAATAAAGTAATTCTCTCAAGCTGAAGCACTAAAAAACAACATAAGTTATTTATCACATTTGCTTATCTATTAAGACTAATACCTATATTTATTTTCTTGTAATTGTCCTGAGACAAGTGATAGTGTATAAATCAGTTAGTTAGTGAATGTCACATGTATATATATTGGACTGTAACCAATACATTGAATATAATTTTTATTTCACAACTTAGCAGATTCTCATTCTCTCTCTCTCTCTCTCTCTCTCTCTCTCTCTCTCTCTCTCTCTCTCTCTCTCTCTCTCTCTCTCTACGAGCTTTTTTTAGAAGTGATGTTTAGCTCAAAATATATATTTTATGTGTATCACCTTATATTTTTTCTCTTGTTTCGTAATTTTGTAATGTTAAATGCTATGAATTATATTAATTCGAAGTATTTTTACTTGTAGGAATGATTCAGGAGCAAGTGGGGGCAAGCGTGCAAGAATTGAAGCTAAAATGGACAAAGTCGGAAAAGAAGACAGTTAAGCCTGGCACCACCTGTGGCGCTGGAGACAGAATGCCCATTTTTCAGGGCGCCAGAGAGGGCGCCTAGCGCCGGGCTGGGCACCGATTACGGGTAGTTGGCCTATTTGACCTGGGATTCGATTTAGTTGACCCAAAACCCGACCCAACACATTATCAAAGCCATCCTAAACCCTATTTTGAGGGAAGCCGCCACTTTAGAGAGAGAGGAACACACTTTGAAAAGGGTTTCATTGGAGGCAACACACACCAAGCTTGGAGGAGGCTCCTAACTAGTTTTCTTCTCTTCTCTTCCTTTAATTTCATAGATTATTAATTCTAGAGTTTTGGGTGCTACATGAACGTTGTAGTTTGAAGCTTGAATTGCTCTTATTATTTTATCATATTGGTTTATTTATTCAATCTTGCACTTAATTATTTGATTGCTTGATCACCAATTGAATACTATCTACGAATCTAGGAATGAACTCAGGAGAGGGAATTTTAGATTGCATATAAGATTGAGTAGAGCAAGATCTTAACTCTTATGGGGAGCGGGTTTGAGATTAGGATAGGAATATACATAATCGCCTTGCTTGGTTACTATACAATAATTATAAATGCGTTCTTGTTCTAATTACGTGTGCGTTTGGGATGCAACAAGTTATTGGCGCCGTTGCCGGGGACTTAGAAATTAACTAGCATACTATATTAGATTTTTACTCTTTGTCTATTCAAGGTTTAAACTTTTATATTAGTTCAATATTTACTATCTTTGTTGACATGGCTTCTTGGAATGAAAATTTGTCGAATATTGGTTATCTTATTATGATGATCCTTATCCATATTGTGGAGGACCTCACTGGCGATGGCGCCTACTGTCGAAGCTAGGCAAGCCAACCTTTATAATCCTTTTCACAGAAAACTTAAATCTAAACGAGTTAAATACTAAAAAAATTAAATAAAAACACGCGGAAGTCTTTTAACAACAATAACGAAAAAAGATGCGGGAAACTAACAACAAGTCTCTACCCAGTATCTGGTGTCACTGCTCAAGGACGACTTAAAGAGTACTAAAAATAACAGTCTGAAAGAAAATACATCATATGTCTGTTTGATACAATTGAACAAACTGAAAGAAATAGATAGAGGAGACCCGGGGTCCGCGAACGCCAGCGAACTACCTCGGAGTCTCTGGACTGAAGGATCACTCCCGAACTATATCCGCGGTCCATAGGCTGTGTCCTGACCTGTGCACAAAAAGGCACAGAAGCGTATTATCAGCATAACCGACCCCATGTGCTGGCAAGTGCCCGGCCTAACCTCGGTGAGGTAGTGACGAGGCTAAACCGGACCTACCATAACCAACTTGTACAGATATATGAGCAATAACAGAAATATAACAAAATTTAAACAGATAATGGGGAGGGGACATGCTGGGGGTATAACGGTTCAATTATATAATTGACAAATAAAGAAATGGGAAAATGTATAACTAACATCAATAAAAAGAAGATGAGTAAATCAAATGTTGCACGGCACCACCCATCGTGTTTTTACTCTCGTCCTCACCAAGATAATCAATTAAAGTGTATGACATCACCCATCGTACTTTATCACTCTTCCTCGCCAATCAATAGCATAAAGTAGTTACACGGCATCACCCATCGTGCTTTATCACTCTTCCTCACCCAATCAATAGCATGAAGTAGATACACGGCATCACCCATCGTGCTTTATCACTCTTCCTCATCAATCAATAGCATAAAGTAGTTACACGACATCACCCATCGTGCTTTATCACTCATCCTCACCCAAACAATAGTCACAACCAAACAGGAAAGAAATATATAACAAGACAAAATATCCCGGCAAGGGAGAATAACTCAACAATAAAAACCGGCAAGGGAATATAGCTTAACCATAAGTCCCGGCAAGGGAAATGTACCAAAATTTCCTCTTTTAGTTCATTTGCTTCTCAACTACCACTTCATAATTCATTTAACAAGTAATTAGCATAATTGTTCACTTCTTTCGAAATTTAATAGCAATTATGACTCACGGTCATGCTAGACTCGGGCGCATAGGTAACCGTAACCATACCTATACACCGACTCCACATAGCATATAGAAAATATTAACCTAATCCTATTCCCTCAAGATAAAGTTAGATCAAACACTTACCTCGGAAGCTTCCAAACTCGACTCACGCATATAGAATAGCATTACCCCTCGAATTCGCCTCAAAACCGGTCGAATCTAACCACAATGTACTCAAATGTGTCAACAGATGGTAGTTAAATCAGTTTGAATGCCTAAGAATTAAATTCCCAAAGTTTTACCCAAAAATTCTCAAAATGCCCCCGGGCCCACATGGTCAAAACTCGAGGTTCGAACCAAAATCGGGTTACCCATTCCCCAACGAGTTCATATATGCAATTTGTTTTGAAATCGGACCTTAAATCAAGGTCCAAATCGCAAATTTTATGAAAACCTAGGTTCTACCCCAAATCACCCATTTTTAACCATGAAAGCTTTGATTTAAGGACGAAATCATGTTAGAAGATGATAAATATTGAAGAAAACTAGTAAATATTGACTTACATTTGGTCTGGGGACAAAGGGCTCGAGAGAAATTGCCTATGGAGGTTTTGGGTTTCGAAAATATGAAGAGTGAGGTTTAAAATCGGTTAAGTATAAAATTCACAGGTGCAGATGTCGCAGATGCGATATTAACTTCGTATTTGCGAACTAGGGAGGAATGAAAGGGACCTCGCATTTGCGAGAAATAGTTCACAAATGCGAACATAAGCTTAGGCTGGGGAAACTCGCAATTGCGAAATTGACTTTGCATTTGCGAAGTCTGGCTGCCAAGGGGGAATATCGCATTTGCGAGAAAAATGTCGCACGAACAAGTCTTCTCAATTGCGAAGACTGCAAACATCAGCAGTTAAAAATATTTCAAATGAACCTAAACACCTACGTGAAACTCACCCGAGCCCTCGGGGGTCCAAACCAAACATGCACCCAACCTCAAAAATATCATACAGAATTACTCGTGCGATCAAATCGCCAAGCTAACATCAAAATCAAAGAATCAACCTCCAAAACACATGATTTTCATTTCAAAGTTCTAAATTTTCAAAATTTTCCACTTTTAGTTCGAAACACGTCAAACGACGTTCGTTTTCAACCAAACTTTGCAGATAGCGCTTAACGCCCATTTAAGGCTTGTACGGGGCGTCGGAACCAAAATACGAGCCCGATACCATTATATTTGATCAAATTTTCATTTCCATTTTACCTTAAGCGTTTTCAAGAACAATTTCAAAGAAAATCTCCGTACTCGGGCCTGGGACCTCGGATTTCGATTCCGGGAATACGCCCGGGTCCCAACTTTCATTACGAACCCTCCGAGACCGTCACATCATGGGTCCGGGTCCGTTTACCCAGAACGTTGACCAAATCAACTATAGCAATATTAGTATCAAAATTCATAGTTTTTAACACAGAATTCAAATATTTTCACATAAAAATTATCCGGCTTCGCGCCCGGACTACGCATTCAAATTGAGGAAACCCAATAAGAGGTTTTCAAGGCCTCAGAAGCGCATTAAAAGGGAGAATTATGGTGATGACCCTTTGGGTCGTCACATCCTCCACCTCTAAAACAATCGTTCGTCCTCGAACGGACGAAAGAAAGAAGCATCTTATTCGAGGAATAGATGGGGATAACGGCTTCGCATATCAGAGTCGGACTCCTAGGTCGATGCCTCAGGAGGCTAGTCTCTCCACTGAACACGCACTGAGGGAAAACTCCGGGACTTCAACTGTCACGCCTGCAGGTTTAAAATAGAAAACGACTCTTCCTCATATGACAGATCCTTGTCCAATTGGACAGTACTGAAAACTAACACGTGGGTGGGATCATCGTAGTACTTTCGAAGCATGGATACATGGAAAACTGGATGCACGGCTGACAAGCTAGGCGGCGATGCAAGTCCATAAGCCACATTCCCCACACGGTCCAAAATCTCAAACGGGCTAATATACCTAGGGCTAAGCTTTCCCTTCTTCCCGAATCTCATCACGCCCCTCATAGGCGACACATGGAGCAATACTCGCTCACCAACCATGAAAGCAACATCCCTGACCTTACGATCTGCAAAACCTTTTTGCCTAGACTGAGCTGACCGAAGTCTATCCTGAATGATCTTGACCTTATCCAAGGCCACCTGTACCGAATCTATAACCAATAACCGAGCCTCTCCTGGCTTAAACCATCCGACTGGGGACAGACACCGCCTACCATACGATGCCTCATATGGAGCCATCTGAATACTGGACTGGTAGCTGTTGTTGTAGGCAAACTCTGCTAAAGGCAAGAACTGGTCCCACGAGCCTCCAAAATCAATAACGCAGGCTCGGAGCATATCCTCAAGAATATAAATGGTCTCTTGGACTGACCATCCATCTGGGTGAAATGTTGTACTCAACTGGACCTAGGTTCCCAACTCATGCTGCACCCCCTCCAAAAATGCGAGGTAAACTGCGGACCCCGATACGAAATAATAGATATGGGCACCCCATGAAGGCGAACGATCTCCCTGATATAAATCTCAGCATACCTCTCGAATGAATAGTTTCTGGCAACTGGGTTGAAGTGCGATGACTTAGTCAGGCTATCAACAATAACCCATATGGCATCGAACTTCTTCCGAGTCATCGGAAGGACAATAACATAATCCATGGTGATCCTCTCCCAGTTCCACTTGGTAAGCTCAATCCTCTGAATTAACCCACCGGGCCTCTGATGCTCGTACTTAACCCGCTAACAATTTAGACAACGGGCCACATATGCAACAACATCTTTCTTCATTCTACACCACCAATAATGCTGTCTCAAATCCTGATACATCTTCGCGGTGCCCGGGTGAATAGAATACCGATAAATATGGGCCTCCGCTAAGATCGACTCTCATATATCATCAACATTGTGCACACAAACTCGCCCCTGCAACCTCAACACGCCATCATCTCCCAAAGTCATCTCCCTGGCACCTCCCCGCTGCACCGTATCTCTGGTTGACCAGAATATAGGCAAGACTACCACTGCTGGCATACTTTCTCCTCAACGCATCAACCACCACATTGGCCTTCCCCGGGTGGTATAAGGTGGAACATCATAGTCTTTCAACAGCTCCAACCACCTCCGCTTTCTCAATTTCAACTCTTTCTGCTTGAACAAGTACTAAAGGCTCTTGTGATCCGTGTGCACCTTACACGTCACGCCATATAAATGATGTCTCCAGATCCTCAAAGCATGAACAACGGCTGCCAACTCTAAGTCATGAACCGGATAATTCTTCTCGTGGATCTTCAACTGCCTTGAAACATATACCATGACCCTATCACTCTGCATCAACACAGTTCCAAGCCAACCCGGGAAGCAAAACAATAAACCGTATGAGATCCTGATCCCATGGGCAAAATCAATCCCTGTGCGGAAACACTATCTTATGGACGCCGAATGCTCTAATCCTCAAGTGGTGGTAACTAGATCCCGAATCTATCCTTGAGAAAACACCCTGGTGCTATGAAGCTGATCGAAACTTATCCTCATCGAACCATCCTTCCTTTTCGCAATAACGTTGGGTACTCCCCAAGGCAAAACTCTGGCCTAATGAAACTCTTATCAAGCAAATCCTGAAACTCTTCCTTTAACTCTCTCAACTCTGGCGGGGCCATGCGATACGATGAAACGGAAATAGGCTGAGTGCCCAGTGCTAGATCAACGCGAAGATCGATGTCCCTGTCAGGCAGTATACTCGACAAGTCTAATGGAGAAACATCGGGGATGCTACCGAACAATAGGAACAGAACCAATGGAAGGAACCTCTGCGGTGGAGTCGCAATCGTACGCCAATCGAGCTAAGAACTCCTCTCTTATCCATGCGTCGAGCCTTCGCATACAATATCACATTGCGGGTCAATCAATCTAAAATCCTTCTCCACTCTAAATGGAGTAAATCGAGTAAAGCCAAGGTCACGATTTTTGGTGCAACACCCAAAATAGCATGGCACGGGGACAACTAATCCATCCCCAATATAACATCAAAGTCCACCATATCTAAAGCGATAAGTCGACCATTATAGAATCACTCACCGGTTCAGATACATATACAGGAAACCCAAGGCCTCACTAGGCATAACCAAATGGAGTGCAAAATAGGACGAAACATATGAATGCGTAGATTCAGGGTCAAATAGCATTGAAGCATCTCTAATACAAATCAGAATGATACCTGGAATGTCTGCATCTGAAGTCTCAACCTCCAAACTGGCCGCTGGCCGATCCCTACTGCTGGAGATCTGAACTCCACCTCTAAGATCTCTACCCCCGCCTCTAGCCGGCTGGGTAGGTTGTGGAACCTCCGGTGCCCGGAGCCAAGCACGATAACTCTAATACTGAGAGTTGTTCAGAGCTCTAGAGCAAGATCTTACCATGTGTCTCGGATAACCACAAGCATGGCAAAACCTCGGCAGCTGCGGATGAGCACCCCTCAGCCTCGGGCAGGCCCCCAATGAGGTGTACATATTTGCTACACTTGTAATATCTACAAACACGCTGCAACTGAGGAAACTAGGGATGGCCTGATCGGCCACCTGAAGTACCATGAGCGATAGGGGAAACTGGCTGAAAGGGCCTGGAAGGATGACCTCTACCATAAGAACCTCTACCTCCAGAAGAGGTACCACTGAATCGGCGTGCATGACAGGGCCTCTTATCCGATCGATGACCGCCTCCCTGTGGCAGTACCAACTCAACTCCACGCCCCTCATTTGTCGTCCCCTGAAAAGGGACCTCACTCCTAGTCTATGCCGCTGCACCTGGCTGACCTACTATCGCTGGCTGGGCGGCCTGAGGATCGTCTGCTTCCTTCCTGAATCAATGGGACGAAGACCCTGCGTATGTGAACTACTGGAAGCTCGAGGGCAATACTTGGCAATGTGCCTCAGGTCGCCGCAAGTGAAGCAAGCCCTCAGCTGCTGAGAATATCGAGGTGGCTGTTGGGCGGAAGACTGCGACCGTTGAAAGTAGTAGTGAAAATCTTGGAGAACCGATCAAGTCTCCACAAAGCATCCGAAGACATGGCCGTCCCATCTACGGCGTGGGCTGTAATGTGTGTTTGAGCTGCCACTACTGGCTTAACCAAGGGAACCTGATTCTGGGGAGCTACCTGCTCTGGAGTACGTGTAGCAGGAGTCTGAAGCCCTCCTCCAGCCTGAGAAGTGGCTGGTGCTACTGGCAGCAATCCCGCTCTAGCAACACTGCCCATAAAGCCTGCTATACGGACAAGAGCATCCTGTAGATCCGAAGAAAACATCACTCCTCCAGGGACCTGAGCTGGACCCACTGGAGTTGGAACCTCCTCATCAAAATCAATATGAGGCTCCACCTCTGGAACTGCTGCCTGGGGCTGAGCTCTGCCCCTGCCACGACCTCTAGTACGGCCTCGGCCTCTACCCTTCGCGGAAGTTACTGCTGGGGACTCGGGCTGCCGCGCAGTAGAAGAAGACGCACGTGTTCTCTCCATCTGGTAGTTAATCAGTTTGAATGCCTAAGAATGAAATTTCCAAAGTTTTACCCAAAAATTCCCAAAATTCCCCCGAGCCCACGTGGTCAAAACTCAAGGTTCGAACCAAAACCAGTTTACCCATTTCCCCACGAGTTCATATATGCACTTTTTTTTGAAGTTGGACCCTAAATCAAGGTCCAAATCCCCAATTTTATGAAAACCTAGGTTTTACCCCAAATCCCCCATTTTTAACCATGAAAGCTTTGATTTAAGGATGAAATCATGTTAGAAGATGATAAAGATTTAAGAAAACTAGTAAAAATTGACTTACATTTGGTTTAGGGATGAAAGGGCTCGAGAGAAATCGCCTATGGAGGTTTTGGGTTTTGGAAATATGATGAGTGAGGCCGGTTAACTATAAAATTCGCAGGTGCATATATCGCAGATGCGATATTAACTTTGCATTTGCAAACTGGGGAGGAATGAAAGGGACCTCGCATTTGCGAGAAATAGTTCACAAATGCGAACATAACCTTAGGCTGGGAAACTCGCAACTGCGAAATTGACTTCGTATTTGCGAAATCTGGCTGCCAAGGGGGAATATCGTATTTGCGATAAAAACGTTACATTTGCGATGACAGGTCAAACAAAAGGGGTTTCGCATTTGCGAAAAAGTCTTCGCAATTGCGAAGACTGCAGACACCAGTAGTTAAATATGATTCAAATGAACCTAACACCTACCCGAAACTCACAAGAAAATAATTTAGAAGAAGTAGATATAGTGATCCAATCTTGGATAGAGGAACAAGCTCAATTTATAAAATCTCATGAGTTTCTTCGTGATGGTCTTTCAATTATAATAGAATAGCTGATAGAAGGAAGAACTGAGCTCAGGCAAGAGATAGATCAATTTGGCTTGAATACCCATGATTTTCACGATCAATTGAATAAAAAGGTTGAGGCGTCTGATGCCCTACAACCAATTTTTGTGGATACTGGCCAGCTTGAGGAGCTGAAAGAAGAATTCCAACTATTCGACCAAAATATTATTAATAATGCCAAGGTTGACGAAGAATTCAAAATTGAGGATGTCAAAGGTAATACAATTTTGGAGTTGGAGCGTATTGGACCTCATTCTAAACTCTTTTCAACATTGTGTTTGGTTGGTGATATGGGAATTGATCCAGTCAAGCCTATGGAGGAGTCAATGGATGAGGAACAAAGTGTTTATATTCTAAAATTTTTCATACCAATGAGACAAAATGGCATTCCTCACTTAAGGGCCAAGAAGTGCAAGATGCGATATCTATTGCTTGGTTTCTATATTTTCACACCACCGCCTCATGAACATGATAGAAATAGTGATGCAAAATTGGGGGCACAATTTATATCCTCAAGGTGGAAAGAAAAGTGGTAAAAGTGATGGCGTCGTGCCGCGACGTTAAATCGAGCGCTTGTTGGGAGGCAACCCAATTCTATTTTTTTTTATGTTATATTAGTAGTGTTGTTTTTGTTTTTTGTAGGAGTAAGAGCATGGAGTCAAAGCCAATAGGGGAGTGCAAAATCGAGCAGGTGGTTGAAATTCAGTGTGAGGTACCTGCACAACGGATCATACATGGGAGAAGCCTGAGTATCTCGTCAACTGCTAGTTCTTCGGCCTTTGGCCTACCAGGGAGTCTCGTTTACCCTCTTATTAATTAATTATAGTGTGCATTGAGGACATTGCACAATTTTAAGTGTGGGTGAGGAGATTGTCTGAGTGACTTTCTATGCTATTTTAGTTGTGTTAGTTTAATTGAATATTTTTTTTTAGAAAAAAAAAGTAAAAAACACTCTTCCCGACGATGGATCTCCTAGACAGTTTTCTTAAGGGATTTAAGTCTAAAGAAAAAGTACAAAAAATTTTCTTTGTAGGTAGTGTCGTAATTCCTCCTTGGTTTTTCATTGTGCCGCGGTTCTTTTCCAAGGGTTTTATTTGAACCTGGTGTAGGTAGTTTTTTTAGTAGTTTAGGAAGAAACTGAGTCGTTCTAAGATGCTTATTGACATGATTGATGCTAGAACATAGGCTATGACATACACTCTATTTTCCCGTATAGTTGGTTTGAATTGTGAAGCCGAAGTAACTAAACAGCCTATTTTCTGACACCTTATCTCAGTTGTTGACTTGGATGTCGCATAGCGCAGTGTTGCTTAAAATTCTCAATTATCTGTGGTTACTTGACTTGAGAGTTGAATAGAACTGTCTTGATTGAGTCATGTGCAACATGTGTGTGACGTTTTGTGAATTATGTGCTATCATGTATAGTCTAGAACTTGCCCAATGTGTTAACTGAAGCGAAATTTTAAGTTGTTCTAATCTAGGAGATGACATAGACATTTCTTTCTTGATCATGGATGTACTTGTCTAATGAAAATAAAATTTTCCCTTGCTAGCTCCTTTGAGCCTATAGACCTTCATTTTGGCACCCACATTACAAGCCATACCCCTATTTTGTTCTTAATTTGATATTTATTGAACCTTTACCTCCTAAGGCACTTAGTCGCTAAAAGAAGTAAGGTTAGATAATCGGGTAGGAGCTTTTGAGTGGAACCATGGAGGGGTTTGTTGGTGCACTAAGTTGAAATTTAAGGTCACTAGCCGATGAACTTTATTGTATGGTGTGTGTGAAAAAAAAGAGAGAGGGAGAGAGAAAGGAAAATAAAAAAATTGCAAGAAAAGAAAGAAAAATAATAAATATGATAGTTCAAATAATGTAGAAAATACACACTATTCTTATTGCTTTGTGCTAGTACAAAAAAATAGAGAAGTGCTTAATTGAAAAGAGGGCTATGTTGTATATGACAAGTGTGGTTGAGAAGAATATGTGCTTGAATGGTTATATGTAGTGTATTAAAGTGCTTAAGAGGGTGAGCCAATATTCCTAAATGTATCCTACTCGTCCGTTATCCTACATTACAACCTAAAAGTCTTAATTGATCCTAGATTTGGCTAGCATAAATTAGTAGAGATATATACTAAGGGCAAGCTTATGGTACGACCACGGGATGCATATGAATTCTTTGTGAGAGTGAGTGAATTTTTTTCAATTATTGTTGTCCTTAATCTATATTCATAATTATATTTGGATGTGTGGACCAATTTATATTCACTCTTTTGTTTGATGATGAGGGCACATGATCTCATGAATGATTGGTAATGTTGTAAAATTTCTTATTGGGTAAGTGCATGAATTGATGATGCTTAGTGGTTGCAAGTTGATTATTGAGGTTGGGTGGTGACAAATAGATTGTTGGAATTTGTTGAATTTAAATATTCTACTTGGGTATGCTTAACGGGAAGAATGTGAAATCCTGTGTGTTAATGCTTGTGTGCCGGTATTGTAGAAAATCACTCTATCTATGATATGTGCGCTTTGGTTGTATGAGCATGATTTTCAGGTATAGGTTTTGATGAATGACAAACAATAAAGTCAAGTGTCAAACAACTATATTATATGACAAACAATCAAGAGTGAATGCCAAGAAACATATTGATGACGGAATTGCATAGACAAGCCAAAGACGAGTTCAAAAGTTCAAGACCAAAGACCCAAGGCGTAGGTCGTTAGGTAGAACAAATGTAAGAGCAACGCTTAAGTTATCTCGTCTTTTGCCTCAACATAGGTCATCATAAATATGCATAAAATCATTTTATTAAATCATATTATTTATCATAAATATATTTTATTAAATCATAACATATTTTAAATACTTCAAACAAAATGATGTTAAAGTTTTTATCTTAACCAAAATGGTTTTTGAAGTAAGTTTTCAATTCTGCCTCCGAATAATCGATTATCAGTATATGCATAATCGATTATGCTGTAGACCGTTGCCAGTGTTTGAACACTGCCACAGAATAATGATTATGCAATATCAGATAATCGATTATTCAGCAGAAAATCAGCTTCTAATTTTCTGAACGTTGGCGAATAATCGATTATCAGATACTGAATAATCGATTATCTTGGCACAAATCAGCATAATTGATTGCCAATTAAGCAACGGACATACACCATTTTTCACCTATAAAAAGAGGTCTTTTGAGCTGATTTTAAACACACAACAACTCCCAATATTGATATACATATTGACATTATTTGAGCATCATTTTAGAGCTTTTGTTGAGCCATTTGAGAGACAACTTTGAGTTGTTCATAGAGCTAAATTTGTATCTCTTTATCTACTCTTTTGAGAGAGTTCTTGTTGTAAAAGAGAAAGGTGTTTGAGAAGAACATGTCTTCTCATTGATTGTCGGGTTCGCTAAGTACCCTAAGTCTTAATGTGTGAAGTCTTATGGTGCGGTATCCACGAGCAAGTTGAAGTCTTGGGGTGAGGTATCCTCGAGCAAGTTGAAGTCTTGTAGAGTGTACATCTACGAGCAAGTGTAACGGTTTGTTAAGCACCCGTAAGCTTAACGGAGTTAGTGGAATCTCGAGAGAGTCTCTCGGGGACTGGACTAGCCACAAGTTGTGGTGAACCAGGATAAATTCGGTGCGTTCTTTTCTTGTTATTTTAATTACCGAATTTATTTTATTCCTGCATTTTTTAATTCCGCAATATTTATCAATATTCTCGTGCCGCACTATTCACCCCCCCTCTAGTGACGGGCATAAATCCTAACAATTGGTATCAGAGCCTAACTCTCTGAAAGCCTTAACCGGTTGAGAGCACGATATATATTTTTGTTGTTGAGAATATTGAATGCAGGAATGATGAGCGAAGGACACTCCACCTATAGCCCTCCACTATTTGACGGAACAAACTATACATATTGGAAAGAGCGGATGAGAATCTTCATCCAATCAAATAACTTTCGATTATGGCAAATCATCAAGAAAGGTGAACAAATGTCAACAAAGATGGGGAGATCATAATTCCAAAGGAGGAGGATGAATATGATGCCGAGGACATCAAGAAGGTTGAAAGAAACGCAAAGGCCGTCAACTTACTATTTTGTGCGGTGAATCCGGACGACTATCGGAAAATCTCTTGTTGCACAACCGCAAAGGAAATGTGGGATAAACTCGAGATCACTTATGAAGGTACGTCTCAAGTCCGAGAATCTAAAATTGATTTTCTAACACATGAATATGAACTTTTTAGAATGAGGGAAGATGAAGACATCGATAATATGTTCGAACGATTCTCAATGATCGTCAATGATCTTCATGCTCTCGGAAAAATATACTCGAACAAAGATCTAGTTCGAAATATTACGGAGTCTCACTCCCAAATGGCGCTCCAAAGCAAATGCTATCCAAGAGTCGATAGGAATCACGGACGTCACAATTGATGGACTACGAGGTAATCTTAAAGCTTATCAAAGCACAATTCTTAATCCGTATCTTAGAAGTAATTCAAATATTGCCTTCAAAGCCTCATCTTCTAAAAGAGTAGAGGTAAGTGATTCGAAAAGTGATGATGATATTATTTCCAATGATATAATTGAAAAGTTTTATAAGTTTATGAAGAAGGAAATAAAGAAGGAAGAACCAATTCCTTCATGTCAAAATTGTGGAAAAATTGGCCACACCAAATCACATTGTCCAAAATCAAAGGACAAGAAAAAGAAGAAGCACCATAGGCGCGTAACATGGGATTCGGACAGCTCGGCCGCATTATGCCTCATGGCAAACGAAGAAGAAAAGGTAAGTACTTCTAACTCTTACTCGTTTGAAGAAATACAAAATGCTATCATGAATTATATGGTGAATTTGTTAAAGCTTCCAGAAAACACTTTCTTTGCAAGAAAAAGATTTTGAGAAAACACTTTCTTTGCAAGAAAAAGATTTTGAAAAACAACCTTCTTCAAAAGAAAAAGATTTTGAAAAATTGATTTGTGATAATGAGAAACTAAAAGAAGAAAATAGATTTTTGGAAAATGACAATGTCGATCTTCAAAAATAAAATCAAGGAGATGAATGAAGCCTCTTTATGTGTCCAAAGTTCAAATTGTTCTTCTTGTAGTTCCTTGATAATAGAGAACATAGAACTTAGAAATACACTAGAAAAATGTAGTGTAAATGATTCTAAAACAAGTGAAGTAAATAAAAAGGATGGTAGAAATGAGGTTAAACCACCTAGAAACAACTCTAGGAATTTTGTTAATAAGTCTAAAACTAATCATTTTAGACCACCTAGACACAATTCTAGGAATTTTATTAATGAGTCTAGAATGAATAATTTTAGATCACCTAGAAATAACTCTAGGAATTTCAACGCTTCTAGGAATAACGACTTTAGATCACCTAGAACGCATTTGGCTCAACCTAGACATATGCACAACCCTAATGTTATATGTCATTATTGTAACCGGGTAGGATTCATTGCACCCATATGTTTTGCTAAACATAGAGATTCATATTTTGATTATGATTATTATTTGCCTAACCCCCAAGGACCCAAAAGAAGTTGAGTACCGAAAACCTATTTTTAGGTACTTTTGCAGGTGTGCTTGAAGACTACGATATTGTAGTAGATGCACCAAGCACGAAACCTTACTGCATCGAGGGGGAATGTCGGTTAGTTATCGTATTTTTTGATAAAAACGTAATAGTTGATATGTGCTAACAATTGATATTAATTATTGATTCATGTTTTGATAAGTTTTATTTTGAATAACAATTGGTATCAATTATTTGTATGTTAAATGATTGATTCATGTTTTGATGAATATTTTTAGTATAAATAACAGTTGGTATATTTGCGAAAAATGACCGTTATTATGATTGGTATGTTTTTACTAACATTTGGTATTATTTGATGTTGATATGATTTTTTTTATCTTACAATTGGTATCGTCAATAGTTTCAATAACAATTGGTATACTCTTTTTGCTAATGCCAAAAGGGGGAAGAAATTAGGCGATATGCATCAAATAAGGGGGAATAAATCGATGTTATAGCATGCCTTATTTGAGGGGGAATTATCATTGAGGGAAATTGTTTGCATGAATTGTATGTTGAGATATAGCATGAATTTAGGGAGAATCCAATATGCATATCTCCTGTTGTTTGTCATTATCAAAAAGGGGAAAATTATAGAAAATCACTCTATCTATGATATGTGCGCTTTGGTTGTATGAGCATGATTTTTAGGTATAGGTTTTGATGAATGACAAATAATGAAGTCAAGTGTCAAAAAACGATATTATATGACAAACAATCAAGAGTGAATGCCAAGAAGCATATTGATGACGGAATTGCATAGACAAGCCAAAGACGAGTTCAAAAGTTCAAGACCAACGACCCAAGGCGTAGGTCGTTAGGTAGAAAAAATGTAAGAGCAACGCTTAAGTTATCTCGTCTTTTGGCTCAACATAGGTCATCATAAATATGCATAAAATCATTTTATTAAATCATATTTATCATAAACATATTTTATTAAATCATATTTATCATAAACATATTTTAAATACTTCAAACAAAATGATGTTAAAGTTTTTATCTTAACCAAAATGATTTTTGAAGTAAGTTTTCAATTCTGCCTCCGAATAATCGATTATCAGTATATGCATAATCGATTATGCTGTAGACCGTTGCTAGTGTTTGAACACTGCCACGGAATAATCGATTAAGCAATATCAGATAATCGATTATTCAGCAGAAAATCAGCTTCTAATTTTCTGAACGTTGGAGAATAATCGATTATCAGATACTGAATAATCGATTATCTTGGCACAAATCAGCATAATTGATTGCCAACTAAGCAACGGACATACACCATTTTTCACCTATAAAAAGAGGTCTTTTGAGCTGATTTTAAACACACAACACCTCCCAATATTGATATACATATTGACATTATTTGAGCATCATTTTAGAGCTTTTGTTGAGACAACTTTGAGTTGTTCATAGAGCTAAATTTGTATCTCTTTATCTACTCTTTTGAGAGAGTTCTTGTTGTAAAAGAGAAAGGTGTTTGAGAAGAACATATCTTCTCATTGATTGTCGGGTTCGCTAAGTACCCTAAGTCTTAGTGTGTGAAGTCTTGTGGTGCGGTATCCACGAGCAAGTTGAAGTCTTGGGGTGAGGTATCCTCGAGCAAGTTGAAGTCTTGTAGAGTGTACATCTACGAGCAAGTGTAACGGTTTGTTAAGCACCCGTAAGCTTAATGGAGTTAGTGGAATCTCGAGAGAGTCTCTCGGGGACTGGACTAGCCACAAGTTGTGGTGAACCAGGATAAATTCGGTGCGTTCTTTTCTTGTTATTTTAATTACTGAATTTATTTTATTCCTGCATTTTTTAATTCCGTAATATTTATCAATATTCTCGTGCCGCACTATTCACCCCCCCCTAGTGACGGGCATAAATCCTAACATTTATTATAGTCAAAGGCATAGTGTGTGGTTAAAAGTTAAGGTGCTCCTCTATGATTGAATTTCTTATGTAGTTGGGGGTATTAGATTGTCATATTTTCTCGAGGACGAGCAAAAGTGTAAGTGTGGGGTGTTGATGTTTAGCTCAAAGTATATATTTTTATGTATATCACCTCATATTTTTTCTCTTGTTTCGTGATTTTGGAATGTTAAATGCTACGAATTATATTAATTTGAAGTATTTTTACTTGAAGAAATGATTCAGGAGCAAGTGGGGGCAAGCGTGCAAGAATTGAAGCTATAATTGACAAAGTCGGAAAAGAAGCCAGTTTTGCCTGGCACCACCTGTGGCGCTGGAAACAGAATGCCCATTTTTAGGGCGCTAGAGAGGGCGCCTGGCGCTGGGCTGGGCGCAGATTACGGGTATTTGGCCTATTTGACCTGGGATCCGATTTAGTTGACCCAAAACCGGACCCAACACGT
Organism: Nicotiana benthamiana; assembly: GCA_034376525.1. Taxonomy (NCBI): domain Eukaryota; kingdom Viridiplantae; phylum Streptophyta; class Magnoliopsida; order Solanales; family Solanaceae; genus Nicotiana; species Nicotiana benthamiana. The sequence continues at coordinate 41,031,514 of CM067340.1, read as the reverse complement.
TATAAAAGTCATCCTAATCCCTATTTTGAGGGAATCTGCCACTTTAGAGAGAGAGGAAAACACTTTGAAGAGGGTTTCATTGGAGGCAACACACACCAAGCTTGGAGGAGGCTCCTAACTAGTTTTCTTCTCTTCTCTTCCTTTAATTTCATAGTTCATTAATTCTAGAGTTTGCGGTGCTACATGAACGTTGTGGTTTGAAGCTTGAATTGCTCTTATTATTTTATCATATTGATTTATTTTCAATCTTGCACTTAATTATTTAATTGCTTGATTACCAATTGAATATTATCTGCGAATCTAGGATTGAACTGGGGAGAGGGAATTCTTGATTGCATATAAGATTGAGTAGAGCAAGATCTTAACTCTTAGGGGGAGCGGATTTGCGGTTATAGGAATATACCTAATCGCCTTGCTTGGTTACTATACAGGAATTATAAATATGTTCTTGTTACTTCTAATTCCATTGGAATATAGGCATTAGATTAGCTTGAATTGGCGAGTTGTACTTTGGGAGAAGGCTACGATCAATATTAACCCTGTCAACCAATAAATCAGATAAATTAATCAGATCATTTAAGTGGAAAACTCAACGGGATTGTAAGCTAACCCAAAGCTCTAGAATATTCACTCACATTGAATTCATCTCTATAATTCGCCAACTTGTTTTCTTTAATCTCTTAGTTTACTACTCTAGATCAATTTTTAGTTAAATTTTCATACTTTAGAATTCGCTTGAATAGATTAATTTTTTGGTTTAATTTAGTTGATAGTTAATCACAAGTTCCTATGGGTACGATATCTGGACTTACAATCCTATATTACTTGTCGACCACGTGTACTTGCGTGTGCGTTTGGGATGCAATAAGAAGCTTCTGAATCCTCCAATGGAGGAGATGCAGAACTCGATTCATATATGAAATCTCGGCATGGTATCAGAGCGGAGGTTCTATCAACGACCACGCCCTCTCTCATTCTATTGTTTCTAGTCACCAAGCAATCTGGGGGTTTCCTTCATCAATTAGAATTTGAGGGAAAACTTGAATCGGACACAAGCAGTGATGATTCGTCGACAAATAGAAGATATTTCAATCGTACGAAGATCGATTCAACTATTATTCACATAATTTCTATGTCAATCACAGAGAAGAGTGATGAGACAACCACAACAGCGGCAACACAGACGGTAATCGACACTGTTAGCCCTCTTTACTTGCATACTTCTGATAGTTCTGGTTCCACACTAGTTCTGGTTTCAGTTGATGGAATTGGATACCGTTCCTGGAGAAGAATTGTACTTAGAGCCCTTTCGGTGAAAAACAAATTAGGTTTTATCAACGGAGACAGTAAAAACCACGATATAGTGTCTCCACATTTTTGTCTGTGGGAAATGTATGACGATATGGTCACCTCGTGGATCTTAAATTCTCTGTCAAAGGACATCGATGATAGTGTTGAATATGTAAATAACTATGTTGAACTGTGGAAGGAACTGTAGGATTGACATGATAAGACAAACAGAGTTAAACTGTATCAAATTCAGAAAGAAATCAATGATTTGAGTCGGAGAGTACTTGATATCACTGACTACTACACAAAAATAAAGAAACTCTAGAAAGAATTGAACACTCTTAGCATTAAAACTCATTGCGATTATGTGTGTACCCGTGGAGTGAAAAAAAACATGCATAAGTCAGAGCAAGATAGAAGGTTGATACAATTTTTAATGATACTCAATGAAGTTAATACGGTTATTCGAAGAAACATATTCATGATGAATCAATTGCCATACATGGCACAAGCATTTGCTTTTTTGATACAGGAAGAAAAGCAGAGGAAATTTAGGCCAAGAAATCAACTAAATGTTGACTCCACGACATTGAATGTCAATCTAGGAGGAAGAAATTTCAATACAAACTACTCAGCTAGGACTCGAAATCAAATTACAAATAGTAGACCCCGACCTTTTTGTGACTATTGCCAACGACAAGGTGAGACCAATGATAAGTGCTACAAGCTGCATATATACCCTCATAACTTAAATAAAGGGCCACAATAGTATAAGCAGAGTTCTCAAGGATACAATAACAACATAAGGTTCAACAGAGGAAACAATGCCATGGCAAATGCAGTCACAAACGTAGAAAGAGGAGAGGTGGTGGAACACCAAGGAGAAAATCAAAGCACGACCCTTACAAAGGAGAAGTATGGGCAAATTGTCAGATTATTGCAACATTTTCATATGGAAAATACCGGAGAGAACTCAGCTAGTGCGAACATTTTAGTGGAGCATCTGTGAACTTTGAAGGTATGATTGCTTGCACTTCTTCAATTGATTTTGATAATCTGTCATGGAAATATTTTAGTGAAAAAACTAATTTATGGATATTAGATTTCAAGGCATCACACTATATGACTTTTGACAAAACTCACCTACAAAACATAGTAAGCCTACCATATCCTCTGTTAGTTAAACTTTCAAATGGTTAAAAAGTTAAAGTAACTGAAATTGGAGATGTATCGCTAATACCTAAGATTGTTCTGTACAAAGCCTTGTTCATTCCATCCTTCAAGTTTAATCTAGTATCCATCAGTTCCCTAGCAGTACATCTCATATGTATTGCATCACTCTCTCACACGTCCTGTTTACTGCAAGCTCCTTCACTAAAGAGGCCTCTAGAGATGGGTGAGTTGAATGATAGGTTGTACTTCTCCTTACATACCATGTTTTCCCATAATAAATACATTACTTCTGATGCCCTACATCCTAATAGTCAGCACATGGTAAATAACATATGTAAATGATAGAGAACATCCTTCATATGAATAAACAACTATGCACCCTGCTTGGAAGAGTGCCATGGCATGGGATTTTGAAGCTTTGTATGCTAATAACACATGGGACCTAGTCCCTTTACCTAAAGGGAAACAGTCCATTGGATGTAGATGCATGGGTGTATAAAGTAAAACATTGAGCGGATGGCAGTGTAGAAAGATACAAAGCAATGTTTGTTGTTAAGGGGTATACTCAACAAGCTAGTGTAGATTACACAAAGATTTTTCTCTAGTAGTCAAGATAACCACTGTCAGGTCCCTCATTGCCATAGCAACAAAGAAAAAATGGCAAATCTCACAACTAGATGTGCACAATGCATTTCTCTATGGAGATTTGAATGAGGAGGTGTATATACAAGATCCTCCAGGTCTTGAAATACACTCTCCAGGGTTAGTTTGCAAGTTGAACAAGTCTCTTTATGGACTAAAACATGCAAGCAGACAATGGTATGATAAGTTAATTGAAGTCCTGTATTCAATGGGGTACACACATTCCATGTATGAATATTCTTTATTCCACAAAAAACAGGGTTCTTCCATTATCTTTGTAGTAGTATATGTAGATGATGTGTTGCTCACAGGGACTGACTCTGAAGAAATCATCTAGCTCAAGGCCTTGCTTCATGATAAGTTCAAAATTAAAGACTTAGGGTAGTTACATTACTTCCTAGGACTAGAAATTCTTTACAAATCGAAAAATTTATTTTGGACTTGTTAAAGGAATATGAGTGTCTTCAGTCCCCAGTTTTGACTTCTTCCCTTGATCCTAAAGTAAAGCTGAAGGCAAAAGAGGGGGTTCCATTGTTTGATCCCACCTTCTATAGAAAGTTGGTTGGAAAATTGAATTTCATTACTAATGCTAGACTAGACATAGCATATGGAGTCCAACATCTCATCCACAAGATCCTAAGGAGCCCCACCTAAATCAACCTATCATATGCTGAGGTATTTGAAGAAGGATCCTACTCTAGGTCCAAGAAATAGGAAATCATATCCCTCTCTTTAGCAGAAGTACAATACAGAGCCCTTAGAAAAGTTGTTGGTAAACTTGTTTGGCTATCAAGACTGCTTGAAAAACTCACTCTACACAGTGCTAGGAACCTTGTGTTCTATTAAAGAACAAAGCACATTGAAGTATATTGTTATTTCGTGCGTACCAAAGTTCAGGAAGGACTCATTTCTTTACACCACATTGGTACTGGCCAGCAGCTTGCAGATGTGCTTACCAAAGTTCTCACTGGGACCAACATTGCACTGTTCTTGGCAAATTGGGTATGATTTCCTCACATCCAACTTGGGGGGGGGGGGGTGAGGTATTAAGACTAACACCTATATTTATTTTCTTATAATTGTGCGGAGGCAGTATTTGTTAGTGTTAATGTATAAATCAGTTAGTAAATATCACATGTACACACAGGGGCAGCTCAATGATAAAGTCTATCAAGCAACTGCTTGATGCCCCACGTCTAAAGGGGTCCCAAATATTCTGGCACTGTATTGAATAGATGTATCTGTATTTGATGAATTTTGAAAAAAGTATTTACTATATCAAAAAAGTATATCTTCCATAAATAGGAAAACTCTGGGATCAACAAAAGATAATTTGGAAATTGTTATAAATAGAGAGATTTTACACTTCTATTTAAGGTGAATGTCTTTAATTAGAGAGATTCTAGAGTCCTATTATTGGTAGCTAGATCATCCCTCTCCCTATAAATAAAGGGGTCTTCTACCATTGTAATACATCCCTAACAATCTCTAAGTATCAATAAGAATACTTCTCTCTCTCTATTCTCTCTATTGCTATTGTTCTTGCATTATTGTTCTCGTCTTTATATTATTTCATAACACGTTATCAGCACGAGACTCTACAGTCTCAAGAACCATTCTCGAAAAATCTAAGGTATTTCCCTCTTCCTAATTTAATTTTCGATTATGTCTGACATTACGAAAAGAAAGTTCGTTGCCCTTGAAATTTCGGGCAAGAACTATATGACATGGGTGTTGGATGCTGAAATCCACTTAGATGCTATGGGTCTCGGAGACACCATCAAAGATAGAGAAAAAGCATCCACCCAAGACTGTGCGAAGGCCTTGATTTTCTTGCGCCATCACCTTGATGAAGGTTTGAAGATTGAATATCTCACCGTCAAGGATCCACTCATCTTGTGGAACGGCTTAAAGGAGAGATATGACAACATGAAGTTGGTCACTCTGCCACAAGCACGATATGATTGGGCTCACCTGAGGCTCCAAGACTTTAAGTCTGTTTCTGAATATAATTCTGCAATGTTCAGAATTACTTCTAAATTGAAGCTATGCGGAGATAAAATCTCCAATTATGATATGCTTGAGAAAACGTTTACAACGTTTCATGCCTCCAACATGGTACTGCAACAACAGTACAGAGAGAAAGGCTTTACAAAGTACTCTGAACTGATTTCTCTTCTACTAGTGGCTGAGCGAAATAATGACCTGCTCATGAGAAATCACAAAAATCGACCCACTGGGTCTACACCACTGCCTGAAGCAGATAAGGTGCACTCTCATTATGCCAAACATGAAAAGCGCCATGGTCATGGTCGTAAACGGGGTCATAGCCAGGGACGTAGACAAGGAAGAAATTCCAATGAAGTCCGTCAACCCCCAAGGAGAGATAACCGCCGAAAGCAGAAATGGGGTCATGAAGATCCTAAGGCAAATGGTTCAGAAACTATATGTTATCGTTGCGGTGGGAAAGGGCACTGGTCAAAGACTTGCCGTATACCAAGACACTTGGTTGACCTTTATCAAGCATCTCGAAAGAGAAAAGGCCCTGAAACAAATATTGTCTATGACGACAACTTGGACATCACCCACCTGGATGTGGCAGACTTCTTTGAGCAACCCGAGGGGAAAATAGACCACCTAATCGGTGATGGGTCTGTGATGAAAGAAGATGGAGTTATTTGATTTTGTTCTACTTATTTGTATTAGTTAGTGAATAAACTAATAGTCATTAGTATTAGCTCGTATTAGTTAGTTCATGATGCAATGTTAGCAGTAGTTCTTTAGAATGTCTTCAATATGCTCAAATATCAATAATATTTTTATTTTCCAGTAGGGGTAATCGACTAGCCTAAAAAACTAGTCGATTATCTAATATTTTCGCATTAAAGCTGAAAAACAATTGATCAACAATCGATTGTCTACGTCTAACAATCGATTGTCGTTAAGACAGTGTAATCTGGAAATTTTCAAAAATCATCCACAATCGATTGTCTATGACTAACAATCGATTGTCGTTAAGACAGTGTAATCTGGAAATTTTCAAAAATCATCCACAATCGATTGTCTATGTCTAACAATCGATTGTCGTTAGACAGTGTAATCTGGAATTTTTTAAAAATCATCCACAATGGATTGTCTATGTCTAACAATCGATTGTCTATGTCTAACAATCGATTGTCGTTAAGACAGTGTAATCTGGAAATTTTCAAAAATCATCCACAATCGATTGTCTATGTCTAACTATTGATTGTCGTTAGACAGTGTAATCTGGAATTTTTCAAAAATCATCCACAATCGATTGTCTATGTCTAACAATCGATTGTCGTTAGACAGTGTAATATGGAATTTTTCAAAATAGTCAACAATCGATTGTCTATGCTTAACAATCGATTGTCTTAAGACAGTGTGCTCTGGAATTTTTCAAAATAGCCAACAATCGATTGTCTATATTTAACAATCGATTGTCTTAAGACAGTATGCTCTGCAATTTTTCGAAATAAGCCGACAATCGATTGTCTACGTTTAACAATCGATTGTCTTAAGACAGTGTGATCTGAAGTTTTTCAAAATAACAAATAATCGATTGTGTGTGTTTAACAATCGATTGTCAATGTTCAACAATCGATTGTTTGTGTTTAACAATCGATTGTTTGAAGAAAATGCTTAAACTGAAATTTTCAAACTGCAAAGTAATCAATTATGGATAACATATCTGATTTTGTTAGTCAACTGTTAGCAGCAGATTTTGAAAATATTATGTGACACAAATGAATTGAACTTGTTTATTCTTATGTTCGTGTATCTCTTTTGTATGTCAAACTATGGGATAGCAAATATGGATATCTCACAAAGCGAACTTGGATCAACGTCCAACTGTAAAAGTATTTGCCTAGTTGATTCATGTACTACACATACAATACTCAAAGAAAAGAAATATTTCTCTCAACTAAATATGTTTAAGGCAAACGTTACTACAATCTCTGGAAGTAGTAAATTGATTGAAGGCTCCGGAAGAGCAATTGTAACTCTGCCCAAAGGCACGACGTTAATCATAGAGAATGCAATGTTCTCCTCCAAGTCTAAGAGAAACTTGTTGAGTTTTAAAGATGTACGCCGGAATGGCTATCATATTGAGACAATAGATGAAGATAATCTTGAATATCTCGTCATCACAAAGAATGTCTCCGGCCAAAAGAGGGTTATTGAGAAATTCCCGTCTTTATCTTGTGGCCTGTATTGGACAAGAATTAGTGCAATTGAGGCACATTCAACAGTAAACCAAAGGGTTACTGATTCCAATACCTTTGTACTTTGGCATGATCGATTGGGACACCCAGGATCGATCATGATGAGACGGATTATAGAAAGCTCATATGGGCATCCGTTAAAGAATTTCAAAATTCTTTCGAATAATGAATATCCTTGCACTTCGTGTTATCAAGGCAAGTTGATTATCAGGCCATCACCAACAAAGGTTGGGACTGAGTCACCCACGTTTCTGGAACGTATACAAGGGGACATTTGTGGACCTATTCACCCACCTAGTGGGTCGTTTAGGTATTTCATGGTCTTGATAGACGCATCCTGTAGATGGTCTCATGTGTGCCTGTTGTCATCACGCAACCTTGCGTTTGCAAAATTAATGGCATAAATAATTCGACTACGAGCACAATTTCCAGATAATCCAATCAAGTCCATTAGACTGGACAATGCTGCTGAGTTTACATCCCAAGCTTTTAATGATTATTGCTTATCAATCGGGATAAAAGTTGAACATTCTGTAGTTCATGTTCACACTCAAAACGGTCTTGCAGAATCGTTAATTAAACGCCTGCAGTTGATTGCAAGGCCATTACTTATGAGAACGAGGCTGCCCACTTCGGTATGGGGTCACGCCATCTTACATGCAACAATGCTAATTCGTCTCAGACCGACGAATTACCACAAGTATTCCCCGTTGCAATTGGTTTTGGGTCATGAACCCAATATATCCCATTTAAGAATTTTTGGATGCGCAGTATATGTGCCTATAGCACCGCCATCCCGCACCAAAATGGGTCCGCAAAGAAGGTTTGGAATATATGTTGGGTTTGAATCGCCCTCCATCATTCGCTACCTCAAAACATTGACAGGCGACGTATTTACTGCACGATTTGCAGACTGTCGATTCGATGAGACACTTTTCCCAAAATTAGGGGGAGAAGTTGGTGAAACTAAACGGGAAATTTTGTGGAAAAATGCATCATTATCTCATCTTGATCCACATACCTCTATTTGTGAAACAGAGGTACAAAAGATTATCCATTTGCAAAGAATAGCAAATCAAATGCCTGACGCATTTACGGACTTGAAAAGGATAACGAAATCCCACATTCCCGCGGAAAATTTTCCAATCCGTATTGATGTCCCTGTTGGACAATCATCTAGTGTCATAACCAATGAGTCGAATGCACGCCTGAAGCGTGGCAGACCATTAGGTTCCAAAGATCGAAATCCTAGAAAGAGGAAAAAGAATGATCAAAATGACACCATGAAAGAATCTCATGAGGAAATTCATGATTTAACAAATTCTGAGATTCATGAAGAAACCATTGAGCCCGAGACTCTGGAAAATACGGAACTATCCCTAAATCCAATTAATATTGAGGCAAATATTAATCGAGTGGATATTGTGGTGGATAATGCCTTTGCTTATAATGTAGCATCTAGCATTATGCAAGAATGTGAGGATCTCGAACCTCAATCTGTTGAAGAATGTCGAAAAAGACAGGATTGGCCAAAGTGGCAAGAAGCAATTCAATTAGAATTGAATTCACTGGCAAAACGTGAAGTTTTTGGCCCTATAGTTGAAACACCTAATGGTGTTAAGCCTGTCGGCTATAAATGGGTCTTTGTACGCAAAAGAAATGAGAAAAACGAGGTACAAAGATATAAGGCACGCCTTGTTGCACAAGGTTTTTCTCAAAGGCCTGGTGTCGATTATGAAGAGACATATTCGCCTGTAATGGATGCGATAACCTTTCGTTATCTCATAAGTTTTGATGTCCATGAAAAGCTTGACATGCACTTAATGGATGTGGTTACTGCCTATCTTTATGGCTCACTTGATAATGAGATATACATGAAAATTCCCGATGGACTCAAGATGCCAAACGCGCATAAATCAAAATCTCGGGAGATGTTCTCAATTAAATTGCAAAGATCCTTGTATGGTCTAAAGCAATCTGGACGAATGTGGTATAATCGTCTTAGTGAGTACTTGTTAAAAGAAGGCTATATAAATGACGCCATTTGCCCGTGTGTTTTTATAAAGAAAACAACATCGGAATTTGTTGTACTTGCCGTATATGTCGATGACATAAACCTTATTGGAACCCCTATAGAACTCCAAAAGGCAATTTATTATCTAAAGGATGAATTCGAGATGAAAGATCTCGGAAAGGCTAAACTATGTCTTGGTTTGCAAATTGAATATTTGGCAAACGGAATTTTTGTTCATCAATCTACCTATACAGGAAAGGTACTGAAACGGTTTTACATGGATGAAGCACATCCTTTAAGTACACCGATGGTTGTTCGATCACTTGATGTGAACAAAGATCCTTTCCGACCACAAAAAAGGAATGAAGAGCTACTTGGTCCTGAAGTACCATATCTTAGCGCAATTGGCGCACTAATGTATCTTGCAAATACTACAAGACCTGACATATCCTTTTCAGTTAATGTCTTAGCAAGATTTAGCTCGGCTCCTACAAGGAGACATTGGAATGGGATCAAACACATATTGCGGTACCTAAAGGGAACTACCGATATGGGCTTATTTTATGGCAAGAATTGCAGCCCGGATCTTGTTGGTTATGCTGATGCTGGATATTTGTCCGACCCACACAAGGCTCGATCTCAAACAGGTTATGTGTTTACCTGTGGAGAAACCGCCATATCTTGGCGATCGACTAAGCAATCAATTGTGGCTACTTCATCCAATCATGCCGAGATAATTGCTATTCATGAAGCAAGTCGGGAGTGTGTGTGGTTGAGGTCTATAATACATCATATCCAAGACAAATGTGGTTTGAAGTGTGATAAACTACCCACAACTTTGTATGAAGACAATGCAGCATGTATAGCTCAATTGAAGGGAGGATTCATAAAAGGAGATAGAACGAAACATATTTCACCAAAGTTATTCTTCACACATGATCTTCAAAAGAATGGTGATATCAATGTTCAACAGGTTCGTTCAAGCGACAATATGGCTGATTTGTTCACAAAATCTCTACCAAAGTCAACCTTCAAGAAGCTAGTCTTAAGGACATAAATTGATGTTCTTATCAGGGGGAGTTAAGGCGCGTTGCACTCTTTTTCCCTTACAAGGTTTTGTCCCACCGGGTTTTCCTTGCGAGGTTTTTAACGAGGCAACCAATAGGCGCATATTCAAACATGTGTACTCTTTTTCCTTACTTTAATTTTTCCCACTGGGTTTTGTTTTAAGGTTTTAACGAGGCACATCATTGAATAGACATTCAAGGGGGAGTGTTATAAATAGAGAGATTTTACACTTCTATTTAAGGTGAATGTCTTTAATTAGAGAGATTCTAGAGTCCTATTATTGGTAGCTAGATCATCCCTCTCCCTATAAATAAAGGGGTCTTCTACCATTGTAATACATCCCTAACAATCTCTAAGTATCAATAAGAATACTTCTCTCTCTCTATTCTCTCTATTACTATTGTTCTTGCATTATTGTTCTTGTCTTTATATTATTTCATAACAGAAATAAGAATAGTAACTTACGTGTGAATATATTTCTTGCTTCCTTTATATATTATCATTATTATCATAGGGCCCGCATTACTTTTATTACTTTTTCTTTAAATCAATTTTTACTTAATCTTGTATATTTCTTTTAGCCTTTCCAGACCTTTAAGTCTGATGTCTCATAAAATATTCTATAAATATGATAGCAGAAAGCAATTGCGAACTCTTTTTTGTCAAGCTTTCCCGGTATTGCACCAAAAATATTGAAACAACCAAAGTAATATCAAGTTATCTATGACTATTTGTTAAACCAGGTTCAATTGTTCTATGCTTTTTTTTATTATTATTTTGTATCTAAAATTTCATATTTTTTTGATATCTTTTGTTTGTAAGTATATGTATTATCTTTTTGAATTTATTAAAATTTTAATATGTCAACAAGAAAATATGAATCCTCATATTAAAAATGCCAAAAAAAGAGAGATGAATTGAAACTTTAAGACAATTCCCCCTCCCCACCCCACCCCCCCCCCCCCCAAATAGAAAGAATTTATGGTAGATAAACAAATCACAAATACAATTGAGCTAGAAGAGAATGGAATCCAGAAGAAGAAGAAAAAGTTGACGAGAGTTTAACAACGATCTTTTAGAAAATCAGGAAATGCTAAAAGAATTGAATAATAATCCTAGAAAGTAGAAATATATATAATCCTAGTTAAGAAATCAATTATAAATATATTATTAAAAAATTTACATCTCCAAAAACTAGAAAATATAATAAACTTCAAAATAAAACTTTATTAAATGAGTTTTTAAATTTGTTAAAGCTTAGGCCCCAGATACAATTGAGTCGTGTATATATATATATTGAACAATACCTAATATATTGAATATAGTTTTCATTTTACAACTTATCAGATTCTGAGTAGCTCTTCTTCGCTCTATGAGCTCCTTCCAGAAGCTTCTGAGTTCTGAATCCTCCATTGGAGGAAATGCAAAGCTTGATTCATATCTGAAATCTCGACATTATCAATTACCACTTAATTACGTACGTACCTAGGATCAAAGGCAACGACCTCCCTACGTTTAAGTGTGTAATTATTGAAATATTCCTCTTTTTTATTTTTTAAATTTTCTGTCGAAAAAGGAAACTACTGGACTGACTTGTGTTATCAGTCCAAGCCCAAAAACCAATAGCCTTCATTATTTTCAGTTTCTAAATTGGGAAATTTGTTTGGCTAGTTTCTATTCGATACTTCTGCTTTTTCTCTCCTTTTCTTGTCTTTTAACTCCAACCACACAAATATAAATAAAAAAATAATAAAATTCTACGGAATAATTATGTTGCGAGTTTCGAACGTGTCTAAGTAATTAAGCTCGGTAGATAACCACAATATTTGATTAAAATTTTTTAATGAAGATTAAATTCAGTACCAAGCTAATCAGTGCATTAGTTACATTCATGAGATTTGTGGCACGAACTTTACAATTCTTTTTTCTAAAACTATTATAATGCAAAAGACACCATAAGTTAAATCCTACTAATATATTTATACTGGACCGCCGTCTTATTCTAGGCTCGTTTGGCATGGGAGATAAGAGATAATTAATCTCGAGATTAAATTTGAGATGAGTTTATTTCACGTCTGTTTGGGATAAAATCGCGATATAACTAATCTCGGTATTAGTTATCCCTTGATTGCGTGTTATTTTTATCTCTATGGAAGGGTAAGATAACGATCTTGGCATAACTAATTTTGGAATAATTAATCCTGGGATAAGTTATTTTTCAACCAAACGATTCCTAAATAAACACAAATATTACTGTATTGGAAAAAAATTGAATTTAAATTAAAGATGATGTGGCAAGACAGGTGGGCTGGTCAAATAGTCAAAGTGTAATAATCAAGTAAAAGGCACGGGATATGTCAGATACGAGAAGAGAAATTTAAACAGGCACGGGAAGGAGTGTAGACACGAGTCTCGTACTAATTCAACTCATTTAATGCCAACGGGTAAAAATGGCACTGAAGATAAGAATTTGATGACAAAAAGTAGTCTAAATTCATTATTAAATTTCTGATATGTTAGCGAATCAGTATTTAATAGCAATTATTGTGTAACGACCCATTAAATGTCCTTTATTATTTAGATTAAGCCGTTACTCCTTATTACCTATAAAGGGAGGAGGTTTCATCATTTGTAAGGATAGGAAATATCATCTACATCATATTGAAATACAAACTTTTTTACGGCTTTATTACTCAGAAAGCATATTATTCTTTTTGGTCTCTTGATTATCATTAACCCGATTTCTTTTCTCAAAATTCTAGCCTTGACCAAATAATACTTTTTTTGGTTAAACAAATTGGTTTTGTTACCGTGAATATGATAATTCATCTTTTCTAAAGTTACATTCTACCCATTATTAACATCATATCAAATAACAATGACAACAAAAATCAGGAAAACCAGATCCATAAAGTGGATGGCGATGAACTCAATAATGTAATCCCTCAAGCTTCTCCACGTGGATCTCGAGAAGGAACTCCTAATGATATGTCTGAACATGCTGACGGATAAGTTGAAACAAGAGATGAACTTTTACAGAAAATAATTGATGCACAAATTGACAAAGCTTTGGAAGCTTAAGTTAATCTATTGCCTGCTACGCCAACAACGCCTAATAACAACACGTTGGAAAACCCTCGCTCTGGTCTAGTTAATTCTGGTAATGGAGCAATCCCCAGTGACTCACAAGAAGGAGAACCAGGTAATTCAGGTAATTCTCATCTTCAAAAGTTAGTACTAACCTTACAGAAACAACTCAAGGAGCAAAACGAGCGTATCGAGCAAATCCCTGGAGTTCCACCTGTGATAAAAGGAGTGGACGTGGATAAATACTCACAACAACCTTGGAAACCAAGTGCTGCTCCCCTACCAATTCCAAAGAAATATAACATGTCTTATATCCCAAAATATGATGGTATAACAGACCCACGTGACCACGTAATTGTATTTACAATAGGAGTGAAAGGCAACTATTTGACCATACAAGAAATTGAGTCAGTATTGGACAAAAAGTTTGGGAGACGCTCACCAAGGGGGCATTAACCTGGTATTCTCTTTTACCTGAAAATTCTATAAATTCTTTTGCTGAGCTTGCAGATTCTTTTATTAAAGCACTCGCGAGCTCAGAAGGTTGAGAAAATGATAGAGGATATCTTTAAAATCAAACATGGGAACTCTGAATTGCTTTAGAGATTTCGTTGATAGATTCCAACGAGAGAGAATGACTCTACCTCGTGTACCGGATAATTGGGCAATGATAGCTTTCGCAAGTAAATTGAATGAAAAAAGTTCAGAAGCCACGAGAAGGCTTAAAAAGAGCCTTCGTGAGTTTCATGCAACCACTTGGAACGATGTTTATAACAGGTACAATACAAAGCTTAGAATCGAGAAGGATACCGTACCTTAACATCATCGTGAAGAAAGGAGCGGACCCCCAAAAGATCAGAAATCAAAAAGAGATAAGGTAAAAATAGGTATGATCCATATATGGGACCTGCAGGAAAGGATTCACGATCTAGACAGAACAACCAACACTTTGACCAAAGATCAAGAGACAGGGGAAACAGGTCTTCATCCAGGTTCAGAGGCGATCAAAATAACCAAGAGCCACGAGATGATGATAGGAATTTAATGGCACGATTTGCTGGTCATAGTTTCAATGTAACTAATTCTGAGCTCGTAGCTGTTCTAAGGAGCATGGGAGATAAGGTACGGTGGCCAAAAGAGATGCGGTCAAATCTAAACATACGTAATCCAGACCATTGGTGCGAATTTCATAATGACCACAGACATAAAACATCAGAATGCAAATTTCTGCAAATTGAAGTAGATCATCTACTGATGCAAGGATATCTCATGGAGCTGTTTAGTGAAAAGGGAAAGCAAGCTTACATGAAAAATAGGCAGGAGCTACCAAAACCACCCTCACATAAGAGAATAATGAATGTCATCAGTGGAAGGGAGGATATTTATGGAGTAACGTACAAGGCTTCAAATAAGGTTTCTAATATGAAGATTACACACGGCAAGTGAGTACGGAAAACCTTAGACCATGAGAGCATAAACTTCGATGATGGAGATATGGAAGGAATGATTACTCCTCACAATGATGCACTAGTAATATCCTTAGTTATACATGATACTGATGTAAAATGAGTTTAATTGATCCAGGAAGTTCTATGAATATCATTCTACTAAGAGTGTTACGGAAAATGCAAGCTGAAGATAAAATGATACCATATCGCATGCTTTGTCAGGATTTGACAATTCAAGTGTAATTAAAGGCGAGGTAACTCTAACTACTATGCTGCAGGTTTTATTAAAGAAACTAAATTTTAGGTAGTTGATATAGAAATGGCCTACAATATAATTATGGGAAGACCATGGATCCATGATATGGATGTTGTTCCATCAACTTTACACCAAGTTATCAAGTTTCCGTCACCCTGGGGAATATTTCAAATTCGAGGGGATCAACAAATAGCCAGGAGTATCAACGCAGTAAGATACGAGTACTGCAAGTAAAGAGAAATAGCAATTACAAGAAACAGTTGAAGGCGTCAGCAATCAAATTTCAACTGAGAAAAGGGATTTAGATTCAAGACCTAATGTAATTCAAGAACCTGAAGAAAACGAGAACATTAAAACAACAATAGAGGAACTCGAGGTTGTGGTGCTATTCGAACAATGATCAGAAAGAAATGTTTACGTAGGATCCAATCTAAATCCCGATATGCGAGGCATGTTAATTGAATTTTTAAAAACTAACGTAGACTGTTTTGCCTGGTCCCATGCTGATATGACAAGTATTCCACCGGATGTGATGACTCATAAACTCAATGAAGACCAATCCTTTATTCCAATCAAGCAAAAGAAAAGAAAGCAAGAGGCTTTCAAAAATCAATTAATCCAAGATGAGGTCCAAAATTTGTTGAAAATTAGGTCAATTCGCGAGGTAAAATACTCTGATTGGTTACCTAACATGGTGGTCGTACCTAAGAAGAACGGTAAGTGGCGAGTTTGTGTAGATTATACTGATCTAAACAAAGCTTGTCCAAAAGATTCATTTCCTTTACCCCTCCATATAGATCAATTGATTGATGCGACTGCAGGTCATAAACTTTTGAGTTTTTTAGTTGCATATTCGGGGTACAACCAAATTAAAATGGACCCTTGTGATGAGTAAAGACTTCTTTCATCACAGACTGATGGACTTACTGTTATAAAGTAATGCCTTTTGGTCTAAAAATGCTGGGGCAACCTATTAAAGGTTAGTCACTAAAATGTTTTAAGAACATTTAGGGAAAACTATGGAGGTGTATATAGATGATATGCTTGTCAAAACCCAGCATTCTCATGATCATATCTCTCATTTAGTTGTTACCTTTGAAATTTTGCGAAAATTCAATATGAAACTCAACCCTGAAAAATGTGAATTTGGAGTTGATCCAGGTAAATTTATAGGTTTTCTTGTTTCTAACCGTGGCATTGAGGTATATCCTTCTAATATTAAAGCAATTGAAGAAATACCGGATGTCCTTACCAGTAAAAGGAGGTTCAAAGATTAACAGGAAGAATTGCGGCCTTAGGGAGATTTATTTCCAAATCTTCAGAAAAGTGCCTCAAATTTTTCTCAGCGCTCAAAAAGCAAGATCATATCGAGTGGAATAAAGATTGTCAACAAGCCCTTAAAAATTTGAGAGCTTACTTTTCAAACCCTCCTCTACTAGCAAAACCTATGAAAGGTGAAAAACGACTCATTTATTGGCAGTTTCAGAAGTAGCAGTAAGTGCTAATTTAGTCCGTGAGGACCAAGGTAAGCAATCTCCTATTTCTTATGTAAGTAAAACTCTACTAGACGCTGAGACAAGGCATCCGCAACTAGAAAAGTTAGCATTAGCTCTCATCATGACATCTAAAAAATTAAGGCCTTATTTTCAGTGTCACCCTATTGTTGTTGTTACAACTTTTCCATTGGGAAATATTTTGCATAAACATGAACTATCAGGAAGATTAGAAAAATAGGTCATAGAGTTAAGTGAATATGAAATAATTTACCAACCTCGAACTGCTATTAAATCCCAAGTACTCGCCGATTTCGTAGCTGATTTTAGTCAAGAGATGCATTTAGAAGCAGAAAAAGAGTAACAAGTTTTTAATGGAACTAATCCGGGGACTTGGACGTTATTTACTGATGGTTCATCTAATGTAAAGGGGGCAGGCTTAGAAATTGTTCTTGTACCACCTACGGGTGAAACAATTAGACAATCTATAAAATGTCACGCTGTAACTAATAATGAAGCAGAGTATGAAGATGTGATTACAGGTTTTAGAGTTAGCACTGGAACTCGGAATCATGCAAATCATAATCAAAAGTGACTCACAGCTTGTAGTAAGTCAAATGCCGGGGACTTACGTGGCCAGGGAAACTCAAATGCAAGAGTATCTTGGAAAGGTACGAGAACTGATAAGACAGTTCCAAACTTGGAAGGTAATACAAATCCCAAGAGAAAAGAACGTGGAAGCAAATTCTTTAGCCAATCTTGCGGCCGCAGCAGATATAGCGAAAGATGAAAATGCATCAATCATACATTTATTATACTCTGTTCTTGTCTCTGATTAAAATGAGGTAAACTTTAATCACTTAACTTGGGATTGGAGAAACGAAATCGTATCTTTTTGCAGCATGGAACTGTACCTGAGGATAAAACAAAAGCTCATGCGCTTAGAAGGAAAGTTGCTCGTTATTTCTTATATCAAGGGAACCTTTATCGGAAAATGTTTGGTGGGCCATTACCCAGGTGTCTCAGACCTTCTCAAACAGAATATGTGATGAGGGAAATACATGAGGGACTTATGGAAATCATGCAGGAGGCATATCACTTGTAAAGATATTGATTCGAGCAGGATATTATTGGCCTAAAATTTAAGAAGAAGCAAATGACTTCGTATCTTAATGTGACAAATGTCAGAGGTATGGAAACACATGCATAGACCAGCTGAGCTAATACATCCTGTCATAGCTCCGTGACCTTTCATGAAATGGGGAATGTATATCGTAGGTCCATTACCCCAGGCAAAAGGTCAGGTAAAGTTTCTACTCGTGCTTACTGATTATTTCACTAAATGGGTAGAAGCAGGGGCGTTTAAACAGGTACGAGAGAAAGAAGTTAAGGACTTCATTTGGAGAAATATAATTTTCTGCTTTGGTGTACCAAAGGAGATCATATGCGATAATGGACCATAAGTTATAGGAGCACAAGTCGCAGAATTCTTTCAAAGTTGGCAAATCAAAAGAATTACGTCAACACTATATCATCCAGTGAGTAATGGACAAGCGGAATCTACAAACAAAGTAATCATGAAAAACCTAAAGAAAAGGTTACAAGACTCAAAAGGTAATTGGCCTGAAGTATTACCAGCGGTATTATGGGCACATCGAACAACGGAAAAAATAAGTATGGGAGAAACACCGTTCTCAATGGTTTATGGTGCAGAAGCGTTAATACCAGTTGAAATAGGCGAACCTAGTATACGTCGTGTTCAAGTAGAGGAGGAATCGAACAATGAAGAGTTACGAGTAAATCTTGATCTACTTGAAGGGAGAAGAGAAGCTGCGCTAATAAGAATGGCAGCTCAAAAACAAGTAATTGAGCGATGTTACAATAGGAAGGCACGTCTCAGGTTTTTTAAAATTGGGGACTTCGTGCTAAAAAAAGTGTTCCAATCTACAAAGACAGCTAGCTCGGGAAAGCTAAGTCCAACATGGGAAGGACCTTATAGAGTTCATGAAATTGCAGGGAAAGGAGCATACGAGTTGGAAACGATAGATGGTAAGGTTTTACCTTCATATTGGAATATCGTTCACTTAAAGAGATATTACTTCTAAGGAAGTACCCACGGTCAGATATCGCCATGTTAGAATCTTTTTCTTTGAATTGTTAAAAATTTACTAACGATTTTAGATGCTAGGCAAAAACCCTAACTCGTGCCAAATGATGAGTCGCGGCCTGCACGGTGGTCGGGTCGTACTCAATCCGAAGAAAGAGTGGGCTTGATACTAATAACCCAATAGTATATCAGGGTCGAATTCCTCAGAGAGCTTCAAGTTTGAGATGAGTAATTGTAGGCTTAGGATTGCGTTTTAGCTTCAAATTGATCTTCTTTCATTTTTGGGTTTTCAATTATGATTATCAACTACAATTGACAACTAATATTATGATTCTATAATTAAGCTAATATGGTTGATGCTAGAGTTAAACAGTAAAAGAAAAGAACTAGGGTCCTGACACTCGCCTAGGAGGATAACCAATGAGTATAGAATTCTATTGCAAGGATGCAAATTATGGGAAACATGGATAACCGTTGCACTCTTAGCATTCGCTCTCACACCTCTCAATAGAGAGAACGATTTTGCCCAATTGACTCTCTCGAGACCAATTGGGTAGGCCGATTTGCCCAAGCAATACAAGGTTCAAGTGGGGTAATTACTCTCTCGAGGTTTAAACCGTTACTTGGGACTACCACTCTCATGGGTCCATCCCACATCCTTGTTGGGCTGAATGTGAGGTCATAGACTCTCTTTCTCAAGAAGAGTCAACACACTAAGCTTGAATTAGTGTTTACAACCACCAAATCAAAGTA
This sequence comes from Nicotiana benthamiana, assembly GCA_034376525.1. Classification (NCBI taxonomy): domain Eukaryota; kingdom Viridiplantae; phylum Streptophyta; class Magnoliopsida; order Solanales; family Solanaceae; genus Nicotiana; species Nicotiana benthamiana. Next base: position 41,011,936 of record CM067340.1, on the reverse strand, counting down.
AAAACATACACACAACCCAAATACCAAACACCCAACAACATCCAAGCGTTAGGCAAAAACACCAATTAATTACCCACACAAGGGTTGAGCCACAACCCTAGCTAAATGGTTTAGCTAGACATAGAAGTAGTAGAAAAAGCAAAGATAATAGAAGAGATGAACATAATCATTAACTAGATGCTAAATCTACTGAAATCCACTTTAATTACAATAGGACGTTGCCTAAAATAGGCTAATATAAATTCTCACAAGCGCAGCTACTATTCAGATCATAAAACTTAACCTAAAACAGTAAAGTGTTCTACTTACACTACTCAAAAAAATGGACAAAAATACCCCTGAGGGTCTGATGCGGACCGCACAAAAATGGCGTGTGATCGCATATGGTTTAGTGTCTTCACTTCAGCTGCTCTTGGATCATAGATACGGACTGCACATATATGCAATGCGGCTGCATAGGTCTTGTCAAGCGGACCGCATAGAAATGTTTTGCGGCCGCCTAGGGTAAATCAAGCGGACCGCACAGAAGTGAGTGCGGCTGCGTGGGTCTTGCGACTGAAAGTCCTATCTTCTAAGCTTTGATCAGGCGGACCGCACAGAGGTGAGTGCGTCCGCTTCAGGCTTCTTCCAAAAATTCCATCTCTCTAAACTTTTTGCATGCGGCCGCACACCAAAGTCAAGCGGGTCGCATGGATCTTGTGGAACTTTGCCAACTCTTTGAACTATTTGTATGCAGCCGCACACCAAAGTCAGACGGGTCGCATGGGTCCTGTGTAACTTTGTCAAGTCTCTGTACCAACCTGTGCGGCTGCACACCATAATCAGGCAGCCCACACAGATTCCTTAACTTCCACATTTTGTCAACTTCTTGTTACTTGGCAGGTTTCACTCCTTCTTGAGCCGATTTGTGATTTTCATCATCTTGTCGCTCAAACCTGCAATCAAGCACACTTGTAAGTATTTTAGGACTATTCAGAGGCAAATTATGCACAGATCTAAGGTAAGAAGGGGAATAAATCATGTATAATTCACAGCTATCAACTCCCCCAAACTTAAACCATTGCTTGTCCTCAAGCAACTAAAATGAGACACACCCCTCAATAGAAAACGACCCAGTAATTCCTAATTGTCTTAGAGTAAGCTCAACAACCCTCACTTGGAACTAACAATTGTCTCCAATGCAAATGCATCATTACCAACTGAAAAACTTTGCGAACTTGAGGATCAAGTGCGACACAAGAGCCTCAAGAGTTGACACATATCATCATGGAGCTTTACCTCAAGTACTTCGATTATTGTGGATCCCAAACTCGTACATCCTCGACTCTCCCTAAGTGAACCTCACCTTTTTGAATATATGCACACAAATCAGGTGGAACGCTCTCTCATTCAACACTAATAAAGAAGAGACCCTAAGTCCGGCTCTAAGTACCATAGGACTTTTGGGGGGTCATTGTGAATGCTTTTGGGTATATGTAGGATATGCAATTGTTCACATGAGTTTATTCTTCCCTTGAGCGCATCTTTTGATTCGCTTTGGCACAGTTTCTTGACTCACAAATTCAATTCACCTCTTCAAAGGGAGTGGAGAGACACATTGTCACTCTTTCTTTTCAAGACAAACTCTTTTTCTCCTTTTCAATGCACATTGTTACTTTTTCACCCTTTCTTTTGTACTTTGATTCCCTTTTTTGATTCTTATTCTCTTTTGACTTCCTTTTCTTTTTGTCTTTTTCTCTTTTTCTTTGCTTTCTTCTTTTTTCTTTTCTTTTGTACCTTATACCACTTTGTCTCCTCTCTTGTCTCTCCCCCCCAAACTTATGCAATTGCCAATAACCAAGGGAAGATTTGGGTGCCAAGAGAAGTTCTATTTGAGAACGGGTATACGTTTTTAAATTGGTTTATGAAAGAACAAGGCTTTAGTCTCAAAAAGGGTGAACTAGGGATCATTCTATTGGTAGGTCATGAGATTAATCAAGGTTTTATTCTTCGGGATCAAGGAAGGCCTACAATCACTTCTCAAAACAAGTTCCACCCATGATTTCGCCTCAACAAACATTCAGGGCAAGTTCTAGACCATCGGCTCGGCACTTGGGCTCGCAAATCGAGTTCTCACCACACAAACACTCAAGGATTGCCAAAGAAGGAGTTGAGGGCCCACAACGATCTTAGATACGATTTAAAAACACAATGGCCTCACACGACCATATGATGGTTGCTTGGTCAACACAAGAGTCTCAAGGCCACGACTTACACCATCCTAAACACAACTTAATGTCTTTGACCATAAGATCGAAGGCAAATGTGCTAGGCCCAAGTGAAGCTTTGCCTGAGGTACTTTTACTACAAAAGCTTTGAAAAATCAAAAAGAAACAAAATAAAACAACTGACTCAACCCTTAAGAAAGTTGTCACGCTATCTATCATTGGGAAGAGTCACCCGGTTCACACAACATTCTACCCCTGGGAAGAACCGTGGCTTATTTAACAAAACCAAAACCAAAAAGGAAGCTACGAGCCTAATTAGCACTAAAACAAAAAAATTTACGAAAATAACAAAAATAAAAAGAAAACTCAAACGAGAACCAAATGAATATGTACATAGGGGAATTAGAGTTCACAACTAAAGGGAGATTCAGAAATTAAAGTTATATAGAGACCATCTAGCTCTGAATATGCAGAAAGTAAATAGTAAATCGTATATGCACAGTAATCCAGAATCCAAATAAATCAAAAAGTAGGGCCACACCCCTAAGAATAAAAGCTAGCATTGTCCCCAATGCTAACTATCAAATAAAGCATAAAATAGGGGTAAAGATAGAGAAATGGCCCCTCAAGCCTGATAAACTGATGGCTGCTGCTCACTAGCACATGTGCCCTATGTACTGGCGGGGACTTCAGACAGGTCCCCAGCCTGCTGTTGCTGTGGTGTAGAGACATCAATTGTCTACTCTGAAGTTGCTCGTACATCAGTTGTCTGCTCTGAAGGTGTTGTCTATCCAATGATAGGCTCAGATGGGCCCTCTGGTGCTGGTGCAACCTTAATCACTACTCCCTTAGTGCTTGGGAGCTTTCTCTTCTTCCTCGGTCTGTCCTCGGGCTGTGGCTGATCTACGCCTGCCTCATCCATGGCTCTCCAAGCAGCAAGTCAATGGGCAGCTGGTCTTTGAGGAGCTTGTCAACATCTGTCCTCAACTTCTTCACCGAGTCCTTGGAAGCTCTGTCTTTCCTAATCTTCCGGTGCTCCTTGGCCAACTCCTTGAGATCTTTGCTGCGTGCCACAACTGCTTTCTCCAGTTTGTCCTGCTTTTTCAAATAGTTTCCTGGTTCTCTGGGATACTCTTCAAATTATCTGCAAGTGAAGTAGGAACCTCCACAGTAATGGGTGCCCTCTGAGTCTCAACAGCAGTTGTCAATATGGACAACTTGGATGTCGCATGCGACACCCAATTGTTCAAGCTAGTTAGAGTCTGTGTCAGCTGATGAGCAGTAAGGCTATAAGTCTTGGACACCAGAACTACCGACGCCGCAGAGGTGGAAGGAGGGGCTGAAGATGACCCCTACTGCAATATGTCAGTAGAAGGCATAGAAGGCTGCACAGTTGCAGCTGGCTCGTCAGACTGACCAGCTGCAGTGGAAGTTGATGCCTGCCCTTTCTTGGTGCCCTTAGGGTTGTCCGTATCCTTTTGATCATACCACGAGTAAGGACCCATTGGATGCACCTCAGTATCATAATGTTTCTTGTCCACCTTCATGTAGTCAAAATACATGGTCAATATGTTGGGGAACGGGTAGTTGTGATCAGTAGCATGCCCCACCATGGTGATTGCCCTCTACATAATGTTACCCACATTTAACAGGAAACCCGCCATAATGGAGGCAACTAAGACAGCTCGCTCAATTTGCACTGAATTGTCATGGGTGGAGGGGTCGAGTCTAGAGCATACAAATAAGACCCACCCTTTTTCCTCGAAGCTCAGGGTGTTTCTATTTATTTTGCCGGAGGAGTCAACCATGCTGGGACGGTGCCTGGAGCTGCAAAATATCTAAGATAACCACATGCGCACCTCCTTTTTCTGTGCCAATTTATCCAAATACTGCGATTCATCCTCCTCGGCAAACTCCAGAAAATCATTAAGAGTCTTACCATCATACAAAATCACATGGTTCCTCACCTTTGTTGATGTGGCAGCCTTGACCATGTGGTGGACATTGCTGTAAAACTCCTTGACCATATGCTCATTGGCCATTTCCACCAGTTCTGAAAAGAATCCCCAACCCTTTCACGTAACAAACTGCGCATGCACGTGTGGGTTGTGAGGGAGAAAATCAGCTATTATAAATCTCAGCTCTGGAATCAGAGCGGCCACCAAGCTTTGAACTTGCTAAAGGCAATCGCACTCACAAACCGATCTTTCCAGGCTTCCTCTTTGTTGATCCTTTCAATCCCTCCAACCTGTGGCTCACCACCATCACCATACCCTGAGGAAGACACATTTGTGGAAGTGGAATATTCTTCATTAGCCTCTTTCTCACCCTCGGACTCATCAGACGAATCCGTTAGTACTGTGTTTACAAGCCTCACAGAAGTTGCCTCCTTTTCCTTTTCTTTCTCAGGAAATGATAAAACCGGCACTGCACTTGTATTGACATCTGTAAGGGTATGGACTCTAAGGTCAAACTCCGGGAGGGGCCGTACTCACTGCCTGAAGAGTGAGAGGCAGCCGTGTCTGCCTGCCGTATGATTTTTCTGTTCTTTTTCATGCTTTCGTTTTCTTTGGCAGAGAGCTTTAGTACTCGCCGAACCATTTTTACTTTAGGCTCCCCTCCCTTCGCTTGTTGTTTTTCCTACCCCCAGGTTGAACTAGTTTAACCCTTAGAGGCATTATCTGCAAAAGAATAGCATCTAACATTGTTAGTGAAAGCATGGGAGGTATGCATAATTGAAAGACCAAAACAGTTGACCAATTTCAAGTTGCAGACAGCCTGGCGGACCGCACAAAAAGGTCATGCGGCCACACAGGCAACATTGACTCAGCAATCAGTACCCAGAACAGGGCATGCGGGCCGCACAAAAATGGATCGCGGCCGCATGGGGCCCTTGTGTTACTGCACAGAAGTGGTCGCGGTCCGCACAGGTAAGCATAAAAAATTCCCAGTTTCAGATTTTGGACCGCGGCCCCGCAAGAGTAAATCAAAAAATTTTACCTCTCAGACAAATGGCCATGCGGTCCGCATAACTTTGGACTGCGGCCGCACAAAGAGCCACGCGGCCCGCACAAAAAGGTTGGCGGCCGTGTAGGGCAACAAATTGAGTTTAGCAACTCATGCGGACCGCACAAAAAGATTGTGCGGCTGTATAGGGCAACAGAATGAGTTAAGCAACTCATGCGGACTGCACGAAAAGGTTGTGCGGCCGCGTAGGGCAAAAGAACTGGGCAGGGGCATTTTATGCATATACGTTCACATAAAAACATGTTCAATCCCTATGTTTTGTCTCTACTTAGTTAACAATGCATGGCTTAAGCCCATGTTTTAACAAAAGAACAGGAAAAAAAAACTAACCCACTAAATTTCTAATAAGCAAAATAAAAATGAAAATTAAGAAGTTAATCTGATAAGAAATGTAATGAAAAAAAATATATAACAATGAAGCAACTAAGAATTAACATGGAATGTAGATGGTTACCAAGAAAGTAATGAAGAAGAGATGAAATGCAGCTTGAAGGTATGAACAGTGAAAACTAGGCTTTAGAATGAATTTTTGCGAAAAGGGTGAAAAATGACCCAGACCGTCTATTTATAGACAACCGATGGGACCCAGACTCACCTACCTATGCGGACGCACAAAAATGACATGCGGACTGCACATGGTTTTCAAAATGACTTGCATTGCTCACAGCCCACGCGGACCGCTTGCTTTTGGAATGCTGGCGCTTGGGTACCCTTAAGAGATTGGACCATTTTGCCATAGTGATGCGGTCCGCCTGATGTTAGAGTGCGGCTGCATGGGCACTTTATCAGAGAATGGTCAATTTTTCACTTGACCCACGCGGACCGCACAAAAGTGCCATGTGGCCGCGTGGGAGTCCCTTGTGATTTTTCCTTCACTTAAGAAATCCCATGCCGACCGCACAAAATTATGATGCGGCCGCACGGGTACTAGGCAGGACTTATGCAATTTCTTTTTTTTTATGTTCTTTCTTTCACTGATTCAAACCTATCTTGTAACATTCCACAAACCATCAGCGTAAAAATCCTACTCTACAAAAGAAAAACAAAGCAAATGAAAAGACATGGGTTGCCTCCCAAGAAGCGTCTGATTTAACGTTGCTGCACGACTCAAGTTACCATCATAGTCATTTCAAGTGAAGAGGTGCCACCACATGGATATCATCAAACTTGTCCAAATAGTGCTTGACCCTATGCCCATTTACCCGGAACACTTTTCCATTCTTGTTTTTGAGGTCAATAGCACCAAAGGGTGTAACACCAACCACTTCAAAGGGACCGCTCCACTTGGACTTCAATTTTCCCGGAAACAACCTTAACCGAGAATTGAAGAGAAGAACCATATCACCAATTTTGAACTCTTTCCCCCGGGCATTCTTGTCATGGAGATACTTCATTTTATCCTTGTATAAAGATGAGCTAGAATATGCATGAAACCGGAACTCATCAAGCTCATTCAATTATTCAACCCGGAGATTGGCTGCTACATCCCACTCTACACTCTAAATTCAACTTTTTCAAGGCCCACATTGCTTTATGTTCCAACTCTACCAGAAGATGAAACGCTTTACCAAAAACCAACCGATATGGCGACATGCCAACCAAATTCTTGAAAGCGGTACGATACGCCCAAAGAGCATCATCCAATTTCTTTGACTAGTCGGTCCTGTTAGCATTGACACCCTTGGAAAGAATACTCTTGATTTCCCGGTTCTAAACCTCAAGTTGGCCACTTGCTTGAGTATGGTAAGGAGTGGTCACTTTGTGGTTTACCCCATACTTGGAGAGCAAAGAATCGAAAGCTCGGTTGCAAAAATGAGAGCCATCATCACTAATTAACACGGGATGTGCCAAATCTAGTAAAGATGCTCTTCTTCAAGAAAGCCACCACACTACGAGCTTCATTGTTAGGCAAGGCAATGACCTCAACCCATTTCGACACATAATCAACCGCTACCAAAATATAGGTATTGCCACAAGAACTCACAAACGGGCCCATGAAGTCTATCCCCCAAACATCAAAAATATTGACCTCAAGAATCGTGTTAAGGGGCATCTCATCTTTCTTTGAAATTCCACCTTGCATGTTGACACTCATCACACGTTTTTACAAAGTCACCGGCATCCTTGAATAACGAAGGCCAATAGAAACCAACACTCAATACCTTAAATGCCGTCCTCGCCCCGCCATGATGGCCACCATATGGCAAAGAATGACAAGCTTCCACAATGCTTAGTTGTTCTTCCTCGGAAACACACCGACGAATCACACCATCGGTGCAAATTTTGAAAAGATAAGGATCATCCCAATAGAAGTCCAAAGCATCCCGCTTGAGCTTCTTCCTTTGGTTAGAAGAAAGCTCACACGGAACCACACCGGTTACCAAATAATTTGCAATGTCGGAAAACCACGGCATGTCAAGCATAGAAACCACGAGGAGTTGCTCATCTGGAAAAGAATCATTTATCTCAAGCCCGAAGGCCTCCTCTCCTCCTCCAAACGAGATAAGTAGTCCGCCACTTGATTTTCACTACCTTTTCTATCCACTATCTCCAATTCAAACTCTTGTAGAAGAAGTACCCATCTCATCAACCTTGATTTTGAATCCTTCTTATTCATCAAGTACCTTAGGGCGACATGATCGGTATGAATAATCACTTTGGCCCCCATGAGGTACATGCAAAAATTCTCCATACAAAACACAATGGCAAGCAATTCCTTCTCGGTGACAGTATAATTTCTTTGCGCCTCATCCATAGTCTTGCTAGCATAGTACACCAGATGGAACAACTTGTTAATTTTCTGGCCCAAGACCACCCCCACCGCAACATCACTAGCATCGCACATGAGCTCAAAGGGTAAGCTCCATTTGGGTGCGGTAATGATGGGGGTAGTTGTCAACTTTTGCTTTAGAAGCTCAAACGCCTCCATGCACTTCTCATCAAACGCGTACTTTGCATCTTTTTCCAACAATTTACACAACGGGTTCACTACCTTAGAAAATTCTTTGATGAATCTTCGATAGAAACCTGCGTATCCAAGAAAACTCCTCATCCCTTTGACAGAGTTAGGGGGAGGAAGCCTTGATATCACTTCGATTTTAGCCTTGTCAACCTCAATTCCCCTATTCAAAATTTTATGGCCCAACACAATTCCTTATTTCACCATAAGTGGCATTTCTCCCAATTGAGCACCAAATTTGTATCTTCACATCGGGCCAACAAACGATCAAGGTTTTGCAAACATTCACCAAATGAATCCCCGACTACACTAAAGTCTTCCATGAAGACCTCCAATATGTCCTCCACCATATCGGTGAAGATTGCCATCATACATCTCTGGAAGGTTGCCAGAGCATTGCACAAGCCAAATGGCATCTGCAAGAATGCGAAAGTACCATACAGGCATGCAAATCTTGTATTTTATTGATCTTCCGGCGCAATAAGGATTTGATTATAACCTGAATACCCATCCAAGAAACAATAGAATGCCAGGCCCGCAAGACGGTCAAGCATTTGATCCAAGAACAGCAATAGGAAATGGTCTTTTCTTGTAACCTTGTTCAATTTTCGGTAGTCCATGCATACTCTCCAACCTGTCACAGTACGAATCGGAATCAACTCATTATTATCATTGGTCACTACCGCATTCCTCCCTTCTTTGGAACACATTGGACCGGGGAGGTCCATGAACTGTCGGAGATTGGATATACCACACCGGCGTCAAGCAACTTGATGATTTCCTTTTTAACCACCTCTTGCATGGCCTCATTGAGTCTCCTTTGATGTTCGAGGGAAGGCATAGCATCCTCCTCCAATATTATCTTGTGCATGCAAAATGTGGGGCTAATACCCCAAATATCCGCCAAGATCCATCCAATCGCCCGCTTGCGCTTTTGAAGAATTGCCAAAGTGGCGTCCACCTGCACATTAGTCAAGGAAGCAGAAAGAATAACCGCCAAAGTGAAATTAGGACCAAGAAACTCATACCTGAGGTGAGGATGAAGTGGCTTCAACTCCAACACCGGTGGCTCCTCAATGGATGGTTTGGTGGGTGGAGTCTATCGATTTTCGAGATCAAAAGATAGGTTCCTCGGCTTGTAGGAGTATGAGCCCATGCCATGAAGTGCATTCACACACTCCACCCTTTCCGGAACATCATCAACATCTATGTTTAAGATCACGACCTCTAGTGGGTCCTTAATATTCGCCATGGTGCTTGTGTCATCCACTATCACCGCCGTGACAATGTCGACACACGAACACACTTCGGTGTGATTTGGTTGGCGCATCGACTTGCATACATGGAAAACAACCTTTTCATCACCAACACAGAAATTCAATTCTCCCGCCTCAACATCAACCAAGGCCTTCCCCGTAGCTAAGAAAGGCCTTCCAATAATAATGGGCACCTCAAAATCCACCTCGCAATCTAGAATCACAAAATCGGCCGCCAAGATGAACTTATCGACCCGAACAAGGACATCATCAATAATACCCAAAGGTCTCTTTATAGATCGGTCCGCCATTTGAAGCCACATAGAAGTTGGACGAGGCTGTCCGATACCAAAGTTTTGAACACCGAATATGGCATGAGATTGATTCTTGTCCCCAAATCACAAAGGGCATTAGTAAAATCGGCGCTCCCAATTTTACATGGAATTGTGAAAGCGTCGGGATTCTCTAACTTTTTTGCCATAGAATGAACAATGGAGCTTACTTGGTATGTCATTTTGATGGTCTCACACTCCATAGATTGCTTCTTAGTAACCAAATCCTTCATGAATTTTGCATATCCCGGCATTTGTTCAAGTGCCTCCACCAAAGGCACATTGATAGTCAAACTCTTCATCATTTCAATAAACTTTTTAATTGATTATCACCCTTTTGCTTGGCCAATCTTTGAGGATATGGCGGAGGAGGCCTAGGTAGAGGTGCCTTGGATTTTGGGACTGAAGGCTCCGGAATGTCAATGGCGTGTTCCCTAGACCCGTTCACGGCTCTTGGGTCTTCTCGTCACCCTCATCAATATCAATTCTTACTTCATTTCTCACATTAGGACAAACAATATCATCAACCACAAATGGAGCATTGTCTTCTTGTACTTCCTCCTTATCGATCACAACTTGATTACCCCTAGAGGTTTGCACATCACCACCTCTTGCGCTACGTGTTATCACTGCCATCACATGGTTATTGTGCCCACCCTTTGGGTTCACTATCGTATCACTCGGTAGATCTCCCTTCGGGAAAGTATTAAGAGAATGTGATTTTTGCCCAAGTTGCACTTCTAAGTTGCGGACTGAAGTATTATGGGAGGCTACTTGAGCATTGTAATCTTGAGTTTTCTTCATCATTTGCTCAAATATAATATCAATTCTACCCATATCATTGCTTGAAGAACTAGGACCTTGAGATTGGAATGTGGGTGGGTTATTCGGTTGTTAGTAAATTGGGGGACTTTGAAAGCCTTGCCCTCAATTTCCTTGGTTTCCTTCCTAATTGTTGTTCCACCCGCCATTGTTGTTCCAATTGTTGATGTTGCCACCCCAATTTCCTTGATTTCCTTGATTGTTCCAATTGTTGCCATGATTATTGTTGTTCCAATTCACACTGTTTTGTTGATTTCCCAATTGTTGCCTTGGGAACGCCATTGCTGGTTCCCTTGATTAACTCTATTTCCTTGGTAGTTATTCACAAATTGCACTTCTTCTTGATCCTCATAACCATCATTTGAAAAAAAACCATTTCCATCATCACAATTATCAAAGTTTTCTTGAGGTTGTTGTTGCCCTCTATTCCTTCTTCTCATCAAATTCACCCCCTCCATGGCATTAACTTGTCTTGGGTTTTGAACTTGTTGAAGTTGTGCCTTGGCCAACTGGTTCATTGTGGTTGTAAGTTCGGCTATGGCTTTCCCAGCTCCTTGTGTAAGTGTATAACATTGGGATCACCCTGAGGAACATTTTCACGGCTTTTCCACGCCGATGAAGTGTCGGCCATTTTGTCTAGAACATCACACGCCTCATCATAAGGAAGTTTCATGAAATTACCACCTGCTAACTAATTGACTATGCATTGATTGGTTGTATTGATACCCCGATAGAAAGTTTTCTGGATCATCACATCATTTATATCATTGTTGGGGCACTCCTTCACCATAGTCCGAAACCTCTCCCAAATTTCATGTAAAGGCTCCGTGGGTTCTTGTTTGAATGCTAGAATCTCGTCTCTAAGAGCCGCCGTGTGACTAGGCAAAAAGAACTTGGCAATAAATTTATCCGCCAACTCATCACAAGTGGTGATGGAATGGTTGGAGAGTCTTTCTAACCAGTCTAGTGCCTTCCCCCTAAGTGAGAAAGGGAAAAGCCCTAGTTGCAGTGCGTCTTCAGATACATTTGTTTGATTTCTCCCCCAACAAGTATCCACAAACCCCTTAAGATGCTTGTAAGCGTTTTGGTTTGAGGCGCCTGTGAAGTACCCTCGTTGTTCGAGCAAGGTCAATATGACATTGGTAATTTGGAAGTTTCCCGCCCGGATTCATAGAGGAACGATCGCACTTGCATAACCCTGATTGGGTAATATCCTTGGAGCGACTCTTGGTGGAGGTGGAGGAGGGTCTGGTATGTTGTCATTTGCATTTGCATTTCTACCCCTCCTTGGAACTTGGGGTACAATTTCATCTTGTTCCACGTCATCCACCTCCTTCACTCCAACATTGAGAGGTTCATTCGCATTTAAAGCCATTGGTACCTGAGTGAAATTAACAAACAAAATAAGTAACAAGAAGGAAAGAGAAGCAAAAACACACAACTAGCCAACAGATAGTCAAACACCGTAAAGCTCTCCGGCAACGGCGCCAAAAAATGATCGGGTCGTACTCAATCCAAAGAAAGAGTGGGCTCGATACAAATAACCCAATAGTATATCAGGGTCGAATTCCTCAGGGAGCTTCAAGTTGGAGATGAGTAATTATAGGCTTAGGAATGCGTTTTAGCTTCAAATTGATCTTCTTTCATTTTTGGGTTTTCAATTATGATTATCAACTAAAATTGACAACTAATATTATGATTCTAGAATTAAGCTAATATGATTGAGGCTAGAGTTAAACAGTAAAAGAAAAGTACTAGGGTCGTGACACTCGCCTAGGAGGATAACCAATGAGTATAGAATTCTAATGCAAGGATGCTAATTATGGGAAACATGGATAACCGTTGCACTCTTAGCACTCGCACTCACACCTCTCGGTAGAGAGAATAATTTTGTCCAATTGACTCTCTCGAGACTAGTTAGATAGGCCAATTTGCCCAAGCAACACAAGGTTCAAGTAGGGTAATTACTCTCTCAAGGTTTAACCCGTTACTTGGGACTACCACTCTCATAGGTCCATCTCAAATCCTTGTTGGGTTGAATGTGAGATCATAGACTCTTTTTATCAAGAAGAGTCAAGACCCACTAAGCTTGACTTAGTATTTGGAACCACCAAATCTAAGTGAAAACATACACGCAACCCAAATACTAAACACCCAAAAACATCCAAGCATTAGACAAAAATACCCATTAACTATCCACACTAGGGTTGAGCCACAACCCTAGCTAATGGGTTTAGCTAGACATGGAAGTAGTAGAAAAAGCAAAGATAATAGAAGAGATTAACATAATCATTAACTGGATGCTAAATCTACTCAAATCCACTTTAATTACAATAGGACATTGCCTAAAATAGGCTAATATAAATTCTCACGAGGGCAGCTATTGTTCAGGTCATAAAACTTAACCTAAAATAGTAAAGTGTTCTTTTTATACTACTCAGAAAAACTGGACAAAAATACCCCTGAGGGTCTGATGTAGGCCGCACAGAAATGGCGCGCGGCCGTATAGGGTTTAGTGTCTTCACTTCAGCTGCTCCTGGATCAGAGGTGCGGACTGCACAGAAATGGAGTGCTGCCGCATAGGTCTTGTCAAGCAGACCGCATAGAAATGTTTCGCGGCCGCCCAGGGTAAATCAAGCGGACCGTAATAAGTGAGTGCGGCCGCGTGAGTCTTGTGACTAAAAGTCCTATCTTTTGAGCTTTGATTAGGCGGACCGCACAGAAGTGGATTCGGCCGCTTCGGGCTTCTTCCAAAAATTCCATCTCAATGAACTTTTTGCATGCGGCTGCACACCAAAGTCAGGCGTCCGCATGGATCTTGTGGAACTTTACCAACTCTCTGAACTATTTGCATGCGGCTGCACACCAAAGTCAGGTGGACTGCATGGGTCCTGTGGAACTTTGTCAAGTCTCTGAACCAACCTGTGCAGCCGCACACCATAATCAGGCGTCTCGCACAGATTCCTTAGCTTCCACATTTTGTCAACTTCTTGTTACTTGGCAGGTTTCACTCCTTCTTGAGCCGATTTGTGATTTTCATCATCTTGTCGCTCAAACCTGCAATCAAGCACACTTGAAGTATTTCAGGACTATTCGGAGGCAGATTATGTACAATGCTAAGGTAAGAAGGGGCATAAATCATGGATAATTCACAGTTATCACACGACAAAATGGAATATTCGTAAATTCCCAGCCCAAGGTTACATTAATCTGATGGAAATACACACGAGTTAGGCAGTGTTCATCTATAATCGCACCTCCGAGTCCCGTATATTTTTCTGTTTCGGGAAAAGGACCAAATTAGGATAAAACACACACAAGTGCTCGAGGCTTCATACTTCACCGCTCAAGCACTTGGGGGACTATACTATATACACACGAGTATGTGCAGAAAAATAGATACGATTGAGCAAGATTTAAAATGAGCAAGATTTAAAATCAAGCTACAAGAAGTCAAGTATCAAGCAAAGAAGTCACTTCTCAAACCCTTCCTAATATGAAAAGATAGGGTCATGACTATGTATTAAAAACAGGTTACGAAAAACCTTGTTTATTTTATAAATCTGTTGAAAGAAAAAAGTTACGAGAAAGTTGTAGATGTACTTCAATACATGTAATACTCAAACTTGTCAAAGTTCATGAATAAAAACTTGTCAAAGGTTATTTCATACAAAATATGTATATTCCTATTTATTTCATCGTATTATAATACCATTATGAAGTTGAGACATCTTCTTCATTAAGTGTCGATAAATAAAAGGGCCTTCTTTTATTTTCCTCATGAGGATAATCCATGAGAAGAATCATAAAAGCATTTTCTAAAAGATAAAAATGTTAACCTATTCTCTAAGTCCTAAAAAGAAAAATAGGCAAGAATATGGTAAGTAGAAAACTATTCTATAAGTCCTAAGTAAGTAAATAGGCAAGGATAAGAATATAAAGAAGTACTCATAAACTTTTTTAACATAAAAGACTAAGAAAAAATCTTAGTCATCAAAAATATTTGTTTACAAATGCCGCAATATAGTAGCTGGGGACTTCATCAACAGTTCTAAAAAAAGAACAAAAACAGCAAAAACTTAATTGTTCACTGAAGGAGTTGGAGCTTCAGAAGTTGTAACCTCACTTTCAGAGGCAACAATAGGTATGGTAACAACTTCTAAAGAAGCAACAATAGGTATGGATTCAGCTAAGTCTGAAGTTTCAGCAAGAAAAGTAGTAGTCATGGGAACCTCAATTCCCATAGGTTGTGTCATAGAAGCTTCACCTTCAGAAACTGGAATCATAGCTTCAGCCGACTTAATAATTGCTTATGAATTTAATAACTCATCTATTCCATGAGCTTCTAGAGCTGGAGAAGGGATACCAATACTTCCAAGGGAAGGAGAAGGAGTATCAACAAGTTGTTGGCTTTTCTCGATAGTATCCATGACTTTGGCGAGTTCATGTTGCAGGTCAAAATTTTCTTGTGTAGCCTCCATCAAGACATCACAGCGAGAATTTAGAAAAGCCCAACTCACTTCTATGTTAAAATTCTCTTCAAGGGCATTTGTACTCCTTCTCCAAGCCTTGTATTCTTTTTCCCACATAGCAATATCATTTTTAGCTATTTGGTGCTCACTAGGTGGGAATCCAATAAAGCTCAAGAGATGCATGGGAATTCTCCAAGGTATGAATTTTCTCTGAAGAAGTCCTCAGGTCATTTTGAGCATGAGTTAGGTTCTCTGCTAACTCCTTTGAAAATTCCTCCTTCTTCTCCAAAAGAGCCTTGAGCTCTTTAACCTCATCATTGGCTTTAGATAAAGAGAATTCTAAAATATCTTTATCCTTTTTAAGATGAGGCCACGAGGCGTTAGCAATTCCCAACTCCGAAGATAAACTACGATTCTGCTGCTCCAAATAAACCTTGCTCTCCTGTAATTCCTCCATAGTCCCTTGAGCACTCTCAAATTGATCCTTCCAGTTTGCTGATTCAAGTAAGGCATCCTCATCTATTTTCCTAGCTTCAGAGATAGCCTTTTTGAAATCACGTTCCTTTTTATCTAACAAAGAGACTCGCCCCATCATCTCGGTCCCAATAAGATTAGCCTACAGTAATAAAACATAAAAGTTAGGACTTAGAAAGGAAAAGAAGAAAAACATTCAAGGTCAAGAAAACTACCTTTAAAGTTGAATGAACTATGTCATTCATCAAGGTGTAGCAACTGTGGCTCTACATTTTGTTCCTTTCAATCTCTCAGATAAGAGGCTCGAGCCAAGTATCTTCCCCCCAGATTTTCTTAAAAGAATTTAATTGGCAGGGACTTCAAGGGTGACACTCCTCATAGCCATTTCTATTGCTGGAACTAACCTCTATTGGAGGAGCAGATGAAGATGGGAAAACAGAGGGGGGAGTAGTAGAAAAAGTAAACACTACATGAGTCGTAGGAATTGAAGAGGGAGCAGAAGGAGAAGACGTAGAAATTGACCCAGGAACGGGAGTGAAAGTAGTCAAAACTGGTGAAGGATCGAAAGCAATCAATGGTGACGATGAAACACTTACAATTGGCAAAGGAATGGAGGAATTAGGAACGAATGAAGAAAGAGGGGCTTCATCAAAAACAGGTCCAAGCTCGCCACTCCAAAAGCCACTATCAAAGGGACGCTGAGTTGGTTCACTCGTACCTTTTGGCACGGTATCCTCATCTGAAAAAATCAAAACAGGCTCGGTGGTTGAAGGTTGAGTAGGAATATCTTCAATTCCATCATCATGGATGACTCGTCTCCTAACCCTTGGCCTGGCTACTAACGAGGTACCTTCCTCTTCTTCATTCTCCGTGCCTTCTCCTATAGCTTTTCTTTTTTGAAGCAAGGCTCGAGCCTTGTCCAAGTCAAGTGCAGCGCTGCCAAACATACGAATGGCCATAGCTACTTCGGCTGCCATTCCTTTGTAACCAAATCCTAATCAAAAGAAGGATATGCAATCAATATTAAGGAAAAGGTGCATAAGGTATAAAAAATGTGTGCAAAAAATATGATACCATGTGTTTTAACTTTCCAGCCCTGTATGGCAGAAATTGATTTCCAAGTCCTTTGCTCCTTATGAGCGATCTTCAAAATTGAATCTACCTAAATACGGAAGTTGGGAACAGGTTCCACATCTCCCATGGTTGCTACAAAAAACCAAAAAAAAGATGAAATCAGAAAAAGAATCAAAATTCTCAAAAAATAGATACGATCCAATAAAAAAACCTTACGTACAAAATTCCACTTCTCAGGGAAGGGAATGTTTGTTTCGCCAAGCAAATCCATCGTACGTACAAAAACGTAACGGGCATACCATTCACGATATTTATCGTCTTCTGGGCTTACCAAAACCTTCTTGCTCCTCCCAGTCAAGGTAATAACCCCACGGTGTATTAAGTTAGGATGGTATAAATGGATGAGCTGAGAAAATGTGAAGTTGATGTTGGCTTTGGTAGATAGAAATCTTAAACAAGCCACTGTCCTCCACACCGAGGGACCAACTTGGGCAAAAAAATATTAAAGAAACGGCAAAAATCGAGAATGACTGGGTCAATCGAAGGATTAAAGCCCAAAGTAAAAGGGTAAGTATAAACAAAAGAATACCCAATCCTGAAAGAAGAAATTCTTTGACATGGGGTAGGAATAGACATTCGGAGACTATTTTTCCAGTTACAGTCTTTTCTAATGGAAGGGATTGTGAGTTCGGTCGCTAAAGTAGGATAAGTATCGGCATTTTTCAAATCAGCGACTTGCTTTTCAAGAGATTGTCTATCACTGATAAAATATAAAATACGATTTCATCCACTAACTATTCTCGAGAAGAATCAGAAATTTATTTACCTTTAGAGGAAAGCGTCTTTGAAATAGAACTCCTAGAAAAGGAACCAGAAAAGCTGCCTTGAGTAGATTCTAAACCTGGTCGAAGTCTGCCGCCTCTGCCTCTTCTATGTCTAACAGGGGCATTGGGAAATTTGTCTAAAATTAGAAATCTTTTGGGATTAGGGTTTGGAGATGTCATTGTTGAACAAAGATGGATTGAAAAAAGCAAAAGTAAGGTCGAAAGTATTTGCTAAAGGTTTGTGAAGAAGAAGACAAAGGAAGAAAAAGGTTAAATATGTAGACGATGACAACCATCAAACTTAGAAGCGTAATAATGGAAAGCCTATAATAAAGATAACTATCACTTCGTGAATAATGGAGTAAAGAAGCTTTGAAAAAGGGTGCATAATTGTAGTCCAATCAGAAGATGACACGTGTGTGGAGCATTAAATGAGAAAGACAACTGAGACGTCAACACTGTCACACGCATTAATTGTGACAATGAAGATCCACTTTCCAATTATTTAACTGATAAATAAATGGAAAGTGGGGGGGGGGGGGAGACTATCTTTATTGGGAAAAAAGCTGAATTTAAATTAAAGATGATGTGGCATGACACATGGGTTGGTCAAATAGTCAAAGTGCAATAATCAAGTAAAAGGCACGGGAGATGTCAGATACGGGAAGAGAAATTTTAACATGCACGGGAAGGAGTTTAGACACGAGTCTCGTACCAATTCAAGTCATTTAATGCCAACGGGTAAAAAGGGTACTGAAGACAAGAATCTGATGACAAAAAGTAGTCTAAATTCATTATTAAATGCCTGATATGTTAGTGAATCAGTATTTAATAGCAATGATTGTGTAACGCCTCATTAAATGTCCTTTATTGTTTAGATTAAGCCGTTACTCCTTATTACCTATAAAAGGAGGATGTTTCATCATTTGTAAGGATACGAAATATCATCTACATCATATTGAAATACAACTTTTTTTACTACTTTATTTATATTCTCAGAAAGCCTATTATTTTTTTTGGTCTCTTGATTATCAATAATCCGATTTCTTTTCTCAAAATTCTAGCTTTGACCAAATAATATTTTTTTGTTAAACAATTACAACTAATATTATCTACAGTTCTACACATATTTATGTCTTGAAGAATAAGATTTGGTGATATTATTTTCACTTTAAAATTAATTTATTTGACGGACAGCTAGTAGGGTAGAGACAAACGAAACTACTGATAATTTGTTCATTGTGCATACGTAGTTGTACTTTTGTTTAGACGAATAAGGTAAAAAAATTGGTTAGGGCAAGTCGTTGTCTTCCTTGAAATATGAATACTTCACCTATCGTTTTCCTTTCATATCTCTTTTGCCAAAATTATGCATTTCACGTGGAACTTCAGCTATCTGTTTGCTAATTTCTAAACACACACAAAATCTATTCCTTCACTCTTCCCAACCAGATCTCCTACTATGGAATAACCTTAATTCAACTTTCTCTGCTTTAATTTATGTGATACTACTATTTAATTTTCATTCTATTTCAAAAGGAGTGAGGTATTTTTATATATATATTTAGAAATATTTAATTTAAACCTTTTTATTTTACTCTTTAATGATATGATTATCAAATATTTAATAGCTTAAATTTCCAAAAATTTCCTATCTTCCTTGAGTTACATATTTAGTCAAACATATTTACGTAAATAAAACATAGAACCTATTCGCAGAGATGGATCTAAAATTTATACTTTATAAATTCAAATCTGATATTCTAACAATCTAGTTTACTGGGTTCAAACTCTATTTTTTGTACTTATTTAGCTGAATCGAAGTCACTAGGCTAGTTGAACCCATAGCTTCTTTATTGGCTCCAGACTTAACGATTTCTGTATCATGATTAAGGTATATATGTAGATGAAAATATATTTCATCATATTGCAAATAGATAAAATAATCAAATTTCCATGGATGATACATAAAGCATGTCCGTTGCTACATATTTTCTCCTCTCGATTAGGTACCATTATATTCCAGATATACTCATTATGCTAAACTTTTCTCATATTTTAATTTTTCAATTGTAATTTAATCAGTCACTAGGAGGAAGTAAAATAGATATTTTTTATAATATTTAAGGCAAAATGTTCCTAATTAATGCGACTCAATGCCAGAGACTCAAACTCGATACTCTTGATTAAGAATTAAAAATATATACTTACCACTTCATTACAATATTTGTTCATAACCCAATATTTTTTCATATTAACAATTCTTTTGATTTTTTTTTTGACTTCAAATAATCTTCCAATCGAAACGTACCCCTCCTCCATCCCTCTCTAGTGGGACATGAAGCACGTGTCAGTCACATGAAGATACCTACGTGTAAGCATTTGTAACGCATTATAAATTTCGCGCGGGACCGTTCGCTAGCTCACAAGACCTATATCCCAATTCACATTCAACATTCATTCAAAGTATTCTAGTATTAGGGTAAAAAGAATAATCCAAATATCTAAACAATTGACACGTCGTAATCAACAATTAGGTAATGTCTAGTTGTAGCCGTCATTATTTAAAGCTAATTTGATCAATATTCACGAATCATTGGATTATCTTCAATTCATGGTCATGGAAGCAACTGCGAATGTAGAAGGAATAATATAATTTTATTGTATTTTATCTTGAAGATACTAATTTTTTAAATACGTCTTGGTACATATATTGTTTGGACTACAAGATCAAATTAGATTATGGAGCAAGATTTCATAAGTAACAATCAACAATTTGAATTTATTTATCGGCATATTCAAAAAATTTAAATAATTTTTTACGAAAACTTGTATCTTTATCCCATAGCTTCGAAGGAAAAAAAATCGTTCATACTTTGATTTTGATAAAAAAAATTAAGTTAAAATGAATCAGTCGTACCTATCCAATCATGAAACATTTATTATGACTGAGTCGCTATTCACACGATTTTTGGCTCATAATCACTATACAAGAGATATGGCCGAGTAGTTGAAGTTTGCAAGAGATTCAGTAGTCGATCTTGATGGAGATCAAAATACTGTTCATGTACCTTTATCCTTGGAGTCCCAAGTACAAGCTTGTTTACTTATGTTTTCTCAAATAAATTTTTGAAGAATCTACGTGGTCTACCCATTAAAAACGCCACTTAACTTCATATACTTTTAAATTATTTATTTTACTTCCTATACCCACTTTATAAAACATTATTTACTTCTTAAATCTTTAATATCATTATATGCCATTAAAAATATATCCCACGTTTTAAGGGATTAGATAATCTCCCCATATTGTATTAGGATATCTTCAACCAATCACCGTATCTTTCTCAATATATGGTGAATCTCCATATACCCAGTAAAAGGGTAAAAGACCATATACCCACATCTATTCTTTCAAGCTTTTCATCTTCCGTATTCTTTCTTATTGAGTATTTCAGATTTTGTTGGAATAAATCCGACTATAAAACTATAACCTTCATATCGAATTATTTGGAACTATAACATAAGCGGAAGCGTACCTGAATCCATAGGTGGAAGCTCCTTGATCCGACTTGGAAATCGTCCGGGGTTGAATTTTTCACTAGATGTGCAAGACAAAGATTTTCTCTCTAGCAAGAATGGAAAAATGAAGAGATATGTTCTTGCATCAAATGGGAACCATAACCCCCTCATTTAAAGTTACATGCATGTAACCTTAGTTAGCCCATTATTAACTAAGGTTACTCTTTATGGGTATCTACACATAAATTATATATATATACTCTATATTTATATGACAATGTATTGGCCTACTTAATAATAATATCCAAAGACCACTAAATTAGGCCAAACCAAAAGATAGCATATAACATATAATTAATCCACATTTTGTCCATATGTATGTAGTATAAGTCCATATATCTAACAATCTCCCACTTGGACGATATACTCATGCATATGTACAAACCTTAGTATTATATGTTAGATTATAACTTTATGAGCTCAGTATTGCTATCAAAATAAAATCGTCATGATCAATCCGGTACATCAATCATATCAACATAGGATCTAAGAGATCTTAGTTACTCTTGCGTAACTAGACCCAACATTGATCACGTATATCAATATAACCAACGACATGGATCAAGTATAGGTGTGTAGCATGGAAATAACATAAAGTATGGTCTGAAATAGAATGTCTATTTCCAACTGGTTCACCTTATTGAGATCAACCATAAACCATAAGAGTACATAAAACTTTAAGACTGAATATCTGTAGATAAAACCTTAAAGACCGAATTACCGAATGTACTGGACAATACATAATTGTATAACACAAACTCCCACTAAAACTCATAATCCTCAACTGATTTGACACCCTTGCGAGCAATATGCTCATAAAATACTTTGGGTGGCAATCCCTTAGTAAGCTAATCCGCAATCATGGAGTTTGTATTGATGTGCTCTATGCACAATTGTCCATTTTGTACTCTTTCTTTAACAACCCGAAACTTGACGTCCATATGCTTTGCCTTCGTCAAACTACTGTTATTGTTAGCATAAAGGACTGCTGATCTGTTGTCGCATATAGCCTGAGTGGCCTTTTGATACTGTCTACTATGCGCAGTCCACTAACAAAATTTCGCAGCCATAATCCCTCATCGGATGCCTCATAACATGCCATGAATTCCGCTTTCATGGTGGAAGTCGCCGTAAGAGTTTGCTTGAGGCTTCTCCAAGAGATAGCACCGCCAGCAAGCATGTAGATATAGCCTGATGTAGACTTCAGACTATCTTGACATCCAGCAAAATCGGAGTCGGTGTACCTGATGATCTCAAGCTGGTCCAATCTCCGATATGTGAGCATGTAATCCTTTGTTCTCTGTAAGTACCGCATGACCCTTTTGGCTGCCTTCTAATGGTCCATTCCCGGATTGCTGAGATATCTGCCCAGCATCCCAACAATGTATGCGATATCAGGTCGTGTGCATACCTGAGCATACATCAGACTCCCTATAGCCGAAGCATAAGGTGTCTTCTCCATTTCTATGGCTTCAAAACTATTCTTTGGGCACTGTTTGAGACTAAACTTGTCTCCCTTAGCAACAGGGGTGTCGCCTGGTTTACAATCCTGCATGCCAAATCTTTTAAGAACCTTATCGATATAGCCCTTCTGTGACAGACCGAGAACACCTTTGGAGCGATCTCGATGTATCTGAATTCCTAATACAAAAGAGGCATTACCAAGATCTTTTATTTCAAATTTCTTTGAAAGAAATTTCTTAGTTTCGCGTAATAATCATATATCATTACTGGCAAGCAGTATGCCATCGACATATAAAACCAGAAAAATATGTTTGCTCCCACTGAACTTATGGTATATATAGTCATCAGCAATATTTAGTTCAAAACCAAAAGATGTAATGACTTCATGAAACTTGTGATACCATTGACGGGAAGCTTGCTTGAGCCCATAGATGGATTTCTTTAATTTGCAAATCCTTTTCTTTGAGTCTCCCGAAACAAAGTTTTCAGGTTGCACCATATAAATTGATTCCTCAATGTCACCATTGAGAAATGTTGTCTTAACATCCATCTGATGAAGTTCAAGATCAAAATGTGCTACTAGTGCCATTATTGTCCTGAAAGAGTCTTTCGATGAAACTGGAGAGAAAGTCTCTTTATAATCATGCCTTCCTTGTGAGTGTAGCCCTTTGCGACAAGGCGAGCTTTAAACCTAATGCCATTGCCCTCTGAATCCTTCTTGGTTTTAAAACTCCATTTGCAACCAATTGGTTTAACACCTTCGGGCAATGAAACAAGCTCCCAAACGCCGTTATCGCTCATAGACTTCATCTCATCATTCATTGCATCAATCCACTTTTGAGAGTTAGAACCTTTCATGGCTTGATGGAAGTTGATCGGATCATCTTCCTCAAGTCCAATGTCACTTTCTTGTTCTTGGAGAAATATAACATAATCGTCCAGAATTGCACTTCTCCTCTCTCTAGTGGATCTCCTTAATGGCACTTCAGGTTCTTGGGGTTGTTGAGTTTGATTTTCATTAATGATATTAGGAACTTTATTAGGGAGATTATCAAGATTGTCTTGAACTGGAGTTGTGTGATCCGTGTCAGGAATGAGAACACCCTGATCAAGATCAACAACTGAAGGAAAAGACACATGTTCTTCCTCAAAGACAAAATTTCTAACTTTATCTCCCCACCCCCCAAACTCAATATCCTCAAAGAACCGAGCATTACCCGTCTCAAAAATAGTTCTAGAAGTGGGATCATAGAACTTATACCCCCTGGATCTTTCAGAGTATCCAACTACTAACCGTTTTAGAATCCAGTTTCTTTTCATTTGGCCTGTAAGGCCTCGCCTCAGCTGGACAACCCCAAATGTGTAAGTGCTTTATACTGGGCTTATTTCCAGTCCAAAGTTCATATGAGGTTTTGATTGTAGCTTTAGTTGGAACCCTATTAAGAATATATGCTGCGGTTTTCAATGCTTCTCCCCATAGTGAGTCTGGCAAAGTAGTATGACAAATCATACTTCTCACCATGTCCTTTAGTGTCCGATTTCGTCTCTCAGCTGCACCATTCATAGTAGGACTGCCTGTCATAGTGTACTGAGGAACGATCCCACACTCATCTAGGAATTTGGCAAATGGCCCTGGACGTTGTTCACCTAAACCATCATATCTACCATAGTATTCACCACCACGGTAAGATCTAACGGTTTTAATCCTTTTGCTTAGTTGATTTTCAACGTCGGCCTTATATGATTTGAACACGTCTATAGATTGGGACTTCTCATGTATGAGATATAGGTATCCATACCGAGAGTAATCGTCTATGAATGTGATAAAGTATTGTTGACCATTTCTACAAGGTGTAGGGAATGGCCCACAAATATCCGTATATATCAATTCTAAGACATCTGAAGCTCTCTGGGCACCTAATCTCGTCTTGTTTGTTTGTTTACCCTTGATACACTCAATGCAAATATCCGTATTTGAGGAATCAAGAGAATCAAGAATTCCATCTGACACGAGTTTCTGAATTCTTTGTTTGGATATGTGACCTAAACGCTTGTGCCAGAGTGATAAAGAATTCTCATTAGATAATTTTCTTTTGGTACCACTAGAACTTGTGTGCAAAGTTTCGTTATGTGAATTTATTATGTCAAACAAATATAGGCTATCATATGCTGATAAAAGACCAGTACCGATAAGATTTGAACCTTGAAAAAGACTCATTTTATTGTTACCAAATGAACAAGAATAATCGGATATGTCCAATTTAGGAACAGAAATTAAATTCCGTCTAAAAGACGGTACAACAAAAGTCTCATTCAAATTCAAATAAAAACCAGTCTTAAATAATAGCCTAAAATTTCCAATAGCCTCAACTTCAACCCTTTTGCCGTCACCGACATAGATGTATCTTTCACCATCACTTGGTTTTCGGCAGTTCAGGCAACCCTGCATAGATATACTTATGTGAGTAGTAGCACCAGAATCTACCCACCAAGTATCTTTAGGTACCGAAATTAAATTAACTTCAGAACAAACAAGAGCAAGAGATATACCTTTTTTCGCACGCCAAGCGTGGTATTTGGTACAATCTTTCTTCCTGTGATTAGTCCCCTTACAGAAAAAGCAACCTGATTCTGTAGTTTCAACCTTAATATCCTTATGTTGCTTCTTCTGGGGCCTTGAGACCGCAACTTCCTTATTTTTCCTTTTCTTGTTGTCTTTAGAAAATGATGCCAAATGAGCACTTTCTGTCTTATCTTGCTTGATTCTGTCTTCCTCTTGCACACAGTGTGAAATGAGTTCATTAAGAGTCCATTTCTCCTTTAGGCAGTTGTAACTGACCTTAAACTGATTAAATTGTGCAGGGAGAGAGATCAAAACTAAGTACACAAGGATTTCCTCAGGTAATTCCAACTTGAGTGACTTTAGTTTCGAAGCAATATGAGACATTTCTAAAATGTACTCCCTTATGTTTCCTTTGCCTTTATACCTCATGGAAACAAGTTTACTCAAAAGAGTACTAGTTTCCGCCTTTTCGTTTTGTGCAAAACGCTTTTCAAGGTCCTCAAGGAAAACTTTGTCATTATTTTCTTCAGTCATAGTGCCCCTAAAAGATTCTGGAATTGCGTTCCCACTTCTCCATCTCCTTCTTGTCATCAGAAGAAGATGTATCCTGAAGAGTAATAGGTTTCTCAATCCGAAGTGCAAGGTCTAGACCTATGCAACCGAGAACTATCATAATGTTTTCTTTCCATTCCTTAATATTTGTGCCATTAAGCACAGGGATGCTGTTAATGTTCGCAGATATTGTAGCAGCTGAAGAATTCACTGAAAATAGAACAAGGACAACTTAATTCATGCTTACAATTATTTGAATTTTAACTTTAGTATATATATTCAAAATAGGCAAATCCCATTACAAGATACCTAGCACAACATTAATTTTAGTCTTTGGACAGAAAAATAACTTGTAATTGGTACTCTTGGTAATCAAATATTGACAATGAACTCCTGTCAAATATCAAGCCTTCCTTTGGGCCGACTTAATATTCACATGGAAAACTTAATAACTGTCACATATTTATCACCACAAGCATGCTCGAATTCCTGCCAAATAACAACATTCCTTTGGGTCGGTGTTAAACGCATGGAATTCGAACATACACAGTCATCTTATATCTTAAAATCAATCAATCTTCACAAAAGAGGTTACTTTGGTAACATAATGTTTCAATTGACTAATTTAAAATATTAGATGCAAAATTAATTAGTTCTTTAAGCCATATATTGAATCTCAACCGAAAATCACATGTTTATAATATAAAATCTGAATAATAATGGACAAAACATTAACGTTATAATATTAATCTTGCATTATGTCTCCATTAATATGTTAATTAAAAAAAGCGTTTCAATAAATAATGCAAGATTAATGTTATAATTTTAATCTTGCATTATGTCTCTATTAATGTCTTAATTAAAAAAACATTTCTTTAATAATGAAAAAAAGCATTTCTTTAATTAATTGTCTTCATTAATGTCTTAATTAAAAAAAATGTTTCTTTAATAACGGAAAAAAAACGTTTCTTTAATTAATTATCTTCATTAATGTCTTAATTAAAAAAAAACGTTTCTTTAATAATGGAAAACGTTTCTTTAATTAATTTTACATTAATGTCTTAATTAAAAAAAACGTTTCTTTCTTAAATTGCCAGAATTAATCTACAGCAGTGACCTCAACAAGTTACCCAATACATTCTGAATCCATGGATTAAAAGCTGCCTAAATACAACCTTAAATTAAATCATGATTTTAAAAAGATTATCTTTGAAAAAACCAAGTTACTGCAACTGATCAGGAACCCTTCAAAGATGTAGTATTTAGAATCCATGATTTAATTGTAAAAATTTAACTATTGACAAAATTTACACATGAACTATAGAAATAGTTGAATAAAACAATTCATAATCATGCAATCAAAACATAACAAATCAAAGCATGTATGGATCTTATATACATGAATTTCTTAAAATAATCAAAGAAACAAACAATTGAAAGATTTTATTTTCTTAAAGCTTAATTCGTGTAAACGATGACAACCCAAGTAATATTTCATTTTGTTTTTCATAACCGGAAAATAATCTTCCCACAAGATTATTCTGAAATTATCTAGAATCGTATCCAAAATTTTACGGATTAAATTTTACGGATTATTTTAAAAGGAATAAGCAGCAGGAACATAATCCCATATGTAAATTGTAATCCATAAAATTATGGCAGTTTCAACTTTAAGAACTCCACACCCAAACCGAATACATGATGTCAATTAAATCACTATTTTGAATGATTTATATGCCATTCAAGAATCAATAAAATATTAAATCATGTCATCATATAATAAAATCAAAAAACGTAGGCATGCAGTGAACTTAATTGGTTGATTGGGTTCTAAAAAAAAAACAAAGTCCACGAAAATCCTAGATCAAACTTTAACAGTTAATTTTACAAGCAATTGATTTCCAAGTAACCCAATATGAAGTTGGCTCTGATACCAATTGTTGGAATAAATCCGACTATAAAACTGTAACCTTCATATCGAATTATTTGGAACTATAACATAAGCGGAAGCGTACCTGAATCCATAAGTAGAAGCTCCTTGATCCGGCTTGGAAATCGTCCGGGGTTGGATTTTTCATTTGATGTGCAAGACAAAGATTTTCTCGCTAGCAAGAATGGGAAAATGAAGAGATATGTTCTTGCATCAAATGAGAACCATAACCCCCTCATTTATATCATGTACGCTTGGTTACATGCATGTAACCATAGTTAGCCTATCATTAACTAAGGTTACTCTTTATGGGTATCTACACATAAATTATATATATATACTCTATACTTTATATGACAATGTATTGGCCTACTTAATAATAATATCCAAAGACCACTAATTTAGACCAAACCAAAAGATAGCATATAACATATAATTAATCCACATATTATCCATATGTATGTAGTATAAGTCCATATATCTAACAGATTTTCCTCTCAAACAATTAGCAATCTAAAAGTGGATGAAAGTATGAAGACAAAATTAGCTTTTCATAGCACTGAAAAAATATTGTGATATGTTAGGCTTTCAATATTATATTCCAAACAATTCTTTTGTAATTGACTATGCATCATTTAGTATGACTCTATTGAATATTGTATTTCAATTTAGTATATTGTGTTCCAATTAAGTATATTGTATTCTAAATTAGAATATTGCATTATTTTGGTATGACTTTATTGAATATTGTATTCCAATTTAGCATATTGTGTTCCATTAATAATATTGTAATCTAAATTAGTATACTATATAATTTTGTTGTGACTCTATTGAATATTTTATTCCAATTTAGCATATTGTGTTCCAATTAATAATACTGTAATCTAAATTAGTATATTATATGATTTTGTTGTGACTCTATTGAATATTATATTCCAATTTAGCATATATTAAAAATATTATATTTTAAATTAGAATATTGCATCATTTTGTTATGGCTCGATGTTACACATGGATGAATGTAGCTGTTAACTTTTTTCAAATTTGTAACGAGGCTATACTGGAGCTATGACGATATTGCAAATACAATAGTATTACATATTTGGAAGGATATAAAAGAAAATACAAATTATTTATTATAAAATTCAATAACAGTACACTTTTGAGTAACTCTAACAAAACAATGATAAAGTGTTTTTTTGTCTTGGTATAACTGTCCTTCAATTTCTTGATTTAAGGGATCGCTTGTTATCACTACAACAAATCTGATTATCAATGATGGTTCATTTTGTCACCTATGTGAAATTTCTTTTGTCAATCTTTCGTCTGTAAAACACTGTCACTAATTACATATAAAGGCAACTTTGTGTTTCGTCACCAAATATAAAGTATTAAATACGAATTTTTTTTTCGTCCCAAAATACGGAATATTTATGATGAATTTGTTTGTCATAAAAAGTATAAAAAATCGTACTTAATAGTACGATTTCATCACTAAAAAGTGCATTAATGTCGACGAAACTGCCTCGTCTCTAAATTGTAGAGAGGAACACAAGGCCTGATACCTAAAGAAAAATTTCGCTTCACCTCGCATTGTATTTTTACCCGTCAATTATTCTCATATATATATATATGAGAATAATTGACTGGTAAAAATACAATGACTGGTAAAAATAGTTTATGGTATATATATCCCATAAACTAGCGCTAAAAATCCCAAATGGGAAAAGGGAGGAAGGGGGTTAGCGGCTGGAGAGGAACGCACGATAGAAGTTTTTGTAATTTTATTAGGTTTTGGGGATTTTGGTTTGGGCCAATTGGGCTTGATATTCCTTTTCTTTTTATTAATATATATATTTTCTTCCTTTTATTTCTTAATTCAAATGCCATAAATAAGAGAAATACAAGTACAAATACAATAATTAAGAAAATTATCTGTAGAAAAAAAATTAAATATATAATTTACACTAAATGAAATAGAAAAATCAACTTGCATGAAATAAAAATATTATATAATACCAATAATCTCACAATTCAGCTACAAAATTTTAGTCATAGCAAATTAAAATAGTATATTTTGTGACAAAAAAAAATTGTGACAGAATTATATGTTCAATAGCGACAATTAAGTAATTGTCACTAATTATTTGCATTATCAACGACAAAACTTACGATCACAAATAAATATAAAATTTTGGGGCTAAAGTTTACCTTGTTTAGCTGCAAATTCTAATTCGTCACTATTGCCATAATGTATCTTTTGTGACGAAACTTTTTCGTATCCAAAATTTAAATTACTTTTAAGACAAATAATGCTTCGTCATTAATTGCGTACATCATTAGTGACAAAATATTATGTCGCTAATAACTAACAAATTCATGGCTAATATTACTTAATAATTGGCGCCAACTTAATTTTTGGTGGAAAATTTTAGTGGACAAAACTTTGGTACAAAATTTTATGTTTCGTCACTAAAAATATGTGGCTCATGTATTTAAAGACAAAATATAATTTTTGTCATGAAAGGTAAATAATTAGTGACGAATTTTATGTCATAGCTAATAATTTCATAGCTAAATATCGCTATAGTGTATACCATCAGAAAGTACACCAATATCATTTCGATAAGCTCCATCTCTGATCATCAACATAGTCTCGTCGCATACCATTTCGGGTATATCTAATCCTAGATAACCATCACACAAAGTTCCTCTAGGTTTTCATTAGTTAGTCATGGCTACATTTAAAGGATATTAACCCCTAAAATATTTGAGATCACGATTCTCTTTGAGTATACTAATTGGGTACAGGAAGTAATTAATTAAGGATATTCTATGTAAATTCCAAACTGAGGCATATAGAGAAAAAAGAAATTATATGTGGGTATACGGTGTTTTTTGCCCTAAATTTTTTGTCGTTGGCTATTAGGGATTTTATTTTCGTACCAACGCACGATATATTTATTGGATTATATTAACGAGCGAAAATCATGGAGGAATTTGAGTAAATAATTCGGTGTATATAAGGTAAATAGAATTTCAAGGAGAAGGGCAAAATTGTAAAAGTGCAGCGTATCAACTAACGCCAGCGAATCTAAAGGGTAGGTTTTCCGTACAAAAAAACTCGCGACGAACTGAAAGTCTGTATTGCGGCGAATAATTCTCGCCAAAATCTCAAAGTCTTCCACTTTCCTTTTCAAATCCCAATATGGATTCCTGTCCAGGAATCTTGGGCTTTTTCTATTTCTTTCCGTTTCATTACAACTATGTGAATGCCCTTTTATTTAACTTTTATGACTAAATTGCCATCTTTGGTGGTCCCATTCTAATGCCACGTGGCAGATTATCTCTCTCAGACCTCAACCTTTCAGCGCAATAACCGATGTTTGCTCAGAAATGTGTGCAATTTAGAATTATAAGATTTGTCTTTTTGGGTAGAAAAAAATATAGAAGAATTAATTCAAAAACCCGTTCGCTCGACCACTTAAATTAAAAATAGTTAATAGATATATCATATATAATATATATGTATAATTGTGTATAATAAATATATAAATTATATATATGACAAAAAAAATAAACAATGAATATGCAAGACTATTTTTTTTTTGTGGATTATAACTTGTCACTACTTTCTACTTGAACTGTACATATGTGGTTGAAATTTTTTAGATGACATTACATGTATACCAAGTCATCACGTAAAGAATTTTGTGTTCTATCTGTTTCATTTAGTATATCATAATTTTAAAGAAAGAATTACAAGAAAATACATGCTTCACATCATAACAAAAATAACTTATATTTTTGTGTTCTCACAATCATTATTTTCACTCTTTCTTCTTCTCACTTTTTTTACTTATGCTTTAATGGGCCATCCGCCATTACTGCTTCTCCCCTGTAGCACCTGGTTGCAATGTTTAAAAAATTGAAGAGTAGAAGTCCACCATTAAAGGGCACAAAGCTTTACTTTAGAAAATAGAATTTCTTATAATTCTTAGTTGTTTGGATTGAGTGTAGTTCCAATTGATTGAAAATATCAAAAACAATTTAAAGTTTAAATTTGGAGTGATTTGGAGTAGACTTGAGCAAGATTTGAGTTAAATTTCACGGAAAAAAAACGCAAGAAAGAAGACGAAGTCAATTTTTTTGTTTAATCTTGTATAATAGTGTATATGACTGTATAAACACATCGTATACACTATTATAAACCTTTATACAAACGTCTGTAGACAAACTTCTTCCATGATTTTCAGTTGCAATTCATGTTCAAAATCAGTCCAAATCTCCATTAACTGACTTCAAATTTTATAAGCAACATCCTTATACTATTTCTAACAATTCTAAATAACACCTACTTAAACTTCTTACGAAATCAAATTCGAAATTTAAACCAACATATTTAAGCTTGTTAAAATTTTAATTTTCTCCACTCAAATGGATTTGGTTTGTTGAACTAATATTTGAGCCACAATTACTAATTTAAAAATTAACATAAAAGCTTGAACAATCCTTTTTAAAAATTACATGACAATTTTGAGAACCTATTAGAGTTGGATGTTGAATCTCAGCCTATTATTTTTGAACTAGTTGATTGTGAATTAAAATATGTGCTATAAAATTAAAAAATGGGGAGTCCAATTGTTCTTATTTGAAATTATCCCAATTTTAAACCATAAGGATTAAATTGCTTAACTTTTAGTGAGAAAATGAATTATAAAGTTCTAAATTTTTATAAAAATAAATTTATACAGGGAGAATTACTGAAAAATACAGTCCACCTATATACCTTGTAGCAGAATAACTCAATTACAATTTTACAAATTTGTAGCCCGTTAACAATAGGCCAACATGCAAGCTCTTAATTTAATAAATTATAATTTGTTCTAATCTATATTGAATCAACTATTGATCTTATTAATTAATTTACGAACTCAGTCCCCGTGGGATCATGATCATAATTTCGGGTTTCGACCATAACTATTGAAAAGTATACTTATAATCTTTTAACTTATAAATTCTTGTTTTGTATATCTGACCCGTTATTTTTAGGCGTGACAACATGAACAATAGAAAAGGAGGACCAAGATTTTCAGGATAAATGCAGGTTTTCAAACCAACAATCTTTCGTACCTACAAATTTCATAAACTTTCGAACCGCTAAACATCCGAAACCGTAAAATTTCAAACCCGTAAATTTTATAATTTTTAAACTCGTAAACTTCCAAATACATAAACCTCTGAATTCATAATTTTGAAACTTATAAAATTTTAGCCTTTAAACCGATAAATAATAAAATTAAAGCTAAAAAAATATTTAAATTGTTTTTTTTTTTGGGG
The DNA here is from genome assembly GCA_034376525.1 of Nicotiana benthamiana. Classification (NCBI taxonomy): domain Eukaryota; kingdom Viridiplantae; phylum Streptophyta; class Magnoliopsida; order Solanales; family Solanaceae; genus Nicotiana; species Nicotiana benthamiana. The sequence goes on along the minus strand of CM067340.1, from coordinate 40,979,058 downwards.
GGGGGGGGGGGGCGGGGGCTGGGGCGAGGAGGGGGGCAGTAAAAAAATAAAAATTTAAAATACAAAAAAAAAGTAAAAAAAAAATTTCGGGGGAGGGGAGAGGGTGATGCGCAAGGGGGAGGGGTTGAGTTGGTTGGTGCAGAAAAAATAAAAAATAGCAATTTAAAATTGCAAAAAAAAAATATTAAGGTAGAAAATATTTTCTTTGCGGGAGGGGGGGAGGGGGGGAGGGACGGGAGGATAGAGGTGTAGTATGGTGGATGGTAACGGAAGAACTGAATTAAAAAAAATAAAAGACTTTTTTTGGAGAGGGGTTGAGATGAGTTGGTGAGGGTGGGGAGGTTGAGAAGAAGGTATGGAAAATGTTTTCCCTTCTCTTGATAAGGAAAATATTTTACTCCAATTGGAGGAAAATAAATTGATAAGAAAAATATTTTTCAAAATATTTAAGCCAACCAAACATGAAAAAAATAAAATAAAAAATTCGAAAAATATTTTCTTTCATACCAAACACCTGCACACAACTTGATATTATCAAGTGATTTTAATAGCACATGTATATTATCAATTAATTACATTATATAAAATATATATTTATAGAATGGAAAAGACGACTCATATGCTTGCATATCCCCAGCACAACATTGGATCAGATCAATGGCGGCTTTATAAAATTTGTTGCCTAAAGCGAAATTTAATAAGAGACCTTATACTTTTTTATTAGTATATATGCACACATTACACACTTATACAAATTTCGCTTTAGGCCAAAAATTTTATGGAGCTCCACAAAAAAAGATAATGTTGTCATTTCTTCATACTTGTTATTTATAGTATAACATGCTTAAATGATGAAATATTTAACTTTACATAGTAGTATTATATTAGTTAGAGGTAACTTAAATAAATTGGATGTAAGACATGTATTTTCAATATGTTACCTTTGATTTTGTTATAAAAAAGTATATTTACTAATATGAAGATCTAAGTAATTTAATTCAAAGTACTAAAATATTTTTGGTGTTAAAGAGTAGATAGTCTTCCTTTCTTTCTTTCTTTCTTTCTTTATTTTTTCCAAGGTTCTTTTTTTTTTTTTTTGCAAACTTTAATATTGTCTAACTTGAAATAAAATCATAAAATCAATTACTAAAAAATTTTGGGGACATAAATCGAATCTTTACTAGTCTATTAATCGAGCCACATGTCCATCCCCCTGATATTCTCAATCAAAGTTTATACAACCTCAATTAAAGATAAGACAACAACCAATGAATGTGTTATTTAGTTACCAAATGTGAATGTAGTTGTTGAATAATACGTTCATGAGTAGAGGTCAATAAATAATTGTTGATCATTAATGAGGGCTGCTCAACAGAGCTAGTGGATTAAAAGTAAAATTATTAAAAGACCCTAAAATTTCTTTCATAATATACATATAATATTGAGAAAAAAAAAGTTGACCCGACCAGCCATCTCATGAGTTACTGTCACGATCCTAAACCCGAACATGGTCGTAATGGTGTCTCTTGTGAAGACAAGGCTAGCTGGAACTTCTCATTTCAGTATTTAACAGTTAACAGTAAAAAAACAGTATAAAACATGATAAAATAAACCAAGGTTTAAGCAGTTAATAGCATACTTTGCGGAATACAACCTAATACAACACGAAATTGGGGTATCACTAGTTATGAGCATCCAAATAATTCGGAATACTCAGAGAACACTACATAGTTTAATATAGAAACTAATAACATGAAGAAATAAGATATGGAAGAGCTCCGGGTTGCGAATGCCGACAGCTTAGAGACTCCTTGGATCCGCCTGAGCTGGGAAGATCAGCACTCGGGAGCAGGACTAGATGCACCTGAATCTGCACACAGGGTATAGGGAATAAAGTGAGTACTCCAACTCAGTGAGTAATAATCATAGATAAAGACTGAAAGCAGAAAATCATGTAAGACACATTACATGCTATAATGAAGCAGTAAAACTAGTAAAAACAATAATCAGAGAAAGATAGGTAAAAATCCCTTTGACTCAAATTAAACTTCATGACAAAGCCTTTTTCAACAATTAAGCATGTAATTGACAGGCAAATAAGGAAAATAAACACATAAAGGTTCGCCCCTCGAGCGCAGTATCAACAAATCTGCCTCTCGGCAACATCTTAGAACAATATCAGTCCTCAGGCTCAATCTCACATCACAATGGGTACCCGCGCCCATTGGGGGTGTACAGACTCCTGGAGGGACCCCATACGGTCCAAGCGCAATATCAAGCCATTTCGTGGCATCATCACTAGGATCTCGGTCTCATATCAATAAATGCACCTCGTGGTGTACATATCTCAGACCCTCGACCTCAAATTGTGATAAGTGTTTCCTTACAATATAGGCCCTCGGCCTTGCTCAGTTAAAAATCCTAACAAGCTACTCAGCAATAGTAAAACAATATTTTTCAGCCTAATTATCATTTAAAAGATCATGAGTGTGAAAATACAATAAACATGAATGAGTATGAAAATAGTGAAATATATCATCATTGAGTTCAAGTATAAAGTTAAAACAGTAAGGAAATATCAATAAAAATCTCCGAAGGGTTCAAATAGTTGGCACGAGGCCCAAATATGACATTCAGCCCAAATAATGATGATAGCAAATAGATTTAAGTTAAATACGCGAAAAAATAGTCAAACGAAACGGACTCATCAAGAGTGCGTGCCACCTTAATATAGCACAACAATGTGCAATCCGAGGTTTCATACCCTCAGAACATCATTTACAATTATTACTCACCTTAAACCGGTAAAATCTCTAGCTCACGACGCCTTTGCCCCTCGAATCGGCCTCAACTCGCTCAAATCTATATAAAATTAGAATCATAACGTTAAAATATGCTAAGGAAACAAAGCCCAAGCGAAATTAATCAATATACAACACAAATTCCGAAATTACCAAATCTGACACCTAGGCCCACTTCTCGGAATTCGATAATTTTTACATCAATAGATTCCTTATCTCCCCATGAGTTCATACATATCAAAAGTTCTGAAATCCGACCTCAAATGATCCTTCAAATCCTCAATCAAAGGTCTAAGCTTCTAAGCTCTAGTTCTTCAATTTTTGGCTTAAATTCCACAATTATTTAGGTGGAATTCACATTAGAATCGAGTTTTAAGTCCAATAGACTTACCTCCAAGTGATTCGACGTGAATACCTCTTCAATCCTCTTCAAAAAGCTCCAAAAACAATCAACAATGGAAGAAATAAACCCCAAAATCGCGGACAATACGAGTATTTAAACATTCTGCCCAGGCCTGAATCCTTCTTCGCGAACGCGGTCAAAGCTGTTGGAAACACGTTCTCAAGGCATTATACTAAACGTGTGTTCGTATTTTTAGGTTTTGATGAATGACAAACTATGTGCAAATTGACATATGACGAGGTCCAAGCACGAGCGCAAAATTGATATATAACGAGATTCAAGCACAAGACAAAGATCGAGATTAAGTTTTATATGAGTCGGTATTTAATTGTGATCTTGATCCGACAACTTAAACTCAAGACTTGGCTTCTCTAGTAAAAATATTTTTAAATCATGCATATTTAATTTAGAGCAAAATGATTTTAAATAATGCATATTTACCTTAGTCAAAATGATTTTTTAAACATGCCTCTAAAATCTGGACTAAGATAATCGATTATGTACTTATGATAATCGATTATGTTTAAGTCAGCTGCTTGACAATCGGTTGTGAACTTATGACAATCGATTGTGTTAAGGCAGTGAGCATCAGATTTTTCAAATCTGCATGACAATCGATTGTGAACCTTATGACAATCAATTGTGATGAGGCAGTGTACATCAAAGTTTTTCAACGCTCAAAATAATCGATTGTGAAGTTAATGACAATCGATTGTGAAGAGACAGTGTCCATCAGATTTTTCAAAGTCACAAAATAATCGATTGTGCACATTTGACAATCGATTGTGTTGAGGCAGTGTCTTCCAGACTTTTTCAAAATTATTAAATAATCGATTGTGAGTATATAACAATCGATTGTCACGAGGCAGTGTCTAAATTGATTTTTCAAGACTGATATATGATCGATTGTTAACTTAGTATAATCGATTGTATAACTAACCGTTACCAAAATATTTTCAAATACCGTCAGGTAATCGATTATTGATTTTGTATAATCGATTGTTGAAATTAAAATCTGGAAAAGATTTTTTGAACGTTGCTGAATAATCGATTATTGATTTTGTATAATCGATTGTTGAAATTAAAATCTGGAAAGGTTTTTTTGAACGTTGCTGAATAATCGATTATTGATTTTGTATAATCGATTGTTTTACGTAAAATCTGGAAATAATTTTTTGAACGTTGCCAATAATCGATTGTTGCTCTTAGATAATCGATTGTTAAGCGTAAAATCTGGGATTGATTTTTGGAACGATTGGCAAACAATCAATTGTTGATTCTTGACAATCGATTGTCATTGAGTAAAATCAGCAGTTCTTAATTGGCAATTAGGCAACGGTAATATAAGGTTTTTCAACTATAAATACAGCTTAAATTCAGTCTTTTGAGTACACAATAACACACAACAACTGATCATTCAATTGCTAAAGCTTGCATACTCTATTGCTTATCATTTTATATTCATTACATAAGTTTTTGAGAGCCAAATTATTGTTCAAAGTTGTTGTGATCTTGAGCGTATTCTTTTACTCATATCTACTCATTAAGGAGTGTCTTGTTTGAGTGCTTAGTGTATTGTACACTTGAAGAGAATTGTTATTCTCTTGTTGTAAGAAGGAACTTGTGTTTCCTTGGTTGAAGTCTTGGAGTGTTGTATCTCCGAGCAAATGTGTTGAGGCTTGTGTCCTCAAGTTGTAAAGGTTTGTTAAGCACCCGTAAGCTTGACAAGTTAGTGAAAATCTCGAGAGAGTCTCTCGGGGACTGGACTAGCCACGGGTTGTGGTGAACCAGAATACATCGGCGCGTTCTTTCTTATTTATCGCACTTATTTATTTCCTGCATATTTTAAATTTCGAAAGTTTACGCAAATTTTTATTATAATGCTATTCACCCCCCCCCTCTAGCGTTAAGCGTATTATCTAACAATTGGTATCAGAGCCCAACTCTCTGAAGACTTAACCATTTGAGAGAAACATCCATGGCTTCTACTCGTGACTCTTTTGCAGGAATAGGTGAAGGACAATGCTCCACCCGACCACCGCTATTCGATGGTACAAATTATACATACTGGAAGGAGAGGATGAGAATATTTGTGCAATCAAATAGTTTTCATCTTTGGAAGGTCATAACAAATGGAGAACAAATCCCAACCAAGAAGGTTGAAAATGAATGGGTACAAAAGTCCGAAGATGAATACGATGCGGATGATATCCGAAAGGTGCAAAATAATGCTAAATCTATTAATTTGTTATATTGTGCTATAAATGCTGATGATTACAGGAAGATATCTTGTTGCACAACGGCGAAGCAAATGTGGGACAAGCTGGAAATTACGTACGAGGGTACGGACCAAGTAAGGGAAGCTAAAATTGATTTCCTAACCCATGCTTATGAATTATTTCACATGAAGGAAGGTGAAAAGGTGGATGAGATGTTCGAACGATTTTCAATAATCGTAAATGACTTACATGCTCTCAAGAAGACATTCACGGATAAGGAACTTGTCTGAAAAATTCTTAGAAGTCTCACTCCGGCATGGCGATCAAAGGTCGACGCGATTCAAGAGTCCATTGGCGTTTCAAATGTCACCATCGACGCATTAAGAGGTAATCTTAAGACTTATGAATCCACTATACTTAACCCTCTTGTTGATGATCAAAGGAGGCAAAGAATCGCTCTAAAGGCAAGCACAAGCCAACCGCAAGTTGATGAGGACGGAGACAACGAGTTTGGACTCGTTATCAAAAGATTTCAAAAGTTCATGCGAAAAGAGTATGAACAAAAGGGCAAAAAGCAAGGAGAACAAATAAAGTGCTATGAATGCGGAGAAACCGGGCACATCAAATCAAATTGCCCAAATATCAAAAAGGAAAAGAAACCTTTCAAAAAGCAACGTGCATATATATCTTGGGGAGGAGACTCCGGAGATGAGTCAAGCGAAGGAGAAGAAGAGGATGTTAGATAACACGCTTAACGCTAGAGGGGGGGTGAATAGCGTTATAATAAAATTTAGCGTAAACTTGCGAAAATTAAAATTTGCAGGAAGTAAATAAGTGCGATAAATAATAACTTACACACAGATATATCCTGGTTCACCACAACGTGTGGCTAGTCCAGTCCCCGAGAGACTCCCTCGAGATTTTCCACTAACGTGTCAAGCTTCCGGGTGCTTAACAAACCTTTACAACTTGAGGACGCAAGCCTCAACACCTTTGCTCGGAGTTACAACACTCCAAGACTTCAACCAAGGAAACACAAGTTCCTTACAACAAGAGAATTACAATTCTCTTACAAGTGTATACAACACTAAAACACTCAAACAAAATACTCCTTAATGAGTAGATATGAGTAAAAGAAGTAAGCTCTGGATCACAACAACTTTGGACAAGAATATGGCTCTCAAAAGCATTATGAAATTGAATATAAAATGATAAACAAAAGCATGCAAGCTTATAGCAATGCAATGATCAGTTGTAGTATGTTGTTGTGTTTAAAACACTGAAATGAAGCTGTATTTATAGTTGAAAAACTTGGCATTACCGTTGCCTAATTGCCAATTAAGAGTTGCTGATTTTACTCACTGACAATCGATTGTCAGACCCCAACAATCGATTGTCTGCCAGTCAGATCGAAATTCAATCCCAGATTTTACGCTTGATAATCGATTACTTACAATCCATAATCGATTACTGGCAACGTTCAAAAAATCCTTTCCAGATTTTACCACAAACAATCGATTATCCAGAATCAACAATCGATTACTCAGCAACGTTCAAAAAATCTTTTCCGGATTTTAATCAAAACAATCGATTATACAAAATCAATAATCGATTACCCAATAACGTTCAAAAAATCTTTTCCGGATTTTAATCAAAAAAATCGATTATACAGAATCAATAATTGATTACCTGACGGTATTTGAAAACTTTACGACAACGGTCAGCTTCACAATCGATTGCACAAAGTCAACAATCGATTACTTATCAGTTTTTGAAAAATATTTTAGACACTGCCTCTTGACAATCGATTGTTATATACTCACAATCGATTATTTAATAAATTTGAAAATCACTGGAAGTCACTGCCTCAACACAATCGATTGTCATTAGTTCACAATCGATTATTTTGTGACTTTGAAAAAAACTGAAGGACACTGTCTCTTCACAATCGATTGTCATTAGCTTCACAATCGATTATTCTGAGTTTTGAAAAACTTTGATGGACACTGCCTCATCACAATCGATTGTCATAAGGTTCACAATCGATTGTCATGCAGGTTTGAAGAAACCTGATGTTCACTGCCTTAACACAATCGATTGTCATTAGATCACAATCGATTGTCATGCAGTCTTGGCTCAACATAATCGATTACCATTAGTACATAATCGATTATCTTAGTCCAGTTTTCAGAGGCATTTAAAAATCATTTTGACTAATGAAAATATGCATGATTTAAAATCATTTAGCATTAAATTAAATATGCATGATTTTGGAAAATAGTTTTATGAGAGAAGCCATGTTACAAGTCAAGTTGTAGGATCAAGATCACAATTAAGAATGACTCAATTAAACTATAAAACTTTGTCTTGAGCTTGAATCTCGATGTATATCAATTGTGCGCTTGTTTCTTGAACTTCGTCATATATCAATTTTCGCTTCGTTTGTCATTCATCAAAACCTATACAAAAGAACATATGTTTTAGTATATTGCATTGAGAACGTGTTTCCAACAATTTCCCCCTTTTTGATAATGGCAAACATTAAGCGGGATATGCAAGACAAGCAATTTATATTGACGATTCAAGACAAGTATATTCATGCAACAAGTATGCAATTTGTTCCCCCTCAATATATGAATTCCCCCTCAATTTAAGCTTATAAATATTGAGAGTTGCATACCCGTTATCTTCCCCCTTTTGCCATTAGCAAAAATAACATAATAATAAGATGCCAAAGATGAAATAAACCTTGTTTATTTATTAAAAAAAATTACAGCAACAGGGAAGACAATACAACATATAAAAATAAACAACAAAAAAAAACTACAATTATTCATTCATCATTTTCCGCCTCATCATCCGGCGCTGCTTCATATGGAACAAGACCCGCATATGGATAATGAACGTGGTCAAAATATCCATGGATCTCGTGAGTTAATTGACCGAAAGAAGAGGTCAATGAAGCAATTTGGTCGGAAATGAATTGGAGGGAAGGCTCTTGAGGCGGAGGAGCACGACGGGTTGGAGGAGGAGCATGCGCTACATGATCACCGTCATGATGAAAGGAGGATTCCGAAATTTCCCACTTTTTGGTACTCTTTTTGAGAGGACCATTTCCAGTGACGAATCCGGTGGCTTCAAGAAAGGTCATGATGAGGAGAGCATAAGGAAGAGGCCTATAATCTCCGATAGCGTCACGCATATGAATTTTGATAAGCCGACACCAATTGATGTTAGCTCCGGTAACTATGGCATGCATGAGCTTGGTGTCCTCTTGGGAAATGGTGGTATGGTTGTGCTTACGAGGCTTGAGGACTCGGGTGATGAAATAGAAAATTAATCGGTAATTTGGATCCATTCCCGTAATTGTAGGACGACGGGAGGAGATATTTGGATCATAAGAAGTAAGACCGATTTGGTGTAAGAGGGCTGTTTCATCAAAAAGGGCTCCGGCCTCTCCGGTGTACCGAAAAATGTCTTCACCGTTATGAGGAAGACGGGCAATGGTATGAAGATTTTCATCAGAAAGAAGAATTTGAACACCATTAATGTTGGTGACAAGCTCACCATCATCATCCTCATGGAGGTTGGAATAAAATGCTTGAATCAATGTAGTATTGATGTAAGGATGAGTAAGGAGTAAAAAGTCAAGAAGTTGAGAATTTTTGAGCATATTTGCAGCAGGCCCAAATGATTCAAGATACTTGTGGGTTGAAAAGCGGGGTGGAAGAATGTCGCGCTTTTCAAATTTGGTTAGGAATCGAGTAAGCTCGATGTCGGAATTGAAATATAGAACGGAACCATCTTGATAGGGATAGTTCGGACGAGGAGGGGCAGCCGAGGTGGATGCGCCGTGCCTAGCAAAACGGGAACGTTTTGAGTGACGGCCCGACATTTTTAATGAAAGCTGCTGGATTTTGCAAAGAATTAGAGAGAATTTGATATTTTGAAAGCTAGAATTGATGCTTGAATGAATGAATATGAACATATATGAAGCCTATTTATAGAGGGGAGAGTAGCTTATCATTTATGGAAGAAATCTGTTGAGAATTTAAAGCCAAATCAGTCAGAAACGGTAAAATAAATTCACTGACCATTAGAAAATCGATTGTTGAGATGCAATAATCGATTGTTGAAGAGTTATGACCTGACTTGGAACTGACACAAATCGATTGAGGAGTTCTGACATGAAATAATCGATTGTCAAAATAGGGTAATCGATTGTTATGTTACAGTGAGCACAGAAATTTTATGATTTTGAAAATAATCGATTATATTTTGAAACAATCGATTGTTTTGGAAAAGCCTTGCTGAATGATTGAGACGGAAATCGATTAGTAATAAACATAAACCATAAACCATCGATTAGTGATACTGCTAATCGATTTTCAGCACAGTAAAATAATCGATTATTTCCTTGGAACAATCGATTGTTTTGTGCCAAAACTTTATAATTCCCCCTATCTTTTAGGGCGATACCTGCAAAATAGAATTAAACGTCTCCGACGCTCAAGTCAGTAATTTGTAAAGAAGTAATAACTTAAACTAGTGTTGCCAATTGAGAACGTGAGCTCTTAAGAAGTGTGTCCTAAAGTGTTCTTAAGAGAGTTTCGGGTACTTACCTTTCCTCCGACGTTGCCAATTACCTGTTCGAGAGGGTGATCTTTGATTGTCCTCCACTCGTTAGGCATATTCATTTCTTTTTCCAATTGTGGCGCTTCTTCCGTTGGTTGTTCCTCAGTTTCATCTTTATTTTCCTTGGGTGGTTCCTCTTGTATTTTGTCTTTCAAGCTATCTAAGATACCTGCAAGATCAAAACTGGAATCCTTTCTCACCAAGCGAGCATTATTTCCGGAAAATACAACATGAGGGGATTCCTCCACAATTTGGGTTCTTTTATTAAAGACCCTATATGCTTTACTACGTGAGGAATATCCTATGAAAATACCTTCATCCGACTTAGCGTCAAATTTACCTAATTGGTGTTTGCCATTGTTATGAACAAAACATTTGCAACCAAAAACTCTAAAATGGGAAATATTTGGTTTTCTACCCTTATAAAGTTCATAGGGGGTTTTCATGAGTATCGGCCGAATTACTACTCTATTTAGAACATAGCAAGCGGTACTCACGGAGTCCGCCCAAAAATGTTTGGGTATCTTAGCTTCGTCGAGCATGGTTCTAGCCATCTCTTCAAGACACCTATTTTTCCTTTCCACCACCCCATTTTGTTGTGGTGTACGTGGAGCGGAAAAGGTATGCTCGATTCCGAGTTCGTCACAAAAGTCCGCAAAGAGATTGTGATCAAACTCTCCCCCATGATCACTTTTGATTGAAGTGACGGTTGTTTCTTTCTCATTTTGAACACGCTTAAGAAAATATTTAAAATTTTGAAAAGCATCACTTTTATTGGCAAGAAATAAAGTCCAAGTAAATCTCGAGTAATCATCAACAATCACAAAAGCATATTTATTTGTTCCTAGACTTTCAATGCAAGAGGGACCAAATAAATCCATATGAAGCAATTGCAATGGTCTAGAAGTTGAAACAATGTTTTTAGATTTGAAAGATGCTTTTGTTTGCTTCCCCTTTTGACACGAGTCACAAATAGAGTCATTTTCAAATTTTAAATTGGGAAGACCAACAACTAAGTTTTGAGAAATCAATTTGTTCAAAAGATGCATATTGATATGTGCTACTCTACGATGCCATAGCCAAGTATCATCCTCTTTACTCATAAGACAATCAACATATTCGGGTGAGGAGTTAGCAAGATCAACCATATAAATATTATCAACTCTAAAACCACGAAGTATGATTTTGAAATCACTACGTCTAAATACTAGGCATTCATCCGAATCAAATAGAGCAAGATTTCCCTTGTCACATAATTGGCTTATGCTCAAGAGATTATGCTTCAAACCTTTCACAAGTAATATATGCTTAATAGAGGAATTTTCATCCTTACCGACCGAGCCGATGCCGATGATCTTTCCTTTATTGTTATCACCGAAGATAACACTTCTTCCTTCTTTGTGCTCTAATTGAAGGAATTTGGATTCATCTCCCGTCATATGCTTGGAGCATCCACTATCAAGGTACCATAGTACACTTGATCCCTTCAAGCACACCTACAAAACAAATTAATGTTCTTTAGGTACCCATGCCATCTTGGGTCCTTGGGGGTTAGGCATATTATAATGATGCGATTGAGAAACATGTCTATGACGTGTAAAGCATGCAGGAGCAATATGACCAATACGTCTACAATAATGACAAGTCATATTTAGGTTATGCATCCTTCTAGGTTCATAGTAACTAGACGGATGAAAATTTCTTACTCTATTTTGAACACTATGATTATTTCGCATTTCATGAGAATTATTTCTCCTACTATGAGCTCTAGGGTGGGCAGCATTTCTAGAGTGATTGTTTCTCGGTTGAGGGCCATTGCTAGGTCTTCTAAGGGGTTCAAAATTTGGCCCAAAATATGCATCATTTCTAGGGTGACTATTTTTAGGTGGTAAGTCATTCCTAAGTCTTCTAAAAAGTTCAGCATTTTGTGTAGCATGCATATTGGCTCTAGAGTTGTTGTTTCTAGGATAAGCATTTCTGTTGTTAATCCTAGGTTGAGCTTTAGGTTGTTGGGGTTTAGCGTCAACCTTTTCTTCATTCTTAAAGCCTATTCCATGCTTGGTTGATTTCAAGTTAACAAGAACATCATTCAAGTTTTTGTGCGAAGAATTAAACTTATCTAATGTGCCTTTAAGCCTACTTACTTCATTCTTAAGAAGCAAACAAGAAGTGCAATTTCTAGTAGAGCTTTCGGGCTTATCGGAACTTCTTTTTCCAAAAAACTTGTTTTCCTCTTTCAGCTTCTCATTTTCTAATACCAGTTTTTCTAAATCCTTTTCTTTCAAAGAAAGCTGTTTTTGAAAATCCTTTTCTTTTAATGAAGCATTTACTTTTATACCCTTAGCAGTTTTTGAAGCCTTAATAAACTCAGCATATAATTCATCAAAAGCAGTTTGCATTTCTTCAAGAGTAAAGAAGTTTTAGACGAAATTTGACATACCTCATCTTTGTTGTCTTCTTGTGCCATAAGGCAAAGATTTGCTGCTTCGTCTTCTTCTCCTTCGCTTGACTCATCTCCGGAGTCACCTCCCCAAGAAATGTATGCACGTTGCTTTTTAAAAGGTTTCTTCTCCTTTTTGATGTTTGGGCAATTTGATTTTGTGCCCGATTTCACCACATCCATAGCACTTGATTTGTTCGCCTTGCTTTTTGCCCTTGCGTTCATACTCCTTGCGCATGAACCTTTGAAATCTTTTTATAACGAGTCCAAACTCGTTGTCTCCTTCCTCATCAATTTGCGGTTGGCTTGTGCTCGCCTTTAGAGCTATTCTTTGCCTCCTTTGATCATCAACAAAAGGGTTAAGAATAGTAGATTCATAGGTTTTAAGGTTACCTCTTAGTGCGTCGATGGTGACGTTTGAAACGCCAATGGATTCTTGAATTGCATCGGCCATTGATCTCCATGCCGGTGTGAGACTTCTAAGAATTTTTCGAACGAGCTCTCTATCCGTGAATGTTTTCTTGAGAGCATGTAAGTCATTTACGATTATTGAAAATCGCTCAAACATTTCGTCCACCTTTTCACCTTCCTTCATGTGAAATAATTCATAAGAATGGGTTAGGAAATCAATTTTTGCTTCCCTTACCTGGTCCGTACCTTCGTACGTAACTTCTAGCTTGTCCCGCATCTCCTTTGCCGTTGTGCAACACGATATTTTCCTGTAATCGTCAGCATTAACAGCACAATATAATAAATTAATTGCATTAGCATTATTTTGAACCTTTCGGATGTCATCCGCGTCATACTCATCCTCGGACTTAGGAACCCATTCGTTTTCCACCTTCTTTGTTGGAATTTGGTTTCCCTTCATTATCACCTTCCAAAGGTGAAAGCTGTTGGACTGAATGAAGATCTTCATCCTCTCCTTCCAGTACGTGTAATTTGTACCGTTGAATAGAGGTGGTCGTGTGGAGCACTGTCCTTCATCAATTCCTGCAAAAGAATCACGAGTAGAAGCCATGGATGGTTCTCTCAAACTGTTAAGTTTTCAGAGAGTTGGGCTCTGATACCAATTGTTAGATAATACGCTTAACGCTAGAGGGGGGGTGAATAGCGTTATAATAAAATTTTGCGTAAACTTGCAGAAATTAAAATTTGCAGGAAGTAAATAAGTGCGATAAATAATAACTTACACACAGATATATCCTGGTTCACCACAACGTGTGGCTAGTCCAGTCCCCGAGAGACTCTCTCGAGATTTTCCACTAACGTGTCAAGCTTCTGGGTGCTTAACAAACCTTTACAACTTGAGGACGCAAGCCTCAACACCTTTGCTCGGAGTTACAACACTCCAAGACTTCAACCAAGAAAACACAAGTTCCTTACAACAAGAGAATTACAATTCTCTTACAAGTGTATACAACACTAAAACACTCAAACAAAATACTCCTTAATGAGTAGATATGAGTAAAAGAAGTAAGCTCTGGATCACAACAACTTTGGACAAGAATATGGCTCTCAAAAGCTTTATGAAATTGAATATAAAATGATAAACAAAAGTATGCAAGCTTATAGCAATGTAATGATCAGTTGTAGTATGTTGTTGTGTTTAAAACACTGAAATGAAGCTGTATGTATAGTTGAAAAACTTGGCATTACCATTGCCTAATTGCCAATTAAGAGTTGATGATTTTACTCACTGACAATCGATTGTCAAACCCCAACAATCGATTGTCTGCCAGTCAGATCAAAATTCAATCCCAGATTTTACGCTTGATAATCGATTACTTACAATCCATAATCGATTACTGGCAACATTCAAAAAATCCTTTCCAGATTTTACCACAAACAATCGATTGTCCAGAATCAACAATCGATTACTCAGCAACGTTCAAAAAATCTTTTCCGGATTTTAATCAAAACAATCGATTATACAAAATCAATAATCGATTACCCAATAACGTTCAAAAAATCTTTTCCGAATTTTAATCAAAACAATCGATTATACAGAATCAATAATCGATTACCTGACGGTATTTGAAAACTTTACGACAACGGTCAGCTTCACAATCGATTGCACAAAGTCAACAATCGATTACTTATCAGTTTTTGAAAAACATTTTAGACACTGCCTCTTGACAATCGATTGTTATATACTCACAATCGATTATTTAATAAATTTGAAAATCACTGGAAGTCACTGCCTCAACACAATCGATTGTCATTAGTTCACAATCGATTATTTTGTGACTTTGAAAAAAACTGAAGGACACTGTCTCTTCACAATCGATTGTCATTAGCTTCACAATCGATTATTCTGAGTTTTGAAAAACTTTGATGGACACTGCCTCATCACAATCGATTGTCATAAGGTTCACAATCGATTGTCATGCAGGTTTGAAGAAACCTGATGTTCACTGCCTTAACACAATCGATTGTCATTAGTTCACAATCGATTGTCATGCAGTCTTGGCTCAACATAATCGATTATCATTAGTACATAATCGATTATCTTAGTCCAGTTTTCAGAGGCATTTAAAAATCATTTTGACTAATGAAAATATGCATGATTTAAAATCATTTAGCATTAAATTAAATATGCATGATTTTGGAAAATAGTTTTATGAGAGAAGCCATGTTACAAGTCAAGTTGTAGGATCAAGATCACAATTAAGAATGACTCAATTAAACTATAAAACTTTGTCTTGAGCTTGAATCTCGATGTATATCAATTGTGCGCTTGTTTCTTGAACTTCGTCATATATTAATTTTCGCTTCGTTTGTCATTCATCAAAACCTATACAAAAGAACACACGTTTTAGTATATTCCATTGAGAACGTGTTTCGAATAGAGGAAAGCGCAAACCTTTGTCTTATGGCACAAGAAGACAAGCAAGATGAGGTATGTCAAATCTCTTCTAAAAATTTCTTTTCCCTTGAAGAAATGCAAAATGCTTTTGATGAGTTATATAGTGAATTTATTAAAGCTTCAAAAACTGTTAAAAACATAAAAGAAAATGCTTCTTCAAAAGAAAAAGATTTTCAAAAACAACTCTCATTGAAAGAAAAGGATTTGGAAAAACTGGTTTTAGAAAATGAGAAGTTGAAAGAGGAAAACAAGTTTTTTGGAAAAAGAAGCGTCGACAAGCCCGAAAGCTCTATTAGAAATTGTACTTCTTGCATGCATCTCAAAAATGAAGTAGAAAGGCTTAAGGGCACCTTAGATAAGTTTAATTCTTCTCACAAAAATTTGAATGAGGTCCTTGTTAATTTGAAGTCAACCAAGCATGGCATAGGTTTTAAGAATGAGCCTAAAGAAAAGGTTGAAGCCAAACCCCAACCACCTAAGGCTCAACCTAGGATAAATAAAACAAATGCTCATCCTAGAAATAACAACCCTAGAACCAATATGCATGCTAGACCAAATGTTGAACACTTTAGAAGACCTAGAAATGACTTACCACCTAGAAATAACTACTCTAGAAATGATGCATATTCTAGGCCAAACAATAGAAGGAATTTTGAACATTTTAGAACACCTAGAAATGACTTCCAACCTAGAAATAATTATTCTAGAAATGCTGTACATCCTAGAACAAATAGTAGGAGAAATAATGTTCATGAAATGCGAAATAGTCATAGTGTCGAAAATAGAGTAAACAATTTTCGTCCGTCCAATTACTATGAGCCTAGAAGGATGCATAATCCTAAAGTGACTTGTCATTATTGTAGACAAATTGGTCATAGTGCTCCTGCTTGCTTTACACGTCATAGACATAACACTCAAACGCATCATTATGATATGCCTAACCCCCAAGGACCCAAAATGGCATGGGTACCTAAAACGCATTAATTTGTTTTGTAGGTGTGTTTGAAGGGATCAAGTGTACTATGGTACCTTGATAGTAGATGCTCCAAGCACATGATGGGAGACGAATCCAAATTCCTTCAACTGGAACACAAGGAAGGGGGAAGTGTTATTTTTGGTAATAACAACAAAGGAAAGATTATTGGCATCGGATCAGTCGGTAAGGATGAAATTTCTTCCATTAAGCATATATTAATTGTGAAAGGTTTAAAACATAATCTCTTGAGCATAAGTCAATTATGTGAAAAGGGAAATCTTGTTTTATTTGATTCAAATGAATGCCTAGTTTTTAGACGTAGCGATTTTAAAATCATCCTTCGTGGTTTTAGAATGGATAACATTTATATGGTTGATCTTGCAAACTCTTCACCCAATTATGTGAATTGTTTAATGAGTAAAGAGGATGATTCTTGGTTATGGCATCGTAGAGTAGCTCACATCAACATGCATCTTTTGAACAAATTGGTTTCACAAAATTTAGTTGTTGGTCTTCCAAATTTGAAATTTGAAAATGACTCTATTTGTGATTCTTGTCAAAAAGGGAAGCAAACAAAAGCATCTTTTAAATCGAAAAATATTGTTTCAACTACTAGACCATTGAAATTGCTTCACATGGATTTGTTTGGACCATCTCGCATTGAAAATCTTGGTAGAAATCGTTATGCTTTTGTTATTGTTGATGATTATTCCAGATTTACTTGGACTTTATTTCTTGCCCATAAAAGTGATGCTTTTCAGAATTTTAAATATTTCCTTAAACGTGTTCAAAACGAAAAGGAAACAACCGTCACTTCAATTAGAAGTGATCATGAGGGAGAGTTCGATCACAATCTCTTTGCGGACTTTTGTGACGAACTCGGTATCGAGCATACCTTTTCCGCTCCACGAACACCACAACAAAATGGGGTGGTGGAAAGGAAAAATAGGTGTCTCGAAGAGATGGCTAGAACCATGCTCGAAGAGGCTAAGATTCCCAAACATTTTTGGGCGGATGCCGTGAGTACCGCATGCTACATCTTAAATAGAGTAGTCATAGGGCCAATACTCATGGAAACCCCTTATGAACTCTACAAGGGAAGGAAACCAAACATTTCCCATTTTAGATTATTCGGTTGTAAAGTTTTTATTCATAACAATGGAAAAGATCAATTGGGAAAATTTGATGTTAAGTCCGATGAGGGAATTTTCATTGATTATTCTTCACGTAGCAAAGCATATAGGGGTTTTAATAAAAGAACCGAAACTCTGGAGGAATCCCCTCATGTTGTGTGTTCCGAAAATAATGCTCGCTTGGCGAGAAAGGATTCCGGTTTTGATCTTGCAGGTATTTTAGATATCTTGAAAGACAAAATACAAGAGGAAACGCCTAAGGAAAATCAAGACGAAATTTTGGAACAACCAACGGAGGAAGCGCCACAATTGGAGAAAGAAACTAAAATGCCTAACGAATGGAGGACAATCAAAGATCACCCTCTCGAACAGGTAATTGGCGACGTCGGAGAAAAGGTAAGTACCCGAAACTCCCTTAAGAACACCTTAGGACATACTGCTTTTGTGTCTCAAATTGAACCAACAACCATCTTCGAAGCAATTGGGGATGAATTTTGGACCTTGGCAATGCAAGAGGAGCTTAACCAATTCAAACGGAATGACGTTTGGGATTTGGTGCCAAGACCCGAAAATCATACCATAATTGCTACGAAATGGGATTTTCGAAACAAACTAGATGAAAATGGTGTGATCACTAGAAACAAAGCTAGGCTTGTAGCAAAAGGCTACAATCAAGAAGAGGGTATTGACTATGAAGAAACATATGCTCCCGTAGCTAGATTAGAAGCTATTCGTCTATTGCTCGCTTTTGCCTCTTCTATGAATTTCAATTTGTATCAAATGGATGTGAAAAGTGCTTTTCTAAATGGTGTTATTCAAGAAGAAGTTTATGTTGAACAACCCCCCGGTTTTGAAGATTTTAAATCTCCCGATCATGTTTTCAAACTCAAAAAGGCTCTTTATGGTTTAAAACAAGCTCCCCGAGCTTGGTATGAAAGATTGAGTAAATTTCTATTGGAAAATGATTTCATTAGGGGGAAAGTTGACACCACTCTTTTTGTTAAGCATAAAAACAATGATATTTTATTAGTTCAAATCTATGTGGATGATATTATATTTGGTGCTACTAACAATGTCTTGTGCAAGGAATTTTCCGATTTAATGACAAGCGAATTTGAGATGTCTATGATGGGAGAGTTAACATTCTTTTTGGGATTACAAGTAAAGCAAATGAAAGAAGGTACGTTCATTTGCCAAGCGAAATATTGCAAAGAATTACTGAAACAATTTGAAATGACCAATGCAAAAGCAATGGCAACCCCCATGAGCACATCTGATCATCTAGACAAAGATGAGAAAGGTAAGGAAGTCGACATCAAAAAGTATCGAGGTATGATTGGCTCTCTCCTTTATCTTTCTGCTAGTCGTCCGGACATCATGTTTAGCGTGTGCTTATGCGCTCGTTATCAATCGTGTCCGAAGGAGTCTCACCTAACTGCGGTGAAACGGATATTGAAGTATCTTGTTGGTACTATAAATGTGGGTCTATGGTACCCCAAAGGTTCTTCATGCCAACTTGTTGGCTATTCCGATTCCGATTTTGCTGGATGCAAATTGGACCGCAAGAGCACTAGTGGCACTTGCCATTTGCTCGGTAGCTCTCTCGTTTCTTGGTTTAGCAAGAAACAAGTAAGTGTTGCGTTGTCCACAACCGAGGCTGAATATGTAGCCGCGGGAAGTTGTTGCCCTCAAATCCTTTGGATGAAACAACAACTCTTGGACTATGGCCTAAGTCTTGATCATATCCCTCTTAGATGTGATAATACTAGTGCCATATGCTTGACGAAGAACCCCGTTCTTCATTCGCGAACAAAACACATTGAAATTAGACATCACTTTATAAGAGATCACGTTCTCAAGGGCGATGTCAAAATTGAAACCAAAGATCAATTGGCCGACATCTTTACAAAGCCCTTAGAGAAAGAGTCCTTCTTCCGAATTCGTAGTGAACTCGGGATCCTTGACTCCACGTTGATCTAAGTCATGCATTGCATTTTCCCTTTCACATGTTTTCTAACTTGAGCGTCGGAGACGTCTAACGTATTTTTGCAGGTATCGCCCTAAAGGCAGTGCTGGAGTGCCACTTCTCGCTAAGGCCCGGGGGAATTATAAAATTTGACGCACAAAACAATCGATTTCTCTTTTATATATTCGATTATCCAGTATCAATAATCGATTGTCTTGACATTATTTGTGTAATTATGTCTAAAATCGTGTTTTTTTAATAAATAAACAAGTTTTTTTAATTATTCCACTTTTTTGCTAATGGCAAAAGGGGGAAGATAACGGGTATGCACTATCAAGCACTCTCAATACTTATCGGCATAAATTGAGGGGGAATTCATATATTGAGGGGGAACAAATTGCATATCCATATACTTGTTGCATATCTTTTCTTGTCTTGAATCGTCATTATGAATTGCTTAATATGCATATCCCGATTAAAGTTTGCCATTATCAAAAAGGGGGAAATTGTTGGAAACACGTTCTCAAGGCATTATACTAAACGTGTGTTCGTATTTGTAGGTTTTGATGAATGACAAACTATGCGCAAATTGACATATGACGAGGTCCAAGCACGAGCGCAAAATTGATATATAACGAGATTCAAGCACAAGACAAAGATCGAGATTAAGTTTTATATGAGTCGGTATTTAATTGTGATCTTGATCCGACAACTTAAACTCAAGACTTGGCTTCTCTCGTAAAAATATTTTTAAATCATGCATATTTAATTTAGAGCAAAATAATTTTAAATAATGCATATTTACCTTAGTCAAAATGATTTTTTAAACATGCCTCTAAAATCTGGACTAAGATAATCGATTATGTACTTATGATAATCGATTATGTTTAAGTCAGCTGCTTGACAATCGATTGTGAACTTATGACAATCGATTGTGTTAAGGCAGTGAGCATCAGATTTTTCAAATCTGCATGACAATCGATTGTGAACCTTTTGACAATCGATTGTGATGAGGCAGTATACATCAAAGTTTTTCAACGCTCAAAATAATCGATTGTGAAGTTAATGACAATCGATTGTGAAGAGACAGTGTCCATCAGATTTTTCAAAGTCACAAAATAATCGATTGTGAACATATGACAATCGATTGTGTTGAGACAGTGTCTTCCAGACTTTTTCAAAATTATTAAATAATCGATTGTGAGTATATAACAATCGATTGTCACGAGGCAGTGTCTAAATTGATTTTTCAAGACTGATATATGATCGATTGTTAACTTAGTATAATCGATTGTATAACTAACCGTTGCCAAAATATTTTCAAATACCGTCAGGTAATCGATTATTGATTTTGTATAATCGATTGTTGAAATTAAAATCTGGAAAAGATTTTTTGAACGTTGCTGAATAATCGATTATTGATTTTGTATAATCGATTGTTGAAATTAAAATCTGGAAATGTTTTTTTGAACGTTGCTGAATAATCGATTATTGATTTTGTATAATCGATTGTTTTACGTAAAATCTGGAAATGATTTTTTGAACGTTGCCAATAATCGATTGTTGCTCTTAGATAATCGACTGTTAAGCGTAAAATCTGGGATTGATTTTTGGAATGATTGGCAAACAATCCATTGTTGATTCTTGACAATCGATTGTCACAGAGTAAAATCAGCAGTTCTTAATTGGCAATTAGGCAACGGTAATACAAGGTTTTTCAACTATAAATACAGCTTAAATTCAGTCTTTTGAGCACACAATAACACACAACAACTGAACATTCAATTGCTAAAGCTTGCATACTCTATTGCTTATCATTTTATATTCATTACATAAGTTTTTGAGAGCCAAATTATTGTTCAAAG
The DNA here is from genome assembly GCA_034376525.1 of Nicotiana benthamiana. Classification (NCBI taxonomy): domain Eukaryota; kingdom Viridiplantae; phylum Streptophyta; class Magnoliopsida; order Solanales; family Solanaceae; genus Nicotiana; species Nicotiana benthamiana. The sequence goes on along the minus strand of CM067340.1, from coordinate 40,957,751 downwards.
TTGTTGTGATCTTGAGCGTATTCTTTTACTCATATCTACTCATTAAGGAGTGTCTTGTTTGAGTGCTTAGTGTATTGTACACTTGAAGAGAATTGTTATTCTCTTGTTGTAAGAAGGAACTTGTGTTTCCTTGGTTGAAGTCATGGAGTGTTGTATCTCCGAGCAAAGGTGTTGAGGCTTGTGTCCTCAAGTTGTAAAGGTATGTTAAGCACCCGTAAGCTTGACAAATTAGTGAAAATCTCGAGAGAGTCTCTTGGGGACTGGACTAGCCACGGGTTGTGGTGAACCAGAATACATCGGTGCGTTCTTTCTTATTTATCGCACTTATTTATTTCCTGCAATTTTTAAATTCCGCAAGTTTACGCAAATTTTTATTATAACGCTATTCACCCCCCCCCCTCTAACGTTAAGTGCATTATCTAACAAAAGCCTCGCGTTCGCGAAGCACAAATCACCTTTGACCAAAATTCCTCTTTCGCAATCACGTCATGCCACTCGCGAACGCGATGATTCCACAACCTGACTCTTCGTGAACACGCTCCCTCACCCACGAACGCGATGAACAAAACACCTCAATCCCAGCTAGTAAATTTCCTCTATGCGAACCAGAGCTTACCTCCCGAACGTGATGAATCACTTCCCAGCCCTTTGCGAATGCGAAGCCTTCCTTGTGAATGCGAAGGCCAAAATCTCAGCCTTCTCCAGCTAACCCTTCGTGATCGCGGCTCCCCTCTCGCGAATCTAAAGGTGATTTGTCTACAACACTGAGCAACAGATTTGTGCAATTCCAAACTTCATGAAATGGTCTGATTGACCACCCGAAACTCACCCGAGGCCCTGTGGACCTCAACCAAATATTCCAACATATCTCATAACCTCATTCAAACTTTCTCCAACCTTCGGAGAGCTCAATTTTTTATATTGACTTATCTATATATTTTCAATGAATTTCAACTATACCCATTGAAAAGTTCCTTTTTTGTTTAAATTTTTGAAATATTGTATAGATTTTTGTATTTTATCTCCTTATTTGCTACCCCGTCTATGAAATTTCATTTCCGTCTTGTATCTAATATTGCTAATCAAGCTTAAAAATATGGAAGTTAATTTTTGCATGTGATTCTTTGATAGAAAGAACCCTATTATTCGGTTTTTCAGTTTTTGTTGGCTAGTTCTGGTAAGTCTATGACTAATGGTGAGATGTTGGTAAGTTGAGATTTCTTTAGGACATTTAAGTAAGCTTCCCTGTATTTAAAGATTAATTAATTTGCTCAAATTTCAGAACATGATCTCCTAAAGTTTAAACCTCAAAGTTCAAATTTCAGGACATCGGTTACTAAAGTTTGAAAATTGTGTATAGAAATTTGAATCTATGTCCCGAATTTCAAATTAACAGGTTTGAAATTCTGGACATGTAGTCTTTAATTTAAATTAGCACTTCAAAAATTTAGGACACTAAGTTCTAAATTTTAAATTCTAAATTAGTAGCTCAAAAATTTAAGATACTTATTCCCAATATTTGGATGAATTGGTTAATATTAAGTACATTGTAAATTGTTGATATATTTTAAACAACATGTTTAAAAGGGACTGTTGGTGCACTTCGCTGCACATAATTCCGAAAAATTAACTTAAATAGTTGCGATCAACCGCTTGAACAAAAAATAGTAGACGCTTCGACGGATATATAATATATGTAATAATTAACATATATTATATATATATATATAACGGTGTATAGTTAGTAATATGTGATAGATAAAAGTTTTTTTTGGAAAAGAAATTAATGTGGTGATCACTTTATAACTAACAAAACATAGAGTTCTTGTAATCTTGAAATGATGAACCTCTCAATTATAAGAGAATAAATTATGACATTGAGAAAATTATCTACATTGTTGAAAATTGCGCTCCATAGACCAACAAATTAGAAGAGACAATTAATAACAGGAAGAAAGAAATTAAAGATAAATTCATGCAGGGAAATCTAACCTATGAATATTCACTTGAATGATGCCAAAATATATTATTTGAGCGTGATGAGCTTTGGCATGGCCGGAGCAAGCATGCGATATTCGGCTCGTCTATATTTGTTTTAAAAAAATTTATTAAATATATATAAATTGTTGATATAAAATTTAATAATTTAAACAGAGTATAATTAGAAACACATAAACCTCAAAATCCAGACACCCCTTCTGGTTTTGGAAAGTTGAAGTTGCACACTTTTATTTGAGTTTTTCAACAACTTGAAAGTGATGTATCCAGATTTTCTTCCACGTATTTCTCCATTAATTTCTCTTCCATTCAACCAAAAAAGTCCCAATTTTTCTACCTAGTTTTGCCAAGTGGACAACTCAACCTATTCAAAGTATGACCATATGCTTTCCTTTTTCTTTTTATATTTTCTTTAACAGATGTGACAAAAGACCTTATATATTAAATATATGTAGCTCAAGTTAGAACAATTTTCTCTCTCGTCATCTCCTCCTCTTCTTCTTCTTCAAAAAAAAATCTCCATTTTCCTTCTCAGAGCAGTAATGAAGATTAATGTGGTTAAGAAAAGAGCTTCAAAGCCAACAATGGCGTTTTTGGGACTCATGCTCTTTGCCTTAATTATTATAATGGTGGGGCAAAATCAACTTTTCTTCTTCTCCAGTCTTCACTCTTTTATTTACTCAACTCCTCGTACAATCAGTCATAACCATGGAGGTACATATGCTTATCTTTCTCATTTTTCAAAGTGTTCAAGTTATTGTGTATATACATTAATGGTATTACAAATATTTACGCAAACATGTTACGTACTTATAAGGTAGCATGTGAAATAATTGGTAACTTGGTGAAAACGATAATAACCTATATATCACAACTTCACAAGTTAAACAACCTAGACCATAGTATAAAAAGTTTTTTCGCTTAGAATATATTTTAATTTAAATCCTTTTAGAAGTCGTTGATATTTGCTGGAAAAGCTGCGAGAAACGTGCATCTAATCTTAATTTACGGAGTATATTCACGAGTTCCTCAAGTTTAATGTTTATTTACAGTTTCCATGTTATTTTAGGATTTTAGTTGCACTTTCGGAAGAGAACCTTGGCGTAACTGGTAAAGTTGCTGCCATATGATAATGGGGTCACCGGTTCTAGTCGTGGAAACATACTCTTGCATAAATGCAGGGTACGACTCATACAATAGACCTCTGTGATCCGACCCTTCCCTAGACCCTGTGCATAGCAGAAGCTTAGAGCACCAAGCTGCCCTTTACTTGCACGTTCGGACCTATGGTTGGAGTAGAGGGATCATCGAACCCGTTAACCTCGACAAAAATTATAAATATATATGTTTATCTATGTTAAAAATAGTCATATATTTTACTTAAAATCCTTAAAATCAAAAGTCGATGGGAGCATTAGTTGAGCATGCAGTCCACTCGTGTGCTCCGTCACCTTTAATGTGTCTTACTTTCAGCGATTGCTGCAGTCTCTCACCGACCCTCTCTCACGCATCCGTTACAGAAAACTAACTCTACCTTTTCCTGTTTATTTTTAATAACGCAATGGTACTTTTACTAGTCTATTTTTAGTGCTGTATTAATAAACTGTTATAACAAGGTATGAAGTAAGTCTAAATGAAAAGTAGAGATTCATATTTAAGGTATTTTTACATACTAATAAAATACAAAAAAAAGGACTAGCATAGAAGTATTACCAAAGACTTATAGGATATTATCACTTTTAGCCCGTAATGGAAATTATTCACATTTGATAATTGAAAAAGTGTATAAAAATTGTATAATTTTTTAATAAAAATTCGGCTATCATTTTAAAAGCCGCTATACAGTTTCATCCTTTCAAGACTTATTAAAAATAAGTCTTAACAAAAGAATTTGTCAATAGTTTTCTCTTCTTTTTTTTCTCTCTCTCTCCTACTCTTTGTTTTTCTAATAAAAGGGTCTTAGTTAAGAGTATATCGGAAATACTCTCTCAACCCTCATAAGGGTAAGGTTTATGTATACATTACCCTACTCAGATTCCATTTGTGGGATTATACTAAATTGTTACTATTCTATTGTAACATGTCAAGTTTTTGACAATCTTCCTTTGGTTTTGGCTTTTAATTTCAAAGGTTCTTCAGTACAAAAATCCAAGTCAATAATCAGCTGCGACAGGTCTCATTATTTCTATGATATTTGCTCAATCAGCGGACCAACAGTTTTTGACCCATTTGAATCAACTTTCTATGGCATGGATCCAACCATTAAGAATGAGACAAACTTCATACTCGAAAAGATTAGGCCCTACCCAAGAAAATGGGAGAATTTCACAATGGGCCGAATCAAGGAAATTACTCTAACTACAGGCCCAATAAGCCCAACATGTTTGATCCAACATAAAGCCCAAGCACTTGTATTCAGTGTGGGAGGGTACACTGGAAATTTTTTCCATGACATAAATGATGGATTCCTTCCCTTATTTATCACCGTTAATTCTTTGTTTCCTAATCAAGATTTCATCTTTGTAATCTCAAAATTAGAAGATTGGTGGGTCCAAAAGTACAAGGATTTATTACAAAGCTTTAGCAAACACCCAATCATAAATCTTGACAAGGAAAATGTCACACATTGTTTTCCTAAAGCCACCTTCGGCCTAATGTCACATGGTTTCATGACCATAGACCAAAAATTAACACCAACCTCAAAAACCCTAATAGATTTTCATAAATTTCTAGCTACCACATATGGCGGGGGTCGTAAGCCTATACGAACTCTGTCTCAACCTCAGCCTCGACCTCGACTCATGCTGGCAAGTCGCAACGGAAGTGTTGGACGCTTGATCCTGAATCAGAACAAAGTAAAATTAGTCGCGGAACAGATTGGTTTCGAGGTAATTTTGTTCGAACCGAGAAAAAACACATCATTGCATGAATCATTTGGATTGATACACTCAAGCCATGCAATGATTGGTGTGCATGGAGCAGCACTAACACATGCACTATTTCTGCGTCCTGGTTCAATATTTATTCAAATTATTCCAATAGGTGCAGATGGAGTTTCAGATCTTTGTTTTGGGAAATTAGCCAGAGATATGAAGTTGGTTTATGAGGAATACAAAATTGGAATTAAAGAAAGCAGTTTAGTGGCCAGATTTGCAAAAGAAGACAGTTTGGTGCTAAAGAATCCAAAGGCTCTCCAAGAAAAAGGTTGGTCTAAGAAAATTATGGATATTTATCTTAGAGAACAAAATATAAAGTTGGATTTAAATCGCTTTAGTATGTACTTGAAGATAGCATACAAAAAAGCAAAAGCATTTATGGCTGTTAAAGGTTTAGTTTAATTAATGGATAGTGACTTTTAATTTGTATATTTTGTTAGTATAATATAATGAGGTTGTTCTTCCCCTCTATATATATTTTCCCTTTTACTTTTACACGTTCTTGCAAGTATAAAATAATTTACCGATTACTCCCTACCCCACAAAATAATGAATTTTTAGCCTATAAAAATTAATCCCGTTTGAATTTTCAACATTTTTCATGAAAGAAAAAGAAGTGTTGAACGCTTAAATTTTGGTTGTAATTAGACGTTTTTTACCGGACGATTTTAACCCAAATATTATAAGGATAATATTATCCTTAAAGATAGATTGGGTTCACTTTTACACTTTTAATGAGCCTTACACTGCGGATTCAAATTTGTCCACGCTTTAATTCAAATATCAGACACCGAATGAAATATATCGGACATAGTGAACCTAATTGCTAGGCCAGTGTCTGTTTACCTTGGAATTAGATTAAGTAATTAATGGTAGGAGATTATGAATATTTTGTCTAAAGAAACAAAGTTGCACTACATTAGTCATTAAATATGAATCTCTGTTAAATAATTATTCCCATGTGCTTGAACAGACAATTCAACCGAAAAAAAAGTGAACAGACAAGGCAAAAAAGCAAAAGCAAGCAGATTCAGTTGTTTTTTTTTTCTAATGTATATCTCATTTGAGGTTCGATATTTATTTTAATTCGGATTTGTATCATGTTAGATTTTATTAAAAAGGAAAGTGTTTCATACAAATATTTATTATTCCCAAACTCGAACTCAAAAAATTTAATTAAAAGTAGAAAAATCTTATTTATCCAACCATAACCCTGATCAGTTGGTAGCTAAACATTTAATTTTCAATTATTCTATTCTATAAATTTTTAAAGAAAACAGACGGTGAATGTGATTGCATCCACTGCCACAACTTGCATACGTCAATTAATATAGGGGAGAAAATAATGTGAAAGATGATTGAAGCATAGATGCCCTTGTTAGTGCGTTGCACTTTTTCGATGAGCAGATAATATTCTAGAGAGCTTAAGTCATATATTCTACCACTTTAACAAATTTCTACACTATCATATCATCTTTTACGTATAGCAGGTGATACTAATTTTATTTTCGCGATTACAAATATTATATTTTAAGAAAACTTATTTGTAGATATTATTTGAATGATTTAATAATATAAAAAATAATTTATACTGACAATATATATAACTTAAACTCCAAACGTTAGTATGTATCTATTCTTTTCACGACATAATTCGGTAAAAGCATATTCTTTTTTCTGCTGTTTTCATCTTAAAATCGCATGCACGGTTAGAGTCATTCTCATTTTTTCTATTTGCCTTTCGAGATTTTGTTGAGTTCAGTCTAGGGGTGTACAAAGAAAACCAATAAATCGCACCAACCCAATAATCCGAGTCAAATCGAGAAAAAAAACTCGATTATGGTTTGGTTTGACTTGGTTTGGTGTTAGAAAAAAAACCCGACCATAATAGGTTGGTTTGGTTTGACTTGGTTTGGTGTTAGAAAAAAAACCCGACCATAATAGGTTTAGTTTGGTTTTAACTAAAGAAATCAAACCGAAACCAAACCAATGCGACATTACATATATGTCAATTTTAGATATGTTTAATATATAAATATACTTATTGAAATGTAATTTATAAATATTTCTTAAAAAAATGATTTTATCTTTTAAGGTATTATTTCAAGGTTTGATTTAGAACTTTTGAATGCTCCAATAAGTTTTATAGCCATTAATATTAGTAAATTAAATAATGCTAACCATCAATACTAATGCTAACAAAAGACATTCAATTCAATATTACGAACGATAATGTATTAAATGACTATCTTTTTATTTTGCAATAATTTAGATAAAAATACATAACCTATTTTTATTTTTCTTTAGCTTTTAGGCATATAACTAATACTCCCTCATTAGTCTATCTAGTTTAGCATGAATTAGTGCTTTTAGATTATGTTTATTTTTATTATGACTTTTTAAGCAATATTTATAGTACATAATTTTATTATTTTTTATTGTTGAATATTTTAGGATAATGTCATGACTCATGACATATCTCATATTTTGTATTATTTTCTTAAAAAATACTTTATATAGTTGTATCTTACTAGGATTAAAGAAATATTTTGAGCATACGTTATATATTTTGTTCTACGAAGATTTTACCGGAATTTTTTTTGTTGAAAAAACCCGAAAACCCGAAAAAACCCGAGAAAAATCGATATTGAAAAACCCGAATTTATTGGTTTGGTTTGGTCTTTAAATTTAATAACCCGACACAATTGGTTTGGTTTGGTAATTGTAAAATCCGAACCAACCCGGTCTATGTACACCCCTAGTTCAGACCACAAAGGTAAAGTAAAACAGATAAAATAGAAAGAAATGAAAAGAGAAATTAAGATCTTATATTTTGGACACTTTTTTTATGGCATCATTTTGGGGCATTTGCATCTATATCCGCTTTTTGTATCACCTTTTAATTTGTACTCGTTTTGTAAAAAAATTACAAGTGTACCCGCTTTTTAGCATAACTTAAGCATATGAGGCTGAAGTAGCAAAGATTCGCGCAAAACTTCAGCATTCTAGTAGCCGGGCCTTAAATTCAGCTCTAGAACTGAAGTTTTTGTTTTGTATCTGTTGAACTTCAGCTATAGAGCTGAAGTTTTTATTTATAACTGGCGAAGTTTTTGTTTGTAAGCTTCAGCTTTAGAGCTGGAGTTTTGGTTTTTTAACTATCGAAGTTTTTGTTTGTAAGCTTCAGCTCTAGAGCTGAAGTTTTTGTTTTTTAACTATTGAACTTCAACTTTAGAACTGAAGTTATTCTGGAAAAATAAACTTTTTTATGTTATCGTCCGCTTTAAATATATATATGAAACTGAAGTCTAACGGATACTTAAAAGTGTATGAGTGGCAACATCAATGGAAAGAGGTGGATGATCTCCTGACAGGTACAAGGTACAAGATAAGGCCTTGGCATAGAAATAGCAGAGTTCTATATTCTACTGTAGAGTGTTACTGAACTAGAGAAAAGCTTCGTAGCGTAATCTGCAATCTCCTTTGTCTCATAGCCAACTAATACAACTACTACAAATATCTCGTGTATCATTCTCTAGCTAGAAATGGTGCAACCGGGGCTAGAATACTGTATATCAACTCGGATCTTCGTTGCTATCTCTTAATCCTTTTTACTAAGGATTATCTATAAACTCATACGATCTGTTTGATACTTTATTTTTGCATAAAAGGGAGAAGGAGAAGTTTGAGAAAGAAGAGGCGAATATAACTTTAAGGAAGAGAAGGAGGAGAACGGGGACTAAAATTGTTTAAAAAGTAAGTACATTTAAAAAAATAGGTATAAATTATATGGAGGCGGCCAAATAAAGCGTCCCGTACAATTTTTACCTTCGTTTTTCAATTATCACCAAAATCCATTTCCCGAACCAAGAGAAAAATAATAAAATTATTGTTAAATTTAGTCGATATGCATTCTCAAACTTTACATATCCTCATCATTAATTCTTAATTGTTTTTCCATTTAAATTTGAGTTCTATTTAGAGCTGCCAATTTATTAGACTGGCTATTTTGCCTTTTGGAGTTGGCGGACATACTCTAAGATATTTAGATTTTATTGGTTTGCCATGTTCATTCAGAATTAATTAAATTTATTATTTCTTCATATGAACACTATTTCTTTTATATAATAAATGTGAAATATTACCAATTAACAATAACCTAAAAAGCATATGAACTCTAGTTGATAACTTCAAAATTCAATGTGTCTAACCTATCAATAATATGCCTTCATAATTACGAGATTCGTCGTACAGTTAAGTATTAGAATATATTGTGTGTATCTTTTTATTATTGGTAGAATATTCTTTCATTATTGTACAGGCCTATAGTTGGTAGGATTTGATTTCTTCCATTATTATACAGTCCTATAGTTGGTAGGATTTGATACCTCTTGTACTCTATATATATATTTGTGAGCAATACAAGAAAATCAATTCACCCAAAACTCTCTACATGGTATCATACGCCAGTGGCTTATCGCCAAAGAAACCCTAATTCTTCCCTACCCGCGCCGCCGCCGGCGACCTGTCCACCGCCTCTGTCCGGCGTCTTGCTGCGCCACCACTGCACTAACCGGCAGCCCTCTCTCTCTCGGCGTCGATCAGCGCCTCCTCTGCCTCGCGTTTCATGGCCGCTACGACATCCAACGATCTTCTCCAGCCGATTGCCATCAATGCATCGGCTCAGATCCCACTTAAATTGGATTCCACTAATTACCTGGCATGGAAATTCCAATTCCGAACCCTTCTTACGGGTTACGACCTCCTCGGCTTCTTGGATGGATCGAAGCCGTGCCCACCAGCCATTATCGTCGACAAGGAGGTAACTTCCCCCAATCCAGCATATCCTTACTGGATTCGCCAGGACAATCTTATTCTCAATGCCATCATCTCGTCGATCACACCGACGATCATCTCCTTTACTGCCGCCGCGGAAACCTCTAAAGAGGCCCGGGACATCCTCGGAGGCCCGGGACATCCTCGCGCGCACATACGACACTCTTCTCGTGGTCGTATCATGGCTCTCAAACAGCAGCTTCATAATCCGGTAAAAGGTTCTAAATCTGTTACTGATTTTAGTATTCGGGTGATTGTGGATGAATTATCTCTCCTGGGTGTTACTGTTGATTCTGCGGATCTTGTTATTAAGGTACTAAATGGTCTTGATGATCCGTATATGGAGCTCTCTCATGTTATCCAAGCCCGTGAATCTCCAATCTCTTTTGATGAATTACATGACAAGCTGTTAAGCATGGAGGCTCAGATTACTGCCCGTGCGCCGGCCACCTCTGCCGCATCTGATTTGGCTCCGTCGGCTGCCTTCTTCGTCGGACAGCAGTCCGGCCGTAACCACTTCGGTGGCCGCGGGCGCGGCCGTGGCAGCCGTGGTTTATCCTCCGCCCGCGGTGCTTACTCCAACAATGGCCAATCTCGCGGGTACAATGGGAAGTGCCAGCTCTGCAGTGAATTTGGCCACTCCGCGCGCCGCTGTCCGTCCTATCCTATTTCCGGCGCAAATCAGCCCCCTCACGCTGGACCACTGCCGCGACCAGCATACGCTGCGTCATCTTATCCAGCTGCTCACACAGCCCATCACTCTCCATCTGATTGGATCCTGGACTCTCGTGCCACTCAACACATAACCAATGATCTTGCCAACATGTCTCTTCACAGTCCTTACACTGGTTTCGATGATGTGGTTATTGGTAACAGTGAAGGTTTAAAAATTACACATACTGGCCAACTTTTCAGTTATTCATCTCTTTTATTGCCTGGTGCTCTCTGTGTTCCACATATTTCGTAAAAATTTGATCTCTGTTGCTCAATTATGTCGTCACAATAATGTTAATGTTGTTTTTTCTGATACTTGTTTTCAGGTGAAGGATCGTCGCATGTGGGCAACACCCGTCAGCAGCCCACGTAGGAACAACGCCTACTACTGGCCGGCGGCTTCCCATCTCCCGTCCGCCCTCACGGCACAAAGTCTCCCTGCGTCATTATGGCATTCTCGGTTTGGACATCCGTCAGCTAAAATCCTACGTCATTTAGTGTCTTCTAGCAGTATAGCGTCAGTAGTGTGTCTGATTTTGCTTGTGTCTCTTGCAAGCTTCATAAGTGTCATAAGTTACCTTTCTCTGAGTCAAGTTTATCTTCTACTGCTCTGCTGGAGCTTATTTTTTTTGATGTATGGACCTCTCCAATTATTTCTAATGAAGGATTTAAATATTATGTCATTTTTGTTGATCATTTTTCTAAGTACGTTTGGTTTTTCCCTTTACGCCGTAAATCTGATGTCTTACAAACCTTCCCCACTTTTAAGTCCATTTTCGAAAAATACTTCTTTACTAAAATCATTACTCTGTATACTGATAATGGGGGTGAATTCCTAGCTTTACACTCTTTTCACCTCCTTATACACCTCAACACAATGGCTATGCTGAACGCCGTCACCTTCATATTGTCGATACTGGTCTCACTCTCCTTCATTATGCCTCTGTCTCTCTCATTTACCGGCCTTATGCCTTTGCCACAGCAGTCTATCTCATTAATCGTCTTCCCAAGACAAATCTCTCGATGATCTCCTCCTTTGAGTCTCTCTTCCATAGGCGCCCCAACCTTGCCAAACTGCGTGTCTTCGGCTGTCAATGCTTCCCTTGGCTTCGGCCCTACCCCTCACACAAAATGGAACGTAGATCTCGTGCTTGTGTCCTCTTTGGCTACTCATCTACTCAAAGCGCTTATCTATGCTTTGATCCCTCAACGTCTAAAATCTTCATCTCGCGTATGTCACCTTCCATGAAGATATCTTCCCGTTCTCCAAATTGTCTAACCCCAAGTCTCCACCCGTACCCATTCCGGTCACCCTAGAAGTCCTTCCGCTGCCTCCGCCAGTACCTGCCGCCGCTCCCACTAGCGATCCTTCACCGGACGCACTGCCGGCGCCATCGCCCGAGCCACCAGCGCCTCTTACAGCACCGCCAGCGGCCCCCGCCGCCACTACACCCACTATGTCGCCACCTTCATCCTCTCAGGGTGGTCATCACATGCAAACTCGCAGCAAAAATAACATTTTTACTCCCAACAAGAAGTTTAGTATGTCTGCTGTATCCTCTCCAACAGTTACAGAACCTCAGACTTTGTCTAGCGCTATGTCTGATGAGCGCTGGCGCTGCTATGTCATTGGAGTTTGATGCTCTACTACGGAATGGCACCTGGGATCTTGTTCCACCTGATTCTTCACAGAATGTTGTGGGCTGCAAGTGGGTTTATCGTATCAAACGAAAGCCTGACGGTAATGTGGATAAGTTCAAATCCCGACTTGTTGCGAAAGGCTTTCATCAGCGACCAGGTGTCGACTTCCATGGGACTTTCAGTCCGGTTATTAAGCCGGCAACTGTGCGTTTGGTTCTCAGTATAGCTGTATCCAAGGGCTGGCCTCTTCGTCAAATAGATGTGAACAATGCCTTTCTCTACGGGAGGCTTACAGAGGATGTCTATATGGCACAATCACCGGGTTTTGTTGACAAAGCCTATCCATCTTATGTTTGTAAGTTACAGAAAGTTATTTATGGTCTCAAACAGGCACCCCAGGCATGGTACAGTGAGCTCCGCCAATGCCTTTTGGCCATGGGTTTCGTCAACACTACCTCTGGCACTTCGCTCTTCGTCTTTCAGCATTCTGGTATTACAGCCTAGTTTTTGGTATATGTTGATGATCTCATATTGACTGGTAATGACTCTGCCTTCTAGAACCGTGTGATTGACTCTCTTGGGACTAAATTTTCTCTTAAAGACATGGGTGATCTAAGCTACTTTCTTGGTGTTGAGGTTCTGCGCAGCTCCAAGGGGTGTTTTCTTTCTCAGCGTAAGTATGTTGTTGATCTTTTGACTCGTCATAATATGCTGGAATCCAACCCTGTTCAAACGCCAACAACGGTGTCCACCCGCCTTCATCTGGCCGACGGCTCAGCTCCTGCCGACGCATCCGCCTATCGATAGGCCCTTGGGGGCCTCCAGTATCTCTCCTTCACTCGTCCTGATATCTCATTTGCTGTGAATAAACTCTTCACAGTTCATGCACGCTCCTACTATCACTCATTGGGGTGCAGATAAGCGCCTCTTCCGGTATCTGAATGGGACGCGTGACTTCGGAGTCTGGCTGCGTCCTTCATCTGCTATACGTCTGCATTGTTTCTCTGATGCTGATTAGGGTGGAAAATGTGATGACCGTTCCTCAACTGGTGCCTATGTTTTCTTTCTGGGGCCTAATCCTATTTCCTGGAGCTCCAAAAAGCAGCGTTCCGTTGCACGATCTTCTACTGAGGCTGAATATCGTGCCATTGCTTCTGCTGCTGCTGAAGTCCGTTGGCTTCATTCACTGCTGCGGGAGCTTCATGTCCCTCTTTCGGCTGCTCCTGTCATTTACAGCGACAACATCGGCGCCACTTAACTCTGTGCCAACCCTGTGTTTCATTCGCGCATGAAACACATCTCCATTGATTATCACTTTGTTCCTCAACTGGTTCAGAATGGGTCTCTTCGTGTTGCTCACGTATCCTCTGCTGATCAGCTTGCTGATGCTCTCACCAAGCACTTATCTCGTCCTTGGCTTCTTCTGCTGATGTCCAAGATTGGCGTGTCCTCCGGCCCTCCATCTTGAGGGGGCGTATTAGAATATATTGTGTGTATCTTTTTATTATTGGTAGAATATTCTTTCATTATTGTACAGTCCTATAGTTGGTAGGGTTTGATTTATTCCATTATTGTACAGTCCTATAGTTGGTAGGATTTGATACCTCTTGTACTCTATATATACTTTTGTGAGCAATACAAGAAAATCAGTTCTCCCAAAACTCTCTACATTAAGATTATAAATTCTAATTTCAATTTATCTTATCTTTATGACATGTTCTTAAATTTTGGTATTCAATTAAATACTCTTATCAAATATTTTATGTAAAATGAAGAGAGGCATTTAGGATGGTAAGCATAGATCAAAACAAAAAAGAAGGATGAAAAAGGGTTCCTTTTTCTTCTTCTTCTTTTCACTTTTTCTCCACTACCTCCAATTCCAAAACACTATGAAAAACTCAGAGGGTTAAAGTGATCAATACTAAAACTTCAGGGGTAACACATGCTAAATTTTATTCACTATTGGAGAGCGTGAACGCCGATTTCAAGTACAGCTGCACACCACATTATATTTGTCTCATTTACACACACTTTAGTACACTTCAGAAGCTAAGCTCAACTCTGTTGAAGGAGCAAAAGAGCAAGAAAAGGTTCCTGGGGGGAGAAGAAACAATAATGGAGAAAGCTTTAACTAAAGTTGGGAGCATTAAAGTTGGAAGCTTTTGGTTAACCAAGAAAGCTAAAGAAGAATTCAACAATATCTCTGGAGATATCAATGTATGTTCCCATTTCTTCATCTTTTGTTTAAAATCAAGATTTTTCCTTTTCTTGATTTTGGTTTTTATTACTTCATTTGGGACATTCTTGATTTACTATTTTGATTCTTTAATTGTATCCACTTAACCCCATATGCTCATTTTTTAATTGAACATTTAATTCTTTGGACCCCTTATGTTCTTGATTGTTGGTTACCTACTTGCTATATTGAGAAATTCTGATGCATTACATTGAGAAATGTTTATCCAAGTTTTGCATTTTGCCATTTTATGCTACAGTGTTAATTTATTTCTAATGAAGAGATGCTCCATCTTAGAGTTCTAACTTCAGTTCCCTTTTTGTTCGTAGACAGTTTAATATTTATACAAGTTTTGCATTTAGCCATTTTATGGACCAACTGCCAGAAATTTTGTCACTTAACACTTTGATGGATCTAGTTGCACTCTCATCCGCAATTCGCTTACTTTGTATTTATTAAAAAGAAAAAACTGTTTTAGAAGTTTTATCAAGAAATACAAGTGAGAAAGGAAGGTACTTAAAGTCAGGTTTGTGGTACCTATGGAAGCAGTCGCTAATGCTTGCATTACCCAGCATTAGCGTAGGCGGTTACATCACACCCGTAGGGTACAACCCTTCGGGATGCTTTGTGCACCAGACTGATCTTTTTTAGCTCTTTGCTGTTATGCCTTCTTTGATTTTTGGGTTGTATATTAGTCACATACGCAGAAACATGGTCCGCAGCTGACCCTAACTTGTTTGGGACTGAGGCGTAATTGTTCTTGTTGTTAAAGTAGTTACTTTCAGTTTGTTCTTATGTTTTAGAATGGTAAATAGGGCGATTGTGCTTTTAAGTACTTATCCTCAATAGGTAGAACTATGACACTATTAGGCCATTGTGGAAAATTCCTAATAGGAAATAAGAAAGATCAACAATCTCAAGGTCTCTAATACATGCTCATGTTGGTTAGGCACTTAGGCTACCAGCTTAGGTAAAATGTGAACACACTTCTTTTTAGGTGTTTTTTTCCTTTCATATCTGTCCATCTTAGCTAAATGTAGATGTAGGCATTGCATTTGAAAGAAAAATCTACGCAGTTGACATGCTAAAACCAGAATCAGATTCTCGATCGTTTTTCTCTGGATTTCAGCTTGTCTATCAGCCATCTATTAGCAATCTTGTTTGTATCATCAAAAGGGGATTGTACTGTCATCAGATTGTTCTAACATTGAACTCAAAACCTCGATCTCTTTTAACTTCACAAAGTGCACTTAACTCGATTTTCAATTTATTGTTGCAGAGCATCTCAAGTACTGTTGAAGAGAAGGCGAAGTGGATCTTTAACAAGTTAAAAGGTGCATATTCATTTTACAGTCATGTACTCACTTATCCGAGTATCATAGTTTTTCTTATGGGCATATTGGTTTGGAAAAGTGTATAGAAGGTTTGGTTCTATGTTGCCCGGACTCTCCAAAATGTTGCCGCACCCATGTCGGATCCTCCAAAATGCAATACTGTTGGAGGATCCTACACGCACCCAGCACCATTTTCGGAGAGTCTGTCTGAGCAACATATGTTTGGTTCATGTTAAGCAGCAAAATGCATTCTAAGAAAAATTCTTTTCCCCTACTCAGGAACGCCTATGAAGAGTTTGCCAGATCTTCTACGAGAACACAATCTCCCAATAGGCCTTTTCCCTCAGAACGTAACTAGTTTTGAATTAGACGACTCCAAATCAAAGCTGACCGTTTACCTTCCATCACCATGTGAGATCACCTTCAAGGACGGCACTTTGATTAGGTACGCTACGAGGGTGAAATGCATTTTACTAAGAGACACGCTTATAGGCATAGAAGGAATGAAGACCAAAGTCTTAGTATGGGTGAAGATCACAAATGTGTCTGTTGAAGGCTACAGGTCAGAGAAGGTTTGGTTTACTGCAGGTGTAAAGAAATCAAGGCCAAGGGAAGCTTATGACATTCCTCGCGACGCAATTAGAGTTAAAGAGTTTTGAGAGTTGGATTGGTCATACAAGACTGAATCCTCAACAATCAAAAGATCTTTGAGTAGGCTATGTTTTGATGGTTTCTTGGTCACATCTCAGTCGTAGCAGAATCGCAGCAAGAAACACTTCTGGAAAGGGATATATTGAAACATGTTACAAGTCATCAAACATGGAAAATGCAAAATGTTTTTTAGCAATTTAGTGTACTCAACTAAATTGTAATTGCAGCTGTATGGCCAGAGGTCTAGTAGTATATTTTTCTGGAATTGCTACTGCAACTTTGAAATGGTATTTATGGCTTATATTTGAAGAAAATTATTCAGTTGCCTCATGTTAGGGGAGTTTTGTTGAGTTGTTGGACTGATTCCTAAGATGGTTCTCTATAATTGTCTTTTGAATGACAGCCTGCTGAAAAACCTCAATCAAAGTGCTGTTCAGCAAGTTTGTACTGTCGGGTCTAAGTTATTCTATGATTAATTATTTCGGGATTGATCAGTTATCCCACCCTCACGGGGATAAAAAATACTATAATCTTGAGATTAGCTATACCACGATTTTAGCCAACCAAATGGGATAAACTCATTTCAATATTAATCCCGGGATTGAGGGGTCATTTGGGATAAATTTATCTCAAATTTTATTTTGAAATTAATTATTTCTTGTTCCTTGTACCAAACAAGCCCTTATTCTTTAGCATTCTGTAGGCTTCGGATATGAATAAATTTCAGGTTAGATATTTACATGCACTCGGTGCAGACACCTAAAGAATTAGTGCTGACGTGTTTTATATATAAGATTTATCGCTTAGTTACAATTAATTAATATATATTATTACCTTAATATATCAGTTGTTCATATAAATTTATGTAGTTTGGTTTATGCACCGCGCCCGAGTAAGTATTTTATATCAGATGTTGATTAATTTGAAGTAATCTAACACATCTGTATAAAACGGAATTAGCCAGTATATATGCTTTAAAGTAATTACTCCTATGTATTTTTAAAGGGAAAAAGATCAAATTTACCTTTTTACTTTTAAATATTATCTATATTTAACTTTTGTTATACTATGGGGATAAAATTACCGCTATTGTTAGTAAAGTTTTAAAATTTGCTCTCAACCGAAAACCCGAATTCCCGTAGTAAGGATTCAAAATTGAAAGAATTACAAGTAAATACACATGACTTCACATCATAATAAAAAATGACTAATGTCTTTAAGTTTTACCCTACCTAGCCTATATTGTACATATTTTGAAAGCACTAGCAAATTCAAAATTTGTGTTCTTATAATCATTGCGTCTAAAAGCTATGGAGTTAAATATGTATTCTCACAACCATTGCTTTTACTCTCTCTTCTTCTCACATCTTCTAGATATATTTCAAGGGGCTGAGTATTTTCCGCTTCTACCCATGTGTCACCTGGTTGCAATGTAAGAAAATTAAAAAGTAGAAGTCCACCATTGAAGCTCATTCAAAGCTTTACTTTCGAAAATATAATTTTTTTGAGTTTGTTAATTGTTTTGGATTGGGTGTTGTTCCAATTGATTGTAAATATCAAAAGGAGTTCAAGATTTAAATTTGAAGTGATTTGGAGTAGATTTGAGCAAGATTTCAATAAAATTTAAGAAAAGACGCAAGGAAGAAGACGAAGTCAGTTTTTTACATAATTTTGTATAATCATGTATAATAGTGTATATGAGTGTATTAACACATCTTATATACTTTTATACACCTTTATACAAACGTATGTAGACGAATTTCTTCCACGATTTTCAGTTACAATTCTTGTTCAAAATCAGTCCAAATCTCCATTAAATTACTTCAAATTTTACATACAACATCTTATACTATTTCTAACAAGTTTAAACAATACCCACTTCAAAATTCTCATGAAATCAAATTTAGAATTTAAACCCACCTATTTAAGCTTGTTAAAAATCTAATTTTCACTACCAAAGTGGATTTGATTTGTTGAACTAATATTTGAGTCACAATTATTGATTCGAAAGTTAACTTAAAAGCTTGAGCAATCTATTTTAAAAATTAAATAACAATTTTGAGAACCTATTGGAGTTGAATATTAAGTATTAGTATATTATTTTTGGGTTAGTTGATTGTAAATTGAAATATGAGCTATAAAACTGAAAAGTAGGGAGCCCAATTATTTTATGTGAAATTTTCCCTTTAAAATTTGCCCTCAACACTAACGCGAAATCCAATTCCCATATTCTTTTTATTTAAGGCACTTATTTATACATGCAAATTCAAAAAATATTTTTGAATCTTGTTGAGTGATGGTTGCTAAAAGAAATTCTGATAGTAAGATCAAAGATGTCGTTGTTATGACCTATTTCTTGAATCAATTGATCTTCTTGAACGTACCATGATTATATCAATTTCTCCTCTAATAACTATACAGATCTTTTTCATATTTTTCCTCCAAAGTATAAGACACTATGCATCATTTTTCGTACATGAAATCTTTTCAAGTCAGAAAATCCAGAAAAATTTGTATTCTATTCAATAGATCATACATCATACACTTAAGGTTCAAGTTTCTAAGGGTGTAGGATATTCAGTTCCCTCAAGAATTAACCATTTTGAAAATCTTGTTTCTCGGACTGCAATGATACTATTTGAAAGATGGTCAACTAGCGGCATTTACACGATCAAGCAATCTTCATTTTAAATAGTGGACAAGAACTCTTAGAAAGCCATTGACAATGTATTATTTGCAAACTATTTCCTCAGAAAGTGTTTCTTGTGTGGATGATGCTGATAAGATCTTAGCAAAAATAATAAATGTCCAAAAATTGAGATGTGCAGCTTCGAAATTTGATGGCTCGTTTCTTGCATTTAACAATCTTACAATGCTAAAAAATTCTTCAAATTTCATTTGGTCCTACATTAACCTCAATTAATCAGTTGAAATTCCTACTAGACCTCAAGAAATTGATATTATTTATTTTTCGCATACATCTTAATGAAGTCACGACACTTTCAAATCTTGAACTAACCGAGTAGGAGTTACCATTAGTTTTACTATATGGAAAGTGAAAGCTGAGCAATTCGCAAACTTAAATTGTTAAAGGTAAAAAAACTTTCTTTTCCAGAATGAAATTCTCAGTCGTGTAAAGATGCCAATATCGTAAGGTAATTCCTTCTTGCTTTGGATACCTACCATCTCTAAATCCATTGAGGTAGAGTCAAAATGTCAGCTGTAGTCACCAAGGAAATGCACGTTGAAGAGATTATATATTCCAGTGTTATTCATACTATGGACGGCTCAATAAAACTAATGGCCTAAAGCTAAATTTAATAAGAAGCCCTAAACTTTTAACCAAATACAAATATAAGAAAGTTAATGTTATCTTTTTCACTTTTTGTTTACGGGATAGTAGTGTTGAAAGAGATTAAATTTTAACCTCATATAACTAATACTATTATAATATTGGTAAAATTTAATTCAGGTTAGTAAGATGTTAGCAATGTATTTGCGATGTATTACCTTGGATATTGTTGTAAAAATATTTTTTACTTATTGAAAATTTTGAGTAGTTTACTTTAGGCAAAATACATAGTTTACCCACATTGCACTCAAATACCTTTACACACCTTTCTATTACGAGTAATCTTTTATATATCTAACCTTTAGAAGTGTATCAATAACACACCATTTTGCTTAGCTGACATGTGCATGTTCAACAAAAAAAATAAGAGAGTGAGAAAGGTCTTTTGTCCAAAATTTTATTTAAGGTCCATCTATCAAAAATTAAACCAAAATATAAATTATTTTAAAAAACAAATACAAAAATAAAGAAAAAACAAGGGGAAGAAAAGGAAAAGACCATCTGGTTGTTTTTTGGTCAAAAAATTGGTCGACAGCTTTACTATAAAGAAGATAAAGCCAAATCTACGATTTACATCATAACATTCAATCAAATAAAGTAATTTAGTCATCTTCTCTATCTTTTCCTTTTCCATTAAGAAATTTGGAGGAATTGTGGTGGTATCGAATGTTTGAATCGCCATTTGGGAGGAGAAAGTTTCAGACCTCCATTGTTGGGGTTTCTTGAGTTTTTGAATCGGTGTTTGGGCGGAGAAATCTCACAACAATATTGGAAATTGTTTGGACCGAATTATTGAGCTTGTTTACTGAGTTAAATTTTTGCTGCTACTCTAAAATTGATTTTAACAGTTATTGGGCTTAAATTTTTTATCAGTTGTTGGGTTTGTCAAATTTCGAACTTGTGTCCAAAAATTTCGAATTATAATTTTAAGCTGTCGGTTCAATGAATGTGGAGGTGATGTGATAGTTGTGCCAGCAAAGGTGGTGGTGGTCGCCAACGATGATGTGCCGAAGAAATGGGGAGCAGAGAGCTAATTTAGTTTTTCCAAAAAAAAAATCTTTTGTAGCCATAATTTAAAACCTAATGAATTTGTGCAACTAAAACCCGGTGCATGCGTAGAAAGATGTGAAATTATTATACAAAGATTGCTCTGAACATTGGTGGCTGTGGATTCTCCGACAAGTTGGATGGGGAGTCCTTTTCTTTTTCTTTATTTTTTAAATAAAATTTGGATGGATTTTTTTTATTTTTCTACTTTTAAGATAGTGACACATGTTACAGTCTTATTCATACGTGACACACACATATTTAGAAAGAGTGGTCAAACATAGAAGTGGCGTGTCATTGACACACTTCTAAAAGATTAGATGCGTAAAATATTGTCCGTAATAAAGAGGTGTGTAATAAGGATTCGGGTGCAAGTTCAATGGGTAAACTATGTATTTTACTTTTATTTTAAAATTCTAGAATACATTTACTGTTAAAAAAAGACGGTCTTTCTTTCTTTTTTTCATAAAGATTCCATTTCTTTTTTCTAATTAATAAATTTCAATATTATCAAAGCGAAAAAAAATCATAAAATTCATCATTAAAAATTTGTGGGGCCACAAAATTCTGAGGCCTATAACATAGGGTTAACTTATTGATGATTTGTTTTGACACCCTATCTAAGACCTTACAACTTTCTCTCTATCACTCATTTACTCTTCACTATGAAATAGAAGAACTAATCTGTGAATAGGATGATGCTTTCGGCTTTATCTGGATAAATTTAAGTCTTTTTTCAGATGTAGTCGGCACTCCCATTCTCTTCCATGCAGCATTCTAAGTAGGTGTTTGGAACTAAAATTGTAATTTTTGGAAAATAGTAGTTTTGAAATTAAGTTGAAAAATGGTAATTGAAATTAAAGTATTGCACATGCGTTTTACTTAAAAAAGAAATACTGCACTCTTGTGAGTTGGGAAAAACTTTGTTCAAGAATTTATTTTCAAAAAATTTCCAAAAACTTACAATTTTTTTTGGACAAACACGTTTTGAAAAAAATTCATTGACAAACGGGTCAACTTTATTTAATTTTTACTAATCAAAAGACAGTGATGTTTGGAAATATTCTACTTAATTTTTTTTTATATTAGTTTTTATCAGAAAATACAAGAAAAAAGAGTTGTTAAAGTATCTTTTTTGTTAATAAGGTAGTATATATGTTAATGTGGATGTAACTGAAGTTTATGTTACCTTTATGGAAAGGTGCTGCCATATTATCTTGAGTTTATGGAAAGTTTGATTCTTGAGTTGTGTAGTAGTTGCATTCATATCGTCTTATGATGGTATAATGCTTTTAAATTTAGGTGTTACGTCAAATTAGAACTAAAATTATCATGAAATGTAAAACACTTCCTTTTGCAGGTGTTCTTAATTATTTCGTATGTGATATTACCAGGTCTTTGGTTCAATCATCAATGGTAAAAGCACAACACATGATATGTAGATTTAGTGAAACTCGTGATCTCGAACCGGTTGAGTTGCCCGCAAATCTTTTTGATATTTAAGTGGAGAAAGGTAAAATGCTAAACTTCAAACCATGTGCCAATTGGTGGAGATTTCTCGATTATGAGAGAAAAAATGGAATCTGGCATGGTTAAATAAACATAAATTTGCGACAGAAAAATTATCATCGTAACTAATTCAGGACGATGTCGTATGGATGTATATGTTTACATCTCAGTTAAGAAATAGCAAAAGACAAAGGTAAAAGATGGACAAATTATAAAACAATTGCAATATGAATGCCCAGAAATGTGGTTGCATTCTATGACTTATCGCTATATCAATCATAATACGTTTCACTGTTACTACTTATTGGCTACTGACAAAATTGAATATGGTTGTGTTCTGTTCACATGGGAATTGCAGTTGAATCCCGAACGATCTCATATATGCATACTACATTCTCTACGGCCAACAAGACGATGATGCACCATTCTAGCAGATCTGACTTCCTATTTTGAAGAACTTCCTGAAGAAAATGAATGTTATGCTGCAAAAAAGATGGTTTCGCTTAGAGATAGAAGCAGTGAAAATCACAAAAAGAAACGTCAGACATACTGTTATGAAACCTATAGAGCTTGCTTATCGATACATTCACATTTCACATTGGAGCTCAGCAAGCATAAGTTGAAAAGAAAGTAGAAAAGGAAAAGCTGGTACAACAAAGTAGTGAAACAGAAGAAAGGTTGTCCATAAACACAGTCACTGCCCAGAGTTGCTTGATATCTTATCCCATTAAAAGGAACACACTAAGACCATCCAAGTTATACAGAGGCGGAACAAGGATTTGATGTTTATGAGTTTTGAACTTGCCATCGAACCTATAGCTTGTTTTAGTAATTCGGTTCGCGATTAAATGTTGATACATATTTAATGAATTTCCTAATACATATACATGGTCTAAGCCATTGGCGAAGCTAGGAATTTCTCCAAGGGGGTTCAAATTAAAAAAAAAAAAGTAAAAAAAAATTCCAACAAAGGATGTTCAATATATATAATGTACCTACAAAATGTAACATTTAACCTATAATTTTTCGACGTGACCACTCTTATGACCATGTGACTTCGCCACCGGTCTAAGCAAAAGCTACTGGATTCATCCAAACTCGTAGATACTATTGTAGCTTCGTCCCTGAATGTATATACATACATGCATGTGTGCGTGTATGCAAACACGTGTGTCATAACTACTTAAGTCAGCAATATCCTTCCCTTCTTCCATACGATTTTCTTATTACTTGTTTTTTCCTCTGTGAGGTCCCATTTATACCAGGCCCGTGGTAAAACAAGGAATTTGTGATAATCAATGATATTAAGAAGCAACAGGGAGAACCTACAAATAAGATGGATCTAGTAAGGTATATAAAACAGCATAGGTCAACGGGAGATTAATACCTCGACAAACTTTAGTTTGAAGTTGAGGTTCCCGAAACGTTGTGAGACCTCATATTCCTCCCGAAGGTACTCCAATATCTGAGCATATTTTGCATCTCTCCAAGCAATTTCAGACCTTAACAATGAGTTGCAAAACAAGGTAAGAAATTTAGAAAGATCATCAATGATAACAAGCCTCACTGCACTAACTCAATATTTAATACTAACAGGCAGCTGTAGCCTCTTACTCTACACAAATTTCTGAAGTGTGAATATTCGGCAACTCTAAAAGCACATCAAGGCATACTAGAATTTATATACGAGAAAAAAAGACATTCAAAATCTGAAACTTGCAGTCACTTAATGCCTTAATTTCTTTTTCCCACGCCCTACCCTTGAACTGAAAATTCAAGTCAAGTAGCCACTTACACTTGCTTCGCTTCACTAACCATAGGAATATGTATACGCTAACCTTGTATCCCATCAAAGAAAAACAAAGAAAAGAAACTACAAAGCAAATATGATGCAATAGTTGTTTTAGAAAAGAAAACATGTGAAACACAGTTACTCTTCCTTCACATAAGCATGCATATTATATGAATTATTGTCCCTTTTCCAAAATTAACTATTCTCCTTCATTTCCTTTGACATATAATATCTTAATGTCAATGAATAGAAAAAAGAAACATAACATGAAGATATTCAGGACAAGGTGGGATTGGGCCCCGTGGTAGACAAGATGCGGGAAGCGAGGTTGAGATGGTTCGGGCATATGAAGAGTAGACACCTAGATACCCCAGTGGAAAGGTGTGAGAGGTTGACCATGGTGGGTCTGAGGAGAGATAGAGATAGCCCAAAGAAATAATGGGGAGAGATGATAAGACAAGACATGACACATCTGCAGCTTACTGAGGACATGGCCCTTGATTAGAGGGTATGGAGGTCGAGAATTAGGGTAGAAGGATAGTAGATAGTGAACGTATTTCTTTTTTATACCTATAGTATCAATATTACTCCCGTACTTTCTTAAACATAGATTTCGACTACTGCTCATTGTTTCTTTTGCTTCGGTTACCTTATTATCTTGTTGTTGTTACTGCTTCTTTTCTATTACTATATTTCTTTTCAACCTCGTTGTGATTATGCTTTACTGAGCCGAAGGTGTATTGAAAACATCCTCTCTATCACCACAAGGTAGGGATAATGTCTGCGTACACGCTAACTCCTCGGACCCCACTTGTGGGATTAAACTGAATTTTTTGTTGTTGTTGTTGTTGTTGTAACTTGATAACCTTTTTGTCTGATGGATCAATGTTAGTGGCCAATATTATCAAAAAGAGCTGGTTTGGATTATTTCACAAGAAGAAGGATATGTCTGGCACAAAACAAAAAGTTTAGGAGCCAAGATACAGTTACTCTAACAGTACCTTCAAGGCTTCAACTGACTGGAGCTGGTGCACACAGTTCTGAGACAAAAGCATCAGTTCAAGGCAAAAAGAAGTGAAAATAATTCAAGAGGCCTAAAAGATGAGTGAGACAGAAGAAAATAGTCTGAGCTACCAAATGAAGCCGAGAAAGCTAGAGGCTTAAACAATGACTTCCCAAAAATTTAGAGGCTCATACTAAGAAAAGGACTTCTGCTATCTTTTATCCTCAAAAAATCTATCTTAAACTCTTTTGGGAAATTTTTCTTTTAAACAAGCACGCTTGATTGCAAGTAATCCACAAACAAGTTTAAAATAAAAGACAAATTCTGAGACTGCTAATAATCCAGAATCCCCAAAAGGCAAGTTTGTCTTCTTCTTGCAGAACTCTTTGAGAGCCCCATAAAAACATACCTGAGATTGCAAACACAATAGAACTTGTATTTTCCTAAAGATTGAGACGTTGAATGGCTACAAGCTTGTCTATACCTTCATTACTACGCACAGAATCCCAATGCAAATGAAAGTTGAAATTGTAACCAAAACTAATAAGTATAAACAAACTTTAAGAGGTCGTTTGGTATAAGGTATAAGAAGGTATAGGGGTGGTATAAAAATTTAATATCACCTTAATACTCTGTTTGGTTAGCAAACCATGTATAAGTTATCCCGGTGTTAATTTTAATACCGGGATAACTTACACCTTATTTATCGACTTGGAGAAGGCGTATCACAGGGAGGTGCTATGGAGGTGCTTGGAGGCGAAGAGCGTGCCGGAAGCCTACATCAGAGTAATCAAGGACATGTACGATGGAGCTAAGACTAGGGTAAGGACGGTGGGTGGCGACTCAGACCATTTTCCAGTGGTTATGGGGCTCCATCAAGGATCGGCGCTTAGCCCTCTCTTGTTTGCCTTGGTGATGGATGCTCTAACCCGACATATTCAAGGGGATGTGTCTTGGTGTATGCTATTTGCTGATGACATAGTCTTGATAGACGAGGCGAGGGTCGGTGTTATTGACAGGTTAGAGGTATGGAGACCGACTATCGAGTCTAAGGGTTTCAAAATAAGCAGATCTAAGACGGAATACCTGGAGTGCAAGTTTAGCGCCGAGCCGAGCAGGCAGGGACGTGATGATTGGGTCTCAAGCCATCGCCAAGAGGGATAGTGTCAGATATCTTGGGTCGGTGATTCAGGGGGACGGAGAGATTGACGAGGACGTCATTCATCGCATAGGAGCGGGGTGACCAAAGTGGAGGCTTGCATCAGGAGTCTTGTGCGACAAGAAAGTTCCACAGAAACTCAAGAGGAAATTTTATAGAGTTGTGGTTAGACCTGCTATGTTGTATGGGGCGGAGTGCTAGCCAGGGAAGAACTCTCATGTTCAGAGAATGAAGGTTGCGGAGATGAGGATGCTCAGGTGGATGTGCGGGTTCACCAGGTTAGATAAGATTAAGAATGAAGTTATTCGAGAGAAGGTGGGGGTGGCCCCGGTGGATGAGAAGATGCAAGAAGCGAGGCTGAGGTGGTTCGGGCATGTGCAGAGGAGAAGTCCTGATGCCCCGGTGAGGAGTTGTGAGCGGCTAGCGATGGTCGGCGTTCGGCGAGGCAGAGGAAGGCCTAAGAGGTATTGGGGAGAGGTGATTAGGCATGACATGGCTAGTATGCGGGTTTCCGAGCACATGACTCTTGATAGGAAAGTCTGGAGGTTTAGTATCAGGGTCGTAGCATAGGGGCCCCTAGAGTTTTTCGTACTCCTCACCCGGGGTTGGGTGATGCTTGGCAGGGCTATCCATAGATGATTTGTGTATTGGATTGTGTCTCCCTTATGGTAGTTATTTATGATAGTTACTGTATGATATTATTGCGTGCTATTTTATTTATGGTCCTTATGTTTAGATAATTATATACGATATTTCTGCTGGTGATAAAAATGCTCTTTTGTCTTTGTTTATGTTTTTCCTTTCTTGCACGGAGCCGAGGGTCGATTGGAAACAGCCTCTCTGCCTTTTCGGGTAGGGGTAAGGCTCGTCTACATATTACCCTATCCAGACCCCACTGTGTGGGACTATACTGGGTAGTAGTTGTTGATAACTTACACCTTATAAAGGGTGGGGCAATTAGTACCGGTATAACTTATACCTTCTTCTTAAAAATTATACAATTGTCATTCTTAATACAACATACCAAATAGTGAATAAACAACAATGCCAGCATAATTAATCTCAGCATAACTTACCGGCATAAACCCTATTCCAACCAAACGACCCCTAAGAGAATTTTTTCATCAAATGTAAGAATCAGGACCATGTTCAGGTAGTTCACCACCACAAATATAGGTGTGAAGGCAAATTTTGGTATAAATGATAACAAGTCTCACATTTATATTAATGGACTTGACGGTCTATTCATTATTTTATTTCTATCCAAGATCTGACCAAAAAGGATTTTTCCTTTTTGAAACGAAGAAGTATAGCATATTGGACTAACTGCAAGAACGAAATAGTGGAGCAGTACTTAACCACTTTTAGGAATAGCGTAAGAACACAAAAGCATTTTCAAAGCATTACCTTTCAAAGAAAAATCCTTTTTGAATAGCAGAAGAACACAAAGGCATTTTTAAAGCATTACCTTTCAAAGATACCTACTTTCAAAATCACATCAGCTATATTTGAATTAGCCTTGCCCACAAGTTGAAACAATTTCTTTCTGTCCATTGTGAAAGTGCCCGTTTTCTCCATTTCCCGATTTATCCCAGCAAACTCTTCAACCATACCATCAACCTACAAGCAGGATAGTATCCAATTTCAAAGTAAGGTTTACTAATCAATATCTTTCTACTTATCATACAATTTTGTGCTGCCAGCTTTATTGAAGCATGCTTCTGAGCTTTTACAGATCGTGACGTAAGAGCTGTATGATTTTCAAACAGTTACCATTAGTTTGTTCAAGCATAAACAAGTATCTGGAATATGTACCTGTGAGACAAAATAATCAAGGGCAATGCTTTGTCCAAGCACACTGCCAATTATACGAATACTATCTGTGTCCAACTTTTTCAGAACTATGTGATCTGCACCTCCCTGCATATCCTCAACCAGCAATGGTTTCTCTTTTACAGCATAATCTGATAGAAGGTGAAGCGGCCTTCATCATTAGAGAAATATGCTAGGCGGAAGAAAGATATTCGAAAGAGCATGTTACAAGTGCGCAGTAGCACTTGGCAAGTTTCAACAGCAACAACATACCCAATATATCTCACAAGTGGAGTATGGGGAGGTAGTGTATATGCAGACCTTACTCCTACACACAAGGTAGAGAGGTTGTTTCCAATAGACCTTCGGCTTAGGTAAGCAGCATTTGGCATGTTTGTTTGTACTAAATGAAAGTAAATGACCAGAAAATATGTAGACAACATCTTGGGTTAGGCATTGATCGAAATACCACAAAGAAATTCTCCAGTCCAAGCTAGCTCCCAGTATCACATAATTGACCTTATTTAGCTGGCCGAAATTGTTAGTTGCTAAACCAACCATGTTTATATTAGTCTAAGACACATAGTGAATGACATAAGACTTCGACATGCTTAATTAACTTCTTTTCCATTTTTTTTCCCCACTTCTATCGTAGGTGGAGAGGAAGGTGCAAAGACTCCTGACAAATGTATTAAGGGGTGCTCCCTTATTACGTATACGATTGCAGAAGAACAGAATAAAATTTTGCCATTTCACATTAAAGAAAAAACTAACCATCTTTTTTCATCTCACGAAGCAACCCAGATGCATATCTTCTCACAATTTGCAAGTAGTACCCAACATCATCGTCCTCCACATTGAATAATACAGTTGAACCATACTGGAAAACAACCATATAACTGCAACTACTTGTCTTTTCCCCAAATCCACGGGCCTGGAAATAAAGGTCACACTATCATAAATTGCCCAGTGTATTGATAAGATCCATTCAGGAATGAGAGTTTCATATATGATGATGCACTACTCTAAAAATGGTGCCATCATGCCAAATTAAGCTAACCTCCAAAGAACAGAACAAAAGCCAGAAAGAACATAATCCTTTCTGTTGTTAATTAAGTACAGAGATATGGCTACAACAGAGCAGACACAGAAAATTAAACAATTATAGTGCCAAAGACAACTGATGGTTTAAAATATCAAATACGGCAAATTGTTATCCCTCTATTTCAAAAAGTTTGGCACTATTTTCTTATTAATCCGTTTCAAAAAAATTGGCACATTTCAATATTTCCTTAATAAGAAGCATTTATGTAATACCTTCAATTAAAAAAAATTAATAATAAGGATAGTTAAGTAATTTGCCAAAGAAAAAAAAAAGAGAACAAACTAAGTAAAGGAAAAAGGATTTAAAAAAAAAGAGCTAGTTAGCTTATA
This sequence comes from Nicotiana benthamiana, assembly GCA_034376525.1. Classification (NCBI taxonomy): domain Eukaryota; kingdom Viridiplantae; phylum Streptophyta; class Magnoliopsida; order Solanales; family Solanaceae; genus Nicotiana; species Nicotiana benthamiana. Next base: position 40,928,300 of record CM067340.1, on the reverse strand, counting down.
GCCAACAAAAGTAGCGTAACTGAAACCAAAAAGGAGATTTGAGTCCTTAGCCTTGTAGGATTTTAAGAAAAAAAAAGATTTGAAGGGGAACAGGGAAACACAGCCTTACTGCGGCTAAAATAGAAGTTGTAACTGTGGAAAAAAAACGCAGAGGAGGAACAACAGGAAAGAAGAAGAAAGAGTAGTTGCTGGAACAACTTTGACAAGCAAAAGTGCGAAAAGATAAGCTTTTGACATTACTATTTACAATCAAGATAGAAGGAGAATTGAAACTGTATTGCAGCTTCAAGCGAAACATTCTTCGGCACAAAAAGGTCAATTTTCCCCTTTCTTTGATTCTTCTTCAATTTTCCAGTGGATTTCTTTAAATCCCGATTTATGTATTTATAGGATTCCATCGGTATTGAAAATTTAATTTTAAAAAAAAAACATATTATGGACAACAGTTCTATTGAAGTTTCAACTTATATGCGTGACTACAAAAATTGAATAGTACAAGGGATAAACTATATAAATAATTTTTTTTAATAGAAAATTTTGGACTAATTTAAATTACTCATACCATGGGTAAATATAATTCAACAAATTGATGATAAAACATAAAACTCAAAGGATTGGGTATTCTAAATCAGTGATGAATTAGCCTAAATGAGGCAATTGACACGAGATCAATATTATGTGATTATAGATTCATTGGAGGAAGTTGTACGTTTGCTCGAGGTGAAGCATTTGGTATTTCGGCATAAGTACTGTGAGTAGTAATCTTACCATAATTTGTGTTTTCATAAGCTGCATGATTTTTATATGATTTTTGAAAATAAGTGTATTACCGATGCTTTGAAATTGCATGTGGGACAAGTCCTTTACTTGATATGATACCGAACAGTTTACTTGAGATGTTTACCGATTAATCAAAATATTTTCACTGTTACTAGATATGTTTTACCGTTACTTGAGACATGATTACTGTTACCGAAATAAGATTTCAAGATTTGGTAAGGAATAATATGCCCTTTATTATTTTGAAAATGCTTTTGCACGAGTATTTACTATTACAAGAAAGAGTATAAAATTATTATGATTCTGGCAATGAGACTTCTGGAAAAAAAATGCACATACTAGAAGGTGCAAGTAATATATTTATTATGAAAAATTCAGAGGCATTATTGGCTGATATTCAATCCAAGTTTTTATTATTTGTGTACTTATAAGGCTACTCAATATGAGGATGAGCGATTGCTCTAAGTACATGAGACTAGGCTCTGACTGGTGCAAGGATATGACTTTTAATAGTGATGGTATTTTTTTTGACTAAGTAATCAACTAATAGCAGCAAATATATATGGGTTGAGATAGGCTATACGTAATAAAGCTCACAACTCTAGATACACTATATATTCAGGTCCATAAGATGCATCATGACTAGAAGAAAATTGGATTGGTTGGAAAGAAAGAAGAAAGAATTCGTTAACTTTGTTTGTAACTGTTTGATAGTCAGCATGTTAACACAAACACTTGCTACTCGTAGGCCAACTACGATAACTCAAGATTTTGAACTGGAAATACAATAGAATTACAATTACCTTATACGAACGGATTACCCAAACTATTGAAAATTATAAATTGGCTTACAAAGCAGGCACATTGTTTTTCTAGTCAAAACTCCATATAGTGAGGAAAAATATGCATAGATATACATGGATAGAAAATACTCCAACTCAATAGGGTCCTATTGTCTATCATCTATGATAGATGATTACATCTATGATTGAAAATCTTTTCAAGTTGCGTTGGGTATACGAGTATATCTTAGTATCGACTTTTATTCACATACAGACGGACAATCTGAATGTATTATACAGATCTTGCAGGATATGTTGAAAAATTGCATTCTTGGGTTTGGAGGTAGTTGGAATGCCTATCTATCTTTACTTGAATTTGCTTATAATAAAAACTTTTAGTCCTATCATACAGATGGCACCACACGAAGCATTGTATGGTAGGAGATGTTTTTCTATCGGATAGCTTGAAGCTGGTAAGACTAACTTATTAGGACCCGACCTAGTACAAGAAGCTATGGACAAGGTCCAATTGAACAGAGAGAGATTGCTTGAAGCTCAAAGCAGACAAAAGTCTCATGCTGAAAGAGAAGAAGAGATTTAGTGTTCACAATTGGAGACAAAGTATTCCTACGAGTCTCACCTATGAAAGGTACGATGCGGTTTGGGAAAAGAGGCAAGTTGAGTCACAGGTTTATAGGACCGTATGAGACACTAGACCGAGTGGGAGCGGTGGCTTATCCTTCGGCTCTTCCTCCTGAGTTGTCCTTTATTCACCTATTGTTTCATGTGTCCATGCTTATAAAATGTATATTAGATTCCTCTCAAATGCTTGAGACACTAACTATATCGTTTGATGAGAAGTTGTCTTATAAGGAGGAGCCTATGGCTATTATTGATTGACACATAAGAAACATAGTCACAAGAAATTGTGTTCATTAAAATCTTAGGGGAGAAATCATACAGTTGAAGAAGCTACATGGAAAGTGAAAAATGCTATGCGAGTCAAATATCCTCATTTATTTCAATCTACAGGTACATAGTTAAGTTAAATTCGGGGACCGAATTTTATAAGGTGGGAAGAATATAATACCTTCAATTAAAAAGAAATAATAATAAGGATAGTTAAGTAATTTGCCAAAGAAAAAAAAAAGAGAACAAACTAATTAAAGGAAAAAGGATTAAAAAAAAGAGTTAGTTAGCTTATAGCCAACAAAAGTGGTGTAACTGAAACCAAAAAGGAGATTTGAGTCCTTAGCCTTGTAGGATTTTAAAAGAAAAAAAAAATTTGAAGGGGGACAGGGAAACACAGCCTTACTGCGGCTAAAACAGAAGTTGTAACAGTGGAAAAAAAAACGCAGAGGAGGAACAACAGGAAAGAAGAAGAAAGAGTAGTTGCTGGAACAACTTTGACAAGCAAAAATGCGAAAAGATAAGCTTTTGACAATACTATTTACAATCAAGAAAGAAGGGAGAATTGAAACTGTATTGCAGCTTCAAGCGAAACAATTCTTCGGCACAAAAAGGTCAATTTTTCCCTTTCTTTGATTCTTCTTCAATTTTCCGGTGGATTTCTTTAAATCCCGATTAATGTATTTATAGGATTCCATCGGGTATTGAAAATCTAATTTAAAAAAATATATATTATGGACAACAGTTCTATTTAAGTTTCAACTTATATGCGTGACTACAAAAATTACATAGTACAAGGAATAAACTATATAAATAATTTTTTTAATAGAAAATTTTGGACTAATTTAAATTACTCATACCATGGGTAAATATAATTCGACAAATTGATGATAAAACATAAAACTCGAAGGATTGGGTATTCTAAATCAGTGATGAATCAGCCTAAATGAGGCAATTGACACGAGATCAATATTATGTGATTATAGATTCATTGGAGGAAGTTGTACGTTTGCTCGAGGTGAAGCATTTGGTATTTCGGCATGAGTACTGTGAGTAGTAATCTTACCATAATTTGTGTTTTCATACGCTGCATGATTTTTATATGATTTTTGAAAATAAGTGTATTACCGATGCTTTGAAATTGCATGTGGGACAAGTCCTTCACTTGATATGATACCGAACAGTTTACTTGAGATGCTACCGATTAATCAAAATATTTTCACTGTTACTAGATACGTTTAACCGTTACTTGAGACATGATTATTGTTACCGAAATAAGATTTCAAGATTTGATAAGGAATAATATGCCCTTTATTATTTTGAAAATGCTTTTGCACGAGTATTTACTATTTACAAGAAAGAGTATAAATGGGAGGAGACTTTTTGAAGTATCCCGTAGCTAACGGCGGGTTCGTTAGACCTGGTGCACCTTGTATTTACCGATTACCGAATACAGTTATAGCTCTCGCTAGTGGGAAGGTAGAACTAGCATACAGTTACAGTTTTCCCTCAAGTAGGGACCTATAGTTATATTTGACTCCTTTTACGAAGGGGTCCACACAGTGATACAAATTACATGATCCTTTTCTGGGAATCCCCCAAATATAAAGATTGACTATGACACAGTATTTACCGAGTTTATTACTGAATTGTTAAATTGATTTTGTTACAGGAAACACATGATGAGAGTGATTATTATTACCGTTTTAAATGGGCACTTTATTTTGTGATTATTATGCAAGCATGTTTTCTGATTTGTCCCCAAATAAAAACGGTTGTGGTTAAGTGTTATTACTCACTGAGCAAGCGACTCATTCCCCGCTAATTTTTTTTCAGAGACAGCAGTTAACGCAAGCGAGGATTTCGTTAATTAGAGTGCACAGGTTGAAAATTCTTGGTAAGCCTCGCACTTGTTCGCGTGGGCGGAGATTTTTATCAATTGTTATGGTCGTTTCATTAAACTCTTAGAGTTGCTCCATAGTCAATATTTTAGTGTCATGAGTATTCTTTTGTTATTATAGTCTTATGTTGAGTATCGTCCTTTATTATGAAAGTTGGAGGTAGATTAGTATTTCTGGTTGTTAGTATGTTGAATTAGAAATGGTGGAGACTTATGGCTAATTGGTAAGTTGTCAATTGCCAGTTGAATTGCTATTAGGTTGTTTGGTTACTGATTTGAGACAGGAAATTTTTGGGATGGTCCAAAAATAGGGGAAACTCTGCCCGATTTTCTGTAAAATACCGATGAGCCTTACTTGGGAGCATTTGCTTTTAAGCGTCGTTCATAATCCTAAATTGGGTCGTGATAATTTACAACCACAAAAGTGATATGACAGGTTTCAGACCACAAGTTTCGAAAGTTTTACAGCCCCATAAATGTTATTGCTTATTTAAGACCACATATCTCAAAAATCTTCTCTGTTTTATTAAAGTTTGTGCCAAATCAAACTAAGACAATCTTTTTGAAACGGAGAGAGTACTTTATTTAGAAAAAGGAAAAATGAAGACCGCAAACTGTTCATTGAAGGGGTTAAAAGGAAGTTAAGCTCAACTGGCCAACCAAAAGCATAAATGGGTTAACAACGACAACAACAACCCAGTATAATCCCACTTAGTAGGGTCTTGGGAGGGTAGTATGTACGCAAAACTTACCCCTACCCTGGGGTAGAGAGGCTGTTTCCAAATAGACCCCCGACATCCTTCCCTCCAAGAACTTCCCACCTTGCTCTTGGGGAGACTCGAACTCACAACCTCTCGGTTGGAAGTGGGGGTTGCTTACCATCAGAGCAACCCCTCTTGTCTTGGGTTAACATAGAATAAATATGCAAATCATTAGTCTTCATTTTTATCAGTTCAAATGAATGAGTAAAAGATCAACCAAAACATAAGACCAAGAGGACCACCTTCTATTTCTTATGTGTCGCAGTAGCTATTACTGCACAACCATTCAGCGAAAGGTTGAGTTGCACCTAAACACTCACAATTTTGCGAACTCGCCTAATGGTCTTAATGAGTCCAGACAGTTAAGTCAGGCCAGCTGACTGCCCCTGAACTAATTGGTCACCTAGAACAGACTCACTAACTCTACTTGGGTGTCGAGTACCCATGTACATATAAAAGCCATCGCCCTGACTCACTAAAGCTACAAGGCGCACATATTTACGCAACACTTGGTTTGTGTTACATAACACCTCTACAAACTGTAAATACCAAAAATCAAGTTATACCATTTCACTGTTTGAATGTATCTATATAAGTTGTGTGGGTTTCAGTTTTTATTTTTTGCTTCAAATGAGCAGCAGAATGAAGAATAATTTGGACATGAGCGTAAACGTCGGAATCTCAGTGCAATACAAGGGTGGTGAATAATTTTATTCGTTTTTTATCGTGTGAAATCATAAGTCATATTTATTACTTTGGAAACCATAAATTAGCTTAAAGGAAAAACTTTTCACTAAATATGAACGTATCCTTGGTTTGAACTTTGAAGAATTCAATTGTTTCTTGTTATGTACTTGGACTGAAAGGTTCCCCTCTTAGCAATCTTCTGCTGATATTAGTATATCCTACTTCGACATATAGAATTTGTTTCTCAAGTTCAAGGCTAAATAGATGTTTTCTCTAATACAAAGTTGAAAAACGGATGAGATCTTCATGAATATGATTAATCTACTCTACTATCATGTTAATCCAACTAACAAGGCTCATTATTATCCATAAAAGCAATAAGATCCTACCAAAATCCCTCATGACAGTAACCTGATTATTTCTTGACCAAATATATGTGCACGTATAATATGGGTTTCAAACAATCTTGAGAGATGCATTTCTAGTTACAGAGACATGAAATCGTTACTACAGGACATAACAACAAAACTGCATTATGGTGTATAGAATTTCTTCTTACAGAATTTTGTGATAGAAGATTGAAAAATCTGAGGGCTATGTGATTCGGTGAGCGGGACGATGACGGAAGAACATCTGCTGAATTTTCAGCTTGCATGCGCTTCAAATCAATACTGCCAAAATGAGTAATCTGAGAAAACAGGAAATAAAGAAGAAAAGGCATTGATAGAAAATAGTGAAAGAGGTAGCGAATCCCAAAACACAAAATATACAGGACGAGCCAGCCTGTTAGTGACCAAAAAATAGCACGGCAACAAATTGCCAGTAATGTACTGTAAAAGAATTTGAGATTTCAACCGAAAATATTAAACCAAATTGATGGAGTGGACCAGCATCTTTATAAATTGTTTGGATGCTTTTACTCGCTTTGCGACACTGTATAGTTCAACACCGTCACACACAAAAAGCTAATGTCATTAGAGTAGGCACATTTTATTTATTTCTATTAGTTCTACATCAAACCCCATCACTTGCAGGCCTGATCCTGTTGTCAGGCCAAGTATATGGAAAATTTTATAGGTGGCGATGAGACTTCAATCCAAGACTCATCTGCCTGCTTTGTTACCATGTAAAAGGATCTGACTATCCAACCCAAAATCTTAAGAAAATAGGAGGAGTGGTCCAAGCTCTTTCCAACTTTTTTGGATGCCTTTTTATGTTTGATGTGGAACAATATATAATTCAACATTCAGAAATGGAACACACACATATACACACACTCATTGTTGCAAAAAACACCAAATACACGGAGCGCAACATGACATTTAGAATGATAGATCATGAGTGAAATATGCCATTTAGTCTGGATATGGGGGGGGGGGGGGGGGGAATTAACAATTATTTACAGATTTAGACAAGAGGGGTTCCAACCGAGAGGTTGTGAGTTCGAGTCTCCCCAAGAGCAAGGTGGGAAGTTCTTGGACGGAAGGATGTCGGGGGTCTATTTGGAAACGGCCTCTCTATCCCAGGGTAGGGGTAAGGTCTGTCTACATACTACCCTCCCCAGACCCCACTAAGTGGGATTAGACTGGGTTGTTGTTGTTGTTACAGATTTATCTACCTTTGAATTTTGCCTCTTTTTCTTTGATAAGGAAAGATAATCTTTTAAAAACAAAAAGGGAGAATTACAAAGACACCTTTATAGCCTTAGAGAGTCCAAAAAATCGAAAAGTTGTATTGTACTACCTAACATGTCAAAAGAAATGATGTGGCTTTAAGAAAAATGCTCTGACTTCTACCTTATTAAAGTAAATGACAAACAAACAAATGAACAAACAAACATGCTCTGGCTTCTACAGTGGACTGGCAATAATATTTGCTAAGAGGTTAACTGAAAAACAAAATCAAATCCCTAGTCTTTTGCTCACTAAACGGCATTACTTCCCCACATGAATGTGTTCTATGCATGCTATCGCTCTATGGGAAAAGCATCGCATGTGCCTAAGTCGGTCACGAGCAGAGTTAAAGGTAATAAAGGGGGTTCAATTGAATCCCCTTCATCCAAAATTACACTATGCAAGCAGGGTAAATGAATTTATATATATATATACACACACACACATTATTGAAATCCCTTAACATAAGAGAAGCTACAAGGTATAGCATTTTTGCATTTTTTTGAATCCCTTGTTAGTCACTAACTATCATCAAATGACCCCTTGCAATCATTTCTAAGGCAGGAAAAAATGCAGTTAAACCAGCATGCTTTAAGCAGTTAAGCTAGAACACTCCGTTCCAAGGCCATTTTTTTGTTATGACGATGGTGCATGCATCAATTATTCCACTAGGTACTTGCTAATACCCACAAGCACAAGTGTCAGTTAACTCCTCACAGCAAGGCTTGGGCATCTGGGAAGAAATTGACTAGCATTTTCTGTCTCCCCTTAGATTCAAACATGAGACCTCATCGTTTTCCGCCCACTTAATTAACCACTAGGCCACAACCTTGGCCATAATTATAGGATCCGAAAAACACAATTTACTCTACCACTACCATAAATCTTTACTAAGCAGAACAGAAAAGCAAATCATACAAGAGTGTTAAAAAATGTTTCTTGATCCATTCCCAATAACAAACACCTTCCTCTCGGGAAAAAACCTTTTTTTAAGCAATATAAACCATACAAATGAAAGAAACAAACAAATCACGAATCAGTCAAGCAGAAAGGGAGATTAAAAAAGAACCTGGTGCAAAGGAAGTAGGCTTTAACGGGAATTTTTCCGATTTCCTCATCATCGTCAAGCTTATGGAGGTTGTTGTTATACTCAAAATCATCCACATATTGTGGATATGTAGCTGGTGCTGCAGAAAATGACCGGAAATTCAAGAATTGAATTCTGGGTGGTACTGAAGCTAATGACGAAAATATGTGGATTTTGTGAAGTGGGGTTTGACGGATTGATCTAGATTTGGCTGCAATAATACGAGCTACAAAATTAGTAGCAGCTCTCCATCTCCCCATGAACTGGGTAGGTATTTAGGGTCTTTGCTCCAAATGATGAGCACAGTGTGTTTGTTCTATTGTTTCAATGAAGTCCCAAAGTGCTAGAGCCAATACTGATGAGCCGACGGACTTCTCTTTGTTCTTTTTTCCTTCTCTTTGCCAAGTCAACAACCTAGCTCTTGTGGTGGAAAATAATAATGTGTGAAGGAAACAAATATATCACAAACTTTTAAATTCAACACCTACCTAATTTCCTTATGTAGTTGTTTTTTTCCACCCAATGAGGGGAGAAATTAAAAAATAGCCTAGTTTACAGGTGGTCATTCAAAAATAGTCACAGTTTCGAAAGTAATCGAAATTAGTCATTTTTTATGTAAAGATAAATTTGAACGAAAAATACTTTTCAAATTCGGAAAAATACTCCAGTATAATATAATGGAATTTCAGTATAATATACTGGTCCAGCATAATTTATTGGAGATTGATGTATCGGTGCTTCAATCTCCATTATATTATACTGGAACTTTCCGTGTATTGGTGTTCTAGCATAATACACTGGAAGTTCATACACAGGTGCACCGATATCCAATATATTATGTTGGAAGCAAAATAGTGGCTATTTTTCAATGACTTTGCAAACGTTGGCTATTTTTGAATGACCATTCCTAAAACTGGCTAGCCCGTGCTATTTTTACCATATTCAATAGGAATTTTTATCTCATATAGCAAAGATTGATACCTTATTTATTTTAAATAAATACCCTTTTAAAAAATTATACTGCATAGCTACCTTTTTATTTTTATAGCCAAATATCTATTTATGGTCACCTCCTACCCTTAAACCAATAAAATACGCTTTGTATTATTTCTCTCTCATTCTTTCAGATTTTTCTCTTACAAAAATATCGTATTTGATGTAAAACTTCTCTATCTCCAATTTCTCTCACTCACATCGCCATTCTCTAATACATTTTCAGGACCCACGATTCTTCCCTTCCAATTTCTCTCACTCTCATCGCCATTCTCTCCCCTTTTTCAGAAACCACAATTCTTCGCTTCTTCATCTGCATTGTCTCTCTCAATTTTCTATATTTGTCCAGCTATAACCTCTCTTTGATAGTTTTTGAAATTATCAAAATCATGTCTAGTCCGAACACCCCAATGGGTTCGCTTGAATTGACAATGTCAAGAGCAAATGTATCATCTGTATCAAAATTACACCTTTGATTTGCTTCGTCAATTTGCACAAGGTCGCGTTGAATTAAACTACCTCCAGCTACGACTTCTTTGTCAATTGTTATTATGCATAAAGGATGCATCCTGAATTCTTTGTTTACTTTTTAAAACTCTACATATACCGTGTAACCTATGTCGTTGTGTATTTCTATTGGTGTGCAATTTCATTCTGCTTTGCATTCAATTTTAATGGACTTTTCTTTGAGCTCATATCTATATCGAGTTGATTCGAAACTGAAGCAACTAAATCATTGTATGACGCATACTCCTTTATCAGTATCCCCTCAATCGAATAATCGACATAGTTACTCTCACTGTTCCACTTGCCAGAATGACGCAATAGAACGGTTAAACTTGCTATATATAAAATCGAATTATATCGAATTTCGATATACAATTGTATGAATCTCGAATTTTATTAGTTGAAAACAGAACTTCCACGAACGACAACAAGTAGAAAAAAAAAGGATTAAAAATTTAGAGATTGCTATATTTTGTTATTTTTCCGATGGGAAATCTTTTCTACAGCGTGAAATATAGATTATGCGTGATATAATTGTATTTGTTGAGTTATATTAAGAGACTATTTAGTTAATTGATTCACTTTACGTTTTAAAACAACTGAAAAGATTATTTTTTACGCAACTTACGTTACTATATTCACGAATACAACTTGCGAATACAGTCAAATACAATAATTGCTTAGCTGAACTTCCTCCGATTGATGCCGTATTTTGCTACTATATTCATGAGTACAGTAGCTTAAATGCATCGAATACACTTTATAACAACTGAAAAATAAGGGAAACTTACACAAATGTCCCAAATAAATCTCAACTTACCAACCTCTAGCCATTAATCATAAACTTATCAAAACTAGCCAACAAAAATTGAAAAACCAAATAATAAGGTTCTTTCTCTCAAAGAATCACATGCAAAAATCACCTTCCATATTTTAAGCGTAATTAGCAACACTAGATATAAGACGAAAAGGAAATGTTATGGATGAGGTAGCAAATAAGATGATGAAATACAAAAAATATATACAATATTCCAAAAATCTAATCAAAAAAGAAACTTTTTCAATGGGTATAGTTAAAATTCATTGAACATATATAGATAAGTCAATATACAAAATTTGAGGAAGATTATAGGTGATTTAGACTGATTTTGTATCAAAATTCGCAATTAAATCAAGTTCAAAAAAGTCTTATGCGATACATCTATCAAACATGTATCACGCATGTATTTCACACACATGTATACATGGGTACACATATAATACATAATAGATACAAATATGAAACATATGCGATACACAAATAATACACAGTGTGATACACATATTATTTTTTTAATGTTTAGTTTTTACCGAATTTTTATTTCAAACCACCTCAAAACTTCATCAAATCATCCAAAAACTGAGACTCATTCTTCTTAAATTGTGCCCAATATATTCTAATAACATCCACTCAAAAGAAAGCAAAAATTTAATATTTTTTTGCTACAAATAGCTTATTGGCTAATATTAGTAATATTTTATCAATCGGCCAATTTTTGTAATGAGCTACCTATAAATGGACATAACTATAGGAAGTAATATAGTAAATGGTAGCTACAAATAACTAGTAACATCTGAACAATAGTGGTTTGTAAAAATTTCTCAATTTAAATCTCGGTTAAACCACACGAACAAACCAATTTGAAGTCAAACATGAAATGAAAAATAAACCAACATTTCTTTAACAATTAAACTAGTTCAACACACAATCAAACTGATCAAAATATGTAATTAACTATCAATTAGATGTTCCCGTTTTGTCAGGATAAAAAGGGTAGAGAAAATACCTCGAGCCAATGTTCGAATACAGATACTATGGCGTTGAAATAACCCGTGCCATGCTCCCAAGAAAAACTTGAACTACTTTTGAGCAAGAGGGTACATGTACTTAAAGCAATTGAAGTATTGTCAATAAATTTTAGGATAAACAAAAGTCAATAAATTTCTTTATTTTAATATCCTCTAGTTATTCGAGAGAAGGTGGGGGTGGTCCCGGTGGATGAGAAGATGCGAGAAGCGAGGCTGAGATGGTTCTGGTATGTGCGGAGGAGGAGTCCTGATGCCCCGGTGAGGAGTTGTGAGCGCATGGCGATGGTCGGTGAGGCAGAGGAAGGCCTAAGAGTTATTGGGGAGAGGTGATTAGGCATGACATGGCTAGAATGTGGGTTTCCGAGGACATGGCCCTTGATAGGAAAGTCTGGAGGTCTAGTATCAGGGTTGTAGGATATAGGCTCCTAGAGTTTTTCGTACTCCTCACCCGGGGTTGGGTGAGGCTTGGCAGGACTATCCATAGATGATTTGTGTATTGGATTGTGTCTCCCTTATGGTAGTTATTTATGGTAGTTACAGTCTGGTATTATTGCATGTTATTTTATTTATGGTTCTTATGTTTAGATAATTATTTACGCTATTTCTACTGGAGTTACTAATGCTTTTTTTGTTTTTGTTTTTGTTTTTCCTTCACTGAGCCGGGGGTCGATTGGAAACAGCCTCTCTGCCCTTTCGGGTAGGGGTAAGGCCCGTCTAAATATTACCCTCCTCAGACTCCACTTTGTGGGACTATACTGGATAGTTGTTGTTGTTATTGTTGTTGTAATATCCTCTAGTAAAAAGTACTGTCAAATAAATGATCATCTACATATATGAACATTAAAAATCAAAGGTAAGAGGAACAGAAAGTCTCTATAGAAAATTCAAATAAAATATTAACAGAACATTTCATCAGTAAAAAGATTTGAATAAAGCTAAATAACACTACAATGATGTTCTAAGTTTGAGAAATTTATGATATGGTAAATACTTTGACAAATCAACAGCTATTTGAAAATTGAAAGAACTTAAAAGGGAACTACTAGTACCAAAATAAAAATTAAAAGTACATTAATCATCATTTAAATTAATTAGTAAGAGCATGAGAGCTGAAAACTTTAATAGGTTAGAGAAAGTCTACGTATAAATGTCTTGGACGGCAGTAAACAATACTCTTACATGCTAATCTAAGACCATCCCCTCTCTCCAAAAGCATAGAATCTAATAGTTGGCACAATATTATGTAGGGTTGGCCGTACTGCGTCTAGGGTATTAGTGGAATCTCACTACTGGCCAACATGTTAGGTTTTGGACTGATCCATGGATCCTCCCAAATATCACCCTCCGTAACTGCATGAAAGGACCTTTACCTAAATATGAGGAGACAAAACTGGTCTCAAATTATTATTATAATAACACCTGGCACTTAGAGAAATTACGTATAGCTTTACCAGTACATTTGCAATCTCTAATAGCAAGACTTTACATGCCAATTACGCCTGTATTGCCGAATTAGATTTGTTGGGCTATCATAGCCGATGGAATATTTTCAACTAATACTATCTACAACACCCTAATAAAGATATCTAATTCAACTAGCAGAGATACATCTCAATCTTACAGGTGAATATGGAAACTTCACATTCCACCAAAAATAAGTTTCTTCTTATGGTTAATGTCTCATGACATATTCCCAACAGCCGCTTACCTTGCACGGTTAGCTATTCTTAATTCAGATACATGCCAACAATGTAAGACAGGCAGAAAAATAATTCTTTATATTTTTTGGGAATGTCCTCGGGAAAAACTACTCTGGACATCTCTAGGAATTCAAATAAACACAATCAATACTTCTATAACACATTCTACCATTCTTAACTGGTTGCACCAACTTGTCAACAAAGTGTCACTATCAACTCCTCAGAATATTCCAAATACAACACTTATTCCCTTTGCCTTGTGGCATCTTTGGATAGTTAGAAATAAAAAATGCACTCTTTCTATTTCTTTTATACTCAAAACAGTTGTTGAATACTATTTTCTCACAAATCCTCCAAAAAATAACACTCTCTAATACCTATTTATATTAAATGGCATCCATCAAAGCGAGACACTTATAAACTGAATATTGATGGATCATGTTCCTCGAGAAAGGGCAAATACAGCATTGGTGGTGTATTTAGGAGTGCAACAGGACACTGGATAATAGGGTTTGCAGGACGAGCACAAGAACGTACAATCGAACAAACATAACTTCTTGCACTTCTTATAGGACTCAAAATAGAAACACAAATGAAGATACAACCACTCATTATTGAAACAGATGCGCAAGCACTTATCAGTATGCTTAAATCACCTACAGTCCAATATACTAACATTATTAATGACTGCATATCGTTACTTCGACAACTGGATAGTCCATCTCTACTTCGTATCTACAGAGAGCAAAATGGTGTTGCTGACAACCTAGCTTATATATGGAGCAATACATACAACGGAGCACTGTTTACTTTTTGGGAAACCACCACTTTTTGCTATGCCCTCTTATCAACATGATCAATAGGGCTCGTTACAAAGAAGACTAATCAAGAGTAGCACTACTGCTTCAATACAATCACCTTTTGCCTCATGTTTTGTATAATGTTAATAGTTTATCTAGGGATATGACATCTACTACTACTACTATGTTGCCTAGTTTTAATCCTACTACTACTACTAGTTCTAGTGCCTTTGTACAACGGATGCTCTAATGCATCTACTAAACAATTGTGTTGTAACTTGTTAATGTTTATATAAGATAAGTTATCTTTCAGACAAAAAAAAAAACAATGCTACCAAATCTGAAAAAGCACTTCAAGAAATAATATTTTACAATGGAAGTAGGGGTGGCAGATAGGGGGGTCGGGTTGAATTTTGGGCCGGTCAAGATGAGTTAAGTCAATAAATAGGTCATTGTCCAACCCAACCCAAAGTGTACTTAGGCTAAAATGGCTTAGTCAAGAGGGGCTAAACAATGGGTCATAACCCAACCGTCAAACTTGACCAATGTTTTAGAACCATGCTCATCTTGCATAAAAAACTTTTACCTTAGAAGATGTAACTTGAAAAATATTTACGAATGGGGGTGGGGTTGGGGTTGGGAGTTGGGATGGGTGGGTGGTGCAGAAAAATAATTAGATGGGTGTGGGCTCAAATTGCCACCCATATTTGGAAGGCATGAAAGGCAAAACTGCCGCCAGATGACTTTATGAGACGACTATGCTATTGTATGTCATCGAGATATTGGTGTTGCACTCAGCGGCAAGAAGAATCATTGGCTCATATATTCTTCAACTTCAATGTTATCTCCAGTGCCTCATTTAATGTCACCTCCAGTGCCTCATTTAATGTCATCTCCAATGCCCCATTCAGAAGACGAATCTGAAAGTCCGGCGCAACAAAATTTTAATTGTAATAAGTATACATAAAATAAAAAATAAGACAGCCATTTATTACCTCGTTTCTAGGTAGTTTATGATGATAGTGTGTCTCGGTACTACATTATAGATAGAAAAGATAAATTCCAAGTAATGTTCTAAACATTTTAAAAATATAAAAATGGCAAAAAAATTCCACATACATGGCAGCTTCATAAAAAAGTTCCTCTTGATTGGCTAATATATAGTATTCACATTCTTCTTTTCGTTGAATATTTGGTCTTCTATTTTCCAGTCTATTTTCTGGTGCACTCTATATTCTGTTTTTCGATATTTCTATGTAATTAGGCTACAAACAATATTTGCTAAAAGTTCAACCAGTGCAATTTATGATACTTGTGTAGTGTATATCATTGGTTTTTACAAATTTGGAAGTAGGAATGGCAAATGGGCGAGTTGAGTTGAATTTTGTAACTAAGTGTATAAATTTCTCCTAACATAATTTTAGTTTATTGATATGAGCTACTGGACTTTCAAGATATAATTAATGAACATATTAATTTTGTCTTTGATTTTTAATCTAGAAGTGCTTCATTTTCGATATCCAGGTGGCACATTATTGAGTTAGTATGACACTATGACTTACTTTTTCCGGTCCAAAATAAGTAAATTTTTAGTTGTTTTCACACAGATTAAAAAAATTATCTTTTAATATTAATTAGCAGTAAAATTGATCATATTAACATTTACTATCTCTTCACATAAACACACCTAACATATGCTCAAATACTATTTACTCCAAGGACAATGTAGGAAAAAAATAATTAATTTATTCTTAAAATGTGAAAAAATTATTTACTTTGGACCATAAAAAAAGGCAAAAAAAAATTACTTATTTTCGACATGTAGGAGTAGTTTTATTTTTTATTTTTTAAATTCCAAGAATCTATTAATATACTGACACTGGTTACTGTCATCTATGACTTCGACGCTCCAGTTGTGAAAACGTTAAACTCTAAATAAAATCAATAATACTATTGTTTATGAACTGACTTTAAACAGCAAGGGATGCTAGACAATTTATATTATACTTTTCACTATGAAATGAATATTAACTTATCTCCCCAAATTATGAGGGTCGCTAATAATAAATCACTAATAGAAAGTATTTGATGATTTAATTTCAATTTGTATTTCTATTTTGTTTGTTCATATGAATTTTTGTTATACACTTGATTTTATATTATGTAATTTCATGTCTACAATTATATCTTTATTTTAAATTTTAAATTTATTTTTTTAATTTCTTATATCTTTTGTATCCATTATAAATAGAAAAAGGTAAATTCTACAGCATGCATTCAAAAAAGCAAACGGAGTAGCTTTGTGTAGAGTACCTGATTCCTATATCAGATCCAGCGTTGTGCTGGAGATATGCAAGCATCTGAACCGTCTTTGCGATTCGACAAATATTTGTTTTATAGAATGTAATTAATTGTAACTATTCGGTCGGTCATTTTGAGCAATTGCAGTTCGCTCGGTTGTGTTGAGGGCATGAGTAATTCCGTAGAAAGTCGTAACGATCCGACCGATAGTTTTGAGCTTTTGCACTTTGATCGCCAGTTCTCGGGCATGACTTGCCCCGTGTGATGTATTATGACCGATAGATCATTGGTTTTGGTTTTCAGGAAAATTGGAATGAATTTGAAGGAACGGTCTCAGTTAAAAGCTTTGAATTTAAAAGGTTTGACCAAGAGTTAACTTGTTTGTATATGAACTCGGATAAGATTTTTATTATTTGGTTAGCTTCGTTGGGTGATTTATGATTTAGGAGCGCGATCAGAATGCATTTTTGAAGTCCGCGGAAGGATTTGGCTTGAATTGACAAAGTTAGTAATCTGGCGAATTCTGGTTGATAGGTGAGATTTTGATCCGAGGGTCGAAATAGAATTTCGAGATGTTGTAGCTTTGTTATGTCATTTTTGACGTGTGTGCAAAATTTCAGGTCATTCGGACGTCGTTTGATCAGGTTTTTGATCGAAAGAGTAATTCGAAAGTTTTTGAATTCTTAGTTTTGAATCCGAGGGTGATTCGATGTTTTGATGTTGTTTTGAGAGTTCCGAAGGTTGGAACAAGTTTGAATGATGTTACAGGGTATGTTGGCATATTTGGCCAGGGTCCCATAAGGCTCGGATAAGTTTTGGAGGAGTTTTTGGAAGATTTTTGTCGTTTTGAGCATAAGCATGTAATGATCCAAAGGTCCATTTTTAGTTCTAAAGATCAGAATTTAATTTCGAGACTTCCATAATTTTGACAATGAATTATAGGAGTGATCTGGAAAATTTGGTTTAATTTCATCAAGTCGTGATTGAATTTTTGACGTGAAAAATGAGTTAATTATTTAACGAGCGAAATGGGTATCACACTGAGCAAATGAGCTCCGAATTCAGTGTCGATTAAAGAGCCATGTTCATATTATTATTTGTGACTCATAGGAATAAGAATCATCGAATTCCGAGTTTGTATGATGGAGTTAGAGCCTTTTTAGTGAAATTAAAGATTGCTGGTGCATCAGATCTAGTGTGCACCTTTTAGCGACCAAATTTGACACTTTTAGCGGCAAGATTTGGCTTTTAGCGATAAGATTCGGGTGTATTAGTGTTGTTCTGTTTTTATCTCATTTTGACTTCTTTTTTTGTGAAAGAACACGGCTTGGCTTGGGGCGATTTTTGAGCAAGAAATTATGGGAAATCTTGAGGTAAGTCACTTGTGATCGTTTCTACTCCATAATATTGAATTATCATCGAATAATCCGATTAAATTACATGTTTTTGAGGTGTAAATTGGGGATTTGGACTTAGGGATTTGAAAATAAGATTTAAAAATTTGGAGGCCGAATTTTTATCGGAATTTAGTAATTTTGATATGGTTGGACTCGTGGTTGAATGAGTTGTCGAATTTCGTGAGTTTCGTCGAATTTCGAAGTGTGGGCCCAGGGATCGGGTTTGAGCAACTTTCGAATTTTGATGTTAAACTGGATTTTTTCGAGTGGGCTTCGCTCCCTTAACATATTTTTATAATTGTGTACTGATTGTGACTAGATTTGGAGCATCCGGAGGTCGATTCGTGCGGGCGAGGCATTACGGGCTACAGTTTTGACCGGATCGAGGTGAGTAATGATTGTAATGATGTCTTGAGGGTTTGAACCCTCGAATTGCACGACGTAGTGCTATATTGAGGTGAGACACGTGCTAAATGACGAGCGCGGGGTCGTTTACTACTGGGGATTCCCGATTGATATTTTTACCGCGTATTTGACTGAGACTTAATTTTTATCATCATGACTTGGGCTTAATGCCATATTGGGATTCATGCCAATTATTTGGACTCATTGAGAATTTTTATCACTATTTTCTCACTGCTTTGACTTATATTTAAACTCAGTCTTGTTGACAATTATTGTTTTACAAACTCAATTTTGGAACTCAAATGATATTTTGGGTTGAGAACTACTGTTTTACAAATACCCGAGGAGCTTGTGATGATTTTCGGATTGAGTGAAGCCGAGGGCCATATGTGAGGATATGCTGAGTGATATGAGGCCGAGGGCCTGAGATACGTTTATATGCCACAGGGTGGCTTGAGTGATGTGAGGAGTCTTCAGGCCTTGTTAGTGCTCTGAGGAGGCTTTCAAGCCTTGTGAGCAATGTGAGGAGGCTTTCAGGCCTTATGAGTGATGTGAGAAGCCTTTCAGTCCTTATGTTGATATAGCGCTTGGGCCGTAAGGGGCCCCTTTGGAGTCTGTACACCCACAGTGAGCGCGGGTAGCTATTATGCCGAGTGATTGATACTGAGCCTGAGGGGCTGATATGAGTGTTGTTTTTTAGAGTGAGCCCGAGGGGCTGATATGAGTGACTATGAGGTAGCCCAAGGGGCTGATACTAGTGATTGTAAGGTAGCCCGGGGGGTTGTTACTGCTTTGAGATATTGCCCGAGGGGCAAGCTTTTATGTGCTCATTTTGCATACTTACTTTTCTTTTACTTGTTATACTGTGATATTTGTGCCCGATGGGCGAATTTCTGTGTATATTAGCACTAATTATTTGAAATTATTTCACAACTGTTGAAAGGACTATTTTCAAAGAAGGTTTAAAACTAAGCCAATAGATTTTCTAAAGATTTCACAGTTCACAGTTTTCTCAAAAAATTGTACATTGCTTCTATACAGCATGTTGGTTGCTTTACGTGATTTCTCATTGTCCAGTTGTTATTTACCTTTATTATTCACTGAGTTAGAGTACTCACTTTACTCCCTGTACCTTATGTGTAGATGCAGGTATTTATTCACCCGGTAGCGGGTATTGGCTGTTTGGAAGCAGCTCTGTAGGAGTTTAGCAAGGTGACTTCCAGTGCTCACAACATCGTTTTTCTATGTTATTCGTTATTCCTGTTCAGTGTATTTCTAGACTTGCAAATGTAATTACATTCTTATAGAAGCTCTGACTTGTGACACCCCGGTTTGGGCTGTGATTGGTTTGTACTTTCTCTAAGTATTGTTATTAAATCATATTTAAAATTATTTACTTATGTTGATCTATTTTTTGAAAAAGGCATTTTGAGTTGGTTGGCTAGCCTTGTCTTCACTAGAGGCGACATCACGAGCGGAGTAGGGTTTGGGTCGTGAGATAAGTATTATGACTTATGTGAATCGTCGGTTTTAGTTTTCAAGTTATTTGGAGTTGATTTGGAAGAATGATTCTCAGCTAGAAGTTTTAAATTTGAAAGATTTGACCAAGTTTTGACTTTTTAGAATTTGACCTAACATTGGATTTTTGATGGTTCCGTTAGCTCTGTTGGGTGATTTTGAACTTAGGAGCGCGTCCAGATAGTTATTTGAAGGTCCATAGTAGAAATTGGCTTGAAATAACGAAAGCTGGAATTTTGGAAAGTTTGATCGGGGTATCAGGGTCGGATTTTGATTCCGAAAGTTGGAGTAGGTCCATAATGTAAAATTTGACTTGTGTGCAAAATTTGAGGTCAACCAGACATGATTTGATATATTTCGGCATTGGTTGTGGATGTTTGAAATTTCAAGTTCAATGATTTCGAATTGAGGTGTGATTCGTCGTTTCGATGTTGTTATGTGTGTTTTGAGGCCTCAAATAGGTCTGTTTTATGATATGAGACATGTTGGTATGTTCGAACAGGGCCCCGAGGGGCTCGGGTGAGTTTCGTATAGTTTGGGGTTGTGTTGCACTCTTTTTTGATGTTTCGACGTCGTTTTTCAAGCATAAATGGTACTACATTAATGAAATGAGCGCCGATTTCTGTTTTTATTGAAGCATTAGATCTGTATCGTAATTATGGAGCCATAGCAAAAAAAAAGAATCGTTGAATTTGGACATCATATGAGGATTTTATGGTCATTTTACTAAGAATTGGGTTGCCAGATTTTTTCCAAATTAATTTTGAAATTGCCACTGAATTTGTATTTAAAAATATGTACTATTTTTTTGAAACCATCATATCTCCTTCAATATAAGGTCAAATGGAGTGATTCAAGAGCCTAATTTGATTAAAATTTTACAAAGAATCCATTGGAGGATCAAAAGCGAGTTTTGGGATTGTTTAGCATGATAATCGAGGCAGAATAGCTGGCAAAAAAAATATAAAATAAGGGTTTGTTCATTTGGTCATATTTTGAGTTGGGGAGCTCGGATTTGGGCGATTTTGGAGGAGAATTTCACCATATATATTGGGGTAAGTGTTCTCTACTTGATTTCGGTGATATTTCATGAATCCATCTTTGTTTATGGCATTTGATTGATGTTTTCAAAGTAAAAATTTGGAGGGTTTTGCCTAAAGTTTCATAAAGTGAATTTTTAAGTTTGGGGAGGATGTGACAACCCGACCCATCGTCTTTTGTATTTCAGCCCCGTTATCCCCGTCTATGCATCCGCGTGTGTTGATATATTTGGTGAATTTGAAGTGTGTTGGGTTGAATTTGGTTAGAAATGAGACCAATAGTCTCTTTAAGGAAAGCTTAAGTTGGAAAATTCAACCGGACGTTGACTTGTGAGTTAGAGGGCTCGGAATGGATTTTCGATGATTCAACTAGTTTCGGGGTATAATTTGTGACTTGGGAGCGAAATCAGAATTTAATTTGGAGGTCCGGTGTGGAATTATGCTTGAATCGGCTAAGTTCGAATTTTGGCAAATTCTGGTTGATAGGTAAGAATTTAATCCGAGGGTTGGAATGGAATTTTGAGAGTTGTAGCAGCTTTGTTAGGTGATTTTGGATATGTCTGCAAATTTTCAGGTTATTCGGACGTCGTTTGGTTGGGTTTTGGATCGAATGCGAATTTGGAAAAGTTCTAGCTTGACTTAGGCTTGAATTTAAGGAATTTGGTGATTTTTTATGTTAATGTTAGTGTTTTTATGGCCTGATCAAGTTTGAATGAGGTAATTGGTCATGTTGGTGCCTTTGGTTGAGGTCCGGGGGCCTCGGGGTGATTTCAGAGGGTTAACCGGGCTATTTTTGGACTTGGAAGAATGTTGGTGCACAACTGTTGGTGTGGCAGACCACAAAGCATCACGTTTGTGGGGTGGTGGACACGAACACGTAGAGGGAATCTGGGTGCCTGGGATTTTTGCCTTCGCGTTCGCGATGGAGAGGCCACGACAGCGTAGTAGAGGAGTCTTCTTGATCGCGTTCGTGTGATAAGGTGACGCGTTCATGTAGGCCAGTGGAGTGGGCCATCGCGTTCGCATTGTGAGGGTCGCGTTCGCATATGAGGGCCTGGGAGCAACATTAGATAAAGCATCGCTTCGCGTGACTAGGGTCGCGAACGCGATGAAGGGATTTCTGGACGGACATAAGGGTTTATAAACATCTTCCCCGCGAGCTTATATCATTTTCCTCCATTTTTTAGCACATTTTGGAGTTATTGGACGAGGGAGTAAGATGATTTCACCTAGGTTTCGACTTGAGGTAAGATTTATGAGCTAATTACATGATTTTATTTGAGAATCATCATCGAAATCTCTGAAAATATGGTGGAAATTGGAATATTTAGGGTGTGGTTTTTGGTGTTGAAAATTGGGAATTTGAAGGGGCTATTGGACTCCGATTTTGACGAACCTTATATGTACGGACTCGTGGAGAGACAAGGGTTTTAAAGAATTTTGTAATTTTTCGAGAACCGGGCTCGGGGCTCGGGTTTTTCCAACTTTGTGTTTTTGGGTGTATTTCGGGTTATTTCAATTGGGCTATGTTCCATTAGTCTATACTGACATATTCCTATTGGTTTTGACCAGATTTGGCATCCGCGGAGGTTGATTCTCAAGGGAAAGGCATTGCGAGCTAGTTTGCGGCCGGCTTGAGGTGAGTAATGGGGGTGGATGATGACCCGAGGGTTTGAAACTCTGGTATATCACATTGTGACGCTATTATCAGGCTAGACACGCACTCCATGGCTTGTGCGGGGTTGTATATGTTTGGAAATAGTGACTCGGTCCAATCCGAGGGATATATTTTACTATGTTGGCGATTGCTTCGCATACTATATTGATGATATCTGGGCTTGATGCCATGTTTGGGGCCTTGTGCCGACTTGTGGAATCCATCAGGGATCGTTATCTCAGAATTTTCATGATTTGCATATTACTTGAATTCAGTCCAGGTTTAAATATTATTTTTGCAAACTCAGCCATATTTATGCGTTTTGAAAATTCAAATGATTTTTAAATGATAATTCGGGCTGATGAGTACTATCTCACTATTTCTGGACTATAAATGATTTTAAATGGAAATGGTGGTAACTATTGGCACCGTGTATTTTAATTGGAAACGGTGGTAACTATGGGCATCGTGTATTATAAATAAACGGTGGTAACTATTGGCACAGTGTATTGTAATGGAAGCAGTGGTAAGTATTAACATTGTATGATATGGCGCTTGGGCTGTAGGAGTCCCTCCGGAGTCTGAACCCCCACAGTGAGTGTGGGTACCTATATGGATCGGGCTGCACGTTCCACAGTGTTCATGCATTGCATTGCATCCCATACATTTACTTAATTTTTCTTATTCTGTATATCTCTGAGACATGTACTGTATAGAACTGCTAGACAGCTTCATTTTTTATTGTTTCTTGTTTTTTTATCTTCGGGTTTTTATACATGCTTATTACTCGCCGAGTTGGTAGACTCACCCCATGCTCCCTGCACAGAGGTCTAGCGTTGTTGCTGTTGCTTATCCAGTTGCCGGAGTATCGAGGTAGGTTCCAGCGTCCGCAGGACCGATCATTCTGATCTTACCAGTTGTTTCTATTATTTGGATACATGTATCTTTCCTTTAAGACTTGTATTGGGTATTGTTAGAGGCTCTGTAATCGTGACCCTAAATCTTGGGAGTTCTTGTTCAATCGTGGTTTCGTATTCGTACAATTAAAATTTTCCAGTTATTTGGAGTTTATTGTTATAGTTGCCATATTTTTCCTTACTTGTTTCGTGTTTGGCTGAATAGTTGTATTTGAGAATGTGTTGGTCAGGCTTGCCCATCCTTACGGCCGGGCGCCATCACGATCGGGTTTGGGTCGTGACAAGTTGGTATCAGAGCCTAGGTTGCTCGGCCTCACGAGTTATGAGCCGGTTTAGTAGAGTCTCGCGGATCGGTATGTAGACGTCCTTATCATATCCTCGAGGGGCTACAGAACTTATAGGAAACACTTCACTTTCTTGGAATTCTTATCGTGCGGCTTTGTTGATTTGTGAACTAAAACTTCTTATTCTATTCTCTCGCAGATGGCGAGAACCCGTACTATCGGACGTGGCGGTCGACCCCCATTGCCACCAGCTAGAGGCCGTGGATGCGGTCGTGGCCGTGGTCGTGGTAGAGTAGCAGGGGAATTACCAGTTGACCCACATGTTGCTCTTGTTCAGGATCAACCCCCAGTTGTTGAGGCTCCAGCAGCACCTACTCAGGCACCGGCAGTGCCCATTGTGATACCTGGTCCCCAGGAGACGTTGGCTTAGATCTTATCCGTTTGCACCGGGTTAGCTCAGGTGGTATCAGCTACCACTGCAGCGGATGCATCTCAGACCGGGGGTGGTTATCAGACCCCCGCAGCTCGCACTCCAGAGCAGGGTGCACAGGGTTTGCAGACCCCAGAGGGACCACCAGCTTAGCCAGTTGCCCCTGTTCAGCCAATTGTTCTAGTTCAGGGTGATGGGGTACCAGTGATGCCAGATTACGAGCAGCGTCGTCTGGAGAGGTTCGACAGACTTTCACCTCCGACCTTTAGCGATGTTCTAGGCGAGGATGCCCAGGGTTTTCTTGACAAGTGTCGACGCATGCTCAAGACAGAAGGGATTTTGGAGACTAGTGGGGTATCTTTTACCACTTTTCAGTTCTCAGGAGCAGCCTTCACCTGGTGGGAGGCATATGAGCGGCGTAGGCCGGCAGGGTCAGCACCATTATCTTGGCAGGAAGTCTCCACTATCTTTTTGGAGAAGTGGTTACCTAGGTCACAGAGGGAGGAGTTACGTAGGCAGTTTGAGATGCTTCGCCAGGGGGATATGTCTGTGATGCAGTATGAGATGAGATTTGCAGAGTTAGCTCGTTATGCTCCATGGATAGTCCAGATGGATCAGGAGAGGATTAGATGATTTATGGACGGGCTCATTTATCCCATTCGTATTCTGATGACTCGAGAGAGGGTCCTGAGTCATACCTTCGAGGAGGCGGTGGATATAGCTCACGATATTGGGACGGCTCGCCGTCAGGAGCGAGAGGAGAGGGAGTCCAAGAGGCCTCGAGGTTCAGTCATTTATGGCGGAGCTCCATCTAGGGGCCAGTTTCATCAGGGCAGAGGTCGTTCTTTTAGACCTCCTCAGTCAGGCCGCCCAGAGTATAGCGGAGCTTCTTCCAGTCGTGGCCGTCATGGTCACCAGCAGGTGCCCTCCCAGATCAGATTTCTGCACCCACTTTGTCAGCCCAGGGTTCATCTGCGGCGAGGGGTTCCCTTCAGTCCCCTTCTCCAGTTTTAGTCTGTTGATTTAAGTGTGGGGAGTTTGGTCATGTGAAGAGACATTGTCCTCGACTTCGTTGTGGTAGGTTTCAGTAGAGGGATTAGTCCTCCTCTTCTTCTTCATCTGTTTCAGCACCACCCCAGTCTAGTAGGGGTGGGGTTCAGTCATCTAGAGGCCGCCCCAGGAGGGATGAGCGATCGAGCAGTAGTCAGGCTCGTTTCTATGCACTCCCAGATAGGAGAGATGTTGTTGCTTCAGATGCAATGATCACAGGTATTATCTCAGTTTTCCACAGGGATGCTTCTGTTTTGTTTGATCCCGAGTCTACATATTCTTATGTATTTGCTTACTTTGCTCATCATTTGGGGACTACCCAAGGGTGTATAGCATTTCCTGTGCATGTATCTACCCTGGTGGGTGATATTATTATTGTGTACCACGTGTATCTGTCCTGTCTTGTTACCATTGAGAGTCTGGAGACCCGAGCCGACTTGCTGCTATTGAGCATGGTAGATTTTGATGTTATTCTGGGCATGGATTGTCTATCACCGTGCCATGCTATTCTAGAATGTCACGCCAAGACAGTTATATTGGCTATGCCGGGTATCCCGAGGGTTGTCTGGTGTGGTTCGACGGATTATGTACCAGCAGGGTAATCTCTTTCTTGAAAGCCCAGCGGATGGTTGGGAAAGAATGTTTATCATATCTAGCATTTGGCAGGGATGTTGGAGATGAGACTCCTAGTCTTGATTCGGTTCTCGTGGTGAGGGAGCTTCCTGATGTCTCAATTGTCTCAATTGTCAGCAGGTCAAATATGAGCATCAGAGATCCGGTGGTGTACTTCAGCAGATGGATATTCCGGAGTGGAAATGGGAAAAGATTACTATGGACTTTGTGTGTGGTCTCCCTTGTACCTCGAGGAACTTTGATTCTAATTGGGTGATTGTGGATAGGCTGACCAAATCTGCGCATTTCATTCCGGTGTGTACCACTTATTCTTCGGAGCGGTTAAGAGATTTTCATCTGTGAGATTATGCGGTTGTATGGGGTCCCGGTTTCTATTGTCTCAGACAGGGGTACTCAGTTTTCCTCCCAGTTTTGGAGGACTTTTCATCGGGAGTTGGGCACTCAGATTCAGATGAGCACATCTTTTCATTCTCAGACGGACGGACAGTCAGAGCGTACTATTCAGATATTGGAGGACATGTTGCGTGCTTGTGTTATTTATTTCAGAGGTTCTTGTACTGAGTTCTTGCCGCTTGCAGAGTGTGCTTATAACAATAATTATCAGTCCAGCATTCAGATGGCGCCGCATGAGGCTTTATATGGGAGACAATGTAGATCTCTAGTCGGTTGGTTTGAGCCCGACGAGCCTAGACTATTGGGGACAAAGTTAGTTCAGGGTGCCTTGGAGAAAGTGAAAGTTATCCAGGAGAGACTTCGTACGGCTCAGTCGCGTCAGAAGCGTTATGCGGACCGGAAGATTCGGGATGTATCTTATGTGGTGGGCGAGAAGGTTCTGTTGAAGGTCTCGCCTATAAAAGGCGTGATGAGGTTTGGAAAGACAGGGAAGCTGAGTCTGCGGTTTATTGGACCTTTTGAGATACTCAGGAGTATTGGGGAGGGTGCCTATATGCTTGCCTTGCCACCCAACTTGTTGGGGGTTCACCCGGTGTTTCATGTTTCCATGCTCAGGAAGTATGTTGGGGACCCCTCTCATGTATTAGACTTCAGCGCGATTAAGTTGGATGAGGACTTGACCTATGATGTGGGGCCAGTGGCTATTTTGGGTCGTCAGGTTCGAAAGTTGAGATCAAAGGGCATAGCTTCAGTAAAGGTGCAATGGAGAGGTCGGCTCGTGAGGAGGCCACTTGGGAGACCAAGCAGGAGATGCGGAGCAGATATCCTCATTTGTTTGAGGCTCCAGGTATGTTTCTTGACCCACTCGAGTATGAGCGTTTGTTTTAGTTGGGGAGGATGTGACGACCCGACCCGTTGTCTTTTGTATTTCAGCCCTGTTATCCCCATACTATGCTTTCGCGTGTGTTGATATATGTGTTGGTGAGTTTGAAGTGTGTTGGATTGAATTTGGTTAGAAATGAGACCAATAGTCTCTTTAAGGAATGCTTAAGTTGGAAAAGTCAACCATACATTGACTTGTGAGTTAGAGGGCTCGGAATGGTTCCGATGATTCGACTAGTTTCGGTGGATGATTTGTGACTTGGGAGCGAAATCAGAATTTAATTTGGAGGTCCGGTGTAGAATTAGGCTTGAATTAGCTAAATTCGAATTTTGGCAAATTACGATTGATAGGTGAGAATTTGATCCGAGGGTCGAAATGGAATTCCGATAGTTGCAGTAGCTTCGTTAGGTGATTTTGGATATGTCTGCAAATTTTCAGGTCATTTGGACGTTGTTTGGTTGGGTTTTGGATGGAATGCGAATTTGGAAAAGTTCTAGTTTGACATAGGCTTGAATTTGAGGAATTATGGTGATTTTTTATGTTAATGTTAGTGTTTTTATTGCCCGAGCAAGTTTGAATGAGGTACTTGTTAATGTTGGTGCATTTGGTTGAGGTCCCGAGGGCCTCGGGGTTATTTCAGAGGGTTAACCGGGCTATTTTTGGACTTGGAAGAATGCTAGTGCACAACTGTTGGTGTTGCAGACCACAAGGCATCGCGTTCGCGGGGTGGTGAACGCAAACGCGTAGAGGGAATCTGGGAGCCTGGGATTTTTCCTTCGCGTTCGCGAAGGAGAGGCTGAAATCGCGTAGTAGAGGAGTCTTCTTGATCGCATTCGCGTGATAAGGTGATGCGTTCGCGTAGGCTAGGCGAGTGGGCCATCGCGTTCGCATTGTGAGGGTCGCGTTCGCGTATGAGGGCCTGGGAGCGAGATCAGATAAAGCATCGCGTTCGCATTACTAGGGTCGCGAACGCGATGAAGGGATTTTTGGACGGACAGAAGGGTTTATAAACATCTCCTCCGCGAGCTTATATCATTTTCCTCCATTTTTGAGCACATTTTGGAGCTATTGGGCAAGGGAGTAAGGGGATTTCACCTAGGTTTTGACTTGAGGTAAGATTTATGAGCTAATTACGTGATTTTATTTGAGAATCATCATCTAAATCTCTGAAAATAGGGTGGAAGTTGGAGAATTTAGGGCGTGTTTTTGGTGTTAAAAATTTGGAATTTGAAGGGGCTATTGGATTCCGATTATGACGAACCTTGTAGGTACGGACTCGTGGAGAGACGAGGATTTTGAAAATATGAATTTGTAATTTTTCGAGAAGTGGGCCTGGGGCTTGGGTTTTGCCAACTTCGTGTTTTTGGGTGTATTTTGAGTTATTTCGATTGCTCTATGTTCCATTAGCCTATTTTGACATTTTCCTATTGGTTTTGACCAGATTTGGCATCCGCGGAGGTTGATTCTCGAGGGAAAGGCATTGCGATCTAGTTTGCGGCCGGCTTGAGGTGAGTAATGGGTGTGGATGATGACCCGAGGGTTTGAAACCCCGGTATATCATATTGTGACTCTATTATGAAGCTAGACACACACTGCATGGCTAGTGCAGGTCGTATATGTTGGAAATTGTAACTCGGTCCAATCCAAGGGATATATTGTACTATGTTGGCGATTTCTTCACATACTATTTTGATGATATTTTGGCTTGATGCCCTGTTTGGGGCCTTATTCCGACTTGTGGAATCCTTCAGGGATCGTTATCTCAGAATTTTCATGATTTTCATGTTACTTGAATTCAGTCCAGGTTTAAACATTTTTTTTGCAAACTCAGCCATATTTATATGTTTTGAAAACTCAAATGATTTTTAAATGATAATTCGGGCTGATGAGTACTATCTCACTATTTCTGGACTATAAATTATTTTAAATGAAAACGGTGGTAACTATTGACACCGTGTATTTTAAATGGAAAGGGTGGTGACTATTGGCACAGTGTATTATAAATGGAAACGGTGGTAACTATTGGCACCGTGTATTGTAATGGAAACAGTGGTAACTATTAACACTGTATGATATGGCGCTTGGGCTGTAGGAGTCCATCTGGAGTCTGAACCCCCACAGTGAGCGCGGGTACCCATATGGATCGGGCTGCACGTTCCGCAGTGTTCATGCGTTGCATTGCATCTCATACATTTACTTAGCGTTGCTTATTCTGTATATCTCTGAGACTAGTACTGTATAGAACTGCTAGATAGCTTCATTTTGTGTTTTTTCGTATTTTCTTATCTTCGGGGTTTTATACATGCTTATTGCTAGCTGAGTTGGTAGACTCACCCCATACTCTCTGCACCTTGTGTGCAGATCCAGGTGCTCCAGAGGTCTACCGTTGCTGCTGTTGCTTATCTAGTTGCTGGAGTATTGAGGTAGCTGCCAGCATCAATAAGATCAATTACTCTAATCTTACCAGATTTTTCTGTTATTTAGACACATGTATATTTCCTTTCAGACTTGTATTCGGTATTGTTAGAGGCTCTGTACTCGTGACCCCAAGCCTTGGGAGTTCTTGTTCAGTCGTGGTTTCCTATTCGTACAATTACATTTTCCAGTTATTTGGAGTTTATTGTTATGGTTGCCATATTTTTCCTTACTTGCTTCGTGTTTGGCTGTATCATTGTATTTGAGAAGGTTTTGGTCGGGCTTGCCCAGCCTTATGGCCGGGCGCCATCATGACCGGGTTTGGGTCGTGACAGAACATCGATTCAGAGTCAGAATTGGATGAAACTAGTATGGTTAGACTCATAATTGAATGGGTTTCCGAATTTTACGAGTTTTATCGGGTCCGATATGTGAGCTCGGGTTGGGCTTTTTCGCAGAATTTGGGCTTTTGATTAAAGATTCTACCTTTTTAATTGGGATTGGTTGCTTTAGCGTTGTTTGATGCATTTGTGTTGTTTTTGGTTAGTTTCTAGCCGTTCGGAGGTCAGAACACGCGAGATGGCATTTTTGGAGCATTGCTTGGCTTGCTCGATATTGGAATTGGCTTGATTGAGGTAAGTAATGATTGTAAATATTGTCCCGAGGGTATGAAACCCCAAATTTCACATTGTTGTGCTACTTTAAGGGACACACACGCTTGATGACGAGCGTAGGGTCGTGCACCGCTGGGAATTATGACTTAGTTCGTCCCATATAACCGCTAAGTTGCATATTTGATTAAAAACTGTTTGATTTCATTGTGTTTTTGGAAATTATTACGAGGAGGAGTTGGTAGCTGTTCTAGACCAGCAGATTCGTCACTTGAGATCGAATAGTTTCCCTTCCGTTGGTGTTTAGTGGAGAGGTCAGCCTGCTGAGGCATCGACCTAGGAGTCCAAGTCCGATAAGCGGAGCCATTATCCTCATATTTTTTCCAACTTAGGTACTTCCCTTTTATATCCATTCGAGGACGAACAGTTGTTTTAGAGGTAGAGAATGTGATGACCCAAAAGGTCATCATTTGTGTTGCAAGTAAATTCAGTGTTCCGAGGCCTAAAAACCTCCTTTTTATCTCACCTTGATTTGCATGCGTGGTCCGAACCCATATCCCAAAAGCCTTCTACGTGAAAAGATGAGAAATAGAAATTTTTAGAGTTAATAATTTAATTTTGGTTGACTTTGGTCAAAATTTTGAGAAACGAACCAGGATCCATTTTCCGACGATCCCGGGAGGTCTGGAGTAAAATATGAGACTTGGGCGTATGCCCGGAAATGACTTCCGAGGTCCCAAGCCTTAGAAATTAATTTTTGAAAGAAATTATTTTACAGAATTATCGAAGAAATGAAGAAAATAATTAATGTTTGAAACCATTAGTATCGGGCCCCTATTTTGGTTTCGGAGCTCGGTACAAACGTGTTATAGTATTTAAAAGACAACTGTGAAACTTTTTGAAGAACGTAGTTTATTTGACATGAGTTGGACTACCGGCTGAAGAGTTATGAACTTTGAGTATTCTTGATGAAAATGTTGAGTTTTGAGGTTTAATTCATGGTTTTACATGTTATTTTGATGATGTGATCGCACGAGTAGGTCCATATAATATTTTTGAGTTAGTATGCTCTTTGGTTTGAAGTATCAAGGGCTCGGGTGAGTTTCGGGTAGGTTCTGGAATATTTTAGGCTTAAAAATAGATGTTTCAGATCACTGAACCTGCCAGTGCTGACCGCACTGATTTTGTGCTGACCGCTCTGATTTTGTGCTGACCGCGGAGGGGCCTTTGCGGCCACACTACTGTTCGCGGTGAGGAAGAACTTCACTGGTCTGATATAGGAAGCTTATATCTTTTGATATACAAGGAATTTTGAGATGATTTTAAAAAGAAAATTGTAGCCCTTCGTGTCTAGTTTCCAGAGAGGTAAAGAAATAAGAATTTGGACGTATATAGAGAAAGTTATAGCCAAAATACTAAAGCATGTCACTGCAGTCAATATTGTGAGCTCCTCGGCCGCACTCCTTTTTGTGCGGTCCGCACAGGGGGTCTAAGAGGGGTATATTTAAATGGGGTTTTTAATTATTTTTTTAAAAATCCTAAAAACATAAGAGGAGATTTTTCAAACAACCTTCCTTCTCCACAACATTAGTAAGTGATTTCTAACTCATTTTCTTTATTCCCTTAACTTCTTTTTACAAGATTTCATCCTAGAATCTAGGATTTTCATGGTGGAATTGGGAATTTTGGGTAAAACCTAAGAATATTGAAATTTGGGGATTTAGACCTCAAATTGAGGTCGGATTCCAAAACCAATTATATATCCGGGCATGGGGGTGAATGGGTAATTAGATTTTAGTTTGAATATCGGGTTTGGACCAAGCGGACCCGAGGTCGATTTTTGACTTTTTTGGAAAAAACTTTAGAAAACCTATTTTCATGCATTAGGATTGATTCATTTAGCATTTATTGATGTAATTAAGTAACTTGTTGCTAGATACGAGCGAGTTGGTAGTGGAATCAAGCGTTAAAGTGATAGTTGAGGCTTGAGTTGTGTTCATGACATCGAGGTAAGTGTTTGGTCTAACCTTAGCCTGAGGGATTAGGAGTTGTGTCTTATTTTCTATGTGCTAGTTATGGAGTACGGCCTATAGGCATGGTGAAGAGTATCTATACGTTGGTGTCAAGCATGCCCGTGAGTCTTGTATTGTAATTGTTATGATTCCGTTGAGATTTATTGTGCTTCATATGAGGATTATTATTATTGTTCCTTTACCGGAATGTTGTTGTCATATTGTTGTTCCTGGTATATTGTTGTTATATTATTGTTCCTTTGCTGGGATGTTACTGTTATAACATTATTCCCTTGTCGGAATATTATTCTTATATTATTATTCCCTTGTCGAGATTCTGTTATGATTGGTATTGATAAATAAAAAGGGAGCGGGTTGCACGCCGGCAACGGAAATATATGAAATGGGAGCGGGTTGCACGCATGCAACGGTAAATATATGAAATGGGAGCGGGTTGCACGAATGCAACAGTAATTATATGAAATGGGAGCGGGTTGCACGCCTGCAAAGGTGCAATATGAAATGGGAGCGGGTTGCAAACCTGCAACGGTACTATATGAGATGGGATCGGGTTGCACGCCTGCAACGGTATTACATGTGTACTTGTTGTTCTTATTTCCTTATCTTTGCTGGTAATTAATTCATAGAAATCCTTACATTTCTCTACTATTGTTATGTTGTTATCTATTACTCCCTGCATGTTTCCCCGTCCAATTTTTGTTGTAATTATCTTCTTCTATTTTCGCTGTATATGGTTTAAGTGTACATGTTATTTGGTAGTCTGGTCCTAGCCTTGTCATTAGTTCGTCGAGGTTAGGCTAGGCACTTACTTGCACATGGGGTCAGTTGTGCTGATACTATACTTTGTACTCTTTTATGCAGATCCCAGTGCTATAGATTTTGGACCGCAGTGAGATTGCTGTTTCTTGTTCATCAGGCGACCTGAAGTAGTCCTGCAGGCATCCGCATGCCTTGGCGTCTCCTTCTATCTACGATTCCTGTTTCTTTCATGTATTTTCAGATACAATGTTGTATTTATTTCTTTCAGACCTTTATTTGTAGTACTCCTAGACAGTCTGTGAAGTTATGACACCAGTCTTGGATAGATTTGTTATGGATTGATATTAGCAGTATTATTAAGACTTTACAATGTAACCTTCCGCTTATTCAATTCTGTTGTTATCTATTTGTTGGCTCTTAACTGTTATCGAATTAAAAATGAAAATAAGGTAAACAGTTTAGTTGGTTGGCTTGCCTAGCTTTCACTAGTACGCGCCATCACGACTCTTGAGTGTAGGAAATTCGGGTCGTGACAACTGTTTTGGAAATGTACTGCATTTGCTGTAGCGTTATGACTGGCTTACGTGTTTTCTTACTGCTTAGTCTTTATTTAATTGTATTACTTACTGAGTTGGCATGCTCATATTACTCCCTGCACCTTGTGTGCAGATTTAGGTATTTCTGAACCCGGTAGCGGGTATTGATTACTTAGTGGCAGGTTCATCGGAGTTAACAAGGTAGCTATCCGGCGATCATAGCGCTGTTTTTGTCCCTCCTTATCCTCCCTTAGTTGTATTCAGTTATTTCCAGGCTATGTTAGTCTTGATGTTGTCAGACGGTTGCAGTAGATTTTCAGGACTAGTGATAACATAATGTCGGGCTTGTGTAATTATTTTGCACTGTTCATTTAGACTTACATTATGAGATATTTGATTAATTAAAGGCTTAAAATGATTTTGATTGAATAAGGGTTAATTCGGGAGCTGTGTCGGCTGGTCTATTTTCACGATAGGCGTCATCACGACCGAATTGATTTTAGGGTCGTGAACAATGATTAATAATATACATATGCAATTTAGTTTTAATGAAAAAAATTTATTTAGGGTAAAATCACCTGATCATATCAAGTTGTGTGCGCACTTTAAATCCCTTCTTGATAGTTCCCATAGCATATAATTGATGCATGTATTTGTCCTGAAAATCTTTGTCCTCCTTTTTCAATTTTTCCAGCTGCCGCGCTTAAAAATAACGGTTAGATGCGTAAAACAAGAATTTGTAAGTTAAAAGATTATACGTTTTGTGATGCTTTTCAATACTTACGATCGAAACCTGAAATTATGACCATGATTCCATGGGGACCGGGTCTGTAAATTAATTAATATCAATAGTTGATTTAATATAGATTAAAACAAATTAAAATTTATTAATTTAAGAGCTTACATGTCGAGATGAACGTCCCTGTTATTTTGGGAATGATATCATAATAATCCATAGACGTTGCATTCAATATAATAATCAAATCAAATACTAAGTAATGCATTCAACTTTAGTATCACTTAATCTACAACCACTGCATCGAACATTGATATCACAATCAAACCAAATATATTTAACCATCTGGGGGATGGAGCTGATCCAGAGTGAACAGAGAGTCTATTTCCGAAAGTGTTAAGACAAATTTGTGATATAATTTAAATTGTCACTTACTGCTATAGTGCACCTTTTAATAGGATTTTAAATAAAAATTTTAATTCAAAAGATTTAAGAATTTTGTGTCCCACATTGATCCTTGTACCTCAAAATTATGTCACTGATGTAGTGAAATAAAATTCTCTATTTTTGTTGGCACAAATATCTTTTACCTTTTGTTAGCTTACGTTTAATATTCCATTGTAGCCATGAAAAAATTGCTATCTTAGCGGAACCCCTGCCAGAAATGGAACCTTCATTTTAAGCCTAAAATATCGCCATAACAACTTTTCAATCCACGATGCATCTAATTCCAATAAATTTCCTAAATATGTGAAAGCTGTTATGAAATAATATAAAGATAAGAACAATAATACAAGAACAAGAGCAATAGAGAGAAGAGTAGAGAGAGTTCTTCTTATTGATACTTAGAGAATGTTAGGAGTGTCTTACAATGGTAGAAGACCCCTTTATTTATAGGGAGTGGGATGATTTATCTACCAAGAATAGAACTCTAGAATCTCTCTAATTATAGACATTCACCTTAAATAGGAGATTTCATAACACTCCCCCTTGAATGTCTATTCAACAATGTGCCTCGTTAAAACCTCAAAACCAAAACCCAATGGGAAAAATTAAAGAAAGGAAAAAGAGTACACATGTTTGAATATGCGCCTATTGGTTGCCTCGTTAAAAACCTTGCAAGGAAAACCCAGTGGGACAAAACCTTGTAAGGGAAAAAGAGTGCAACGCGCATTAACTCCCCCTAATGAGTACATCAATTTATATCCTTGAGCATTTGCATTCCAATCTTGTGCATCATCTTCAAAACGATCTTTGATAGACGTTTGACAAATCAACCATATTGACTTGAATAAATATTCCGCACCTTGAAATCATCATTCTTGATAGATATGAACATCTTCATATAATGTCGTGGAATAACTCTTCAATATCTCCATAGATGCATTCTCAATGCCATCATGCTTATAGTTATAGCAAGATACATATGTACACAAATTGTACTAAGGATGTGGTACTTCAGGACCAAGAATTGCATATGCTTCAAGCAACTTAAATCTTTCAAGTTAAGTCATATAAGCCATATAATAGACTTTAGATGCATATCAAGTTTTCCATGTCATGCTAGACAAATAAGATATCGAAAACTGACTATACATACCTTTGACTTTTATACTTTCAAGCATTTGAACTATAGGTTCAAAACTACATGTCTTTCATACGGAATCAATTCTTCTTGAATTGTATCTCTTCTATTTAGTTACTTTCTTTGGGTCAGCAAATGCGTATAGCATGCTTTGCAATATGTTGCAATTGAATTATCCCTTTTATGAACTTCAGGTTCATATCATGATATTCGAAGATATACATATACAAATGATAATTCATCCCATGTAACCTTTTCTCAAGTGTTTATCATGTCTCCCCCTCATGTTAGTAAAGCTAACTTGTTTCCTCAATTTTGGGAAATCATCTTTGTGCATTATCATGTCAATATACACAGAACATTAATAATAAGATGAAATTATTTGGTTCCTGACCCTGAACCACTTGTGAGGGGAGAATATACTCTCGTATACAACGTATATCAAACTGATATATATAACTTTGTTCTCATAAGAAACAGTTTAGCTATTAAGTGGAAGCACTCAATAATTATCTTGCTAAACCAACTTTGATATAAACCAACTTATCAAGATGAACTGTCTTGAGTAGAGAATCTGGAAATTATGCTCGAAGTTAGATTACTGAGCAATTTACCTCGCAAGCACCAGCCAGGCTGCGGGTCAATAACAATTGCGCATGTAACCATATCATAGATGCATCACATGTGGTATACATGGCAGGTGAATGAGCCCATATTCACCTTTGATATTTCCAGAATTTATGGGCTTTAACCCGAACTCTTTAGTTGGTCAGTTCATTAATGAGAACAAGTGATATAAGAGAATTCATAAAGAACTTTCTAGTTCTTTAATATTCACCTATGTGAATTTGCACATCATACTTAAAATGAGATGGCTAACACGAATGTCAATTGAATAAATTATCAATATTGGTAAACTTCAAATTTACACCATGACATGTGCACTTATCAATAAACTTCAGGTTTATTATGACATGGGTTTTTATACCAATAAATATCCACTTTATTGTGACATTCTTTCGTTTGTGTAGTACAAACTGGAGAACAAAGCGGTTAGCTTTTCATATACAAATTACCCCGCTACAAGTTGTAGTAGTAGGAGATATCAAAGCCTTCCTTTATTTATAGTCTCAATATAATCAATCGCTTTCGCGTGTACTTTGGAAACTGAATAAGTTTCTTTGAGACTTACTACAGCACAATACTCAATTGTGTTTCTCCAACATAGTAATAATTGGCTCTTCTAGAGCTCTCAATTAATTTTGTACTACCACAAATTCATCAACATCCATGTGGTGAATATCTTTCTTAAAGAGAAAGTTATACCATTATGGTCATGTCAAACTTATATGCAAGATATGTTTCTTGCATTATCGTTGTCCTTTAATAGTCATATTTCCAAAATACTTTGGCGTACATAGGTACGTGACCAACGATCATTCATGCCATATATCATCTCAAACCTCCTTCTAGGGGTGAGTGTGGTATCATCTCAAGCCTCCTTCTAGGAGTGAGTGTGGTATATTCAATACCAATTTCATGTTCATATTCTTCCAATAATGAATATGTATTCGTGAATCAGATGTTGTCACATTTACTTCGGGGATATGTGATTTTGTTATCCTTTTCAAATCTGTAAATGCGTCAGGCATTTGATTTGCTATTCTTTGCAAATGGATAATCTTTTGTGCCTCTTTCACAAATAGAGGTATGTGGATCAAGATGAGATAATGATGCATTTTTCCACAAAATTTCCCGTTTGGTTTCACCAACTTCTCCCCCTAATTTTGGGAAAAGTGTCTCATCAAATTGACAGTCTGCAAATCGTGCAGTGAACAAATCTCCTGTCAATGTTTCGAGGTAGCGAATAATGGAGGGCGATTCAACCTCAACATATATTCCTAACCTTCTTTGCAGACCCATTTTGGTGCGGGATGGCGGTGCTACAGGCACATATACTGCGCATCCAAAGATTCTTAAATGGGATATATTGGGTTCATGACCCAAAACCAATTGCAACGGGGAATATTTGTGATAATTCGTCAGTCAGAGACGAACTAGCATTGCTGCATGCAAAATGGCGTGACCCCAAGCCGAAGCGGGCAGCCGACAAACTAGCATTGCTGCATGCAAGATGGCGTGACCCCAAGCCGAAGCGGGCAGCCGACAAACTAGCATTGCTGCATGCAAAATGGCGTGACCCCAAGCCAAAGTGGGCAGCCACGTTTTCATGAGTGAATGGGGTATTCAAGATTATACTCATGTATTGTCTCAATCTGATATCCATTTTGAATGATATCTTTAAAACTCAACAAGTTCCTTTTAGACTTGGAGGAGAACATTTTGATTGGTATCATTAAAACTCAACAAGTTCTTCTTAGACTTGGAGGAGAATATTGCATTTTCTAAGATAAACGTCGTGCCTTTGGGCAGAGTTACAGTTGCTCTTCCGGAGCCTTCAATCAATTTACTACTACCAGAAATTGTAGTAACATCTGCCTTACACACACTTAAATGGGAGAAATATTTCTTCTCTTTGAATATCGTATGTGTGGTACATGAATCAATTAAATAGATATTTTTACAATTGGACGTGCTTACATACCTGTGATCAACTATCTATATATTGTCATATTCTTAACCTAATATTTCACTTCTCAGAATTAAACCTGTAGTAAATCATGCTGTGAATTTATTCGTTTATAACATATATTACCGTTCATATGTTCCATGGTACAAATAATGTACCTTTATGTTGCATAATTATTTTCATCACAGTACATTATATAATCATCACTTATATATTACTATATTTTCACCACTGCTAGCGTCTAGTAATTATACCATAGTTAATTATCAATCAATTGTGGTGATCATACATGATAGTGCTGTTTATTATTATTTAAATAATGACAACCACAATATACCTTAGGTAATCATTCATGTATATTACAATGTACTCAATTTCACATGATCTACATTCGCACAATAATATTTCTAACAATCATGTACACTGTCTATAGATGCACGTTTTTTTTTTACGTACTATAATCACAACTGTCAGGCTTTGTCCATATCTCTCCTTTAAGCCTTTCCACAAGATGAGTAGATCCTTGACGGTGAGATATTCAATCTTCAAACATTCATCAAGGTGATGGCGCAAGAAAATCAAGGCCTTAGCACAGTCTTGGGTGGATGCTTTATCTCTATCTTTAATGGCGTCTCCAAGACCCATAGCATCTAAGTGGATTTCAGCATCCAACACCCATGTCATATAGTTCTTGCCCGAAATTTCGAGGGCAACGAACTTTCTTTTCATATTGTCAGACATATGACACAATTACATCAAGAGCATGTTCATACTTACGGGCTCTATTACAATTATCACATTCACTTCAGGGAATGGATCAAAATCATGTGCTTTACACAATCTCATGTCAAATATTACTTTCATAAAGTAAAAGATTATTTTGAGAATCCTTATTGTTCTTATTACCACAATAATGAAGATTATAACTTCGTCTATTGCCATGTCTACATCCATTGATACCTTTACGGTAATTAGTCTTCTTTCAGACTTATCACATATTGCTACCACATTCTCTAAAGGGAATGGAGCAAATTCAATTGGACGGAATTCTTTGCCACGTCCACATTCATTGATACCTTCATGGTAATAATTTTGTCTTCTTTCAGACTTATCATATACTGCTTCCACATTCTCTAAAGGGAATGGAGCAAATTCAATGGGACGGATTTTCAATTCTTTGCCCACAATCATACATGAATTTAATCATGGCAGGACATAGAGATTTTACCACTTCATGTGGTTATAATTTCTTGCAAACTCCATTAGAGTTATAATCAAACTTTGTTGTCTATGTTTGTATATAAAATCAAATTATAGAATTCAAAGAATTTGAAAGGGAAAAGTAAATTACTTACCTTTAAGGTATACCAATTATATTTTCAATGTTTTCTTCCTTTTCTCTCTTCCGTTTCTGTTTCCTTTTTTTTTCTTTGTTTTTCGTTTCTTTTCTCTTTTGATCGACACCTCCGACTCTCCTCTTTCTTACTTGAACAATTGTTTCTGTTCCTTTCTTTTCGTTCCTTTTTGCTTCCTTCTTTTCATTACGTTCCTCTCCTCTTTTTTTTTCTTCATTCTTTCTTTGAAGCAAAACCCTACACAAACAAAAGTTAAGACAATCGAAAATTTCAATTGGTTAGAGACTCGTGCTGATAACGTGTTATGAAATAATATAAAGACAA
This sequence comes from Nicotiana benthamiana, assembly GCA_034376525.1. Lineage (NCBI taxonomy): Eukaryota > Viridiplantae > Streptophyta > Magnoliopsida > Solanales > Solanaceae > Nicotiana > Nicotiana benthamiana. The sequence goes on along the minus strand of CM067340.1, from coordinate 40,888,021 downwards.
GAACAATAATACAAGAACAAGAGCAATAGAGAGAAGAGTAGAGAGAGTTCTTCTTATTGATACTTAGAGGATGTTAGGAGTGTCTTACAATGGTAGAAGACCCCTTTATTTATAGGGAGTGGGATGATTTATCTACCAAGAATAGAACTCTAGAATCTCTCTAATTATAGACATTCACCTTAAATAGGAGATTTCATAACAAAAGCTAATTAATAGCTATATCCTTTTCATTAACGTATTCTTCTCTCTTCACAAACATTATTACTTCCCTTTTGATAATCTTCACAATCGCATCCAATACAGCAGGAAAAGTTGGGACTAGCTTTGCAGCAACATATACCACTAATCCATGAAATATACGAATTATATACAAAGTATTTAATATTAAATGTACAATATATAACATTCATATAAACAATATATACATACATATAATATATGTATATAAATTAATAAATTAATATGGTTCAACATCCCTTAAATTGTGCTTAGTGATTCCGTTTAAGAAATTAAATTCCATAAAAAGAATCTTGAAAAATGCTTTAACTGTAAATGATTTATAATAAGAATTTTTTTATTTCTATACACTATTGGAAACTTTATTATCCTAAATGTTCATATCTAGTAAATTATCCTACCTACATAAGTTTTGTTTACAAATATATACATTCCACCTTAAAAGGCTCCCAATCCATTATTAGTGTCTTCAATTAACGGATTTAGTTACACCATTTACCTTTTTTTCTCTCCTTCTCTTTCCTTATTTTCCATCAGACATCGAAATAGAGATGAAGAAGAAATTTATAACTTAATGGCCAAGCTTATGTTCGAGACCAGAAGCTCTAACCTGCTACATCTTTCTCAACTCTTAAAAAGATGCCATGTTGTTTATATCCTCAAATACCTTGCTTGACAACCTTCTCCTTTGGTGCTTTTCAGTTCCAATCTCATCTAATACCACCCCCTTATTTATCCTCTTGCTACTGAGGCTCAATATTTCAGAATTAACCTGCGGAGAGCTCGAAAGTCTTTAAAGTCCTCAACAATGAGCTCTACTTCAGGCGTTAAAAAGCTTGACAGGTGATATAAAATATGGATTAAGATTCAAACCTATTCCACTTAAACATGATCACTACATCAGAACCCACGAAACGTTGCTATCAAAATTCATCGGGAACAAAGCCTTCTCCTAATTATACTTTTCTATGACAATAAGAAAATTTCCAAAAGTACTCTATATTTAAATGTTTTAAAAAAAGGAACCTCCATGTCACGACCCTAAACTCGGATCTGGTCGTAATGACGCCTCTCGTGAAGACAGGGCCAGCCGACACCTTCCCAATTCTTTTATTAAGTAATTAAGAAATAAGCATTTAGTCTTAAACATGATAAAATCCAAAAATAAGCAGTGAATCTATAATTTGCGAAAACAAACCCAACACAACCCGATACCGAGGTGCCACCAGTCATGAGCATTTACAATCCGGATAAAGGCAAGAAAAAGTCTACATAGTCTAATACCGATATAAAAGAGAGAAATATAAGATAAGGGAAGATACTCTGGGCCGCGAATGCCGGCAGCTACCTAGAAAATCTTCGAATCTGCCCGAGCTGAAAAGATCAACACTCGCTAGCAAGACCTGATGTGCCTGAATCTGTACACGGGGTGCAGGAAGTAAAGTGAGTACTCCAACTCAGTGAGTAATAATCATAAATAAATACTGAGAGCAAGAAATCACGTAAGGCACATTACAGGCTATAAGAAAGCAGTAAAAGCCAGTAAAAAGTCATAAAATAGTGAAAGTATGCAAAGTCACTTTAGTTCAGTTTAAGATTCTGAAAATCCCTTTTTAAACTGTTAAGCAAGTAAAAGAAAGGCAACTAGAAAAGGTAAACACATAAAGAAACGCCCCTCGGGCACAATACCAACATAATCAGCCCCTAGAGCAACACATGGAACAATACCAGCTCCCCGAGATCTATCTCATTTCACAATAATGTACCCGCACTCACTGGGGGTGTGCAGACTTTTGGAGGGGGCCCTTACGTCCCAAGAGAAATATCAAGCCATCTAGTGGCATCATCACTAGGCTCTCGGCCTCATATCAACTAGCCACCTCGTATCGTACAAATCTCAGGCCCTCGACCTCATAATCATAATCAGATGTTTCATCATAACATAGGCCCTCGGGCTTACTTAGTCAGAATCTCAAAAGCCACTTGGACAACAGTAAGATATGATGCTCAGCCCAAAATATCATTTAACAATATCATTTTAAGTGTTAAAGCAGAGTAGACATGGCTAGGTTATGAAAATAGTAGAATATAGCATGACTGAGTTCAAGTATAGAGTCAAAACAGTGATGAAATATCAACAAAATCCCCTAAGGGTTCAAATAGTTAGCAAGAGGCCTAAATATGGCATTAAGCCCAAAATATGATGATAGCAAATAGATTTCAGTCAAATACACGGTAAAATAGTCATTCGGGACGGACTAATTCACAATTCCCAATAGTGCACGACCCCACGCTCGTTATCTAGCATGTGCGTCACCTCAATATAGTACAACGATGTGCAAATCCGTGGTTTCATACCCTCAGGACAACATTTACAATTATTACTCACCTCTACCCGGTCCAAATCTCTAGCTCGCGATGCCTTTGCTCCTCGAATCGGCCTTCGGATGCTCCAAATCTAACCAAAATCAGTGTAAAGCCATTAACATATGCTAAGGGAAGAAAACCCGCTCGAAAGAAATTAAGTTACAACACAAATCTCGAAATTGGCCAAACCCGACCCTTGGGCCCACGTGTCGAATTCCGGTAAAAATCACATCAACGGATTCCTTATCACTCCCCGAGTTCATTCATACCAAAAACATCAAAATTCGACTACAAACAGCCCCTCAAACCCCAAATTCCACGTCTCCAATTTCAAGCCCTAGTTTTTCAATTTTAGGCTTAATTTTCACGATTAATTAGGTAAAATTCACATTAAAATCGAGTATTAAGTCCATGAATCTTACCTCCAAGTGTTTCCCCTAGAATCCCACTTCAATCCTCTTTAAAAAGCTCCAAAATCGCTCAAAACTGGTGGAAATAAACCCCAAAATCGTGGACAAGACTTTTTAAACATTCTGCCCAGGCCTCAATTCCTTCTTCGCGAACGCGGTCAACGCCTCGCGTTCGCGAAGCACAATCCAACTTTGAAAAAAATTCATTCTTTGCAAACACGTCCTGCCACTCGCAAACGCAATGGTTCCTCAGCCTGACCCTTCACGAACGCGCTCGCTCTCTCGCTATAGCGATGAACAAAACACCCTGAAACCTAGTTGCTCACTTCCTCTACGCAAATGCGCTCCCCTTCTCGCGAACATGATGCATAATCTCCCAGCCTTTCGTGAACACGAAGGCTAAAATCTTAGCCTTCTCAACTAACCCTTTGCGAACACGAAAGTCAAATTCTCTGCTACATTTCAACAGTTTTTCTGCAATTCTCAACAACAAGAAATGGTCCGATTGACCACCCGAACTCACTCGAGGCCCCCGGGACCTCAACCAAACATGCCAACATATCCCATAACATCATTAAAACTTGTTCCAACCTTCAGATCACTCAAAACAACATCAAAACACCAAATTCGCATCGGATTCAAGCCTAAGAAATTCCAAATCTTCCAAATTATGCTTTTGATAAAAAACCCAACAAACCACGTCCGAATGACCTAAAATTTTTCACACACATTCCAAATGACACAACGGAACTATTGCAACTCTCGGAATTCTATTCCGAGCCCTATATCAAAATCTCACCTATCAACCAGAAAACACCAAAAATTCAATTTTGCCAATTCAAGCCTAAATCTTCTTCGGACCTCCTAAACACATTCCGATCACCCTCCTAAGTCCTAAATTACCTCCCGAAGCTATTCAAACCTTCGGAACTGACACTCGAGCCCTCTAACACATAAGTCAACATCCTGATGACTTTTTGTCACGACCCCAAACCCGATCGTGATGGCGCCCGAACGCAAGGCTAGGCAAGACCGACCAAACAACTTACAAAGAACGACGTTGAACCTAAAGATATACTAGTTTAAGCTAAAACTACAAAATTAGAAATATAAACTCCCAGCCAGTGATAAGCAATACGGTTGAAAACACAGATGAACCAACAATACTCCCAAAACCATGGGGTCACGAGTACAGATCCTCTAACAATACTGAATACAAGTATGAATGAAAATGATACCAAAATCTGACAAAAATTACAAAGGAACAGACTGATAAAGATAGACTAGGCAGTCATGCGGACGCTGGGGAGCTACCTCAATACTCTGATAGCTCGGATATGCAACAACAGCAACACTAGATCTCCGGAGCACCCGTATCTACACACAAGGTGCATAGAGTATGGGGTGAGTCTACCAACTCAGTAGGTAATATGCATGTATAAAAACCCGAAGATAAGAGAACACGAAATAACACAAAATGAAGCTACCTAGCAGTTCTATCAGTACAAGCCTCAGAGATATACATATAAAGCAGAAGGAAATAAATGCATGAGATACAATGCAATGCATGAACACTGCGGAACGTGCAGCCCGATCCATTTGGGTACCCGCGCTCACTGTGGGGGTTCAGACTCCGGAGGGTCTCCTACTGCCCAAGCGCCATATAATACAGTGCCAATAGTTACCACTATTTCCATCAGAATATACGGTGCCAATAATTACAACCGTTTCAAGAACAATATACAGTCCAAAAAATAGTGAGATGGTGATCGTCAGCCCGAAATATCATTAAAGAATCATTTGAGTTTTCAAAATGTATAAATATGGCAGAGTTTGCAAAAATGGTGTTTAAACCCCGGGACTGAATTCAAATAATATGCAAATCATGATATTCTGAAATAACGATCCCTGAAGGATTCTACAAGTCGACACAAGGCCCCAAACATGGCATTAATCCCAGATAGCATCAACATAGTATGCGAAGCAATCGCCAACATAGCACAATTTGTCCCTTGGATTGGACCGAGTCACAATTTCCAACATATACGACCCCGCACGAACCATGGAGTGCGTGTCTAGCCTCGTAGTAGCGTCACAATGTGATATACCAGGGTTTCAAACCCTCGGGTCGTCATCTACACCCATTACTCACCTCAAGCGAGCCGCAAACTAGCTCGTAATGCCTTTCCCTTGAGATAACCTCTGCGGGTGCCAAATCTGATCAAAACCAATAGGAATACGTCAAAATAGGCCAATGGAGCATAACCCAATCGAAATAACTCAAAATACACCCAAAAACACGAAGTTGGCAAAGCCCGAGCCTCGGGCCCACTTCTCGAAAAATTACGAAATTCACATTTTCAGAATCCTCGTCTCGCCACGAGTCCATACATATCAAATTTACAAGAATCGGAGTCCATTTGACTCCTCAAATCAACACTTTAAGCTCACTTGTTAGATAATACGCTTAACGCTAGAGGGGGTGAATAGCGTTTTAATAAAATTAGCGTAAACTTGCGGAATTTAAAAATTGCAGGAAATAAATAAGTGCGATAAGTAAATAAATTAGAACAAACGCACCGATATATCCTGGTTCACCACGACCCGTGGCTAGTCCAGTCCCCGAGAGACTCTCTCGAGATTTCCACTAACTTGTTAAGCTTACGGGTGCTTAACAAACCGTTACAACTTGAGGACACAAGCCTCAACAACCTTTGCTCGGAGATACAACACTCCAAGACTTCAACCAAGGAAACACAAGTTCCTTCTTACAACACAAGGGACTAACACTTCCCTTCAAGTGTACAAAAACACTTAGCACTCAAACAAGACACTCCTTTAAGAGTAGATATGAGTAAAAGGAATACGCTCAAGATCGCAACAACTTTTGATAAGAATTTGGCTCTCAAAAGCTTATGTAATGAATATAAAATGATAAGCAATAGAGTATGCAAGCTTTAGAAATTCTATGATTAGTTGTTGTATGTTGTTGTACTTAAAAGACTGAATTGAAGCTGTATTTATAGTTGAAAAACCTTGTATTATCGTTGCCTAATTGCCAATTAAGAGTTGCTGAAATTACTCAGTGACAATCGATTATCAAGTTACCACAATCGATTGTTTGCCACTTCTTCCAAAAATCAATCCCAGATTTTACGCATAACAATCGATTATATAAGATCAATAATCGATTACTGGCAACGTTCAAAAAATCCTTTCCAGATTTTACGTAAAACAATCGATTGTCAACAATCTACAATCGATTACTCAGCAACATTCAAAAAATCCTTTCCAGATTTTAATTAAAACAATCGATTATAGGAAATCAATAATCGATTACCTGACGGTATTTGAAAATATTTTGGCAACGGTCAGTTATACAATCGATTATACTAAGTTAACAATCGATTATATATCAGTCTTGAAAAATCAATTTAGACACTGCCTCTTGACAATCGATTGTCATAAGTTCACAATCGATTATTTAATAACTTTGAAAAAGTCTGGAAGATACTGCCTCAACACAATCGATTGTCATAAGTTCACAATCGATTATTTTGTGACTTTGAAAAATCTGATGGACACTGTCTCTTCACAATCGATTGTCATTAGCTTCACAATCGATTATTTTGAGCTTTGAAAAACTTTGATGGACACTACCTCATCACAATCGATTGTCATAAGGTTCACAATCGATTGTCATGCAGATTTGAAAAATCTGATGCTCACTGTCTTAACACAATCGATTGTCATTAGTTCACAATCGATTGTCAAGCAGCTGACTTAAACATAATCGATTATCATAAGTACATAATCGATTATCTTAGTCCAGATTTTAGAGGCGTGTTTAAAAATCATTTTGACAAAAGTAAATATGCATTATTTAAAATCATTTTGCTCTAAATTAAATATGCATGATTTGTTAAAAGTGTTTTTACGAGAGAAGCCAAGTCTTGAGTTTAAGTTGTCGGATCAAGATCACAATTAAATACCGACTCATATAAAACTTAATCTCGATCTTTGTCTTGTGCTTGAATCTTGTTATATATCAATTTCGCGCTTGTGCTTGGACCTCGTCATATGTCAATTTGCGCCCGAAAGTTCTAGGTTTTGATGAATGACAAACTATGCGCAAATTGACATATGACGAGATCCAAGCACAAGCGCGAAATTGATATATAACAAGATTCAAGCACAAGACAAAGATCGAGATTAAGTTTTACATGAGTCGGTATTTAATTGTGATCTTGATCCGACAACTTAAACTCAAGACTTGGCTTCTCTCGTAAAAATACTTTTAACAAATCATGCATATTTAATTTAGAGCAAAATGATTTTAAATAATGCATATTTACTTTTGTCAAAATGATTTTTAAACACGCCTCTAAAATCTGGACTAAGATAATCGATTATGTACTTATGATAATCGATTATGTTTAAGTCAGCTGCTTGACAATCGACTGTGAACTAATGACAATCGATTGTGTTAAGACAGTGAGCATCAGATTTTTCAAATCTGCATGACAATCGATTGTGAACCTTATGACAATCGATTGTGATGAGGCAGTGTCCATCAATGTTTTTCAAAGCTCAAAATAATCGATTGTGAAGCTAATGACAATCGATTGTGAAGAGACACTGTCCATCAGATTTTTAAAAGTCACAAAATAATCGATTGTGAACTTATGACAATCGATTGTGTTGAGGCAGTGTCTTCCAGACTTTTTCAAAGTTATTAAATAATCGATTGTGAACTTATGACAATCGATTGTCAAGAGGCAGTCGATTGTTAACTTAGTATAATCGATTGTATAACTGACCCTTGCCAAAATATTTTCAAATACCGTCAGGTAATCGATTATTGATTCCCTATAATCGATTGTTTTAATCAAAATCTGGAAAGGATTTTTTGAACGATGCTGAGTAATCGATTGTAGATTGTTGACAATCGATTGTTTTACGTAAAATCTGGAAAGGATTTTTTGAACGTTGCCAGTAATCGATTATTGATCTTATATAATCGATTGTTATGCGTAAAATCTGGGATTGATTTTTGGAAGAACTGGCAAACAATCGATTGTGGTAACTTGACAATCGATTGTCACTGAGTAATTTCAGCAACTCTTAATTGGCAATTAGGCAACGGTAATACAAGGTTTTTCAACTATAAATACAGCTTCAATTCAGTCTTTTAAGAACAACAACATACAACAACTGATCATACAATTGCTAAAGCTTGCATACTTTATTGCTTATCATTTTATATTCATCACATAAGCTTTTGAGAGCCAAATTCGTGTCAAAAGTTGTTGCGATCTTGAGCGTATTCTTTTTACTCATATCTACTCTTAAAGGAGTGTCTTGTTTGAGTGCTAAGTGTTTTTGTACACTTGAAGGGAAGTGTTAGTCCATTGTGTTGTAAGAAGGAACTTGTGTTTCCTTGGTTGAAGTCTTGGAGTGTTGTATCTCCGAGCAAAGGTTGTTGAGGCTTGTGTCCTCAAGTTGTAACGGTTTGTTAAGCACCCGTAAGCTTAACAAGTTAGTGGAAATCTCGACAAAGTCTCTCGCGGACTGGACTAGCCACGGGTTGTGGTGAACCAGGATATATCGGTGCGTTTGTTCTAATTTATTTACTTATCGCACTTAATTATTTCCTGCAATTTTTAAATTCCGCAAGTTTACGCTAATTTTATTAAAATGCTATTCACCCCCCCTCTAGCGTTAAGCGTATTATCTAACAATTGGTATCAGAGCCCAACTCTCTGAAGACTTAACCGTTTGAGAGAAACATCCATGGCTTCTACTCGTGATTCTTTTGCAGGAATAGGTGAAGGACAGTGCTCCACCCGACCACCGCTATTCGATGGTACAAATTATACATACTGGAAGGAGAGGATGAGAATATTTGTACAATCAAATAGTTTTCATCTTTGGAAGGTCATAATGAATGGAGAACAAATTCCAACCAAGAAGGTTGAAAATGAATGGGTCCCAAAGTCCGAAGATGAATACGATGCGGATGATATCCGAAAGGTGCAAAATAATGCAAAAGCTATAAATTTATTATATTATGCTGTAAATGCTGATGATTACAGGAATATATCTTGTTGCACAACGGCGAAGCAAATGTGGGACAAGCTGGAAATTACGTACGAAGGTACGGACCAGGTAAGGGAAGCTAAAATTGATTTCCTAACCCATGCATATGAATTGTTTCACATGAAGGAAGGCAAAAAGGTCGATGAGATGTTTGAACGATTTTCAAAAATAGTAAATGATTTACATGCTCTTAAGAAGACCTTCACGGATAAGGAACTTGTCCGAAAAATTCTCCGAAGTCTCACTCCGGAATGGCGATCCAAGGCCGACGCGATTCAAGAATCCATTGGCATTTCAAATGTCACCATCGATGCATTAAGAGGTAATCTTAAAACTTATGAATCTACTATACTTAACCCTCTTGTTGATGATCAAAGGAAGCAAATAATTGCTCTCAAGGCAAGCACAAGCCAACCTCAAAATGATGAGGACGGAGACAACGAGTTCGGACTCGTTATCAAGAGATTTCAAAAGTTCATGCGAAAAGAGTATGAACGAAAGGGAAAAAAGCAAGGAGATCAAATAAAGTGCTATGAGTGCGGAGAAATCGGGCACATTAAATCAAATTGCCCAAATGCTAAAAAGGAGAAGAAACCCTTCAAGAAGCAAAGAGCATACATATCTTGGGGAGGCGACTCCGGTGACGAGTCAAGTGAGGAAGAAGAAGACGAAGCCGCAAATCTTTGTCTTATGGCACAAGAAGACAACAAAGAAGAGGTATGTCAAATTTCTTCCAAAAATTTCTTTTCCCTTGAAGAGATGCAAAATGCTTTTGATGAGTTATATAGCGAATTTATTAGAGCTTCAAAAAATGTTAAGAGTATAAAAGAAAATGCTTCTTTAAAAGAAAAAGATTTTCAAAAACAACTCTCTCTTAAAGAAAAGGAATTGGAAAAACTGATTTTAGAAAATGAGAAGTTGAAAGAGGAAAACAAATTTTTTGGCAAGAGAAGAGCCGACAAGCTCGAAAGTTCTAGAAATTGTACTTCTTGCATGCATCTCAAAAATGAAGTAGAAAGGCTTAAGGGCACCTTAGATAAGTTTAACTCTTCTCATAAAAATTTGAATGAAGTGCTTGTTATTTTGAAGTCGACCAAGCATGGCATAGGTTTTAGAAACGAGCCTAAAGAGACAGTTGAAGCCAACCCCCAACCACCTAAGGCCCAACCTAGGATAAATAAAACAAATGCTCATCCTAGATAAAACAAACCTAGAAATGGTTTTCATCAATCGCAACCTAGACATAATCATGCTAGAAATAATGCACATTCTAGGCCAAACATTAGAAAGAATTTTGAACCTTTTAGAACACCTAGAAATGACTTCCAACCTAGAAACAACTATTCTAGAAATGATGCATATCCTAGAACAAATGGTAGGAGAAATGTTTTTCATGATTTGCGCAATAGTTATATTGTCAAGAATATAGCAAATGATTTTCGTCCGTCCAATTACTATCAACCTAGAAGGATGAATAATCCTAACGTGACTTGTCATTATTGTAGACGCATTGGACATATTGCTCCTGCTTGTTTTACACGACATAGACATAACACTCAATCACATCACTATGATTTGCCTAACCCCCAAGGACCCAAAATGTCATGGGTACCTAAAACTCATTAATTTGTTTTGTAGGTATGTTTGAAGGGATCAAGTGTACTATGGTACCTTGATAGTGGATGCTCCAAGCACATGACGGGAGATGAATCCAAATTCCTTCAACTAGAACACAAGGAAGGGGGACGTGTTATTTTTGGTGATAACAACAAAGGAAAGATTATCGGCATCGGATCGGTCGGTAAGGATGAAATTTCTTCCATTAAGCATATATTACTTGTGAAAGGTTTAAAACATAATCTCATGAGCATAAGTCAATTATGTGACAAGGGAAATCTTGTTTTATTTGATTCGGATGAATGCTTAGTTTTTAGACGTAGCGATTTTAAAATTATCCTTCGTGGTTTTAGAATGGATAACATTTATATGGTTGATCTTGCAAATTCTTCACCCGATTATGTAAATTGTTTAATAAGCAAAGAGGATGATTCTTGGTTATGACATCGTAGAGTAGCTCACATCAACATGCATCTTTTGAACAAATTGGTTTCACAAAATTTAGTCGTTGGTCTTCCAAATTTGAAATTTGAAAATGACTCTATTTGTGATTCTTGTCAAAAAGGGAAGCAAACAAAAGCATCTTTTAAATCGAAAAACATTGTTTCAACTACTAGACCATTGCAATTGCTTCACATGGATTGGTTTGGACCATCTCGCATTGAAAGTCTTGGTAGAAATCGTTATGCCTTTGTTATTGTTGATGATTATTCCAGATTTACTTGGACTTTATTTCTTGCCCATAAAAGTGATGCTTTTCAGAATTTTAAATATTTCCTTAAACGTATTCAAAACGAAAAGGAAACATCCGTCACTTCAATTAGAAGTGATCATGGGGGAGAGTTTGATCACAATCTCTTTGCGGACTTTTGTGACGAACTCGGTATCGAGCATACCTTTTCCGCTCCACGAACACCACAACAAAATGGGGTGGTGGAAAGGAAAAATAGGTGTCTCGAAGAGATGGCTAGAACCATGCTCGAAGAGGCTAAGATTCCCAAACATTTCTGGGCGGATGCCGTGAGTACCGCATGCTACATTTTAAATAGAGTAGTCATAAGGCCAATACTCATGAAAACCCCTTATGAACTCTACAAGGGAAGGAAACCAAATATCTCCCATTTTAGAGTATTCGGTTGTAAATGTTTTATTCATAACAATGGAAAAGATCAATTGGGAAAAATTTGATGTCAAATCCGATGAGGGAATTTTTATTGGGTATTCTTCACATAGCAAAGAATATAGGGTATTTAATAATAGAACCCAAACTGTGGAGGAATCCCCTCATATTGTGTTTTCCGAAAATAATGCTCGCTTGGCGAGAGAGGATTCTTGTTCTGATCTTGCAGGTATTTTAAATAGTTTAATGACAAAGTACAAGAAGAAACTCCTAAGGAAATTCAAGATGAAATCTTGGAACAATCAACGGAGGAAACGCCACAATTGGAGAAAGAAACGAAAATGCCTAACGAATGGAGGACAATCAAAGATCACCCTCTCAAACAGGTAATTGGCGACGTCGGAGAAAAGGTAAGTACCCGAAACTCCCTTAAGAACACCTTAGGACACACTTCTTAAGAGATCACATTCTCATTGCATTATTTCGTTACAAATTACTAACTTGAGCGTCGGAGACGTCTAATTCTCTTTTGCAGGTATCGCCCTTAAGGCAGGGGGAATTATAAAGAAATGGCATAGAACAATCGATTGCTACAGCAAATAATCGATTATTTTACTGTGCGGACAATCGATTAGCAAGTATCACTAATCGATTATTTATATTTGATACCTATTATGCATTTGTGTTTAATAATCGATTTTTTAACTGTATAATCGATTACCGTCTCAGCCATTCAGTACTGCTTTTCTAAAACAATCGATTGTTTCATAAATATAATCGATTATTTTCCGAGTCTGAAAATCACCGTGCTCACTGTATCACAACAATCGATTATCATAATTCAACAATCGATTATTTTTTGTCAAAAATTCAAATTTTTGTTACCGTTTGGGCCCTGCAATCGATTTTGTGTCAGTTTCGAGTTCAAGTCAAAATCTGCTCAAACAATCGATTATTTCGTGTCAACAATCGATTGTCTAACGGTCAGTGCAATTTATTTTTACCGTTTCTGACTGTTTTGGCTCATAAATTTTTGCAGATTTTCATCATAAATGAAATGCCATTCTTCCCATTATAAATAGGCATCATAAGTCTTCAAATTTTATTCACTCAAGCATCAATCTTTGCTCCCAAACCTTCAAAAATCTCCCAAGTTTCTTACAAGTTCATTACTACTTTTTGAAAATGTCGGGCAGACGCTCTAAACGTTCCCGTTCAGGTAGACAAGATGCATCTTCTTCTGCTCCTCCACCTCCAACTTTCCCTTATCAAGATGGGTCTATTTTACAATTCAATACTGAAACCGAGCTTACTAGATTTTTGACAAAATTCGAAAAGCGTGACATTCTTCCTCCTCGCTTTTCTACTAGCAAGTATCTTGAATCATATGCCCCTGCTGCAAACATGCTTAAGGAATGTCAACTTCTTGACTTCTTATATCTTACCTATCCTTATATTAATCCTCCATTGATTCAAGCATTTTACTCAAACCTTCATGAGGATGACGATGGTGAGCTTGTGTCAAATATTAATGGTGTTCAAATTCTTTTGTCCAATGAAAACTTGCATTCCATTGCCCATCTTCCTCGACGTGGCGAAAACATTACTCGCTACATTAGAGAGGCTGGCGCCTTATTTGATGAGAAAACTCTCCTAAACCAAATAGGTCATACATCTTATGATCTTAATCTATCTACCGGCGCCCTACTATCACGGGAATGCTCCCCGAGTATCGTTTGATTTTCTATTTCATCACCCGAGTCCTCAAGCCTCGGAAGCATAATCATACCACTCTTTCCCAAGAGGACGCTAAGATCATGCATACCATTATAACCGGAGCTCACATCAATTGGTGTAAGTTCGTCAAAATTCACATGCGTGATGCCATCGGAGATGATAGACCTCTTCCTATGCCCTCCTTATTATGAATTTTCTTGAAGCTTCCGGATTCAACACTTCCATCGGTCCTCTCAAAAAGAGCACCAAGAAGTGGGAAATTTCAGAATCCTCCTTTCCCCATGACGGCGATCATGTAGCTCCTGCTCCTCCTCCAACTGGTCGATCGCGTCAGCCTCCAGAACCTTCTCTTCAATCCATTTCCGACCAAATTGCTTCATTGACCACCTCTGTCGGTCAATTGACACATGAGATCCATGGATATTTTGACCATGTTCATTATCCATATGCTGGTCTTGTTCCCTATGAAGCAGTGCCGGATGATGAGGCGGGAAATGATGATGAATAATTTCTTTATTTGTTTTTCTATTTTATTGTTCTATGTTTTATTGTTCCCGTTATGTAACCGTTTTTTAATAAATAAACAAGTTTTTTGATTATTCTATATTTTTTTGCAAATGGCAAAAGGGGGAAGATAACAGGTATGCACTCTCACTCAATACTTATCGGCATAAATTGAGGGGGAACAAATTGCATATCTATATACTTGTTGCATATCTTTACTTGTCTTGAATCGTCATTATGAATTGCCTAATATGCATATCCCGCTTAAAGTTTGCCATTATCAAAAAGGGGGAAATTGTTGGAAACACGTTCTCAAGGCATTATACTAAATGTGTGTTCATATTTGTAGGTTTTAATGAATGACAAACTATGCGCAAATTGACATATGACGAGATCCAAGCACAAGCGCGAAATTGATATATAACAAGATTCAAGCACAAGACAAAGATCGAGATTAAGTTTTATATGAGTCGGTATTTAATTGTGATTTTGATCCGACAACTTAAACTCAAGACTTGGCTTCTCTCGTAAAAATACTTTTAACAAATCATGCATATTTAATTTAGAGCAAAATGATTTTAAATAATGCATATTTACTTTTGTCAAAATGATTTTTAAACACGCCTCTAAAATCTGGACTAAGATAATCGATTATGTACTTATGATAATCGATCATGTTTAAGTCAGCTGCCTTGACAATCGATTGTGAACTAATGACAATCGATTGTGTTAAGGCAGTGAGCATCAGATTTTTCAAATCTGCATGACAATCGATTGTGAACCTTATGACAATCGATTGTGATGAGGCAGTGTCCATCAAAGTTTTTCAAAGCTCAAAATAATCGATTGTGAAGCTAATGACAATCGATTGTGAAGAGACAGTGTCCATCAGATTTTTCAAAGTCACAAAATAATCGATTGTGAACATATGACAATCGATTGTGTTGAGGCAGTATCTTCCAGACTTTTTCAAAGTTATTAAATAATCGATTGTGAACTTATGACAATCGATTGTCAAGAGGCAGTGTCTAAATTGATTTTTCAAGACTGATATATAATCGATTGTTAACTTAGTATAATTGATTGTATAACTGACCGTTGCCAAAATATTTTCAAATACTGTCAGGTAATCGATTATTGATTCCCTATAATCGATTGTTTTAATTAAAATCTGGAAAGGATTTTTTGAACGTTGCTGAGTAATCGATTGTAGATTGTTGACAATCGATTGTTTTACGTAAAATCTGGAAAGGATTTTTTGAACGTTGCCAGTAATCGATTATTGATCTTATATAATCGATTGTTATGCGTAAAATCTGGGATTGATTTTTGGAAGAACTGGCAAACAATCGATTGTGGTAACTTGACAATCGATTGTCACTGAGTAATTTCAGCAACTCTTAATTGGCAATTAGGCAACGGTAATACAAGGTTTTTCAACTATAAATACAGCTTCAATTCAGTCTTTTAAGAACAACAACATACAACAACTGATCATACAATTGCTAAAGCTTGCATACTTTATTGCTTATCATTTTATATTCATCACATAAGCTTTTGAGAGCCAAATTCTTGTCAAAAGTTGTTGCGATCTTGAGCGTATTCTTTTTACTCATATCTACTCTTAAAGGAGTGTCTTGTTTGAGTGCTAAGTGTTTTTGTACACTTGAAGGGAAGTGTTAGTCCATTGTGTTGTAAGAAGGAACTTGTGTTTCCTTGGTTGAAGTCTTGGAGTGTTGTATCTCCGAGCAAAGGTTGTTGAGGCTTGTGTCCTCAAGTTGTAACGGTTTGTTTAGCACCCGTAAGCTCAACAAGTTAGTGGAAATCTCGAGAGAGTCTCTCGCGGACTGGACTAGCCACGGGTTGTGGTGAACCAGGATATATCGGTGTGTTTGTTCTAATTTATTTACTTATCGCACTTATTTATTTCCTGCAATTTTTAAATTCCGCAAGTTTACGCTAATTTTATTAAAACGCTATTCACCCCCCCCCCCTCTAGCGTTAAGCGTATTATCTAACAATTGGTATCAGAGCCCAACTCTCTGAAGACTTAACCGTTTGAGAGAAACATCCATGGCTTCTACTCGTGATTCTTTTGCAGGAATAGGTGAAGGACAGTGCTCCACCCGACCACATAAGCTTCGAATTATCCAACGTCACGAACCGATTGGCCAAGGCCTGAACGTCAACTGCAAGAGGTCTCTCCCCAACTGGAATATATGCCAAACTCCTCATACTCACCGCCTTTCGGCTTAAAGCATCGGCACCACATTGGCCTTCCCTGGATGGTATAATATAGTAATATCATAATCCTTTAGAAACTCCAACCAACTCCACTGCCTCAAATTAAGATAATTCTGCTTGAATAAGTGCTGGAGGATACAATGATCAGTAAACACCTCACAAGACACACCATACAAGTAATACCTCCAAATCTTAAACGCATGCACAATGGCAGCCAACTCCAAATCATGAACGGGGTAGTTCTTCTAATGGGGCTTCAACTAACAAGAAGCATAAGCAATAACTTTACCCGCTGCATCATAACACGCCCAATACCAACTCTCGAAGCATCACAATACACGATATATGAACCTGAAGCTAATGGCAAAAGTAACACTGGAGTTGTGGTTAAGGCTCTCTTGAGCTTCTAAAAGCTCTTCTCACACTCATAAGACCATATAAATGAAGCACCCTTCCAAGTTAACTTGGTCAAGGTGGATGCGATAGATGAGAATCCCTGAACAAACCGGCAATAATAGCCTGCCAAACAAAGAAAACTACGGATCTATCTTCTTTAGATCAACCTGAATACCCTTACCGGACACCACGTGCTCCAAGAAAGAGACTAATCTGAGCCAAAATTCATACTTGGAGAATTTGGCATAGATCTTCTCCTCCCTCAATATAACACAACTCTCAAATGCTCCGCGTTCTCCTCCTGACTACGCGAATACACAGAATATCATCAATGAAGACTATGACAAACGAGTCGAGATAAGGCCGAAACACGTTGTTCATCAAATTCATGAACTCTGCTGGAGCATTGGTCGGCCCAAAAGACATCACCAAATATTTATACCAACCATATCGGGTCCTGAAAGCTATCTTATGAATATCCGAGTCCCTGATCTTCAAATGGTGATAACCTGAACGGAGATCAATCTTGGAGAACACTCTCGCTCCCTGAAGCTGGTCGAACAAATCATCAATATGAGGAAAATGATACTTGTTCGAAATTGTTACTTTGTTCAGTTGACTATAATCAATGCACATCCTCATAGTGCCATCCTACTTATTTACAAATAGAATTGGCAAACCCCAAAGTGACACACTAGGCCGAATGAGACCCTTATCAAGGAGTTCTTGAAACTGCTCCTTCAACTCCTTCAACTCCGCTGGTTCCATACGATATGGCAGAATAGAAATGGGCTGAGTGCTGGGCATCAGGTCAATACCAAAATCAATATCCCTGTCTGGTGACATGCCGGACAGGTCTGCAGGAAACACATCGGGAAAATCCCTCACAACTTGAACAAAATCAATACTGGGAATCTATGTGCCGCAGTCCCTCACAAAGGTTACATACGAAAGACAACCCTTCCCAACCATTCGCTGGGCCATCAAGAATGAGATCACCCTACTAGGAACATAATCAGTCAAACCTCGCCTCTCAATCTGTGGCACACCCGGTATAGGCAATGTGACTGTCTTGGCATGACAATCCAGAATAGCACGACACAGACAAGCCAATACATTCCCAAAATAACATCAAAATCCACCATACATAATAGTAAAATATCTACTCGGGTCTTCAGAATCCCAATAGTCACCATACACGACCAGTATACACGGTCTACAACAAACATGATCGCCCACTGGGGTAGATACATGAACATGTGAAGCAAGAGGCTCACCGGGCGTACCCAAATAACGAGCAAAGTATGATGACACATAAGAAAAGGTGGAACCGAGATCAAATAATACAGAGTCATCTCTGTGGCAGACTGAAACAATACCTGTAATGAGAACATCAGAAGCAATAGCATCGAGTCTACCTGGAAGTGCATAGAAACATGCCTGACCACCACTTGATCGACCTCCCCCTATAAGGTGACCCCTAGATGACTGACCTCCACCCCTAGCTGGCTGCGTGGGTGATGGTGAAGTAACTGACGCTGAGAGGATGACTGACTTCTCTGCTGAGATGAACTTGCAAGACGACGTGAACACTTCCTCCACATATGACCCATATCTCCATACTCATATCAACTTTCGGGTGTTGGAGATGGGACTGAAGGGAATCCCTAGCACTGAAATAACTAGCAGATGCACCTTGCATAGAAGAGTCCTGAATCGATGGAGCACAAGACGAACTCTGATCTAGAAGGGAACTAAGTGATGACTGGCCCTAATGTGAACTATGAGAAACATAACCTAATGACGCCCTTGATAACGTAGGCGAGCAGGCTGACCATGCCTGAGTGGGCGGCCTCTGCCGTGCTGAAATTGACCTCTCGAAGGAGCACCATTATAAATACTAGATCCCCGAGGCCTCTTGGCCTTCCTCTCCTCTTGCTCTTGGCAACGAACAGACTCAACCTCACGAGTAATGTCTACAACCTCCTTAAATGTAGCACCAGTCACCCTCTCCCTGGTCATGAAAATGCGAAGCTGATAAGTGAGGCCATCAACAAACCTCCTAATCCTCTCTCTATCTTGCGGAACTAACCAAATCACATGACGAGCTAACTCGGAGAACATCATCTCATACTGCATCACAGTCATCTCTCATTGACGCAACCACTCAAACTGCCTGCGCAGCTTCTCTCTACGAGACTACAAGACATACTTCTCCAGAAAGAGAACGGAGAGCTGCTGCCAAGTAAGGGGTGATGCACCAACATGAATACGCCTCTCAAAACCTCCCACCAAGTGGAAGAGACCCCGCTGGTCTCCATAATACTTGCCGTATGAAGTATTCTCTGACAGGTATCCAAGAAATCCTAGGCATCCTTGCCAACCTACGCTGATCGCCCTCTCTCTAGCATGGTAGGAACTACATAGTCATGAGCAGCTATAACTGGCTGGGATGGATGTTCCCATGATGTCTGAAGTCTCTGCACGAATTGCTTAGGTGTGCGAGCAATGGAAATCTGACTATCTCCCCCGACCTGAGAAGTATCTGTGACTGTAGTAATTGAGACCACCTGAGCTAGGCCAGTGCAAACTTGTAGAATCTGAGATAAGGCCTCTTGAAGACCCATAATCACAATAGGCACAACTGGTGAGTTGGTGCTACTGGAGCGTCCACAACTGGGACCTAATCCTAAACAAGGGCAGCTGGTGGATCTGCAGGTGCTGCCCTAGCTGTTGTGCGTGCCACACCTCTACCCCTACCGTGACAATGGCCTCGTCCTCAGCCTCTAGTGGCCACAATTGGTGCTACTGTTGGTCATCCATCCTGGCCGATAACACGTGTTCTCACCATCCGTGAGAGAATAGAATAACAAAAATGTAGTACTCAGATCAACAAAGTCGCACGACAAGAATTTCAAGAATATGAAGTTTATTCTAAAGGTTCTGCAACCTCTTGAGGATAAATACAGATGTCTCCGTACTGATCCGTGAGACTCTACTAAACCTGCTCATGACTCGTGAGACATATGTAACCTAGGCTCTACTAGTCGTGATGGCACCTCTCATAAAGACAAGGCCAACCGACACATTTCCAATTCATTTTTAAGCAATTAAGAAATAAGCATTTAGTCTTAAACATAAAATCCAAAAATAAGCAGTGACAGTACAATTTGTGGAAAACAAACCCAACACAACTCGATGAGGGGTGTCACCAGTCATGAGCATCTACAATCTGGATAAAGGAAAAAAAAGTCTACATAGTCTAATACTGATCTAAAACATAGAAAGATAAGATAAGGGAAGAATCTCTGGGTTGCGAATGCCTGCAGCTACCTAGAGAATCTTTGAATCCGCCCGAGCTGGAAAGATCAACACTCGCTAGCGGGAATTGATGTGCCTGAATCTGCACATGGGATGCAAGGGTAAAGTGAGTACTCTAACTCAGTGAGTAATAATCATAAATAAATACTGAGAGCACGAAATAACGTAAGGCACATTGCATGCTATAATGAAGCAGTAAAAGCTAGTAAAAAGTCATGAAACAGTAAAATTATGCAAAGTCACTTTAGTTCAGTTTAAGCTTATGAAAAATCCCTTTTTAAAAATTCATGCAAGTAAATGACATGCAACTAGAAAAGGTAAACACATAAAGAAACACCCCTCGGGCATAATACCAACATAATCAGCCCCTCGAGCAACACATGGAACAATACTAGTCCCTCGGGCTCTATCTCATATCACAATGTGTACCCGCGCTCACTAGGGGTGTGCAGACTCCTGGAGGGGCCCCTTACAGCCTAAGCGCAATATCAATCCATCTCTTCGCATAATCACTAGGCTCTCGGCCTCATATCCACAAGCCACCTTGTAGCGTAAAATATCAGGCCCTCGGCCTTATAATCATAATCAGGTTTTCCTCACAATATAGGCCCTCGGCCTTACTCAGCCAGAACCTCAAAAGCCACTTGGTCAATAGTAAAATATGATGCTCAACCAAAAATATTATTTAAAAATATCATTTGAAGTGTTAAAGCAGAATATACATGGATGAGTTATGAAAACAGTAGAATATAGCATGACTGAGTTCAAGTATAGAGTCAAAATAGTAAGGAAATATCAACAAAAGTCCCTAAGGGTTCAAATAGCTGTCTCAAGGCCCGAATATGGCATTCCGCCCAAACATGATGATAACAAATAGATTTCAGTCAAATACATGGTAAAATAGTCAATCGGGATGGACTAAATCACAATCCCTAACAGTGCATGACCCCACGCTCATTATCTAGTGTGTGTGTCACCTTAATATAGCAGAACGATGTGCAAATCCAGGGTTTCATACCCTCAGGACAACATTACAATCATTACTCACCTCTACCATGTCCAAATCTCTAGCTCATGATGCTTTTGCCCCTTGAATCTGCCTCCGTATTCTCCAAATCTAATCAAAATTAGTTAAAAATCATCAAATATGCTAAGGGAAAAAATCCCACTCAAAAGAAATTAAATTACAACATAAATCTCGAAATTGGCCAAACAAGATCCCCGCGCCCACGTCTCGAATTATGGTAAAAATCACATCAATGGATTACTTATCACTCCCCGAGTTCATCCATACCAAAATGATCAAAATCCAACCACAAACGACACCTCAAATCCCAAATTCTAGGTCTCCAATTTCAAGCCCTAGTTCTTTAATTTTATGCATAATTTTCATGATTAATTAGCTAGAATTCAGATTGGAATAGAGTATTAAGTCCATGAATCTTACCTCCAAGTGTTTCCCTTAGAGTTCCACTTCAATACTCTTCAAAAATCTCCAAAATTGCTCAAAAATGGTGGAAATAAACCCCAAAATTACGGACAAGACGACTATTTAAACATTCTGCACATGCCTCAATTCCTTCTTCACGAACGCGGTCAACGGCATGCGTTCGCGAAGCACAGTCCAAGTTTGACAAAAATTTCTTCTTCGTGAACGCGTCCTGCCACCCGTGAACGCAATGGTTCCTCATCCTGACCCTTCGCAAACGCGCTCCCTTTCTCTCGAACGCGATGAGCAAAACACCGTTAAACACAGCTGCTAACTTCTTCTACACGACGGCTCTCCCTTCTCGTGGACATGATACATAATATTGTAGTCCTTCGTGAATGCGGGAGCCTTCCTTGTGAACGCGAAGGCTAATATCTCATCCTCCTCAACAAACCCTCGGGAACACGAAGGTCAAATTCTCTGCAACACTTCAGCAGTTTTTTTGCAATTCTCAACAACAAGAAAGTGTCTGATTGACCACCCGAAACTCACCCGAGGCCCTCGGGACCTCAACCAAATATGCCAACATATCCCATAACATCATTAGAACTTGTTCCAACCTTTGAAACGCTCAACACAACATCAAAACACCAAATTCGCACCGGATTCAAGCCTAAGAAATTCCAAAATCTTCTAAATTATGCTTTTGATAAAAAACCCAACCAAACCACGTCCGAATGACATGAAATTTTGCACATACATCCCAAATGACAAAATAGAACTACTTCAGCTCTCGGAATTCAATTCCCACCCATATATCAAAATCTCACCTACCAACCAAAAAATGTAAAAAAATCTAATTTTGCCAATTCAAGCCTAATTCTTCTTCGGACATCCAAAACACATTCCGATCATGTTCCTAAGTCCCAAATAACCTCCCAAAATTACCCGAACCTTCTGAACTCACATTCAATCCCTCTAACATATAAGTCAATATCCGGTTGACATTTCCAATTTAAGTTTCCTCAAAAGAGACTAAGTGTCTCAAACCTTACCAAATCCTTTCCGAACCTGATCCAACCAACCCGATCACATATAGAACCCATAGAAAAAGAAATAAGAAACACAAACGGGGAAAACAAAGCGGCAGCCCATGAGATGACTGGCCGGATTGTCACACTCCAGTAGGAAAGAGCCATAAGGTTAATATCCATTACATAAGTATTATTTCATTTATGTTGATTAAACTAAAATTTTAATATAATAACATTCATATAATCTCAAAGTCTATCTAAATGAAACTTCTTCTGTCACGACCTTAAATCGGACCCTGTCGTAATGGCGCCTATCGTGAAATAAGGCCAGCTGACACAAACTCCCAATATATTTTTAACAGTTATAATAACTCAATATATATCATTAACATATGATAAATCACAAAAATAAGGTGAAATAGAACAATGCGAAAATAAACACAACCTGACATAGGGGTGTCACTAGTCATGAGCATCTAATATAAGTCTATGAGTATGGAAAAAAGGACTACACAGTCAAATATTATAGAATCCAGTACAAGAGAAAATAATGATAGGAGGGAGAAAAATTGGGTTGCGAACACCGCACAACTACCTAGTAAACTCTTAATAGCTTGCTGGAAGCAATCAGACCTCGCTAGCAGGACCCGAGCCTCCTGTATCTGCACATAGGGTGTAGGGAGTAATGTGAGTATGCCAACTTAGTGAATAATAATAGTAAAGGCAGCTGAGTGATAAGAAAACACGTACAACATAGCAAAATGCTACAATGAGGCAATATAAAATCAATACAATGCAATAGAAAAGTGAAAACACGTAAAAATACCTTAGTTCAGTAAAAACCTCTTTTAACAATTAAACGAGTGAATAAAAGGCAGCGAGAAAAGATAAACACAGGCCATCAGCCCTACTCTGTCATAAATCTCTAAAAGCCACTCGGGCACAGTAAAATATGATGCTCAGCCAAAATTATCATTTAAGATGTCAAAATAGAGTAAACATGGCTGAATTATGAAAACAGTAAAATATAGCATGACTAAGTACAATTATAAAGTCCAAACAGTGAGGAATAGTGGTAAAAAAATCCCCTAAGGGTCCAAACAATTGGCACGAGGCCCATGTATGGCATTTAGCCCAAAACATAATGATAGCAAAGAATTTTCAATCAAATACGCTATAAAACAGTCATACTGGATGAACTAAGTCACAATTCCCAATGGTGAACGAACCCACGCTTGTTATCTAGCGTGTGTGCCGCCTCAAAATAGCACAACGGTATGTAATCTGGGGTTTCATACCCTCAGGGCATCATTTACAATCATTACTCACCTCTATTCGGTCCAAACTCTAGCATGTGATGCCCTTGCCTCTCGAATCGGCCTCCGAATGCTCCAAATCTAACCAAAGTCAGTACACAACCATCAAAATATTCTAAGGGAACAAATCCCACTCGTAAGAAATCAAATTGCAACACAAATCCCAAACTTGGCCAAAACCAACCCCCGGGCCCATATCTCGGAATCTTATAAGAATTACATCAATAGACTCCTTATCACTCCCTGGGTTTATTCATACCAAAAGTACCAAAATCCAACTACAAATGACCCCTCCAATCCCTAGTTTTAGGTCTTGTCACGATCCGAAATCCATTAAGGGTCGTGGTGGCGCCAGACACTGCAGACAGGCCAGCCAACTAAAATACATAATTAATTTCTTATTTTTATAATTTCGAAAACACTCCTTTATTATGATTAAGGCAATACTCAGTATGTTACTCCAAATAAATAAGGAAATATTAAATCAACTTTCAAAATTTCTAAATAAATCCAAATACAACCCCAAAACCCGGTGTCACAAGTACATGAGCAATTTTCTGAGAGAAAACAAATAGGCAGAGTAACTGCCCGGAATACAATTGGACAGAAAGTAAATAAAATTCTGAAAGAGACTATACTAGCTGCGGAATCGCCTCGAGAAAATACAGCTCACCTAGTCTCTGCGCCCGTCATACCGCTATGCCGCTAAGCCACGAGCCATACTATAATACCGTGCAACAAAATGCACAACAAATGTGGTATGAGTACGAAAATATCGTACCCACTAAGTATCTTGCCTAATCTCGAAGAAGTAGAGACGAGATGGTCAACTTTGACTCTTACTAATGATCCAGTAATAATATACTAACATGTGAGAATGTCATGGATTTATATAGCATTCTCTAATTCACAAAGCTGTAAAGCAGGTAAACACCTTTTAACAATTAACAAAGGATTTTCAGGATTTCTTTTCATTTATCTTCAGCAATTTATGTCAGGCCAAAAGGCAGTATCAACATCAAGTATTTCAATAAAACAGTATAAACATGTGCATACCATGCCGAGGCGACGGCCCAATCTAACAGAAATATAAACTGTGCACTGCCGAGGGTCGAACATCCCGAACCAATAGATACATCTATTTCCCCGCTCGCAAATCATCCATGCGATGCAGTCAACATAAAGTAAACAAATACCCTGCTCGTGAATCATCCATGCGACGCAGGTACATAAAGGAATACATGCTCAATTAAACTTTACAACCCAATTTGTAACAATTCCTAACCTCGGACGAAAATTTGTCAAAAATTCCCTCGGACCCACGTACTCGGAATCCAAAAATTTTCGAAGATAAACTTTTCCCATGACCTTAGGAACTCAAATATATAATTTTATCTAAATTCCACACTCGATATCGTGGTTAAATTTCAAGAATAAAATATCTAAGTCTTTCTACCAAAACCCCAAATATTTCTAAGAAATTTCATGCTTAAATCAATACATAATTGATGTATTTAACTTATAATAGGCGGGGATACCTTAACTTGATGTTGATGATGAAAATCCCCTCTTGAAGCTCTCCAAAAACGTCTATAACAAGTGGAAAATGGGAGAGAAATGGCCATCCCCCGATTTAAATAACCCTCTGCCTCCAGGTCTTTCCGCATCTGCAGCTCCCAAACCGCTTCTGCGGTTTCGCAGGTGCGGTCCCAACACCGCATCTACGATCCTCACCATGCCTCTCCCTTTCCGCTTCTGCACTCCATCCTCCGTAGGTGCGGTCCCGCATCTGCGGCAAAATGACCACATCTGCAGTCTATCCATGCTTCTGCGGTCCCATTTTCGCAGAAGCAAAAATAACAGCAACCAGCAAACCTCAGCCATCCCAAAAATCCATTTTAGATCCGTCTACCCGAGGCCCCCAGGACCTCAACCAAACCTACCAACCAATCCCAAAACACATTACGGACTTGCTCGAAGCCTCAAATAATATCAAACAGCGCTACAACCTTGAATTATACCCCGATTCAAGCTTTATGAACTTTGAACTTTCCAACTTCTACTTCCGATGTTTAAACCTATAAAATCATATTCGATTGACCTCAAATTTTGCACACAAGTCATATTTGACATTACGGACCTGCTTCAGCTTCTGGAATCAGATTTCGACCCCGATATCAAAAAGTCCACTTCCAGTCAAGCTTCTAAAAAATGTTCATAATTATATCTTTAGCCAAATAGCTTCAAAATGACCTACGGACCTCCAAATTCACTTCCACCAGAATCACCATACGGAGTTACTCCAAGTCTCGGAATCCCAAACGGACATTGATAACGCTGAATGCACTTCAAGCCAAACTTAAGAAATTTCTTCCAAAATGCTAACTTCCACAATAGGCGCCAAAACGCTCCCGAGTTGTCCAAATCCCGAACTGGGCATATGACAAAGATCCGAAATCTTCATACGAACATGTTGGAACCTTCAGATCCTGATTCCGAGGTCGTTTACTAAAAAATCCAATCCTATCCATTTTCTCCAACTTAAGGTTTATAAAATGAGAATCTTGATATAATTTTAATTCCGATCTTCCTGAACCGACCATATGAATAAGTCAATATACCTGAAATGAAGCTGCTTATGGCCTCAAAACGCTGAACGACGCACTAGAGCTCAAAACGACCGGTCGGGTCGTTACATTCTCTGCCACTTAGACATACGTTCGTCCTCGAACGTCCTGAGAACTACACTGAAGTAGTCTGAATCACTGTTTAACACCTCATGCACTGACCCGTGCTACCAAAACTCAGTTGAGTACATTAGCTCAAAAATTCTGCAGATACACTCAAGAAAATAAGCCTTAAAGCCCAATTCCAACACCCGAAATTTTCCTGCCAAGCCTGTTTCCAACATACGATCACCACATCAACCACTACACGATGTACCCAAACACGACTGCATAACTTTGTTGAATTCACACTTTGCATCATTTTACTCATAGGACCACAATAACAGTTCTGATCGAATTAATCGAAATTCCACGAATCCGATGCTCCCATTTCACCTCATGACCTACATAGGTCTTGCTCTAACTTTTACAACACCGACACGACGGAAACGATGTGC
Source organism: Nicotiana benthamiana (assembly GCA_034376525.1). NCBI lineage: Eukaryota > Viridiplantae > Streptophyta > Magnoliopsida > Solanales > Solanaceae > Nicotiana > Nicotiana benthamiana. The sequence goes on along the minus strand of CM067340.1, from coordinate 40,861,066 downwards.
CGAAATTCATAACCAATTGCTGAATTGACCAATCATTGGGTCTATTCCCTAAAAAGAGTCATTGCCTCTTCCTGAACCATCTAATGTTCTTAGCTCCTTAGTACACTTCATATAATCAAACTGCACTAGTCCTAAATTCAATAATCTCGTCTCGCCCAGTACGAACTGCTCAGGAAATAAGCCACCTCGGACACAATCAAAAGTCCCATATGACACTTCCATGTTCCAATAGGCTACCAATTAGAATGTGATTCCAAAAGAAAACGAACTCTAAAAAGGAGATCTAATTACCCCGCTCGCGAATCATACATGCGACGTGGGCAACATGCTAAACGGACACCCTGCTCGCGAATCATAGATGCGACGCGGGCTCAGAACTAGAACGAGCTTCCCTTGAAAAATGGGAAGCAGAACACATATAGGCAAATAGGGAACGGTACTAAACATCACATTTTTTGCGGCATGCAACCCGATCCAAATAACATACCTATGGTGGCGTGCCACCCATCCCCTCATAGAACTCACATAAGGAGATGTACGTCGAGCTGAATCGTTCATTACAACAAAATACTGGATATCGGTCATATACACACTAAGTGTATAATACCATTCCCTAGGGAGACATATAACGCTATAATCCACAAACTCGGGCACAACTGAGGTGCGATACAAGATCTGAATCTCAAGAGCCATTCTGCTCATATAACATCATTGCAACGCAGAACCTCAACGCATAAAAAATTTACCAATCCATCTCATAACTCATACGTCGCAATACATCATTACCTAGAATCGCCGATGACAAAATAACACCACGACTGTTCCTTTATAAGAAGCGCTCGTTGAAACGAACACAACTGGCCTAATATGAAGCCCTGCTCACATGTAAATCAATCCACTGATCTCAAGCCGATTTCTGATTGCACCAATTTGGCTAATAACCTTTCAAAGGTCCATAGTAACTCCTTTTTTCCTCATAACACATAAGAACAACCATCATAACCAGAGCACCTTCTCAGTTCATATCCCAATAAACAAAGTTCCCTTCAGGCATAAATTCTCGAATTAATGATACTACCACAATCCTCATAATTGGTTTAAATCTTAGCCAATTAAGTGACTACATGTCACACTTATACAATCTTCCCGTAGGACATGCCCCCACAATCTTCTGAAATAAATAACGGGTCCCCACATTTAAACCATCGGCCGCACTAACGCTCAAAAGAGATCAAGAATCCTTACTGCAAAGCCTTTTTCATAACACATCGATCTCAGGTGACGTTGAATACAATGCCAATTTACTTTAAACATTCAACCCCTTCCCTACTTACCCGAGCTCGTGACATCCTTACTGGAACCAACTGCAACCTTGATCCTCACTTCGTATTTCCATGCTACTCGCTGCACCCAACATGCCAACATACAATAGAACACGATTTCATCGTAACTCCGAAATCATTAATATTTCAACACTTCATCATATAAGAACTTTGCACTTAACTCACTTCAAGAGAATCATACCAGCACACAGGTAAATTCCCATCACCGTAGAATATGCAAATCTGCGAGTAGTGGTCCAAGCCACCATAGACCTTCTGGAATCCGCTTCCACTTAACAAGCCATTACAAAAGAATACTTCTGAATAACATCCATTACGGCGACCAAAAAGCCTTACACGTACCGCCACAAATCATATACATAACTTGATCATGCGGAATGAACTTATCGTTGGCCCCAATATGCCAATTCAACTATGGCTAATCATTCTACCTTCTTCCAGTTTATCCTTGCTAGCCTTAGAAATAACACTAACTCCATTTAACACGTAACATACTCCATTTACACTCATCCCAAGTGACCTTGAATCACAAGACCAGGCTGTCTCAATCCCCACGAACTATTTCATATCACTCAAATGCTACAGCACAAGCCAAAATATCATAGAATATTCTGGGCACCTTCTCATAAGCTGCTACAAAGCTTGATTCTTAACTGTACTCATAGGCTCGAAATTATCGGGCACCACATGTTAAATTCTGAATTCACTAGGACCATTATTGGGAGACACCCGCTCTGACTTGGTCCCGAATATAATTTACTCCATAAATATTATGACACATGAATACTCTCTTGGCGAAGTCACTTCCTCTGAAACCTGTATCTATACAAGGCATCTATCCCGAACCTTTCTCCAAGTACAAACATGAGCCAATAAGGCCAACCATAACATGCCTTCAACAATTAATTCGTTCAAATTAACACTTATGGTCTTTTCCATAGCTGACACAACCCATCGATATGCAGATAAACAAAAACCTCGCAAGTAGTTAACCATGCAACCCAATATTAGGTGGTGGGACTCCCCCACTTAGCTTGAAGACGCTATTACACAACTCCGGGACTCATCAGAATCCTTTATCTCTTATTGGCATAGCCTTACGAAATCATCCGCCGCAAATTCTCGAAATCTTTCTGTAAATCCCTATTTTTCATATTCTGAATCATCATCCACATTCGCATGACCGATCTATTTGTTGGATAACCAATATAATTCTTTGCAGAAGCTTCGCCAAACACGTGACCACTAATCTGCTCACGGGAATTGACCCGCCTGCGAAAATCATTTCCCGACACCTTCAAAATGCTGCTGCACAAGATGCAATTACTATGACATCAAAAACCAAATCCTGAGTCCAAGCTCACTTTCTAGCTGCAACAGTTGGTTCACTCCTCGTGGAAATCAATTAAATGTGTGGCATCACCTTTCCAAATTCAGAGTTATGTTGTGTCCTTCTTCATTTCAAGCAGTTCCTTCCCGTTATATCAAACCTCCTACCACATGATGGTCCATACTACAATTTACATCTGCAGACTTCAATGGCTAGTCACTAAAATCCCAAATCATTCCAAACTCTCCTTTGGCACGTAGTCATCCTACTACCAAGCCCATATGCAACATCCGCCACTCTCCCACTTTGGGTCGACTCGCTTCTTTAATCAACTACTTGACCGTTGCTTCATATACATGGCCTTCTAGGAAATTTTGACACCACCTGACACTTTCCACATGTCTTTCTTCAAACTTTGCTGCTCATTTACTTCCTTAAATAAAATTTATCTTCATGGCACTTGAACTCACAATTTCTGCTAACTTTAAACCCTTCCGAAGGTCACCTTTATCGATCTGTCAACATTAGGAAATTCTGATTCGGTCTCAAACCACCGTACCATGCGATATCTGACAGCTGTATGTCCAATACTATTTCACAATATCTTGCCTAACAGGCAAATTGTAGCAGATTTATAACACCAACAAACTTAGTACATTTAATCAGGATCGCGACACTCCATTATAGAAGAAAAGTTCCACCACACTTGCAAATACCAAGTCTCATTACTTCCACCAGCCCACATCTGACCATCTTTAGTCCGACTGACTTTCCCATGCCGGGAATAAATACTGAATCCCTTTTTTCACACACTGAGTAAAACTCCCTTCCATTCATTCACTGCCCCGATACGTGGGCAAACATCCTACCATCACAACAAAACCGCGGAATAATCGCTCAAAAGCATCATGGCAACCCGTGCCTAGCCTCAAGGCTCTTAGAAGTTTTGTTACTGAGCTGAAACAATAGAATATCCTTCTATAAGGCGACTATAATAGTCCAATCAACTATACCGGGAGAATCATCCCGCACCACATTTGTAGTGCCATAACAATTCTTCAAATTCTCGATTTCTAACAAGCACTCGCATCACGTAAGACTGAGTAGAAAGGAATCAAAGGCATAAGCCTCAAGGGAATCAAGAAGGGAAGTGCTCCTAACAACCCTGTAGCCTCCCGAGGATAAGTACAGACGTCTCCGTACCAATCCGCGAGACTCTACTAGACTTGCTCATGACTCGTGAGACCGATGGAAACCTAGTGCTCTGATAACATGTTGTCACGACCCAAAATCCACTAAGGGTCGTGGTGGTTCCAGACACCGCTGTCAGGTCAGCCAACTAAAATATTTAATTAAATTATTATTTTGATAATTTTGACAATACTTCTTTATTATGATTAAGGAAATACTCAGTATGTTCCTCCAAATAAATAAGAAATTTTTAAATAAACTTTCAAAATTTCTGATAAATCCAAATACATCCACAAATCTGGTGTCACAAGTACATGAGCAATTTTCTAAGAGAAACCAAATAGGTACAGTAACTGCACGGAATACAATTAGACAGAAAGTAAATATATTCTAAAAAAGACTATACTAGATGCGGAATCGCCTCGAAAAAATGCTCACCTAGTCTCTTCGCCCGTCATTGCCGCTAAGCCACGAGCCACACTATAATCATGTGCAACAAAAATGCACAGCAAGTATAGTATGAGTACGAAAATAACGTGTACCCAATGAGTATCCCGCCTAATCTCGAAAAAGTATAGACGAGATGGTCATTTTTGACTCTTACTAATGGTCCAGTAATAATATATTAATATGTGAGAAAGTCATGGATTTATATAGCATGCTCTAATTCACAAAGATGTAAAGTAGGTAAACACCTTTTAATAATTAACAAAGGATTTTCAGGATTTCCTTTCATTTATCTTCAACAATTTATGTCATGCCAAAAGGCAGTATCAACATCAAGTATTTGAAGAAAATAGTATAAACATGCGCATATCATGCCGAGGCGATGACCTGATCCAACAAAAATATAAATTGTGCAATGCCGAGGTTCGAACGGACCGAACCAATAGATGCATCTATTTCCCCCGCTCGTGATCATCCATGCGACGCAGTCAACATAAAGTAAACAAATACCCTGCTCGCGAATCATCCATGCGACGCAGGTACACAAAGGAATACATGATCAAATAGTCAATAAAGAATTATCAGGGAACATTTTATCAAATAAAAACCAAATAATCTTTTAACAATTTAAGAAAATGAAGTTTAATCCTTTTTGAAATTCATTTACCAGTTCAGTTGGATTTTAACAATTCAAATGTCAATAAGATTGCAAATATCCTAAGTATAGCATGCTTTTGGGTCCTAGACTACATGGACAATAGCTATGCACAGACTCTCATCATCTTGTTCGTACGTAGCCCCCACAAATAGGAGCACATAACCAATTTAACTCACCTATGGGGTCAATTCCCCCTCACAAGATTAGAAAGGAGACTCACCTCGCTCCGAAGACTCATAACCAGCATTCTACATTCTTCCGAAGGATCGAACCAACACACAATGCTTTAAAACTAGCCAATGGTGATACAAATCCATTAATATATGCTAAATTAAACTTTACAACCCAATTTGTAACAAATCCTAACCCCGAACGAAAAGTTGACAAAAATGCCCTCGGGCCCACGTGCCTGGAATCTGAAATTTTTCGAAGATAAACTTTGCCCATGACCTTAGGAACTCAAATATATATTTTTTTCTAAATTCCATAGTCAACATCGTGGTTAAATTCCAAGAATAAATTCTATAGGTCTTTCTACGAAAATCCCAAATATTTCTACAAATTTCATGCTTAAATCCATACATAATTGATGTTTTTAATCCATAATAGGTGGGGATACCATACCTTGATGTTGATGATGAAAATTCCTTCTTGAAACTCTTCAAAATCACCCATAACAAGTGGAAACTGAGAGAGTAATGACCATCCCTTGATTTAAAATAACCCTCTGCCTCCAGGTCTTTCCGCATCTGCGGCTCCCAGACCACTTCTATAGTCCCGCAGGTGCGGTCCCAATACCATATCTGCGGTCCTCACCAGGCCTCCCCCTTTCCGCTTCTGCGCTCCATCCTCCGCAGGTGCGGTCCAGCATCTGCGGTCCCAACTCCGATCACCTCCATCCGCTTCTGCGGTCCATCCATGCTTCTGCGGTCCCATTTCCGCAGTAATTGGAAATACCAGCAACCAACAAACCTCAGCCTTTCCAAAAATCAATTTCGATCCGTTAACCACTCGAATCCACCCGAGGCCCCTCGGGACATCAACCAAACCTACCAACCAATCCCAAAACATATTACTGACTTGGTCGAAGTCTCAAATCATATCAAACAACGCTAAAACCATGAATTACACCCCGATTCAAGCTTTATGAAATTGAACTTTCCAACTTCTACTTTCAATATTTAAACTTATTAAATCATGTCCGATTGACCTCAAATTTTGCACACAAGTCTTATTTGATATTACAGACCTACTTCAGATTCCGACCCCGATATCAGAAAGTGCACTTCCGGTCAAACTCCTCAAAAACTTTCGAATTTCTATCTTTAGCCAAATGGCTTCAAAATGACCTACAGACCTCTGAATTCACTTTCGATTGCGCTCCCAGCTCAAGAATCACAATACGGAGATGCTTCAGTATAGGAATCCCAAACAGACATTAATAACATTGAATTCACTTAATCCAAACTTAAGAAATTTCTTCCAAAATGCTAACTTCCACAATAGGAGCCAAAATGCTCCAGGTTTGTCCAAAACCTGAATCGGGCGTACGCCCAAGTCCGAAATTCTCATACGAACCTGCTGGAACCTTCAAATCCCGATTCCGAGGTCATTTACTCAAAAATACAATCATAATGATTTGCTCCAACTTAAGGCTTATGAAATAAGAATCTTTATTTAATTTTAACTTCGATCTTCTCGAATTTCAATTCCGACCATATGCACAAGTCAATATACCTGAAATGAAATTGCTCATGTCCTCAGACAGCTGAACGACGCGCTAGAGCTCAAAATGAATGGTCGGGTCATTACAGGTCTCCAATTATAAGCCTTAGTTCTTCAATATTTAGGCTTAAATTCTATAAATTCCATGATTAATTAGGTACAAAACACATTAGGATTGATTATTGAGTCCAAAATGCTTACTTCCAAGTGTTCCCCCTTGATTTCCTCTTCAACCCTCATCAAAAAACTCTAAAATCGCCCAAAAATGGAGGAACTTAGACCCAAAATCGCGGAATTGGTCTTTTTGCCCAACACTTAAAATCCTTCACCACGACGCCCTTCACGCGCGCGCGAAGACTCAGCCTCACAAACCATTGCAAACGCAAAGCTCACTGATCCCAACCCTTCACGAACACAGGACCTCCCTCGCGAACGCGAAGGCCAAACCTCCAGCCCCTCATCCTAACCCTTCGCAAACACGAAGGCCAAAAGTGTGCAACATTCACAACACATTTTTTTGCAATCTTTTTCAACTAGAAATGATCAGTTTAACCACTGAAACTCACCCGAGGCCCTTGGGACCTCAACCAAACACATATCCCATAATATCATTCAAACTTTTTCCAACCTTTGGGATGCTCAGAACAATATCAAAATACCAAATTTGCATCGGATTCAAGCCTAAGAATTCCAAAAACTTTCAAATTTTGCTTTCGATCAAAAGGTCTATCAAACCACGTCTAAATGACCTGAAATTTTGCATACATATCCCAAATAACACAATGGGCCTACTGCAACTCCCGAAAATCCATTTCGACCCCTATATCAAAATTTCACCTACCAGTTGGAAAATGCCAAAATTCCAATTTCGCGAGTTGCCTAAATCTACTTCGTACCTCCAAACACATTCTGATCACGCTCCTAAGTCCCAGATCACCTCCCGAAGCTCTCCAAACCATCAGAACTCACATTCGTGCCCTTTATCACATATGTCAACATCCAGTTTACTTTTCCAAATTAAGCTTACTCAAAAGAGACTAAGTGTTTCAAACCTTACCAAAACCTCTCCAAACCCGAGCCAGCCAACCCGATGACACATACTACAGCTGAACAAGGCAATAAGAAGCAGAAATAAGGGAAACAAAGTGGTGACTCATGAAAAGACCGACCGCGTCATTACATCTTCGATATTTAATCAATAATGACACTATTAGGGTGCCGCTTATGTATTTGGCAAATTATTCTGAAAATAGTTAAATAACATTCAACTTAAATGCAAATTTTATACAAAAATTATACAATATGTCTTTTGTATATTATGTATCTGATTTATGCATAGTAAAATTAAATTTCATACAATTAATTATATATTATACAATTTATCTACAATTTTCATATATTATTTCTACCCAGTTAAATACAACTACAATAACATACAACATAAATATAAATTTTATACAGTATGTCTTTTGTATATTTGATATCTGATTTATACATAATAATAATAATAATAAATTTCATACAACTAATTATATATTATATAACTTATCTACAACTTATCTACAATTTTAATATATTATTTCTACTCAGTTATATATAACTACAATATCATACAACTTACATATAATTTTTATACAATATTATTCAACTTTCATACAATAGTTAAATAAATAAATAAAATATATTTAAATAATAAAATATACTTTTTATATAATTTTTCTACAATTTTAATACAATTTCATAAATATAATGTATATCACGTCTTCTTATTTTTCTTCTTCGAGTTTCAATCTGAAATTCAGTCAAAACCAAGTCTTCGTCACCAAAATCCCTCAAAATTGAGATATAAACTCCAAACCATATTTCTAATTATTTGCAATAATACCCAATCCAAAGAAATAATAAATTTTAAAAAATTTAATTCGAATTTAAAGCTTCAAAGATTTTTAATGGTTGTCAATGGTAGAATTGTTGCTCTCTTTTCTTTGCTTTATATTATAGAAATTAGGGATTGAGATATAGAGAGAGACGCAGAGAGAATTCTCAATTCTTTGCAACTACATCCAATTCAAACAAATAGTATTTTTTGAAAACCCAAATTCAAATTCTAAGCTTCGAAACTTTTTAATGGTTGTCAATTGTGGAATTGATGCTCTCTTGTGCAAGATACGTGGGGGAGAGGGGGTGGGATGTGGAGAGAGAAACGTGGGGGGAGTGGAAGATACATTTGAGTGATTTTAGGAAATTATTATCATTAATTCCCTTAAAATGTACATAAATAATAATTGAGTATATAAAATATAGTTACAACAACAACAACAACAACAACCCAGTATAATCCCACTTAGCGGGATCTGGGGAAGGTAGTGTGTACGCAGACCTTACCCCTACCCTTGGGTAGAGAGGCTGTTTCCAAATAGACCTCTGGCATCCTTCCCTCCAAGAACTTTCCACCTTGCTCTTGTGGAGACTCGAACTCACAACCTCTCGGTTGGAAGTGGGGGTTGCTTACCATCAGAGCAACCCCTCTTGTCTTCAAATTTTGACCTCCTAGTAACGAACAACAACAATAACAACCCAGTATAATCCCACCTAGTGGGGTCTGGAGAGGGTAGTATGTACGTAGATCTTACCCCTACCCTGGGGTAGAGAGGCTGTTTTCAAATAGACCCCCGACATCCTTCCCTCCAAGAACTTTCCACCTTGCTCTTGGGGAGACTCGAACTCACAACCTCTCGGTTGGAAGTGGGGGTTGCTTACCATCAGAGCAACCCCTTCTAGTAATAAAAATATAATTATAATAAAACTTAAATAGAAAAAGTAATATAGTTTCATATAATGTATAAGAATATAAAAATTTCTATTATTAAAAATAAACCATACTACAGGTCCTGCTGGCCCGCAACTCAGGCGGTCAGGCCCAATTTCCCCTGGGAATGGAAACCTCATGATTTACAACTCAAAATTACGTGCATCATTGAAAGAAAACGTAGTAATTGTAAACATAATCCAAACATGAATACATATGGTTCAAATTCTAGATACAGCATCAATCTCTCGTAACTAGAATAATGAATCAAATACAAGGACGGCTCTAGAATAAGGCAAATGAAGTCCTTGCCATAGGCCCCCAAATATGTAAGGCCCCAAAAATATGGAATATTATTATATTATTATATAATATATATATATTCCATAATTTGTATATATATGACTATTAATAAAAGATTTTAAATTGTAATAATTTTAAAATTTTGGTAGAGGTAGATTGAGAGAGTTAATAGAATAATATTTTTCTCTCATTAAATTAAATAAAATATTTTCCTTCTCATCAATTCTATTTTTCTTCTTTCATGCATAGTCTTTTTTCATATTTCTCACGATTTTACTTTTTAATTTCAAATCAAATTCTCTAAGTTAGCTATTCTTTTTTATCATATTTATTGATCCACACAACAGAAAGCACGTTCTTTTGTGTCTCATCTTTTTTAACTATGATATCCCCGAGACAAATATTTCAAGGCTCGAAACACGATAGGTAATGAGCTCACCCTTTTACCATTTTCAGTTAAGGTAAAATTCAATACCATATGACGTGCGCCTAACCATACATCTTGAATTGCGCTCTTACCACTAAATCAAAATCATGGAGGATTTTTTATGTCTCAATATTTATGGAGTTTATAAAAGAAGTTTCATGGTCTTTTAATATATTTTGGTTTTAGACCACCAGTTCTATTGAGCCGCCCCCTTATTGATGATCAACAATTATTGACAGATTTCTATGTTGTTCAGCCAACTTCATTTACATTTGATAACTAAATGACACACTCACTACCTTTAATATTCCTGTCACTGTTATTTTATCTTAATTGAGACTCTATAAATTTGATTGAGAATGCTAGGGGTGGACTAGTAGCTCTAGTAGGAGACTCGTAAAGGCCTGATTTAGGTTCGCAAAATTTTTAATAATGAATTTCATAATTTATTTCAATTTAGACAATATTAATGTTTGTATAAAAAATTTAAAAATACAACAGATTTGTAAAAAAGAAAGAAAGATGTCTACTCTTTAATAGTAAATATATTTCTAAACTATAAATTAAACTACTTAAATTTTCATATTAAAAAATAGATTTATAACAATATCAAAGGTAACATATTGAAGATATATGTCTAACATCTCATTTATTTAAATTATACTTTTTAATATAAATAATAATATTATTATGTGAAGTTAAAGACTTTATGTCGTTTAAAAATATATATTACAAACAACAAGTAAGAAAAAAATGACAAGACTAACTGTTTTGTATACATGTGTGTATACGTAGTGATAAAAAAATATAAGGCCTTGTTATTAAATTTTGGCATCAGGTCACTAATTTTATGAAGTCTCCTTGCAAATACTTCTGTAATAACTTTTCTAATTAACTGTGATCTTTAGTTTAATACAACAAACTAGAGTACTAAAGAAAATCTGTTCATCATCAACCTACACATCTCAACTAAATTATTAGATCTCAGGTTATAAAGCTCCATTGCTTTAGAAAAATTTATTGTGGGTAGAATTACTTGATCATATCAAGTTATGTGTGCACTTTAAATCCCTTCTTGATAGTTCCCATAGCATATAATTGACGCATGCGTTTGTCCTGAAAATCTTGATCCTCCTTTTCTATTGTTCGTGCTGCCACGTCTACAAATAACGGTCAAATGTATAAAATAAGGATTTATAAGTTAAAAGATTATATGTTTTGCGATGCTTTCCAATACTTTAGATAGAAACCTGAAATTTTGACCATGATTTCATGGGGACCGAGTCTGTAAATTAATTAATAAGATCAATAGTTGATTCAATGTAAATTAAAACAAATTCTAATTTATTAATTTAAGAGCTTACATGTCGAGATCAAGGTCCTTGATGTTTTAGGAGATGATATCATAATAATCTATAGGCGCTGCATTCAATATAATTATCAAATTAAATATTAAGCAGTGCATTCAACTTTGATATCACGTAATCTACATCCACTGCATCAAATATTGGTATTACAATCAAACCGAATATATTCAACCATCTGTGGGATGGAATTTATCCAGAGTGAACAGAGAGTTGTGATTTTCTATTTCCAAAAAAGTTACACAAATTTGTGACATAATTTGAGTTGTCACTTACTGCTATAGCCTTTTATAGACTTTCTAAATAAAAATTTTATTTCAAAAGATTTAATTGTGTCCCACATTGATACACGTACGTCAAAATTGTGTCACTGAGGCAGAGAAGTAAACTTCTCTCTTTTTGTGGCGCAAATTTCTTTTACCTTTGCTAGCTTATGTTTTGTTACGATCTGATTTCATTATAGGTCGTGATGGCGCCCAACACTATTTTCAGGTAAGTTAATACAGAAATATTAATAAGTTCTCATTTTACTTTACCAAACAAAGTATAGAAATTTCTTAATTTGAAGTTAAACGAGTGATAATTAGTAAGTACCAAAAATAATTATACAATCCCCAAAAGAATAGTCTACTAATATGTGTGCCAAGACCTAGTGTCAAAAGCATGTAGGCATCTAGTAGAATATACAAAAGCTTAAATCTATTGTAACGACCCGACTAGTTGTTTTACTATTTGGAACCCCGTTCCCTTAATTAAAACTTTTCACGCTTTCCTTAGCTAAATTACGACTTGCGGGGGGCAATTAGATTGGAAGTTAGAAGAGTTTTGAGTGAAAATAAAATCAATTATTCTCTTAAGGTTTTCTTAAAAGGCCAAGTATGACTTCGGTCAACTTTCTTGGGAAACGGACCCGGATTCATGATTTGACGGTCCCCGGAGGTCCGTCTGAAAATATGGGACATGCGCGTATGCTCGGAATCGAATTCCGAGGTCCCTAGCCCGAGTACGAAATTTTTATGTAAAATTGTTAAATCGAAGTTTTAAAAAATTAAAGAATCTAAATATTCATTAAAAATTCAGGTATCAGGTTCGGATTCTAGTTCTTAAACTTGGTACAAGTCCAAAATATCATATAATACCTACCCGTAAAATTTGGTGTCAATCCGAGCAGTCTAAGGGCGGTTTGACCCGTTGAAGGGAAATTAAGAACTTGAAGTTCATTAAGTTGAACCAATTGGTTATGGGGTTCGATTCCTTGATTTAGCATTGTTTTGGGTGTTTCGAGGGTTTGACTAGGCCCACCTTATGATTTCACACTTGTCGGTATGTTTGGGCGGGGCTCGGGAGCTCCGAGCATCAAATGGTCGAGGTTCGAGCAAAGTTGGATTTTGAAAAGAAACAACTTCTGCTGCTTGTGTCAAAACCGCTTCTGCGGCTCTTGGACCGCAGAAGCAGCCAGGCCGGCCCAGGGGTAAAAACGCAAAAGCGGCCAAGGAACCGCAGAAGCGGATCTGCTTATGCGGCCCCCAGACCGCAGAAGCTGTCGACCCCTCTTTGACCAAAACCGCATATGCGGCCCTTTTTCTGCAGGTGCGGGACCGCAGAAGCGGTCCCCAAACCGCAAAAGCAGAAATCACAAGGGCAGTGAACTCATTTAATACGGGCTCAAGTGCATTTATCTCCCATTTCCTCCATGCTTGGGCGATTTTGAAGCTTCCTAAGAGGGAATTTCAATATAGCAAATTGAGGTAAGTAATTTCCACTCACCCTTAGTGTAAATACATATATAATAAGTAGATTAAACACTAATAATCAAGTAAAATCAAGGGTTAGAGCTTGACCTAGGATTTTGATAAAATTAAGATTTAACCACCTAATTTGCTATGTAGTGAACTAAAATTTACATATTAATAATCCTTAGGTCATAGAGAATATTTTCCTTCGAAAAATCTCGGAATCCGGGTGCGTGGGCCCGGTGTCGAACATTTGGAAACTTGCGAAAAAGGTTGAAAATTCACTTATAGTTGAAATTTACCTTGTAAGCCCTTATTGGCTAGTTCCTACATTGTTTGATTAGTTTGTGCGCTTCCGGCTTCACTTTGAGGTCTCGGGCTTGATATTGATATTTGGAAGTGCGCTTGGATCGAGGTGAGTCTCCTTCCTAACCTCGTGAGAGGGAATTGTCCCTTTAGGACTAATAAATGATAAATTGCTATTGAATGCAGGGGCTACGTACGTACTAGGTGACGAGAGTCCGTGCATAGCTACTATAATATTAAATGTTTGGGTAGTTTATGACCCACATCATGCCTAATTGAGATTTCCATTATTTGAAAAACCTAAATGATCTTTTATGACATGCTAGAGACTAGAGGGGAATGAAAAATAAACATGTGATTATTGTTGAACTTGATAGGATTATTTCCTTGTATATAAATGATGCTTTTGTGTGCATTCTTGATGTTATCTTGATATTTGTGGATCATGCCGATCGCCTCGGTGAAATAGATGCATCTATGGTACGGGCCGTTCGACCCTCGGCAGTGCACAAATTCATATTCTGTTGGAGCGGACTGTCGACCTCGGTATTATTGCGCATGATATTTATATATGTGCTTGAGACTAGACTTTTTCATGAATTATTATTAAGTATGTAGAAGAAGGAAAAAATGATAAAGAAGTATGATTATGACTCCCATTGTAACTATGGTTTAACTTAAATATTTATGCTTCATGTCACGACACGCATTTTCCCCCATCTGGGATCGTGATGGCGCCTACTAGTAGAAGCTAGGCAAGCCAACTCTTACCTATATTTCCATTTTCAACAATACTTATTTATTTCGATTATCAACAATATTAAAATTTCAACTGAATAATTAAATTTAGCGGAAGACTTACAAATATTACTAGATGTGATACCAAAATTCTAACATAATACACTACCCAAGAACTGGTGTCACAATACTCATGAACTTCTAAGAATAATACACATAACCGTCTAAAAGAAAGATAATACTGTTTGTCTAGAATATATGAGATAATACAGTGAAAGTAAAGATAGAGGAGACGCCGGGTCCAGGGGACGCCTGCAAGGCTACCTCGGTGTCTCGATGATCAAAAGCTAATACCCGCACTACTGCTGATGCTGCTGTCCAAAACCTATATCTGCACAAAAGGAGCGCAGAGTATACAATCAGCACAACCGACCCCATGTGCTGGTAAGTGCCCGGCCTATCCCGGCGAAGTAGTGAAAAGGCTAGGATCAGACACTCACATAAACCTGTACAGTTTAGAATATATATATATACAACAAAAATGACAGAAAGTAGCAATTAATATTTTGGAAAGGAAACATGCTCTGGGTAACAACAAAAATGTAATGGCAGAAATAGAATAAAGGATTTAGTTCACTTTCAAGTTCAAATCATCTTGTTGCAGGCGAGCAACCCGATCCTATTTCAGTATTAATAACTTGTGGTAGGCATACCACCTACTCCCACTTTAATCAATATCTTGTGGTAGGCGTAACACCAGCCCCCATTGCAATTAATATCTTATGGTAGGCATACCACCCGCTCCCATTTTATCATCAACATTATGCACAGTATGTCACCGGAAACTAAGGCCAATAACAATACATATAAGTGGTCGGCATGCCACACGATCCCATTTCAATATATAAGTGGTCGACGTGCCACACGATCCCTTTTCAATAGGTATATATAATAGCTCACAATATATATTATTGGCAAGAGAAATCAATAACTCGGTGCCAAGGCTCAATAATTTATTCATTATCTTTTATTCACTTCTTACTCAATTACCATGTTATCGATTGAGCCAACGCTCCAGAATTTCACAATTTATAATTTCCTTCTCACCCTAATCACATTTTCTAACTATCAACTATTAGATATGGAAGAATTACAACAAAAATCAAATATTCACGAGTAATGACTCACGGTCATACTAGACCTCCAACGTATAGATACTCGTCACCATGCCTATACGCCGGACTCTGCACATTAGCAACTAGCAATTAGACTCACACCTATTCCCTCAAGCTAGGATAGATCAAACACTTACCTCGAAGGTTTACGGCAAACTCAATCCTTAAGAAATGCCCTTTTCTTTCGAATTTGGCTCCAATTCAATTGTATCTATACACAATTGATTTAATATCATCATTACTACTCAACAAAATAATCCACATCGCTAAATTTATATTTTGCAACATTCTACCCAGAATAGTATAAATCGACCCCGGGCCCACATGGTCAAAATACGAGGTTAGAACCAATTTCCGACAACCCATTCATCCACGAGTTCAAATATATAATTTGTTCTTAAGTTCGACCTCAAAACAAGGTCTAAATCACAAATTATTTGACAACCCTAACTATACCCAATTCTCTAATTTTCTACCTATTTTCACATGTCTAGGCCTAAGAATTCAAATAATACTGATGGAAGATAAAGAAAACGAGTCAAGGATAACTTACCCAAGAAGTTTGGTGAAGAATCGCCCCAAAAGCTGTGGAGAAGAGAGATTTTGAGAAATGGGATTTTTATCCCATCTCTGTTCTGTTTTTCAGAACTTAAATTCAATGGGCGGAAATTTATTCATCGCGTTTGCAACACAAGGATGCGTCCGCGAAGGGTTGGATTTTTCTGGACATTGCGTTCGCGATGTGGTCACGTGAACGTGTAGAGGAAAACTGGGGGTATCACAACATGTCCTACGCGAACGCGTAGCCTACACACGAATGCGTAGGGGAAAGGGCAGGGATCCCATGTAGCTTATACGCGAACGCGAAGGCTTCCCGTGTCTGCGAAGAGATGGGGGCATCGTGAACGCGAAGGGCGTCCGCGAACGCGAAGAAGGAAAGGCAGGCTGGGCACCGCGAACGCGAGGCATGGCTGTGTTCGTGAAGAAGAAAAGGACTGTGCAAAAATTGCAGCAAATCTGCCAGACTTCGTAAGTCCAATACACCCAGAACAACCTCCAAAACACTCCCGAGCCCTCGGGGCTCCAAACTAAACATGTACACTAACTCAAAAATATCATACGAACTTGCTCGAGCGATCAAATCACCAAATTAACATTAAAATCAAAGATTTGAGCCTCAAATCCAAGAAATCTTTCAAATTTCATAAACTTCCAAATTTTCCAATTTAAGGCCGAAACATATCAAACGACGTTCGTTTGCAACCAAACTTTACAGGAAGCGCTTAACCATCATATATGACTTATACTGGGCATCTGAACCAAAATAAGAGGCCAATACCATTATTTTTTTTTATAAATTTTCATTTTCATTTTCCTTAAATATTTTTGGAAAACAAAATCACGAAAAAATTCTTTCCTCGGGCCTGGGACCTCGGAATTCGATTCCCTGCATACGCCCAAGTCTCAAATTTTCTACAGACCTTCCGAGACCGTCAAATCACGGGTCCGGGTCCGTTTGCCAAAAACTTTGACCAAAGTCAATTTTATCAATATTAATATCAAAATTCTTTAACCTTTTCACATAATTCAGTGGCCACGCCCTGCCATGTCCTGCGACGTCATATGTCATGCCATGGCCACGCCCTGCCATGTCCTGACGCATCCTGACACGTGCCATGGCCATGTCCTGATGCATCCTGACACGTGTCATGACCATCTCCTGCCTCGTGCCATGGCCACGCCCTGCCATGTCCCGCGACGTCATGAGTCATGCCATGTCCACGCCCTGCCATGTCCTAACATATGGACATGTACTGACGCGTAATATAAAAGTTTCTGGTTTCGCGCCTGGACTGCGCATGCAAATCTAGGCAACTAATAGTGAGGTTTTCAAGGCCTCAGAAGTTCGAAATCACTAATAAAACAAGTGATGACTCTTTGGGTCATCACATTCTCCACCTCTAAAATAACCGTTCGTCCTCAAACGGACAAAAGAAAGAAGTACCTGAGTCAGGGAATAGATGAGGATAATGGCTCTGCATGTCTGACTCGGACTCCCAGGTCAATGCTTCAGGAGGATGACTTCTCCATTGAACATGCACAGAAGGAAAACTCTTCGACCTCAACTGTCAAACCTACCGATCTAATATAACCACCGGCTCCTCCTCATAAGACAGGTCCTTGTCCAATTGGACAGTATTAAAATCTAACACGTGCGATGGATCGCTGTGATATTTTCGGAGCATGGATACATGAAACACTTGATGCACAGCTCACAAATTAGGTGGCAAAGCAAGTTTATAAACCCCCTTTCCCACGCGATCAAGGACCTCGAATGGGCCAATAAACCTAGGGCTAAGCTTGCCCTTTTTACCAAACCTCATTACGCCCGTCATAGGCAATACACGGAGAAATACCTGCTCACCAATCATGAAAGCTAAATCTCTAACCTTGCGATCCGTATAACTCTTCTGCCTCAACTGCGCTATATGAAGCCTATCCTGAATAGTCTTGACCTTATCTAAGGACTCCTGAACTATATCCATACCCAACAACCGACCCTCTCCCGACTCAAGCCATCCAACCAGAAAACGACACCGTCTACCATTAAACGCTTCATAAGGAGCCATCTAAATGCTCGATTGATAGCTATTATTATATGCAAACTCTGCCAAAGGCAGGAATTGATCCCTCGAACCTCTAAAATCAATAACACATGCTCGGAGCATATACTCGAATATCTGAATAGTCCTCTCGGACTGACCGTCCGTTTGGGGGTGAAATGTTGTACTCAGTTGAACCTGGGTGCCCAACTCTTTCTAAAACGCTTTCCAGAAATGTGAGGTAAATTGTGGACCTCGATCCGATATGATAGATATAGGCACCCCATGAAGGCGAACAATCTCCCTGATATAAATACCTGCTAACCTTTCGCACGAGTAGGTGGTGGCAACAGGAACAAAATGTGCTGACTTGGTCAGCCTATCAACAATAACCCAAACCGCATCAAGCTTCTTCCGAGTCGGAAGGCTAGTAACGAAGTCCATAGTGATCCGCTCCCACTTCCACTCGGGAAGCTCAATTTTCTGAAATAAGCCACCAGGCCTCTGATGCTCATATTTAACCTGCTGACAATTCAAACACCGCGCTACATATGCCACAATATCCTTTTTCATTCTGCACCACCAATAATGTTGCTGCAAATACTGATACATCTTTGATGCGCCTGGATGAATAGAATACCGGGAACTGTGAGCTTCTTCTGGAATCAATTCTCTAAGTCCATCAACATCTAGCACAAAAATTCGCCATTGCAATCTCAGAACTCCATCAACATCTAAGGTGACCTGCTTGGCACCTCCTCGCTGAACCGTATGTTTAAGTACACCTAAATGGAGATCATCAAACTCTCGATCGTGGATACGCTCAAATAATGAAGAGCGAGCGAACGTGCAAGCTAGCACTTGACTAGGCTCAGAAATATCCAATCTCACTAAAGGATTGGCTAAGGCCTGAACATCCATAACAAGCAGCCTCTTACTGACCGGTATATAAGCAAGACTGCCCATACTGGCTGACTTCCTGCTCAAAGCATCGGCCACCACATTTCCCTTTCCTGGATGATATAAAATGGTGATATCATAATCTTTCAACAATTCTGGACATCTTCTCTATGTTGAACTTAACTCCTTCTGCTTAAACAGGTACTGAAGGCTCTTGTGATCAGTGAATCCTTCACACGCCACGCCATACAAATAATGCCTCCAAATATTCAATGCATGAGCAATCGCTGCCAACTCCAAGTCATGAACTGGATAGTTCTTTTCATGAATCTTCAACTGCCTCGAAGCATAGGCATTAACCTTGCCATCCTGCATCAATACTGCACCAAGCCCAATACGGGAAGCATCACAATAAACAGTATAAGGTCCCTAACCTGTGGGCAAAACCAACACCGGTGCTATGGTCAAGGATGTCTTGAGCTTCTGAAAGCTCTCTTCACATTCATCTGACCATTCGATCTGGACACCCTTCTGGGTCAATCTGGTCATCGAGGTTGCAATAGATGAAAACCCTTCCACAAACCGGCGATAATAATCCACTAATCCCAAGAAAATCCAGATCTCTATGGTGGATGCTGGTCTAGGCCACTTCTTGACTGACTCAATCTTCCCTAGATCAACATGAATACCTTTTTCCGTCACAACATGACCCAGGAATGCAACTGAAGTTAGCAAAAATTCACATTTTGAAAATTTGGCATATAGCTGACTATTCTTCAAGGTCTGAAGGGCCACTCTGAGATGATGTGCATGCTCCTCCTGGATGCGGGGGTATATAAATATATCATCAATGAAGACAATCACAAACAAGTCTAAATAAGGCCTGAACACTCTGTTCATCAATTCCATAAAAGTTGATGGGGCATTTGTCAACCTAAAAGACATGACCAGGAATTCATAATGCTCGTACCGAGTACGAAAAGCTGTCTTAGGAACGTCTGATGCCCTAATCTTCAACTGATGGTAGCCAGATCTCAAGCTTATCTTCGAAAATAGCTTAGCACCCTGAAGTTTGTCAAATAAATCATCAATCCGCGGTAGTGGATACTTGTTCTTGATTGTAACCTTATTCAATTGCCGGTAATCAATGCACATTCGCATCAAACCATCTTTCTTCTTAACAAATAATACCAGCGCACCCCACGGGGAAACACTAGGTCTGATGAAACCCCTTTTCAAGTAAATCCTGCAACTGTTCCATCAATTATTTTAACTCCAGCGGGGCCATATGATATGGAGGAATAAAAATGCACTGAGTGCCCGGAGCTAGATTAATGAAAAAATCAATATCCCTATCGGGTGGCATAACCGGCAGGTCCGAAGGGAATACCTCAGGAAATTTGCAAACCACGAGTACCGAATTAATAGAAGGAGCCTCGGCGTTGGAGTCGCGAGCATAGGCTAGATAAACCAAGAACTGTTTCTCAACCATTCGCTGAGCCTTAACATATGAAATAACATTGCGGCTAATATAACTAGAAATTCCCTTCCATTCAATATGAGGAAAATTCAGCAGAGCTAAAGTTATAGTCTTGGCATGAAAATCCAAGATAGCATGATATAGAGGTAGCCAATCCATTCCCAATATGATATCGAAGTCAACCATATTTAGAATCAATAAATCAACACGGGTCTCAAGACCCCAATCACCACAACACAAGATCGATGGAATCGATCAACCACAATGGAGTCACCCACTTGTGTAGACACATAAACAGGAACGCCCAATGGATCACTAGGTTGAACCAGGTATGGTGCAAAATAAGAATACACGTACGAATATGTAGACCCAGGGTCAAATAACACTAAAGCCTCTGTATCACAGACCCGAATAGTACCTGTAATAACTGCATTTGAGGACTCAGCCTCTGGTCTGGCCTGAAGTGCATAGCATTAGGGCCGGGCCCCGCTACCCTGAGTAGTATCTCTAGGACGATCAGCTGCTGGCTGACCTCTGCCTCTGTCGGTCTAAGTTCCACCTGTACGATCTCCATCTCCACCTCTAGTACCCTTGCTACCTCCTCTAGCTGGCTGGGCAGGATGTGGAACTTCTGGTGCCTGAATCATAGCACGAGAATTCTGGTGCTGAGGACTACTCAAAGCTCGAAGGCAACCTGGCAATGTGCCTCGTGTCTCCACACGTGAAACATGCCCTCAGCTGCTCGGGATGATGACCCTGGACACTCTGAAGTGGTGGTGCACTGATAGGTGCTGATGGTGCACTGTACAACTGCTAATCAGAGTAGTACGGCTGAGAACCACGACCACTTGAAGCACCGTGATAAACTTGAAGGGATGACTGAAAAGTCTTAGGAGGATGGCCTCTCCCGTGAGAATCTCTACCTCCAGACGAGGTACCACTAAATTTTCCTGAGTTATGGGGCTTCTTATCCGACCCATGACCTCCTCCCTGAGACAGAGCCATTTCGATCCGGCGGGCTGCATTGGTCACCTCCTGAAAAGGGATCTCACTCCCGGCTCCCATAACCATCTGAAGACGAATTGGCTGAATCAACCCATCAATAAACCTCCTCATCCTCTCTCTATCGGTAGGGAGTATGACATGCTGTACTAGATCAATAAACCGAGTCTCATACTCTGTAACTGACATGGAGCCCTGCTGGAGGCGCTCAAACTGCCTGCAAAGAGCCTCTATCTGAGTCACTAGAAGAAACATTTCCAAAAATAATCCTGCAAACTGGTCCCAAGTCAAAGATGGTGACCCTTCTGGTTTGGATAAACAATAGTCTCTCCACCAAGTCTTGGCGGATCCAGATAGACGAAAAGTGGAAAAGTCAACACCATTGGTTTCCACAACCCATAGTCCGGAGAACCTTATGGAAGCTATATAAAAAGTCCTGGGGATCCTCTGAAGAAGTACCGCTGAATGTAGTGGTAAAGAGTTTGGTGAATCTGTCCAATCTCCATAAAGCATCGATGGACATAGCTACACCCTCACCAGTCTGAGTCATTATGCCTAGCTGAACTGCCACAACTAGCCAAACCACTGGAACTTGAACTTGGGGAGCTACTGGCTCCGGAGTGCGTGTAGGAGGAGTCTGATTATCTCCTCTAGCCTGAGAAGTTGCTGGTGCTTTTGGAAACAAACCCGCTCTAGAAATGCCCTCCATAAAACCAAGCAATCGGACCAAAGCATCCAGAAGGACTGGGGTGGCAATAAACCCCTCTGGGACCTGAGCTGGGCCCACTTGATCAACTGGGGTCGGAACCTCCTCAGCATGAATCTGAGGCTCCGCCACTAGTGCTGCTGCTCGGGACTGAGCTCTGCCCCTACCTCGGCCTCTAGGACAGCTTCGACCTCGGCCTCTACACCTAGCTGGAGCTGTTACTGGGGCCTCGGGCTGCTGATCATCTGATGAGGAAGCGCGTATTCTTGCCATCTGTTGAAGAACATAGTAGAAATTCAATTTGCACTTGAAGGACAAATTCGCACCACAGGAAAGAATGAAGGTGAAATTTTCCTAACTCTGTAGCCTCTAGGGGATAAATAAAGACGTCTCCGTACCTATCCCTCAGACTCTACTAAGGTTGTTCCTGAGTTGTGAGACCTATGTAACCTAGTGCTCTGATATCAACTTGTCACGAGCCGAATTTTCCCCATCTGGGGTCATGATGGCGCATACTAATAGGAGCTAGGCAAGCCAACTCTTACTTATATTTTCATTTTTAACGATACTTATTTAAATCTATTATCAACGTTATTAAAATTTCAGCGGAATAATAAAATTTAGCGGAAGACTTATAAATTTTACTGGATATGATACTGAAATTCCAACATAATACACTACCCAAGAACTGGTGTCACAATACTCACGAACTTTTAAGAATAATAGACATAACCATCTGAAAGAAAGATAATACTGCTTGTCTCGAATATATGAGATAACAAACTGAAAGTAAAGATAGAGGAGACGCCGGGTCCTGCGGACGCCTGCAAGGCTACCTCGATTTCTCGATGATCAAAATCTGACACCCTCACTACTGCTACTACTGCTGTCCAAAACCTGTATCTGCGTAAAAAAGAGCACAGAGTGTTGTCGACGGCCCCTTTCCCGACGAATAACAAAGAAGCGAAATTGGGTTTACGACATTATGGACAAAACAACTCTTATTCCCATTTGGGAATTGGGTATTGGAAGTTGAAGAGTCGCCACCTAATGATTATAGTGCATTAGGACAAATATAAGAAGAAGAGAGTATTTTTGAAGTAAAACCAGAGTTCGGGTAAGGGCTTGAAATTATCTCGAGGGGAAGGTGTTAGGAACCCCTCAAGATGCACTAGTGTGGTTCCCGGCCGTACTAATTGTGACTTTAATATGGTGAATAAACAGACAAGGCTCACATGTAAAACATTCAAGCAACTTGAGAAACTTAAAAAAAGGGGGAAAGGTATAAGTTAAGTAAAAGTAGAAGAGCGAATTAATTTGAAAAGCATTACTTTAAGAAAAATGTTTAAATAAAGCGAGTAAAGAGAAAAAGGTCCTAGGTTTGACTATAATATGAATCATTCGTTACAATATCCGGCACATGTTCCCAAAGAGGTGTCGCGTTATGTTATTATCGCATTGTCATCATCTCCATATTCTACCCTTCCCACCCCGTAGAGGTTATTTAAGCCTGTGGATTGGTCACGAATAATTATTGCGTGCTATTACCCATCCCATTCTATAGATCCTAGTGGGAATTTAGGATCACTATTCCTATGAGGCAGGGACTAGGCTAAACCCCTAGGTTTAAAGGTTAAAATTCTAACGTCATACAAGAACAAATAAGATTTTCACATAAGGGGAATCATATAAGCATGTAAACGGCTCAAATATCCCTCTATAGACGAACACATAATTAGCATGACTAGAACACATTTAAGGTCTAAGTAAGGAAGAATCTTTCAAAAAAACGGGAGTATAAACTAAAATAGAAGTTTGGAGGTTTTGCAGAAAAGTAACACAAGGGAAAGCGTTCAGAACTTTCAAAGAGGCAGTAGCAATTTTAGAAAAGTCTACAGATGTATCAAAAATATTTGTGGAACACATTTTTCGGACAAACAGAATAGAAGATCAAATATGGAAGTATTTTGAGATTGAAGAAGCATAAAGAAAAACATGTCAGGTTTTGAACCTTTGAAAATTATAATATTCAGACAGCATAAAAATAGTAGCCCAGTGCTGGACAAGAAAACACAGTAGAAAACATTTGCATATACGGTTTGAAAATAGTAGTCCAGTTCTGGCTAAAGTAGAATTCACTTGTATAAGTACAAAATTAGGGTAGAAGTTTATTAAAAAAAATTAGACAGCTTCAGAAACAGACGAGTTCAGGCAGATGCGGATTAGTTCGAACATGATTTAAAGATGTTTAGTCAATTTTATCCGGCCTAAGGCTTGCCTAGGCGTTATTAAAGGATGGTAAGCATGCACATTTGCTTCCAGTTTTTAAGAGAGAGTTGTTAAACAATTTTAACCCAAATTAACGAAGTACTTAAACAACTTCCGATAAAAGTCCTAAAGGCATGGCATCAAATGCACAAAAGGTCCTATGAATATGATATATAAATGTGAGGTTAATGACTTGTTGATTATTAATTATTCATGGTTATAAGAACATTCAGAATAACAAACTGAAAGTGAAAAGCCTAAGAACATGATTTCTATATGTGAGGATGCATGTCCCAAAACATGGTATCTATTCCACAATTAGTTAAATAATGGCCTATAGACATGTTTTCTACCCATTCCCTTAATTAAACATGCATAACCCTCCCAATTCACAATAATCCCCATTGTTCTTTACAAAATATTACAACCCGAATAATTAAATTAAAACAATGATAAAAGAAAATAAGAAGTTACTCTATAGAGAGCCTTCAGCCGGGCCAAGCATCTCCAACCTCACTTCTTTCGAGTTTCACAGCCATTACCAAGGCTTGGGTGCGACAAAGTTCCCTAAGGGTTCGTTTGAACCCCTGGCCAATACCAAGCACCCAAAGTATCATTATTAGACAAGTGCAAGTATAGAAGTTCCAGCCTTGTGCATCAAAGTTCAATGGGTGCTCAAGATCTCCCGAGGCAATGCTTACACTAAGGGGGCAGAACCTAATGTTCTAAGAGTAAAGAGATTGTGATAGAATTGAGAGAGTTGAAAATAGTGTAGAGACAGTTTGAGAAGACAGTTGAAAGAGGTGAAAAAGTTGAGACAGATTGAGAAAATAGTTGAAAGAGTTGGAAAAAGTTCTTCTGAAATCATTTGGACCTTTTCAGAGCATCACTCAAACAAGGGCAAAGGGGAAGGGAACAAATAAGCAAAGTAAAACTACTCACATAGGCAACACATTGGAAGAAAGTATCCAGACATGGTTGCAAAACAAGAGTTCAGTTCTTACTGCACCAAACTCTAATACAATCAACCTCAGGAAGAGATTTCAGGCTAATCAAATAGCCAAGCAGACCTGGATTCATGATAGTAGTACACAAGGAAAAAGTAAACATTCATTGAGACGGGGGAGGGGGTAAGGGGACCATGCTAAGTTAAACTAGGTAGATTAATAAAAAAATACTAGTGACAAGACGAGCAGCAGAACCGTAGATAAAAGCACACAAGAAACAAGATGAAGTGCAGAACTTACAAAGAGCATGTTGTTTTAGAAACTGTATACTAAATAGATGACATACCAGTTGCAGATAATAGAACACAATAGCAATGAGAAATAGTGCACAAAATGAGAGCAAAGTGTGCAGAGAATGAGAGCAGCAATGTGAGAACAACAGTTCAGAGAAGTAAGCAGCATGCAAACCCAAGTAAATAATGCAGTAGAACCCCAGTAGTGTAGAAATAAATAGCTAAGATTACTCAATATTGGCTTTCAGCCAATTGAGTGTTCAAATGGAAGAATGAGAGAGTAAAGAGACGGTAGAGAAAGTGAGTGAGAGTTAAGAGAGTTTGAGCTTGTGAGAGATATGCAATGTGTTGGTTCTTTCAAAGAGAATGGGGGGGGGGGGTATTTATAGTACTAAAACGAGTACACAAACAGAGCAACAATCCTTAATTAAGGAACTAGCATCAATCAAAATCAAATTAGTATAAGGACTCCCCTTTAATTAAGGAGTCTAAGACAAACGGTAACAAACAGAGGTTTTAAAGGAAAGGAATAAATTAAACTACTGTATTTACCCTAGTAATAATAGTAGAGCATATAATATGCAATAGGGGTTAGATACATGATAATTCTATTAAGGAAAATATATGCTGAAGATTCAAACGATTTTATGCACAAATATGGTAAGGAATACAAATTAACTCTGAAATTAGTCCAAGAATCACAGACAGAATGAAATATAGAGAACATCTCACAAGTACGGAAATAATTCTAAATCCGTGTAAAACCTTTAGGGAAAAACTCATACGAATTAGGGATCCAGAGAGATGCACATAATCAGTGGAATATTACATGAGCTGTGAACAATTAGACCTACAAAGCCTAATAGACACGAAAATTAGAGAACCCTAAGCAAGTAAGCATGGAAGCACAAAGGGTCGGAACCCTAACAAGAAAAATTAAGGCATGGAAATCAGGTTAACAAGGAAACCAAAAAAACAAGTAAAACAAACAAATACAAACGAACATATAATACTCAGAAAAGCAGAAGAAGCGATTTTGAAGAAGGGGGTCAGAAACCCTAATTTGAATAGAGAAGAAACTATCGAAAAATTGAAATAATCAGAAACACTAAGTAAGAAATAGAGTATAAAACAAAATCAAACTGAGAATCATATTTAATGGAGCATGGATTAAAGAGGCTCGAGTAGAAAAATTAGGGTTTGCAAACAAATTAGGCAAAACGAAAAACCTGGCCGTGAAACTTGTATATAATGCCATAGAAGGCATCATCGGACAAAAACCACTGGAGAAAAGCCAGCAAAGGACCTAGGCAAAGCTTTTAGCGACCGTCTTTCATGGCGGAGGTCTCTGGGCTTCGAGCTTCAGAGGGGAACAACGAGATGAGGGTTCCATAGCGACTGGAGATCGAGAGAAGTGAGGGAGGAGTATGGCCGGAACAAATAGTTTCATCGGAGAATAAGGAAACAGAAGGTTATAGAGAGAAGGGGAGCGTTTGCTAGAGAGAAAGAGAGACGATTTGAGTGAATAAGGGTTTGGGAAAGGGGTTGTTTCTTTAATTAAGGCAATAGGATCTGGGCCGTTGATCTTATTTGATCAGTGGATCAAATTAAATCAAAGGCGGGTCGGGTAGAACTAACGGGTATGGGTCATTGAAATAAGGTTTTAAATTGGGCTGAAATAGGGGTGCAATTTAGGCTATGTTTTAAATGAAATCTGACCAACTTTTAAATAGCCTCTTTTTCCCAATTAGTTTTATAAAATAGCTAAAATAGTTTAAAAGCACAATTGAAAGGATAGAACTACTTAATTACATATAAATATTAATTTAAAAATATTAAAAATATTTTTATAGCTATAAAACATAGCAAATTGCAAAATAGGCCACTATTGCAATTTTGTGAAATTAGCTTTTAATATCCAAAATAAATTTGTAAAAAAGTGCAAATATTACATAAATTATGTCTCGTTGTAAATATGAGAGTGAAACACATTGTGAACTGAAAATAATAATTTGGAAATAATTTTGGCCTTTATATTGTCAAAATAGCTATTAAAGTGATTTTTAAAATCTTTAAAAATTAAGGAAAACACCAAAATTCCTAGGCATGCTTATCTATGCATACATAAACTATTTTGAAAGCATTTTGGGTGAAAATAATATATAGGGAAAAATTGGGTATCAACAGCTGCCCCTCTTTACCCGAGGATGATGAAAGAGTTGTTGGGTAAAGATAAGATGACCAATTTTGACCGGAATTGGCGATTGTAAGAGAGTATTGACCGCGCTTCGGCTTCCGAGCTGCCTACATATCCCTGGTTTTACAGGAATCAGGCCATATGTAGTTCAGGAACCATTGGCGGAATATGCCGATGGAAGTTCGAAAAAGACGGACGCATCGGGGTTTGAGATGCGACAAGAGCTTGGAGATTGGACAGGTTGCAGAGAATCGGAGCGGGGTCGATCCTGCTGAGACGGTCGTGAGCCAGCCGATGTACCTGCAACGAGTCGATGTGTGTATATATTGCATAATTTAAACGTGATGCAAGTTCCCATCGGAAGGCTGTCTTTGGACGATCAGGATGGCATCCTCAGACTATGACATCCTGGGCTATGAAGAGCATAAAAGTAAAGATTCGCAGGTCATGAAATGGTGTTCTCGGGCTATGCAGATGGTGCCTCTAAACTATGATGCCTTTGAATAAGTTGGCAATATTTTAGCCCATGAGAAGGTGGCAATACTTCAGCCGAATGAATGCAAGGATGGCGATGTTTCAGCCGAGTAAGAATTTAAAATGCAAGGTGGCAATATTTCAGCCAAATGAAAAATAAAGGAGGTAGAGCTTAACCTCGGAAGGAGACAGAGCTTAGTCTCGAAAGGCAGCGAATAGCCTTATGCAGGATGGAGGTAGAGCTTAACCTCGGAAGGCAGAGAATAGCATTATGCAATGCAGGATGGAGACAGAGCTTAGTCTCATAAGGCAGAGAATAGCCTTTTGAGGGTTGGAGGTAGAGCTTAACCTCGGAAGGCAGAGGATAGCCTTATACAAAGCTTAGTCTCGAAAGGCAGAAAATAGCCTTATGCAGGATGGAGGTAGAGCTTAACCTCGGAAGACAGAGAATAGCCTTATGCAAAAATGCAAGATGGAGATAGAGCTTAGTCTCGGAAGGCAGAGAATAGCCTTATGCAGGATGCGGGATGGAGATAGAGCTTAGTCTCGAAAGAGAGAGAATAGCCTTATGCAGGATGTGGGATGGAGACACAGCTTAGTCTTGAAAGGCAGAGAATAGCCTTATGCAGGATGGAGGTAGAACTTAACTTCGGAAGGCAGAGAATAGCCTTATGCAATGCAGGATGGAGACAGAGCTTAGTCTCGAAAGGTAGGAATAGCCTTATGCATGATGGAGGAATGGCTTAACCTCGGAAGGCAGAGAATAGCCGTAGGCAAAATGCAAGATGGAGATAGATCTTAGTCTCGGAAGTCAGAAGATAGCCTTATGCGAAAAAGAAAAATATAAAGGAGAAGACGATAGCGATTTTCTTAGCTGGTATATGATTGCGATATCATGACTGCTGGGAAATGTCGGATATAGATAATAAACTTTTGTGAAATGAGTAGTTGCGTCGAGAGTTTCGGCTCTACAAAGCACATGCATTGCCAATTTGTATCCTGAATTCCTGCATCCAAAGAAAAATCGTGAGTTCTGTAAAGGGGGATGTTAGTTCGTATCCCGCAGCTCGTGACACCTGTGCCAATTAGGGTAGCGTTGCTGAACGATATTGATCCAAATGATTTTATGCAAAAAGATTTGGCAAACATGATGCAAATATATATATATATATATATATATATATATATATATATATATATATATATATATATATATAAGTAAGGAAAAGAATAATTTTTCTTTTATGATGAACCAACGACTGCAACGTGGTTCAAGAAACGACAACCTTGCTTACTCCGGAATTTTGAGGGTCCTCCTCAAAATTTTGCCCCCGTTTATTGGGTTGGCACTATTGACAGCGGTGCTGAATGATGTTAGATAATACTCTTAACGCTAGAGGGGGGTGAATAGCGTTATAATAAAAATTAGCATAAACTTGCGAAATTTAAAAATTGCAGGAAATAAATAAGTGCGATAAGTAAATAAATTAGAACAAACGCACCGATATATCCTGGTTCACCACAACCCGTGGCTAGTCCAGTCCCCGAGAGACTCTCTCGAGATTTCCACTAACTTGTTAAACTTACGGGTGCTTAACAAACTATTACAACTTGAGGACACAAGCCTCAACAACCTTTGCTCGGAGATACAACACTCCAAGACTTCAACCAAGGAAACACAAGTTCCTTCTTACAACACAAGGGACTAACACTTCCCTTCAAGTGTACAAAAACACTTAGCACTCAAACAAGACACTCCTTTAAGAGTAGATATGAGTAAAAAGAATACGCTCAAGATCGCAACAACTTTTGACAAGAATTTGGCTCTCAAAAGCTTATGTAATGAATATAAAATGATAAGCAATAAAGTATGCAAGCTTTAGCAATTGTATGATCAGTTGTTGTGTATTGCTGTACTTAAAAGACTGAATTGAAGCTGTATTTATAGTTGCAAAACCTTGTATTACCGTTGCCTAATTGCCAATTAAGAGTTGCTGAAATTACTCAGTGACAATCGATTGTCAAGTTACCACAATCGATTGTTTGCCAGTTCTTCCAAAAATCAATCCCAGATTTTACGCATAACAATCGATTATATGAGATCAATAATTCATTACTGGCAACGTTCAAAAAATCATTTCCAGATTTTACGTAAAACAATCGATTGTTAGAAATCTACAATCGATTACTCAGCAACGTTCAGAAAATCCTTTCCAGATTTTAATTAAAACAATCGATTATAAGAAATCAATAATCGATTACCTGACGGTATTTGAAAACATTTTGGCAACGGTCAGTTATACAATCGATTATATATCAGTCTTGGAAAATCAATTTAGACACTGCCTCTTGACAATCGATTGTTATAGGTTCACAATCGATTATATAATAACTTTGAAAAAGTCTGGAAGACACTGCCTCAACACAATCGATTGTCATAAGTTCACAATCGATTATTTTGTGACTTTGAAAAATCTGATGGACACTGTCTCTTCACAATCGATTGTCATTAGCTTCACAATCGATTATTTTGAGTTTTGAAAAACTTTGATGGACACTGCCTCTTCACAATCGATTGTCATAAGGTTCACAATCGATTGTCATGCAGATTTGAAAAATCTGATGCTCACTGCCTTAACACAATCGATTGTCATAAGTTCACAATCGATTGTCAAGCAGCTGACTTAAACATAATCGATTATCGTAAGTACATAATCGATTATCTTAGTCCAAATTTTAGAGGCGTGTTTAAAAATCATTTTGACTATGGTAAATATGCATTATTTAAAATCATTTTGCTCTAAATTAAATATGCATGATTTGTTAAAAATATTTTTACGAGAGAAGCCAAGTCTTGAGTTTAAGTTGTCGGATCAAGATCACAATTAAATACCGACTCATATAAAACTTAATCTCGATCGTTGTCTTGTGCTTGAATCTCGTTATATATCAATTTTGCGCTTGTGCTTGGACCTCGTCATATGTCAATTTGCGCATAGTTTGTCATTCATCAAAACCTACAAATATGAACACACGTTTAGTATAATGCCTTGAGAACGTGTTTCCAACAAATGACTGAAAACGGATTCCTTAGAATTTTGAGGGTCTTCCTCAAAATTCTGCCCCAGTTCACTGGGTCGATGCTGATGCAAATGCTTGGTAAATTGACTTCGGAATTTTGAGGGTCCTCCTCAAAATTTTTCCCCAGTTCCAAAGGTGGGGGAAAATGGGATTTTACCAAAAATGTGACCGAACCCATAGGGTTGCCTACGTATCCCCTCTTAAATGGAATCATTTCAGGCTTACAAATTACATCAGGAAAAATGTAATGATCAAATGTAGTATCTCTTCACTACGTCTGAGTTGATAGGCTTTGGCCAGACTTCTCCGTTCATTTCTACGAGAATGAGGGATCCTCCAGTCAGTTACCGGTGAACCATGTACGGACCCTTCCAGCTGGGAGAGAACTTCCATTTGGCTTCATCTTGATGTGGAAATATCTTCTTCAACGCTAGCTGCCCTGGTGCAAACTTCCTTGGCCGAACTCTCTTATTGATGGCTCTGGACATTCTATTTTGATATAGTTGACCGTGACAGACATCGTTCATTCTCTTTACGTCGATGAGGCTAACTGCTTGTAGCGACTTTTGATCCATTCCGCATTATCTAATTCAGCTTCTTGTATGACCTTTAAGGATGGGATTTCTACCTCAACGGGAATGACCGCCTCAATACCATAAACCAGCATGTAAGGAGTGGCCCCGGTTAATATGTGGACCTTGGTGTGGTAACCCAATAAAGCGAATCACAACTTCTCATGCCACTGGTTGTGCTTTTGAATCATTCTCCTTAGTATCTTGATGTTCTTATTGGCTGCTTCCACAGCTCCCTTCATATGAGGTTTGTAAGCTGTAGAGTTCTTGTGTCTAATTTTGAATGTTTCACACATTGCTTTCATTAGGTCGCTGCTGAGGTTAGAGACATTGTCGGTGATGATTGATTCTGGAACCCCAAACCTACAAACTATACGATCTCAGACGAAATCTGTGACTACCTTCTTGGTGACTGCCTTGTATGATGCTGCTTTAACCAATTTGGTAAAGTAATCGATTACCACTAGGATGAACCTGTGCCCATTTGACGCGGCTGGCTCAATTGATCCAATGACGTCCATTCCCCAAGCGGCGAACGGCCATGGTAAGCTTGTTGCAGTAAGCTCATTTGGAGGCACCTTTATCATATCTGCAAGTACTTGACAATGGTGGCATTTCGGACGTATTGAATGCAGTCCGTTTCCATAGTCATCCAAAAATAACATGCTTGAAGTATCTTCTTCGCCAAACCGAAACCATTCATATGTGGTCCACAAGTCCTGGCATGTACTTACTCTAATAGTCTAATTGCTTCTTTTGCCTCGAGTCATCTTAATAGTCTCAAATCAGGAGTCCTCCGTTTTGGAAGAAATTATTGAATAACCTCTGGAGTGTTCGTTTCTGAGTAGCATTGGCAAGATCTGGGTACCCTCATGTTGTCAAGTATTCCATGATATCGTGGAACCAAGGTTTCCCGTCAGCTTCTTCCTCGACATGAGCACAAAAAGCTGGCTGGTCGTAAATCTTGACCGCATTGGGATCAATAAAATTTGTATCCGGATACTGGATCATGGATGATAAAGTGGCTAAAGCATCGATGAACTCGTTATGTGTTCTAGGAACATGCTGGAACTCTGTCTTTCTGAATCTTTTCCTAAATTCTTGCACATGGTGTAGATAGGGGAGTATCTTGGAATTTTTGGTTGCCCATTCTTCTCGGACCTGATGTATGAGTAAGTTCGAATCTCCAATCACTAGTATTTCCTGAACATGCATGTCAATGGCCAGCTTGAGCCCTAAGATGTAGGCTTCGTACTCGGCCATATTGTGGGTACAGGGAAATCTGAGCTTGGTGGACACCGGGTAATGCTGACCAGTTTCCGATACCAAAACTGCTCCAATACCCACTCCTTTGAAGTTTGCGGCTCCGTCAAAAATCATTATCAAACCATCGTAGGATTCTGCAATATCTTCTCCAATGAAAGCTACCTCCTCGTCAGGAAAATACATTTTTAGTGGTTCGTATTCCCCTCCGACAGGATATTCAGCGAGATGATCTGCCAAAGCCTATTCTTTTACTGCCTTCTAGGTGACATAGACAATGTGGAATTCACTCAACAAGATTTGCCACTTGGCGAGCTTACCAGTGGGCATGGGCTTCTGGAAAATATACTTCAGTTGATCCATCCTTGATATGAGGTAAGTAGTGTAAGCACAGAAATAGTGCCTCAATTTCTGCGCTACCCAGGTCAAAGCACAACAGTTGCGCTCTAGGAAGGAATACCGAGCCTCGTACAGGGTAAATTTCTTGCTGGGGTAGTAGATAGCTTGCTTCTTTATCCCCGTTTCATCGTGTTACCCTAAAACGCAACCGAATGCCCCATCCAAGACAGAGAAATAAAGCAATAAAGGTTTACCTAGTTCAGGTGGAAGCAGTACTGGAGGCGTAGACAAGTATTCCTTGATCCTGTCAAAAGCCTTTTGGCATTTATCGGTCCATTTAGTGGCGGCGTATTTCTTTAGCATTCTGAAAATGGGTTCACAAATGATAGTGGACTGAGCGATGAAGCGGCTGATATAGGAAACTCATCACATCCTTCTTGTTCTTTGGCGATGGCAACTACTGGATAGATTTGACCTTCGAGGGATCCAGCTCTATTCCCCGACAACTTACAATGAAACCCAATAACTTTCCGGCAGGAAACCCGAATGCGCACTTGGCAGGATTCAATATCAAGTTATACCTCCTTAATCTGTTATAGAATTTTCTCAATTCTTCCATGTGATCCGCAACATTTCTGGATTTAATGATGACGTCGTCCATATATACCTCGATATCCTTGTGTATCATATCATGAAATATTTTGATCATGTCCCTCATGTAAGTAGCACCAGCATTCTTCAAATCGAAAGCCATCATTCCGAAACAATACATTCCCCACGGCGTGATGAATGCCTTTTTCTCTGCATCCTCTTCATCCATCCATATCTGATGGTATTCAGTAAAACAGTCGGCGAACGACTGCAACTCATGTTTAGCGTAGTTTTCGATCAGTATGTGTATATTTGGCAAAGGAAAGTCATATTTAGGACTAGCCCGGTTGAGGACCCGGTAGTCAACATAGATTCTAACCTTCTCGTCCTTCTTTGGCACCGGTACAACATTGGCTAACCATGTTGGATACTCCACTACTCTGAGAACCCATGCTTTGACTTGCTTTGACTTGTTCTTTGATTTTCAAACTCATGTCTGGCTTGAATTTTCTGAGTTTCTGTTTGACTGGTGGGCATGCCGGATCTGTTGGCAACTTGTGAGCCATAATGGACGTGCTGAGGCCGGTCATATCATCGTACGACCAGGCGAATATATCCTCATATTCTTTCAAAAACT
This sequence comes from Nicotiana benthamiana, assembly GCA_034376525.1. Classification (NCBI taxonomy): domain Eukaryota; kingdom Viridiplantae; phylum Streptophyta; class Magnoliopsida; order Solanales; family Solanaceae; genus Nicotiana; species Nicotiana benthamiana. The sequence continues at coordinate 40,826,164 of CM067340.1, read as the reverse complement.
CTGTGTATCCTTCCTTTTCTAATGGTGACAAGTGTACGTTGATTCGTGCTTCCTTGATATTTTCTGCATCTCCTAGATTAATGACCTCAATTTTGTCTAGATTGGACTTAGGTCTGTTCTCAAAAATTTTGACTTCTTTAACAACCACTTCTGGTATTTCATCCTCTTCTGAATCTATGTCCGCTTGTCGCATCGTGTCATTGCAAGTTACAGTCGTGGGTTCATCATCAAGATAAGTAATAGTAATGCTGTATAAAATAAAGTAAAATGTAGAGAAAATAAATGAGAGAGAAATATAAAGATAAACTTGGAAAATACTTTAATTTAATTCATAAATATCTGAAACATCGGAGCTCTTCAAAAAGTAAAGGCAATGATGAAAAGTAAAAATAGACTAAAAGTAACGTGCGATCCATATGTTTTGTTTGGCCTTGCTACCCCAAGGCTCTACTGGCACTGATGGTCCTGATCGACCAATTGGTGAGGCTCTCTCCTCGATTCACAGCTTGAATAGAAGGGCCTTCCTACCCTTCCTCCTCAAATGTAACACAACAATCCATATCATCCTCCAGAAACAGGTTCTTCATGGCTGCCAGCGTCTCATCTTCTTCTGATATGGCATCAGCGGGCTGAAAGGTCTGCTCTAACTGAGGTAGAGGGTTCTCCAATGGGTAGTAGGGACTGGGCCATGGTGGAAACCAATGCTGGAACTCCTCCCAAGTGTATTCATAACCTAGACCAAAGGTGGTCCCATGCTTCTTCAAATGGATAGGCTTGGTGATACCCTAGAGATTCTTGCCAAGCCCTTTTCCGTGCTCGTATCCACTCTAATTCAGAATGCTCTTGATTTTCTATCCCACCACTTATCCTTGTCTATGGCAATGACTCATTCGATGTGATGGTATGTTTCTCCACCTATTCGTCTTCGTCCTCCGATCATCGGGATAGCCTGGCGACTGTATATGGGGTTGCTTCCATCACCATGAATGATTACTTCTTGATGATTCCACACTGATTTCATTGCTTGATGCAACGTTGACACCACAGCCCTGGCGGCGTGAATGTAAGGTCGTCCTAGCAATAATTTGTAGGATGTTGGTACGTCAATGACTTGGAACTAAACATCGAACCAGGTAGGCCTCATCTGCAGGCACAAACTGATTTCTCCAATGGTGGACCTCTGATATCCATAGAAGGCTTTAACATTGATGGCTCCCCATCTTTGATCTCGTGCAACCCTTTTCCCAATGTCCTGAGAGTCACCAATGGAAAAATGTTGAGGCTGGATCCCTCACCGACTAAGATCATGGTGATAAAGTGATCCTCGCATTGCGTAGTGATGTGCAATGCTTTGTTGTGACCAAGCCCTTCCGTTGGCAATTCATCTTCGTGGAAGGTGATCTTATGGCTTTCCAGTATATATCCCACCATGTTAGCCATTTCGCCCCCTGTTATGTTGTTGGGAACATAAGCTTCACTTTGTATCTTCATCAAGGGATTTTTATGTGCCTCAGAATTCTGTAGAAGTGCCAAGATGGAGTCTTGTGTCGGAGTCTTGTTTAGCTGCTCAACGACTGAATATTGCTTAGCTTGTATCTTTCTCAAGAGATCATCAGGTCCGGTTTCAACGGGACGTCCAGAGGCCTGTTTGCTGGACTCAGCTAGGTGTTCTGGCGTGTATACCCTGCCTGTTCTAGTCATGCCCTTTGCGGCAGTTGCTTCTCCAATGCGTGTCTTTCCTTTCCTTCTCATCTCGGCATTGTAGTCCTAAGGTATAGCATTTGTTTGGAATGGGTTCATGTCTGTCATGGAGACTGGAATAGGTCCCTTAGGAGGCAGCACAACAACTTCAAACGGTGTAGGTGGTATCGGAGCTCCGAACTCAACCTCAATCGATTTTGGTGTCTTTGCGGAAGGACTTCAAATTCGAATGGCATGGATACATTTACCACGTCTCCCTCAGATGGATGTATTTGTACAATAATAGGATTGAGAGTAACCACCGACTTCTTGGGCTCATCTCCTTCAGCTATTAAACCAATTGACCTTTTGGAGTCCCAATCATCTTCGATCTCAATCATGTGGATGCCTCCACCCTTGTGATAAGGCAGAGGGTTGTTGCGTACATTAGGAGTATTCTCCTTTGCTATAATAATCTTGTTGTCAATCAGGTTATGGATTTTGTCTTTTAAAGAGCGGAACTTGTCAATCGTATGGCCCTTCATCCCGGAATGGTATGCACAAGTCTTGTTTGGGTTGATCCACTAGGAAGGGCTTTCTGGAGTTACGGCTGGGATAGGGGTGACGTAACCTGCTGTTTTGAGTTTCTCATACAATTAGTCAGTTGGCTCGGCTATGTCGGTGTATTGTATAGGGGGTTTGCGGTCGGAATTTGTTCTAGGTCGAGGTAAATTTTGGCGAGAAGGTGGTGATGGCTAGTGAGAAGGTTGGGAGTTATATGTTTGGTATACGGGTGCAGGTTGGGAATATCGGGGTGAAGTGGGTTGATATGTGGGTGGTGGAGGTGATTGGTAAGCAGGTGGTGGAATTTGGTAAGTAGGTGATGGTGCTTGGTAATTTAGGGTAGGCTGGTATGTGAGTGGAGCTAAGGGATAGGTCTGGTATTTCATTGGAGAGTTGTTTCTTTGCGCAACCATTACAGAATTTACCTCTTTCTTCTTTGTCGAACCACAAGATTGTAGAGCCTTGTTGGTGGCTTGCAATGCCTCTAGGTTAGTGACCATACCGTTCTTGATTCCTTCTTCGATTCTTTCTCCCAGTTTGATGATATCGGAGAATTTTTTACCCTCAGTAAGCATCAATATTTCATAGTATTGCGGGTCCTAAGCACGGACAAAGAATCTATTCATTTGTTCTTTCTCCCGCACCGGTCTGACCTTAGCAGCTTTCGACCTCCAACGAGGAGCGTACTCGCGAGAGGTCTCCGTAGGCTTCTTCTTAAGATTCTGGATATAGAACACGTCTGGCACATTCTCAGTGTTGAACCTGAATCGATCCATAAAATTAGACGTCATGCTTACCTAACTAGTCCATTTTTTTTGCATCCTGGCTAATATACCATGATAAGGCATCACCCTTCAAACTCCCCATAAATAGCTTCATACGAATCTTTTCGTCCCTACCAACTCCTACTAAGTTGTCATAATACATCCTCAAGTGAACCTTGGGTTCCACGGTACCATCGAATAGTTCGAACTTGGGAGGTTTGTACCCCTCCGGGAGCTCAACATCTGGTTGGACACAGAGATCTTCATAATTTAACCCTTCAACACCATTGTTACCTTTGAAACCCTGAACCCGATTAGTCAACTTCTTAATTTCAGTGGCCAGATTTTGAATGAGAGAGCCTTTATCGTCCGTCTTGAATACAATGGTGACCGTAATATGGTACAGTATCAACAAAGACAGGAGCGTTCTGATTATCTGTGGTGTTTTGGGGCTCTAGGATAACCAGTGGAGCATTGTTGCCTGTGTTGCGGACTTGGGTCTGAGCAGATTGGGTTGGCAGTGGCGGTGGTGATTTTTTGGCATCAGCAGCAACAAGAGTGATTGACAGACTTACCAAGTTTCAGACTTGTTCCAACTCTTCTCGAAACCTTAGCAAAGTTTGCTCAAGATGAGCAGCAGTTTCTTTGGTGATTCAGGCCTCTCCGACTTCCTTTCTAGCATTGGTATCTTCCATATTTTTCTTGTTCCTGTTTCTAGGAGGAGGAGGAGGAGGAGGAGGAGGAGGTGGAGGACCCTTTGATCTTGTGGAGTATGCTGATGGTGCCAGAATGCACGAACTAACCTTTGGGGAGGGGAAAAAAAAAACAAAAAAAGGTAAGAAGTTAGTGCGGATTCTGTGAAAGAAAATGTTGCGGTATTTAAACACGTTGTTGCAAAAATATGCCATTTCCTATTTGGGTGCCTCGTTGTGCCCGAGGTAGGCCTAGCGACAAATAGAATTTGGAGAACTTATAACACCAAGTGCATCATTTTATCGATGGAAAATAGAATGAGTCAAAACAAACTAAAATAAAAAGAAATTGTCACTAATGGCCAGTGTCCTTATTACATCAAGAAAGCAGTAAAAAATCCTAACTACTTGGTCCCAGAAGGACCTTCCCAATATTCGGTATCTTTGCCTCCCTCGTGCAGCTGCATCAACTCGCGCAGTGCTAGCAACAAGTAATCTCGAGACAAGTGCCCACCACCATTACCTTCAGCTTCCTGGCAGTCGTTGATCCTTTTCAAAAATTTGCCTTCCAGCTCTACCAAACCCTGCTCCAAGTACCCTAATCGGTTGTTTGCGCGGATATCCATGTCCTTCCACTCATTGATTAGCTTTTCCTAGACCTATAATATTTCTCGATGCTCACTTTCGCACTCTCGCATCCGTTTGCGTAGCTGATTGTACTTGAACTTTGCGACAGTCTCCTCGTCAATAACCCTGTGTCCATAGACGAAACCTGTTTTTCCCAAGCTGATGTGGTCATCTTCCAACAATCTTATATAATGCAGCGCATGCCCTGCCTGATACCTGTCTGGTTCCATAGATTCATTTTCCAAGATGAGCTTGGAATGCCACATGTGCTGAGCCCGACATCTGTGCGGGCTATCGTCATCTTGGAAGTCAGCCCTGTAGTGACTCATCTTTTCCACCCTTGGTATAGTTTTCTTTCTTCCTGCTTGCCTCATGACTCGGAGAGGGACATAAGGGTAAGTTCCTCTAAAGCCGATGAGTACAAGGAATGGCGCATCCCTAGACCGAATGATAAACTCTCCAGTTGGAAAACACTCGTACATCCATTGTACCTGCTCTTCTTTCAGATTTTCCAATAGTTCTACCCATCCAATAGCGTCTTCTGGGCGAGCGAATATATCCAGCATGAAGTTCATACGCTTTGGATGATGGCAAGCGATATGGTCATCCCAGTCTCGGCGTATGATCTCCTGTTTATAATCTCCCTTCTGAAGATGTTCAATGAGCGAGAGTTATAGTAGCAGATTGCATCCTTCAAAGTGTGGTGCCCGTTGTTGACATTTCTCTAAGGCTCGATATAGCTCGGCGAGGATCATGGGTGCTATGTTGAATGCCTACTCGTCAATACCCTCCATTATGGCATTGGTTACCATGGCTAGTCTTGTATGAATTCTAGCCTTCTTCATTGGAAGATTATCATGCCCAGGAGAAAGAACATGAATATAAAGGCTCTCCTTTGTATGTTCCCCAAAGAGGTGCGGGTGAACTCGTCCATGTGAGTGCGGTAGGATTTGCTATGTCCGAAGTTTTCATACATGAAGTCGAAGGATATCTAGGAGTCCTTCAGACTGGTCAGATTAGGATTCTTCTTGGGCACCATCATTTTCAGGAAACCTCTACCTTTGCGATTTTCTGGCATAAGTAGCCCCAAGCTATCCCAAGGAATTCCGGCTAGACCCCCAATTTCTTCAAACAACGGTGTCATTTCAATACCCCAAAGCGGAAGACAGACCGTTCACTATCCCAAACAGAGTAGCAACTTCCACAATCTTGTTATCTGGCCTAACTTCTAAGAGTGAAGGAAGATTCCCTAAGTGCTTGCGGACAAGAACCCAATTACTACCATGCATATCCTCCCACCAGCTTAGTAATTTCGGGTGAATGTTTGATACTATACCGAATCTAGGGACCTCATGCTTTATTTCCTGCAAAATATAGTGTTAGGCCCTTAACCCCACCGGACTCGACTATTTAAATCAATAATTAGCAAAAGGAATTTAGTCCTTCAAATCAATGTACATAACGTGAATGTCCGTTTAGGTTTCGAGGAAACCCGATGGCCTTTTGGTTTAGGCTATAATGAGTCACTATGCGGACAACATAACTGACTCGGCTAAGTTTTACCATGATGCATGAACAATATAACGGAATAAGGTTTCTACTTTTGAAGGGCTAGACAAGGTACCCTTGAGCGGACAACTCAAGAGGGAAAGGCACGGAACCGTCGACTACACCGTTGATTGACTGGTTTTATCGCAAATATGCCTTTGCCAAAATAGGGGGTTTATAAATATTGGAAGAGCGCAACCACTCATTATAAGTATTGCTATAGGATTTGTTTGGCACGAGTGGAAATTAATGTTGAAAGATGCAATTACAACAATGAAATAAATACATGTATTTTCACGTTCATAAAATAATGATTACAATAGATGCTCGAAATTTAAGACGGAATTGAAATGAAGTTAAAACAGTAGAAAAAGAAAACATGAAGAATCAAGTTAGTAATCATGAAGAAATAATTAAAGCGGTAAATAAAGGCAATAAATAAAGCAATAAAGTCACAAAGCATGTAATGATAAAAGCCTTAAAGAAATCCCAAGCAGAGTCGCCATGCTGTCGACGCCCCCTTTTCCGACTACTAAAAAAGAAGCGAAATCGGGTTTACGATATTACTGACAAAACAACTCTTATTCCCATTAGGGAGTTGGGTATTGAAAGTTGAAGAGTCGCCACCTATTGATTATAGTGCATTAGGACACTTTTAAGAAGAATAGATTGTTTTTGAAGTAAAACCAGAGTTCGGTTAAGGGCTTGAAATTATTTCGAAAGGAATGTGTTAGGCACTCCTCAAGATCCAGTAGTGTGGTTCCCGGCCTTGCTAATTATGACTTTAATAAGGCTAATAAACAGATAAGGCTCACATATAAAGCATTCAAGCAACTTGATAAACTTAAAAAAGGGGGAAGGGTATAAGTTAAGTAAAAGTAGAAGAGCGAATTAATTTGAAAAGCATTACTTTAAGAAATATATTTAAATAAAGTAAGTAAAGAGAAAGAGGTCCTAGGTTTGACAATAATATGGATCATTCGATACAATATCCAGCACATATTCCCAAAGAGGGTTCGCGTTATGATATTATTGCATCGTCATCATCTCCATATTCTACCCTTCCCACCCCGTATAGGTTATTTAAGCATGTTTATTGGTTGCGAATACTTATTGCGTGCTATTACCCATCCCATTCTATAGATCCTAGAGGGCATTTAGGATCACTATTCCTATGAGGTAGGGACTAGGCTGAACCCCTAGGTTTAAAGGTTAAAATTCTAGACGTCATACAAGAACAAATAGAATTTGCACATAAGGGGAATCATATAAGCATGTAAACGGCTCAAATATCCCTCTATAGATAAACACAAAATTAGCACGACTCGAACACATTTAAGGTCTGAGGAAGGAATAATCTTTCAAAAAAACTGGAGTATAAACTAAAACAAAAGTTTGGAGGTTTTGCAGAAAAGTAACACAAGGGAAAGCGTTCAGAACTTTCAATTCCGAACCCTTATGCGCGTATGGACAGTTTATGCGTGTATAATTGGTGAAGGAATTAAACATTCAATTCCGAACCCTTCATACAAGAATAAAATTAAGCTTGTTTTTCTCTCGGCACACGTTAGGTGCTCTAACCTGCGCCTCGTTGGAAAATGAGAGGAAGAGGACGACCAAGGAAAAATACTGGCAAATTCATGTCAGCATCAAAGAACAAGGAAAACAATCAGGAAAAGCTAAAGAGAAAGTGAACGAAGAAGATGACCTAGATCTAGAAAGTGATAGTGAACTGAACTGGCTAGATCTGAGCAGTGCTCAGCTGAAATTGGCAACATAGGAGAAGATAGTGACCAAAGTGACACCAGTGATGAACTATGGCACAAAAAACACATATGCAGAGAAGATTGGAGCTGAAGGCAAGTTCGAGCAAAAATCCAAGTAATGGAACAGTAAACTCAAAGGTAGCCATGGAACAAAGCACAAGGAAATGACAAGGGTATGCAGGAGAAGCAAACGCAGGGAGCTGGGGGGAAATCATGGGATGGATTTTTAGTGAAAATAAACTACATGCAAAAGGAATGTATCTATCATATATCCTACCAGTGGTAGTGGTGCAACTGCTGGGAGAGGACATAGAGGATGAGCAACAGAAATGGAGTGGAGTACTAATTCTATATGTTGTGGGAAACATCCCAACAATTGGTGCAGTTGAGCGATGTATAGCTCAACAATGGGGGGAAATCAGAAAGCCTAAGATATTGTTCCATAGTGATGGTTATTTCATTATTTTGGTGCATAGTATTAAAGAAAGGGATGATGTTATGATGAATGGACCATACACATTGAATAATAGACCAATTACCCTTAGGCAATGGAAGGAGGGGTTTGATTTTGAGGATGAAATCCTCAAAACTATCCCACTATGGGTGAAATTTCCTAAACTACCACTTAGTTACTGGAGAAATAAGGCTCTAAGTAAGATTGAGAGTGGGTGTATGCTTATGCACGTACAACTATGACTGAGAAAGTTGTATATCCAAGAATCTTAATTGAGATAGATATTACTAGGCCTCTACCAGGAATAATAAAACTATGTGACCCTACTGGGAAGAAGTTTGATCAGATTGTGCAATATGATTAGAAACCACAATACTGCCAAGAGTGTTGTTAACTTGGGCACTCATGTAAGGAACAACATAAACAACATAATGAAGAGGGACAGCAGAGGATAAACAATCAGAAGCCAAAGCAGGATCGGAAAATTGTAAGGAAGCTTAATCCAAATATGGATAAGATAAATGTGCAAGGAAGGTTCAAAGAGTAGCTTGAAATAGAAGAAGAAATAGCTCCACAACAACTAGGGGATGGTAATCAATGTCAGATTGCTAGTGGAAGGTCTGCTTCAAAAAAATAGATGGGAGCTAAAGGGGGAGAGGAAGTCAACATAGGCAATGCATTTAAAATTTTTGTTGACACTGCTCAGAAAAAAGAACATGAGATGAGAAGTAGATGAAGCAGGCAAGGAAGTGAGGATAATCCCAAAACAACAAGTTTATCATGATGAACACTATAACATGAAATGCAAGGGGCATGAATAAGGTGTATAAGCAATACTACTAAAAACTTTCTGTAAGGAGAATAACGTAAAAGTGATAGCAATTATTGAAAATAGAGTTAAAGAACATAAGGTTAATGGAATAATGAGGAAAATATTTGGGTACTGGAAGTGGATAACAAATTATGAAGTAGCACCAAGAGGAAAAATTTGGATTGTCTGGGATCAGGCAGGAGAGGAATTTGAAGTCAAACAAGTACATGATCAATACATAGCAGGGCAGATAACTATGAGCCAATGTAACAGTAACTTGTTTGTTTCAGTATATGGAAAACATACCATAAAAGATAGGAAGAGTATGTGGAATGACCTCAAAGGGACAATAAGTGAAGTAAATTGGCCAAGTGTTCTAATGGAGGATTTCAATAGTATTATGTCCATTAAAGATAGAGTACAGGGGAACCCAGTACAAGACGTGGAAGTGAGAGACTTTAAAAACTTTATAGAGGAGGCTAGACTGTCTGAAATGAGAACAATATGGAGATATTACACATGGACAAATAACACAGTGCATAGTACAATTGATACAATCTTAATCAATGCAGAATGGATAAAAAAGTGGCCTCAAATGGAGGGGATCATCAAGCAACCTGAATTTTCTTATCATTGCCCGTGATGATAACAACGGATGAAGATATAGTACAAGGAAAGAGACCTTTCAAGTTCTTTAGTTGCCTAGCCAAACACCAGAAGTTTGAGAAAATGGTGAGCCATTGCTGGAGGAGGGAACATAGGGGAGACAAGATACAAAATGCCTGGTACAAGCTTAAAACAATGAAAGGGGAACTAAAGAGGTTAAACAATCAGGAATACATGAATGTGAGGGACAGGATAAATGAGATAAAAAATAAACTTATACAGCTGCAGCAGAATATGCAATCTCATGAGAATGATATTGCAGTTATAAATGTAGAAAAGAAGACAAGAATGGAGCTGGTTAAATGGATGGAAGTAGAAGAGAGCATCCTGAAACAGAAGGCTAGAGTCAAGTGGCTAAAAGAGGGGGACTCCAATACAATATATTTTCATGCTTGTGTGAAAAACAGACAGGCAAGGAATCACATTGGAAGACTTACAAATAATGAAGGGCACATACTGCAGAACACAAAGGAGGTTGAAGAGGAGATCCTGTAATTTTATAAAAAATTACTTGGTACATCAGCATCTACTTTACCAGTAGGTGAATCCAGACATGATAAGAAGAGGAAATATATTGAGCAGGAAACAACAAATACAAATAATAAAGCTAGTTACAAAGGAAGAAGTACTGATAGTTTTGAAGGGTATAGATGATAGCAAGACACTTGGTTGTGATAGATATAATGCCTATTTCTTCAAGAGGACATGGAACATAACAGGGGAGGATATTATAGCAGCAATCTGGAATTCTTTGAAAGTGTAGATTTGTGCAAAGACATAAACTACACTACTATTACTTTGATCCCTAAAGTGAAGAACCTGACAAATATCAAGGAGTTTAGGCCTATTTCCTGATGTATAGTGCTTTATAAGATAATTTTAAAGATCCTAACAACAAGATTACAGGAATTCATGCCAGAACTAATGGACAAATGCCAAACAGCTTTTGTCCCTGGAAGGATGATAGTTGATAACACCATTATGAGCCATGAGCTAATTAAAGGCTATGGAAGGAAAAACATATCACCAAGGTGTATGTTTAAGATTGATATGCAAAAAACTTTCTATGGAGTGGATATATATAGAGCAAATGATGAAACTACCAGGATTCCCTGAAAAGTTTGTAAGGTGGGTAATGAAATGCATCAGTATTGTGCATTATGCAATAATCATCAATGGGCAACCAGAAAAACTTGTTAAAGCAAGGAAGGGGCTTAGGCGGGGTGACTCATTGTCTCATGCGTTGTTTGTGATGGCAATGGAGTACTTGAGCAGACTATTGAAAATCTTAAAGGGGAACAAAGAATTCAAGTACCAGCCTAAATATGCTAAAGTCAATTTAGTACACTTAGGTTTTGCTGACGATTTGTTACTTTTTTGCAGGGGAGATATACAATCAGTCAAGGAAATGCATCAATAATTTAAAACTTTTTCTAAGGCATCAGGACTAATTGCAAACCAAAACAAGAGTTGCATATACTTTAGAGGAGTTGATCTTATGAACCAAGGGAAGATTACTGATATGCTGGGATATAACAAGGGAGAGCTACCTTTCAGATACTTAGGGTTACCTTTAAGTACAAAGAATCTATCAATTATCCAATGTGAACCTTTGATTGAAAGGATGCTGAACAAAATACAATGCTGGACAACAAAGTTCCTGTCATATGCAGGGAGAGTACTGCTTATAAAGAGTGTCTTGACTGCAATTCAAAACTTTTGGGCTCAGATCTTTATATTGCCAAAGAATATTATTCAGTTCATTGAAACAATATATAAAAGATTCATATGGTCTGGGAATGCAGAGCCTACTAGGAAGGCATTAATAGCTTTGAAAAATTTGTATAGTCTAATAGTTGCAGGGGGTTTGAATTTTACTAGTGTGAAGCTATGGAACAAAGATGCAATTTGCAAATTTTTATGGAACATATGTAAGCAGAAGGAAAAGTTGTGGATACAATGGTAAATGCCTACTACATAAAAGGGAATACAGTCCGGAGCACAACACCTAAGAATGCATTTTAGGTCATTCAATAGATTTTCAAGGCAAAGAAATATTTTGAGAATGCTCGATACACTGAACAAGAGGTGCAGATGATAGATGACTTCTCAATCAAACAAGTATATAAAGCCATGCACGGGGGTTTCAGAAGGTAGCTTTGAGGAAAGTCATATGCAATAACTATGGGCATCCAAAGTGGATACTCATACCGAGACTTGCAATTTTGGAAAGACTGGCAACAAAGGAAAGATTAGCAAGATGGGGAGTAAATATAGAGACCACATGTGCACTGTGCCAATAGGGATTGAAACAGTCCAACACCTATTCTTTGAATGCGAAATGAAAGGAACAATATGGCAGCAGCTACTGTACTGACAAGGAATATAGAGGAAGAAGATGAAATGGCAAGAAGAACTGGTATGGATACAAAGCATAGCAAAAGGAAAAAGTGGAAGAGCAGCTTTATGCAGAATGACTTTAGCGGCTTCAATTTACTATATATGGCAGGAAATTAACAATGTCATTTTCAAACAGGAAAAGAGAACATCAAGCATAGTCAGGATGATTATTCACGAGATATACGTTAGAGCCACCATGTTTCCTAGATTAGAAAGGACTATGACCAAAACAAACTGGTACTTGGATACAATGGGAAAATGATAGAAGATAGGAAAGTAGGAAAGTAGAAATGTAGAAGGACCCAAACTGGGGCCGCATGTCTAGCGGGGTGTTTGTTCATTTGATTCTTGTACATATTTTACTTGATTAATAAAGATAATTAATTACCCAAAAAAAAATTGGCGAAGGAATTGCTATACGGTAAGAAAGGATTTTTCTACATGAGTTAAAAGGGCATTTTCATTTTTAAATAATTAATATCACATTACTAAACACAATCTTATTTCGCATTATAATACACATATTTTACTTAATTTAACGTAAGTATTACTCAATACCGCCTGCGTAATATTTGCATAATAGTTATGCAACGATTTTCTTTTTAGTGCCGCTAATCAAATGCTATATTATCTTATGTTGGGATTAGTTAATCTAATTTCTACAACCAAACGATCGAAACACTTTTTATCTCATCTTTTTTCCTCCAAATTCTCTACTTGGAACGACGTCGTAATAAGCTATGGAGTAGGGTTGGGGTGAGCTCTACTGTATGGTCCCGACTCCCGATTGGAAGCACCTGAATTTGCCATTTTCCAACCCTAACATAGCAAAGAACGAAGTAGAAAGAGCGATAAAGAACGTAAGGGAGAATACAACAATCAGTAAAAATGGCATTATCAGGAGATTTAAGGGTCTCCGCAACATTGGTTCCATACCCCAAGAATCATCTTCGGACTTCTCTACCTCCTTCTAAGGTTTGTCTTTTTATCCCCTTTTCATCATTCACAGTTTTAACATTTTCATATTTTACCAATTTTTAGTAAATTGTTTGTTGGGTATTTCTCAAATTGTTTATAAGTATATATTTATACCCAGTCTCAACCTATTGTCACGAATTAGTGAGTTTAGTGGTAGGTACTCGACACCACTGACTTATAATACTGGATCTGCTTTAGTAATAGAAGTGAAATTAATGGTCAACATCTTATGGTGTGTGAGTATTTGGATAATAGTTCCAGTATGGTTTTTTTTATTTGCACCGGGTGTCCGAGTCTCTATGAGCGACGACTAATCTCGGGAGTGCACGGGCCATCGGCAAGGAGTTTTCCGCAAGTGCATCACGGTTAATTCAGGTTTTACCTAGTCCGATGGCCCTCAAAAATTGTTTGCACCCAGTGGGCTTCGAACTTGAGACCGTGAAAGGGAGCATGCCCAAGGCTCAAGTCAATTGCCACCAGGCCAACCCCTCAGGATAATAGTTCCAGTATGGTTTATGAGTGTGACAAAATTAATTTTATTCATTTTCCTCCTTTTAAACAAGAGTTGATAGGCACTAGCTTAATCATGCCTTTTATCCAATTCAACATTTTGTTTTGGTAAAGAAAATGAACCTTGGTCTAATTCAACATTAAAAGTTAGCTCACGAGGTGAAGATTGTCCAAGAGTGAATAAGGAGACAACAACCAATTCCCTCAACCTATGTAGTTTGTAGCACACCTTACACACAACTTGTGACATTCAGGGTCTGGAATCTGGTACGTTGATTACGTAATGTGGGCGCCATTGGGTAAACCAAGAATAGGCAAGCATCAGACTTCGATACCATGTTAAGAAAATAAACCTTTGGCCAGCCATAAAAATATATAAGATAATCCTTGAGCCTGACGAGACGAGATTTTCCAAGGCCAGATAATGAGACAATAACCCATTTTATTGAATTATACTTTATTTTAAAATGAAGGGAGACACCAACTCTTTCCCTCAACCAATGTGGAATACTTTACCCATTCTTCTTTAACTTCTCTTATTGTAACTTCCTTCTTATTTTTGCACTGTCGCCATTCTTACTACTTTGAAGAGTAAGAATGCTCTTCGGATTTTGCTAAAATTTTCTCTGCGCAATCGGAAGAACACATCTGCTCTAGATAACTTCCTATTGTTGATCCGCGCTCATGCTTTAAATCTATCTGCTTGCACTAGCTGTTTAGTAGAGCTGAATAAGATACACATAGGCAGGCTAGAATTACCTTAGTGCATGAATCCACTCTTGCTTGCGCTGTTAGCAAGTTTGGTTAGTTATTGCGCCTCTGAACAATTAGTAACACGTTTCTACGTGATTTTTTTGCCCTTACTTCCATTATTTTACACCTGATAATATTAGCATTACATGTAAACCAACCAATACTTTTTGGTAATTTGATTTTGCTATAGGCATGTAGTTAGTACCAATTACACTGATTGTAATGCCATTGGTTCATAGTGCTTCCAGGAGTAACAATTATCAACTGGCTGCATGTGAATTGTGAGGTAGTAAGCATGTTATTCATATAATTACTTTAGCTTCCACAGCATGAAAAAATCATACTAACACCTTTTTAATAAGGAATAATATTACTTTATACTTCACACTGATATGAATAAAAAACGGATAAATGGACATATTATCTGTACTCTGTAGATCGATGGGCACTTAGACAAGCCTTCACATGTAGTTTTGATCTTATTGGCGGAGACCTGTTCATAACACATATGATTGTCCCTATAACTATAAAGTTGAGGATTGGAGGGATTGGGACTTCTAGTGCCGAATATTTGTGTTTATGGCATATTAGAGTAGCTTTAGGTCCTAATTTTTTCAAAAAGCAAGAAGGGTTGGTGCCTGAATCATTGGTTCCCTGTCTTCTCTTCTTGGATGGTTGAATTAGCTAACTGTGCCCTATGATGTGACTCACAACTTCGACTGGTCTTGTTTATTCTGCCTGGTACCACGTCGGTTGGTGCTTGCAAGTTGCTTCCTTGATTGCTAGTTTTTAGTTCAGTATCGAATTTCCTTTGCTCTCTTTTGGATCTTCGAACCCTAGGTGTGAGATGCTATCCACAAGATGGACTCTAATAAGCTGAAGGTGTAAAATATTCGCTGTTATATGTTTGCATCATATGTGTCTGTGTAAAACAGAAAGTGCTTACGTGAGCTCCATTTTTAATTAGATATGCTTATTCAGTAAAAGCATTCATTGATTCACCTGAACTTATTGTTTGCTTCAAAAGTAAATTTGTGTTTTCTTGAGACGATGAGAGAAGCAGAAGATGGTTATGTTTACTCCCATCTAAGATATTATGCGAATGTCCTTTTAAGTACATCCTCTATATCTTTATAGTTTGAATGGTACCTCCGAAGATTGGCTTATAGGTAGGTAGACTATGTGACTGCTACTCTGATATAGATTCTAATGTCTGCATCTCTATTTTTGTTTTATTACTTCAGTTACTTCAATCTTTTCCATAAAATTTGTAATCATCGAGAAATAATGGTGGTACAAGCTGTGAAGTGCAATATGTAGGAAAACGTGTGCATCCTAACATCTTCTAAGCAATTTCATAAGATGTACCTAACTTTTTGTGTTCATGTTCTCCCACTGTTTGTATCATGACCACAATGAAAGAGAATTTCTTTCACATCGCAGGTAGATTTTAGTCCCTTCCTTAATGGTGGATCTAGTGCTACTGAGGTGTTGCCTAGATTGTCTCGTGTAGCATCTGATGGCCATAGTTTGCGGTGCCAAGCAAGGAGGCCTTTTGGGATCCTTGGAGAATATAAATTATCGACAAGTTCCATCAGCCAAGAATTTGATAGTTTACTCCTCAATGCTATCAACATGAGCTTTTTTGAGCGCCTAAACTTGGCTTGGAAGATAATGTTTCCACCATCCCCTTCAGCAAGTAATTCTAGTGCTGCTAATATCGCTAAGCAACGCCTGAAGATGATTCTCTTCTCTGACAGATGCGCTGTCAGCGATGAAGCAAAACAGAAGATTGTAAGCAACGTCGTTAGCGCTCTGTCTGATTTTGTTGAAATAGAGTCACAGGATAAAGTACAGTTGAGCGTCTCAACGGATCCAGATCTAGGGACGATTTACTCCGTTACAGTGCCAGTCAGACGGGTAAAATCAGAATACCAAGAAGAGGATCCAACTGGAACGATAACTAATGTTGAGTATAAAGACACTGGAGATAGTTCTGGTTCAGTTGATGTCAAGTTTGATTTCTATATTCCAAATGAGAAGTTCAATGACTTTGATTTGTGAAACCTGGTCATATCCTTTGCCTAACAGGAAGAGGATTGTAATGTCTTGTTTTTCTGGCATTAATAATTTTTCCCTTTGTAAACATACTAGTAGGTGGTCCTCCAAATATGTTGTCCATCAACTTAGAGTGCTGTAAATATCTGAAAATCTCCTTTGGAAGTGTTTGATCATTGATGAATTTGCTAGTTATGGTTTTAATCTGAGTGACTTTTGTAACAATCTGTTCCTCCATGTACCAATGCTCAAGTAATTGATTTTTGTTTATATTGGAGAAGGTAATAGATATTATAAGACAAAACTGGTCTGCTAACAAGGATAATATGCAACATTTCTTTTACGTGATATATGGTTTGAAGAAGCTTTACATAAAATAATTATTACAGGCATAATGTATTCAAGTTTTCTCACCTGGTTTCCATATAGAAAAAGGAAAACAAAATAATGATACGGGATTTACTCGAGAAACAAGCTATTACGCAATGAGGATTGAGTGCATTTTGGATTTAACAGGATCAAGGGGTGTGTTGTGGAGAAAGCTAATGCACCTAATAGCATTGACATCACAGACAGGGAGCCAGGCGAATAGCTGTGCAGAACAATATGTTTCTGCAGATCATCATACTCAAATCTCTTGGGAGGAGGATATGATGATCGTTTATTATACTAACTTTGTGTTCTTCTTTGCAGGGATCGTTACTGTATCCATGTCCTACTATCTGCTACAAATTCAAATGGTGGTATTGGCATTTGATGCTCATTTCCTTCAAGGAGTACTAATAGTAGGCATAAGCATGGAAGCATGTAAAACTCTGCCCAGAAAGTTGGTCGACAGGGAATTTTGGCAGTCGAATATGGGAACAATGGGTGCATTGTGTTGCAAAACACCAATACACCTTATTAGTTCTACATCCTAAGAATGGTGCCAATCAATGGTTACCACAGATTACTATTGGAGATCACACGATCACACGTTTGGACATGGGATATGCCAAAGAAAGCTGCCCAGAAGTTTGATCGGTTTACTGCCTAACTAAGTGGGAGCACTGGATGCATTGTGGAACATCACCTAATGCATACCATTACCTCTACATCCCAAGAATGGTGCCAACCATTGACATCAACAGGTGGCTGCTGGAGAGCACACGACTACCTGCTCAAACAGTGTATGCTCACACATGCTCGAAAAAGCTGGAACTTAGTCTCATTGAGGAGCGAGTATAGCTGTACCAGAAACTATGCGAATGCAGTTACATTACTGGATACTAGGCATCATGACAATCAAATAATACTATGGGATAGGATTGGCAGAGGTAAGAATAGCCACGATATATCTCTGGAAAGACAAGGGCGTTCCAAGACAGTAGGCTTTGCAATAGAATTTGCTACAGATTATGTGGATGATCGTAGGAGTTACACACTTGAGGAAGATGTAGATGCAGATTTGGAAATCAATTTGGAAGATTCACTACTGGTTTCATTAAGTTCATTAAGTTCACAGTTGACGCAACAATGGGAAGATGGTCAAAGTTGCAAGAAAAGAAGGATACGTATGGGCCTCAATTGTGAAGATTTAGCATGGCTAGTTCTTATAAATCAGTTTCACTACTTTATTAGCCTACTTAAGAATTATGTAGTGGTCAAGTTAATTCCTTTCATCTTGTATGACCACTGACACTTTGTTTTATATATAAAACCTAGCCCTAGGAACCTTGCCTAATGGTTTTGTTAAACAGAAAAAGAAAAAGCAAATACGCACATATAATCCGAGTTTAGAACAAAAATATGGTTCTGTTGGAGTCAAAGAACCAAAATGAGTGGAAAAAAAACTGGTGACCAAAATATATATAAGCCTTAGCTAAAGGCGCTATACCTTAACGGCCGTTTTCCCAGTTAAGTATAGCACCCTTATGTAAGGCGTTATATATATAAAGCTTTAAGGAGCTATATATATTACACGGTCCCACTAATAATTCTTCTGGGCTTAATTGAATAACAATAATTCAACTGGGTATAGCGCCTTAAGTTAAGGCGCTATACCTTAGATAATTGTACTCCCCAGACTGGTTTTTACCATATTTAAAGAGGTTAAGGATTTGTAAAAATCCATTCATAAATATTTTCAAGTCTTCTGAAATATTTTTACGTTAAGTTTTTTTTTTTTTGCATTTTGTCATAATGTCTCAAGAGAAAAGAATTAGAGTTTGTATATTTGGGGTGGGGTGAGGGGAGCGGTTGTGGTGGCGAATAACTCAGTAAGCTATAATTTATCTCCACAGTGTCATGTTAAATTATCACTTACAATGGAGCACGATATATTAATATCATTGTTATATCATAAAATTAGTGTGATTTGATGAATGTTAAATTAACTTGAAGATATCCCTATTATGCGACTCCCCAAGGGTTGCTTGTAACGCTAAGTTTAACATCAAAGACGATGAAACTCTAAGAGATTTTTTGAGGACTCCGGATGAATACAAAAAATTTCTTGTGATAAAATTGTGGCAAATGTACGTAAGTGCTGACGACGTTCGCAATAATGATGTTTCACAAAGTATGGATATCCCTCATTCATCAGATTGTTATTTTGGAGCGATTTTAGCCGAACATGTTCCGAGTGAAAGAGTTTGGTCTGATCTAAACTTATCTTCACGGGCGAATGAGGAGCGAGGAAAATCTCCTATAGTTTACATAATCCACAAGCCGAGTGATAAACTTCAATTTTCGGTTTGTGTTACAATGTTTATTTTGGGTATTGAATTTGTATTAACACTCATATATTCCACTGGGGGTACCGACCATATATGAATTTTACAAGTTATGAACCAACGGCCAGTTGGAATATGCCTAATTTTGGTGTGTTGAATCATGATGGTCCATCCGGGAGTCATCATCAATAGGATAATATGCATCATGGGATATAAACACAGTATGATTTATAAGTGAAGTGACAACGTTTATATGTAAAGTTTGGATCAATTTGAAGTGGGCTACACTCGACTTTTTTTGAGTTAAAAAATAATTGGGAGGACCGTTCTGTTTGCAAGGGAAGGGGAAGGGGAAGGGGACGACTATTTATATTAGTATATCACATTAACAAAAGGCGTTATACTATAGCACCTTTTTAGGGCACGATACTTTCCCGCCCGTTTGAGTTCAAATATAACCCCTTAGCTAAACCCGTTAAGGTATGACTTCTTTAGCTAAGGCTTTATATATATATATATTGGTCAACAATTTTTTTTCTCCACACATCTTGATTCTTTGAGTCCAAAAGAATCATATTTTGGTTCCGGACTCAATATAACCTTAATTAACCAAATCCCATTTACTAATTTCCTAATTACCCCTACAGAGTTCCAACCAGCTGCAAACATTAATCGGAAAAGGACCAAAATTATACCTATCTTTTGCTAAATGGCTTAAAAATACCCTCTGTCCATCTATTCGTCCAAAAAATACATGAAGTTAATTCTATTAACAAAATTAATACCCCCGCGACTAACGACGGAACTGATGGAGTGTGTTTTTTTGAACGGAAAGATAGACGGAGTGTATTTATAAACCATTTAACAAACGATATGGATGAGTCTTTCATTTAGTGACGTGGCGATTTTTAATTGGGCCATGTGATAATTTCAAGCTTTTTAGCACCTTGGTTTCAATTTTCTTGTGTGCTTGTATAAGTTATATGTAGTTATTTTTTCACTGTTATTTCGTGGCTCGTTTGTCTTCTTATGAACAATCCAAAGATTTTCATTACTTGTCAATTTCAAAGTTCCAATATTTCTCATATATTTGATTGATATATTTGGATAATTTTAGCATTTGGCTCAAGTTTTTTGTTTAGATTTTTGGTTTGTTTTTATCCCTGTCTTCTTACTTAACAACCCAAATGTATATGTTGATTTTTCATTTAAGAGTTTCAATACTTATCCTGAGTTTGATTGGAGAAATTTCAGAATCTAATTTGAATTTCGAGTTATTCGCTTTTGGGTTTTATCTATTCTTTAATTAATTTATTATTGTGTGTATGCAGTGTCTCAATTGGAGAAGAAGAAAGGGGTAGATGAGATTAATGAAAATGAGTGTGGTAGATACTACCCATTTTTGTAAATGTGTCGCACAAGGTAAATGGGTTGAAATAATATCCATTTTTTGTTCCAGTCAAAGATTGCCACGTGGCCCAATTAAAAATTGTCACGTCATTAAATGAAAGACCCATCCCTATTATTTGCTAAATGGTTTATAAATATTCTCCGCCCGTCTATCCACTCAAAAAAATACAATTGTTATAAACTAAAGCAAAAGACAAGAACAATTATGCAAGAACAATAGCAATAGAGAGAAGAGTAGAGAGAGTTCTTCTTATTGAGTTGAGAGGGGTCAATTACAATGGTTGAGAGCACCTCTATTTATAGGGAGGAGGAAGATCTTGCTACCAATAATAGGACTCTAAAATCTCTCTAATTAAATACATTAAAGACATTCACCTTAAATAGAAGTGTAAGAATCTTCTATTTCATAACACTCCCCCTTGAATGTCTATTCAATGATGTGCCTCATAAAACCTTAAAACCAAAACCCAATGGGAAAAATTAAAGTAAGGAAAAAGAGTACACATGTTTGAATATGCGCCTATTGGTTGCCTCGTTAAAAACCTTGCAAGGAAAACCCAGTGGGACAAAACCTTGTAAGGGAAAAAGAGTGCAACGCGCATTGACTCCCCCTAATGAGTACATCGATTTATATCCTTGAGCATTTGCATTCCAATCTTGTGCATCATCTTCAAAACGATCTTTGGTAGACGTTTGATAAGTAAATCAACCATATTGACTTGAATAAATATTCCGCACCTTGAAATCATCATTCTTGATAGGTATGAACATCTTCATATGATGTCGTGGAATAGCTCTTCAATATCTCCATAGATGCATTCTCAATGCCATCATGCTTATAGTTATAGCAAGATACATATGGACACAAATTGTACTTAGGATGTGGTACTTCAGGACCAAGAATTGCATATGCTTCAAGCAACTTAAATCTTTCAAGTTAAGTCATATAAGTCGCATAATAGACTTTAGCTGCATATCAATCTTTCATTAGTGATACTAAACAAATAAGATATCGAAAACTGACTATACATACCTTTGACTTTTATCTTTCAAGCATTTGAACTATAGGTTCAAAACTACATGTCTTTCATATGGAATCAATTCTTCTTGAATTGTATCTCTTCCATTTACTTTCTTTGGGTCAGCAAATGCGTATAGCATGCTTTGCAATATGTTGCAATTGAATTATCCTTTTATGAACTTCAGGTTCATATCATGATATTCGGGGATATATATATACAAATGATAATTCATCCCATGTAACCTTTTCTCAAGTGTTTATCATGTCTCCCCCTCATGTTAGTAAAGCTAACTTGTTTCCTCAACTTTGGGAAATCATCTTTGTGCATTATGTCAATATACACAACACCTTAATATAAGATGAAATTATTTGGTTCCTGACCCTGAACCACTTTTGAGGGGAGAATATACTCTTGTATACAACTTATATCAAACTGATATATACAACTTCGTTCTCATAAGGAACATTTTAGCTATTAAGTGGAAGCACTCAATAATTATCTTGCTAAACCAACTTTGATATAAACCAACTTATCAAGATTAACTGTCTTGAGTAGAGAATCTGGAAACTATGCTCGAAGTTAGATTACTGAGCGTTTTACCTCGCAAGCACGGCCAGGCTGCGGGTTAATAACAATTGCGCATGTAACCATTCCATAGATGCATCATATGTGGTATACATGGCGGGTGAATGGGCCCATATTCACCTTTGATATTTCCAGAATTTAGGGGCTTCAACCCGAACTCTTTAGTTGGTCAGTTCATTACTGAGAACAAGAACTTCTAGTTCTTTGATATTCACCTATGTGAATTTGCACATCATACTTCAAATGAGATGGCTAACACGAATGTCAACTGAATAAATTATCAATATTGGTAAACTTCAAATTTACACCATGACATGTGCACTTATCAATAAACTTCGGGTTTATTATGACATGGGTTTTATACCAATAGATGTCCACTTTATTGTGGCATTCTTTCGTTTGTGTAGTACAAACTGGAGAACAAAGCGGGTAGCTTTTCATATACAAATTACCCCGCTACAAGTTGTAGTAATAGGAGAATCAAAGCCTTCCTTTATTTATAGTCTCAATATAATCAATCGCTTTCGCGTGTACTTTGGAAACTAAATAAGTTTCTTTGAGACTTACTACAGCACAATACTCAATTGTGTTTCTCCAACATAGTAATAATTGGCTCTTCGAGAGCTCTCAATTAATTTTGTACTACCACGGACTGAGGTTCGAGATCCTCACATTCTTGCATTCCGTATTTTCAAGAGTCTCAGGCTCAATAGATTCTTCGTGAATCTCGGAATTAATCAAATCATGAGCGTCCTCATGTGATTCTTTCATAGTGTCATTTAGATCGTTCTTTTTCTTCTTTCTAGGATTTCGATCTTTGGAACCTAATGGTCTGCCACGCTTCTGGCGTGCATTTGACTCATTGGATATGACACTAGATGTTTGTCCAATAGGGACTTCAATACGGATCGGAACATTTTCCGCGTGAATGTGGGATTTCGTTATCCTCTTCAAGTCCGTAAATGCGTCATGCATTTGATTTGCTATTCTTTGCAAATGGATAGTCTTTTGTGCCTCTTTCTTTCAAATAGAGGTATGTGGATCAAGATGAGATAATGATGCATTTTTCCACAAAATTTCCCGTTTGGTTTCACCAACTTCTCCCCCTAATTTTGGGAAAAGTGTCTCATCCAATTGACAGTCTGCAAATAGTGCAGTGAACAAATCTCCTGTCAATGTTTCGAGGTAGCGAATAATGGAGGACGCGTCAAACTCAACATATATTCCTAACCTCCTTTGCAAACCCATTTTGGTGCGGGATGGCGGTGCTACAGGCACATATACTGCGCATCCAAAGCTTCTTAAATGGGATATATTGGGTTCATGACCCAAAACCAATTGCAATGGGGAATATTTGTGTCAATTCGTCAGTCAGAGACGAACTAGCATTGCTGCATGCAACATGGCGTGACCCCAAACCGAAGTGGGCAGCCGACGAACTAGCATTGCTTCATGCAAAATGGCGTGACCCCAAACCGAAGTGGGCAGCCGACAAACTAGTATTGTTGCATTCAAAATGGCGTGAACCCAAACCGAAATGGGCAGCCTCGTTTTCATGAAGAATTCAAGATTATTCTCATCTATTGTCTCAATATGATATCCATTTTGAATGATATCTTTAAAACTCAACAAGTTCCTTTTAGACTTGGAGGAGAACACTTTGATTGATATCATTAAAACTCAACAAGTCCTTCTTAGACTTGGAGGAGAACATTGCATTCTCTATGATTAACGTCATGCCTTTGGGCAGAGTTACAATTGCTCTTCCGGAGCCTTCAATCAATTTACTACTTCCATAGATTGTAGTAATGTTTGCCTTACACAATTACTCTTCTTTTCTTTGAGTATTGTATGTGTAGTACATGAATCAACTAGGCAAATACTTTTACAATTGGACGTTGGTCCAAGTTCGCTTTGTGAGATATCCATTTTGCTTTCCCATAGTTTGACATACAAAAAAAAAATACATAAATATAAGTATAAACAACTTCAATTCTTTTGTTTCGCGTTTAAACAGCGTTTTGGGAAGCAGTTATTTAGGATATTCGAATATTGTATTCTAATATTCGAATATAATGCCTTGCGGAAAAAATAATACTTTAATGCGAAAAATATTAGATATTCGAATATTTAAGCACATATTCTAATATCTTGCAAGATATTCGAATATAGGAATTCTGATATTCGAATATCTGGCCCAGATATTCGAATATCAGACTCTGATATTCGAATATCTGGCCTGGCGGAAAAAAAGTTCGTTTTATTGCTAAATATTAGACGATCGACTAGTTTTTAGGTTAGTCGATTAACTCTACTGTACAATAAAAATATTTGAGCATATTGAAACATTCTAAAGGGCTAATACTAACATCATATCATGAATTAACTAATACGAGCTAATGCTAATGACTATTAATTTATTCATTGACTAATACAAGTAGAATCAAACAGCTCCATCTTCTTTCATCATGGTTCCATCACCGATTAGGTGGTCTATCTTTCCATCGGGTTGCTCAAAGAAGTCTGCCACATCCAGGTGGGTGATATCCTCATTGTCGTCATAGACAAAATTTGTTTCAGGGCCTTTTCTCTTTCGAGATGCTTGATAAAGGTCAACCAAGTGTCTTGGTATACGGCAAATCCTAGACCAGTGCCCATTTCCACCGCAACGATAACATATAGTTTCTGAACTATTTGCCTTAGGATCTTCTGGACCCCGTTTCTGCTTTCGGTGGTTATCTCTCTTTGGGGGGGTGACAGACTTCTTTGGAATTTCTTCCTTGTCCACGTCCTTGGCTTTGACCCCGTTTATGACCGTGATCATGGTCCCTTTTATGTTTGGCATAATGCGAGTGCACCATATCTGCTTCAGGCAGTGGTGTAGACCCAGTTGGTCTATTTTCGTAATTTCTCATGAGCAGATCATTATTTCGCTCAGCCACTAGTAAGAGAGAAATCAGTTCAGAGTACTTCGTAAAGCCTTTCTCTCGGTACTGTTGCTGCAGTACCATATTGGAGGCATGAAACGTTGTAAACGTTTTCTCAAGCATATCGTAATCGGAGATGTTATCTCCACATAGCTTCAGTTTAGAAGTAATTCTGAACATAGCAGAATTATATTCAGAAACGGACTTAAAGTCCTGTAGCCTCAGATGGGCCCAATCATATCGTGCTTGTGGCAGAGTGACCAACTTCAGGTTGTCATATCTCTCCTTTAAGCTGTTCCACAAAACGAGTGGATCCTTGACGGTGAGATATTCAATCTTCAAACCTTCGTCAAGGTGGTGGCGCAAGAAAATCAAGGCCTTCGCACAATCTTGGGTGGATGCTTTTTCTTTATCTTTGAGGGTGTCTCCGAGACCCATAGCATCTAGGTGGATTTCAGCATCCAACACCCATGTCATATAGTTCTTGCCCGAAATTTCAAGGGCAACGAACTTTCTTTTCATAATTTCAGACATACTCGAAAATTAAATTAGGAAGAGGGAAAATACCTTGGATTTTCGAGAATGATACTTGAGACGGTAGAGTCTCGTGCTGATAACGTGTTATAAACTAAAGCAAAAGACAAGAACAATTATGCAAGAACAATAGCAATAGAGAGAAGAGTAGAGAGAGTTCTTCTTATTGAGTTGAGAGGGGTCAATTACAATGGTAGAGAGCACCTCTATTTATAGGGAGGAGGAAGATCTTGCTACCAATAATAGGACTCTAAAATCTCTCTAATTAAATACATTAAAGACATTCACCTTAAATAGAAGTGTAAGAATCTTCTATTTCATAACAACAATCCATTAGTTGTGCCATTAGTCGCAGGAGTATTTTTGTTAATAGAATTAATTTTGTTTGTTTTGGATGAATATATAGACAGAGTTAATTTTTTTGAACGGATACAAGAACGGAGAATATTTATAAATGAGTAAAGCAAACAAAAATTTGTTTATGTAATTAAGCGGGAAAAATTTCAAGCTGTCCAAAGGACTCTCATTTTAGGGCTCGAACTTTTCAAAAAATAGTTGTTGTTTCATCGTTTCAATTCACAATGAATACTATTTCTTTGAATTTGGAGGACCCAATTCGGGACGCAATTTCAAGGATCCGATTCGGCCCACATTCCAACAATCTGCTCATTCTTCTTGGGATTCT
Source organism: Nicotiana benthamiana (assembly GCA_034376525.1). Taxonomy (NCBI): domain Eukaryota; kingdom Viridiplantae; phylum Streptophyta; class Magnoliopsida; order Solanales; family Solanaceae; genus Nicotiana; species Nicotiana benthamiana. The sequence goes on along the minus strand of CM067340.1, from coordinate 40,800,016 downwards.
GTAAGTGTAAAACCCCGTTCCTCCGTGCATTCTGTGTTTGTATGTATGATTCAAGTTCATTTGGACACAGAAGCAAATTCGCCTCAATTTTAAAGTAGTCGGTTTCGGCTATATAATCCTCAGTTCCATTACCTCCATTTGGGCCTTTTAATTTTAATGTTCACTTTTTATTAAGATAAATTAGGAGTTTAGGGTTTCTTCATCTTCTATTGTCTCTAAATTCTATTTCATTCACATGTAACACAAAATTGTTTTGCAGAGTCTCCGATTGTATGATGTAGATAGCTCTAAGCTTCGAATGGAAGCTCCCGGGAAAGCTGCTCTCCTCGATTGCTGTTTCGAGAATGAGAATGTGTGCCTTAGTGCTGCTTCTGATGGTTCAGTTTACAGGTTTTTACTCCTGCTTAATGATAATCTAATCAAGTCTCCCCCTACCTTGTAGTAGGTGCATAGTGCATGAGTAAGCCCTTTCATTTAGGGGCCGACTTAGTGCACAAGTTATGAGTTCATGTTAATCCAATAGCTTTGGCTCATAACATGTGTATGTGTTCAAAATCCACCAAATAGTAATAGATTTTAAACCCAGTATTTCAAACAAACTTGTTGGGCTTAGGTACCCCGTACCTGTGCTGGTTGGAGGTAGCAAGTACCTTATGGAATAGTTGAGGTGCGCACAAGCTGTCCCATACACCACCATTGTCATCAAAAATTAAAGAAAATGGTCTATGATAGAATTTTGAACTCAGGCCCATAAAGTTCAAATTTTGGATCCACTCTGCCTTTATTCCATGTTGCATGGAAAAAAGCAGAAAGCTTTCATGTTAGAAATGAAAAGGAAAAAGAAAAAGAAAAAGCTTATATGTTGAGCTTAGAGCTAGAAACAGTTTTTTCTCATGTTCTGGTTACACTCTCTGGGGAATGCATTGAATTTGTTATCACTCTACACATGAATGGTCCCTTTTGGGCTGTTCTTCTTCCTAGATATGATTTGGATTCAGGGGTCAAAGTCTCACTGGGAATTCATGATGATGTAGCAACCTGTGCTGAGTATTCTCCTACAACATGTAAGATATTGGTACCTCTATAATTTCATGGTGACTTCTTAACATTTTCATTAAATATTGCCTTGGAGAAACACACAGCACATAATATTTAAAGCAAAAGCAATGATCCTAACAATGTTTAGGTATTTGTAACTGTCAAAGCTAATGGATTTTCCATAAGCTAATTATCGTACTAAGCAGAAGAATTCTATTTGCATAATTCCTAAAGTTGAGGATCCATTAATCAATATCTTAGATGGAAACTTGATTTATTTGGATATATGTTCAACATCATGTGGCAAATGGAAAGGACCAAACTTCACTGATTTGCTCCCAACTTTATTGCTCTGAACTTATAAATTTATCGACTCAATTTTCTCTCCTTAAATCCCTTTTTCATTGGTGTAAGGAGAGGCTGTAGAAGACTTCCAAGATGTCTTAGACTTTTTAGAATCATTGAGATGAGGGTGCTTAATTGCTATATAGTAACATCTGTACTGTTGTAATTTTGTATTTTGCAAACCATTTTGTGGTAGTTGTTGTTGTATTTTGTGGTACATGCCATGATAATATTTACTTATCTTATTAAAAAAATAATTGCAGGTCAAAGATATTGGTACCTCTATAGAGAGGCTGTTTCCAAATAGACCCCCGGCATCCTTCCCTCCAAGAACTTCCCACCTTGCTCTTGGGGAGACTCGAACTCACAACCTCTCGGTTGGAAGTGGGGGTTACTTACCATCATAGCAACCCCTCTTGTCCCTTAATCCTAAAGGTACTCTTATCAAAATTCTAATATCAACTACCTTGTGCTTCCAAGGCGCCCATCACACCCCTTCACCCCATTGAAAGAAAAAAAAGCAAAGAGAAAAAGAGAAAATACAATAAGTTTAAGGATCTTCCTGAAAGTTGAACAAATGGTTCTATTAGAAGTATTCTATTATGCATGTATGTATTTCACTACGGATGGTGTTGTCCAGGACTTGTGGCGCACTTAAGCCTTGAAACTGGGTGCAGAGTAGGTTGTGCAATTTTCCCCACTAAAGCGGCGTTTCAGTGTAGTGTTTATGTTTATCATTCCCTTCTATTACGCCTTTCTCTGTTGAAGCCCACACTTGTTAACGCTTTGAGCTTAAAGTCCAATAGACTTCTATGCTTATTTTTTTTTTCTTTTGTTTTTGCCTTTGATAACACTGACTGCAGAAGGATATAATTGTGGGGTTTTCAGTTTTTTGTATTATCCATCTTGTATTGGCTAGATAACTGGCATAAATATTTTTCCATCACATGTTTCTTTCTCATGCTTATATTTTATCTTACCTTTCTTTCAATTAATTTATCAGATTCTTTCTGGATAATGTCTTTGTGTAGGATTTATTGTTGGATCAGTTGATGGGCGAGTTCTTCTGGAGTACATCTGCAGATCCGGCTCAGACGAGGGGTCAGTAAAAGTTTGTCGTACTTTCTTTATGTTTGAAAAGATGAAAGTTTGTAGTACATCAGACTACTGTATGGTGATTCTGGCCAGATTACTCAAACCATGCTAGGTACATTTTAGGTTCAACTGTAAGCAGCCGAGTTCATATATCAGGTCAGCATTAGCTGATATTTTTGGAAGATGGTGTCTACCTGGCTTTCAAATGCATGGTGTAAAAAAACTAAAAGAGCAAAGAGCTGCTTGCATTCACCTGACATCACAAATTCGCTTATGCTTATTTTGCTTATATGTTTGAAAGAACACTAGTCCAACTTTCCAATTGATGTTTCACTTGCTAACATTTGGATAGAATTATAAGATCTATCAGATGTCTCAACTAGCTAACACAACTAGACAAGGCACTAGCTAGAAGATGTTGTTGTAATCCATTTTAATCTGTCAATGCATTTCCAAATCAAAGCTTTATTTTCATCAGATCCCACGGAAACATTTTTTCCTGTATTTATGAACTGGTACCTCTTGAACCTGCAAGGGACTTGCTCTGTGCTCCATCTACCTGTTGTAGCATCCACTTTCCAAAGTTGCAAATGCTGGCGAATTCTTGACATTAGCATTTCCATTAAGCATGTAAAGACAACTGATAAATTTCTCATTGCCTAAGATGATCTCATCCAAAGTGCAATTCACTATGTAGGAGATGTAAACAAAAGTTTGATGCTGCTGCTTAAAAAGAGCAAATAATTATTTCTAAGCCTTTTTCAAGTTTGAGGGACCATTTTTAGTCTTCCAAGTTCCAGCATGGAAAATAGTCTAGCATTCTAGAAAAGAGAGGTGATACAGGAAGGATGATGATTCAGAACATTAGTAGAGAACTTGGTAGAAATGGAAAAGTTTGAGAGGGCATTTTTTAGGTCCTTGTATCAGTCAATAGTAGGCCAACAAAAGATGATTTGGCAGTCTTATCTTTAATTTAGATGACATAAGAAGCAGTTGCTGAAAATTAAATCTGATTGAAAGAAAAAGAAAGATCGACAATTAATCAAGGCAAATTATAAAATCTTGAAAAAGCAGTAGAAGTTTTCTTCCCAGGGCCGTGTATCTTTTGGTTTAAACTTTCAACAACAACAACAACAACCCAGTATAATCCCACTTAGTGGGGTCTGGGGAGGGTAGTGTGTACGCAGACCTTACCCCTACCCTTGGGTAGAGAGGCTGTTTTCAAATAGACCCCCGGCATCCTTCCCTCCAAGAACATCCCACCTTGTTCTTGGGGAGACTCGAACTCACAACCTCTCGGTTGGTAGTGTGTACGCAGACCTTACCCCTACCTTTGGTTTAAACTTTCAGATCCCTTATTTCTTCACACTCATATCCATTTTGGTTGGGTTGCACGTTGGTTTAACTATAACTTTTCTTTTCTGTAAGTGACAAATTCAGACATTTTATTGAAGGATGAAACAGTTTCAGCTACCGAAATTTCTCAGTATATGGTTACTATGAAGTCCCATTCTAAAATCTCTCCTTTTGTATGGATCTCTTAATTCATTTGTCAGCTTTTGCAGATACGCATTTAGATGTCATCCAAAGTGTAAAGATGGGAGACGTCATCTTGTAACAGTTAATGACATTGCGTTTAACCCATCGTATGTGGTTTTCCAGTTTCAGCCTTCTGTTATTGCTAACTGATAGAAGTTATACTCACAGTACCTTTTCCCTTCCCAGCATTATTGGTTCATTTGTCACTGCTGACAATGACGGCTATGTCACCTTGTGGGATGCTCGGGGAAGGAAACGGATGTTTGAGGTACTTTTGTTCATTTGTCAATCAGATATTGCAGAAGTTTCCCAAAAAGTGATAAAATAGTTGTTATTGCTCGAGGAAAGAAACGGACATTTGAAGTACTCTTGTTCTGTTGTTCATTTGTCAATCAGATGTTGCATAAGTTCCGCAAAAATTGATAATATATTTATAATTGCAGTTTTGATATCAGTTGGTTGAAGCCATAGTTTTGAAAGAAATCTTGTGCTTGTGGAGATTAGTGAACAAATCTCTTGTATTACATGAGTTACATGCCGAAGTATAATTTTTCAGTTTCCCAATCAAAATGAAAAATGTAGAATGCCTATTGCTGTCACACATACAGATTCTGCTTTAACTACTGCTTCTGTTTATTTCCCTTTAGGGTTTGCTGCATCTCTTTTTGCTTGTTTCAGTCTATTTGTTCAGTCTTTTTTTAGATGCCAAGGTATCCCAAGAGTGTTGTCTGTCTATCATATAGCCATGATGGATTGCTTTTAGCAGTCGCATCCAGTTATGCATACCAAGAAGCTAATGAAATGTAAGATGAACTTCTTTTGTCATTTTCTTATAGTGGGTTGGGTGTGTTCTTGGTCACTCTCACTTACATAACCCCTTTAATATCAAGAAGCTAATGAAATGTAAGATGAACTTCTTTTATCATTTTCTTATAGTGGGTTGGGTGTGTTCTTGGTCACTCTCACTTACATAACCCCTTTAAAATATTCAATTGCCTTTGACAGAGAAGAGCCACCTCAGATATTTATACATGAAATGGGGAACTTTTATCTCACGTCGCCTTCTTCTGGAGCTTCAAAGTACAAATGACTGCAAATACACGTCTCAGATTCTGGTTGTTGCTTCTGTTTCCTTTATATGGGTCATCTTGCTTACTTGATGCTGGAGTTATCACTTATCAATCATTAACAATATATGGTTGCTGATAAAAAGATTTGCTTTCCCTCATTATTCTCTAGTTCAAGCTACAACTCTTATACAGTAGTGTTTGCTGGTACCTGTGCACGAATTGGCTTTTCCTGGCTCATGTTCCCTGATGTCTATTTTGACTCTTACAAGGATTAGAAGGAAAGTGCTTTTGCACCAAAAAAAAAAAAAAAAGAAGGAAAGTGCTCAACAGAAAATTGGATACCAGAATGTAGAATTTTCACTCATGTATTAATGTCTACTAACAAAGTGTTTGCTCCAACTGGAATATATTTTGGAGTTGTATTTTTCATCAATTGTGAAAGAATGTGTTTCTTGAGAAATCGTATTTTATGTTCTTTTGCTTGGTTGAGTTTATAGCAAATGTTTTTCTTCTTTAGGTTATACATCCAAAGGAAGACCTTGAGTTTGGAGTAGTTATTAAACTACTGTAATTTGATTATTTTTTGAAGTTATTTATATTACCTGCAAAATGTTAGTTATTTCGGACCTGAGGAAATACGACAGTTTTTAAAATTTTGTAATTTTTTATTTTTTCCCTGGCTATGTGTTCTTTCACTTGGGAGTTGGAATATTGCAATCCCTAGCATTTTGTGCTAATTTAGAAACCTGTGTTGAGTATGTTGACTTTTTGGCAAAAATAGATATCCCAACATCGGTCGGGACACAAAAGTTTGGGGAATTTTTCCCCTATAAAGAAGGTCTAATGTTTAGGATTTAAACACATCTCTCATTTGTCTTCTCATCTGTTTAAGACATTTGTATCTTCTCTTTTAGTATTATTTTACTTGTATTTTTAGAGTGGAATAAAATATTGGTTATGTTCGAGGAGTATGCAAAGTTAGTCGAACCTCGTTAAATTCTAGTATTTCTTTTATTGCTGCTTTATTGTTTTATTTATTATTTAGTGGCTGCCATAATTTTTGGTAAAGTAGTTGTGACTCATTCACACTATATATATTCGGTTTCCGCAACAATTGGTATCAGAGCCAATGTACTGTCTAAGTATGCTCTGTGGATTGCAGCCTAGTCTGATCTTCCACATCAGAAAGGATTTATTTTGGTAACTGAGTCGAGGTTCTGTGGTTGCAGCTTGGTCTGATCTTCTACATCAGAAAGAAAATAATTTTGATTTGTTCATCAGCTATTAAATAATATTTGTGTCAAAATGAGAGACAATAAACAAGAAGAATCTACAGCAAGTGTCAGCAATACATCATCGTTGACATCTTCGCTTATGATAAGAATTGTGTCAAATGCGAAATTTGCGGTAGAAATTTTTGACGGATCGGGACATTTTGAGATGTGGCAAGGCGAGGTTCTAGATGTCCTTTTTCAACAAGGGCTAGATCTGACCATTGAGGAAAAGAAACAAGATATTATTGCAGAAGAAGATTGGAAGATTCTCAACCGTGTTGCTTGCGGTACCATTCGATCCTACCTTGCTAGAGAGCAGAAATATCCATACACAAAGGAAAATTCTACAAGTAGATTATGGAAAGCACTGGAAGATAAATTTTTGAAGAAAAACAGTCAAAATAAATAGTAAATGAAGAAGAGACTGTTTCACTTCACCTATGTTCCTGGTACCACAATATATGAACATATCACTAGTTTCAATAAGTTGGTCACAGATTTGCAAAATATGGATACAACTTATGATGATGGTGACTTGGCCTTGATGTTGTTGGCGTCACTTCATGATGAGTACGAGCACCTTGAAACTACTCTACTTCATGGAAATGACGAAGTTTCTCTCAGAGAAGTTTGTTCGGCTTTGTATAGCTATGAACAAAGGAAGCGGGAAAAACAGAAGGGCGGAGAAGGAGAAGCACTCTTTGTGAGGGGTCGTCCTCAAAATCAAACGAGGACGAAGAAAGGAAGATCTAAGTCAAGATCTAAAGCCAGCAAAGATGAATGTTCCTTTTTTCGAGAAAAGGGGCACTGGAAGAAAGATTGTCCGAAGTTGAAGAATAAGGCCAAACATTACAATGGAAAGACTGTTATGGATTCAAATATAGCTGATTGTGATGATTCAGACATCTCATTAGTTACAACAGAGCCATCAACATCATCAGACATATGGTTGATGGACTCAACTTGTAGCTATCATATGTGTTTCAACAGGGACTGGTTCGTGGAATTTCAAGAAGGAGAATATGGAATCATTCACACAGCGGATAATAGCCCTCTTACTTCATATGGCATTGGTTCAATACAATTAAGGAACCATGATGGAATGATTCGAACATTAACAAATGTTCAATATGTACCGGATTTGAAAAAGAATCTCATCTCTGTGGGAGCCCTAGAATCAAAAGAGTTCAAAATTGTTGTAGAAAATTTAGTGATGAGAGTATCCTCTGGTGCACTAGTGGTAATGAAGGGTAATCGGAAGAACAATAACATGTACCGCTATCGTGGTAGTACAGTTATCGGGACAACGACAGTGACGTCCAATGACGACAAAGAGACAAAAGCAACCAGGCTATGGCACATGCGCTTGGGACATGCTGGAGGAAAATCCTTGAAGACTCTATCAGATCAAGGATTGTTGAAAGGAGTAAAGACTTGCAACTTGGAGTTTTGCGAGCATTGTATCAAAGGGAAACAGACAAGGGTTAAATTTGGTACAACAATCCATAATACGAAAGGCATTTTGGATTATGTACACTATGATACTTAGTGTCCTTCCAAAACACCTTCATTGGGTAGGAAACACTATTTTGTAACCTTTGTTGATGATTTTTCCCGAAGAGTATGGGTGTATACAATGAAGAACAAAAATGAAGTGCTGGGAATTTTTCTCAAATGGAAGTCGATGGTGGAGAATCAACCAGGCAGGGGCATCAAGTGTATTCGCACAGACAATGAAGGTGAATACAAAAATGATCATTTCAATAAGGTCTATGAAAATGATGGCATCGTCCGATACTTCATTGTCAGACATACACCACAACAGAATGGAGTGGCAAAACGCATGAAACGGACCTTGCTGGAGAAGGTACGGTGTATGTTGTCCAATAATGGCTTGGGCAAAGAATTTTGGACAGAGGCAATTACATATGCATGCCACCTCATTAATCGATTACCATCTGCTGCTATTGATGGCAAAACACCATTTGAAAAATGGTATGGAAAGCCTACTGTAGATTATGACTCTTTGCACGTGTTTGGCTCAACTGCATATTATCATGTGACAGAGTCAAAATTAGATCCAAGGGCAAAGAAGGCTATTTTTATGGGGATTACTTCTGGAGTCAAATGGTATCGCTTATGGTGTCCTATGACAAAGAAAGTAATATTTAGCAGGGATGTTGCCTTCGATGAATCTGCTATGGTAAATAAGGTAACAAGTGGAGATACCAAACTAGATGATGGTGCTTCTAAGCAGGTGGAGTTTGAGGGAAAATTTATTTTTCCTGCACAAGAAGCATAGGAGGAAACCAATGAAGATTACCCTCTAGATGGAGAGCCAGTAGAGGAGATTCCAACTCAGGAACCTCAACAACAACTTGAATCAATAGCAAGCAGCAGGCCAAAAAGGATAATAACGAAACCTATTCGTCTCATAGATACAGTTGCTTGTGCGACCGCAATTGTAGCTGATGATGTTCCTACCACTTATAAAGACGCAGTCCAAAGTTCAGAAGAAGATAATTAGAGGATTTCCATGAATGATGAAATACAATCCCTTCATCAGAATCATACATGGAGCTTGGCCAATCTCCCGAAGGGAAAGAAAGCAATTGGGTGCAAATGGGTACTTGCAAAGAAGGAAGAATTTCCTAACCAAGTAGTTGTTCGCTACAAAGCAAGATTGGTGGCCAAAGGATATGCTTAAAAGAAGAGAATTGATTACAATGAAGTGTTTTCTCAAGTTGTAAAACACTTCTCCATTCGAATTATGTTGACTTTGGTAGCACAATTGAATTTGGAACTAGTTCAGATGGATGTAAAAACTGCATTTTACATGGAAACTTGGAGGAGGAAATCTACATGACTCAGCCAGAAGGATCTAAAGTTGCTGGAAAGGAAAATATGGCGTGCAAACTTGAAAAATCGTTGTAAGAATTGAAGCAATATTCTAGACAATGGTACAAGCGATTTGACAAGTTTTTGTTGCAGCAAGGGTACAAGAGAAGCAAATACTATCATTGTGTGTATTTGCGCAAGCTTATGATGGTTCCTTTATATATCTTCTCCTATATGTTGATGATATGTTGATAGCTTTCAAGAATTCGGAAGAAATTGATAAGTTGAAGATTCAACTGAAGAAGGAGTTCGAGATGATGGATTTGGGTGAGGCAAAGAAAATTCTTGGCATGGAGATAATAAGAGATCGATGTTTAAAGAAACTCTGTTTATCTCAGAAAGAATAATTGAAGAGAGTACTACAACGTTTTGGCATAGATGACAAGAGTAAGCCAGTTAGTACTCCACTTGCTCCCCATTTTAAGCTAAGTACCACTATGTCGCCAATGGATGTAGCTGAACGAGAGTATATGTCAAAGGTACCATATGCAAATGCTGTTGGTAGCTTGATGTATGCAATGGTCTGTACGAGACCTGACATTTTACAAGCTGTTGGAGTTATTAGCAGATATATGCATAATCCAGGAAAGGAGCATTGGCAAGCTGTAAAGTGGATTCTACGGTATATTCATAATACTGTAGATGTTGGGTTAGTTTTTGAGCAGGAAGACAATCAGTCTATAGTTGGATATTGTTACTTAGATTTTGCGGGTGATATGGATAAACAAAAATCAACTACTGGTTATGTGTTTACTTTTGCAAAGGCACCAGTTAGTTGGAAGTCTACTTTACAGTCAACAGTTGCTTTGTCTACAACAGAGACAGAGCACATGGCTATTACAGAGGTTGTGAAGGAGGCAATTTGGCTTCAAGGATCGCTAAAGGAGCTTGGTGTTGAACAAAAAGGTATCACAATTTTTTGTGATAGTCAAAGTGCTATTCAATTAGCGAAGAACCAAGTTTATCATGCAAGGACGATGCACATTGATGTTCGTTATCATTTCGTACGAGAAATCATAGAAGAAGGTGGAGTCACGTTGAAGAAAATTCATACTACGGAGAATCCTGCTGATATGCTAACAAAAGTGGTGACTGCGATCAAGTTTCAACATTGCTTGGATTTGATCAACGCTGTTGAACACTGAAGATTGAAGATGAAGACACAACCAAAATTTGTTATAGAGAGAAAATTGAAGATGTGAAATTTTTCCAAGGTGGAGATTTTGTTGACTTTTTGGCAAAAATAGATATCCCACATCGGTTGTGAAACAAAAGTTGGGGGGATTTTCCCCCTATAAAAGAAGGTCTAATGTTTAGGGTTTAAACACACCTCTCATTTGCCTTCTTATCTGTTTAAGGCATTTGAATTTTCTCTCTTTAGTATTATTTCACTTGTATTTTTGGAGTGGAATAAAATATTGGTTATGTCCGAGGAGTAGGCAAAGTTGGCCGAACCTCGTTAAATTCTGGTGTTTCTTTTATTGTTGCTTTATTGTCTTATTTATTATTTAGTGGCTGCTATAATTTTGATATAGTAATTGTGACTCATTCACACAATACACATTCGGCTTCCGCAACAGAGTATTCATCTGAATCGTGAGAATCTCCGTAATTCTGAAAATTGAATATGGCGACCTCTTAACATATTCTTTAAAATAATGTCCTGGAGAGAAACACAGAAATCATATTATTCAGAGCAATAATTTTAAATCTGTAACGATGTTTGGTATTCATACACATATTCAACAGCTAGTAGATTTTCCATATGCTAATTGTTGTACTAAGCACAAGATGATTAAACCATTTCCGAATGTCAGTTATCAAGACGGTTGCATCTTTTCGCTGGTCTGCAAAGTTGACTTGGAATTACAAAGCTTCAGACAAGAACCGCATTGCAGGAAGGGCAAACCATATGATATAGTAGCAACATAAATATAAAATACTAATACTACTAAGAAAGGTTGCCTAGGGGGCTTAGATCTAGTAATAAGAGTGCAATGCATGATGTGTGGGCTAGATGCATGTCACAAGTTCGAAATTTGGTATTTAAGTAGAGAATAATTGAAGGGGGTCCCATTATCTAATTTTTGTTTTATTTTTTTAATTTTGGAAAAAGAAACTTCATTAATAAGAAAGGTTGGGAGGCACTTTTAGGAATAATAGGATACCAAAGAAAAGCTCAAATGCTGTGGCCAAAGGCAAAACAAAACCAACAATAATAAGAGAATGAAAGGGACTTTAGGGACAATAGGGTACACTAAAGAAAGTTTATTGTCAACCCTTGCAGGTGTTGACCTGAGTTGTCATCTTTGTTTTTCATTTGTTCTCTATTTGTAGGCCCTAAGCTAAATATTTTGCACTATCAAAAAAACACTAGCTGGCATCATAAAATAAAGATTAACTACCTAGTCTAGTGACATTCCAACGGTTGATTCCTCCTAACTTGCCTAGTGACACTTCAACTGTTAATTCCTACTACCTTTGTCTAGTGACACTCTAACTATTGATTCCTTCTTACTTGTCTATCCACATTCCAGATATAAAGTTTAAGTTATAGTATACACTATCAGTTTAAGAAATTTTACACTATCATGTCACCTTTATCTATTCTAGCAGTCTAACCTGTTTTATTTTCACGATTACAAATCTTACATTTTAAGATGGCTTTCCAATAGTCACCGATAGCCAATAGTCACTGATAGCATCCAACTATATATAGACTCCTCAACAATTCTTTTTGAATATAGTTTTTTTTCCCTATAGTAGAAGAATGACAAATTGGAGTAGGGGCTTTCTTGGGTTTCTTTATCTTGCTTTCACTTTGAGAATTGAAGCCTTAGAATTTCATAGGACTGATCAACACAGCGAAAGAATTTCAGGAACTGCTGGTGAAGTTTTGGAAGATAATCCAGTAGGAAGGTTAAAAGTTTATGTATATGAACTTCCCAGCAAATACAACAAGAAAACTGTTCAGAGAGATTCGCGATGCCTCAATCACATGTTTGCAGCCGAGATATATATGCATCGTTTTCTGCTATCCAGTCCTGTTCGAACCCTTAATCCAGAGGACGCGGATTGGTTTTATACTCCAGTTTACACAACTTGTGAGTACTTGACACCACATGGTCATCCTTTACTTTTCAAGTCACCACTTATGATGAGAAGCGCGATTCAGCATATAGCTTCTAGCTTGCCATACTGGAACAGGACACAAGGCGCAGATCACTTCTTTATTGTACCCCATGATTTTGGTGCATGTTTTCACTTTCAAGAAGAGAAAGCTATTGAAAGAGGAATTCTTCCATTGCTGCAGCATGCTACCTTGGTTCAAACTTTCGGGCAACGTAATCACGTTTGTTTGAAAAATGGCTCAATAACTATTCCTCCATATGCTCCTCCACACAAAATTCAATCCCACTTGATCCCTCCTGACACACCAAGATCCATCTTCGTTTATTTCCGAGGCTTATTTTATGACGATAGGAATGATCCTGAAGGCGGGTACTACGCAAGAGGAGCTCGAGCAGCAGTTTGGGAGAACTTTAAGAACAATCCTCTCTTTGATATTTCTACAGATCATCCAACTACATACTACGAAGACATGCAACGAGCTATCTTCTGCTTGTGCCCTCTCGGATGGGCTCCATGGAGTCCAAGATTGGTTGAAGCGGTTATATTCGGATGCATCCCCGTTATAATAGCAGATGACATTGTCTTGCCATTTGCTGATGCAATTCCATGGAAAGATATCGGATTATTTGTAGCAGAGAAGGATGTTCCATATTTGGATAACATTCTCACTTCTATTCCACCACAAGAAATATTGAGGAAGCAGAGATTGCTTGCCAATCCTACAATGAAGAAGGCAATGTTATTTCTACAACCTGCTCAACTAGGTGATGCGTTCCACCAAATTTTGAATGAACTTACTCGTAAATTACCTCATCACAAGACAATATATGGCGACAACATCTTATTAAACTGGACTGCTGGTCTAGTTGGTGATCTGAAACCTTGGTAGGATCAAGCTGCATATGGATAGGTGATTGCATTCATTCCTTAGTCTCAGCGCCGAACTTTTCTTCTGTATCAAAGTGCAAATCTGAATTATGTGGGAGATCCACCAGTTTTCATATCACATTTTAGGACCTAACCTTTTTACTCGTTAAAGGTTAAGCTTTCATAGAATAATCCGTCTATGTTCTATCTTAGGACTAGCTAAGAGTCTCAGATAGATTTACTGAGAAAGATTAATTCTTCTTCATATTCAATTAGGATTGGTTCTGTATTATAGGATGGAGACAGAATTTGATATTACTCAACAAAAGGTGGAATTAATCCGTATGTCCATCCAAAAAATGGAAAAAGAAGAACAAAGGTGAAGGAAAATAGTAGTTTGGTATCTTTTCTAATGTTTATTTAGACCAACCTAATGTCTTACATACGTATTTGATTTTGTTAGTGAATAGTCGAGGCTGCAAAAACTCAACTAGCCACAACATAAAAAAGGGCAGCATAGTGCACAAGGCATCCCGCGTTCACGCAGGATCCCGGGAAGGGCCACACCCAAGGGGTGTAATGTAAAAAGAAGATACCCTACCTTAATACAAGCATCAGTGACTACTTCCACGGCTCAAACACGTAATCTATAGGTCACACAGAAAAAGATAAATCACGCAATATCATGTAAAAGACCTTGACATTGAGACAGAAACACCTGCTTTTACAATATCTAATAACCACTCACACAATCTCAATCCATAAAAGTAAAGATAGCCCTAAAATCGATAGTATAATACAAGTGATCCATTAGTACAAGTGATACCACCAGCAATTCAACAAATACATCATACATCTTGTATAAGCTTCTTGGTTTCCCCAGCTGCTTCAACCGACAAAACTCCTTAAAATCTGTAAAGATAAAGTAGTAAGCTGCAACCTCGTAAGTAATGGTTTAAACAAAAGTATAATCATTCAGAAAAAGCATTACTTCGCGGCACAACTGATTCTATTTCAATTAGGCTTCAAATAATGTTTCCCGAAGGGTGGACTATGAAGATCAACAACAACAACAACAACAACAACTACCCAGTATAGTCCCACAAAGTAGGGTCTGGGGAGGGTAATTTGTAGACGGGACTTACCCCTACCCGAAAGGGCAGAGAGGCTGTTTTCAATCGACCCTCGGCCTATGAAGATCAGAAGATGGAATATCAGCATTTCAGCTTGCAACCATCAGTCTTTTGCCTTGAATTGAATAGATGAAGCTAATTATTAAAAGTTATCTGTGATCTGCCTTGGAACAGTTATTAACAATGTCGGCTTCCTAGTTTTCAGATTTAGAAAGAATTTGCTTAAGTCCACTTTTGATTGGTAAAGCTGAATGCATGCATCATCAATTTTATTAATAGTTCTTCATTTTCACATTGAAGAGTAAATGAGTGCAACAGAAGTTTTAAGCTCAGACAGGGTCATGAAACCATTACTTAATAAGCTAGTGTATTTAAAGAAACACATTTAACTTCAGTTGCATTGATCAACAATGTACCTGTAATTGTTCACTTGTGGATGAAGACCTCGAAACCAGAAGTTCCCGAATTTTCAATAAATACTTCCCTGACGTCCATTGACAAGAGGGGCTTGCTCTGATGGTAAGCAACCCCCACTTCCAACCGAGAGATTGTGAGTTCGAGTTTCCCCAAGAGCAAAAGGTGGGTAGTTCTTGGAGGGAAGGATGCCAGGGGTCTACTTGGAAACAGCCTCTCTACCCCAGGGTAGGGTAAGGTCTGCGTACATACTACCCTCCCCAGACCCCACTAAGTGGGATTATACTGGGTTGTACTGTACTTCCCTGACGTCCATGACTGACTTGGCAAGTGATTCATTGCATGACATTATCTCAACTGATTTCAGGGAGGGGGTATCCTCAAAACAAGAAGCAATCGCCTTAAGATGCCGACATCTTTTCAGTACCAAGTACTCAAGGCGTGGAAAGGCATTATCTGAGGCATCCCATTCTGAAAAAGAAGGATTTTCTAGTTTCAAGAATTTGAGTTGAAGGAACTGCTCATCATTCACTTCCCATACATTGGAATTAATGGTAACTCCTAGCAGCTTGAGCACCTCGAGTTTTGGATGGTATGCAACTTCAGTAAGATGTATGCGAAAATTGGATAGTGTCAACTTCTTCAAGCTTGATGTTAACTTCAATTGATTGATCCAAGTCAATGTAGTACCAGAAGAAACCTTGAGCATTTCAAGCTTTGTGAGATTGCTAAATGCAGGAAATGAGCCATCAAATTTGGAAACTTCACATCTCAGTTCCCAAAGGTTTGGTGTCTTTGCCAAGATCTTATCAGCATCGTCCACACAAGAAAAACATGCCGTGGAAATAGTTTGCCAATCATCCATTGTCGAGTGGCTTTCTGAGAATTCTTCTCCACTGTTCAAAGTGAAGAATGCTCGATCATATGCGTAGATGTCGCAACTTAACCATCTTCCAAATGGTATCTGATAATAATACTCGTCCTTTCATTCCTTGAACTATCAAAGTCTCAAGGTTCAAAAGACCGGCTGGGAGTGATAATTTATCTTTAGTAGTTGGAAAAGCAAGATACCTCAGAAGCATTAATTCTTGTGAGAGAAAATCAATTATAGTGAATTGTAAATCTAAAACCCTCAGAAACATGAACCTTTTAAACATGCAAGATGCACAATTAATCAAAGAAAAAGCAATATTTCTAGCCTCCCTGAATTGGAAAGATTTGACATGTGAGAAAAACAAACACCAGTTTTCAAGATAATTGCACTGAGAATGAACTGATAAGCGCCGTGCAGTCCAGTACTTTGGAGGGAAATTATGAGGAGGATCCATACATGTGTCCCTGTGAGTAGAAAATTGGTATGATCAGAATAAGTTCAGAAAGGTACAACAACAACAACCCAGTAACATCCCACAAGTGAGGGGTCTGGGGAGGGTAGTGTGTACGCAGACCTTACCGCTATCCTGATGGAGTAAGAAGGCTGTTTCCGATAGACTCTCGACTCAAGAAGACAAGCAGTAATGGCATACCGATAAAAATAACAAAATAAGCTCAAAAAGATATTCAAGAAAAATATTAAAGGTTTTAATTACCCTTTTATCCTTTCTAAAAAGTTCTCTGACTTGGCTTTCTTCCTGCAATATTCAAGCAACAGGTCATGAATGCAACATGCCTTGATCTTACCGTCAGAACTCTTTTTAGCAACAGCTTCTCTGTTTGAGTGGTTACAAAACCTTCGGATATCCACAACCAAGTTAACTTTGAGACTTGAATCTCTCTATCCTCTAGAAATACTCCAAAATACATAAAGCAGCGTTTCAAATGATGAGGTAAATTTTCATAACTAAGATTTATTGTGCCTTCTGATTGAGGCTGAATTTGTTGACCTAAATTTGTAGCCAATTGTTCCCAACTATAATTTTTTCTTCTCCATTCTTGCGAGGATACCTGCTACCAGAACAATTGAAAGAGGTAGCCCTCCACACTTTTGTGCTATTCTTTCACCAACATCCTGTAAGGCTCGGGGACATATATCTTCATTGAATACCTTATTCTTTAATAGCATCCAACTTTCAGCATTAGACAGCAATCGAAGAACAAGGGCTTCTGTGTCATGTGCATGAGAGGCAACATCACAATGCCGAGTCGTTAGAATAATTCTACTTCCCTTCTTGTCATCTGGGAAACATAAATGTAAATCATCCCAATGATTAGTATGCCAGATATCATCAATGAAGATAAGGTATCTGGTGCGAATTAATTTCTTCCCAAGTTTATCTGCTAATATATTTTCTGGCTGTTTCTCAAGTTCAGCCGTCTCACCAACAAGATCCCCTAGAATGGTTAATAACATGTCCTTTCGTGTATATTCTTGTGAGACACACATTTGGGCACCTATATCAAAATGAGAGACAACTGACTGATCAAAGTATAGTTTGTTTGCCAAAGTTGTCTTTCCCACTCCAGGTATCCCAGCAATAGAGATGACATCAAGCTTTGAAGATGCTTTAGTTAGTTTAAGTCTTAGTTCGTCCATTACATCCTTACGGCCAACCAACCCTTCGTTCATGCCAGGAATCCTAGCAAAATGTGAAGAAGTATCTGCATTGGTAGCATCTGTGGTGTTATGCAAAGCAAAGTCAAACGCATTCTTTTCTTGAACCTCCGCCACCTCCACCATGAGCATTCTAATGTCCTCTCCGACATTCAAGATCCAGATAAGAAGACACCAGTCAGGAATTTCTTTTTTCTTACAAGCATCAAATATATATTCTACCTCATATACCAAACAAATCACCTTTGTTGCAAAATGTTGAAGTCCGCCATGCTGTTTTACAACAGCTTGAAAACACATAAGTTCTTTCTGGATTGTTTGAAGTTGGCTCTTCACAGAATCTACTGAATTTGAATAGAGGCTTAGAAACTTCTCCCTGTTGTCTAAAATGAAATCAGCAGAGCCTACTCCATCAATTCCAGGTAAGTTGAGCTGAAGGAGAAATGTCTTTATGGTGATGAGGTAGATCATTGCTTGCATATTCTGAATTTTACCTTGGAGATCAAGAACTAGAACGTTGTTTGTTTCCCCCAAAGCCATGTCTTCCTTATCCTTCTCCTTTACAATTAATGAGAAAACCAGAAGTCCTGCATCAACAATCACAGAGTCGATATCTTGAAAATGAAACTCAAGGGCCTGTAGTTTGATGAGATTGTCTCTCAAGAAGCTGAGCATCTCCTGAAGGTTCTTTATTGCTGCGTTATTACTAGAAATTGGTAGTTCTTCCAAATTGTGTTAGAGAGTCTCAAGAAATCCAACTTCACAATCTACTACATACTTAATCCTGATAATGGTATACCATCGTGACTGCAATAACTTTAGAGCTTGCAGGACATCAATATAGATCATGCAGATAGTTCGCTCAATAGGCTTAATTTTGCTTCCGAGTATATTGGAAAACAAGGAATTCATTTCACCTAGAGCTGAGTCCTCAAATCCGTATTCATTGCTTGGAAAATACAACAAGGTAATCATTATTGTGAGCCAAGCTACTTCTAGAACGTGAGCGAAAAAGTTGTGTTGGCTCCAAGGCTCGATACTTATGTCTGAAACAAAGCAGACAAAAGTTTTAAGGAATTTCAACTCCTTTAAAGCCTTTTCAATTTGACACATGAGTCCCCCCACACAAAGTGGTGAACTTGGATCATTATATTTCAGTAAATCACTGAGACTGTCTGCAACAGTATCAGTGAATTCCATAACAAAATTGGGAGTAACCAAACCATCTTTGTTGGCTGAAAGTTGTAATGATGTTTTGGGAGAGCTGTAGTATAGAGCTCTGATTTGAAACTTAGTCCACCTTGTAAGATATATGGACTTATATCTACATACATATGAACAATATATGGATTAATTATATGTTATGTGCTATCTTTTGGTTTGGCCTAATTTAGTGGTCTTATGGACATTATTAAGGGGGCTAATATATTGTCATATAGAGTGTAAGACTAATTTATGTGTAGATACCCATAAAAGTAACCATAGTTACTTAAAGACTAACCATAGTTAATGATGGGCTAACTATGGTTACATGCTTATAAAAGAAGGGTTATGGTTCCCATTTGAAGCATCCAATTCTCTTCTTCCTCCCATTAAAACTAGAGAGTAATTTTGGTTTGCTATCAAGTGGAAAACCATTTCCAATTTTGGTCTTGGAGATATTCTTGTGAAACTCTTGGGAAAACTTCAAGACAATCTTGAAGGAAGGATTAAGGAGCTTTCAAACAATCTTCCAAGGAGGACTACGGATTTCCACATATGGATTCAGGTACGCTTCCGCTCATGTAGTAATTCCAAATAATTTCGATATGAAGGCTATTGTGTTTTAGTCGGAATCATAATTCTAACACACCTAACTATATATTGCATGCGATCCATAACACAAGTAAACTGTTTACTCCATGGCCTTATTTTCTTATAGGATAACTCTCTGAGATCAGCTGCAGCATGTTGAAACAAGGTTTGGAGATTATACGAGTCATTTATGAAGCACTGCAATTTGAGAGTAATATCTAAGAATTTGAGATCCCTTTTAAGGGACTTAAAATCATCCTTTGCATTGTTGAAACTCATAGAATGAACCCCATTCTTCTTCAATCCGCAGCGTAGTTTCAAAGAAATGGGATTCCTTTGAAGACAGATATTCTTGTTTAAAAACATGGAACGAACCAAATTTCTCCTCAATCTGCTGCAGAGTTTCAGAGATATCAGATTCCTCCAAAAACATAAAGAAAGAACCACATGTCACTTCAATCCATTGATGAATTTCAAGGGGATAGGATTCCTCTGAAGACAAACAGAGTGAACCCCATTGTTGTTCAGTCTGTTGGGAATAAACCCCTAACAGAAATAATATTCACAGTAATAAAATCGAAATAATAATGTAGCACCGAGATACGGTAATTAAAAAGAGTAACAACGACACCAAGATTTTTACGTGGAAAACCCTTTTGAATAAGGGATAAAACCACGGCCCCAAGAGTAGCAACTAATATCACTATAGTAAGAATTTTACACTTTATAGTTCCGAGTAAAATACTCCAAAGACCACTACAACACTCAAAAGAAATAACCCTATTTTGATATTCCCACCTTACTACAATATCGCTCACTCACTATTTTTCTCACAGACTATTTTCTTATACCTTGCCTGTGAAACCTCATTCTTTCTTTCTCTCTTTGTTAGTGTATAGAAATGAAAGTTGAAGCTCTCCTTTTATAGCCAAAGTTTCACTCTCTAAAGCCTACAATATTTGAAAATTTACATACACTTTTCACAATTCAACAAAGTTGGCTACCAACCCAAAGAAATTCAACAAAGTTGGCTACCTAACCAAACCAAGTCAACAAGGTTGACTACCAAACCGAAGAAACTTTTATTAGGCACATGCCTAATACTTCTTCAATGAGATGGACATCATCAATCTCCCCCTCCAGTCTCATTCATCTAGAGGAGGTAGCACTATCTTTTAGTTTGAGTGCAAGCCGACAAGTTCTTTGCATAGCTCGAACTTGTTCCTTGGTACAACCTTCATCAGCATATCTGCGGGATTCTCACTTGTAGAAATCTTCAAGACTTTTAGAGATTCATCATCTACCATTTTTCGAATCCAATGATATCTCACGTCACTGTGTTTGGTCCTTGCATGGTACATAGAGTTCTTGCTAAGGTCTATTGCACTTTGACTATCCCACTATACGATATACTCCTTTTGATGCAATCTAAGCTCTTGAAGGAACCGTTTAGCCATACCAACTCTTTGCCAGCTTCAGTAGTGGAAATATATTCCGGTTCAGTTGTAGAGAGTGCGACACACTTCTGCAACCTCGACTGCCATGATATAGCTTCCCCTGAAAATGTAAACAAATATCCAGTAGTGGATTTTCTGTTGTCAATGTCACATGCCATATCAGCATCTGTATAGCCCTTCAAGATTGGATCAAATCCTCCAAAGCACAAACAATCTCCCGTGGTGCCTCTCATGTACCTGAGTATCCACTTGACTACTTACCAATGTTCCTTTCCAGGATTTTCAAGAAACCTGCTGACAACACCAATTGTGTGAGCAATATCAAGTCTAGTACATACCATTGCATACATCAAGCTTCTGACTGCTGAATAATAAGGAACTCTAGCCATGTTCCCTTTCTCCTCCTCTGTTGTAGGACACATCCTTTTGCTCAATTTTAGATGACTAACAAGAGGTGTGCTGACTGGCTTAGCATTCTTCACGTTGAAGCGTTCTAGTACGCGTTCAATGTACTTCTCCCGAGATAGCCACAACTTTCTACTTGTTCTCTCTCGAACTATCTTCATTCCAAGAATTTGTTGTGCTGGGCCCAAGTCCTTCATATCAAATGACTTGGACAGATCTCCCTTCAACTTTGGTATCAACCCCTTGTCTTTTTCTACAATTAGCATGTCATCCACATACAACAACAATATAATAAAATTATTCTTAGAAAATCTTTTGAAGTATACACATGGATCAGAATAGGTCTTTATGTATGTTTGACTTTTCGTGAATGAGTCAAACTTCATGTACCACTGCCTTGGTGCCTGCTTTAATCCATAAAGACTCTTATTCAATTTTCACACCATGTGTTTCTTTCCAGCTACTTCAAATCCTTCTGGCTGCTCCATATAAATCTCTTCTTTCAAATCTCCATGAAGAAATGCAGTTTTCACATCCAACTGCTCCACTTCAAGATCTAGGCTAGCTGCTAAGCTCAAAATTGTTCGAATAGAAGTCATTTTGACTACATGTGAGAAAATTTCATCAATACCTTTTTTATGTTCGAAGCCTTTAACCACCAATCGAGCTTTGTATCTGACCAGCTTGCCATTTCCATCTTTCTTTAGTTTAAAGACCCATTTGCATTTGAGTGGTCTTTTACCCTTTGGAAGTTTAACCAGCTTGTACGTGCCATTTTTTCGGAGAGATTCCATCTCTTCTTGCATGGCTTTCATCCACTGGTTCTTTTCTGGATGGGACAACACCTCCTTAAGACATTCCGGCTCCCCCTTATCACTGATGAGGACATACTCTGTGGAAGGGTACCTGCATGACTCTACCCTTGGCCTCTCCGCTCTCCTCAGAGGTTGAGGTTGTTCTTCTTCCTGAGTGGGATGCTCCACTTTCTCGACACCTTCATCAAGTTGCTCCCCCTGCTCAATAACCTCACCAGGTTGCTACCCCTGCTCGGCAACCTCGCCGGTCGTACTTTCTGCACTTGTGGGATTGTTAGAAGTAGAAGGAATAGTAACAAGGTTAAGAAATATACCATTCTTCGCCTTTTCTGACATATCGGCAGCAATTCCAACTTCACTTTCTAGGAAGACTACATCTCTACTTCTGATGACCTTCTTCTTTACAGGATCCGACAATCTGTACCCGAACTCTTCATCTCCATATCCGATAAATATGCAGGGAACAGATTATCATCCATCTTTGTTCTCTGCTCTTTTGCTACATGTGCAAAAGCTCTACAACCAAACACCTTCAGATGCGAGTAGGACACCTCCTTATTGGTCCAAACTCTCTCTGCGATGTCAAACGCCAATGGAATTGATGGACTCCTATTGATCAGGTAACCTGTTGTTTGAATTGCTTCACCCCAGAATGACTTAGGTAGTTTAGCCATTCTGAGCATGCTTCTCACCTTCTCCACCATGGTGCGGTTCATCCTCTCGGCTACACCATTGTGCTGTGGGGTTCCAGGAACTGTCTTTTCATGTCTGATCCCATGACTTGAATAGTACTCTTTAAATTCCCTTGAAGTGTACTCACCTCCATTGTCACTTCGGAGACGCTTTAGCTTTTGACCTGTCTCCCTTTCTACTAGAGCATGAAACTTCTGAAAAACTTGAAACACCTGATCTTTGGTTTTCAAAATATAAACCCACAATTTTCGTGAAGCATCATTAATAAAAGTAACAAAATATTTGTTACCGCCCATTGATTCAATTTCCATTGGGCCACAAACATCAGAATATACTGAATCAAGTATATTTAATTTTCTTTCAGACGATGTACGAAATGAGACTCTATGCTGCTTACCAAATAAACTGTAGTCACAGGGTTTTATTGTTGTACATTTGGCATAAGAAATAAGTGATTTCTTGGCAAGAATCTGCAATCCCTTCTCGCTCATATGACCAATTCTTTTATGTCACAAATCTGCAGAAATCTCATCTTGTGCCACATTCAATTCACCTTGGCATATTTCTGCATTTGTCCTGTACAACGTGCCACGAGCAACTCCCTTTGCAATCACCAATGATCCCTTGGTGATCTCCACTTTTGATTTGCAAAATAGTTCTCGTATCCATCTCGGTCCAAAGCAATCCCCGAGTTCAAGTTCATCCGCAAATCAGGTACATGCCGCACATCCTTTAGAACCAATGTACATCCGACATTTGTCTTGATACAAATGTCACCAATCCCCGCAATCTTTGAGTAACTCGTGTTACCCATTCTCACTATGCCGAAATCACCTGCTACATATCTGCAAAAAAGATCTCTTACCGGTGTGGCATGGTAAGATGCCGCTGTGTCAAGCACCTGTTCCGACTCTGGACCTGACAGGTGCATGCATTCTTCTTCCCCATTTATAAAGAGGACAACATTGTTATTGTTTTTCACCATGGCGGCTGTGTTGTCGTCATTCTTCTGGCCGCTAGTTTCACCTTTGCTCTTCCTTGGATTCGGGCAATCTCTTTTGAAGTGACCTGGTTGATCACAGTTGTAGCAATTTCTGGCTTTTGATTTGGATCGATTCTTTGACTTTCCACGAGCTCCAGATCTACCATAGTTGCTCGAACTCCTTTGATAACTCCTGCCTCTACCTTCCGTGATAAGAGTTTGTCCTTGATTTTCAGGCGTCTTTCTCATCTTTACATTGAGTAAAAGAGCCGATGTGACATCTTTCAACTCAATAGTAGTCTTACCGTGCAGGACGGTTGTTGCCAAATTATCGTACGAAGATGACAACGAGTTCAATAGCAAGATGGATTTATCTTCCTCCTCGATTTTCACTCCGAGGATGGCAAGCTGTGTGATTAGCCCGTTAAACACATTTAAATGTGAAAAAACATTCATACCTTCACCCATGTGTAGAGCGTATAATTGCTCCTTCAGGTACAATTTATTTGTCAACGTTTTGGACATGTATAGGCTTTCCAGCCTTGTCCAAATTTCACGTGCAGTGTCTTCATCAATGATGTTTATTTACCACATCATCCGATAAGTGCAACCTGATTGCACTAGCAACTCTTTCATCCAAGTCAGCCCAATCCTCAGCTTTCATGGTATCACGCTTTTTGGCATCAGCATCTAGTACCTTTTGTAATCCTTGTTGGATGAGCAGATCACTCATCTTTCTTTGCCATGTTGAGAAACCATTATATCCGTTGAATTTAGCTACCTCGTACTTTACTCCGGACATTTTATTTTTCACGGAGTATAGTACTAACGACAGTGAATAGTATTTCACTGAATGAGCAGCACCTGTGCTCTGATACCAGTTGTTGGTAATAAACCCCCCACAGAAATAATATTCACAGTAATAAAAGCGGAATAATAATGTAGCACCGAGATACGGTAATTAAAAAGAATAACAACGACACCAAGATTTTTACGTGGAAAACTCTTTTGAATAAGGGAAAAAATCACGGCCACTATAGTAAGGAATTTTACACTTTATAGTTCCGAGTAAAATACTCCAAAGACCACTACAACACTCAAAAGAAATAACCCTCTTTTGATATTCCCACCTTACTACAATATCGCTCACTCTCTATTTTTCTCACAGACTATTTTCTTATACCTTGCCTGTGAAACCTCACTCTTTCTTTCTCTCTTTGTTGGTGTATAGAAATGAGAGTTGAAGCTCTCCTTTTATAGCCAAAGTTTCACTCTCTAAAGCCTACAATATTTGACTATTTACATATACTTTTTCACAATTCAACAAAGTTGGCTACCAACCCAAAGAAATTCAACAAAGTTGGCTACCTAACCAAACCAAGTCAACAAAGTTGACTACCAAACCAAAGAAACTTTTATTAGGCACATGCCTAATACTTCTTCAATGAGATGGACGTCATCACAGTCTGCTGCAGATTTTCAAGGAGATGAGATATCTTTGGAGACAGATATTTCTTCCTTGAAGACATCTCCTTAATCTTTTTGGAGAAATTATGATAACAGAAGCTATTATGGAATTGAACTTCAACTTAGCTTTTAGATCAGACATTTAACTTAGCCTCTTAAAACTACATTAAAATCCTTGAGAGGTTTCTGTCATCTTACTGCCACACACATACTTTATTAGTTGCTTCAAATTTGACCAGCCTGATTGTGTCCCTCAATGAATTTCTATACCTAAAATATGCTATTGACTCTTTTGTAAGATTCAAAAGACAGCAGGAACTGCGTAGTACAGGATTTTCACCCTGCTTAATTTTTCAGTTGAATTTTATTGGTGAATTCGAGAAGAAATATGGACCCACTATCCATCTGGAGGTTCATACTTGATACTTCATACCATTGGCTAAAAAATATGAACACAAAAATACACGTACAAGAGGAAAATTAAGTTATATTTATTCCACCATTGTTCTTTATCAGTAATTATATGCATATATCAAGGACAGTTGACTTTAAGCTACAATTGTATCTGGTCATATCACATGGATTTTATAGATCAAGAGGTATTTGTTAAAGTAAGATAAACGTCTCCAATAACTGAAGACAGCTCATTTGGCCATATTGGTCAACTCCAGCTTTTCTTCTTCTGCTTCCTTGTTCATTGAAACAAACAAGAAAAAAAAAATGTCAACAACAACCTGTTTCTAAATAGGAAAATTCAAAACTAACATTAGAACACATGACACAAAAAAAGGCAGCTCGGTACATTAAGCTCCCTTTATGCACGGGGTCCAGGAAAGGGTCGGGTCAACAACAACAACAACAACCCAGTATAATCCCACTTAGTGAGGTCTGAGGAGGGTAGTATGTACGCAGACCTTACCCTACCCTTGGGTAGAGAGGCTGTTTCCAAATAGACCGCCGGCATCCTTTCCTCCAAGAACTTCCCACCTTGCTCTTGGGGAGCCTCGAACTCACAACCTCTCGGTTGAAAGTGGGGGTTGCTTACCGGTTGGAAAGAGCCGGACCACAATGATCTATTATGTGCAGCCTTACCCTGCATTTCTACAAGAGGCTGTTTTGACGGCTCGAACCCGTGACCTCATGGTCACATGGCAGTAACTTTACTAGTTACGCCAAAAAGTTCTTTTTT
This sequence comes from Nicotiana benthamiana, assembly GCA_034376525.1. Classification (NCBI taxonomy): domain Eukaryota; kingdom Viridiplantae; phylum Streptophyta; class Magnoliopsida; order Solanales; family Solanaceae; genus Nicotiana; species Nicotiana benthamiana. The sequence continues at coordinate 40,773,858 of CM067340.1, read as the reverse complement.
TTTATGTGTGGTATAACCATGCACTGCTCCAAACTAATATGGATTTGCACTGTACGTGCAGGACCGTTAAAGAGGAGTGCTCCCTACCAAGAGTTTTTCATTTCTATACTCAAATCGAACATCTAGTTAGGAGTGGAGGATCTCATCATTTCCCTCGCATCCCTTGTTGGTTGCAAATAAAACTTTTCAATTAGTTCACATTTAAAAACAAGTTATAAAAGATATGTTTTAATGTCCAAATTTGTGTAGTATCTCCTATTGGTTAAACAGAGATCAGATGTAGAATTAAAGCAAATTTAAGCTGGTAATCTATTTGTTTGTCCAAATATTTTCAAATCTAACAATGGATAGACTTTATAGTGTTTGTTTATTTGTAATTGTAGGGATAAATTAGACAATAGTTATTATTAACATGGTGTGACAATATTCATTTTGGGCTAAACTCCCATGATTTTGACTTACATAATAAATAGGAGATTCCTTACCTTAGTCCTTACGAACTAAAACAACACTTACCGCTACTTCTGAGACTGCCAAATAAATGAGTAGCTTCTCTCCTTCCTTAGGTTTTGCCAATAGAGGAGGGTTTGACAAGTATGCCTTCAAATTTTTAATGGCTTATTGACAATCTTCATTCCACTCGAAATGATCTTGTTTTTTAGCGCAGAGAAAAATTTGAAGCACTTTTCTGAAGATTTGTATATAAATCTCCCTAAGGCCGCGATTCTTCCTGTTAATCTTTGAACCTCCTTTTTGCTGGTAAGTACATCAGGTATTTCTTCAATTGCTTTAATCTGAGAATAATTTACCTCAATGTCACGGTTAAAAATAAGAAAACCTAAAAATTTACCTGAAGCAACTCCAAATGCACATTTTTCAGGGTTAAGTTTCATATTGAATTTTCGTAAAATAAAGGCAATTGTTAAGTGAGAGATATGATCATGAGAACATAAGGTTTTCATAAGCATGTTGTCTATATACACCTCCATAATTCTTCCTAAATGTTCTTGAAACATTTTAGTGACTAACCTTTGATAGGTTGCACCTGCATCTTTTAGACCAAATGGCATTACTTTATAACAGTAAGTCCCTCGGTCTGTGATGAAAGAAGTCTTTTCCTCATCATTGGGGTCCATTTTAATTTGATTATACCCCGAGTATGCATCTAAAAAACTTAAAAGTTCATGACTTGCGGTTGCATCAATCAACTGATCTATATGAGGTAAAGGGAATGAATCTTTTGGACCGGCTTTGTTTAGATCAGTATAATCTACACAAACTCGCCACTTACCGTTCTTTTTAGGTACAACAACCATGTTAGTTAACCAATCAGGATACTTTACCTCGTGAATTGACCCGATTTTCAACAACTTTTGGAGCCCATCCTGGATTACTGGATTTTTGAAAGCCCCTTTCTTTCTTTTCTTTACTTGATTGGAATAAAAGATAGGTCTTCATTAAGTTTATGAGTCATCACGTCCGGTGGAATACCTGTCATATCAGCGTGGGACCAGGCAAACAGTCTAAGTTAGTTTTTAAACATTCAATTAACATACCTCGCATATCGAGATTTAGATTGGCTCCTACGTAAACTTTTCTCTCTGGCCATTGTTCAAATAGCACCATAGCCTCGAGTGCCTCTATTTTCATTTTGATGTTCTCATTTTCTTCAGGTTCTTGAATTACATCAGGTCTTGAATCTAAATCCATTTTCTCAGTTGAAGTTTGGTTGCTGACACCTTCAACTGCTTCCTGTAATTTCTATTTCTCTTTACTCGCGATACTCGTATCTATTACTGTGTTGATACTCCTGGTTGTTTGTTGATCCCCTCGGATTTGACATATTCCCCAAGGGTGATGGAAATTTGATAACTTGATGTAAGGTTGATGGAACAACATCTATATCATGGATCCATGGTCTCCCCAATATTAAGTTGTAGGCCATTTCCATATCAACTACCTGAAATTTAGTTTCTTTAATAACACCTGTAGCATATGTTGTTAGAGTTACCTTGGCATTTTTTAAGCTTGAATTGTCGAAGCCTGACAAAGCATGCGCCTTAGGTATCATTTTATCTTCAGCTTGCATTTCCCGCAGCACTCTTAGTAGAATGATATTCACAGAACTTCCTGGATCAATTAAAACTCGTTTTAGATCAGTATCATATATAAGTAAGGATATTACCAGTGCATCATTGTGAGGAGTAATCACTCCTTCCGTATCTGCATCATCGAAGTTTATGCTCTCATGATCTAAGGTTTGTCGCACTCGTTTGCCGTGTGTAATCGTCATTTAGAAACCTTATTTAAAGTCGTATATGTTACTCCGTAAATATCCTCTCCTCCATTGATTACATTCATTATTCTCTTAGGTGAGGGTGGTTCTGGTGGCTCCTGCCTATTTTTCATGTAAGCTTGCTTTCCCTTCTCACTAAACAACTCTGTGAGATATCCTTACTTCAATAGATGATCTATTTCACTTTGAAGGAATCTACATTCTGATGTTTTATGTCTGTGATCATTGTGAAATTCGCACTAATGGTCTGGATTATGTCTGTCTGGATTTGAACGCATCTCCTTTGGCCACCGTACCTTATCTCCCATACTCCTTAGAACAGCTACGAGCTCGGAATTAGTTACATTGAAACTATGACCAGCAAATCGTGCCATCAAATTCCTATCATCATCTCATGGCTCTTGGTTGTTTCGATCGCCCCTGAACCTGGATAAAGACCCGGTTCCCCTGTCTCTTGACCTTTGGTCATAGTGTTGGTTGTTCTGTCTAGATCGTGAATCCTTTCCTGCAGGTCCTATATATGGATCGTGCCTGTTCTTACATGATCTTATTTCTGTTTCAGATCTTATGGATCAGCTCCTTTCTTCCCGATGAGGTTGAGACAATGTATCTTCCTCAATTCTGAGTCGTACTGTGTACCTGTTATAAACATCATTCTAAGTAGTAGCGGGAAACTCACGAAGGCTTTCTTTAAGCCTTGTCGTGGCTTCTGAACTTTTGTCATTCAAATTACTTGCAAAAGCTATCACTGACCAATATCCAGTACACGTGGTAGTATCATTCCCTCACGTTGGAATCTATCAACAAAATCTCTAAGCAATTCAGAGTTCCCTTGCTTGATTTTAAAGATATCCTCCATTCTTTTTTCAACTTTCTGAGATCTCGAGTGCACTTTAATAAAAGAATCTGCAAGCTCAGCAAAAGAATTTATAGAATTTTCAGGTAAAAGAGAATATCAGGTTAATGCACCCTCGGCGAGTGTCTCCCCAAATTTGTTTACCAATACTGATTCAATTTCTTGTTTAGTCAAATCGTTGCCTTTCACTCCTGTGGTAAATGCAGTTACGTGGTCCCGTATGTCCGTTATACCATCATATTTTGGGATGTCAGGCATTTTGAATTTCTTTAGAATTGGTAGGGGAGCGGCTCCACGTCCACTCCTTTTATCACAGGTGGGACTCAAGGGATTTGTTCGATACGCTCAATTTGCTCCTTGAGTTGTTTCTGCATGGTTAGTACTAAATTTTGAAGATGTGAATTACCTGAATTACCTAGTTCTCCTTCTTGTGAGTCATTATGAGTTGCTCCATTGCCAAAATTAACTAGACCAGAGCGTGGGTTTTCCAATGTGTTGTTATTAGGCGTTGTTGGTGCAGCAGGCAATCGATTTCTGTTCAATGCGCTGCACCGTTTCAAGGGGATTAGGTATGTCTGAAGACGTAGATGAATTGAACGAATTACCACAGCAGAGCGTGTACACCAGATGCTTGATAAAACCTCTCATAACGAACACTAACAATCTTCAGAGGTTTCTTTCTTCTCTTCTGGATTGTTTACAAAATTGTGTAAGCTGGAACTAATGGTTTTAATCTGTCTTCTAACTATTCCAAATGTAGGTACTTCAAATTTGACACACTCATTCTGACAGAAACAACCACCAAAATTAAGATGGTCTCCACTGTTCCTTCATTATTTTATCAGCCAATTAATGATACTTAAGATTTTTGACTTTTCCAAGTTACAAAACTAGTTTGTAATTACACAAGTGATATCCAAGAATGATAATGTATACGCAAGTCTTACCTACAGTGAATATATAGAAGCTATTTCAATAGACTCAAAAAGTTATAGAGACCTAAATGAATTTCTATACTTCATATGACTTATTTGGTAGAAAAATTGAGAATTGGGTAGCGTTAGGGTTTTCAAAGATTTGGTATTTAGACCTCCTTTTGGGGTCGAACTTGAGAACAAATTATGTATTAGGCTCGTGAGTGAATGGATGATCGAAATTTGGTTTGAACTTCGTGTTTTGGCCACGCGGGCCCGGGGTCAACTTTTACATTTTGGGCAAAATGTTTTAAAAGATATATTTAGCCATTTTGGATTAGTTTGTTGAGTATTATTGATGATATTAAATCAATTGTGTATAGATACGATTGAATTAGAGCCAAATTTGAAAGGAAAGTCATTGCTTAAGGATTGAGTTGGCCGTAAACCTTCGAGGTAAGTGTTTGGTTTATACTAGATTCAGGGAATAGGAGCTGAGTATATCTGCTACTTGTTATGTGTTGTGTCCGACGTATAGGCATGGTGACGAGTATCTATACGTTGGGGGTCGAGCATGACCGTGGGTCTAAAATTGATAATTTCGCATTCTTATTTGATTCTATGAAAGAATTATTTGTTGACCCTTGGCACCTAGTTATGGTTTTCTCTCTCCAATTATATACTGTGAACTATGTTAAAAGTGAAATGGGAGCAAGTGGTACGCCTACCTCAAATGATATTAAAATGGGAGCGGGTGGTACGCCCACCACAAGATATTAATTGAAATGGGAACGGGTGATACACCCACCACAGAATATAAAATGAAATGGGATCGGGTTGCACGCCTGCAACAAGATGAGTTGAACTTGAAAGTGGCTTTAATTCCTTTATTCTATTTCTGCTATTATATTTTGTTGCTACCCCAGAGCATGTTTCCCCTTCCCAAATATTAAACGTTGCTTCCTGTCATTTTTGTTGTATATATTTTTTTCGAACTGTACATGTTTATGTGAGTGTCTGGTTCTAGCCTTGTCACTACTTTGCCAGGATAGGCTAGACACTTACCAACACATGGGGTCGGTTGTGCTGATTCTACACTCTGCGCTCTTTTTGCGCAAATACAGGTTTCAGACAGCAACAACAATAGTAGTATGAGTGTTAGCATTCCGATCAGTGAGACACCGAGGTAGCCTTGCAGGTGTCCGCAGGACCCGACGTCTCCTCTATCTTATATTCAGTCTGTTATCTCATGTATTCGAGACAAACAGTTTAATATTTCTTTCAAACGGTTGTGTATAGTATTCTTAAAAGTTCGTGAGTATTGTTACACCAGTTCTTGGGTAGTGATTTATATTTGAATTTCTGTATCGTATCTAGTTTTATCTAAAGTCTTCCGCTAAATTAATTTATTCCGCTGTATTCGTGTTATTGTTGATAAATGCTTAAAATAAGAATTGTTAAAAATGGAAAGATAATTTGGAGTTAGCTTGCCTAGCTTCCACTAGTAGGCGCAATCATGACTTCCGATGGTGGGAAATCCGGGAAATGACACAAATACAGCGAGATGCATTGAATTGATATTTTTAAAAAAGGTAACAGAATCTTCAAATTGCTCAACCCCAATTTTTTGATTCCGACCATGATTCCATAAGCAGTTATGAGAGAAAGAAGAAGAAAACGAGAAAGATCCATATCTGTTGCAGTCGTCTCCTATAGAAGAAGAAAACACTGCAACCCCAAACTATGCTATTTAAGCGGGAAAAACCAAAATTCTATTCCCTGTTTGTGGAGTTGTCCTTTAAGTTCAAATACCAAATTACCAATCTATCGCATACACAGTTGAGATTGTCACTGCTAGATCGTGTGCAGAAAGTAAACATTCTTTCACTAAGAATAATTGATTAACCATTAGGAATATGTCGTTGCAGTCGCCGGATGCGGGAGCCGGAGCAATTTCTAAATTGGGCTTTGCACAAATTCTGTTGAAGGAGGATGAGATTGTAAATTCTAATGGGATGGGGGAAGAGAATGGGGTGTATCAAAGTATAAAGAGAGAAAGAAAATAATGTAAATTCTTTGTACTGTTCTAGCGTCCTGCTAGCAATCCATAAATACTTGTCAAAACAGAAATACAACAAGAATTAAGCTAACAAGTCATACATCTATTCACATTCCAACTTTATATCACATGTTTGCAGCCAAGATACATTTGCATCGTTTCCTGTTATCCAGTCCTGTTTGAACCCTTAATCCAGGGGACGCGGATTGGTTGTAATACATCCTATATAAGCTTCTCGGTTTCACCAACTGCATACCAGCTTATAAAATGCCTTCAAATCTGTAAAGGAAATAAATTAATTAATTAATTAATAGGGCGTGATCTCGTATGTTATGGTTTAAACGAAAATATGATCATTCAAAAACACATAATTTCATAGCACAAACTGATACTATTTCAATTCGAGTTGAAATGAAGTTGCTTATTCTTTATCCATAATAACAAACATTCATTATTCTTGAACGACTAGACTATAGAGACGACCATTATAATTTCAGCTTCCAACCATTAGTGCTCTGTCATGAATTGAATATCGTCATATAAAATAATCAAATTATCTGTGATCTGCCCTGAGCAGAGAATAGTTAATAGCAATGTGGGCTTCATAGTTTTTGATTTGACAAAAGGACTCTTAGATTTATTCCACCTTTGACTGGTAACCATCATCATCATTTGATTGATAGTTCTATGGTTCTACTATTTCAAAGTAAAACGTAGGTTCGTGTAACAACAGGCTAGTGTACAAATAAACACGTTTAATAACTTCAGTTGCATTGGATCGACAATATACCTGTTTTTTTGCTGCTTGGAGATGAAGAGCTCGAAACCAGAAGTTCCCGTAATATCCACTAATTCTTCCCTGACGGCCTCTGCTGACTTGACAAGTTCTTCATTGCACGATATTATCTCGACTGATTTCAGGGAGGAGGCATCCCCAAAACGAGAAGGGATCTCCTTAAGATATCGACATTTTCTCAATACCAAGTGTTCAAGGCATGGAAAATCATCATCTGAAGTATTCCATGCTGAAAAAGAAGGATTTTCTAGTTTCAAGAATTTGAGTTGAGGGAATTTTTTATCATTCACTTCCTATACATTGGAACTAATGGTAACTCCTAGTAGCTTGAGCACCTCAAGTTTTGGATGGGTTTCAACTTCAGTAAGATGTATGCGAAAATTGGACAGTGTCAACTTCTTTAAGCTTGATGGTAACTTCAGCTGATTGATCCAAGTTAATGTAGTACCGGAAGAAACCTTGAGCATTTCAAGCTTTGTAAGATTGCTAAATGCAGGAAACGAGCCATCAAATTTGGAAACTTCACATCTTAGTTTCCGAAGATTTGGTGTCTTCTCAAGGATCTTATCGGCGTTGTCCACACAAGGAAAACATGCTGAGGAAACAGTTTGCAAATTGACCATTGTCGAGTCACATTCTGAGAATTTTTCTCCACTGTTCAAAGTGAAGAATGCTCGATCATAGATGTGAAGATGCCGCAACTTAACCATCTTCCAAATGGTATCCGATAATGATACTCGTCCTCTAAGTCCTTGAACTATCAATGTTTCAAGATTCTGAAGATTGTCCGGGAGAGATAATGTATCTTCCGCAGTCTGAAAAGCAAGATACTTCAAAAGGGTTAATTCTTGTGGGATAGAATCAATCATGGTGAATTCAAAGTCTAATACCCTTAGAAACTTGAACCTTTTAAAAGTGTCTGAAATACAGTCTATTGAAGAGAATGCAATATTTCTAGCCTCCCTGAACTGGAAAGATTTCACATGGGAAAAAAACAAACACCATTTTGGAAGATTTTCACTTTGAGAATAAAGGTATAAGCGGCGTGAAGAATTTCACATTGGAGGGAGAAATTGAGAAGGACTTGAACCTCTGTCCCTGTTAATGGAGAAATAGGTATAATTAGAAGAAGCCTTATAGATTGAAAATGATGGGGTCCAGCCCCTTAATTAAGGAAGAAAAATTTTTCTTGTCTTCCTTTTTGTCAAAAATGGTTGGCAGCACATGTTTTCTTACCTTTCTTCAATGTTCAACTTTGGCAAGATTGTCAAATACGGTTGGCAAAGTTTTGCCTATAAAATGAGAGCTTCAGCTTTCATTTTTGATACAACCAAGAGAAACATCAACAAAGAGAGAAAGAAAGAGTGAGGTTTCACAGACAAGGTATAAGAAAATAGTCTGTGAGAAAAATAGAAAGTGAGCGATATTGTAGTAAGGTGGGAATATCAAAAGAGGGCTATTTCTTTTGAGTGTTGTAGTGGTCTTTTGAGTATTTTACTTAGAACTACAAAGTGTAAAAATTCCTTACTATAGTAATATCAGTTGCTTCTCTCGGGGCCGTGGTTTTTTCCCTTATTCAAAAGGGTTTTCCACGTAAAAATCTTGGTGTCATTGTTACTCTTTTATTCTTGTTAATTACCGTATCTTGGTGCTACATTATTATTCCGTTGTTATTAACGTGAATATTATTTTGGTAGGGGTTTTATTCCCAACAGAAAAGATAAAATTAATAATATTTTTATTACCTTGTCCTTTCTAAAAAGTTCTCCAACTTCGCTTTCTTCCTGCAAAATTCAAGCACCAGGTCATGAATGCGACATGTCTTGATACTTCCATCAAAGCTCTTTTTAGCAACCATCACTAGATTTCTCCCAATAAGATTCTCCAAGTAAAATTTTGCTATATCCTCAGAAAGCTTCTCCATGTCCGTGTTAATCAAACCCTCGGCTATCCACAACCATGTTAATTTTGAGACTTTAATCTCTCTGTCCTCTGGAAATACTCCCATATATAGAAAACACGGTTTCAAATAATGTGGTAGATTCTGATAACTCAGATCTAGTGTGCCCTCCGATTGAGACTGAATATTTGGACCTAAGTTTGTTGATACTTGTTCCCAGCAATGTTTTTCCTTCTTCATTCTTGTGAGGATACCTGCTACAATAATTGTTGAAAGAGGAAGCCCTCCACACTGTTGTGCTATGCTTTTGCCGACAGCCTCTAAGACCTGGGGACATCTTTCTTTGGTGAACACCATATTCTGTAATAAGGTCCAACATACATCAAAACTGAAAAATCGAAGCTTATGAGGATCACTAATGTGTTTAGCATAAGATGCAACTTCAAAATGCCGAGTTGTTAGAATAATTCTACTTCCTTTGTTATTTTCCGGGAAGCATGACTGTAAATCATCCCATGCACTCCTTGTCCAGACATCATCAATGAGGACAAGGTATCTCTTGAGCTTTAAAAGTTTCTGAAGCCTATCTGCTAATACATTTTCAGCCTCTCTATCAAGTTTAGTTGTATCATCAATAACATCATGTAGAAGGGCTAGTAGCAAGTCCTTCCGTATATATTCTTGAGAGACACAACAGTGAATGCGGATATCAAAATAAGAGACAACTAACTCATCAAAATATAGTTCGTTTGCCAGAGTTGTCTTGCCTAATCCAGGCATTCCAACAATCGAAACGACATCAAGATGTATTGGTCCTTTGATTAGTTTGACTCTTAGATCGTTCATCACATCCTTGAAGCCGACCATCTCTTCATTCGTGCTTGGATTGCCGGAAAATCGTGAAGAAGTATGCGTAGGGGCAGCATCTGTGATGTTATGCAATACCAAGTCAAACGCAGTATTTTCTTGAACCTCTGCTACCTCTGCCATGAGCACTCTAATATCCTCTCCAATTTTCAAGATCCAGGGAAAAAGACACCAATCAGGAACATCTTTTTTCTTACAAGCATCTAATACATATTCCACCTCATACACCAAACCATTTGTATGTGTTACAAAATGTTGAAGTCCGTCTTGTGTTTTTACAACAGTTTGAAAGCACTTGAGTTCTTTCTGAATTGTGTAGAGTTGGCTCTTGAAAGAATCAACTGAATTTGAATAGAGGCTTAGAAACTTCTCCCTGTTGTCTTAAAAGAAATCAGCAGAGCCCACTCCGTCAATTCTAGGCAAGTTGAACTGAAGGAGAGAAGTCTTTCTTGTGACGAGATAGATTATTGCTTGCAGATTCTGAATTTCGACTTGGAAATCAAGATCAACCTTCTCCTTTTTGTTTAAAGAGTAAACAAGAATTCCTGCATCAACAATCACAGAGTCTATATCTTGAAGATGAAATTCAAGGGCCTGTGTTAGTAGATGTGCTCTCAAGAAGCCAAGCATCTCCTTTATCTCTATGCCACTTAAAATGAATGGTAACTCTTCCAAAATGTGTAGGAGTGTCTCTAAAAATCCAACTTGACAGTCTACCACATACTTAATTTGGATAACGGAATACCATTACGACTGCCGTAACTTTATAGCTTTCAGGATATTAATATAGATCTTGGAGATCCTTGGCTTAATAGGCTGAATTTTGCTTCGTAGTAGATCAGAAAACAAAGGATAACCCTCATCTGGATCAGAGTCTGGATCTGGATATCCGCCGGCATGGGTTGAAAGATACAACCAGGTAACCATTATTGTGTGCCAGGCCACTTCTAAAACATGAGTGAAGAAAGTATGCTGGACCTGAGGCTTTACGCATCTGTCTGAAACAAAGCAGATAAAACTTCTAAGGAACTTCAACCCCTTTAAAGCCTTTTCAACTTGATCCATGAGTTCCCCAACATGAAGGGGTGAACTTGGATCATCAAGTTTCAGTAGATCACTGAGATTCTCTATCACGGTGTCAGTGAATTCCAAAACAAAATTGGGAATAACAGTAGCATCATAGTCGCCTGATACTCCGGAAAAGGAGTATTTAGCTTTTCTGATTACCAACTTAGTCTGCCAAAACTCTTTTTGCAAGTCGTAGACAGAGCGATACAATTGGTGGATCTCTTCCCTTCTGTAGATCCCTTGTCTTCTGTAGATCTGGATGAGATCAGCTGCAATACCTTGAAACAGAGCTTGGACTTTTCTTATGAGAGTTGGTTCACCTGTTAAGACCTGCATATTGAGAATGGTATCCAACAACTTCAAATCCCTTTTAAGGAACTTGAATTTCCATTCGACGGACTTAAATTTATCAAACGCATACAGATATTTCTCTGAAGACAGATATTTCTCTTTGATCCTCTGCAGAGTTTCAATGGGGAGAGATTCCTCTGAAGACAGATATTTCTCTGAAAATTTAAGTAAACAGCTGCATTCCTGTTGAATCAGCCTAACATTGCCTTTGTGACGACTTATATGTTGCCGCAGAGTGTCAAGAGAATCAGATTCCTCTGAAAGAAATATATGGAATGAGCTGCATTCATCTTCAGTCTGCTTCAGAGTTTCACGTAGATGAGATAACTTTGACAGGTACTCATCTGAGAACTCGGTGAATGAGCCCCAGTCATCATCAATCCTGTGCAGAGTGTCAAGGGAACAAAATCCCTCTGAAAATGATATCCATCCAAAACCAGTAGAATGAATGACATTCCTCTGAAATTCGTTCCGGAATTGTAGGAATATGAGCATCGGAACTCCATTTCTGTTCAATCAGCTGCAGCGTTTCAAGGGGATTAGGTATGTCTGAAGACATATCTCCTCTTGTCATTGCAAATACTATGATAACAGCAACTGTTGTGGATGAAACTTTTGTAAATTGGAAACTAATGGTTATCTTACTAATCCATATGTAGTTACTTCAAATTTGACCAAGTCATTTTGACAGAAACAACTACCAAATTAAGTTGGTCTCCACTGTCCCTTCATTATTTTTATCAGCCAGTTAATTGACAAGATTATGCAGACCACATAAGTAAAGAGACTTTTGACTTTTCCAAATTGTTGATGAATTTTATATATGATATATTGTAGTCACCGGCACTTACAAGAAAAAGACTAAAGAGAGTGAAAATACAGAGGAAAAGGCAGCAAACCAGAAAAAAAAGGTTTTTACTAGTGCTTTATTTTATCGCTGGCCCGGGCCTAAACGGGCTTCGCAGGCCGGTCTTTGTGGGCCTGGGCTCTGGCGGTTCCAGGCCTAGCGGCCCCGGACTTCGTGGGCTCAATGGGTGAGACCATCCCGTGGCGGACCTAAGCCCATGTGGTCCTGGGCTTAACGGGCCGGGCCTGGCGGGCTTTTTTGTAATTCTTTTTTTTGTTTAAGGCAATATCTTGTATATAGTTATTAGTTTAGTATATAATATACTAGTATAGAATATATTTATAGTATACTAGTTATTAGTATAGTATATATAATATATATTTCATTGTATATTGTATGTCATGTATATATATATTCCCTTATATATTTTCTTGTAGTATATGTTGTATGTTATGTATATATATTCTCTTATATACTTTCTTGTAGTATATATATTGTGTCTTATGTATATATATTATAACTTATATAGTTATATATATTGTTGTAGTATATATATTATATCTCTTTTGTATATATATTCTCTTATATATATTGTATCTTATGTATATATGTTATTACTTATATATTTTCTTGTAGTTTAGGTTGTATGTTATGTATATATATTCTCGTATATATTTTCTTGTAGTATATATTGTATGTTATTTATATTGTAGCTTATAAATAATTCGAAGTAAAGACAAAGAAATATTGAGAAAAAAGATATTCAAGGGTATGTCTTATAATTTTTATTACCAAAAATGGCATATCTTTCTTAGTCTTCCTTCCTCCAATGGAATGAGCACAAGAAAGTATTAATACCACCATTAAAAGAAAAAAAGAATAAAAGAAGATGTGCCAAAGTACAAGTTACATCATAATCTACATTGATCTCTAACAAATCTCATAAATCCGTCAATGTTTGGAGGAGGTTGTGTTGGTGGTGGTGGAAAAGAAGCTTGTTCATCACAACTTCCGGGCGAAGTCGAATCCTCCACAAGTTCCGCTATCATTTCTTCATAAGCTTCATCTATCGCCGGTTGTGATTCAGCAATTCCAAAGTTTCTTCTTTGCGCGCAGATCCAATCTCTAAAAAGTACTGATTTTTCCAAGCTATCCCTCATCGACGCTCTATGATCACCTATTTTCACTCTTGCTTGCTGAAAGCGCTCTCCGATGCAACAGTTGAAGCTTGAATTAATAAAATATCCCGAGCCATCCTTGCAAGAACCGGAAAAAGTTTTTCCCTTGACTTCTACCATTCTAAAAGATCAAAAGAGCCGCCTGGATTTTCCTTTTCAAGTCCCTGAGACAAATAAACTTGAAACTCATTTATATGTGAAGTTTCATCATAATTATCACCTTGAGAACCCAGGAACTCAGTCCAAGATTTACGAGTTGTTAAGCCCGCAGCTCTTTTAGACAATTGTGAGCTAGACGAAGTAGGGGTTGGAATATTTGGCCTAGCATGCTCTAAGGCAAGTTGATAAGCATTATAAATTGTTTGAGCATTAATTTTAATTGATGCTTTTGCATCTGCAAGTGTAGCAACTTCCTCGTTTGAAAGATCTAAAGCCTTATAAATATTTGAATACCAAAAATGAGGACCTCCCAATTTCATTGTAGGATTTAAAATTGCAGCAACACCAAAAATAGGAGGGATAGGAAAAAATATATTTTTTGAATTTTTGTTTCATTTCATTTATAGCAAGTTCATAAATATTTCCACCCTCGCCAAATTAACCAAACAAATCAGCTAGTGCAGCAATATAAACTAAACAGTTTGAAATAGTAGGATAATATTGCCCAGAAAATGCATTTGTAGCAACTTGAAAATGTTCTAAAAATATAAAAGAATTTTAAAATTCGTCCAATCTTGGGTAATAAGCATTTAATCATCATCCTCAACACCTACTCGAGAACTAAACGTTGCATTAATTGGGTTTCTATATTCATATGCAACTACTAAACTTTCGTAAATACAATTCCATCTAGTCGGGCAAGGTTTAGGAACATTTCTTTCTCTAAGGACATATTCATCACATTTTTTAAAATACTCTCTAAGTCTAATTCTACGGTTTGAATAAAAAAGCCAACTAAGAGCCATTCGAACCTTTTCAATTTCTATGTTTAAAATTCGCATACCATCACCGACAATTAAATGATAAATATGACAAATACATCTAACATGGAAAATATTAGTAAATGCAAGATTTAGTATTTTTGTAAGCATGTCTATAGCACTAGTGTTACTAGAAGCATTATCCTTAGAAATTGCCATTATTTTATCGCTAAAGCAAAAATATTTACAAATATCTGAAACACTGTTAGCTATAAACTTACATGTGTGACGTGAATTAATTATTCTATATGCAATTATACGTTTTTGCATTGTCAAGTCCTCATCTATCTAATGACTTGTAACAGTTAGATAATCACAATCATTACCACTTCTACCAATATCAGTAGTAATAGAAATCCAATTAGGTATATGAGTAAATAAATAGCACAAATATTGTTCATATTCATGTTTGAATTTATAAATATCGGCCTTAACTGTTGCGCGAGGCCGACCTTTATAAGTAGGATTAAAAACTCTTCTAATATAATGAACCCAATTAGGATTAGAAGCAAAAGTATAAGGTAAGCACATAACAGTAATCATCTTTGCTAATTCTTCACGATTTGTATTTGGATCGTATTATAAAATACCTCAGGTGACAGTGTTAATTCCTGGTTGAACTAGATTTGAACCTGTACTAGGGTTTACCACAGAATCTACACTTGTCCCCTCTTGATGCGCTTGCATTTGTAAAAATCTAGCCTTATCTCTAGGGTGTGTTTTTAAGTGCCTAGTCAAACTACCAGTGCTGCTACAGTCTCCAGTAAATTTATGAACCAGTAATTTCCCACAAGTTATACACTTAGCCTTATTTAGTTCTCTTACTTGAGTAAACAATTCCAAACTAATGATGTTTCTTGACGTTTAGCAGGTTCTCTATTAAAAGTTGGAGTTTCTACAGGTGGATCGTCCGGTGCATTACTTGAGTTATGAACAGGACTAGTATATCATCTAAATCTGGTGCTTGGGTTTCATCATCATCATCATCATCATCATCATCCTTATTTTCCTCTAAGATAGGTTCATTAGGATAAAGAGCATTCATAATTTCATCATCTAATCTATCACCTACTGTTAACATCATGTAGAAATTCACTATCGGTAAATTGAAAACAAGGGTGATTACTATAAGGAATTACGGGAGGAGGAGGAGGACGTCTAGGTTGGAGACTACTTTCAACTTGTTTATCTTTTCTAGGTCGGGGAGCGGGGAGAAGGGTAGTATTATGGCAACTACTCTAATCGGTTTTACCCTTTCCTTTACCAAATATTTTTTCAAAGAAAATGTCATATTAATTATAATTATGCAAACTAAACCACACAAAAATATATTATCAAAACGTAAGAGTTGAAACGAGTTTACCGGATTGCCGAACAACTTCTTGAAAATTAAAAATCATTGAACACTTGAAAAACTTCAATTCAACAACTTCACAATTTTTCACAAATTTTCAACAATAAATTAAGTAATTGTAGTAGAAAGATTAAGAGAGATTGAGAGATATTGATGAATTGGTGAATAAAAATGAAAGAACGAGGGGGTATTTATAGTTGAGAAATGAGTAAAAGTGTAATTATATAAAGTTTGGGGTTAAATTAAAGTTTGGAGGCCAAATGGCTATTTTCTAAACCTCCAAACGGTCAAATTATAGTCCAAACGGCTACTTTTAAAATATGTCCATTGGTGATTTTAAAAACCAAAATTTTTTTGTAAAAAATATAGCCGTTGGGCCCGTTTAGGCCCGCCAGGTCCGGCCCTGGCCCACGGACGGTCCCCGACTCACGGGCTAAATAATGCGGACAGGTCCGTCACGGGCCTAAGAGTAACATCAGGCCCATGATCTCCAGAATCGGTCCACCAGGCCTGTTTGGCTCCCCAGAACCGCGAGCCCGATCTGATTCAGCCCAGAGGAAGTTTAAGCTGAAACCTGCGAAATGAACCTCGTTCCTCTTCAATCTGCTCAATAGTTTCAAAGAAATGAGATTCTTGAACACAGATATTCTTGTTTAAACTCACGGAATATATGAACCACATTTCTCCTCTATCTGAATCTGCTGCCGCTTCAATCCACTGATGAATTTCATGGACAGTGGACTTTAAGGATAAAAAAACAAAGGCATAATTCTCCAATTGTAACTTGTCATATCATATGGATTTAATTATCGTATATAGTACAGGAATATTAATAGGTCTACACGAAATAATAGTATGAAAATATTAATTGGAATAATGATAAATACATTTTAATATCAACCATCAAGTGGATAGATCAAGTAGTATTTGGTAAAATAAGATAAAATGTCTTAAAGAAACTGAAGACAGCTCATTTGGCGGATGCATCGTGAAATTTAAGAGGGAGATGATAGAAAGAAGAGACAGAATTTGAGTTTGAGACAATCAACTTGAAAGCAATCAAATGAAAACTAATAGCTTGTTTGGATGGTTGTTACCTATTGTATTTAGTATATTGTATTGCTATGACAAAATAATATTTGTTTTGATTGTTTATTTAAAATTGATTGGATCGTATTGTTAAATTTATTTTTCTGAAATAACCAAAAGTCTCATTATATGAAACAATCGATTTGGTGTGGTGAGATCGTTTCCTATTTTCCTTTTCAATTATTCCCTTGCTTATTGCTCTATAATTCTTATTTATTATTTAATTATTTTTATTTTAACTCCAATTCTCCAACCCGTTGACCTACTTTGTCTTCTTCCATCTTTTATAGAGTTGGTTTGCCCCGTTCTTTTTACCCCAGTCTCCGTTCAATTCTTTGTCTCTTTCCATCGTTTCAATTTATTTATTTTTTGCTAATATTAGTTAACTTGTTTTCCAAATTTTTACTCTTATTTTTAAGCACATAATTAATCATAAATTAGTAGAAAGAGGTTGTCCTAAATTATTTTTATGTGTAATTCATGATAAATATTATTTAAAACAATTGGGGGTATTTTAGTAAACTTATTACTTACGATAGAGTATGAGACATTCAAACCAAACAACAGAATAATGTTATTTAACAACAAAAAATGTTGTATCCATAAAATGATATGATACAATACAATACACTACACTACAGTACAATACAATACATTATAAAATGATGGATAATAATGATTCAAACATAGTGTAAATGTATAAATTGTAACGACCCGATTGGTCGTTTTACCTTTTAGAACCATGTTCCCTTAAATAAAACTTTCTGTGCCTTCTTTAGCTAATTTACGACTTGCGTGGACTGTTGGATCACGAATTGGAAGAGTTTTGAGTGAAATATGTCCATTTATTTCTTTAGAATTCTCTTCAAAGGCCAAGTTTGACTTAGGTCAACTTTTTGGGAAAACGGATCCGGATTCGTGATTTGACGGTCACGGAGGGTCGGTGAAAAAATACGGGACCTAGGCGTATGTTCGGAATCAAATTTTGAGATCCTTAGCAAGAGTAATGAATTTTTATTAGAAATTATTAATTTGAAGTTTTAAAGAATTAAAGGAACTAAGTAATCAATGATTTTCTAGGTATTGGACTCGTATTTAGTTCCGAAGCTTGCTACAAGTCTAAAATATCACTTAAGACATGCCCGTAGAAATTTATGTCAATCCGAGTAGTTTAAAGGCGTTTTGACCCGATAGAGGAGAATTAAGAACTTGAAGTTCATTAGTTTGATTAATTTGGTTTTAGGGGGTGATTCCTAGATTTTGCGTTGTTTTAGGTGTTTCGAGGGTTTGATTAGGTCCGTATCGTGATTTCAGACTTTTCGGTATATTCGGGCAGGGATTGGGAGCCCCGAGCGTCAAACGGACGAGGCTCGAGTGAAGTAGGAAATTTGCAGAAGTGCTGAGTTTTGCTGCTTCAATCATAACCACATATGTGATTCTAGGACCGTAGATGTAGGACCACAGGTGCGCTCCATTCTCCGCAGAAGCGGCCAAGGGCAAGCTAGGCCAGAACCGCAGAAGCGGCACCCCATCCGCTTATGCAGCCTGAAGACCGCAGGTGCGGTCCCAGCCCTTTTGCCCAGTTTTGCAGGTGCAGCTCTTTTTTCGCAGGTTCGGGACTGCAGATGTGGTCCCCTGGACGCAGTTGCAGAAATCGCTGGACAGTGAGGTTCATTGAATTCGAGTTCAAAGACTATTTTTATCATTTTTTACTCTTCCTTTAGGCGATTTGGGAGCTCTTGAGAGAAGGTCTCCACTTTGCATTGTAAGGTAAGTTATTTCCACTCAACCTTAGTTTAAATACACATATGTTAGGTAGATTAAACACTAAAAACTAGGTAAAATTAAAGGGTTGGAGCTAGACCTAGGGTTTTAATAAAACTAAGATTTAACCATGAAATTTGTTATGAAATGAACTATACATCATATATTATTGATCCTTAGGTTATAGAGAACAACTTCCTTCGAAATATCATGGAATCCAGACAGGTGGGCCCAGGGTCGGAATTTAGGAAACTCATGTAAATGGTTGGTAAATTACTTAAAATCTAGAATTCGACCTTGTGAGCCTATATTACTTAATTCTTATTTCATTTCATTAGTTTGGGATCGTTCGGCTCCGAATTGAGGGTTTGGACTTTTTCTTGAGATTTGAAAGTGCGCTTTGGAGCAAGGTGAGTCTACTTTCTAACCTTGTAAGAGAGAATTGTTCCCATAGGAATAATAATTGAGTAATTATTGCCAAATACAGGGGCTATGTACACACTAGGTGACGAGAGCCCGTGTGTAGCTACTATTATGTTAATTGTCCAGGTAGTTTAGGACCCGCATCATGTTTTATTTATGAAACTCTCTATGTTATCTTGCTATATGATCACTTAGGATGTGTTAGAGACTTGAAAGGAGATAAGAGCGAACTTGTATGCTTGTTGAACATTTGTATGGCATTATTGAACGTTTATATGCCTTCGCGTGTATTCTTGATATTGCTTGTTATTTGTGGATCGGGCCGATTGCCTCGGTATGAATAGACGCATCTATAGGCGCATCGTCGACCCTCTATAGTGCACAGTTTATTTCTATTGGATCGGATTGTCGCCTCGGCATAATGTGCGCATGATGTCTATGTGGAAACTTATACTTGCATTGTCTTGCTAGTATTTCAAAATGTAAATAGTTAATTGGAATATCGTGAAGAATATGGCTTATACCTCTTATTATAAACTGTTGATTCCATTATTTGACCCTAGTAAGTATCAAGTCGACCTCTCGTCTCTACTTCTTCGAGATTAGACGGGATACTTACTGGGTACATATTATTTATTTACTCAAAATATACTTCTATTCTTAATTGTACAAGATCTGAGGCAGGTGGATCTGGTTATCATTATGGTTCGCATCCTTGAGCGGAATCGAGACTTCTACGTTGAGCTTCTTTCCCTCTATGCCGATCAGCAGCCTGAAGATGTCTTTCTTTTGTATCTTTCTTTTGTTGTCTATCCTGATTCGGACAGTAGGATAGTATGATTCTTTTGTATATTCTACTAGTTGCACGTAACTTGTGACACCAGGTTCTGGCACACACTTTGGTAGACATTAGTTTTGGATTGTAATACTTTGTTATTTACCTTAGTGATCACTTCTGATTTTAAATCTAAGTTGGAGCATCTATTTTACTGATTTTAGATAAAAGTAACATAAGAAAAATTTAGAAATGTTTTCCACGTTATCTTGCCTGGCAATGGTGTCGGGCGCCTTCACGACCTATTGTGAAAATGTTATCCACGTTGTTATGCCTAGCTAAATTGTAAAGGTAAATTTTTGTGGAGCTTGTTATTTGTTGTTTAATAAATTTGTGACTTTATCCTTTGAATCCTCAGTAAGTTCAAAATTTTGCTTTAATTTCAACCTTAATACTGCTGAGACATGAGTTATCATTCAGACAACTGCTTTCCGTGATTGCAGCTCAAGTGTTTGTGGTTTTGTCTTTCTTAGAACATTTGGTCTATTCATTATAAAGGTCTAAGCTTTATGCTATGTTTTATCAGAGTAAAACACAAGTTAGTTCTACCTATTAATATTCAATTTGTGTTCTTGAAATGGATCATTCTGCAGCAGATAGGGATCCTAAAGCTGTAGAATTTGCAAAGGATAAGAATGGAGTTGGTAAGATTTTTCTTCAAAATCCATGTGGCGCCTCTGTTAGAGTTAGTTTCCTTTTGAGATTAAGCTTTCTATTTACTTGAAAGCTATGCTCATAATCTGAAGTCTTTGAGAAACTGAGGTTTTTGTATTATTTTTATCCAGGTTAGCCTGCATGGAAGGCAGGTACTTTCATGGAAGAATGACCATGGTGAAGAATTACTTTTTATAAGCAGTAAGATACATTTTAAGCCAATTGTGCTGAAGAAATTCTTCTTGTTTTCGTACTTTTGTCGTTCTTACCAATTTGACTTATGAGAAAAAGGTTTTAGGACTCATGTTTCCGCTGATCTTGCAATTAGAACTACATTAAGTTTATGTTGAATAGGGCTATTTCTGCGGTTTTTTAAAATTTTTTGGCTAATGAGATGAGAATTTCATTTTGTTGATATTTTTGCTACCTGGTGATAATCTTGTTATCAGACCACCATTTTCAGACCGTGGGGTTTTGTTTTCTGCATTGACATGATTTTCTCAAGTTTCCCTTTCACGCCTCATCTAGATGTTAATATTTTGTCTTTGTTATTGCTTTTATTGTAGATCATCATGGATTTAGCTTGGTATACTATGTTTTAAGTCCAACGCGTGCTTTTTCTTGTCTTTCGGTGAATACCAAGATGAAGCATGTTGTCAGTTGCAGCTCCTGCTCCTGAACTCTAGATTTTATCCAATCTTTTGATTTGTGGAACCACCAACATGAACTTGAACAATCTGACTGTTTTGGTCTTTCTAGCTAGCCAAAGAATGTACATGTACAACTTTGTTCCATAAATACATCTACATGTATGATGTATTTTATGTTAAAATTAAAGACATTATGTCAATATTTAGCTTTGTGATACTGCTTTCTTTTATTTTTTCATAGTCTAACTAAACAATAAAGCTATCTTCTTCACAACAACTTCGCACAAATGCCCGTGCCTTTGCACGGGCTCGGGCCATCTAGTTATATAGAAGTGGGTGTTAGATAGGACGAACACAACAATAGAGATAGGACGAACACAACAATAGATAATTGTAGTAGATTCCACATGGCAGTTTGTTTGGATGGTTGTTACCCACTGTATCGTATCGTATTGTTACTTTAAATATAATATTTATTTTGATTGTTATTTAAATATTATTGTATCGTATTTTTAAATTCATCGTTACATAACGACGAAATGTGCCACTTTATATAATGATCGATTTGGTATGGTTGCGACGTTCTCTTTCTTTTTCTCTTAATCTCACCCTTTATTATTATTAAATTATTTTATTTTACCATTTATCCTACTTTTTTATATAGTTATTTTACCTTGTATTATAATTTTTTTAATAATATTGCAAGTTTATTCCTCATATTGCCATTATTTGACACAAATCTATCCAAACATTATATTTATCAAACAATACAGTACAATACAATAAAGTACAATATAATACATTATAAATCGATGTGTAACAACCATCCAAACAAGCTATATAAGTTGTACTATTATATTGGATAAGTTGTACTATTATATTGGACCCACTTCATTAAATAAGTACTACTTGGGTAATTCCAATTATACTTGTATCATATGTTCTTCGAACGCGTGTATTCCGCTTGTTATTTCTCCACTGCTACACTCCATCAGTAAAATCCGGAATCTCCCATTCATCTTCCACATGCATCTAAGTTAGGGTTATTATGTTTGGATTCTTTTATGGTTTTTCTCCATCTTCCTTCATTATTTTTCATTTTCATCTTCGTTGTCTGTCACTTCTTTTCATTCACTGCTGGAAAATAGGCGTATGGGAACAGTTGTTTTGGCAATGGTTCTTAAACCGTTGCAATAGAATAGGTACGATAACGATTACAACCGTTAATAAAGTTTGGATGAAATGAGCACACTTTAGAAACTAAACCTTTCCAGTTGACACTTCACCGTTACCATAGGTATTCTTTATAGTAACGGTTCTGTCAACCGTTACAATAGGACTATTTATCGCAACGGTTTGAAATTTTTTGTAATATAGGAACGGATATTTTGTTCCCTCCTTATTCCCCTGAATTTTGCTAACCCGCAAATATAACCCTTTTCTACTTTTAGTTCTTATTTATTTTATTTTGATAAATATAATGACTAAATTAAAGTTTCTCCTTCCGATACACTCGTCTTCTCAAGCTATATTTTTTGGCAGTAGACATTCCAAACCCAGCAAACCTCCACCTTCCTCAAAACGGCAGAAAACCTATTCTCACCTTCCTCAAATCACCATCAAACCTAAATTCCCAAATCTTCAAATCTATTTGTTAACCAAAAATCCCTAAAATTGCTAATCCAAAACTCTTACTGTCTATTTATTACTTTAGATTGAACCTCTAATTGATTGATTTGCTGTTTTGTGATTTTAGACAAGAGGGTTTGCTCTGATGGTAAGCAACCCCCATTTCCAATCTGGAGGTTGTTAGTTCGAGTCTCCCCAAGAGCAAGGTGGAAAGTTCTTGGAGGGAATGATGCCGGGGGCCTATTTGGAAACAGCCTCTCTACCCTAGGGTATGGGTAAGGTCTGCGTACACACAACCCTCCCCAGACCCCACTAAGTGGTATTATACTGTGTTGTTGTTGTTGTTGTTGCTGTTTTGTGATTTTGAGCAAGCATTTTAGTTCGGGATCATAGTATAGTGTAGTTGTTAATATTTTGTATAATTGATAGTTCTTTGCCAGGGGTTGCTCTGATGGTAAGCAACCCTCACTTCCAACCGAGAGGTTGTGAGTTCGAGTCTCCCAAAGAGCAAGGTGGGAAGTTCTTGGAGGGAAGGATGCCGGGGGTCTATTTGGAAACAGCCTCTCTACCCCAGGGTAGGGGTAAGGTCTGCGTACACACTACCCTCCCCAGACCCCACTAAGTGGGATTATACTGGGCTGTTGTTGTTGTTGTTGTTGTTGATAGTTCTTTGCCAATAAAGTACTCAAGTTTATGTATTTCTTTTGCCACTCTAATTTTAATTTTCTTGCTAACTTTTATTTACTCTAATTACATCCCCATGAAATTATCTAAGGTCTCAATATACATATGATTTTGTCACGATAAATCTGGTGATTTGTTGAGAATTGATTTTATGGATCTTGGATATGACATTTACAGATATCACCACCATAGCTTCGGGTGAGCTTTCCCTCTTTCTCCGAGTACATGCAAATACTACCTAAACTGTATCGACAGTATTGTATTAATTCTTTTTGAAGATGATCAAGCCATATTGGAAATTGTAAATATATAGTTAGCAATTGGCAGGTGTTGTCCACCATTGAGATTGGATCTTATATGTTGTGGAGATACTTAATAATCAGATTTATCTCCTTCGTTCTTTGTTTTTGTAGTAGAGAAAATGGGAAAAAAATCTTTTAGTATTAACTTTATATATTTAGCGAAGAATTGGGTTGGGTCTTTAACTTATTTGGTGCCATTTACATATGTTGTTTTATGGAAATAACTCTTCTCTGGTGATACTTTATTCTCATCAGTGTAGTCTCTATTATTGCATCCGCTAAAATACTGATGTGTCTAAGAGCAAATAACTTATTTTGCAGCATATTTACAAGTAATGAGCCGGAGATATGATTATTATTAAGAATCCTCAATTGCCTCTGATATGTTAAATAGTGCAAAGATATCGATTCTGAGCTTCAATAAATATTGAAATGTCTAGGAGATGACTGCCTTTGTAGTTAAAGAAAATAGTGCAGTTTATCACCTAAAAATAGCCTAATTCTTTTTGAGGGCCAGCAAGGCGAAGACATCATTTTCATCATGGTATTCAATTCTAAAAGTTATAAGTATGTCGATGTCCTGGTGTCATTTTGTTACTTATTCGATAGTTTAATTTTTTAGGTTGATGGCACTGAGAAAATTGAAAAGTATGATATTGCAAAGAGTTGGTAAAACATGCTCCATATATCCCAAGCTATGTGGCGATGTAAGGCTATACTGGAATGCTAGTAAAGTTGCTGTGTTTTGTCCAGCTAAATGATAGATTTGAATTATCGGTATCCTAAGATAGGTATATTATGAATAAACAGGTACTATAATTAATGGAAATTAATTATATGCAAAAAGAATGCAATATTCGGAGAAATGTATGTCAATGTGAGAAATGCTCTTGGATGCTCAAGGCATCATTTTCTACAGAAGCAGGGGCAGTTGAAAGTAGTGGTGCAACAGGTGATTTGTTGCTCGTATGGTTTTGAGTGGTTTAGATTTTTAAGGTTATAGTTATTTCTGAATTGTAGTTTTATAGCAGAGTCTCTGAAGGAATTGTTCGATAATATGCTGAAATCTGTCATGGAACAAAGATCTGCTCCGTCAAATACTTGGTTGTGGTCCCTAATACAAAGTTATGCTAACCTCGAAGATGTTAATCTTTTACACGACATATTGCGAGACTTCAAATATTTGTTAGTCTTTTTTATCTTGTTGATTTATGAATAAGATGTCCTTGTTAATTTGATCGTCTAATGGTATGTAGTACGTGGTGCATATTTGAGTGCAAAGACTTTCAAATCTCCGTATCCATGAAAACTTCAAATGTGCCCTCTGCCAGGACAATACAAAGGCTTGTGTACGTGTTGGTGCCATTGACTTGGGTAAATTGAATCCTTAGTAAGAACTTGTTGAGACTGTTAAAGCTTCACATTGTATACAGGTAAGAAGGTGTTGTAGAAGCATAATGTGTACGGATTGACTCCTAATATTGGATCTGCTCACCATTTACTGGTAATTTGGAGTTCTACTTTGGCTTCATGATGTATGATATTTGTGTGATGACTAAGCCATGTAAAACTTTGGTGTTGTACGACTGCAGTTGTTTGCTAAACAGCATAATGATGTTAACCTGTTGGTAGAAATTATGAAACTGGTGAAGAAGAATGATTTGAACCTGCAGCCTGGAACTGTAGAAATTGTCTTCAGGTACTGATCCAGTATAAACTGTTACCCAATATCTCTTCCCTTTTTGTTTTCTATTTTTATTCTCTGTTGTCTAACTAAATCCCTGGCAATCCTGTTGTTCTTTACCAGCATGGCACTTCTATATTTCTATAATATCCATGAAATTGTCAATATTCATTTCTTTTAATGACAATAGACATAATTAATCGTGCTTTGAGCACTCTTTCTGGGAAGTAGGAACCTTTAGGAGGAATAGGGGATTTTCTACTACTTTGGAAAAGAAGATTGTTAACTATTTGAGTTGGTGAGCTTTTCAAGCTTGCTTTCTCCATTCTAATGGTCTATTTGTTAACCTTAACTGTGCTGTGACTTTCATAGTTTTATACACATTAATACCTTTAACTTTAAAAGATATAGAACTTCATATCACAATCCTCTCTTTTTAGGCACGAGTGCGGTGGTGGGTGGTGTTACGTTTTTAAAATTGCACCATGTCATAGGGCAAAATTCTTAGTGGCTTTAGTTATGGGATTATAGTTTCCAAATGGACACTAAAGCTTACTGTTGTGGCTTTGACACTGTTGTTACTGCATCTTTGCTTCTCCGAAGGAGACGTGGATGCTTTGTGGAAAATTGAGAAGATACGATCAGAATCTATGAAGGAACATACTCTTGCAAGTGGACTTTCATGTGCTAAGGTAATTCGTTTTCTCAGTTTTGATTTATTTTACATTTCCTTTACCCGTCTCTCTTTCTTGTTTCAGCATAGAAATGAATGACCTAAACAGGGATCACAGTTTGTATCATATATCCAATTGGAGAAGTGTTACAAAAAATGGTTGATGTCCTGATAGTATACTTGTTGACACATCTTTTGGTGCTTTCTTGCCTTTAACACCACTATCACTTACCTGTGGAAAGAATGTGCGTTTGGATTGCTCTGAATAGTAACACCTCCTCTTTCCCATCAGATTATATTCAACTGAAGTAGGCAGCCATAGCTATGTAACGAGCCTTACTGATATAAGGGGAAGCTATCAAGTTCAACACATGGTTGATATATAGTGCTAGGCAAGTATTTCCCCAAACCCCCAGTAGTTTTGACAGCCTTAGCAATCTGGATAATGGTAAACTGCAGCATCATTGTTATGAAAGCTGATTGGGAAACTCCTTTAACATTGGTTGTAAAATCGACTAGCTGATTGGTTTCTAATTCTTGATGTTATTATACAACAACAACAACAACCCAGTATAATCCCACTTAGTGGGGTCTGGGGAGGGTAGTATGTACGCAGACCTTACCCCTACCCTGGGGTAGAGAGTCTGTTTCTGAATAGACCTCCGGCATCCTTCCCTCCAAGAACTTCTCATCTTGCTCTTGGGAAAACTCGAACTCACAACCTCTCGGTTGGAAGTGGGGGTTGCTTACCATCAGAGCAACCCCTCTTGTCAATTAACTGTGCTGTGACTTTCATAGTTTTATACACATTAATACCTTTAACTTTAAAAGATTTAGAACTTTATATCACAATCCTCTCTTTTTAGGCACAAGTGTGGTGGTGAGTGATGTTACGTTTTTAAAATTGCACCAAGTAATAGCGCAAAATTCTTAGTGGCTTTAGTTATGGGATTATAGTTTCCTAATAATGACTGCTATTATATACCCAAAAAATACAAGACCCTTTCCTCTCCCTTTAATTATTATTACTATCTTTTATTATTACCCACTCCTTTTACTTTTACTTTCCAACTTTTATGATTAAAGCAAAAAGTAGTCAAACATGAACTCTACAGTCCACCCGCTTTAATCATTATGCTCCTCACATGTCTTGTCCCCTATTTTTACTTTACATAATTATGTTCCCCACTATATTTTAAATAATTCCTTATATTTTCAATTCTTATATTACCCCCCTGAAACTACTAAAATTACTCTTCTACCCCCAAACCCTTTCAATCGGTAACAAAACTAATTCCTAATTAATCACCAACTTACTATAGCTATAACCAAATTCCTAATCAAATTCAACAATAAATCTCATGAACACAGATTGAATCTTACAACATGATATCAACGGGGATAAGCTAACCATATTGGGAATTAATCCTCGTTAGCTTAAACAGGAATGAAGAAGCATGGAAACAACAATATGATGAACAACTGAAACAATATGAATCACAATTAACTGAATCGAAATGCAAACTGAACTCATATGATGAACAACAAAGAGAAGGGAACCAAATAACACACAAAAATGCAACAATTTGAACCAATAGCAATAACAAACAATTATGGGAATAGCCACAGCTTTCTACAAACTCATTAAAGATTCTGACAATAACCAATAACTTGCCAACTTAAACAATCTAATACTAAATCAATGGTCACCAAATAAGTAAAACAAACAAATAACACAACCATCTGTTATTTCATCAAACCACAGAGAAATAACTCCTCCAGTACAAAGTTAAAAAAATGAAACAAATCACTACAATACTATATTATACTATTAACAATACTCAAATATATTTACTATAGTTTACGTCAAATAAGGCATACTCAAGGCAAATAAAGTGTAAAGATTAGAACTTAACAAAAGAAATAGACCTTTACAGTTGGAGTAATTCTTGAACCATCGACCATATGAGATCCTCGAACAGTATAACCAAAACTTCAACGGAAACCTCGAATGAACTACGACCAGACATCGACACTCGCCGGACTCAACTAGACTGGGCTTGGACGACAGTTTTGGACGTCGATGAGCAGCCACGGAGGTCGTCGTTTGGTGTTCTGTAAGGCGTGGGACAGTGGGGTCGTGGCCTGGAGACGGGATTTCCGTGGTCGTTTGACGATGTGAGGAACGTTAATGGCGGATGTGGGCTGGAGGGTGGTTATGGAGATTTGTCGTTGGTTGGAGGGAGGTCGTGTGACTGCTTGACGGAGATGGTGACTGAAGCAGAAGCCGATGGGGTCGTTTGGTTTCATGGTGGACTGGCGGAGACTGGCGGGGGGTTGGGGCTGTTTGACGTCGGAGACGATGACTGTGGGGTCGTCGTGGATGGGGTGTGGCATGTAGGGTGGTTTTCCGGCGACGAGGGTGGTTGAAGGGGGCTAGAACGCCGGCATTAATGGTTGAAGAAGAGGAGATATTAGGGTTTTTGTTTTCTTTCTGAAGAAGAAGACTCTCCTAGGTCCTAAGTTGCGCAAATCTCTGCATATGCTGCTGAAGTCAATAAGTTAGACTAGGGTTTTGGTTATTTGTGGTGGTGGATGGGGTCAAGGGTTTTTGGGTTGGGTAGGGGATGTTTTGGGCATAGTTTTAATTCCGAAAATTGGCCCATTCCGGTTTTTAACTCTTTTTCCCTTTGTTTCTTTTTCTTTGTTATGAAATAATATAAAAGACAAGAACAATAATTCAAGAACAAGAGCAATAGAGAGAAGAGTAGAGAGAGTTCTTCTTATTGATACTTAGAGAATGGTAGGAGTTATTTACAATGGTAGAGGGCACCTCTATTTATAGGGAGGAGGATGATTTAATTACCAAGAATAGAACTCTAGAATCTCTCTAATTAAAGACATTCACCTTAAATAGAAGTGTATTTATAACACTCCCCCTTGAATGTCTATTCAATGATGTGCCTCGTTAAAACCTTAAAACAAAACCCAATGGGAAAAATTAAAGTAAGGAAAAAGAGTACACATGTTTGAATATGCGCCTATTGGTTACCTCGTTAAAAACCTTGCAAGGAAAACCCGGTGGGACAAAACCTTGTAAGGGAAAAAGAGTGCAACGCGCATTAACTCCCCCTGATAAGAACATCAATTTATGTCCTTAAGTCTTCGCATCCCGATCTTGTGAACTAGCTTCTTGAAGGTTGACTTTGGTAGAGATTTTGTGAACAAATCAGCCATATTGTCGCTTGAACGAATCTGTTGAACATTGATATCACCATTCTTTTGAAGATCATGTGTGAAGAATAACTTTGGTGAAATATGCTTCGTTCTATCTCCTTTTATGAATCCTCCCTTCAATTGAGCTATACATGCTGCATTGTCTTCATACAAAGTTGTGGGTAGTTTATCACACTTCAAACCACATTTGTCTTGGATATGATGTATTATCGACCTTAACCACACACACTCTCGACTTGCTTCATGAATAGAAATTATCTCGGCATGATTAGATGAAGTAGCCACAATTGATTGCTTAGTCGATCGCCAAGATATGGCGGTTTCTCCACAGGTAAACACATAACCCGTTTGAGATCGAGTCTTGTGTGGGTCGGACAAATATCCAGCATCAGCATAACCAACAAGATCCGAGCTGCAATTCTTGCCATAAAATAAGCCCATATCGGTAGTTCCCTTTAGGTACCGCAATATGTGTTTGATCCCATTCCAATGTCACCTCGTAGGAGCCGAGCTAAATCTTGCTAAGACATTAACTGAAAAGGATATGTCAGGTCTTGTAGTATTTGCAAGATACATTAGTGCGCCAATTGCGCTAAGATATGGTACTTCAGGACCAAGTAGCTCTTCATTCCTTTCTTGTGGTCGGAATGGATCTTTGTTCACATCAAGTGATCGAAAAACCATCGGTGTACTTAAAGGATGTGCTTCATCCATGTAAAACCGTTTCAGTACCTTTTCTGTATAGGTAGATTGATGAACAAAAATTCCGTTTGCCAAATATTCAATTTGCAAACCAAGACATAGTTTAGTCTTTCCGAGATCTTTCATCTCGAATTCATCCTTTAGATAATCAATTGCCTTTTGGAGTTCTATAGGGGTTCCAATAAGGTTTATGTCATCAGCATATACAGCAAGTACAACAAATTCCGATGTTGTTTTCTTTATAAAAACACACGGGCAAATGGCGTCATTTATATAGCCTTCTTTTAACAAGTACTCACTAAGACGATTATACCACATTCGTCCAGATTGCTTTAGACCATACAAGGATCTTTGCAATTTAATTGAGAACATTTCCCGAGATTTCGAATTGTGCGCGTTTGGCACCTTGAGTCCATCGGGAATTTTCATGTATATCTCATTATCAAGTGAGCCATAAAGATAGGCAGTAACCACATCCATTAAGTGCATGTCAAGCTTTTCATGGACAGCAAAACTTATGAGATAACGAAAGGTTATCGCATCCATTACAGGCGAATATGTCTCTTCATAATCGACACCAGGCCTTTGAGAAAAACCTTGTGCAACAAGGCGTGCCTTATATCTTTGTACCTCGTTTTTCTCATTTCTTTTGCGTACAAAGACCCATTTATAGCCGACAGGCTTAACACCATTAGGTGTTTCAACTATAGGGCCAAAAACTTCACGTTTTGCCAGCGAATTCAATTCTGATTGAATTGCTTCTTGCCACTTTGGCCAATCATGTCTTTTTCGACATTCTTCAACAGATTGAGGTTCGAGATCCTCACATTCTTGCATAATGCTAGATGCTACATTATAAGCAAAGGCATTATCCACCACAATATCCACTCGATTAATATTTGCCTCAATATTAATTGGATTTAGAGATAGTTCCGTATTTTCCAGAGTCTCGGGCTCAATGGATTCTTCATGAATCTCAGAATTTGTTAAATCATGAGATTCTTTTGTGGTGTCATTTTGATCGTTCTTTTTCCTCTTTCTAGGATTTCGATCTTTGGAGCCTAATGGTCTGCCACGCTTCAGGCGTGCATTTGACTCATTGGATATGACACTAGATGATTGTCCAACAGGGACATCAATACGGATTGGAACATTTTCCGCGGGAATGTGGGATTTCGTTATCCTTTTCAAGTCCGTAAATGCGTCAGGCATTTGATTTGCTATTCTTTGCAAATGAATAATCTTTTGTACCTCTCTTTCACAAATAGAGGTATGTGGATCAAGATGAGATAATGATGCATTTTTCCACAAAATTTCCCGTTTGGTTTCACCAACTTCTCCCCCTTATTTTGGGAAAAGTGTCTCATCAAATCGACAGTCTGCAAATCGTGCAGTAAACAAGTCGCCTGTCAATGTTTCGAGGTAGCGAATGATGGAGGGCGATTCAAACCCAACATATATTCCTAACCTTCTTTGCGGACCCATTTTTGTGCGGGATGGCGGTGCTATAGGCACATATACTGCGCATCCAAAAATTCTTAAATGGGATATATTGGGTTCATGACCCAAAACCAATTGCAACGGGGAATACTTGTGGTAATTCGTCGGTCTGAGACGAATTAGCATTGCTGCATGTAAGATGGCATGACCCCATACCGAAGTGGGCAGCCTCGTTCTCATAAGTAATGGCCTTGCAATCAACTGCAGGCGTTTAATTAACGATTCTGCAAGACCGTTTTGAGTGTGAACATGAGCTACAGAATGTTCAACTTTTATCCCGATTGATAAGCAATAATCATTAAATGCTTGGGATGTAAACTCAGCAGCATTATCCAATCTAATGGACTTGATTGGATTATCTGGAAATTGTGCTCGTAGTCGGATTATTTGTGCCATTAATTTCGCAAACGCAAGGTTGCGTGATGACAACAGGCACACATGAGACCATCTACAGGATGCGTCTATCAAGACCATGAAATACCTAAACGACCCACTAGGTGGGTGAATAGGTCCACAAATGTCCCCTTGTATACGTTCCAGAAACGTGGGTGACTCAGTCCCAACCTTTGTTGGTGATGGCCTGATAATCAACTTGCCTTGATAACACGCAGTGCAAGGATATTCATTATTCGAAAGAATTTTGAAATTCTTTAACGGATGCCCATATGAGCTTTCTATAATCCGTCTCATCATGATCGATCCTGGGTGTCCCAATCGATCATGCCAAAGTACAAAGGTATTGGAATCAGTAACCCTTTGGTTTACTGTTGAATGTGCCTCAATTGCACTAATTCTTGTCCAATACAGGCCACAAGATAAAGACGGGAATTTCTCAATAACCCTCTTTTGACCGGAGACATTCTTTGTGATGACGAGATATTCAAGATTATCTTCATCCATTGTCTCAATATGATAGCCATTCCGGCGTACATCTTTAAAACTCAACAAGTTTCTCTTAGACTTGGAGGAGAATATTGCATTCTCTATGTTTAACGTCGTGCCTTTGGGCAGAGTTACAATTGCTCTTCCGGAGCCTTCAATCAATTTACTACTTCCAGAGATTGTAGTAACGTTTGCCTTACACATATTTAGTTGAGAGAAATATTTCTTTTCTTTGAGTATTGTATGTGTAGTACATGAATCAACTAGGCAAATACTTTTACAGTTGGACGTTGATCCAAGTTTGCTTTGTGAGATATCCATATTTGCTATCCCATAGTTTGACATACAAAAGAGATACACGAATATAAGAATAAACAAGTTCAATTTGTTTGTGTCACATAATATTTTCAAAATCTGCTGCTAACAGTTGACTAACGAAAACAGATATGTTATCCATAATTGATTACTTTGCAGTTTGAAATTTTCAGTTTAAGCATTTTCTTCAAACAATCGATTGTTAAACACAAACAATCGATTGTTGAACATTGACAATCGATTGTTAAACACACACAATCGATTATTTGCTATTTTGAAAAACTTCAGATCACACTGTCTTAAGACAATCGATTGTTATGCATAGACAATCGATTGTTGGCTATTTTGAAAAATTCCAGAGCACACTGTTTTAAGACAATCGATTGTTAAGTATAAACAATCGATTGTTGGCTATTTTGAAAAATTCCAGAGCACACTGTTTTAAGACAATCGATTGTTATGCATAGACAATCGATTGTTGGCTATTTTGAAAAATTCCAGATTACACTGTCTAACGACAATCGATTGTTAGACAAAGACAATCGATTGTGGATGATTTTTGAAAAATTCCAGATTACACTGTCTTCACGACAATCGATTGTTAGACGAAGACAATCGATTGTTGATCAATTGTTTTTCAGCTTTAATGCGAAAATAGTAGATAATCGACTAGTTTTTCAGGCTAGTCGATTACCCCTACTGGAAAATAAAAATTTTATTGATATTTGAGCATATTGAAGATATTCTTAAGAACTACTGCTAACATTGCATCATGAACTAACTAATACGAGCTAATACTAATGACTATTAGTTTATTCACTAACTAATACAAATAAGTAGAATAAAATCAAATAACTCCATCTTCTTTCATCACAGATCCTCGCCGATTAGGTGGTCTATTTTCCCCTCGGGTTGCTCAAAGAAGTCTGCCACATCCAGGTGGGTGATGTCCGAGTTGTCGTCATAGACAAAATTTGTTTCAGGGCCTTTTCTCTTTCGAGATGCTTGATAAAGGTCAACCAAGTGTCTTGGTATACGGCAAGTCTTTGACCAGTGCCCTTTCCCACCGCAACGATAACATATAGTTTCTGAACCATTTGCCTTAGGATCTTCATGACCCCGTTTCTGCTTTCGGCGGTTATCTCTCCTTGGGGGTTGACGGACTTCATTGGAATTTCTTCCTTGTCTACGTCCCTGGCTATGACCCCGTTTACGACCATGACCATGGTCCTTTTCATGTTTGGCATAATGAGAGTGCACCTTATCTGCTTCAAGCAGTGGTGTAGACCCAGTGGGTCGATTTTCATGATTTCTCATGAGCAGGTCATTATTTCGCTCAGCCACTAGTAGAAGAGAAATCAGTTCAGAGTACTTTGTAAAGCCTTTCTCTCTGTACTGTTGTTGCAGTACCATATTGGAGGCATGAAACGTTGTAAACGTTTTCTCAAGCATATCATAATCGGAGATATTATCCCCGCATAGCTTCAATTTAGAAGTAATTCTGAACATTGCAGAATTATATTCAGAAACGGACTTAAAGTCTTGGAGCCTCAGATGAGCCCAATCATATCGTGCTTGTGGCAGAGTGACCAACTTCAGGTTTTCATATCTCTCCTTTAAGCCGTTCCACAAGATGAGTGGATCCTTGACGGTGAGATATTCAATCTTCAAACCTTCATCAAGGTGATGGCGCAAGAAAATCAAGGCCTTCGCACATTCTTGGGTGGATGCTTTTTCTCTATCTTTGATGGTGTCTCCGAGACCCATAGCATCTAAGTGGATTTCAGCATCCAACACCCATGTCATATAGTTCTTGCCCGAAATTTCAAGGGCAACGAACTTTCTTTTCGTAATGTCAGACATAATCGAAAATTAAATTAGGAAGAGGGAAATACCTTAGATTTTTCGAGAATGGTTCTTGAGACGGTAGAGTCTCGTGCTGATAACGTATTATGAAATAATATAAAAGACAAGAACAATAATTCAAGAACAAGAGCAATAGAGAGAAGAGTAGAGAGAGTTCTTCTTATTGATACTTAGAGAATGTTAGGAGTTATTTACAATGGTAGAGGACACCTCTATTTATAGGGAGGAGGATGATTTAGCTACCAAGAATAGAACTCTAGAATCTCTCTAATTAAAGACATTCACCTTAAATAGAAGTGTATTTATAACATTCTTCTTTTTCTTCTTAATTATTAACAGAAATTTATAAGTTAAGTTATAAAACAAAAATTCACTTAAAATACTAATTAATCCTTAATAGCAATTATCACACAAAATAAATAAAAAGAAGATAACACAATTTGACATTAAATACTAAAAATGCGAACGATGCATATATTTATAATTTTCATTCTTGTAAAACAAACTTAATTACTTCTAATTATAAACTTATATTTTAAATGCAAAATGTAACATATTTTTATATTTTTATTTATTTAAACAAATAAACATGCACTTACAAAAATACAAATAATACAAGAAAAATAACACAAAATTCATAACAATTACAAGCAAACTAAATAGAAAAGTTTTAAGCTCGAACAGGTGTCAAAACGAATACTCAATAAGCTACTGTTGCACTGGATCAACAACGTACCCTATTGTTTTGCTGCTTGCGGATGATGATCTTGAAACTTGAAGTTCCCGAAATTTCCACTGAATTTTCCTTGACGGCCTCGGCTGACTTGACAAGTTCTTCATTGCACGATATTATCTCAAATGATTTCAGAGACGAGGCATCCTCAAAACGAGAAGGGAACTCCTTAAGATAGCGGCATTTTTTCAATACCAAGTGTTCAAGGAATGGAAAGGCATACTCTGAGGCATCCCATTTTGAAAAAGAAGGATTTTCTAATTTCAAGAATTTGAGTTGAGGGAACTGCTCATCATTCACTTTCCATACATTTTGAGGGAACTGCTCATCATTCACTTTCCATTCACTAATGTTAACTTCTAGTAGCTTGAGTACCTCAAGTTTTGGATGGGTTGCAACTTCAGTAAGATGTATGCGAACCTTGGACAGTGTCAACTTCTTTAAGCTTGATGGTAACTTCAGCTGATTGATCAAAGTTGATGTAGTACCGGAAGAAACCTTGAGCATTTCAAGCTTTGTAAGATTGCTAAATGCAGGTAACGACGAGCCATCAAATTTGAAAACTTCACATCTCAGTTTCCGAAGATTTGGTGTCTTCTCAAGGATCTTATCGGCATTGTCCACACAAGGAAAACAGGCCGAGGAAACAGTTTGCAAATTAACCATTGTCGAGTCACATTCTGAGAATTTTTCTCCACTGTTCAAAGTGAAGAGTGCTCGATCATAGATGTGAAGATGCCGCAACTTAACCATCTTCCAAATGGTATCTGGTACTGATACTCGTCCTCCAATTCCTTGAACTATCAATGTTTCAAGGTTACGAAGATTGTCCAGGAGTGATAATGCATCTTCTGTAGTCCGAAAAGCAAGATACTTCAAAAGGGTTAATTCTTGTGGGATAGAATCAATTAAGGTGAATTCAAAGTCTAACACCCTTAGAAACTTGAATCTTTTGAAAGTGTTTGAAACACAGTCTATTGAAGAGAAAGCAATATTTTTAGCCTCCCTGAACTGGAAAGATTTCACATGAGAGAAAAACAAACACCATTTTGGAAGATTTTCACTTTGAGAATAAAGGTATAAGCGGCGTGAAGTATTGTACATTGGAGGGAAAAATTGAGAAGGATCTGAACCTCCCCAGACCTCACTTTGTGGGACTATACTGGGTAGTTGTTGTTGTTGTTGTTGTTGATTTGAACCTCTATCCCTGTTAATGGAGAAATAGGTATATTTAGAAGAAGCCTTATAGATTGAAAAGATAAAATTAATTAATATTTTTATTACGTTATCCTTTCTAAAATGTTCTCCAACTTCGCTTTCTTCCTGCAAAATTCAAGCACCAGGTCATGAATGCGACATGTCTTGATCCTTCCATCAGAGCTCTTTTTAGCAACCATCACTAGGTTTCTCCCAATAAGATTCTCCAAGTACAGTTTTGCTATATCCTCAGAAAGCTTTTCCTTGTCCGTGTTAATCAAACCCTCGGTTATCCACAACCATGTTAATTTTGAGACTTGAATCTCTCTGTCCTCTGGAAATACTCCCATATATAGAAAACACGGTTTCAAATAATGTGGTAGATTCTGATAACTCAGATCTAGCGTGCCCTCCGATTCAGCCTGAATATTTGGACCTAAGTTTGTTGATACTTGTTCCCACAAATGTTTTTCCTTCTTCATTAGGATACCTGCTACCAGAACCATTGAAAGAGGAAGCCCTCCGCACTTTTGTGCTATGCTTTTGCCGACAGCCTCTAAGACTAGGGGACATCTTTCTTTGTTGAACACCTTATTCTGTAATAAGGTCCAACTTTCATCAATACTGAAAAATCGAAGCTTATGGGGATCACTACTGTGTTTAGCATAAGATGCAACTTCATGATGCCGAGTTGTTCGAATAATTCTACTTCCTTGGTTATTTTTATGGAAGCAAGACTGTAAATCATCCCATGCACTCTTAGTCCAGACATCATCAATGAGGACAAGGTACCTCTTGGGCTTTAAAAGTTTCTGAAGATTGTCTGCTAATTCATCTTCAGCCTCTCTATCTGTATCATCAATAACATCATGTAGAAGGGCTAGTAGCAATCCTTCCGTATATATTCTTGAGAGACACAACAGTGAATGCAGATATCAAAATAGGAGACAACTGACTCATCAAAATATAGTTTGTTTGCCAGAGTTGTCTTGCCTAATCCACGCATTCCAACAATTGAAAACGACATCAAGATTTACT
This sequence comes from Nicotiana benthamiana, assembly GCA_034376525.1. Classification (NCBI taxonomy): domain Eukaryota; kingdom Viridiplantae; phylum Streptophyta; class Magnoliopsida; order Solanales; family Solanaceae; genus Nicotiana; species Nicotiana benthamiana. The sequence continues at coordinate 40,736,535 of CM067340.1, read as the reverse complement.
GATAGTTCGCCTCTTAGTTCGTCCATCACATCCTCGAAGCCCACCATCTCTTCATTCATGCTTGGATTGTAGGAAAATGGTGAAGAAGTATGTGCAGGGGCAGCATCTCTGATGTTATGCAATACCAAGTCAAACACAGTATTTTCTTGAACCTCTGCCATGAGCACTCTAATATCCTCTCCAATGTTCAAGATCCAGAGAAAAAGACACCAATCAGGAACATCTTTTTTCTTACAAGCATCTAATACATATTCTACCTCATACACCAGACCCTTTGTATGTGTTACAAAATGTTGAAGTCCGTCTTGTGTTTTTACAACAGTTTGAAAGCACTTGAGTTCTTTCTGAATTGTGTAGAGTTGGCTCTTGAAAGAATCAACTGAATTTGAATAGAGGCTTAGAAACTTCCAAAATGTGTAGGAGAGTCTCTACAAATCCAACTTGACAGTTTACCACATACTTAATTTGGATAACGGGATACCATTGTGACTGCCGTAACTTTATAGCTTTCAGGACATCGATATAGATCTTGGAGAGGCTTGGCTCAATAGGCTGAATTTTGCTTCGTAGTAGATCAGAAAACAAAGGATAACCCTCATCTGCAGCAGAGTCTCGATTTAACCTTAGTAGGCAAATTTTGCTTCGTAGTAGATCAGAAAAGAAAGGATACCCTTCAGCTGGAGCAAAGTCTGGATCTGGAGATCCGCCGGCATGGGTTGGAAGATACAACCAGGTAACATTATTGTGTGCCAGGCCACTTCTAAAACATGAGTAAAGAAAGTATGCTGGACCTCAGGCTCTACGCATCTGTCTGAAACAAAGCAGACAAAACTTCTAAGGAACTTCAACTCCTTTAAAGCCTTTTCAACTTGATCCATGAGTCCCCCAACATGAAGGGGTGAACTTGGATCATCAAGTTTCAGTGGATCACTGAGATTCTCTATCACGATATCAATGAATTCCGAAACAAAATTGGGAATAACAGACCATCGTTGTTGGGTAAAAGTTGAACTGATCCTTTGGAAAAAGAGTATTCAGCATTTCTGATTTCTGACTTAGTCAGCGAAAACTCAATTTGCAAGAGGGAGACAATGTGATACAATTGGTAGATCCCTTGTCTTCTATAGATCTTGATGAGCTCAACTGCAGCACGTTGAAACAGAGCTTGGACTTTTCTTATGAGATCTGGTTCACCAGAGAAGATCTGCAAGTTGAGAATGGTATCCAACAACTTCAAATCCCTTTTAAGGAACTTGAATTTACTTTCCATGGGTTCAAATTCACCAAACGCAGACAGATCTTCTAAGAGAAAATAACATTCACATTTGATCCTCTGCAGAGTTTCAATGGGGAGAGATTCCTCTGAAGACAGATATTTCTCTGAAAATCTAAGTAAAGACCTGCATTCCTGTTGAATCAGCCTAACATTGCCTTTGTGACGACTTATATGTTGCCGCAGAGTGTTAAGAGAATCAGATTCCTCTGAAAGAAATATATGGAATGAGCTGCATTCATCTTCAGTCTGCTTCAGAGTTTCACGTAGATGAGATAACTTTGACAGGTACTCATATGAGAACTCGATGAATGAGTCCCAGTCATCAGCAATCCTGTGCAGAGTGTCAAGGGAACAAAATCCCTTTGAAAAATGATATCCATCCAAAACCAGACAGAATGAATGACATTCCTCTGAAATTCGTTCTAGAATTGTACGAATATGAGCATAGGAACTCCATTTCGGTTCAATCAGCTGCAGCGTTTCAAGGGGATTAGGTATGTCTGAAGACATATCTCCTCTTCTCATTGCAAATACTATGATAACAGCAACTGTTGTGGATGAAAATTTTGTAAATTGGAAACTAATCCAAATTTGACCAAGTCATTTTGACAGCAACACTGTCCCTTCATTATTTTTATCAGCCAATTAATTGACAAGATCGTGCAGACCACATAAGTGAAGAGACTTTTGACTTTTCCAAGTTGTTTGATGAATTTTTATATATGATATATTTTAGTCACCGACACTTACAACAAAAAGACTAAAGAGAGTGAAAATACAGAGGAAAAGGCAGCAAACCAGAAAAAAAAAGGTTTTTATTAGTGTTGTATTTTGTCCTGGGCACGGGCCTAAACGGGCTTTGCGGGCCGGACTTCGCGATCTCGGGCTTCGTGGGCTCAACTGTGAGACCAGCCCGTGACGGGCCTAAGCCTATGTGGTCCTGGGCTTAGCGGCCCTGGCTTCGCGGGCCTGACGGGCTTTTTTGTATTTTTTTTGTTTAAGGCAATATCTTGTATAATAGTTATTAGTATACTATATAATGTACCAGTATAGAATATATTTATAGTATACTAGTTATTAGTATAGTATATATATTATATATTTCATTGTATATTGTATTGTAGTAATTAGTATATATTGTATGTTATGTATTCCCTTATATATTTTCTTGTAGTATATATTGTATGTTATGTATATATATTCTCTTATATATATTCTTGAAGTATATATATTGTGTCTTATGTATATATATTATAACTTATATAGTTATATGTTTTGTTGTAGTATATATATTGTATCTTTTATGTATATATATTCTCTTATATATATTGTATCTTATGTATATATGTTATTACTTATATATTTTCTTGTAGTTTAGGTTGTATGTTATGTATATATATTCTCGTATATATTTTCTTGTAGTATATATTGCATATTGTATATATATATATATATATATATATATATATATATATATATATATTGTAGCTTATAAATAATTCAAAGTAAAGACAAAGAAATATTGAGAAAAAAGATATTCAAGGGTATGTCTTATAATTTTTATTACCAAAAATGGCATATATTTCTTAGTCTTCCTTCTCCAATGGAATGACCACAACAAAGTACTAATACCACCATTAAAATAAAAATAAAAAACTAATAGAAGATGTGCCAAAGTACAAGTTACATCATAATCTATAGCACTAGTGTTACTAGAAGCATTATCCATAGAAATTGCCATTATTTTATCGCTAAAGCAAAAAGATCTACAAATATCTGAAACAATGTTAGCTTTAAACTTACCTGTGTGACGTGAATTAATTATTCTATACGCAATTATACGTTTTTGCATTGTCCAGTCCTCATCTATCCAATGGTTGTAACAGTTAGATAATCACAATCATTACCACTTCTACCAATATCAGTAGTAATAGAAATCCGATTAGGTATATGAGTAAATAAATAGCGCAAATATTGTTCATATTCATGTTTGAATTTATAAATATCGGCCTTAACTGTTGCGCGAGGCCAACCTTTATAAGTAGGATTAAAAACTCTTCTAATATAATGAACCCAATTAGGATTAGAAGAAAAAGTATAAGGTAAGCACATAACAGTAATCATCTTTACTAATTATTCACGATCTCTATTTGGATCGTAATATAAAATACCTCCGGTGACAGTGTTAATTCCTGGTTGAACTAGATTTGACCCTGTACTGGGTTAACCACAAAATCTACACTTGTCCCCTCTTGATGCGCTTGCATTTGGAAAAATCTAGCCTTATCTCTAGGGTGTGTTTTATGTTCCTAGTCAAACTACCCGTGCCACTGCGGTCTCCAGTAAATTTATGAACCATTAATTTCCCATAAGTTTTACACTTAGCCTTATTTAGTTCTCTTACTTGAGTAAAAAAATTCCAAACTAATGATGTTTCTTGACGTTTAGCAGGTTGTCTATTAAAAAATATAGTTTCTACAGGTGGGTCGGCCGGTGCATTACTTGAGTTATTAATAGGACTAGTAGGTGTATCATCTAAATCTGGTGCTTGAGTTTCATCATCATCATCATTATTATCCTCATTTTCCTCTAAGATAGATTCATTCGGATAAAGAGCATTCATAATTTCATCATCTAATCTATCACCTACTGCAACATCATGTAGAAATTCACTATCCGTAAATTGAAAACAAGGGTGATCACTATCAAGAATTACGGGAGGAGGAGGAGGACGTCTAGGTTGGCGACTACTTTCAACTTGCTTATCTTTTCTAGGTCGGGGAGCCGGGGGAAGGGTAGTATTATGGCCACTACTTTCACCGGTTTTACCTTTTCCGTTGCCATATATTTTTTCAAAGAAAATGCCATATTAATTATAGTTATGCAAACTAAACCACACAAAAATATATTATTAAAACGTAAAAGTTGAAACGAGTTTACCGGATTGTCGAACAACTTCTTGAAAATTAAAAATCGTTGAACACTTGAAAACTTCAATTCAACAACTTCACAATTTTTCACGAATTTTCAACAATAAATTAAGCAATTGAGTAGAAAGATTGAGAGAGATTGAGAGATATTGATGAATTGGTGAATAAAAATGAAAGAATGAGGGGGTATTTATAGTTGAGAAATGGGTAAAAGTGTAATTATATAAAGTTTGGGGTTAAATTAAAGTTTGGGAGCCAAATGACCATTTTTAAACCTCCAAACGGTAAAATTGTAGCCCAAGCGGCTAATTTTAAAATATGTCCGTTGGTGATTTTAAAACTATTTTTAAAAAAAAATAAGTAATATAGCAATTGGGCCCGTTTAGGCCCGCCAGGACCGGCCTAAATAATGTGGACAGGCCCGTCACGGGCCTAAGAGTAACAGTAGGCCCAGGACCACCAGGACCGGCCTACCAGGACCGCGGATCCGGTCCATTTTAGGTCCGGGCCGCGATACAGTCCTAGTTTTTAGCAGTTGAGGATAAGGTTGAATTGGTGCAGCTCAGAGGAAGTTTAAGCTGAAAATCACTGGACCAACAATGCAATAGGAAAATCACAACCTTCATTTTGAAATTTAAAGATGAAAAGAACAAAGACAGCACACTACCAATCATACTTAGAATTAAAACAAAATTAATATTAGGATAAGGAATAGACAGCATTCAAAGTCCACCACTCCCATTCCACTAGCTGCTTTAAAATCAAAACAATTCAATACATGCGGTAAACTAATAGTTTCGACATATGTGATTTGACTTTTCTCCCATGTCACTTTTTATTCAAATCTTGTCCAAGTTTTTACTAGATATAGCAATGATCACATAAATAATAAGAGACTACTAATAATATTATTAATTCGAAAGTAGCATGAATTAATTCTTACTATTATAAATTGCAATTTATTCATTTAATCATCTAATTAAATCTTTTACAATTCCGCTTAAAACATTTCATATGACGGATACAAAATCCACCGGTCGAGTTTTCACATGAAAACTTATAAGCTTACATAAAAGAGTATCATCAAACTCAAAATCGAATCATGGATTCTATCAACTAATTATTATTCACAAATGTTATTCGTTATTGTCCAATCTATTAGGCATGCACTAACTCTAAATAGAGTTTTATTTTTTGATAAATCAAAACAATAAATAGACTTCATATATCATAATAATTATATCAAGATTAGGAGTATAAGCTCATTTAATGAATTAGAGAAAATATTTTATATATTTAGTACAAAAACATCTATTCTCTACTTGGTCCCTTCAATATACGCTGAGTATACTAGCAGAAGAAGTTGGAGTAAAACTACTCCCATAATCAATACAAATTATACTATAATCTGGTGCTACAATCAACAAGATATTTTGTCCAACAATATCTTTGATTGTGAACGTAGTTTATTAATTATGAGAACCAACAATTTAATCTTAAGTGCATGAGTTAAGACTCCATACACTAAATTGTCTGCTATATAATTAAAATGACACACATATAACAAATGATCTATTTAAAATAGTACTTTATTGAATTGAATATATTAAATAAATCATTGTTCTATAAAGAATAAAATATAATACTATATCTAAACCGCATGGTTAATAGTATATCCCAACAATTGGAGTGTTCAATAGGTATACGCTCAAGTTTAGGTGTCAAAATGAAAATTGGAGTCAGATTTAATAGGCTTGTCTATGTATTTAGCGGCATCTTAGCAAAGTTACAATGTGAATTAGGTGAATTTTACTTTAGAAAATTATTTAAAGTTACATGTTTGATTTTAACTAAGACTCGAAATTACTCTACTATATACTTTGGTTAATGTCCATACTGAAACTTGTTAAGGAACCTCGAGGGGTAGCTCAACTGGTAAAGGTCTGAGGACAAAGTCCATTAGCTCGCTAGTTCGAGCCCTCTAGGGTCACTGGAAGCATTACAAACCGACCGCGTTTTCAGGGCCCCGTGAAACTAACCGTGGTGCATGCATTGAAACATCGGATCCCGGTGAATACAGCTAATTTGACTCACAAAATGATGCCCGGACCACGGTTATAAAATAAAAAACTCGTTAAGGTCAAGTATGCATGTTGAAACCTGCGAAACGAACTTCGTTCCTCTTCAATCTGCTCAATAGTTTCAAAGAAATGAGATTCTTGAATACAGATATTCTTGTTTAAACTCACGGAATATATGAACCACATTTCTCCTCTATCTGAATCTGCTGCCGCTTCAATCCACTGATGAATTTCAAGGACAGTGGACTTTAAGGATAAAAAAACAAAGGCATAATTCTCCAATTGTAACTTGTCATATCATATGGATTTAATTATCATATATAGTACAGGAATATTAATAGGTCTACACGAAATAATAGTATGAAAACATTAATTGGAATAATGATAAATACATTTTAATATCAACCATCAAGTGGATAGATCAAGTAGTATTTGGTAAAATAAGATAAAATGTCTTATAGAAACTGAAGACAGCTCATTTGGTGGATGCATCGTGAAATTTAAGAGGGAGATGATAGAAAGAAGAGACAATTTGAGTTTGAGACAATCAACTTGAAAGCAATGAAATGAAAACTAACAGCTTGTTTGGATGGTTGTTACCCATTGTATTGTATTGTATTGCTATAACAAAATAATATTTGTTTTGATTGTTTATTTAAAATTGGTTGTATCGTATTGTTAAATTTATTTTTCTGAAATAACCAAAAGTCTCATTATATGAAACAACCGATTTGGTGTGGTGAGATCGTTTCCTATTTTCCTTTTCAATTATTCCTTACTTATTGCTCTATAATTCTTATTTATTATTTAATTATTTTTATTTTAACTCCAATTCTCCAACCTGTTGACCTACTTTGTCTTCTTCCATCTTTTATAGAGTTGGTTTACCCCGTTCTTTTTATCCCAGTCTCCGTTCAATTCTTTGTCTCTTTCCATCGTTTCAATTTATTTATTTTTTGCTAATATTAGTTAACTTTTTTTCCAAATTTTCGCTCTTGTTTTTAAGCACATAATTAATCATAAATTAGTAGAAAGAGGTTGTCCTAAATTATTTTTATGTGTAATTCTTGATAAATTTTCATTTAAAACAATTGGGGGTATTTTAGTAAACTTATCACTTACGTAGAGTATGATACATTCGAACCAAACAACAGAATAATGTTATTTAACAACAACAAACGTTGTATCCATAAAATGATACGATACAATATACTACAGTACAATACAATACATTATAAAACGATGGACAACAATGATCCAAACATAGTGTAAATGTATAAATTGTAACGACCCGACTGGTCGTTTTACCTTTTAGAACCCTGTTACCTTAAATAAAACTTTCTGTGCCTTCTTTAGCTAATTTTTGACTTGCGGGGACGGTTGGTTCACGAATTGGAAGAGTTTTGAGTATAATATGTCCATTTGTTTCTTTAGAATTCTCTTCAAAGGCCAAGTTTGACTTCGGTCAACTTTTTGGAAAAACGGATCCGGATTAGTGATTTGACGGTCCCGCGGGGTTCGTGGGAAAATATGGGACCTAGGATCGAATTCCGAGGTCCTTAGCCCGAGTAATGAATTTTTATTAGAAATTGTTAATTTGAAGTTTTAAAGAATTAAAGGAACTAAGTAATCAATGATTTCCTAGGTATTGGGCTCGTATTTTAGTTCCGAAGCTTGCTACAGGTCTAAAATATAACATAAGACTTGCCCGTAAAAATTGATGTCAATCCGAGTAGTTTAAAGGCGTTTTGACCCGTTATAGGAGAATTAAGAACTTGAAGTTCATAAGTTTGATTCATTTGGTTTTAGGGGGCGATCCCTAGATTTTGCGTTGTTTCAGGTGTTCCGAGGATTTGATTAGGTCCGTCTCGTGATTTCAGACTTTTCGGTATATTCGGACGGGGATCGGGAGCCCCGAGTGTCAAACAGATGAGGCTCCAGTGAAGTAGGAAATTTGCAGAAGTGCTGAGTTTTGCTGCTTCAATCATAACCGCATCTGCGGTTCTAGGACCGTAGATGTAGGACCGCAGGTGCGGTCCATTCTCCGCAGAAGCAGCTCCCCATCCGCATATGCAGCCTGAAGACCGCAGGTGCTGTCCCAGCCCTTTTTTGCCCAGTTTTGCAGATGCGGAACTGCAGATGTGGTCCCCGAACAGTAGTTGCGGAAACCGCTGGACAGTGAGGTTCATTGAATTCGAGTTCAAAGACCATTTTAATCATTTTTTTACTCTTCCTTTGGGCGATTTGGGAGCTCTTGAGAGAAGGTATCCACTTTGCATTGTAAGGTAAGTTATTTCCACTCAACCTTAGTTTAAATACACATATGTTAGGTAGATTAAACACTAAAAACTAGGTAAAATGAAAGGGCTGGAGCTAGACCTAGGGTTTTAATAAAATTAAGATTTAACCATGAAATTTGTTATGAAATGGACTTTAAATCATATATTATTGATCCTTAGGTTATAGAGAACAACTTCCTTCGAAATATCATGGAATCCAGACACGTGGGCCCAGGGTCGGAATTTAGGAAACTCATGTAAATGGTTGGTAAATTACTTAAATATCTAGAATTCGATCTTGTGAGCCTATATTAATTAATTCTTATTTAATTTCATTAGTTTGGGATAGTTCGGCTCCGAATTGAGGGTTTGGAATTTTTCTTAAGATTTGGAAGTGTGCTTTGGAGCAAGGTGAGTCTACTTTCTAACCTTGTAAGAGAGAATTGTTCCCGTAGGAATAATAATTGAGTAATTATTTCCAAATACCAGGGCTATGTACGCACTAGGTGATGAGTGTCCGTGCGTAGCTACTATTATGTTAAGTGTCCGGGTAGCTTAGGACCGTCATCATGCTTTATTTATGAAACTCTCGGTGTTATCTTGCTATATGATCACTTAGGATGTGTTAGAGACTTGAAAGGGGATAAGAGCGAACTTGTATACTTGTTGAACATTTGTATGGCCTTATTGAACATTTATATGCCTTCGTGTATATTCTTGATATTTCTTGTTATTTGTGGATCGGGCCGATCGCCTCGGTATGAATAGATGCATCTATAGGCTCATCGTCAACCCTCTGCAGTGCACAGTTTATTTCTATTGGATCGGATCATTGCCTCGGCATAATGTGCGCATGATATCTATGAGGAAACTAATACTTGCATTGTCTTGCTAGTATTTCGAAATGTAAATAGTTAATTGGAGTATCATGAAGAATATGGCTTATACCTCTTGCTATAAACTGTTGATTATTAGTGGCTTCCATGCTTAGTATAACACTTTGATCCACTATTTGACCCTATTAAGTATCAAGTCCACCTCTCGTCTCTACTTATTCGAGATTAGACGGGATACTTACTGGTACATATTATTTATTTACTCAAAATATACTTCTGTACTTAATGGAAAAAGATCTGAGGCAGGTGGATTTGGTTATCATTATGGTGTGCATCCTTGAGCGGACTCGAGACTTCTACGGTGAGCTGCTTTCGCTCTATGCCGATCAGCAGCCTGAAGAAGTCTTTCTTTTGTATCTTTCTTTTGCTGTCTATCCTGATTCAGACAGTAGGATAGTATTATTATTTTGTATATTCCACTAGTTGCCCGTAACTTGTGATACCAGGTTCTGGCACACACTTTGGTAGACATTAGTTTCTGGTTGTAATACTTTGTTATATACCTTAGTGATCACTTCTGATTTTAAATCTAAGTTGGAGCATCTATTTTAATGATTTTAGATAAAAGTAACATAAGAAAAATTTAGAAATGTTTTCCACGTTGTATTGCCTGGCAATGGTGTCGGGCGCCTTCATGACCTATTGTGAAAATGGGCCGTGACAACATGGTAGCAGAGGACTAGGTTCACATAAGTCTCACAAGTCATGGGCAAACCTAATAGAGTCTTGTAGAACGGTACAAATACGTCTGTATTTATCTTCAAGAGGCTATATGGTACTAGGAAAGACTACTCTTTATTCATTTGCTATCGTGCAGTGTCTAGTATACTAAATTTCCCTCTCCTATTCTCTCACAGATGGTGAGGACTCGTGCCGCTGACGTTTCGGACCCAGGAGGAGCTGCTCCCCCTGTTGCTAAAAGTCGAGGAAGAGGCAGGGAGAGGGCACTGGCTAGTGGCATGGGACGAGGGCGTCCTAGAGCCACTCCAGTAGCACCGCTAGTAGATCATGCGAAGGATCATATCATTAAGGAACATGGCGAGGTGCCTGCAGCTGTGCCTACCCTGGCAGATTTGATGACCGCACTGGGATTTTAGGAGGTCATGGGCCGTATGATACGGTTCATGGATACTATGACTCAGGCTGGTTTATTTCCAGCAGATCCGGCTACTTTATAGGGGGAGGGGGAGCACAGACCCCTACTGCCAGGCTCCTAGTCATGTAGCTATAGTGTCTTAGACTCCGGGTGCACTACCCGCAGAGGGGGCCCAGCCAGTCGCTGCAGTGGCGCCCCAGCCCAGACCAACTGTAGAGGGTGACCCGTGGAAGCTATTGGACAGATGGACTAGACTTCACCCTCCAGTATTCAGGGGGGAGCGTCATGAGGATTCTCAGGACTTCATAGACATGAGTAGTGACAGAGTGCACAAAATGAGGATATTGGAGTCGCATGAAGTTGACTTCACTACTTTTCATCTTGAGGGTAGGGCCCGTAGATGGTGGCGGTCCTATGTTCTTGGCAGGCTAGCAGGCTCTCCTCCCATCACTTGGGGTCAGTTCGTACAGTTGTTCTTTGATAGGTATATTTTTCCATCTGAGAGGGAAGAGTTGCGGTATCAGTTTGAGCATCTTGAGCAGGGTCTGATGCCCGTGATTGACTATGAAGTGAGGTTTTCTGAGTTGTCCCACCGTGCACTTATGATACTTCTTACAGATGCAGAGAGAGTACAGAGGTTTGTCGTAGGATTGCAGCCTAGTATTCGATCTGGTATGGTTCGAGAGGTGGAGATGGGTACAAAGTATCAGCTAGCGGTTGAGATTGCTCATCAGATTGAGGAATATCGCCATAGGGGTAGAGAGAAGATACAGTAGGATAAGAGAGCTAGATTTTTTGGAGAGTTCAGAGGTGCCCCAGCTAGGGGCAGAGGTTAGTTTGGGAGGGGTCAGCCCAGTGTGCCCCCATTTTCAGCACCACCTCCTGCCTGGGGTGCTCTAGCACGCCCCTATTTTAGTGATATTCCAGAGAGTTCTTATTGCCCGCCAGCTATCCAGGGTTCCTCAAGTGGGTATTCAGGCCCCCAGGGTTCTTCTGGTTCTTACTTCAATGATATGCCAGAGAGTTCATATCATCCACCGGTTGTCCAGGCTTCTTCTAGTGGATCTAAGGGTTATCAAAGTCAGCCATCAGGGTAGTAGGTCACCGCTCCGCGTAGATGTTTTGAGTGCGGAGATCCCGGTCACATGAGGAGATACTGCCGCAGACTCTAGGGCAAGGCTGTGCAGCAGGGTCAGCAAGCCATAATTTCAGCACCAGCTGCTCAGCCATTTGGAGGTGGAGGGCAGGCTGGTAGGGGGCGTCCTAGAGGTGGATGCCAGGTAGGAGAGCTCACCTAGCTATTGCTCATTCAGGTGGAGGCTAGCCAGCTGGTGCTCCAACCAGATTATATGCTCTTCCTTCCAGGCCAGATGCATTGGCCTCAGATGTTGTCATCACAGGATTATTTCCGTCGGTGTTAAGGATGCTTCGGTATTATTTGATCCAGGTTCTACTTATTCATATGTATCATCTCTGTTTGCTCATTTCCTGGTTATTTCTCCTGAGCTTTTGGGCACTCTTGTTCATGTGTCTACGCCAATGGGTGATTCTCTGGTTGTGGATCAGATCTACTGGTCCTGTCTGGTCACATCGGTGGTTTTGAAGACATGATATGATCTTCTGTTGCTTGATATGATCGATTTTGAGGTCATCCTTGAATGGATTGGTTATAGTCACGATCCTAATTCACAAATCGTGAACACGTCATAACGACACCTAGTCACAACGACTAGGTAAGCCTAACAGTGCAGAAATAACAGCCAATACGGAAATATTAAGTCAAAAGTTAAATAACTTCAGGAAGTATACAACTTGCCACTTGCACATACACTTTGACTCTACAAATTCTGAAATAGAAATCCCAAAACCCGGAATCTCACGGAAACCATCGGCAAAATGAAATGTAATACACTAATCTAACTCCGGAATATCTACACAATCGAATGAAAGGAAAGTCAAATGATATAGCTGGAATAAGATAGAGACTCCTGGTCTGCGGACGTGGCAGATATACCTCAAAGTCTCTAGTAGATGTCTCCTGGATCACTGATAGTGCGTCTGACTGGAAGTATCTGGGTCTGCACATGAAAAACATGCGCAAAGAGGCATGAGTACACCATAGCGGTACTCAGTAAGTGCCATGTCTAACCTCGGATGGGTAGTGACAAAGAAGGTCAGAGCCCTACTGAGACAAATATAGTAATAAGGCTGTCAACAGTATTAACTAAGTAGAAATAATGATATACAATTATAAATTAAATTGGATTACACAAACAACAATTAATACACAAAAAACAGGATAACACAAAGTAAACTGCTCAATACCAGTACCAATAATGAGGATCTCCCAGGATACCATATTGTAGTCTGTTTTACCAATATGTATGAGGAGCTCCCGGGATACCTTCCTGTCGTCCACCGTATGAATATATCTCAAGGATCTCCTGTAGTCCATTTTATCAATCTGTACGAGGATCTCCCGGGATACCGTCCCGTAGTCCACTATATAAATATATCTGAACGATCTCCCAGGATACCATCATGTAGTCCATTTTATCAATCCGTACAAGGATCTCACGGGTTACCGTCCCGTAGTCCACCGTATAAATATATCTAAAGGATCTCACATGATACCGTCCTGTAGTCCATTTTGTCAATCTGTACGAGGATCTCCTGGGATACCGTTCCGTAGTCCACCTTATGAATATATCTGAAGGATCTCCCATACCGTCTTGTAGTCCAACCATCAATGTGCAGGGGGATCTACCGGAAATCTAACCCGTAGTTCCAAAGTAAACAAACGCGTGGGGGGGGGGGGGGGAGATACCGGAATCCCACATCCGTAGTCCCAATGTAAATGCGCAACCAAAATCATAGAAATATTCATAAATTGAAGCACAACAATACAAGGTAACAATTAAATTCAGGCCTAACATGCTTCACGTAATTTCAATTAATGCAAATTAAGCAAATATGCAATTTGATCAATTTAACATGCTTTTCTATACTTGCACATGCTATAATAGCAAGTAGGGTAAATCAATTACGAAAGAAACTCAATTCAAGTATTTTAAATAAGAATTTGGATTTTTGAACAATTAGCTCAAGTACTCGCTCGTCACCTTACGTACAAGGCATTCAGTTAAAAATTTCATATCTTAAGGGACAAAGTTTCCCACATAAGGTTAAACAAGCCACTTACCTCGAACAAGTGCAAGTCAACCTGAAATCACGCCCTTGCCACAAGTATTCGACTCCAAATGGCTCAAATCTATTCAATTAAATTGCGTATTGTAATTAATAATTCAAGTAATTTATTCTACAATTAAATTCTAAGCTAATACGCGAAATTATGTAAAATGACCAAAGTCACACGATCATCGATGAAGCTCGATTTCCAAAAGACAGGGTTTTAGCCATGCATATCTGAAATTCGCCCCTTAATGATGCTACAACGGTCCAATAGAGTTATGTAACTTCAATCTAAAATACAACATTCAATCGGGCCAATATTGGTACTAAATTCCATAACTTATGCCACTTAGGCATATTATCAAACACCTTTTGGCATAGATATTTACACCTCATCACTATAGTATTGGTTCTTCCAATTATCTCTATTAACCAACAATTCATCTCTCCATCATTCCTAACCAATTTATAACTTCCAACTACACATGTATGACCATCCATTCATACCCAACCAACAAAATTCCATCAAATAAATACCTTTAAATCCATACCATGTTCATGTATTAAAATTGGAAATTTATGGCCTCCAATAAACATACCATAAGTTGTAATACATGATTCACACTCATAATTCCATACTAATAAGGTGTAGGATTACCTCTTATAGACCAAATCTTGAAAGTCAGCTTTGGGGTGTTCTTGTGATTTTGAAGAACTCCTATGAAATCCAATCAAAATTATGTTGTAACTAGTGATTGTGAAGTGAAATCGCCATGAAAACACACTTAAAAGATTACCTTAGGAGTGCAATTGGTGCCTTGGTCGAACTAGGGGTGTTGGGGAAGCCCTAGGCTTGAGAAATGACTCAAGTTATTTCATTTCCCATCCTTAGGTGTATTTTATAGTCCCACTACTAGCGTGGTCGTGAATCTGGGCACGCTAGTTTGCGCAGAACACTGTCTTGGGCGCGCACATTTTAGCGTAGGCGCGCATCTGGGCGCACTAGTAACACATGCCCAGTAAAATTATCATAACGTTTTGTATACACCTCCAAAAGATGAACAGTTTGTTGCAATGGAAACTAGACTCAAAGTGATTTAATATGATAGTTTGTGGCTCACACAAATCCTTATATAACGGGAGATATGATCGTTGAAAGTGAGGTCTTGTGCGCACTCATTTACAACTTTCGTCTATTATGAACTTCAAAAGTTCCCGTTAGCCATCCGAAATCATCCCGAGGCCCTCGGGACCTCAACCAAAATTAACAATGAATCCAATAAAGTTATTCAAACTTGTTCCAATTATCAAAACACCTCAACTAACACCAAGATCATCGAATTACATCGAATTCAAGGCTAAGTTTTGTTAAAACTTCCAAAATGTGCATTCGATCAAAACCCCGACCAAACCATGTCTGAATAACTTGAAATTTTTCACACACATCCAAAATAACCTATTGAAGCTACAAAAATGTCTGGAAATTCATTCCGACCCTCGGATCAAAATCTCACCTATCAACCGGAAATCGCCAAAATACTAGCTTTCGGCATTTCTAGCCTAAATGAGCTACGAACTTCCAAAATACATTTCGAATATGCTCTCAATCCAAAAATCACCTAATGGAGCTAATCATATTTCCATTCCGAGGCCGTATTCACATAGTTTCAATTACATATCATTTTTCAAATTTTAGGCTCTCATTTAGGGACTAGGTGTCCCAAAACACTCTGAATCCTAACACCTTACGTCCTGGAAAACTAAAATAGTGGATTTGAACATAAAGGAAGCAGTTAATAGGGGAACAAGGTGTTAATTCTAAAAATGACCGTCCGAGTCGTTACATTTATCTCCATATCACGCCGTCCTAGATTGCCATGCCAAGACTGTTTCACTAGCAATGCTAGGGTTTCCGAGATTGGAGTTAAAGGGTTCCATAGTATATATGCCTAGTAGGGTTATTTCTTTCCTGAAGGCTCAGCATATGGTAGATAAAGGGTGTTTGGATTATTTAGCTTATGTTCGAGAAATCACTAAAAGTCTCCGACGATTGATTCGGTCCTAGTAGTTCGAGAGTTCGTCGATGTTTTTCCTTCTGATCTTTCTGGCATGCCTCTGGATCGTGATATTGATTTCTGTATTGATTTGGCTCCAAGCACTCAGCCTATATCTATTCCACCATACCATATGGATTCTAAAGAGTTGAAGAAATTAAAGAGCAGTTTGAGCAGTTGTTTGCGAATGGGTTTGTTTGTCCCATTCTTTTGCGTTAGGGTGCACCAGTGTTATTTGTGAAGAAGAATGATGGACTATGTGGATGTGAATTGATTACCACCAGTTGAAAAAAGTCACCATCAAGAACAAGTATCCATTGCCTCCTGTTGATGATTTGTTCGACAAGTTGTAGGGTGTTCTCTAAGATCGACTTGAGGTCAGGGTATCATCAGCTGAACATTTGGGACTCAGTTGTTCCAAAGACTGCATTCCGGACTTTATATGGCTGTTATGAGTTTCTGCTGATATAATTTGGCTTGACTAATGCCCCAACGAAATTTATGGATTTGATGAACAGGGTATTCAGGCCTTATATTGATTCCTTTGTTATCATCCTCATTGACGACATCTTGATATACTCATGCATCTTGGGGGAGCACGAGCAACATTTGAGAGTAGTGCTTCAGACCTTGCTAGAGCAGAAGCCATAAGATAAGTTATCGAAGTGTGTGTTTTGGCTAAAGTCAGTGGCATTCTTGGGGAATGTTGTGTTAGGATAGGGTATTAATGTTGATCACAAGAAGATTGACGCAGTTTAGAGTTGGCCACATCCTACTTCAGTGACTGAGATCAAGAGTTTCCTGGGGTTAGCAGGTTATTATTGGTGATTCATGTAGGGTTTTTCATCTATTGCATCACCTTTGACTAGATTGACCCAGAAGGGTGCTCCGTCCCGTTGGCCCGATGATTGTGAGGAGAGCTTCCAGAAGCTCAGACTGCTTTGACTACAACACCAGTTCTTGTATTACCTTTCTGTTCAGGGATGTATAATGTATATTGCAACGCTTCACACATTGGTTTGGGATGTGTATTGATACAGGAGGGGAAAGTTATTGCATATGCTTCGCGTCAACTAAAGTTTCATGAGAGGAATTACGTGCACGACCTAGAGTTGGCAACGATTGTTCATGCTCTTAAGATATGGAGGAATTATTTGTATGGGGTGTCATGTGAGGTTTATACCGATCATCGCACTTTGCAGTATCTGTTCATGTAGATGGATCTTAATTTGAGGCAGCGCAAGTGGCTTGAGTTACTAAAGGATTATGACATTACCATTCTTTATCATCCGGGAAAGGTAAATGTGGTCGCGGATGACTTGAGCAGAAAGTCGGAGAGTATGGGTAGTTTGTCCTTCATTCCAGCAGAGGAGAGGCCACTAGCTTTGGACATTCAGTCCTTGGCTAATAGACTTGTGAGGTTGGATATTTCAAAGCCAAGTCAAATTCTAGCATGTGTGGTTGCTCCGTCTTTATTATTGGGGCAGATCAAGGCCCGACAATTTGATGATCCACATTTGGTGGTTCTTAGAGAGACGATACTTCAGGAAGGTCCCAAGGAGGTTTCCATTTTTGAGGATGGTATGTTACGGCTTTAGGGACATCTATGTGTTCCTAATATTGATGGTTTGAGGGAGAGGATTCTAGAGTAGGCCCACAGTTTGAGGTACTCCATTCATCAAGGTGCCACGAAGATGTATCGTGACTTGAGGTAGCATTATTGGTGGCGGAGAATAAAGAAGGACATAGTGGAATATGTGGCTAGATGTTTGAATTGCCAACAGGTCAAGTATGAACACCAGAGGACGGGTGGCCTACTTCAGCAGATGCCTATTTCGCAGTGGAAGTCGGAGCGCATCACCATATATTTCGTAGTTGGGTTGCCGCAGACTTTGCGGAAGGTTGATTCAGTATGGGTCATTGTGGATAGGTTGACCAAGTCGGCTCACTTCATTCCAGTGGCTACTACTTATATAGCGGAGAGGTACGCTCAGATTTATATTTGGGAGATAGTCTGGTTGCACAGTGTGCCGATTTCCATCATATCAGATAGAGGCCCTCTATTCACTTCCCATTTTCGGAGAGCCATTTAGAGTGGGTTGGGGACCCGTATAGAGCTTAGCACAACATTCCATCCTCAGACCGACGGGTGTTGATACCCAATTTTTTTCTATATATTTTTTATGCCCATAATACTTCCAAAATAGAATATATGTGCATATATAAGTACACCAAAGGATTTTGGTATTTTTATTGATTTTTAAACCAATTTATTGCCTATTTTTACACCATAAAATCAAATAATTATTCCAAAAATTATCTTTTTGGCGAATAATTTATTTTATCCTTATATTTACATCACAAATATGGTTAACATGATTTTTTCATGATTTTTTCATGATTTTACAAGTCCATCTGGTATTTTTAAAATTAAATCGCATGAAATTGCAATTTTAGCCCATTTCTAGATTAAATAGCAATTTTAATTATAAATCAATCCTAATATTTTTAATTAAATACCTACATATTGTTTATCAACCGAGTATTTTTAATTTTGATTTTAAACATCTTTTACCATTTTTATAAATTCAAAAGGGAGAAAAATGGCTATTTCAATTTTAGCCTCTTTTGATTTCAATTGCAGCCTAATTCTAACTGCCAAATTCCAAACCAAATTAGAACCCACCAAACCCAAGCCCTGACCCAAATCATTCCCGAGCCACTTACCCCTTTAATCTTGACCGTTGATCATTTAGATCAACGATCCCCATTTAGCCTTCCTAAATTAAACCTAACGACCCACCCCCCAAATATCCTCTCATTCACTCACTCGTCTCTATCTCTCTATCTCTCACTCTCTTTAGAACCTTTCACCTCCTCTCCTCTTCAATGATCTCCCTTCACCTTCTCCGGCCATTTCCTGACCTAAATCCATGGTGGTTTCACCACCCACCAGTCTCCTTAAGCTTCCGCACTTGATTACTGAAGTTACATTACCTTAGACACAAAGAATCGAACCTGGACCTTTGTTAATTCAAGTTCTATGGCCATCTCCGATCATCTACGGCTTATCTTCGGCGTGTCTTAACCTTACGAGTACATATCGACTCGTACCAACCCCTTTTTCATGCCTTCTTGTTTTTAGGGTTTCTCTGAAACCTGTGCCATTTCAAGGTTTTGTTGGTTCTCTCTAGATCTACTTTAGATCCGTGCTATTTCTGAGGTTTTCAAAGTATTTCTTACATCATTTTAAGTTTCTGATTTCAAGTTGTTCGTCTTCTCGAACCTAGGGTTTCCTTGATTTTTACTTGTTTTACTGTGATTTCTTACCTTATTTTGCTTTGCTGTGACTCTTAAGTGTTTCCACTATGGTTTTATGTATTTTCTTTACTGTATTTCCTCTTAGGGGTTTCCTGGCGATCTTTTTTATATTGTTTTCTTTCATTATGTTTCCATGAAACGTCTATGTTCCTTTGGATCTTCTTGAGTTTACTTTGCCTGATTTTACATGCTTTTATCTTTACATTTGACCTATGGCAGAAACCCGAAAAAATCGGGGGTTTCCAGACTTCTAAAGTTCGTCTCATGTTTTCTGTGTTCTCTGGTTCTTGCTAAGCTTTGCAAGACCTTCTATTTGATTTCTCTCATGCTATTTGACGCTCTCTTTTAGCTATTTTCTTTTGCTCTTGATTGCATGACCACTTTGCTTTGTTTAATTCTTGCCTTTGCGTGTTTAAGTTTATGCACTCTTTATAGTCATACTTATCCCTCTAAAAATAACCCCTTATTTTGGGAGCTGATTTCAGGCTACCATTATGTAAGCTTGATTGTTTCTTTCCTTGTCTAAAATGAGCCTGTTTTCTGACTAGGTTCATTATTGGTTTTGAATCTTTGATTCCATGATTTACTATGTACTAGTTGATTTACTTCTTATCTTATTTACCTAAACCGCGTATTTAAAGAACTTCTCCTATGAATTTTATTGCACGACATGTTACTTGATTTTCTTTCCTTAAATAAAATTCTGACCTTACCATTCAACTTCAAACTCCTTAATTAAAGGAATTCCCCGCTCCTGATTGATTCTAATTGATACTGAATTATTTTTTACCTTGCTTACTTTCCTATTTTCAAAGAATAAATATCCTATTCCGTTTCTTCAAACAGACGAATAATTGAGTTCAAGAACACACACACACACACTCAAATCTCTCTTCTCTTTACTACTACTAGTATTACTCTTTGTGTCTAGCCGGCTGAAAGCCAAGGCTAGACTATAGAACCCTGCTTGCTTTTCTCAAGTGTTGGCTGAAGCTTGAGTGAACTCTCTGGTTGTTTTCCTTGCTGCTATTAGTTTGCTATCCTAGAATTATAACTGGTATGCCCTTCTATGCTCTATAAGCATCCTTATTCAATTTTTGTGCTTCTACCCCTTTTTTTGTCTGTTCATTTATGCTTTCCTGCACCATTTAAATACTTTCAAGCATATTAATCCCTTTCTCCTGTTCCCTTTGTATGTGAGTTTGTCCTGTATCATAACAGCATTATGAATTGCTGTATGTGATTCAGGAGTAGACTCTTTTGAGTCTCTACTCGATTGCTTTCCCATTCCCTTTCCCCTTAATGTGCTGAGCTCTAATTTGGTATGTTGATGTCCTGATCATCACTCAGGCATGAGTTTGACTCTTTAAGAGTCTGATCTTATTTGTTTGAATCTGAGTGGGAGGTTAGGGGTGTGCCAATCTATGCCATGACTGGGTATAACCACCTTTTGCCGAGGTTTCTCTATCACTTTACACCTACTCCTAGCTCTTAAGTTCTACCTCCCTATGGTAAGCCATGCTTAGGGACCTTAGAGTTCCCTCTGAACTTGGATGCCTAAGGGCTAGTAATTCCATACATTTGACAACATTCAATCTTTAGAGTGTAAGCATTTCCTGGTCTCTTGTAGTCCCTTCGAACTTTGAAACACTCAAATCAGATGGCCTTGGAATCTAGAATCCGGATTTGGTAAAACACACGTGTTGGACATTGAAGGTTGCATTGAGCCTCTTCGGGTCTGACTTTAGTTTTGATGTATTTATTTCAGTCTTTTCTCTTTCCAGTTATGTAATAACTATGTAAAAGAAACTTGGGGTATATAGTAGTAAAGGGTATGGGAGGGGTTTATTTTTAGTCGTTTGCATGCTAAATGGTAGAAATCATGCCTATAGGACTTTTACTGCTTTAAATCGTTTAGATATCATGTCTATAGGCTTAATATTTGAAACCACCTAGAAATCATGTCTATAGACTTTGCATTCTTTTCTATCATTTAGATGCCATGCCTATAGGAATTAATGCTCACTCATATTGCAAATCAGTAAACATTATGCCTATTGGACATATTGAACAACCACTCGCGTATAGAAATCATGCCATTAGGAAGTGCATAAAACGGTAGGAAAAACAGTTGGGTAATCCAATGCTCACTTCATTAATGAATAAAAGCAGTAACCAGTCGATAAAAATCAAGATGTAGATATCCTGCCTATAGGTTTAACCAATTTAAATCCGTCTTAAATTTGGATAATCTGGTATCTAGTCCCAGGATTTTCTAATAAAACTCATTCAAATCAGTTTGCAATTCACTAAATCCGTATTTTTGTCTCTAAAACTGCCTTCCAAATCTCTGTATGTATTTGTTATTCATAAAATTCGCAAAACTATTTTCAAACTTTCTCTTTGAAGCATTTTTACCTCTGGAAACTCTACCATACTTTCTACTTTTATAATTCTGCCTATTTTCAAAACCCCTTTTCTGAAATTCGACAATTTCCTAAACATCTGCATTCTCATGCATTAGGACCTCAATCCACAACTTGTATTAAAAATACAAAAATTCCTAACAATTGGATCCAAGTAGCCTAATGTAGACCTTTTATCTAATTCTGTGTGTTGAACTAATCCGTCCGCCTATTAATTTTTTAACTTTAAAGACCAAATCAGTACATGCAAGTCATGCTAAACTTGTCGCTATTTGATTTACGGGGTTTGTATAAGCCTTTGAGTGTTTGCTTTGTACCCCACTTATTTGCAATTTGTTTTAATTGACGCATTAGTATTTTATCCTTTTAAACTTTATATATGCCTCCATCCCTTTCTTCCATGTAGGATTAGATGTCCAAACACCCTGGGAGTGATAGGTCGGGACGGGTACTAGCATGCAATAAGTAATCAAGAACTAATCACATTTAAATACCTTAACGGGGAGGGAAGGATAGAATATGAATATGATGACTGGTGCGTTAATATCTCGTATGAGAATGATTGCTGGATATTGCACCAAAGTGATCCATATTATGTTTAACCCTATGACCCCCTTTTCTTCCTTATTAATGCCTTATTTTAGACTAATGTTTTCAACTAAAATCCCTCTTTGGAAAACAACTTGTGTCTTTCTCCTTTCACAATTTCCAACTTTCTATGTTTTCCTATGTGCGAATTTTACATGTTTACTTTTACTTTTATTAAAGTCACAATTAAGCAAGGTCGGGAACCACACTACTGAATCTTGAGGGATGCCTAACACCTTCTCCCCGAGATAATCTCAAGCCCTTACCCGAATTCTGCTTTTTTTTTTTTCCAAATATTTCTTGTTTTCTTTAAGAGTGTCCTAATGCACAATAATCATTAGGTCGCGACTCTCCAATTACATAGCCCAAATTCCCCGAAAGGGGATAACAGAGTCATTGCACCCATAATATCGTAAACGCGATTTCTCCTTAGAAAAAGGGGGCGTCGATAGCATGGTGACTTTGCTGGGGATTTTCTTTAAGGTTTTTACCATTACTTGCTTTTGTGACTTTATTTCTTCCTTAATCACATTTATTTCCCGTCTTTTGTTATTTCATCATAATTACTAACTTGGCTACTTTGTGTTTTTCTTTAACTTCTTCTTTCTCTCATTATTTCAATTCTGTTGTAATTTCCAAGTATTTATTGTAATTTTTATGAACGTGAAAATACATGTAATTTATTTCATTATTGTAACTTCATTCCTCAACATCATATTCCACTTGTTCCAAAACAAATCCTATGGCAACACTTATAATGAGTGGTTGCCCCCTTCCGATATTATAAACCCCTTAAATGTGGTAAAGGCATATTTGCGGTAAAACTAGTCGATCAACGCTGTAGTCGATAGTTTCGCGCCTTTCCCTCTTAAGTTGTCTGCTGAAGGGTATCTTGTCTAGAACTTCAAAAGTAGAAACCTTATTCCATTAAATTATTCATGCATTATGGTCAAGCCTAGCCGAGTCAGTTATGTTGTCCACATAATGACTCATTAAGATAGCATAAACCAAAGTCCACCAGGTTTCCTGAAACCCAAATGGACACCTTCACGTTATGTGCATTTATTTGGAGAACTAAATGCTTTTTCTAATTATTGATTTAATTAGTCGAGTCTGGTGGGGTTAAGGTCCTAACACTTTGTTTTGCAGAAAATGAGGCACGAGGTCCGCAGATTTGGTATGGTATCCAACATTCACCCAAGGTTTCTAAGCTGGTGGGAGGATCTTCATGCAGCGATCAAATCCTCGTTCGCAAGTACTTAGGGAATTTGCCCTCACTTTTGGAAAGTCAGCCTAACAATAAAATCATAGGGGCTGCCACTTTGTTTTGGGATAGTGACCGATCTGTGTTTCGCTTCGGAGACTTGGAAATGACCCCTTTGCTAGAAGAGATAGAGGGCCTAGCTAGTATCCCTTGGGAGGCTCCGGGTTTGCTTATGCCGGAAAATTGCAAAAGTAGAGGCTTTCTTAAGATGATGGGACTCAAGAAAAATCCCGACCTCTCTTGTTTAGTGGACTCCTACATACCATTCGACTTCTTGTACGACAGATATGGCTACAGCAAGTCCTGTCGCACCAACATGGACGAGTTCGCCCTCACTTCTTTGGGACATATACACAGAAGGGTCTTTGTGTTCATGTTTTGCTTCTTGGGAATGATAATTCTGTCTATGAAGAAGGCTAGTATCCACATCAAATAGCCATGGTGACCTAGACCTTAATGGAGGGTATCGACGGGCTGTCTTTAGCATAGTGCCTATGATCGTCGCGAAAATCTTTCGAGCCTTGGGAAAGTGTCAGCAAGGGGCTCTGTACTTCGAGGGTTGTAATATTCTACTTCAACTTTGGCTCATAGAACACCTTTAGAAAGGCGACTACAGACAGTAAATCATTCGCAAGGATTGGGATGACCATATCACTACTTCATGCCCAACATGTTCGCTCAGCCAAAGGACGCCAGTGGATGGGTAGAGCTGTTCGAAAATTTAAAAGAAGAGCATGTTCAGTGGATGTTCGAGTGGTTTCCAACAGGGAGTTCATTGTCCGTTCTTGAGACGCACCATTCATCATACTCATTGGTCTAAGGGTAACTATCCTTATGTCCCTCTCCGGGCCATGGGGCAAGCTGGAAGAAAACAAATCATACCCAGGATAGAGAAAAAAAGTCATTTCAGGGCTGATTTTCAAGATGATGATAGCCCGCACAAGTGTCATGCTCAGCATATGTGGCACTGCAAGCTAGTCTTAGGCAAGAAGTCTATTGAACCAGACAGGTAGCATGCTAGGTGTGTGCCGCACTATACAGGTTGGTTGGAAGATGATCACATTGGTTTGGGTCATCCAGGATTTGTCCATGGTCGTAGAATTATTGATGAGAAAGATGAAGTGCCAATCAAATACAATCAACTGTGCAAGAGAATACGAGAGTGTGAGAATGAAAATTAGGAAATACAGGAAGCCCACGAAAAGCTGATCAACGAGTGGAAGGACATGGCTGTCAATGCCAACAACCATTTGGGATATTTGGAGCGAGGTATAGTGGAATTAGAAGGGAAGTTCTTGAAAAGAATTGAAGACTGTCAGAATGCTGAAGGAAGTGCAGCGAACATCTGGCCCGAGCCTATCTGCTGTTAGGAATGCGCGAGTTGATATAGCTGTACGAGTGAGGAAAGAGTACCGAATCTAGGGAAGTTCCATCTGGGACCAAGTAGTTAGGATCTTATTTCATGCTTCCTTAATGTAATAAGGCCACTGGCCATTAGTGACATCTTTTATCATTCAGTTGTTTTAAGACTCGTCTTGTTTTTAACAATAAAATGAGGCATTTAGCATTATACGTTCTCAAATTTAATTTGTCACTAGGACTACCTCGGGCACAACAAGGCACCTAAATTAGGAAACCTATTGCGCAACATGTTTAAATACCACAATATTACTTTTTTCAGAATCCGCACTAACTTTTTACCTTTTTTTCTTTCTTTTATTTTTATTCCCTTCCCCAAAGGTTAGTTCATGCATTTTGGCACCATCAACATACTCAACAAGATCCAAGGGTCCTCCACCTCCTCCTCTTCCAAGTCCTATTAGAAATAGGAACAAGGGCAAAATGGGATATGCAAACGCTAGAAAGGAACTTGAGGAAGTTTCTCAGAATGCTGCAATTACCAAGGAGACTGCCGATCATCTGGAGCAAACTTTGCTAATATTTTGAGAGGAATTGGACCAAGTTAGAAACCTGGCAATCCTATCAATCACTCTTGCCGCTCCTGATGTTAACACTCAGAATACCGCACCTCCACAAGACACCTCTCAACCTCCGATGCAACCCACTTATGCCCAAGCCTGCAATACATGCAATAACACTCCACTGCTCATTCCAGAACCACAAAAATCCAAGAAAGGCCACAACACCCCTATCTTTGTGGACACTATGCCCCGCTACACTCAGCCAATCACAAATGCACCCGAGTCAAGTGACAAGGGCTCTCTTATTCTGAATTTGGCCGCTGAGATCAAGAAGTTGACTAGCCCGGTCCAAGGTTTTGAAGGTATCAAAGGTGTTGAAGGGTTGAATTACGAAGATCTGTGTGTTCAACAAGATGCTGAGTTACCGGAGGGGTACAAACCTCCCAAGTTTGAAATGTTCGATGGTATAGGTGATCCCAGGGTCCACTTGAGAATGTATTGTGATAAGTTGGTAGGAGTCGGAAGGGATGAGAAGATCCGCATGAAGCTGTTTATGAGGAGTTTGAAGGGTGATGCCTTTTCATGGTATATTATCTAGGATGCAAAGAAATGGACTAGTTGGGTAAACATGGCGTCTGACTTTATGAATCAATTTAGGTTGAACACTGAGAGCGCACCAGATGTGTTCTATATCCAGAATCTCAAGAAGAAGCCCACAAGACCATTCACAAGTATGCTACTCATTTGAGGTCAGAAGATACTAAGGTCAGACCAGCCTTGGAGGAAGAACAAATGAACAAGTTCTTCGTTCGTACTCAGGATCCACAGTACTATGAGAGGCTGATGCTAATAGAAGGCCAAAAGTTCTCCGTCATCAGCAAATTAGGAGAAAGGATTGAAGAAGGCATAAAAAACGGTATGGCCACTAACCTAGAGGACATACGCGCTACCAACAAGGCTTTACAGTCTGGTGGCTCTTCGAAGAAAAAGGATGTAAATTCCGTAATAGCCGTGCAAAGGAACAATTCCCCTATGAAGTACCAAACCTGTCCCTCACATATCAACCTACCTTAAACTACCAAGCACCATCACCCACTCACAAAATTCTACTACCCGCTTACCAATCACGTCCACCACCGACATATCAACCCACTTCACCCAAATACTCCCAACCTACACCTATGTACGAAGCATACAACTCCCAACCTTCTCACTACCTGTGACCACCTACTCGCCAAAACTTTCCTCGACCCAGACCAAATTTCAATCGTAAGCCTCCCAGACAATATACCGCCATAGCCGAACCAATTGAACGATCATATGAAAAACTCAAAGCATCTGGTTACGTTACCCCTATCCCAGCCGTAACTCCAGAAAATCCCTCCCAATGGATCTACCCATACAAGACTTGCGCATACCATGAACGAGTGCCACTCGTTGAAGGACAAGATTCAAAACCTGATTGATAACAAGGTCATTGTAGCAAAGGCGCCTACTCGTAATGTCTGCAACAACCCTTTGCCTAACCACAAGGGTGGAGGCATCCCTATGATCGAGATCAAAGACGATTGGGACCCCAAGGGGTCAATCGATTTGATTGTTGAAGGAGACGAGCCTAAAAATCCAGCAGTTACCCTCAATCTCGCTGTTGTTCAAATTCATCCCTCTGAGGGCGATATGGTAAATGTGTCTGTAGAGCTCGAGTTTGAAGGACCTTTTGCAAAGGCACCAAAATGGATTGAGGTTGAGTTCAGAATTCCAAAGGCACCTGCGGCATTCGAAGTTACTGTGTTTCACCCCAGGGTTCCAATTCCGGTCTCCATGACAGACGTGACCCCATTCAAGACGAACGTCGTACCTTGGGATTACACCGCTGAGGCTAGAAGTAATGGAAATACATATACCGAGGAAGTAATTGCTGAACAGGTCATGACCAGGACAGGCAGGGTATACACCTCGGAAAATTTAGAGGAGTCGAGCAAGCAAGACTCTGGGCGAGCTATTGAAACTGGACCCGATGATCTTTGGAGGAAGATACATGCCAAATAGTATTCAGTCGTGGAGCTATTGAACAAAACGCCATTGCAGATTTCTATTCTGGCTCTTCCACAAAGTTTTGAGGCATATAAAAATGCCTTAATGAAGATACTGAGTGAAGCTTACGTTCCCAGAAATATAACAGGGGGAGAAATGGCCAATATGGTGGAGAAGGTACTGGAAAGCCACAAGATCACCTTTCACGAGGACAAATTTTCACCAGAGGGGCTTAGTCACAACAAGGCATTGCATATCACTGCACAATGCGAGGAACATTTTATCACCAGGATCTTAGTCGACAGGGGATCCAGCCGTAACATCTGTCCATTAATAACTCTCAGGACGTTGGGTAAAGTATTGCACCAGATCAAAGACGGAGCTATCAGTGTCAAAGCTTGTGATGGATCTCAGAGGTCTACCATTCGAGAAATTAGCCTATGCCTACAGATGGGACCCACATGGTATGATGTTGAGTTCCAAGTATTGACGTGCCAACATCCTACAATTTATTACTATGACGACCCTGGATCCACGCCGATGGGGTTGTGGCATCAACTTTGCATCAAGCTGTAAAATTTGAATGGAACCATCAGTAGGTAATCATTTATGGAGACGGTAGCAACACTATATACAGTCACCAAACCATCCTGATGATCAGAGGTAAAAGGAAGATATGCGGAGAAACATACCACCACATCAAGCGAGTAAACGCCATTGACAAAGACAAGTGGTGGGATAACAAGATTGAGAGCATCCGGAACCGGAGCAAATTCGAGCCCGTAAAGGGACTTGGCAAGAATCTCCAGGGATCACCAAGCCTATCAAGTTGTGAAAGCACGATACAACTTTTGCCCTGGGTTATGAATATACGTGGGAGGAGTTCAACCAATGGACTCCACCACGGCGCGGTCCCTACTACCCACTGGAGCACCCTCTACCTCATCCGGAGCAAACCTTTCAGCCAGTCGACGTTAAATATAGATCTTAGGAAGATGAGGCACTGCTAGCAATGAAGAACCTGTTTCTAGAAGATGATATGGACTGCTGTGTTATCTTCGAGAAGGAAGGGGAGGAAGGCACTTCTATTCAATTGTGAACTGAGGAGAACACCAAACTAATTGGTCAGTCAGGACAACCAAAGCCCGAAGAGCTTTAGGGTAGCAAGGCTAAACGACACATATGCATCGCATTTTACTTATAGTTTATTTTAGGTTTCTGTATTGTCTTTAATTTTGAAAAGAGCTCCGATGTTTCAAACAGTTATGAATTTAATTGAATGCAATTTTCAAGTCTATCTTTATATCTCGCTCTTATTATTTCTCTCTACATTTACTTTATTTTCACACAGCATTACTATTACATATCTTGATGATGAACCAATGACTGTAACTTGCAACGAGGCAATGTGACAAATGAACATAGACTCAGAAGAGGATGAAATATCAGAAAGACTTGTCAGAGAGGTCGAGAATTTTAAGAACATGCCTAAGTCCAATTTGGACAAAATTGAGGTTGTTAATCTGGAAGACTCAGAAAATGTCAAGGAAACACGTATCAACATACACTTATCACCACCAGAAAAGGAAGAGTACAAAGAGTTCTTAAAAGAATATGAGGATATCTTTGCCGGGTCGTATAATGATATGATCGGTCTCAGCACATCCATTGTGGCTCACAAGTAGCCGACAGATTTGGCATGCCCATCGGTAAAACAGAAGCTCAAAAAATTCAAGCCAGACATGAGTTTGAACCATTGTGGATCACAAGTTGTCAACAGATCCGGCATGCCCATCGATAAAATAGAAACTCAGAAAGTTCAAGCCAGATATGAGTTCGAAAATCAAAGGAGAGGTTACCAAGCAAGTCAAAGCCAGGGTTCTCGAAGTGGTAGAATATCCAACATGGTTAGCCAACATCGTGTCGGTACCAAAGAAGGATGGGAAAGTTGGAGTCTGCGTCGACTGTCGGGATCTCAACTGGGCCAGTCCTAAAGACGACTTCCCTTTGCCAAATACACACATATTGATCGACAACTGCGCCAAACATGAGCTGCAGTCATTCGTTGATTGTTTTGCTGGATACCATCTGATATGGATGGACGTAGAGGATGCTGAGAAAATGGCATTCATCACGCCGTGTGGAATGTACTGCTATAGAATAATGCTATTTGGTTTGAAGAATGCTGGTGCTACCTACATGAGGTCCATGACCACCATCTTTCATGACATGATACATAAAGTGATCAAGGTATATGTGGACGACGTCATCATCAAATCCAAGAAAGCTACAAATCACATGGACGATTTAAGAAAGTTCTTCAATAGACTGAGGAGATATAACTTGAAACTAAATTTTGCCAAGTGTGCATTCGGCGTCCCAGACGGAAAGTTATTGGGTTTCATTGTGAGTCACCGAGGGATAGAATTGGACCCATCGAAGGTCAAAGCCATTCAAGAGTTGGCACCGCCAAAGTGCAAGAAGGATGTAATGAGTTTTCTGGGAAGAGTCAACTATATCAGCCGGTTCATAGCCTAGTCCACTGTCATTTGTGAACCCATTTTCAAGATGCTAAAGGAGGATGCCGCCACTAAATGAACCGATGATTGTCAAAAGGCCTTCGACAGAATCAAGGAATACTTATCAACGCCGTCAGTCTTGGTACCACCCAAGCCTAGGAGAACTTTATTTCTTTATCTTGCAGTATTAGCTGGGGCATTTGGTTTTGTTTTGGGACAACATGGCGAGACTGTAAGAAACGAGCAAGCCATCTACTATCTCAGCAAGAAGTTTACCCCGTACGAGGCTCGGTATTCCTTATTAGAACGTACCTGTGTGCTATAACCTAGGTAGCTCAGAAATTGAGGCACTATTTCTGTGCTTACACAGCTTATCTCATATCCAGGATGGATCCATTAAAATATATCTTTCAGAAGCCCATGCCTACCAACAAGCTCGCCAAATGGCAAATACTGTTAAGTGACTTTGACATCATGTTACCCAGAAGGCAGTCAAAGCAGATCGCCTCGCCGAGAATCCTGTAGGTGGAGAATACGAACCTCTAAAGATGTATTTTCTTGATGAGGAGGTAGCTTTCATAGGAGAGGACATTGCAGAATCCCATGATGGGTGGATGATGTTTTCCGATAGAGCTACAAATTTCAAAGGAGTTGGTATAGGAGTGGTCCTTATGTCTGAAACCGGACAATTACCCAGTATCCGCCATGCTCAGGTTCCCGTGCACCAACAACACGGCTGAGTACGAAGCTTGCATCCTAGGGCTCAAATTGGCGATTGACACGAACATTCAGGAACTATTAGTGATCGGAGACTCGGACCTACTCATATATCAGGTTCGAGAACAATGGGCGACCAAGAATTCCAAGATACTCCCTTATCTACACCATGTGCAGGAGTTGAGGAAGAGATTCAGAAAGACAGAATTCCTGCATGTTCCATGAATACAAAATGAGTTCGCCGATGCACTTGCCACTTTATCATCCATGATTCAACACCCGGATACGAATTTCATTGATTCCATCCAGGTCAAGATTCATGACCAACCGGCTTATTGTGCTCATGTTGAGGAAGAAGCCGATGGGAAACCTTGGTTCCATGACATCAGAGAATACTTGACAATATGAGAATACCCAGAGCTTGAAAGATCTACTCAGAAGCGCACCCTCCAGAGGTTATCCAACATTCTTTCACAGCGGAGGAATCTTGTACAGGAGGACTCCCGATATGGGAATATTAAGATGTGTCGTGGAAAGAGAAGCAACCAAACTGTTGGAGGAAGTGCACGCAGGGACCTGCGGATCGCATATGAATGGTTTCATTTGGCGAAAAAGTTACTCCGAGCAGGGTATTTTTGGATGATTGTGGAAGCAGACTGCATCTAGTATGTTTGAAAATGCCACCATTGTCATATACATGCAGATATGATGAAAGTAACTCCAAACTAGCTTACCGCAACAAGCTCACCATGGTCGTTCTCCGCTTGGGGAATGGATGTTATTGGACAAATCGAACCAGCCGCGTCAAACGGGCACAATTTCATCTTAGTGGCAATTGATTACTTTACCAAATGGGTTAAAGTAGCATCATACAAAGGAGTAACAAAGAAAGTTGTAACAGATTTCATCCGCGATCGTATGGTTTGTCGGTTCGGGATTCCAGAGTCAATCATCAGCGATAATGGGTCCAACCTCAACAACGACTTGATGAAAGCAATGTGTGAAACATTTAAGATTAAACACAAGAACTGTACGGCTTACAGACCTCGGATGAACAGAGGCTTAGAAGCAGCCAATAAGAACATCAAGAAAATACTAAGAAAGATGATCGAAAGGCACAAGCAATGTCATGAGAAGTTTACATTCCCCTTATTAGGCTATCGTACCACGGTCCGCACATTAAGTGGGGCCACTCCCTACATGTTGGTTTATGGTATAGAGGCGGTCACCCCCGTAGAAATTCCCTCCTTGAGGGTCATTCAAGAAGCGGAGTTAGATGATGTAGAATGGGTCAAAAATCGCTATGAGCAATTAGCCCTCATAGACAAAAAGAGGATGAATGCAGTTTGTCACGGTCAATTGTATCAGAATAGAATGTCCCGAGCCTTCAGAAAGAGAGTTAAGCCAAGGAAATTCACACCAGGACAGCTGGTGTTGAAGAAAATATTCCCACATCAAGATGAAGCCAAAGAGAAATTCTCTCCCAATTGGCAGGGTCTGTACATGATTCATCGGGATCTAACTGGAGGAGACCTTATTCTCGCCAAAATGGATGTAAAAGTCTGGCCAAAGCAAATCAACTCATACGCAGTAAAAAGATACTATATTTGATCATATACTTTTCTTTCATGATGTAACTTGAACTACACCTGACCTGATTCTCGTTTAAGAGGGGATACGTAGGCAGCCCTACGGGTTCGGTCACATTTTAACAAAATTCCATCTTCCCCCACCCCTCCCCCCCCGCAATTGGAACTGGGGCAGAATTTTGAGGAGGACCCTCAAAATTCTAAAGTCAATTTTCAAGTGTCTTCATCAACGCCGACACAGTAAACTGGGGCAGAATTTTGAGGAGGACCCTCAAAATTTTGGAGCAAGCAAGATCATTGTGTCTTGAACCACGTTGCAGTTGTAGGTTCATCCAAAATAAAATCATTTTTATATATGTATTTGCATTTACTAAATCATGCACAAATATCATTTGCATCACCATGTTTAGTAACACTACCCCCGTGATATGTGACTTCGAGAGCTAGAGGAAACGAACTAACCTCCCCTCAACAAAACTCACAATTTTCATTGGATGCAGGAATTTAGGCCACGAATCAAAGTACATTTGCTCTTCAGAATCGAAACCCTCCAAAGAGTCACTATCCACACCCAACACTCCCCAGCAGTCCTAATCTGGAAAATCGTCTACCAGATAAGAAAAACTTACTACTACTCGTTCTATTACACTCCTGCATTGCATAAGGCTATTTTCTGCCTTTCAAAGCTAAGCTCTGTCTCCATCTACATATTTGCATAAGGCTATTTATCTGCCTTCCGAGGTTAAGATCTATCTCCATATTACATAAGGCTATTATTTGCCTTTCGAGACTAAGATCCATCTCCACCTGCATATTGCATAATGATACTCTCTGCCTTCCGAGGTTAGGATCTATCTCCATATTGCATAAGGCTATTATCTGCCTTTCAAGACTAAGATCTGTCTCCACATGCATTTTGCATAAGGCTACTCTCTGCCTTCTGAGGTTAAGTTGTACCTCCATATTGCATAAGGCTATTATCTGACTTTTGAGACTAAGCTTTGTATCCACCTGCATCTTTGTGTATGGCTATTTATCTACCTTCCAAGCTTAAGATCTACCTCCATATTGCATAAGGCTATTATATTCCTTCCGAGACTAATCTCTGTCTCCACCTACATTTTGCATAAGGCTACTCTCTGCCTTCTGAGGTTAAGATCTACCTCCATATTGCATAAGACTATTATCTGCCTTTCGAGACTAAGCTCTGTCTCCACCTACATTTTGCATAAGGCTACTCTCTGCCTTCCGAGGTTAAGCTCTACCTCCATATTGCATAAGGCTATTATCTTCCTTTCGAGACTAAGCTCTATCTCCACCTGCATTTTGCATAAGGCTACTCTATGCCTTTCGAGGTTAAGCTCTACCTCCATATTGCATTAAACTACTCTCTGCCTTCTGTGGATAAGCTCTACCTCCATGTTGCATAAGGCTATTCTCCGCCTTTCGAGGTTAAGCTTTACCTCCTGTTGCATAAGGCTACTTATCTGCCTTTCGAGACTAAGCTCCATCTCCATCTGCATCGCATAAGGCTACCTATCTGCCTTACGAGACTAAGCATTGTCTCCCCCCTGCATATTTGAAATATCGTCGCTTTATTTTTCGACTGGCTGAAACATCTCCACCTGCTTTTAAATTCTCGCTCTGGCCAAAAGATCGCCAACCTTTGCATTCATTTGGCTGAACGGTTTCCACCTTCTCATGGGCTGAAGGATTTCCAAATTATTCAACATCATAGTTCAGAGGCACCATCTGCATAGCCCAAGAACACCATTTCATGGCATGCGAATCTTTACTTTTACATTCTTCATGGGCCAGGACATCATAGTCCGAGGATGTCATTCCAATCGTCCGAAGAAAACATTAATGATCCAACGAGAACCTGCATCATGTTTAAATTATGCACAATATACATTGCATCGCTCATTCACAGGTACACCAGCTAGCGAATGACTGTCTCTGCAGGAGCTCTTTCTCTCCGGTTTTCCGCAACCCGTTCGACTTCATAGCCTTTCTCAAATTAGATCGTCGTGCCCATTCTTTTCTTAATCCCCAACATTGGTTCCCCAACTACATATGGCCTGATTCCTGTAAAACCAGGGATATGTAGGCAGCTCAGAAACCAGGGCACGGTCATAATTCTTTTATTAACACCGTTTTCGGTCAAAATTGGCCATCTTATCTTTACCCGACAACTCTTTCATCCTCCTCGGGTAAAGAAGGGCAGCTGTTGATGCCCAATTTTTCCCTATGTATTTTTTATGCCCACAATGCTTCAAATAGCTATATGTGCATATAAGCACACCAAAGTGTTTTGGCCTTTTTTTAATTGATTTTTAAACCAATTTATTGCCTATTTTTATACCATAAAATCAAATAATTATTTCAAAAGTTATCCTTTTGGTGAATAATTTATTTATACTCGTAGTTACATCAAAATATGGTTAACATGATTTTCGCATGATTTTACAAGTCCATTTGGTATTTTTAAAATTAAATCGCATGAAATTGTAATTTTAGCCCACTTATAGATTTAATAGAAATTTTAATTATAAATCAGTCCTAGTATTTTTAAATTAATACATATATATTTTTTTATCAATCCAGTATTTTTAACTTGATTTTAGACATCTTTTACTATTTTTATAAATTCAAAAGGAGAAAAGGGCTATTTCAATTTTAGCCTCTTTTGATTTCAATTACAGCCTAGTTTTAACCCCCCCAATTCCTAACCTAATTAGAACCGGCAGGACCCAGGCCCAGACCCAAATCATACCCGACCCACTTACCACTTTAATCTCGACCGTTGATCATTTAGTTCAACGGTCCCCATTTACCCTTCCAAGTTAAACCTTACAACCCCCCAATGCCCTCTCATTCACTCACTCATCTCTAT
Source organism: Nicotiana benthamiana (assembly GCA_034376525.1). Lineage (NCBI taxonomy): Eukaryota > Viridiplantae > Streptophyta > Magnoliopsida > Solanales > Solanaceae > Nicotiana > Nicotiana benthamiana. The sequence goes on along the minus strand of CM067340.1, from coordinate 40,701,455 downwards.
CTCTCTATCTCTCACTCTCTATGGAACCTTCCACCTTCTCTCCTCTCCGATGATCTCCCTTCACCTTCTCCGCCCACTTCCTGACCTAAATCTATGGTGGTTTTACCACCCACCAGTCTCCTAAGGCTCCTTGCACTTGATTACTGAAGTTCCATGACCTTGGCCACAAGGAATCGAACATGGACCTTTGTCGATTCAAGTTCTACGGCCATCTCGGGTCATCTCCGGCTCATCCCTGGCGTGTCTTAACCTTACGAGTCCATCTCGACTCGGACAAACCCCTTTTTCCAAGCCTTCTCATTTCTAGGGTTTCTCTGAAACCCTATGCCATTTCAAGGTTTTCTAGTTTCTCTCTAGATCTACGTTAGATCTTTGCTATTTCTGAGGTTTTTAAAGTATTTCTTACATCATTTTAAGTTTCTACTTTCAAAATTGTTCGTCTTCTCGAACCTAGTGTTTCCTTGATTTTTACTTGTTTTACTATGATTTTTTACGTTATTTTGCTTTGCTATAACTCTTAAGTGTTTACACTATGGTTACTATGTATTTTCTTGGTCGCACTATTCCTTTTCTTCAAACAGACGAACAATTGAGTTAAAAAACACACACACACACACACACACACTCAAATCTCTCTTCTCTTTACTACTACTAGCATTACTGTTTGTGTCTAGCCGGCTGAAAGCCAAGGCTAGACTATAGAATCATGCTTGCTTTTCTCAAGTGTTGGCTGAAGCTTGAGTGAACTCTCTGGCTGTTTTTCTTGCTTTTATTAGTTTGCTATCCTAGAATTATAACTGGTATGCCCTTCTGTGCTTTATAGAGTCTGCTCTTATTTGTTGGAATCTGAGTGGGAGGTTAGAGGTGTGCCAGTCTATGCCATGATTGGGTATGACTAACTCCTGCTGCGATTTCTCTCTCACTTTACACCTACTCCTAGCTCTTAAGTTCTACCCCCCAATGGTAAGCCGTGCTTAGGGACCCTAGAGTTCCCTCTGAACATGGATGCCTAAGGGCTGGTAATTCCACACATTGCACAACATCCAATCTTTAAAGTGTAACCATTGCATGGGCACTTGAAGACCCTTGGAACTTTGAAACATTTTAAGAGAAGGCCTTGGAATCTGGAATCTTGATTTGGTAAAACACATGTACTGGATATTTAAGGTTGCATTGAGCCTCTTTGGGTCTGACTTTAGTTTTGATGTATTTATTTCAGTCTTTGTCTTTCCAGTTCTGTAATAACTATAGAAAAGAAACTTGGGGAATATAGTAGTAAAGGGTATATGAGGGGTTTATTTTTAGTCGTTTGCATGATAAAGGGTAGAAATCATGCCTATTGGACTTTTACTTCTTTAAATAGTTTAGATATCATGTCTATAGGCTTAATATTTTTGAAACCACCTAGAAATCATGTCTATAGACTTTGCATTCTTTTCTATCATTTAGATGCCATGCCTATAGGAATTAATGCTTAGTCATATTGCAAATGAGTAAACATTATGCCTATAGGACATATTGAACAACCAGTCGCGTATAGAAATCATACCATTAGGAAGTGCATAAAATGGTAGGAAAAACAGTTGGGTAATCCAATGCTCATTTCAATAATGTATAAAAGCAGTAACCAGTTGATAAAAATCAAGATGGAGATATCCTGCCTATAGGTTTAACCAATTTAAATACGTCTTAAAATTTGGATAATCTGGTATGGAGTCCCAGGGTTTTCTAATAAAACTCGTTCAAATCAGTCTGCAATTCACTAAATCCGTGTTTTTGTCTCTAAAACTGCCTTCCAAATCTCTGTCTGTACTTTTTATTCATAAAATTCGCAAAACAATTTTTGAACTTGCTCTTTAAAGCATTTTACCTCTGGAAACTCTACTGTACTTTCTACTTTTATAATTCTGCCTATTTTAAAAACCCCTTTTCTGAAATTCGACAATTTCCTAAACATCTGTATTCTCATGCACTAGGACCTCAATCCACAACTTGTTTTAACAATACAACAAGTCCTAACAATTGGATCCAAGTAGCCTAATGTAGACCTTTTATCTAATTCTGTGTGTTGAACTAATCCGTCCGCCTCTTAATTTCTTAACTTTAAAGACCAAATCAGTACGTGCAAGTCATGCTAACCTAGTCGCTATTTGATATACGGGGTTTGTATAAGCCTTTGAGTGTTTGCTTTGTACCCCACTTATTTGCTATTTGTTTTAATTGACGCCTTAGTAATTTCTCCTTTTAAACTCCATATATGCCTCCATCCCTTTCTCCCCTTTAGGATTAGAAGTCCAAATTCCCTGGGACTGATAGGTCGGGACGGGTACTAGCATGCAATAAGTAATCGAGAACTAATCACATTTAAATACCTTAACGGGGAAGGAAGGGTAGAATATGGATATGATGACTGGTGCGTTAATATCTCATGTGAGAATGATTGCTGGATATTGCACAAAAGTGATACATATTATGTTTAACCCTAGGACCCTCTTTTCTTCCTTATTAATGCCTTATTTTAGACTAATGTTTTCAACTAAAATCGCTCTTTTCAAAACAACTTGTGTATTTATCCTTTCAAAATTTCCAACTTGCTATCTTTTCCTATGTGCAAATTTTAGCTGTTTACTTTTACTCTTCTTAAAGTCACAATTAAGCAAGGCTGGGAACCACCCTAGTGGATCTTGAGGGGTGCCTAACACCTTACCCTCGAGATAATCTCAAGCCCTTACCCGAACTCTGGTTTTCTTTCAAATCATTCTTCTTTTCTTTAATAATGTCCTAATGCAATATAATCTTTAGGTGGAGATTCTTCAATTACGTAGCCCAAATTCCCCGAAAGGGAACAAAAGAGTTATTCCACCCATAATGTCGTAAACCCAATTTCTCCTTAGAAAAACAGGGCGTCGATAATGGGCGGTCGGAATGGACAGTTCAAATTATAGAGGATATTCTTAGAGCATGTGTGATTGACTTTGGAGGTTAGTGGGATCAGTTCTTGCCTTTATTGGAGTTTGCGTACAAAACAGTTATCAATCCAGCATAGAGATGGCTCCTTTTGAGGCTTTATATGGCCGACATTGTCGTTCTTCTATCGGGTGGTTTGAGCTCGATGAGGCTAAGTTACTTGGTACAGATTTGGTACAGGATGCCTTGGATAAGGTGAAGTTGATTCGGGAAAGGCTTCACACAGTTCAGTCTAGACGCAAGAGTTACGGGGATCAGAAGCCACGTGAGGTATCATTTATGACTGGCAATAAGGTTCTTTTGAAAGTCTCTCCCATGAAGGGCATTATGAGGTTCGGGAAGAAGGACAAGTTGAGCCCAAGGTTTATTTGTCCCATTGAGGTATTGAGGCGAGTCAGGAAGGTTGACATGAGTTTGCTTTACCCCAAGTTTATCGGGAGTTCAGCCAGTTTTTCATGTATCGATGCTTTAGAAGTATCACGCCGACCTATCACATGTGTTGGACTTCAGAACTCATCAGTTGGATGAGAGTTTGGGTTATGAGGAGGATCCAGTTGCTATTATTGATAGACATGATCACCAGTTGAGGTCCAAGAGTATTTCTGCAGTGAGTGCCCAGTGGAGGCCAACCAGTTGAGGAGGCGATCTGGGAGTCCGAGGAGGACATGCAGAGCAGATATCCCATTTATTCAGCAGTTTCAGGTACTTTCGATGTCCGTTTGAGGACGAATGTTTGTTTAAGAGGTGGAGAATGTATCTACCCGGTAGGTCTTTTTTCCTTTTACAACCCGTTATCTTAAATAAAACTTCTCGTGCCTGTTTTACCTGATATATGACTTGCAGGGACGGTTGGTTCGACAATTGGAAGAGTTTTGAGTGAAATATGTCCACTTGTTTCTTTTGGATTATCTTAAAAAGGCCAAGTTTGACTTCAGTCAACTTTTTGGGAAAATGGACTTAGATTTATGATTTGATGGTCCTGGAGGATCTGTGGGAAAATATGGGACCTGGGCATATGTCCGGGATCAAATTCCGAGGTCCCTAGCCCAAGTAATGAATTTGTATTAAAAATTGTTAATTTAAAGTTTTAAAAAATTAAACAAACTAAGTAATCATTGATTTCCTAGGTATCAGGCTCATATTTTTGTTCCAAAGTTTGGTATAGGTCTGAAATATCATTTAAGACTTGCCCGTAAAATGTGGTGTCAATCAGAGTAGTTTAAGCACGTTTTTACCCATTAGAGGAGAATTAAGTACTTAAAGTTTATTAGTTTGATTCATTTAGTTGTAGGGGGTGATTCATAGATTTTGCTTTGTTTCGATGTTCCGAGGGTTCGAGTAGGTTCGTCTCATAATTTCAGACTTGTCAGTATGTTCGGCCGGGCCTCGAGAGTCCCGAGCGTCAAATGGACGAGGCTCAAATGAAGTAGGAAGCTCGAATGAAGTGGGAAATTTGGATAAGTGCTGCGTTTTGCTGCTTCTATAATAACCGCATATGTTGTTCTAGGACGGAAGGTGCGGTCCATTCTCCACAGAAGCAGCCAAGGGCAAGCCAAGCGAGAACCATAGAAGTGGCTCCAGCTGCAGATGCGTCTCCGCAGATGCGGCTTGAAGATCACAGGTATGGGACCGCAGATGCAGAAATTGTTGAGCAGTGAGGTTCATTTAATTCGAGTTCAACGACCATTTTTATCATTTTTCACTCTTCTTTTGGGCGATTTGGGAGCTCTTGAGAGAAGATCTCCAATTAGCATTGTAAAGTAAGTTATTTCCACTCATCCTTAGTTTAATACATGTATATTAAGTAGATTAAACACTAAAAACTAGGTAAAATCAAATGGTTAGAGCTAAACCTAGGGTTTTAATGAAATAAATATTTAACCATGAAATTTGTTATGAAATGAAACTAGAATTCATATATATTGATCCTTAGGCTATAGAGAATAACTTCCTTCGAAAAATCTAGGAATTCGGACACGTGGGCCCGAGGTTGGAATTTAGGAAACTCATGTAAATGGTAGGAAAATTGCTTAAATAGCTAGAATTCGATCTTCTGAGCCTATAATAATTAGTTCTTACTTCATTTAATTAGTTTGGGATTATTCTACTCCAAATTGAGGGTTTGGACTTGTTCTTGAGATTTGGAAGTGCGCTTTGGGACGAGGTGAGTCTCCTTTCTAACCTTGTAAGAGGGAATTGTCCCCATAGGAATAATAATTGACTAATTGTTGCTAATGCGGGGTCTAAGTACTCATTTGGTGACGAGAGTCCGTGCGTAGCTACTATAATATTAATTTTCCGGTAGTTTAGGACCCACATCATACTTTATTTATGAAACTCTCTATGTTATCTTGCAATATGATCACTAAGGATGTGCTAGAGACTTGAAAGGGGATAAGAGCGAACTTGTATACTTGTGGAACACTTGTATGGAATTATTAAATATTTACGCGCGTTTATGTGTACTCTTGATATTACTCGTTATTTGTGGATCGGGCTGATTGCCTCGATATGAATAGATGCATCTATATGTGCGTCGTTGACCCTCAGCAGTGTACAATTTATTTCTATTGGAACGGGTCGTCGCCTATGAATGATGTGCGCATGATATCTATGTGGAAACTTATACTTGCATTTTCTTGCTAGTATTTTAAAATGTAAATAGTTAATTGGAATATCGTGAAGAATATGACTTATACCTCTTGCTATAAACTGTTAATTATTAGTGACTTCCATGCTCAGTATAATACTTTGATACCAGATTCTGTCACACACTTTAGTCTATCCTTATTCGGACAGTAGGATAGTATGATTCTTTTGTATATTCTACTAGTTGCCCGTAGCTTGTGACACCAGATTCTGTCACACACTTTAGTAGAAATTAGTTTTGGGTTGTAATACTTTGTTATTTACCTTATTGATCACTTCTGATTTAAATCTAAATTGGAGTATTTATTTTATTGATTTTTGATAAAAGTAACACAAGCAAAATATATAAATATTTTCTGCTTTGGCTTGCCTGATATAATGATTCCAGGGGATTTCATGACCTATTGCGAAAATGGGTCGTGACATAAATTAACTACTTTAAATTTAGAAGTATGGAGTCAGTTAAAGTAGAAAAAAGACGTTGGCTAAATTAAATATACTAATATGGATTCACATTGTGTAGGGACTATTAAAGGAGAAGGTCCCCAATCAAGAATGTTTATATTCCCAACGCTCGAATAAAGACATCTAATTACTAGTGGAGGATCTTATCCATTCTATCACATCCCTTATTGGTTGCAGATAACACTTTTCTATTGCACCAATACTTTGTAAAAAGCTCAAATATCTTAACTTCCTTTCGATTAGTTCACATTTAAAAACAAGCAACAAAACAGATGTCATGACCCAAAATCCACTAAGGGTCGTGGTGGCGCCCGACACCCCTGTCAGGCAAGCCAACTAAAATATTTAATCAAGTTTCTTGTTTTTATAATTTTGAAAACACGTCTTTTAAACCATTTAAAACAACACATCAGTATATCCTTCAGAATTAATAATGAAATATTTAGCAACTCTAAAATTTCTGAATTTAAATCCAAATACATCCCAAAACCCGGTGTCACAAGTACATGAGCAATTTCTAAGACAAACCATATAATTACAATAACTGTCCAGAATACAATTGGACAGAAAGTAAATAGAATTCTGAAAGAGACTATACTAGCTGCGGAATCTCCTCTGAGAAATACAGCTCACCTAGTCTCTATATTAACCATGCTAAGTTACTAGCCACACAATAAATCCGTGCAACAATAATGCACAACAAGTGTAGTATGGGTAAGAAAATAACGCGTACTCTGCAAGTATCCCGTCTAATCTCGAAGAAGTAGAGACGAGAGGTTGACTTTAACACTTGCTAGTGGTCAAATAATAATATACTAAAATGTGAGGAAATCATGGATTTATATAGTAGGTTCTGACTCACAAAGCTGTAAAACAGGTAAACATATTGAACAATTAACAAAGGATTTTCAATAATTACTTTTCATTATCTTTATAAGTGGGTAGCTGGAAAAACGGCAATATCAACTTTAATAAGTTTCAAGTAAGCAATGCAAACATGCACATATCATGTCGAGGTCGACAGCCAGCTCCAATAGAAATGTTAACTGTGCACTGCCAAGGTTCGAACAACGCAAACTGTAGATGCATCTATTTAATCTGCGGAGGTGTTCGGCCTGCTCCAAAATTTAAACACATACTCTGCTCGCGAATCATACATGCGACGCAGGTACGGTTCAAAACTCATGTGCAAATAGCCAATTAGGGATTTATCCGGGAACATTTATCCTAATTAAAAGCCAATTATCCTTTAAAAATTTAATAAAAATAGAGTTTAATACTTTTAGAAATTCATTACTAATTCAATGTGATTTAAGCTAGTCAAGTTGTCAGTAAGTTTACGATTAATCCAAGTATAGCATGCTTTTGGGTCCTAGACTACCCGGACAAATAGCATAATGTATCTACGCACGGACTTTCGTCACCTCGTGTGTACGTAGCCCCAATAATTAGGAGCACATAACCAATTAACTTACTCACGGGAACAATTCCCTCTTACAAGGTAAGAAAGGAGACTCACCTCACTCCGAAATTCTATAAACGGCCTCCAAGCCTTCCCGATGACTCGAATCATTGCAACATGCTCCGAAACTAGCCACATAACGGCAAACTAATGAGAATATACTCAAATACTTTTTAACAATTCAAATTATACAAATTCCCAGCTTTGCTTAGTGAATTGACCAAAATTCCCTTGGGCCCACATGGTCGGATTCTGAAATTTCTCGAAGATATACTCTACTCATAGCTTCACTAGCTCAAATATATAATTTACTCCTAATTCCATGCTCAAATTTGTGGTAAAATCTTATTTATCAAGTTTCTAGATTTTCTTCCAAAAATCCCGATTGTTCCACAATTTTCATGTCTAATTCCATGATATAATCTTGTATTTAACTTGGAAATGAGTAGGAGTAACTTACCTTAACATAGATGACGAAATCCCTTCTTGAAGATCTCCAAAATTGTCCATGCCTTGAAGAAATGAACAAAAAATGAGCTAAGCCCGCTAAAATACCATTCCACCCAAGTATTTAATCATCGCGATCGCGGAAAATGCTTCGTCATCGCGGAGAACAATTTTTCCAGCCCAAAATGGCAAATGGTTAAATGTTATGAAAACTAGACTCAAAGATATACACTTTCATTTGTTGTTCATTTCCCAATTCCTTATAGATTCTTGATATAAACTGTCAAAGTCAGCCTATGTGTAACACAACGTTCTTCTTTATCCTCCCAGACACCCTGTAGTGTAACAACTATATCTCTTTGTACACAAATAAAAATAACGAATGGTTTACTTTTTTAGAAATTAACAGAAAGGGCTACAACTTTCACTTTATATCATCTCAAAATTCCTTATAGATTGTGAGATATGAGCCTCCGAAATCAAGTCAGTGCAGCAGAATATTTACTCTACACGATCGCAAAAGGATTTCCTCGATCGCGATTCACTGGC